>JAQQAF010000002.1:4269821-5629404 GCA_029747655.1 Ensete ventricosum | reverse complement strand
CTCGTCATTAAAAAAAAGTATGAAATGAGAGAAAAAAATTAATATATTAGAGGAGTTGAAATAATCCATAGGAGAAAATAATAATAATAATAATAATAAGAGTTAATGATTGACTAGGAGAGTAAAAGGGTGTAAGAAGAGAGGGATACATTTATGTAAATTAGAAGTGAAACACAAACAAAGACAAAAGATTATATTAAATCCAAATCGACTTATGTGATCCATATGATATTAGAAAAAAATTAGCATATTGAGTATATTAGAAAAAAATTATCAGGAATAACATTAAGTAAATTAGAAAAAAAAAATTGGCATATTAAACGGAAAAAATTGAAAGTCATGTCATTGTGCTAAAAATCTAAAAAGAAATTAATTTTTTTTACTAAATTAATTTTTATAATTTATATTTAATTTCTCGCTCTTCGTTGTCGTCGTCATCGACCGTCTTCGCTTTTCCTCGCAGCCACAAACCAAACCACAAAACCCGGCGTTTGTTTGTTTCTTCGCCGCCTTCATCCATTCCTCCTCCTTTTCTCTCCCCCTCCCTCTCTAGGGTTGTTCTTCCCTTTCCGTTTCCCCTTTTCCCTCCTCGGTGGCGTTTCTTCTTTTGATTTATCTGTCGATCGTTCCCTGTTTTGGCGCGTCCGGAGCCACTCTTTGCGATCCGCAGGTGGTAGGTTTGGGTTTCGTCTTGGATCGTCTGACGGATGTGCTGATTCTTGGCAAGCCGTGATTTCTCGAAGGCCTAATTGGATCGGCTTTTGTTTGTTGTCTTCGTTCGTTTTCTCAAATTCGTCAGACCAGAGACAGATGGGTCACTTGAGTTCCCTTGGTGGGATTCAGACGGATGGCGCTCCAGTTAGTGGTGGAGGACTCAGGTCCGTCGTTTTTCCTTTTTCCTCATTCACAAAAGAAATATATATATATATATCTCTTTTAATTATCATCTTGTTATGTTTACATCAGCTATCTGATAATCTCAGCTTCCGTTTGTGGTTGATCTTTAGATGGTAATGTTCTATGAAACGCTTTTCTTGTTTCCTAGACCTAACTAATGTATTATTTCAAAGGAATTTGTGTGGATATGAGCAGATGATATTCTAGTGTCATGTTTTGCAGATCTTTTGTGACAAAATGATGATTTTATACTTGATAAGTGAATAGTTTGTCTATATTCCTTTGCAATTGGTTGAATAAGATGTGCGGTTAGAAAGTCTTAGGTTTTTATTTAGATGATGTACTTAATTTTCTCTCTCTGTCTCTCTCCCTCTGGAAATTTTGGTATGTGGAAATTGAAAGATGTTGGATCACATAAGTCAGATTCAGTGTTTGTTTGTGCTATTGAACATGTTATTCGTGTCAGGGCATTGTGTTTTTTAACAAGCTATGACACGATAGTTAAAAGTTCATCTGGTCATGTTGCTAATTAGCTAATGTATACGATTCTTGTTATCTTCATTGCAGTCAGAATGGGAAGTTCAGTTATGGGTATGCAAGCTCTCCTGGGAAAAGGGCTTCGATGGAAGACTTTTATGAGACAAGAATTGATGGTGTTGATGGAGAAATTGTTGGCTTGTTTGGAGTTTTTGATGGTAAGGTATTCCTTCCCCTTAGGAAAATAGAAAAAGAAAACTTTGGTTTAGAACTGTTCAGGTATAGACCTATAGGTGATGTGTCCTATATCTTTTGCATTTTATGCAAATCTAATGCTTGATCTCTTAAATTTGGAAAGTTTGATATATGTACAGTGCCCTAATATTTGGCATACATTCAGGTCATGGTGGTGCTCGAGCGGCAGAGTACGTTAAAACGCACCTCTTCAGCAATTTGATTAGACATCCCAAGTTCATTAGTGATACCAAATCAGCTATAGGTATTTCCTTGTTTGCTATTTCATTATGTGTTTATCTGGGTTTTTTGTCAGCATATTTAGCTATCTAATCAATTTGATCTGTTCTGTTATCTTGCAGCTGATGCATACAGCCATACGGACTCAGAGTTTCTGAAATCTGAGAATAGTCAGAATCGTGATGCTGGCTCAACTGCTTCCACTGCCATCCTTGTTGGTGATCGTTTGTTGGTTGCAAATGTTGGGGATTCTAGGGCTGTTATATGTAGAGGAGGGAAGGGTAAGCCCAACAAATATGATGCATCTTTATGTTAATTTGGTTCTACAGATATGAAACCGAAGAATGTAGATTTAGTTGGCTTGTTTTATATTGACATTTTGTGCATCATTAAGTACCTATATGAAAGACTGCCTGTACCAGTAAGTATTTATTTATTTATTATTATTTTCTAGTGAATTCAGTGGTACAAGTTGGTTATACCATTTGGTATACTGGCATCGTATGGGTTTGACCAGTTGTAGAATTCGAATCCAAAAACCTTTTTTCGGCCACTATATAAGTTGCTGAAAAATTATTAGTCACTTGCTGTTTATAGATGTGTTTTATGCATATCAACAATAGGAAAGACAGTTGTTGTACCTTAATGTTGATATGTTTTATGCATATGAAAAGTTGAAATGCAAGATAACTGTTAGAATTCTCTTATGGGGATATGAGTATAGTTTTGGACAACAACGAGTGGTTTCACTCCGTTTGTGTACCATCGGCTGTTGAGCCGGTAAATACCGGTTCATACCAACTGATATCCATGAATTTGAATTCATGATTTTACAGTAATGAAGTTCATAACAATGTCTTGTATTTTAGGTATGAATTTGAATCCATGATTAGAATTTTAGGTATAAATAACTGTTAAGCCCGTTGGTCTGTTAGATTTTCTTTTCTGTTCTGAAAAGCCATGCTTTACAAGCTTGACCTCTCATTTCTCTTCCAAGAGTTGTATTTATGGTACAAATGCCTTGTAGTGCCACGAGCATACTTTGGTTTATAGCCAGCTTGCAGATGGATTTTAAGTCGGTGTACGAGTAAATTTACTCTAGATGTTTTGGAGCTCTGATAATCTGAAATGCGTGGTCTATATTTCACTACATGACGAAGCCAAGAAATTTTGCATATCTAGAACGAGGGACAGGTTATGTTGTGATTCAGGGTTGTAAAAGTACAGACTGACTTTTCCAGACCAACCAACTGGTCAAGATTTATTGACCTGGAGCCAACTTGTTTAATTAGCAGGTTAGAGTTTAAAAAATGTGCCAAATCAGCAGGTTTAGTTTATTGAAGTTATTTTCATGGAAAATACATGTGATCTGATGCCCACTGATCAGACAATCAGACATTGGGTGTAAGATCTCTTGTGACCTGACCTGCCATCAGGAATTACTTTTTTGACCTAAACCCGAGTCATGAACCAATGGGTCTTCTTCATTGGGTCTGGTTGACATGTAGCTTTCCAAGTGCTTGAAGGTTATGAAATTTATGCCCAGAGGCTAGTCTTTTCCAGTTATGCTTTTAAGAAGCAGATTTTAATCATTATGTTGTTAGTTTTATCAGTTATATTTGGTATCTTAGCCACAGCTTATTTTGGTTTCTTAGACTTGTATACATGGATTTTTCTAGCATTTGCTGTCTCAAGGGATCACAAGCCTGATCAAACAGATGAGAGACAGCGGATTGAAGAAGCCGGAGGCTTTGTCATGTGGGCTGGTACTTTCTTTCGTCTAGAATTCATTCTGCCTTCTCTATCACTTAAATCCTAACAAATCCATAAGCGCAGGGACATGGCGGGTTGGTGGTGTTCTTGCTGTATCACGTGCATTTGGTGATAGGCTCTTGAAGCAGTTTGTTGTTGCAGACCCAGAAATACAGGTATTGATGCTTAATTTCTAGTAAAAAGTATCATGTCATTCATTCTATGATCTGTATATTGTTATTATACATTGATCAAAAAGGATAGAAGCCTTCTCCTATTCTCTTTAAATCTTGGAATGGTGACTACAGGAAGAGGTCATTGATAATTCTCTGGAGTTCCTCATCCTTGCAAGCGATGGATTGTGGGATGTCGTCACAAATGAGGTTGCTTTACACTTTTTGATTTGATATGACAGACTTCCCGATACATTAGTGTCGTCAACTAAATCTCTATCTCTCCTCTCTTGGAACATCTTTAGGAGGCTGTTGCCATGATCCAATCCGTAGAGGACCCCGAACAAGCGGCAAAGAGACTGTTACAGGAAGCTTATCAAAGGGGAAGTGCAGACAATATCACTTGCGTTGTGGTACGTTTCATTGCCTGCCCGGAAAACACCACAACAGTGCAGAAGTAGTGCTCACTGCTGCTTAGTTCTCCGTGACCTAAACATTTCTGAGAAGTCTGATAGAATTGGAAGGAATAGATCTAAAAGCTACGAGCTAAATCTTTTGTGTTTTGCCTGCAAAGGAAGGTTCAGTTTGTGCTTCTAACCTACTGAATTGTGTTGTAGAAGAATTGTAGTTTGGAATGTATTCACGAGGACCTTTTTACATGTAATATCTAAATTATAATTTTATCATAAAATACTCAATATTATGATATAAATATTAAAATATTAGAAGGATAAATGTATCATAAAATATTCAATGAACGTTTGAAATATAGCTTTAATAGACGACACTTACGTGAATGCATATCTAAATTATAATTTTTATATGTTATTTATCAAACACTCAAAACATTTTGTAACTATACATTCAGTAAGGTTCTCTTCTCTAACTGCATATTAAAAATATAAACATGTTTTCAAACGCAATTATAGAATGACATTTGCATGCATAAATCCAAATTGATCTATAGACCAAGTTAATCATATTATTTTTTAAATTTTTAATTATTTTGTCTATCCATTCAAGTGATGATACCATCGGTACTTCTAATCAATTAGAATTTTACACGTAAGCTAGGTAGGGGAAGAATATTTTTTTAAATATTTTTTATATTATCGAAAGTTTCATTTGTAACTCTCATATAAAACCCTAGGCTTGATCACGTGGTGGTGGACTACGTGGGTATACAAATCATGATTATATTATTATGTAAAAATTTTTAATATTAAAAATTTAAAATTATAGATTATATATATGATGTGTATCTTTTGATTTGTTTTTTCATGTTGAGTCTCTATTAGGTCCTGTCTATCGAGAGTAAATGGTCAGGGTTAAGTAATAAAGAGAGTCACTCCTATCAAAGTTATCTTATAAAAAATATAATTATAATTCGACTTCATTTCTATTGATCGATAATCATAATCAAAATTTAATTATATTTATAATATATCTTACCTAATTATATAAGTTCATATAATATAACATTCTCTCACTTAACTCATTTATTGATAAGATTAAAAATTTTAAAAAATAAATAAACTAAAAACTTATTCAAAAATATTTAATTAAATTCTAAAATTTTGAAAACATATTATACACGTGCACACAAATTTTATAAAGTAGACCAATAAGTTTAATAAATATAATATTTAATTATCAATACGAGTCATAACAGTTATATGTTACAAAATCAACTTTTATTATTGATAATACAATAATACATCAATTTATATTTTTATAAATTATTTCTCCAACTAATATAAATATAAAATATAAAATAGATTTCTTTTTATCGAGGTAATTTATAGAATCAACATATAATAAGATCATTTCAAGTTGATCTATTTTCATATATGTAATCTTTTGTTCATTTCAGATATCTTATTTTTTTTTTAGATTTTTAATATTTTATTTCTAGATAATTCTAATATATACATAGTATTTGATTATAAAATTGATATCTAGTTTGATATAGACTTGAGTATGCAATCGACTTTCAACTACACATATATAATGAATATTTTTATCTAATTATCTAAAATTATTCTATAAATATTTATTTTAATTAATTTTTTTTACTTATATCAATTGTTAAATAAAGTTGTATACTAAATCTATCCAAAACTTGATCAATATATCCTTTCTAAGTTAATACTAGTAATTTTTTAGATCTATCCCTAAATATCTTAATATCAAAAATATAAGATGTCTCATTCATATCAACCATCCAAAAATTATATGAGAAGTTTATTCATTTGATATAATAAACCAACATCACTATTAGCAAATAGAATTTTATCCATATATAAGACAAACATAATAAACTTGCTCCCACTATTTTTATCTTCAAACATAAATATTGATCAACAATATTTTTCTTAAATCTGAAAAAATAATGGTATCAATAAGGTTTATATATCATTATCTAGAAGCTTGTTTAAAGTCATAAATATATTTTTTAATTTACATATCAAATTTTATTTTTTTTATTTTTTCTATGAATCGTTTAGGTTGATCTATATAAATTTAGATCCTCATTCATAAAACTTTTTTTCACATCTATATGATATAACTCAAAATCATAATGAAACACTAACGTCATAACGATTTGAAGTCATTTAAAAAACTAGAATAAATATCTTATTATGGTCAATGTATTCTTTATGAATAAAACCTTTGATTATAGGTATAATATTATATGATTTGATATTGACCTTTGAGTCATGCTTATACAATAGACTCTTTTATAATTATTAAATAATTTGATAAGTTCTCAAATACTTAGTTCATTGATTTTAACTCTTCTCTATTAGATCGTATTATTATTTAGAATTACTACTTTACATAACTTATGAAAATAATAAAGGATCCTTTTGATTTATATATCATAATCTAATTCTTAAAAATATATCACATTAAAAATGATAAAAAATTTCCCTTATTCTCAAAATTAACGGTTGTGGATATTCAAAAATTCATTAACAATAATATCAATATTATGTCAAAGTTTACTAATGCTATCTTATTGTTCACTTCTATCAAATTATATAGTGATTTGAGGAATAATAATTTCTCAAAAATGATAAAAGAGTATCACCATGTATCTACTCAATATCAAGATTAAAATTTAAGATTTTTACTCTCACTTATTCATTATTTTATGGGAATCTTGTAATACTATATTCAACTATTCTTTTACTATGATTAGGGTAATAAAATCTATACCCTTTTAATTTTTTTGGATAAACAATGAAATATTTGAAAATATTCCTTAAATCTAATTTTTTTTCATGTTGACTGAAGAATTTATGCAGGATAATCATAAATATATAAATATCTCAAATTTGTTTTTAACTTGTCCAAAACTCAAAATAAATTGATGAAATTGACTTACTAGGAACCAATTCAAAATATAGATAATCATTCTTAGAGTTTTTCTTAACATTGATTCAGAAGAATAACTCGTCATACTACTAACTATATTCATAAAAGTATCATTTCATCTTTTAGCAACTTATTATGTTGTGACACATGCAGCAAATCATACTAAGAATAAATACATTGTTTTTCTAAGAATCTATCAAAAGAACTACAATTATGATTGATTTCATCATAACTATCATAAAATCTATCACCTCTATCAAATTTAATAATTTTAACTTTTTTATCTAATTATATTTTGACTTCATTTGTGTATGTCATAACTTGAGACCTTATATAGTCATATCTTAATCATTAATCTATAAAGGTGATAGAATGTCATCTCAATTAAAACAAGGACATGGAGTGACCCACGTAAGCATGCATAATTTTAAAAAGTTAATAAAACTATATTTCATTCTAATATTTGATTATAGGATCATTGTAATCTCATAATTCATATTAATTATATACAAACCATCATATAGAATTCAAAGATTCACTTTTATTAAATCATAAATATATTGAGTTTACAACAACTAAAAGGGAAATGGTAACCTGATAAAAATAGAGAAAAAAATATTTTTTTAGAATTATAGTAATATATTATACATTCTTAAGACTCATCAAATAAATTATTTTTAGGCATAGGCGATACGTACTAACAAATATCAAGAATAATAATTAAAATTTTATTTATCACATATAAAATTTTATCAATATGTCATATGAGAAAACTATAAAATAAAATTATAATTTATATATTGTTAAATTCTGTATAGAATCCTTAGACTCGTAAAGCAATCAAAATGTAGTCATGATTAAGTTCGATCAAAATATTTAATTAAAATAAATTAAGTTATTTAATTTTATAATTTTGGACTTAAGTAAAAAAATTAATTTCTAAGGGTTAAAACTATAATTTTGTTAGACTATATAATTGAATTATATAGTTTCTAAAGGGTAGATTTACCAAAAGGATATAAGGGTTTAAATTGAAATTAAAACACTAATTCTCCTTTCGCAACGCTGTGAAAGGCATGTGATCGTCGCTACGAGTCACTTACAACTGCCTATAGCGGTGGCTATACTCACATTATCGATTGACAATATCTTCGATTATTGCATTGTGTTGTGCCATCGTGCCCACATGTACTTGTGCACACACGTCGCCCGACAACCCCCCCATGGTCACTATGGTGCAATTGTGCCCATGCTTCTGCTTAGCATTGTTGCTTGCCTTTGACGTCCAATGATGTCGACATCGGCCAACAAATGTTATCATATTGGCATTACTGCAACTGCTCTAAGCAACAATGGTTCCAGCCGTTGCACTCAGTGGTAGTATTATAATTGTCATAGCGCTATAGGCAAGAATGCTGCTAGTATCGTTGCACACAACAATAGTCATCGCAAAGTTATAGCACCCCATGGTGCTTCCACTACGTATATAATCACTACCTATGATTGGGCTAGCGAGTAACGTAAGCCACTGCCCTCAATAATACTATCGTTGATAATAAGTTGTCAATAGTAATTCATCGATCAAATACGAGGAATTTTGCATCGCCCGCAAGTAGCTACTAAGACGGACTAAATAAAAGAGCAGATCAACAATACACACGGATTGTTCAAGCATCATAAATCAAGATTGAAAACATATTCTCATAAATAAAATATACAAACAAATTGAACTAAATATAAAATACATCTGAAATATTTTTATGATATAAAGTATTTGATTTTAAAATATGGCTTTAGTACTAATTATGAGCTTAAAATCATGATTATGTTATTATATAGAAAATTTTAATACACATATGATATGATGCATATCCTTAGTGCTATCTTTCGATGCAGTGCTATTAGCAGCAATAGAAACCTACCCCGGCATACCCTACTCGCCAAAAAGGTCTCACGTGGGCCCCTTTCTTGCTTCGGACCACGAGGTGGGATATGCAAGCGGGTAAGTACGCACAGGGTGGAAAAGTAATTCTCTTCGTCAGAACGGAACCGGTCAACGGCACCATGGCATGCGTTGGTCCCTTTCGACTCTGCCTCGCGGGAATAACCCTAATGCTTCAGGGCACGAATCGGCTCTCTCGACTTGAAGCAACCGGGAGAATCCTCGTCTCTACTTCTCCTCGTCCGTTTGTCCCTTTCGGATCGAAGGATCATTTGGTAGGTACATTTCTGTAGGTGTTTGTTCTGGATCCTAGGGATACCAAGATCGATTCTTTAGGGATTTGTTTGATGTTATTGTTTGGTTTTCGTTGGTGATATTTTAGTTTTTGGGGAAAAAGAAAATCGTGAAATCTACAAGAAAAATTGTCTCTTTTCACGGTAATTTTCGTCTCGATTTTCGCTTTTTGATGCTAATATAGTTCATAAGAAATAATCTATGTAGAATCTTTGCTGCCGATTTGCAAGTTCTGTTCTTCAGCAAAAATTAGCCAAATGAGGGTGAATTTGGTCTCAAATTTTGCCTTCTTGGATTTGGGGGAGAGATGTGTGTAAATTTGGTGGAACTGATTTGGTTCTTGAACTGGGAAATCACTAGAATAAGATATTGATAGCGTCGGGTCAGTATCAGCTTTCAGATGTATGTCATGGGAGCTCAATTGCTTTGGTTATGGGGGTCCCCCAATCTGTCATCCTTGACTTACAGAAGCATGAGAGAGCTTGGTAAACTTGAATTCAGAATTAATGTCCTTGTCAATATGATGTCTAGTTTGTTCATAAGCAAATGACATATTAGAGGTATGTGCATTGGAACCTTTTTACCTAATATTTTCTGATCTTCATATAAACAAGTTGAAGGGTAAAATATAATCATTCTAATTATTTTCATCCATTAAATTTGGCTGAAAAATATAAGTGATTTATTTTGATATCACCGTAAACAGATCATAGTAGTTTTCAGATTTTCGTATAGATAAGTTGAAGGGTAAAACATAATCATTGTAATTGTGTTCATCCATTGAATTTGGCTGAAAAATATAAGTGATTTATTTTGATATCACCGTAAATATAAGTGTTCATGCTATGCTTCTGATGGCATGTTCAATAATCATTCTGTGGAATTGTCAATGCCAATGTCCCAACTTTTCAAAAACAGTATATTATGGAAGTCACCTGTTACTTGGTTGATGTCATTATTGTAGCTCTCTTACTAAATTGACCGTCTTATGCAAAGAATAAAATGATCTGGTTAAAAATTTAAAAAGAAACATAAATTTGGAGGAAGTATGCAGGTGAGATGTGGTTTGATCATTGCTTACCACACAAGTTTTCTCTTATCTGACATTTGGTGTTAGAAAAAAAGAAAAAAGAAAAAACTAGATTGGCAGTGAAAGTGTGTACAAAGGTCCATTGGTATTTGTTGCTCATAATCTGCGTCTTCTCCAACAAGGTGCTTTTTTTCCTTGTCCTATCATACTTATATGAAGAAACATGAATTAAACTCTATCATACTCCTTCTGTTTGGTTTGCCATGCGATGGATGCTGATGAAATGTTCATTTGAAGTCATTTTAATAGCTATCATGACAACAAGAACCATTAGAAGGCGGCTCCATCATGGGGATGTTGATGGAAGGAGAAGTGAGTATGTGGAACCGTCAAGATTTGATGTCCAAAATGAACCACTACTTGGAAATGACAACCATTCAGACCATTATAAGGTAAATATTATATTTTTCTAAGTACTTGGAAATAACAACCATGTAGTTCATTAAAAGGTAAATGCTATTTTTCTAATATTAGGAAGTCAAAGTTTGACTACATGTTCTTATTATTCTTTTTTATGCGTAACCAGTTGTTTATTCTTCAAAGGGATATGATGATAGACACATACAAGGCTGGGATGGCAAAACAAAGGAAGTAGACCTTCACTGGACCTGCCTTTTGTCCAATTTGACTGTTCAGTGGTCTCAATGGCTAGGTATCATCTATGTTATGCACCATGCTCTATCAATGTCAAATCACTAAAACTAAATGTTTTGTGCTATTTTTTTTTGGCATGATGGATGATTTACCTCTATGTTAATATCAAAATTACTGGCTTCATACGATTGAGGTGTCTGCTTGTCATGCATGTTCAATTTATTGCCCTTCTGACTTACAATCATAGTAAGAAGATTTGAGCATTTTATGCCACTACATTTCAGTTGCAAAAAATAAAAAGCAAAGAAGAGGGTATCATCAAGAGGATTTTTGAGATATATAAGCATGTTAGCAGTATAATTTGACACAAGAACCAACTAGGCTTAGTGGTTTGTATTCCTCTCCTACAAGAGGTTCTTTACTGGAATTTGCAAGGTGTATCCTATGTATATGACACAGAAAATTCTATGTAATTGGGGATTCCTTTTTAATTTCTTTTCCACAAGAAAAAGGCAAGAAAACTTTGATTGCGCTTCTTAAAATTTTCCTAATTTTAAAGTTGTAGCATAAAATACGGGAAGTCTAGGAAAGCAGATGGAACTTTGCCATCATCTGACGGCACTTCAGTAACAAGCAAATACCGTATGCCCCATTTAATTTCCTTTCTCTTCATGATCCTCTTTGGCCATGCGGCTCAAATAAAGGTTGGCAACACCGTATCGTACCGCTCGGTACCTGTAGTATCTATCGGTCCGATAGAGGATTGGTACGTTCAGTACCTTAGTGTACCATGTGTCGGTATGCGTGGTATAGCTCGGTACGTACTATACCGACAACTGATCGGTATGCTGGTAAGGTATGAGATTGCAAACCTTGGTTCAAATGATCTCATTTTATTGTTACGGGCCATTGCTTTTTTGGATATAGAGTCTTTACATTGTCCTTATAGAAGGTTTCTTCATCTTTGGTCACTTGACATCCAATGATCAAACCTCAAGATGATATCTTCTCTCTAAACATGACGTCTCTAGTTATTTTATGGAAATATCTAAACTAGATGCAGATTATCAGCAAAGCATATGCAAATTTGTGATTAAAATGTACAACCTGCAGTATGCATGTCTAGGAGGACAGGGATTACATGTTGCTGTGGTGTTGTGTGACAAAGCATGAACAAACTCTAGTCATCATCTATAAGCTGCCATGTCATATGTTCAGTTTTAGGTAATTGTTCATATAGAACTTTTTCTTAAATAAGAAGAATTTGACGCATCTTCATATGGTTAATGGAATAGGTTGTCCATTTGGAACACTCAATAACCGGGGCTTGAGGAAGTTGTGTTTGTCATTGTAGAAACTTGAAAGCTGTAGCCCTTTTTGTTTTTGGCTCTCTTGATTACGACAAAACAAATTTCTGCATTTTCTGCCACTAATAATTGTTTTATTTGCAGCAAGTATTGCCCGTGGCTCGGGATCTGTTTTAGGAAGGTTATTATCACTTTCTTCTATTACAAGTGAACAATATGTCCAAATTTGTCTTACTCCATTGCAGGTAAACTGAAGAGCTTTCTGTTTCTGTAATTTCACTGAGTCATGATCGTGATTAATGTCAACAGTTGAAATTATGGATCTTTTATGGAAAAATCATTTTTTTAAGATTTCAGATTTTTCTTATAACCGTTTGGACGTTGGAATCTGAATCTATCGTAGTATTAATTTCTTTTGAATAGCATGTAGAGTCTGTTGCAGATGAAGTCTTCTTAGTTATAGTATTAACATTATTGTTTAAACTTGTGGATGTTCCATCTTTGAATCCACAACAACAACATTTTTAGCTGGAAGAGAAACAATCTCTTACTCTGTTGATGTCTTTCATATGACCTTTTCATACTTGCACATATTAATGCATTTCCTCTGTTTGAAGTGAAATGATCGAACACCATACAATTGATCAATAGGACATATTCACTACACATTGTACACTCAAGAACCATTGATGATTTTTTCTGCATGTGCTTTTTCTCCCATATTGGTATAATGTATCCAACCTTGCAGAAAGAACGGTTGAGAAACCTGAGGCAGAGACTGAAGGTTCGGTTTGATGGTTCTCATTTGGATCATCAAGTATGTATTGCTTCTGGATTTGCTAATGTTTGACATTTTACCTTTGTTTACCTTTTCTATTTCTTGTCATAACTCTATTGATTGAGCAAGTCTGATTTGGAAACTTTTGGAAGCTGAGATGGTTCTGTGTCGCAGGATGCTCTGAAACAGCTTTGGCAGTCATCCTACCCTAATCGAGAAGTTCCCCCTCTTAAATCTGACTCATGGAAGGAAATGGGTTGGCAAGGTTGTGATCCATCAACAGATTTCAGGTAAATGTCAAACCAGGTATTTTTCGGGCTTCACTTACCTTGAGATTATAAAAGTTGAAGCGATCATAATAAAAAAAAGGTAATGCTCAATTCTGCTCTCAGGGGTGGTGGCTTTATATCATTGGAAAACCTCATCTATTTTGCCAAAAACTACCCGGTCTCTACCTTTTCTTTGGCACTGTCATTCTCCTCTAGTATTCATTTTCTTCCCTTCATTTGTCATATAACCAAAACCATCAGGCATTTGATCTCCTGAACCTTCTGATATATGATGCAGAATTCTTTCCAAATGCTGTTGCACAAATCAGAAGGTAGAAGAGCTGAGTGGGAGTATCCTTTTGCCGTAGCTGGCGTTAATGTATCATTCATGTTGATTCAGATGCTAGACTTGCAGTCAGGTAGGTCATGGACTGCCATTTGGGAGCCTAATGCTTGATATTGGTGTTAAAGCACCCGGTCCTTTGTTTCACCTCAGGTTTGCCATCTTCAAAAGCAGGAGTTCGTTTCCTGGGACTGCTTGGAAACGATGAGAAAGCATTTGATGACCTCTATTGTATAGCTTTCTGTATGTTGGATGCTCAGTGGCTTGCAAGACATGCTTCTTATATGGAGTTCAACGTAATTAAGTACCTGCTCGCCTTGCGAGTGTGTGTGGGTGTGTGTGTTTATTGATTTTTGCCTCTGATTTCCATGTCTTGCTTTGCTGCAGGAGGTTCTGAAGTCCACGAGAATTCAGTTGGAGCGCGAACTCGCACTGGAAGACATTACCACCATAAAAGACTTGCCTGCATACAACATGATTATATAGTCTTTCCTTTCAGAACCAAATTTGAGTCACCGATGCAGGATTTCGAAGAATCTTTATGGAGACCACAATACATAAAACAAACACAATTGTAAAAAAGGATAGTGGTGCTGATTACAAAAATAAGTTCTCTTCATTTTTTTTTTTGTTGTATTTGAAAGGTCATCTGTTTTCTGCTAAATATGAGCAGATATTCAGAAACATAAACGGTCAACAAAATTGCTTAATGAAGTGACAGGTTGATGATCGGTGCTCATTGTATGATTGATATTAGTTTGTAGTGTGTGACATTTTGACTTGATTATGTTGATCAAGAGTGCAATAACTGTGTTTCTTGAGAAGATGCAATACAGACACAAAAAATATGGCAAAGCAATTGTCTGAAGTGTTGGAATGGCATTAATAGCTGTGGCTGCGAGCAAATAGCAACAAGAATGCTAATGTTATAACGACAAAGAAACACTCAGAAAATGATTGAAGAGAACCCTAATGTGATTAATCTTCATAAGGTTGTGCCAAATTTTCATCAACCTGAATCATGCATTTCAAACCAGTTATAATTTAGTCTAGCTGTTGTTTCTAAAAGGTCTTCATGTACAAAGCTAAAACCTGCAGTCAAAATGGATCATGAGCAAATCATCAAAGCACAAAAACTCTTGGCTTGACTATAGACAAAACAATTCAGCATTATGTTCTATAAGTAAAAGTTCTGCACATGGGATTTAAAGGACATCAGGAACAAATTTTGCACAAATTGAAACTGAATTGTATTTATTCATGCATACATGTATATATTGTAAAGTTTGCTAAAAATACTAGGTTCTCCTTAGAAAAGGTTACCCTAATAAGCAAGTGAAGATATTTGGAATTCATGACATTTCTCACATCATGCTGAAGTGACATGAATATATGAATAACCGATTGATTATTGAAGAGCTTTAAATTAGTTTAGTCATGGAGAATTATTTCAAACATCATTCAGTCACGGGAAAACTCATGAAGATTGGTTTCCATATGCTTTTTAATGCTGCTGAGAGAGAGAGACTTACAGTCCTTTGATCCAGAGACAGTGAGGTAGCATCAGTACAAAGAAGGGATGGAGAAAACCATGACATTTGTTGTGTTGCCTCTGCTTAGTAGGTCAATAGTCAAGCATGGAGAGGACAATGCTGCTAAATCAACCATGGCAACATGAAGACTTAACATGCTGCCATCAGCCCTGTTGGAGGTAGCCAAGAAGAGAATAAATGTAGAAAATTAATACTCCAAAACAAACCATCGATATGAATCATTCTCCTAGTCTTATAGCATTTTTATCTGACTGTGTTAGCAAGGGAGGATTAGAATCTCTCATGTTTCCTTCAATCCTTTTTCCATGACTCTGTACCTCAGAAGCTCTGACGTTCTGGTAATATCGCTTCTTTACAACTAGGATGATTAAAACTGAGTCATAAAAATAATCATATTGTTTGTATGTCTCCGAAGGAGTTTTCCATATTGCATCATCATTTACTTATGGTCAAATGCTTCATAGTCATCTCTGCTTACCCTATCTCATAGTATCTTGCATTGCAAATGTGTGAGAACTTAGCATTTCCAGCCAATCATATCATCCACCATTTACCAAAACTCTCTGCAGGAGCATGCCCCATCTTTGAAATGGTGAAACCTCAGATTATCCCTCACTACAATCTCCCTGTTCACAGTCCTTGATGCAAGGCGCATCACCAGATGACAGTCCTCACAAATCCTCAGGTTCTTCACAATCCTAATTGTGTCCCCAGCACCAGCGGTCAACAGGCCAAATGCCAAAGCCAGCTTCTCACTGTGACCGTTTAGTAACTTTTCCTTCTCATTATCATTAATATCATAAAGAACTGAGCTCAACACTGGATCATAACCTTCTAGTTTCAACTTCCCCAACAGATCCTCTAAAGTATCCTTTATCTCACGTGTTCTTGGGTGCGAACCATCCCCTGCGAAAAACTCATGGATTGACCCATCGTTATCTTCTGTCCAGCTTGCGGATGGGTTCTTCTTCAACCCCCTTGCTCTCATCAACTTCCTGACCTTTGACACCTCATCCCACATCCCTGCAGATGCATATATATTTGAAAGCAACACGTAGTTGCCAATTCTATCAGGTTCAAGCTCAAACAGATGATTCGCAGCAATTCCAGCTATCTCAGGTTTAACATGAATCCGACAAGCTCCCAGTAATGCACCCCACACACCACCATGTGGCTCCGTTGGCATTGCCCTCACAAGCTCGAGAGCTTCTTCAACAAGTCCAACACGTCCCAACAAATCAACCATGCACGTATAGTGATCAGGAGAAGGAACAATCCTATACTCATCCTTCATTAAATGGAAGTAGTAGCGGCCTACCTCCACCATCCCAGCATGGCTACAAGCTGTGAGCACCCCAATGAACGTGACATGGTTTGGCTTCACATCTGTCTTCCCTACCATCTCCTTAAACAAAGCAATTGCCTCATGAGCTCTGCCATGTGCTGCAAGTCCGACGATCATTGCACTGTATGTGTACACATTCCGGTTCATTATTTCATCGAACACCTGGCGTGCCTCATCGATGAGCCCACACTTTGCGAGCATATCTACCATAGCCGAACCCACGACCACATCCTGCCGGAACCCACTGCCGTCCACAATATCCCGAACCCAGACGGCATGCTTTGCAGCACCCAACTGTGCGATAGCAGAAACAGCGCCAACCAACGCAACCTCGTCGATCACAACACCCGCTTCACGCATTCTCTCGAACGTTGTCAGTGCCTTTTTAGGCATGGCATTCTGAGCGTATCCGGTGACCATCGCGGTCCATGCCACCACATCTTTTGCAGGGGATCTTTCAAATAACCCTTCTGCAGAAGAGAGGTTGCCAGTTTTGGTGTAAGCCACAGTCAACGAAGTCCAAGAAATGGCATCCCGAATGGACATTCCGTCAAACACCCTACGAGCAGAGGCCAAGTCACAGAACTCGACATACATAGAGATGAGCGTGTTCTGGACGAAGAGGTCCGCGTCGAAGCCGCCCGTGGAAATGGACTGAGCGTGTATCTGGAGGCCATTGGCGAGGCATAGGTCGGCAGCAGCAGACTTGAGGAGGGCGGTGAAGGTGAAGGAGAGAGGAGGCGAGGGGGGCCATTGGCGGCGCATGAGGGAGTAGAGCCGGAGGGGTTGGTAATCGGGAAGGCGAGGTCGGAGAATTACAGCGGAGCGGATAAGGGCGGTCCAGAGGAAGGGGTTGGGGCGGGAAACAAGTGAGAAGATGCGGAGGGGGTAGGGGTGGAGGGGAACGCGGTAGTGGGAGAGGCCGCGGAGGAGCTTGGCGACGAGGAAACAACTGTGGTGGAGGTCGAAACGGAGTATGACGGCGTGGACGGCCCGGAGGTGGCGGGGGCCGGCTGCGGCATCGATGGCGGCGGCGACGAGGGCGTCGAGTGCGGGAAGGGGGAGGAGGGGTGAGGTGGCCGGAGGCGTGAAGGTTGGGGCCCGCATATGCCCGACGGGGTCGTGCACGTCGAGATCTCATTACCTTTGTTCCGCGGTTATTTATATGGTGAGGACGAGCTCCGAAACGTTTACATTTAAAACCCCACATAAAATATATTTTTCTTTTTGTTTCTCATCAGTTTAAAATATACATCTACACCCTTAGAGATGTAGGTTTTACATCTACGTCCCTATACCCTATTTTTCCCATTTTAATACACTATTTTTGAAATTAATTTTTGTTAATTTAAATGAAACATTTATTTAACAGAATTCCAGAAAAATGTTGGAGAACCGAGATGGTGCTTTTTTTTTTTTTTTTTTGGGAAACGTGAAGTCCATGCTATTATGCATTGCATACGTTGAGTGCATGTTTCACACGGATTCGGTTTCTAAAGTTTGCATAAAAGGGTATTATAGCAAAAAAGACAACATGCTGAGCTTGGCAAATGATCAACATACAGCAAAAGCTAACCATGGAATACATGGTCTCTTCTCTCTCCCACACCAGAGAGAAGATGATGAAGTGCGCCATCAGCTTATTTCTTCCTTCTCACATCAACTGCACTGTCCTCAGGTGAGAAGGAGAGCCAGAACAAGCAAGTGAAACAAAAGATGGGCAGCTCACATATATACTAGAGAGAGAGAGAGAGATAGAGATCTTCCTCTTCGTCGCAAGAAACCATGTAGGGTTTTGTGCTGCTGCTGCTACACTGTGTAGTGCTGCTGCATGTTGTCGATGTCAAGCCCCTTCAGCTTCACCACCGACTCGACGTGACCCTTGAGAGTGTGCAGCTCACGTAGCCTGAGAGGAGCGATCAAGAAAGTCGAGATTAGAGTCACGTTACAGCTTCATGATCATGGCTGAGGCTTATGGGTGGGGTGACTGTCACATACCTCGCGATCTCAGCTCGCCTCTTGGCCTGCTCGGCGATCTCCGATAGCTCGCGGTAGCTGCTCTTGTCGTTGAACAGACTCGTAGTCTCAGGAGGTTGGAGGCCATGAAGCGTCCTCTGCGCAATAGCCCATTGAGCTTCCCTTTCCTCTCTGCCGTAATCCTTCTTTGTCGTGAAGGCAGTCTGACACGAGGGAAAATAGCAGACCAGTTGAGTACTGCATCAAATCAACAGAAGTCTGGGAGAGATAGATGGCTTCTTTACCTTCCTCTCGAAGAGGTACGTCCAGGCATTTCCACTAAGAACGTAGCGAATCGCGAACTTGATCCAGTCAAGTGGGATGAAGGAGATTAAGCTGTAGAGCCATATTACTCCAGCCCAACCCCATCCACAGCCTTTAATTCTTGCAAAGCTCCAGTTAGCATAGACAGCAACCACAGTAGCAATCTGATGATAGCGCACGTTCTTAGTATCATCAGATGAGCTTGTCGATCGCAGGGATGATGGAGTAGTAGGTGATCCCGGGGACTTACCAGCTGAGCGATCACAAAGGCACCGCACAGTAGAAGTCCGGGGCGATCAAGGAAGAACCATCCTCGCGATCGAGTGACGAATATGAGTGCCTGGCTGATGATGCTGACTTGCAGGTACAGAGCAGCCATCATCTCGTGCTCGCTGTCTCTCAATGATCGAACGTGGAACTTATTCTGCATCGACGACAGTACATTCAAAATGAGACTGGTCATGATCATCCACAGGTCGATTGCTTGTATGAAGATTGTTTACCGAGAAGAAGTCGGTCTCTTTCATCACCCAGAAGAAGAGGACAGTCATCAAAGCCAAGTAAGTTCCGAGCACGATTCCAGTAGCAAAGATCTCCTTCAGTTTCCAGCTATCTGGCATCGGAGATGGCTTCACCCGATCTTTGGAGATTGTCATGATTGTACCTGCAATTACAGGTTGAGAACTACGCAGAACTGAAGCTAAGACTCGGGGACGAATGCAGAGTACAGATGTTGAAGAGCTGACCATCATTAAGAATTGCAATGATCAGAACCATGAACGGGGAGAAGTCGAATTTCCATATCAGAGCAATCAGCATAAACCCGAGCTGCAAAGATTTGAAGTAGGAAGTGTTACAGGAATCAAACATCCCAAGAACCAAGAGCACAAGATCATGGTCCAGTACTTACGACAATACGGATGGTAATTGAAACAGCATAGATCTGTTGGCATGACAAACGAAAAAGGAGAGATTAGCCAGAATAACACTGCTGAAAAGATTGGATGACGGAGATGGATAGATTGATCGTACTGTGTAGTTCTTCATCCTCTGGAAGATGGCTCTGCTGGTGAGAACAGCACTGATGATGACGCTGAGGCCAGGTTCGGTGAGAACAATGTCGGAAGCACTTCTTGCTGCATCAGTGGCATCAGAAACGGCAATACCGATGTCAGCCTTCTTCAAGGCCGGTGCATCGTTCACACCATCTCCTGTCATTCCACAAATATGCTTCCTTTCTTGCAGCTTCTTCACGATTTCGTATTTATGCTCTGTTTCAAGGAATTCCTACATCAGACTACCGTCCGGTAGAGATACGATTTATCGGTCTGGTGTGGAAGAAACATGAGCAGACCTGGGAAAACTCCTGCGAACCCATCAGCCTTTTCGATCAGTTCGTCCACGGGAAGTGTCGCAAGTGTCTCGTCCTTGTGTTGTCCAAGCAGCGAAGAGGAAGGATACATGTTTGTTCCCATACCGAGTCTTCGACCTGTCTCCTTCGCTATCGCGAGCTGATCTCCTGCAACGCAAATGGATCTACCAGTAAAAAACTGCAAACAGAGATTCTGGTACTGGAAAGGAGGACTGTGAGGGAAGTCGGATTACCGGTGATCATCTTCACGTTCACGCCGAGGTTGAGAGCCTTCCGAATGGTTTCAGCACTGTCATGTCTTGGGGGGTCGAAGAGGGGCAGTAAGCCAACGAACTGCCACGGCGTCCCAGCGCTCTCCTTTGTCTTCTCGGGAACTTCCTGCAATTAAAGATCGATGATACAAGGAACAAGGAGACTGCAAATCTAATAGGAAAACAGACCTGTCTTGCCACGGCCAACGATCGAAGCCCGCGTTCAGCGAACTTGTCGATTACCGAGTGAACCTTTTTCCGAACATCTTCCTTGCAGTTGCAGAGGCTCAAAATCTGCATCAGTTGACGACACAGTTAGCATGGAACCCTCGCATGAAGGTTGTTCCCAGATCGAGCAACCCATTTACCTGTTCAGGAGCACCTTTACTTGCACGGTGCCAGTTGCCGTCGGCATCAACGTAAGTGAGTGCAGTTCTCTTGTCGACAGGGTTGAAGGGAAGGAAATGCACTTCCCGGATTCCTGCTCTTGCCTGTGCAGTATCAGCTAAGTTAGAACGGAACATTCTTCTGCTAATAATGCGAGAACGGAAGTTGTTGGCATGCGGGGCTGTACCTCCTTCGGATCTGCAAGCATTCCGACCATGGCGGCATCGATGGCGTCCTGGTTCTCCGTCCGTGATGCTCTTGCAGCCAGTAAGACCACATGATCTTTGTCGACGCCTCTAGCAAACACCTCGATCAGGTTCTTATCGACGCTGAGCTTGTTCAGCGTGAGTGTCCCGGTTTTGTCACTGCAGAGGACGTCCATGCCTGCCATTTCCTCGATGGCAGTCATCCTCTTGGTGATGGCGCCTTGCTGGGAGAGCTTATGAGACCCGATGGCCATGGTGACCGACAAGACAGTGGGCATGGCGATGGGTATTCCTCCGATCAACAGGACCAGTAGATTGTCGATGCCGTCCCTGTACGACCTGTGCTGGATGGGGTACATGACGATGATCTCGATGACGATGCCGGTGGCGATGGAGCAGATGCAGAAGTTTCCGATGGACGTCAGGACCTTCTGGAAATGCCCGACTTGGTTGGTGCTGTCGACCAAGTGAGCCGCCTTGCCGAAGAAGGTGTGCACGCCGGTGGCGATGACGATAGCCTCGATCTCGCCCTGCTTGCATGTCGAGCCGGAGTACACCCCGGCTCCTGGATTCTTGGTGACAGGAAGGGATTCCCCGGTGAGAGCAGATTGGTCAATCTTCAGCGGGTCTCCCTCGAGCAGGCGCGCGTCGGCCGGGATGATATCCCCCAGTTTGATGCTGATGATGTCTCCGGGCACAAGAATTGAAGCGTCCTGCTCGCCCCAGGTGCCATCTCTGAGCACCTAAAGCCAAGAACAGATACACCACAGTGAGGAACACAGGTCACCTCCGAAGGACATGATCCTCGAAGCTTCTTCATCTTCAACCTCTTCTTACCTTCGCTTTCGGGGCTAAGCGAGCCATGAGAGCTGCTGCAGCGTTTCCGGCATTGTTCTCTTCGATGAAGGAGATGGTGGAGTTGATGACCAGCAGAATAGCGATGCCAAGAAAGTCTTGCCAATCTGGGGCTCTCCCTCCACCATTAGCCAGGGCGATGGCCATGATGGCGGCCATCTCCATGACCCAGGACAGGGGATTCCACATGAACCCGAGAAACTTGAGGAACTTGATTTCCTGTAACATCGGAACCCATTTGGCGATTCAGGAAAGCAAAGAGCAGAAGACAAGATAAGATCAAATTCGAGCTGACCTTCTTCTCCTCGAGCTTGTTTGGCCCAAAGATCTGAAGCCGGTCGGCGCCCTCCTGCGACGTCAGTCCCTCCTTGGTACATTTCAGCTGCTCGAACACTTCCTCTATCGGAATCTTCTCCTGTGAATTCAGGGGAAGTGATATCATGATAAGACAGAAAGAACACCGAGAAGCAAGAAATCAGCAGCAGCGACATGGAGTGGCTTGACTACCAGATCAACAGTCTCGTTCTTGAGCTCCTCCAAGCTGCTAGCTTTGTCTCCTCCCATTTCCTCCCCCGCCTACTCTCCACACGGTCGAGAGGTTCGACCAGGAGACCAAGAACAACAGCTCAGAGATCAAAACAACGCCACTAATTGTTCGTTGCTCGAGAGGATGACGAGTCTCATCAGCTCGCGGCCTTCGTCTGCGATCGTTGGTCCGGAGGCACCACTTTTATACCCAACCGGCCACCCCCCACCTCTTCAACCTGGCGGGCCCCAGCCGTTTGGGGACAGAGTAAATCCGTGCCCGCGAGTTCACCCGATCACTTCCACGCACCGAGGGATCCTACGCGACAGAGTTACCCGATAAAGAACTGCCGTCAGATCAATCTCCACCCCGCCATCCAACGGTGATGTACCATTACCTCCTGACGGCGCGTGAATAGTGGAAAAGCAGAATTTTCTGGTGTTCTTTCCAAAGACACTCGTTCGTCTACCCGCGTTGTGATTGGATAATATGGGTTCTCCAAACAAGCAGGTGATCACAGTGTAGGTAGGCGAATGGGTAGAAAAAGTGACTGCACAGAGGAGGTTGACTCTGGTCCCACCTTCACTTCAAAGTTAAAGAATTCGTATTTATTCATCTATATTTAAATATAATGCACGTACCTTCGAAAACTAAAATTTACATATATGTCATCGTAATTAATCCTCATCACTTAATATAACTGTTGGTTGAAAATTTAATTGACTAATATAATTTAAAAGCTCCTTAAAACTAGAGATTTTTTTTATAAAGTATTTGGCATAATATTTGGAAGTATATGTATATATATGATAGATTAAAATATGTAATGAAAAGTCTACACGACAATGATGAGTTCCACGATTGGCAACTCAACATATTTGGAATTAGGCGTTGTTGTTTAGCTTGCGGAGGAGTCGAGTAGTGAATGTATTGTCGACGCTCGGAAGGGTCGGAATTGGGATGGCGAATGGTGTTTTCTACGCGTACATTGGCCTTTTAAGTATACGAATACGAAGCTTGTTTAGGGAGCTCACAATTTGGTGGCTGCAACTGGTGCAGCTCCGCCCTCTCTCTCTCTCTCTCTCTGTGGAGCCGAAGGGCACAAAAAGATTTGACTTTGACTTGGCTGGCCCTTAGTTCAATTGCTATGAAGGTGGCCAAGAGCCGTTGACTTTAGCTCACAGTTTGGTGGCTGCAACTGGTGCAGTGTTCCATCCTCTCTCTCTCTCTCTCACTCTCTTTCTCCCAATCTGGAACGAAGGGCACAAAAAAATTTGACTTGGCTAGCTCTTAGTTCAATTGCTTTGAAGGTGGCCAAGAGCTGTTGACTTAAGCCTTAGAACTTGATCACTTAAGCTATGATTCTAACTCTTGAAATCAAATGATAGAAAAATGTCTAGCATTTGTCATTCTGGCATTTCTCTCTTGATGTATATTGGAGCAGCTGCTTTTTAAATGTGTGTGTGTGTTTTTTTTTTTTCCATATTCCTGAGATTATACCAAAAAATATTCTGAAATATAAACTAGAAAATTTAGTTCAGTGAACAAAGATGAATCTCAATCAACCAGCATTGTTTTCTCACTGCAGAACTTGCAGCTGTTGTATCATCCAATTGAGTTGTAATGTCTTCTCTCTTCTGCATTATTTTAATAAGCATGTCTGACCTGCTCAAAGTGATTAGGTGCCATTTACTCCAATAATTCTCTCTCAGACGCATGCTTGCATGCGAGCTTATCCTATTATTTTTCTCTCTCTACACTACAATAATGAAACAAGAAGTATCTATGAGATCAATAATTTATCATCCTGTGTATAATATACACGCATGATTCAAAAAGTTATATCTAATTTACAAAGTAAGATTGAGTTCAATTGTATCTTCTATGTCTGCATCTGTAGCCTCCAGGTAAGCTTGCAATGTCTACAAAGATGATGGACAAATCTAAGTCAATGCTTGGCATTAAGTTTCAAGTCTTCTTTGGGGAAAAGAAGAGAGGTGGAGGGATCCCAACATGTCTCTATTTGCTATCTGAGGATATGCAAAGTTGAAGAGTATCTAAGATTAATCAGAAGTCTTAACTCTATCCATTTGTTTCAATCATTTTTAAACATATGTAATGAAACTTGATACTGGTAGAAACCCTAGCAGTCCTGCTGTTGTCTTCTTTAGCATCTGCATCACTCCAGTTTTATCTTTGTTGTGGAAGAATTGTGTTTAGGGTTTTACATTTGAAATGTTACTATTCATTTACTATAAAAGAAAGGCATGATGAGACATGGTGTGTTCAGAAAACCAATAAAAATAATGTTTTGTGTTTAATCACTACTTGCATTTGTGGCAATTAATACTTGATCAAGGAACACAGATATCCACTCCACCAGTTTGCACTCTTTAGTATGCCAAGTTAGTGATTGCCATGAGAGAGCAACAAAGATTGGATGGGTGTTCTATATTGAATATTTCAGTACTGCAAGCTTTCCTTTTCACTCTAGTTTACCTACTCTTATTTGTTATCATCTGACCTTTGGTGATGCCAATTGCTGAGCAAAATGTCCTCACACATTTGAGGCACTGGCAATGATCTTGCAGCTTGTATGACCTACACATTCCTCATAAACTAAAGCTCACATACATCATACCTAATATATTAACTCATGAAGGATGGAGTTCAAACTGAAATCTTTCTTTCATTCTTCTGTGGCACAGCTCAGAAAAATAAGGAGAAATGTCAATTATATTTTTCCATCCTATATTCATAGGAAGTCCTCATACTTCTCACCAAAATGATCACTCTCTATGCAACTGTACATCACAGAAACATTTCTCCATGCAAAAAATAAACATCTGTTCAGGCCTATCTACCCACCAAACCCTATATGGTTTGAAGAACACCAAGTAATTTTCTACTATGTTGTGAGGTCAATATACTTTTTCCAATCTGTGGGCTCTTTCTTAGTTGGATTCAAGGTTGTCAATTTCATGGAAACAATTATGTTCAGCAGTTTCACAGTTACCTATGCCCTTCTCTCTGAAAACAGAATAATTTAACATCAATCATTGCACTACTTGTGTTTCATTAATTCTTTCAAATGTATGGTAATGTTTTCTTTCTCATATATATTTGCCATCATAGATACTTAACAATAGAACTCAAAAGGAGTTTTGCTTCCATGATATTAACAGATCAGCATGTCTTTGATCCTTTTTTCAAACACTGAATTTTCACAAAAAATCTATATAAAACTATATATATATATATAGTTTGAAATAAATACATCATATATAATAATAGCAGCATCAGCATGCATCCCTTGAAAATCATGAAGTTTTATGTTGATAATATTTTGAATCGGATTATTGTAAATATCAAAAATTTATATTATGAATTCAAAAATTTCCTCTCACATTCAAGTTGACTTGGGTTTGAGTTTGACACATGAAGCTACATAGTAAAACATCAAGAATAATATTGCACAAATATTGACTCATAACCTGCTTTATTATTATGAAAACAAAATCTTAGGCGATCATAAGTCCCAAAAACTATAAGAAAAATGGTTGAATTCACCATTTGCCTCATCCATGATATGTAAAAACTTCCATATATCATTCCTTTCAAGAATTTAGTGTGCTTTTTAAGAGCTCATTGTAGCTTCTGGTTCCTTCTAGAACTCTCCATCTTAAAAACAATTGAACATAACTATTGATGCAGCCATACTTCCATCACGGCGATTCCAAGATGGCATGAATGAATGCCTCATCTTCATTGTTTTGAGGTTCTTCTGCCATATTCAAATACTGAAGGCATGCATTTGAAGAAGGCAAGAAGATTAAAGACAGGTTTTGTGACAGCAAAGAACACAACAAAGGTCAGTAATCTACAAGCAAGAAGATTGAGGACAGGTTCTATTCATGATGAAGCCAAAGCATGAAACATCATAAACCCTAATCTAAAGCTCAAGGTGCACAACACTTTCCATATATGACAAGATTTGTGTCGTCCACCTCAGCCCATCCATCCTACTGACTGTCCTCATCTTGACATTAATGAACATCTTATTAATTCCCAGTGGGTATATTAAGTTTTGCTATATCCATATTAGGTCTTGTATGATATATATATATATATTATGAAGGGTATTATTACCTATGGCTTATGTTCAAAAACTATCAGTCCAAATGTTCTAACCAAAAGATATTAATCTAGAATTTAAATGAATATATAGAACATTTCAACCACTTGTATAGACTACAAAGCTCCAAGTCAACTAGCTCAAGAAGAAAGGAACTATATAATAGTTGATATGTAGAGATTTAGATGCACCTGATATCATCTTTGTCTCATGCCTCAAATTTATAGGACTAATGGTGTCACCATTCACGCTCTACTTTACCCCTTTTCGTGCGTATTTAAATATGCTGTCACTCCATTGACTCCATTTAATTATAGTTCGATTAGAAACTAAGAACAAAATGAGATCATGTGTGGATTCTGACATTAATTATTTTGCCAATAGCAATAATATTTATCAGCCGATTGATAGTAATTTATAGCGCATTATTGTGCGTATATTTTGGTTTATAATTTGAACCATTTGAAGCAAACGGACGGTCGTGATCTTCCCGAGATCACGGAAATTGGCGAGCCGACGTATCTACCGTTGGCTATGTGGGACCCAGAAACCGACGGTCCGACGCCGTCTACTCCCTTTGGGCCGGCCCAAAAAAACCGGTGATCTCCTTTTTATCGACGCCGAGCTCTGTTGCGCGCCGTCGGTCGAGGTAGCGGGCGACTGGATGGGGGCGGCGGCGGCGGCGGCGCCGGCGAAAGGTTGCACTAGGTTGTAGGCGGTGTCGTCGTGCGGGCTAGGGTTTTGAGGACGCCCCCGGTCATCGCACCATTGAGGAACTGGTGAGCTATTCCATGCCCTTGGAACTTTGCATTGAATTGAAGGAACAAGAATGCTGAATGATTGTTAGAGCATAACAGAAAATTTGTTTGATCTAGAGATAAGATGTATCGAATAGTTTCGATTCAATCATGGCATCATAAAAAAGATGAATTCTTTTCTCTTTTTAACTCTGGAAGAAGCAAAGACATTGAGGTTTCGATCCTATAACATGAAACAGGTAAAAATTTATGAGAAGAACTAGAAAAAGAATGTCTTGAATCGACTGCCTAGGTCAGGGTTGCTCTTTTGTTCCTGAGTTCATGAATAATTTTGATAAAAGATCTGACATTTAGCTTGAATTGCTGCTACTCATTATCCTACATTGCTCAGAATAGGCGTTGTAATCTAGCCTTTGAGCCAAAGTGGTAACATGATCACCATCATTCGCATTATCTCTGTGAAGGAGAAGTCCATGACAATTTAGTTCTGAAATCTGGGTGCCTATATGATTTGTTGTTAACATTGCTGCAAGACTGGTCACCATCATTGTGTGTGTTCCAAGAGACATTTGACAATGTTAGTAGACATTTATTAGGAAGTTGATTGGAGTGTGCATTGGCCATGTTAAATTAGATGGTTGTTCATAAAAGTTGCATGAATTCAAGGACTATTGGAGATACATTTCAACCATTCATAGAGGCAGTGCAATCAGAAATATAACTCTATTTTCGATACTTACATCACAAGTGATGGTAAGAAAGTTGTTATGGATAAAGCTTGTTATTCAAATGCGGGCTACAAGTTTGCTCCAAGAATGATGAAGTTATCTGTATATATATTTCTTTTAGATGGTTCGGGTGGATAAAGTGCCATGTTTATTAGCCAGCATTGCGACATACAAGGATCATGTATTTTGTCATTTTTCTTCCAGAGGATGTCTTCTATACATCTTACAGTGAATTGCAGACTGTCACCCATTGTGGCATAAAAACCTGTACCTGTATTAACAGGATCAATGAAGGTTGTGATAAATGATGGATTAACACATTAGTTTTTCTTTCTTATGCTATGTAAGGTTTCTGAAATTTATCTGCCAGTTATCTTTGGCATCCCAGGTTTCTCCTACATCTTAGATATGTAGCTAAACTATGATGTCCATACTTTACTACCATAGATTCTGCAGTCAATTGTATGCTTGACGTGACATTGTACAGCTGATAAGATATTCGAAATGGTTCTGGATGCTAGTATGCAACCTTAGCAAATAATTCTCATTGATATAATATCTTCCACCTTCTCCACAGTAAATATTCATTTACGTAATCTTTAATGCAAAGTGTGGTATTAAATCTTTATGCATTTTCTTTTAAATGAATGCATAATGCCATCTCTTTCTATATTTTATTCTGGAATTTTTTTTATCTGTTAATCATTTGTGAGTAAAAGCATTGGCTTCACAATGCAAGTTTGTTTTTCACAATTTTCCGCTGCAGGAGAAAGAAAATGATAAAGGAAAGGAACTTGTAAGCAAAGGGCTTTCTATTTGATACAAAGGTCATCATGTTAGCTTTTATCTCCATTTCTTTAGCTTGTTTTATTTTCTTTGGTTTGAGGAAGGTAGTAAAGGTGGCAAACCAAAGAAACCAGTTAGCAAAATACAAGCCTCCATTTCTTTCTTTTTGTTGGTTTTTTTTATCTGATTCTGTTGTCTATTTTTGGTGCAGTAATTTTTTCTGCATGCAAAAACCAATGATGGAATCATGAAGACAAGCATAAGTGGTCAAACACCTTGTGACTGTAATTTACATTATGGCATGATTCAGATTACAGATTTGGGGCCAAAGGAAGCTTATATTCACAGCAAATTTATGTATCACCACTTTTTTTTTTAATTTAAAAAACCATTTAGGTATGCTCTTTGTGATTCACCAGTCATGGAAGCAGTTTTGTATTTCTTTTGTACAGTATCCAGTATCCATTCTCAAGCAATCAAAGGTATTGTTCTCTTCCTAATGACATGCTTCACCATAAGAATCAACTTCTTTTTTTTTCATTTTTAATTTTAAACCCACCCCCCCCCCCCCCCCCCCCCCCCCCCCCCCCCCCCCCCCCTCCTTTTTTTTTCTAAAACTACAAGTACAGTTAGGGAAGTTTTGTGAGACTCATGATAATAAATAGAAAAATAAGAAAAGAAAGAGAAGATTTAGTATGTATGATATGGAACCCCTTATTGAGAAACATGTAGAGCATGAGACAATGCTGATTTGTTTCCAAATCATTTTGCAGTTTCCACATCATTGTCCTTATTGGAAGATATGCTCAGCACAGTATGGAGGAATGGTAGGTGAGCTGCCATGGTTGCCATTCTAAGGTGAGCAGGGGACCTATTTGTAAGCAACCTCTGAGCCACCAACCATAGTTTCTTTACTACTTGCTCTCAAAATTCAAGTTATTATCTTTAGTAATATATTGGATCTCTAAATAAACTAATATATTATAATAAAATATAAATATTTTAAATTTTTATATTTTATAATGCAGTAATAGAGAAATGATTGGGAGAAGAGGAAGGATGAGAAAATAAATTAAAGAATCAAATATTTTTATAACAAATAAAAAGTTAGGGTTTTTTCAACCATCTTTTAATTTTCTTTCCGGAAAAAACACGTGCAACTCTTGTGAGTAGTAAAAAGTCATCTGTATCCTTATTTTATGTCAGCCCGACTTATTGAGTCCATCAACAACAAAAAGAGAATAATCCACAAAAGAAAGAGAGGAAGGATAATATTGCGCCGGCTTAAGGCACGACTCAGGTAGCGGACGGGCATGTATACGTTACTGCAGGAGCGCCAACTCCTACGGTCGTGACTTATGTCGGGCCGCGAGAACGTCTCCATCGCCCCCAACTATTTCGATGGCGGAGAGAATATTGAGGAGAAAAGAAATAGAGATGCGTGGACTTTTTCCCTTCCACGCCGGCTCCTCCCTCTCCCTCCGTCGCCCACCTCATCCCGTCTTCCTCTCTCGATCCTTCCCTTCTTTGTACTCCAAGGAGATCCGGGGCTAAGGCTCTTCAAATCGAGGCCCCCGCTGGCTCTCGGCGGGGAATCTTTTTTCTGCGAGGTCCGTTCTCGATTCCCTCTCCTGGATGCTGCGTTCTTGGTGCTCGAATCGGTCGTATTTCTTCTTTGACCTTGGAAAAGATTTAGGAGAATCCAAAAGGTGGTCTCTTTTTCGATATCTGATGCTCCTCCTTTCGACTGCGTTCTGTATGTTCTATTTGATTGATTGTATTTGGCTTGGTTTCATGACCCGATTCATGGTGGACGGTGGTTGGTCTTCTAGTTAGTCGTTCCGATTGTTCTGATTTCATGCTTTGGGAAGCTGGGTTTCGTGATGAGCTTCTCAGATGACTTTTTTTACGGACGGAAGTGGATATTTTGGATGATAATTGAATATATTTTCTAAAGTTGTAATCTTTTAAGGTTCCGATAGGGTGCAATAAGGGACAGAGAACAATCTCGGACCTTGAAAGGTAAATAATGTTGTTGGAGATCTCAATGAAATTGGTCGGTTAACAATATTAGTTCCTTAATTGGATTCAAATTGAGAATTAGGAGGGGAGCATAAAACTTCAGTCTTATAGAAACCATAGGGGTATATGATTTTTTAAGGAGAGTGATATTTCTGGACAAGTTATTTAACTCGAATTTGGATTGTTCTTTCTTCCAGCCGCGCTATGCTGTGAGAGAGTTGGATGATTGAGGCATCCTGCAGTGTCAACATTCTTGGATTGTGTTACCTGAAATGAAAATGGAAGCTCGCACTGCAAGGATTGCTTATAACTTTCTCCACACCATGCTATCCAAAGGATGACCCTAGCTGGAGTCTTAAAATGTGTGCAGAGTTATAATACCATTTTATTATTGTGGATCAGTAGAATCCAACTATTAAGGAACAAGGAACAGAGAGCTTTCGCCTTTAGTGTCATATAATTGCACTGGTTTCATTATTTCCATGGTTTCTCGGATGATGAGGCCTAAACTCTACAATGGGGCTTATTGTCAAAGCTCATGAACAAATTTGTTTATTTGGATGGTGTTGACATCATAGGGTGTGATTTGTGTCTTGTATCACCAAAGTATTTATCAGTTTTTGGTAAGAAAATCATTTTTGTATCTCCATTAATGCCCTTGTAGGACTATGTAGTGTTCAAGTTTCTTGAGAGTTCCACTGATATCCCAGTTAGTGTCCTTATATCAGTTGTGTTGAGAATTTTAGACTGTATGCATCATACTATGATTGCAATGCTCATCAAACATCTGAATTAAATTTGGCTCTGTTATGTCTAACTTGTTAATTTTGAAGATGGGGTGATAATTTGCTTAGACTTAACATTGATTAAAGAGCATTTAGAAATATAATATGGTAGTTTTCAAAAAGAAATGTGTATTTAGTGGTTAATCTTGATGTAAGAAAAAAATACATATGATAGGTTATCAATGTGTAGGACATTAGGAGGTTCTTGTTTCATATCATTTCAAGTTTATGTCGAAAATCAACTTTAAGTTTTTATCTTTTCACACTATTAATGAAATAAATTTACTAGACATATTCAGGATAAAATTCCATATTGCTTGTTGTTAGTTTATGGCATTTGTAGTTGATGAGTTTAATTGTGTCTAACTCTAACTTGAGCTGGAGACAATCTTAAAAGACCAAGGGTGTTAGACCAAGTAAAACTAAGACAATATTATAAATTGCAACTTCAGTGGTAGCAAGAGAAGAAAACCAAGTATACTTGGACAAGAGTTCTCAGATGAAAATTATTTAGATGACTTGGATTTTTTCTTCAGCCAAAAAGGAGGATTGATGAAAATATTATTTATATAGTTTAATTATAATATGAGCCTTCACATTTGTAAATATGTTATGTCATTGTTCACACCTTAATCTAGATGATTTAAGACTTACAGATGCATCAGTGAATAATGATATGATGAGATTTAGAAGAAAACCTAAGACTACTTTATTCCAAATAATAAAAGGATTTTAATAGCCCTTTTTTGACTCATAATATTACCTTCAACAAATGTCTTTTTGGTCAGAGAACATGCATGTGGCTGATTCTATAATTGGAAGATTTCACATTGTTGTCATGCACATGCATGAAGCTGATTAAGATTGGGGTATGTTGTTTTTTTTCCCAAAAGAAAAGACTATATTAGCTTAAATGGAGCGAATACAACCAGTCTAGAAAATCGGCACTCAAAAAAGAAGCAAAAGGATCCGGTCAGTGACCTCTCCACAAAAAAGAGTTTTTAGTTGGCCGTCCCCGACTGGCCAACCAATCTGCACACTTGTTTCCTTCCCTGAATGCATGAACAACTTTGAAATTGTGGAAGGACTCTAAAATATGTCGTACATCACGAACAACATTAATTAGCTTCCAAGGTGGCTGGGACTCCTTGTTAAGGATTTTGACTATGTTACCGAGTCCGGCTTAATAACAATAGATTCCACCCCCTTCATCAACAGCAACCCGAAGGCCCTCCGGAACAGCAAACATCTCCGCATAAAGACTGCCCTTGTTCTCCAAAATCCTGCACCCTTGAGCAAGACACTCACCAGCATCATTCCAGATTAAATAACCCGCACCCCCTAGACCAGAATCCTAACAATAAGCTCCATCCACATTCAATTTACACCATTGTCCTTGTTCTCCAAAATCCTGCACCCTTCAGCAAGACACTCACCAGCATCATTTTGGATTAAAGAACCTGCATCCCCTAGACCAGAATCCTAACAGTAAGCTCCATCTGCATTCAGTGTACACCAAGTCACCTCCTTCGCTTCATTTCCGGTTAAATAACCTGCAACCCCTAGACCAGAATCCTTCCCTAAGCCAAGATCCAGTATGCCATTATGGCTTCTTTTCTGAGGGTTAAACAAGATTGTTTACCCAAATTGAATCCTTCCCTAAGCCAAGATCATCCAAAAGGCATATGCAATAATGGCTTTAAGGGTTAAACAAGATTGTTTACCAAATTGAATCTTTCCCTAAGCCAAGATCCAGTATGCCATTGATCATAAATTCTAAATGAAATCTCCAACTTATGCTTTAGGATAGAGAAAACAAAATGAGCAAACTGGCGGTCAAGGAACAGATGAAATAAGCTATCTGCTTGAGAACCACAGAACACACGAGGTCTAACATCCATGATACCAATATTAGCAAGATAGATTGACATCGGAAGCCTCCCATGCAACAATTTCTAACAGAAACAAGTTGTATGAGGGATAACCGGAATCTTCCATAGGCTGTGCCAAGAAAATGGCTGCACATGATCAATAGCATACTGGGAAAGTAAGAAGCCATATGCAGCCTTGGTCCACGATTGCCCTTGCATGTCAATGATTGGGGTATGTTGTTTAAGTTGGTAAAATTCAACTGTAGAAAATGGTGATGCTTTGCAAGGTGGTTTATACCAATGAAGTGTTGGCAGCCTCACCAGGAAATCCAGTGTTCATAATTTTGTTGTTTCTGTTTCTATTGATTTGCAGAATATACAAAAATATCTATTTTTTTAATATTAAACCCTTTTTTTGTTGAAGAGTTTATAACTGTGTCCCTGTTCAATAACATATACAGGTCCTTGGAATAAATCTTCCCCAAATCAATTGAACAGCATTGATGCTGTTGTAGCAACCAGCCAATGACCTTGTGCACCATGAACCAGAAAGGGCTTGACGCCAAGCCCCATCCCTTGAAATTGGACGACATACAATTAGGTTGTAACTGGGAAAATGTGACTTGCCCAATCTGTTTGGATTTCCCTCACAACGGGGTCCTACTCCAATGCTCTTCTTATGACAAGGGATGTCGTCCTTTCATGTGTGACACTGACCAAGCCCATTCGAATTGTCTCGAGCGGTTCAAAAGTGCATACGGAGTGCCTCGTGTTGTGAAAGTCACAACAACTACTGATGGAGTTTCCATGGTTTGCATTCAAGACATTTCTTCAAACTGCACTAACCCACCAGCCTGCCCACTATGTAGAGGTGATGTTACTGGGTGGGTTGTTATTGATGACATCCGTGTTTATCTAAACATGAAGAAACGGTGCTGCGAAGAGAAGCAGTGTTCATATATTGGCAACTTCATTGAGCTGCAGAAGCATGCTCAGCTAAAACACCCCCATTCACGCCCTTCAGAAATAGATCCTGCACAACAACTCGACTGGGAAAATTTTCAGCAGTCGTCAGAGATCATAGATGTCTTGAGCACTATACACGCAGAAGTTCCCCATGGAGTGGTTTTAGGTGACTATGTCATCGAGTATGGTGATGCAGAGACTGGAGATGAGCATGAAGATTTTCGTCAGAGTAGGGGTAACTGGTGGACCTCTTGCATATCTTGTAAGGTATTTCATAGGGGTTCAAGAAACCGGCACAGATCAAGAAGGAGCAGAAGAAGTGGTCACCATTCAAGCTCTGATGGTTCAAATAATGGTGAGGGTCCTAGAAGATCTTCAGAGATCAGAGAGTACAGATTTGTTGAAGCTGATGATGAGCTTGCCACAACAGGTGTTGGTGCTGCAGCATCCATTGTGATCCCCACCCACTACAGGTACGAGTAAACTCTTTGTTTCCCTCTGTGAATATGACTCCGTAATACCAGCAGAAAATTATTAACTCGGATAGGTTCTTTGAGGCAATAGCTAGGGCAGATATGAGCAGTAGGCTCACTCCTAATTATGTTTCTGTTCATTGCCTTGTCTAATATCTTCATGTTTGAGCAACACATGCAGATATGGGAGGCGCAGATCTCACTTCTACGATCTTTGACTGCCAAGAACCAACAATAGCTAGTCGATCATCCAGGGGCATCTTTTCAGCTTCATACAGCTTAGTTCTACTTTCTTCATAGAGGTTGCCTGATGACAATTAATCTGTTCATATAAATAGTCACGGTATATGTTTTCATCATGCATTCCTTGCGGAAATCCAAGTATCCATCAATTTTCTCACTTCTTTGTTATGCAAGCCTAAATTTTGTTGTCTCTAGCAACAGAGTGGTGTAATCATGGGCTTGTTTGTTTAATTTGCTTTGATTTTGAAGATAGAAAAGATCACCATGCTTCTGCTTTTGGTTGGTGCTGAGTCCAACTCTATTATAAGTGAACGGAGTTGGAGTGGAATGCAAAGTTTTGTTGATCGAGAATGTTATGTTCCACTGATGTTTTGTAACTGTCAACTTGTCTGTGGAGTTTGGTGCATGATTATATTGGATAAATGGGTGTTAGATGGGAAGTATGTGCAAAGCATATAGTTTCCTTGTGCTGGTTGGGATAAACTTCCCAACTGTCCTCTTAGTTTGATTAATATGTGCATTGATGAGTAGTAAAGAACTGATGATACATAGCATGCTTGAATTATGGATGCAGATATTATATATTTAGTAAAAAAAAGGTCCTGTAGACATTCATTTCATGGTCATTGAGAAAGCAGATGATTCTATTTTCTTATTCTTATGATTTGTGTTGAACCAAGAGTTGAAATGATTGAAAATGTCAGATATTGTAGAATGAATCAAATCAGCTGGTTCTATTCTTGATTGTTATGATTTAATTAAGATGTAAATGATGGAAATGTTAGTCATCCACAACTACTAATAAATGATTCCTTGAAAAGTTATGGATTACTAATCCATTTTAGAGATCAAATTTGTGCTAATGCTAGGAAGGTAATTACAAGATAAAAGTGGATTAATTGTTTTGGTTATCATGTATAATTCATACCCTGATCCACCACCACCATCTCTCTGCTGCAGGGAAAGACCATGATATTAGTTTCATCTTCATCTTATGTGTGCTGAAATGAATACATTTATCAACCATTCTCCATTGTGAGATCCTACAGATTTGTGTCAGGCTTTGACAATGCAGGAATGCTATTCTAATGGGGGGGTGTCAAACTCCATCACCTTCTCATCATAGCAGCAATCTAAGTTGATTCCTTTGGGAAGAAAAGACATCCATCATATGCTGCTGATGGCAATTTTTAAATTAGAACATTCTCTTTTCAACTCTCATTTGATTAATCTGTGAATTGATGAGTAGCAAAGAACAAAGCAGGTCTAATATAATGTGCTCCACACAGATCCTAAAATTGCCCAACAAGACCACTTGAACAACCTAGTTTTGCTTGCCAATGCTCTCCAGAGGAGCAGTGCCTCACCATATCCAAGAGAACAAATTGCTGCATCCATTAAAGCAAAGCTATAAACATTGTTGGAGAAGTTGATTAGGTGAGCACTACTCCATTGAGTTATGACTGAGAGGTAACAGGTCAGCTTTGCAGCAGCCATGTATTTTTAGGAGGATTGCATGACTTAATTCCTAGTTTACTTGATTTTTCTTTGTGCTTCTCTTGGCATGCTATGCTGGTCTCAATTCATTTGTCTCCTCCTTGACTCTTGATGTGATTGACAATGGAACACATAATGATAAAAAGTAGGTCTAACCAAACATTTGACTTCACAAGTGTTTCAATCTTCAATCATGACATTCACTTACAATTTACCAAACAAAACAATATAGTATATATAACAAGAGGATGGATGACAGGCAATAAATATTATGGAATATGGATCATGAATAATGAATTCACAATCCAAGTGGACAGTCTTGTTATTGTCCATCAATACTATACCCACAATCTAAAACCATTTTTTGCATGCAGTCATTGCTGCATAATCTACATTCTCCTTTCACTGTTGATGACACAGCTGTAGGATAGATTCTTTAAGTTGCATGAAGACAAAAAAGGAGGCTATGGTGTAAAGATAGAAGAAACATCAAGTTTGAAGAGGAGTGCAAGTAAATTTCACAGTATTGGTTTTCACAATACTGTAGAACACATCATGAACAATTTGACTTCAGCCAAAAGAAATGGCTGGTCTTGCCTGCTTAATGGAAGAATTATATATACAAATATAAATAAATATATGTATTTCTTTATTTATGTAAATGACTTATTGTGAGACTTTGAATTGACTTGTACCTGCCCACTTAACAAAGGAAGAAAGAAAACCTGTTTGGAGACAATGCACAAAAGTCAAAAAGGCTAACAATAACCTTATATCACTTCTAACTAGTTTCCATCTTTGCTGCATCTCTATGAAGAAGATGGTTCAGTGATCTGTGTTGTTTTCAATTTGGCTAAGACGAAGCATAATATCTATCAAGCATTCTTTTCTTCATCTCAAACTCATTTATTCTTCATTGATTTTTCAAAGAATATTTTGAAATATTGCTCAGAGAATTTTTTTTTTTTTTCTTTTTCTGTGTATGTGTGTGTGTGTGTGTATATATATATATATACATATTATTTTAGGAGATTTCTTGTGTATACATGTGGAAAATTAAAACCACAACATTCCAATTGATGCTAAATTCCAATTGCATCAATCAAAGCTACAATTAACTCCCAATACCCCCATCTCCCCCCTCATTGTTATCTCTTGTGCTTATCTGATAGTGCTCTTAAACCTTTAGATTAAGAGCAGTCTTTGTTGCTGATGCCATTACATCCTCCATGAGATTCCAGTGCTCTAAGCAAAGACAAGAGGAAGAATGCCCACATCTCCTCCTTTTCCATTGATTGCTCACATCTTTAAGTCCTCATGCTTTATGTAATTAATTCTGTCATTATGACAATGAAGCCTGCCTTTTGGGCCATCTTTTGAAAGGTGGCAGTGTCTTGGACCACCTCCTCCCTTAATACCAAGGTCAAATGCAAGAGTTGTATCCATATCTTAAGTGGGAAGCTTTCCTTTCCACCTTAAAAATTGATGAGAGTTCCTCCTCCCTCATCAACTTGTCCATGAAAGAAAGGGTGTGTGTGTTCCCAAAGTAGACTACTCTTGTTTAGTAGGAACTAAGTGCCTTTTTAGTTTGGAAAACAATAAATTGGCAGGAGATACAATGGTGGTCATACAACTTTGTGGAATTCATTTGGGTTATATCCTGACAGTGGTTGAGATACATGGAGGACATTGGATGGTTTCATTTTTATTTATTTTTTGGTTAATCATGGTGATTTTTATAGGGTTGTGGGGATTCATTGTGAATTGGGGACAAGTGGTTGTTGACTTCAATTAGATTAAGTATATAAATGGTAAAGTTGGATGCATGGTGGACTGAGCATGTCAAGGCTTAGTTAGTCCTGCACATATCTGCATCTTTGAAGTTGTAGTTTCATGGAGTCCATCAATCATATAGAGCAAATTAAACCTTTGAACCTAACTATATGGACTAGTTCAATGTGAAAAAAAATAATCAAAGACTTCATAATCATCTCAAAGTTTGATGAATAAATATAGATCACACATTAGAATGGGTAGAGGATCCTAGTTGTGCTCCACTAAAATGTCATCCATTGGCTCATCATCAAACTAATACCAAAGTACACCTGGTTCAATTACCAAATTTAGAATTAGCCTAGTGGAAACTATATGCATGAGATCTTCCATTCAACCTTGTAGATGATAATAATGTTAGGTATAAGATCAAGGCAATTCTTACTGTTGGTAGCTAATGGATATGATTGTTGTAGATCATTTTCAAAGCAAAACCATGGTGGACTTTGTCAATCTCATAAGATTTGAGATCTGAGAACTTTTTTTCTAGGGGAAAAGGGCAGTGGCCAATTGGAAGAAACCCTAGTTTTCAGCAACTTTGTCCTATACCAAAAGCATCACATCACATCATCCTTCTTTCTCTCCTGGTTTCTTCCTATATAGCTTGGCATCACCTTCTTTGGTTGTTCACCACCCAAGTCTGAGACATCAAATTTTCTTTGGGCTGAGAAGGAGAGAGAGAGAGAGAGAGAGAGAGAGATGGGAAGAGCTCCATGCTGTGACAAGGCAAATGTGAAGAAGGGACCATGGTCACCTGAGGAGGATGCAAAGCTCAAGGCTTACATTGAGGAGCATGGAACTGGTGGAAACTGGATTGCACTGCCTCAAAAGATTGGTTAGTGATTGATTACCACAAACAAACCCTTACTAACTAGGCTTTGGCTTTTGATGGATCTTCTTCCCTAGCAGAAAACCCATCTGTATCTTTGGTTTGTTAGAGAAGTTTAAATTTCCTTGGAGCTGTGTTGCCTTCTCTATATCTGCTAATCTGTAAGGTTTTCTTGAGATGAGCTTAATATATATAGTAGAAGAGGCTGAAGCTGTTGCCTTCTCTATATACGCCATCTTCATATCTATGGATGATGTGTTCATTTAGATGCAGAACTGATCACAAAAAGAGAACATAATTACTGATCACAGAGAGATGGGGGAGCCTAATTATATGTTCTTCTAAGTTCATGTTCTATCCTTTTGCTTTCCTAGTTTTCCAGTGATTTGATCATGATAAGAAACCTAGCTAAAACCTTTTGTTTGCAGGATTGAAGAGGTGTGGCAAAAGCTGCAGGCTGAGATGGCTAAATTACTTGAGACCAAACATCAAACATGGTGGTTTTACAGAGGAAGAAGATCAAATCATCTGCAGCCTCTACATCAGTATAGGGAGCAGGTAATATCATACTACAACTTTTCTCTCTCTCTCTCTCTCCTTTAGACCCAACTCAAAAGTATTTTGGTGATGAAACTGAGATTTCATGCATGTATTAGGTGGTCAATAATTGCAGCTCAGCTTCCAGGAAGAACAGATAATGACATCAAGAATTACTGGAACACAAGGCTAAAGAAGAAACTCCTCGGCAAGCGAAGACAGTCTTCTCAATCTCCAAGCATCCACCTTAACCAAGCAGCTGGTGAGGAAGCTAATGGAGTGAACCATGAAGCACCCTCCTCTCAAACCCTAAGCGCATCAGCCCTCGAAAGGCTGCAACTCCACATGCAGTTCCATGGCCTCTACCATCCCTTCTCCTTCCACAACCACCCAGCAAGCCAGCCCAGGTGCCATCCACCAGGAGATCCCACTCCCACAACCCTAACTCAACAAGTATCTCCACCGACACCTGACGCAGGACACCCGCAAGAAATAGACTGCTCGGCATTAGGGTTTCACTCACCTTCGGCCATGGAGACTTCGAGCTCAAACCTTGATGCAGGTCTTCAAGCTGACCTCCAGGACTTGCTCTACTGCAAGAACTCCTCCTTTGTAGCGCACGAAGAGCATCAACTTGCCGCCAACTTAGACTACTACAAAGATTTGTATGGCGAAAGGGAGAGCACAAATTGGTGCCCTTCTAATGGTTTGGAGGATCAGTCGTCGTCGATGGGGTCTTGGGATTCAGCTTCAGCTCTCCATTCTGATGCCATGATTCAAGAGTTCGCGTTACGGTACGATCTATAGCGATGGCCAAGACTGAGATCTTAAGCTTGAGAAGGTGGATGTTGTTGAGGTTTTAGGCTTGAGTTGTATGTGTTTGTGCATGAATTGTCTTCAGAACACTCAGTACCACCATAAATGCCTCAATAATGCTTAAGTTGGATTGGTGCCTTCTTCTTCTTCTTCTTCTTCTTCTTCTTCTTCTTCTTCTTCTTAGCAACTAATCCAGGTTAGGTTCTCTTTGGTGTTCAAAAGCAGCTACACCAAGCATTATTATTCCATGACAAAAGGAAACCTTCCTTTCTGCTTGCAGCCATTTCAAAGGATGGATGGATCACATGCTTGGCCAGTAAAAGCTAAAGTGCATGCATCTCATCCTTAATTAGATAAATAACATGCATTAAATCTGCATGTGTGTGTTGACATTAACAACATTTAGAGGTGCTGCAGTCTGCTTTGCTTCTTTGGTTATGTTCTTGCAGCCTTGATAGATTCTGCCACCAGGAGACAATTACAACTCTTCTCTTTCTTGGTAGCTTCTGTCACATAAACTCAATTCTTCAAGGTTTGGTTGTTATCATTCCTATTCATATGGCATTCTCTAACATTTGGGTCACTTGATATTTTCGCATATAAATATCTACAAATAAATTGATAAAAACATTTAGGTCCATTGTAAAGAATCTTTTTTTTCTATTTCTGTGATGTGTATTTTTGGAGACTTCTTTTTGCAGGCCAATCTTTTCCCTTTTTTTTTTCTTTCCGAAATGAAAAAATAATAATGGGTGGGTTTTTCATTCTTCCCTTCAAAGAAAAGAAAAATATATATATAACTATTACCAACACTATATGGCTTGATATATTAGTCCAAATAAATTGAATCATTACCATTTCTTTTATAAGACATACTTATAAGGCTAGAAGATGTGGAATTTTAGGCCGGAGGAGAAAGATAATAAAAAATTATTTCGGTGCATAAGACTTCCACCAATACAAGCTCTCCGAAAATAATTGATATATGCCATTATTAACTCTCATAGATATTTCTAAACCTTCTTGTATGTGAGTTGGATTGGAGTTCTTTTTTTTTTTTGTTGTTGCTCTTTTTACCTTTTCATGTTAACCAACATCATCCAATTAAACAAAGAAATACATTAACAAGGTTAAGGACAGATAATTCAGAACATGGTAAAAAAAAAAAAATGGTCATAATAAAATTATAAAACATGATTAGAATGTCCAGCAAAAAGATATGTTTAGCCACTTGGGTTCATTAAACAAACAGCTCTGAATCAAAAGAAACCTTACAAAAATTTCTACATTGCTTTGAGACCTTGCAACATCCCTTACTACATCCAAAAAGGAAGCCCAAAAGGTGCCACAAAAGGTTTGTGCCAAATCCACTTAAATGGCCCAAAAGGTCTTCATAGATTACAAGCAACTTTGAGTTATTTTCTCCAGTTTCATGTCAAGCAGAAATCAAACACAAGAAGCTCTGACTGCTTCCACAATCCTTTTTCCTGATGTATATGAGCTATTGAGCATATACTCATTGATTGCAGACCCAAGAAACATATGCATCAACTCTGCAAGGCACCACAATTTCATGGAAGTTTCTCTTCAATGTGCTTTGCACTTACTGGCACAAGTGAAAGCTCAGACTGGGAGTTTAGTCTCAAAAGCATGGTTGTGCTTTAGAGCAGATGAATCTTTTGTTGTGCTTTGGAATGCCACAGCAGAAAAGAAGAATGAAAGCAGCAGGAAGAAGACACATAACATGATGTAGAAAAGAAGATGGCCATTGATGGATTACTCCAATCTGTGCCAAGGAGTTGCTAAATCTCAGCCCAGTTTTCTGTTCCATACTTGGAATGCCAAAACTTGAATAAAAGAAACATGACAGTGAAGCTACAGCCAACTTATGAACATGAGAGAGAAATCACCCAAGTTTCTCATAGAAAGAAGAGAGGGAGAGAGAAGAAAGGTCCTTGAATCTTCCAAAAATATATTCAGCAAAATACATTAAAAAGACTGTAACAAGATGATCATCTTTAGCTTCTGTTGCTTCTCCCTCACCAAAATCTACAGCTTCATTGCAGCAATATGTAGCAATCCAAAGAACAGATGACTGATAACCAGAGATGATTCCTGACTTGTTCTATCTCCTTACTATCCAAAGCAAACCTCTGCTTGCAAATGCAGGTGCTTCGTCCACCATTGATGCTGCTGCTACATGGCTGTGGCAGCTCCTAGCCTCCACATCCAAACACCAAGAATCACTGTCCTCTGTCACTGGAACAGGGCTGCTGCTACTCTTCTGCTTGAAGTCATCCCTTCCCCTGTGCAGTGGTAACCGGAACGACGAAGCCCGCGTCGGAGCATCATCCTCTGCAACCAGTTCATCTTTCCTTGAGCGCAGCCATGTCTTCGAAACAGAGTAGCTCTCCTTCCTGCGCAAACCAGCACTCGTGCTTGCATCACCACCAGCTCTCGATGCCACACTTGTTGATGCATCAAATCCTGTGAATCCCTCGATTATTGAGTGGCAGTCACATTCTGACACCGCAGCCCGGTGGCCGCGCTGCTTGAGAGCTGTCTTCTTCTTGCTCGGTTTTATGGTGACTCGAAGAGAAGAGCTCTCATCCATCACGTACTCATAGGCACCCATGGAGAAGCATCTCCTTTGATCCAAACTACTACTGCCACTACCACTCTCTCGGCCTTCGCCTCCGCCATCATCCACGCTCCTGAGCTTTCCGATCTTAACAGGCACTACTTTTGCCTCTGCCGCCTGCTTGTCATTGATCGAAGGCACACAGTCATCCTGTCCAGGGAGATTGGAGGCGTTCTCCCTCGAGCTCTCACCACCAGACTCGAGAACAAGAACCACAGGGCTGCAGCTACTGGCAGGAGACAGTTCGGTGGGGAGGCTTCTTCTACAAAGAGGACAAGTGGAGTGGGAGAGGAGCCAGGTATCGATGCACTGCAAGTGGAAGGCATGGCTGCAACCTGGAAGCAGCCTGAGCTTGTCATCGGATTGGAATTCGCAGAGGCACACAGCACAATCGAATGGGTCTTTCAGGCCTACGATGGAGTTGTATTGGAAGACAGGAAGGGAATCGATGAAGGACTGGTCCACTCCTGAATCATGGAGGTGGAAGAGCTGCTGGAGCTCGCCTTGAAGAGCTGTGACATTGGTCATGGCATCTGGCTCTCTGTGATTGGGCCTCAGGAGGCATCTCACAAGGAGGTGAAGGAGTCCAGAGATGAAGAAGATGGCTGCTAGGATGACAATGATGAGAAGGATGGTAGGAGTAATCCTGTTCTCAAAACTAGTAGGAGGAGGAGGAGGAGGAGGTGGTGGTGGTGGGAAGGATGGTAGTGGGAGTGAGACTGGAGAAAGAAGGCTGTCTCCCTCCATGCTTTCATGCAAGAACCAGCTTAAAGAGAATAGATAAGAGAGAGAGAGAGAGATGAGACTCACCTGAACATGCTACCTAAGAAACTCCATCATCAGTCTTACAAGCATTTGGGGGGTGAGTGATGGATTCTCTTCCCTGCAAGAAGAAAGAAAGGCAGAACAAATATTTTGCAGGTGAAGTTGAGGAAGTTGGAAGATGGGGATCCTCAAAATAAAGGAGAAGTTAATGGTGTGTCAGCTGATGGGGTCAGACATAAATGAATCCAAATACACATTAATGCTGCTTATTTCTTTTGTGAGGTCTTATTTTTATGGGCAATGAACAAGGTGAGATACTACTACTGCTACATATCTTCCCAAGGGGAGGATGTGAATCTTTTAGGAACTCCCACTATCTTCAAAATCCAATGCTACTGCTGCTTCTTCTTCCATTTGACTTTTTTTACACAGCTTTTCTGCAGCAGGCTCAATGCCCCATTAAATTCCCCTACCATTCAACCAAGACAGAATAGATTTGTGGAAGTCCAACCCAACATTTTTGAAAATTTTTACTCAATCCATTCAACATGCCTCATGTTTGCATAGGGATTGCTGCTTGTGTCCTTTTTCTGTAGCCCTTCTCTTTTGACCCAGATAATATTGACAGCAGCATGGATAGGGAGGATTTCAGGGTATGATGCAAGGATTGGGGTGGGTTGACATTGCAGATGCACAGGTTTCATGGAGGAAATGGATCTCATGATCTGTGCAGGCAAAAGAGGAAGTCATGGAGACATGGACATGATCAAAGGGATAGGTTTTCCAGGTCTTGTGTCTCTCATGGGGCACTGGGGGACTTGGGAGGTGTGTGTGGGGGTGTGTCTAGAAAGATGGAGCCCCACATAGGAGTTGGGGTTGGACTTAATTGCCATGATCCTGGAGACACAGCTGCAGGTCAATGCTCCAGTGTTTGGGTTTTGATTTAGTTATCTGGAAAATTTTCTTTTTGTTTGTGCTTTGTTGATTGAACTTGTGTTAGATTATCTTAGCTGGTCAAACAGAAACACAAACACCAATCTGATGCATTCATCTTGTGGTATTAACTCCTAAGACAACACAGGATAGATGATTTCATTTTCTGCTGTATTTATTGACCAGTGGTTCTAATCTAGGTTTTGTGTACATGGAATCAGCTGACAAGAGGTCAACTTCCTCAAGTAAAGTATGGTGCTATCAGAACAACTAATCAATCATCTACAAGAAACAATTATATCTGCTAATAAAAACAGGTAGTACCCTCTTAGGCACCAACAGCAGTTGTAGCAGAAGAGTGATGACAGCAATAGGACTTCTTATCTGAAGATGCTTACAACCATGAAACTTAGTATCTGAACATTCATGACTTGTTCTTGTTGTTTTCTGAACAATAAGATTCTCTTTGGTGATTATTAATTACCAGATCCACAACCTCTTCTTGAGATCCAAAACTATGAGCTTGAAGCCTTGATGTCAAATCAAATTCTGATTTATTCAAATGATGGACAACTTTGTTTTTATCATGTTTTCTCATATAAGTATCATGTAAGAGAACTGGTCTCTGGTGTCTCCATCCTATCTTTTTTGCCAAGACAAACTACAATGGCTGGTGAGTGCTCCACACAACACATGTCACTGACATTTTGCTTGTGACCAACACAGAAAAAACAGACCAAGTTGATCCTTGCAAAACCAAAGAGTTGACAGTGAGGTCTTGGACTTTTGGGTTTCCATACAGTAATCTATGATTTAATATGCCTAACCTGTACTGACCACACTATAGCTATGTGGTCCAAATACATAGAAAGGAATTCATAACCTTCAAGGAGGTGATATCATTGTTCCTTTGATCTAGCATACACTACCCAGCAGATGACCTGCCTTGGCAACTACATGTTGTCTAATGCCAGAGACAGAGAGGCTACATCATTTAAGATCCTGTGTGCTTCAGAAACAAATGGCTCTAAATAGTTATCAAATGTCTTGTAATTCTTTTGTTAATTTTTTTTTTAGAAGAAAAGGAGGCAGAAAACCATGGGGAATGAAAGGGGATAAAGAGACTGTGTAGCAGTAACACCAAGAAACTTCTCCAATCTCCTACTCTTTTCTGCTACTGAATACTCTCATCTACTATTTTGCTTGAGGAGATCCAAGAATTCCCTTTTTGTCTCACAAATTCTAACATATTGCTAAAGAGAACAAGTTCCAAATAATAGAAACTCCCAATGATGTACAAACTTCAATCACATACTTTTAAAACTATTACAGAATAAATATATAGAACATGGTTAGTATAGTCATTAAGCTGAGAGCAAAACATGAACAATTGTTAATTTGGATAATCAAAGCTTTACATGCCTTTATGTATCATTATTCTGTAGTATGCCATGCAGAATTCAGTTTCAAATTAACTAAGATAAGAACAACTAGCACCACACATACTTTGAAGTTCTTGGGCCATTTTTTGTTGCTTGTCTTACACTAGTCTAAATTTTGGAGATTGTTGACATAGGTTCCTGGCAGTACTACTTCTGTTAATACATGTAGTATAGGTCAAGGAATCAACAGAGTTGCATACTGTATCATGGTTTTCTTTTCTGATGGATGATATTACTATCAACAATTATAAGCTTAAGTTCACTTCTAGAATGGCCATGATTTGAACAGTGACCAGTACAAGCCTATCATGAATTCAGTAATTTCATGTTACAAATCAGCTGCTATAGAAACCTTCTTGGATTTGTTTTAGAACAAATGACCAGCCTATTGATGCTTCAACCTTCAACCCACAAACAAAGACGGGTGAACTTAGCATATAGTCTATTTGATGTGGTGCTAATCACATTCTTCTGGTAGGCAATAGTATGTGCCAATCACAATTTCCCTGACTAAAGACTTTCTGATATTCCAATATATGTAAACGTTAGGATCCCGAACTCAGCATTTTGCCACAAGGTAAATGACTAAACCGTAATCCCTGCCGCTTCAACTTCAATGATTAGAGATATTAGTTTCTTGAATCACTCAATTGAGCATAGTAAGATTATATATTTTGTTAACAATAATGGCCAGATTGCATACAATTAAGATACATTTTGACATAAATGAGGCTCATAAGAAGAAAGTTTCCAGCTAGAATTCAAGATCTCTGTTTGTCCAAAACATAAGCTGTTGAAGAATGATAACTAATTATGTCCATTAAGACATTTTATCAACTCTTTCCTCCCCAAAAAATTTACATTACATACTCAGTATTTTCTCGAATTTCATCAGACAAAAGATTCAAGCCATGCTACACGTCCGACACATCACATTCCAACACATTGAATCCTTCTACCTATGAGCTTATTTCTCATGTTGTCATGCCAGTGACAACCACTAGATTGTTCATTTTTGTTGCTAAAATCATGTGGTGTGGGGGAAGATTTGGGTTTGCAACTTAATTGCTTGATCCTGATATGATGCCTATCTTAATTATTTGTGCGGCATTCCAGCAGCCAGCTGTTAGCTTCACAAATCCATGACAGAGCTGTCCCCTACAGTTTTGCACCCACTAGTATAATCTCAACACAATCATGTGCAGGTAGAAGCAGATACATGACAAGATAAAGATAAAAAAGGAAGTCTTGCGGAAAGCTATTGCTGTGGCATTGGACAGATCAGAGATGCATGGCCCAATGAATCTCCAACTGTGGCTACCTTAAGCAATTTTTTTCACTTCTGATTTATGTACTATTTAATCTAACAGTAAACGATATTCAATAAAATAAACTTTTACAAAAAATAAAATTTGAATAAATACCTCCTCAGAATAGAAATGAATGTGTCTCATACATGTTACAGTCCTATAATTTCAAACAGTAAATGTACAAGGACACTTTTGAATGACTTCAGACATTTGTCTTCAAGTCCACAAAAGGTCATCCTTATGTCAAAGGATGGCCCATGTTCATAACCACCCACCTTGAGTAGGTTACCTGCAATGTATTGAAAGCTAAAGCTGTCAACTAGACAAGCCCATATCATTGTGTTAACTTGATAAGGCTAGCCAATTGACTTCTTTAGTCACAAAAATGCAATCCTCCTCCAACTTCAAGATTCCAAAACCGGTCAATGACTTGATTTGCCAAATAGGCAGTAAACTAAAGAAGGGTACATTTTATAAGAAAATTTCAGAAAAGTATTCCAAATAAAATTGCTTGTAGTCAAGCTTATTTTTAACCGAACTGTCACATTAACATGCATCAAATCAGAAAGCTACCAAAATAAATGGCCAGAACTGATCCTACTACGAACTCAGGAATGAGCTTTTTAGCCAAACTCAAGTAGTAAGCAGTCAACTCAACAGACTAAGCTTGCTTGCTTGTATTAGTAGGGAGCTTATCTAAACTTGCTGAACTCAAGCCCTCTGCAGATGTAGACAAGTTATTTGAAACATGTAAACTCAAAAAGACAAAATAGCAGGAAAAAGAAAATGAAAAACCATCAAGGACTTTTTTTTTTTTACTGAAAAGAAAATATCATTACTAAATCAAGGGAGAACAAAAAAAACACCCCTAGCATCGGAGCAAAACAAAAAACTCTAAACGAGAGGGTCACTCCCCTCTCCAAAAGAACAATGATTTCCTGTCCCTGGCATGTTTAGCCAACCAATTGGCTACTTCATTTTGTTCTCTAAACACATACACAATAATATGTACATCCAAATTGCCCAAAAGGGCCCAGATACTATGCACAATACTTCAAACAGCCCAAGGAATAGCACATTTCTTTTGTAAAATTCTGATAAGGGAGCAACGAATCAGATTCAATGTGTGCTGTTTTTATATGCCCTGCTTGTCTTTTTTTCTTTCGCTAGATAGAGGCTATCAGTATTTAATGCCATAATGACATCCCATTTTGTCACAATACCTCCAATGTATATGGTTCAACCTTTATAAAAACCATTTAAACAACAGATTTTAATAACAGTCTATTGCTCTATTACTTCAAAATGATCGAACAAGGGAAGAAGATCCTTTCCTATTAACAAACACCTTTTGCAGTGTGTCCTCTGTTTTTTCTGCAACATTAGTGCTGAAAATTTAGTGGACATATTTACATCAACAAGAAAAAAAAAAGAATCATTATTAGAAAATATTGCATCTTTTATTATCACCTTGAGGTAACAAGCACTCTCAATCAATGAAACAGCAATGAAGTTTTCCACCGTCTAGAAATTAAAACTACTTCCTTTCACTAACTGAAGATGAAACCATCAAAACAACACCGAAAGAACTATCATCAAACTCGATCGAATTCTTAAAGCAACAGGCACAGAAGCAGTAAGATCAAGATAAAGACTCAACCTGCGGAGAGGATGGTAGCAGAACTGCCAGAGACCAAGTGTGGCAAACCGACAAGCAAGGCGTGCTACACGGGCAAAAGGCCACTCCGTCTTCGTTGGAGATCCTCCACGATTAATTCTTCCTTCTCTTCCTCTGCCGATTTCCGAAACCCTAATCCATGGCGCCAAGCCATCAATTTAGATATAACGGTCGGCCCATAATAATTTTGGGCCTCCATAATTGAAGAAGCTTGTGTGAAGAAGTACTACTATTTTTGTGGTCAAAATCTTGTCATAAATGTCATGACTAGGAACCTTCCCAACATTTGGATTTAGTTACATCATGTAATAATATTCTCACAGAAGATGATGATAATAATAATAATAATAATAATAATAATAATAATAATAATAATAATAATAATAATAATAATAATAATAATAATAATTTTATGTCCGTCTTATCAATATAGAAAATATTTTTCATTTTGATACAAATTTTTACCACAGTGGCATGATAAAAAAAAAAAAAAAAAAACTAATGGAGTTACAATGGCTGAAAAATCCACATTTCAATGTTTCCTTGTTGTTGTTGTTGTTGAGGGTTGATTTATTTTTCCCACATCAATTATTATCAGAGATATCTTCAGTATCTGTTGCTGTTGATTAATTACAATATTTCCTCTCAATCTTTCATCAACTGTTAAATAGAGTGGACTCTCTACCTGTGGACTGAGCCTTAGTGGCAGGCAGAGATCTGCTATGGTACATTTGCATACTTTTTTCAGACTCTGTGATTTATATGCCTCTCCTGGCACTATCCATCTGCAATTTACTTACTGTAATCTCTCTCTCTCTCTCTCTCTCCAGAAGTCAATTGTTCTCTCTTTTATGTACTGTTAAGTACAGTGGAATACCTGTGGATTTCTTCTTACACTTCACTCATGGTGGCAGGCACATAGCCTGCTATATTGCAGCTGTATCCTGCTGGATTTTGGCTGGGCAGGCCATTCACTGATCTAAATTTGAACCAAATGTAAATGGTCAGCCTTTGTCCAACATCCCATGATCATAGAGATTGACCCAATCTAGATTAAGATGATATAAAAGTATGGAATAAAACTGGGTATTTTTTTATATTAAAAAAAATATTTCAGTATTGAGCTTTTACTTAGACGATATTTTGTAATTGACTTTTACGTAAGGATATCATTTTTCATCAATTTGATGAAAGTATATTTTTTTATCCTCTACGAATAATCTACGAATAAACTCTGACCACTATCACCACCATTCTAGATCGTCATCATTTTTATTATTGATTGTCGCCTCCATTATCACTCTCCTCTCCATCGCATTTATCATTCATCAAAATATCTTCTATTTTGTCGACACCTCCTCTCTCTCCTCCCTTCCTTTTCCCCTCCTTTTCTCATTTTTTTTCTCCTCCTCTCTTGTTACTCGTAGATGGCAACCTTCTCCCCCTCTTTTATCACTTATGCAGCACGAGTAGAGCGGAGGTGGAAGATGCCTCTATGCAATGGTAAAGGTGGGCGTCCAAGGACGCTAGCGATAAAGATAGATGACGTTGCACAAAGGCATCATGAAAGGACGATCGACGGAGAAAAAGAGAGGAGTAAAATGATAATAAAAAAGTGGGAAGGAAGGAGAGAGGGAGGCGAAAAGCAAAAAAACAATAATGATAAAAAAAAACTAGTGATGGAGGGAAGATAATTTTCATCAAATTAATAAAAAAGAAGTGTCCTAAGATAAAAAAAAAATAATTATGAGACATCATTTAATAAAAGTCTAATACTGAGATTCTTTTAGGGAAAATACCAAAAAAAAAATCTTTTTCTTTGGTGGAAAAGCTTCGAAGATGATTACTTTTGCTTGTATCATCATAGCACTGGTTTAGGCTTACATTACTGTCCGTTCTTAGTTCACTCCAACCGAGAAGAAAGAAGGGAAAGAGTTTGTCTGCAAGTTCCTACAAACCTCTTCTTCCAAAAAAAAATTAAACTAATGAGCAGCTCCTACCTACAAGACTACAAAACCACAGGATAGGTAGCGGTGGCTTAGGTTACAGGACATGGCATGAGCCTAGAGAGTCATGTCCATATATTATATCCTTGTTCTATGTAGGAATGAACATGGGGTCATATGTTGTCCAAGATTACTCTCACAAATGGTGGCCAAACATATCATCAACGAGAGTGATGATGAAGACAAGCATGTCAAGTCACCCAATTGGAGTCCCATCTCCTTCTTCCTCTTCTTCCTACCACATTTGAGTTATGGTTGAACAGTAGAGAGGAGAGGAGAGGACAAATGACCAGATTTTGAACAGAAATCACAGCAGCAGCAAACATTTGTGTTGTTTAAGAAAGAAGGCAGAGATTGAAGAAGAAGAAGACGTGATTGAGCCTTTCATGCCAATATCGCACACTGCACACGCAAAAACTTCAGAGTGAGAAAGCATTCACCGGCTTCTCTCTATCCTCATCGCCATCTGCATCTGCACCTGCATCTGCCATGCCTTGAAGCCTTCCACCAGCTGCCTCCTCCTTGTCCACTGCAAGTCTTTCCATCTTCTTCTTTTCTTCTTCTCCCTACCAGTTCGACAGGTGCTCCAAATTTTCTGCAGAAGAAAGCACCTCCTTTTCCTTCTCCATCCTGAAAGAAAGAAAGACGGACTGAAATATACTTGAATGTACTTATTACTCCTCTCTCTCTCTCTCTCTCTCTCTTGTTTACCATTACCACATCACCCAACTCTCTAAAATGACCCTCATGTCACGAGGGAATAGCCAAGTACGGATTGGAGATGAGAAGGGTAGAGAGGGAATGCAGGAGGAAATTAGAGCAACGTACTCCCCCGTGTTTTACGTATCCCTTGCACGCCACTGTAGGAAGTTTCGGCCACCAAACCAAACCCCACCGAGAAGGCTATCTTCTCTTCCTCTCTCCAACTCTTCGCTTTTGACCATTACAAACTGTGAGGAAAGCTACACCCGCTATGAAAGGAGAGGAGGGATTGGTGGTCAACCTTACACTACTTGATGGAAACATTCAAATCCAATCGTTTCACCTGATTCTGTGTTCATATATTGTTGTGTGTGTGTGTGTGTGTGTTTGAATTGGAAAACGGGTTGGGCTGCAGTAGCAGCAGTCTGCTGGCGTTCCCAGCGACAGAAACCAACAAGAAGAGGACTCTATATGATCAGTGTGATCAAATTTGGTTATATAAACAGCTATGTTAAGGTCAAGAAACGAATCAGATGCACCTCAATATTTGTTGAACGTATCATGATAAGATTATTATTAGATGTCATATCAATCGTGTAGGGTTTGGATTGATTGGCCTATCCATGCAGAGTTATCATGATAGTGATTAGAAGAGTGAAGCCAGGAACATCATGTCCGACTAAATTTACAGGTACAGAAGTACAGCAAACAACAAAAAAAAAAAACGAAGAGAGAGAGAGAACCCACACAAGGACAAGTGCAGACAAGCCAAGAAATCTCTGAAGCATAAAAGACAAGATCACCACAGTGTTTGTAGTTCTTCTCTAGACATATATCCATATCATCTCAAAATTTAATAGAATAATATTACGAAACATATGTATTTTTAGTTGTGAAAAGAAGAATCCATCAGTGGTTGCACTTCCACTTTGCATCTTCTTTTATCACCTCATGAATGACCTCCTCTCTTTCTTTTGCTAAATCACTTTTCTAAGCACCCTCCTAGTTTTAGGCATACTGTTCAAACATAGGGATGGAATAGAGATGTAAATTTTGCTGATCAAAACAAAAGCACCTCTTCTTCCCAGAACTCTTCTTTGTTTCTCATATTGAACAGAAGTTGGGAAGGCTGTGGCATGAAAGTAATGATTTGCTTTAACCTTCTTGTTCTGGAGTCCACCTCCAACCTCTCAAACTCCCTGACAGAGAAGAAGAAGATACTTGTCTTCAGGCAATGCTTGAGGCGAACAATATCATATTACTTATTGACAATGATCGATTCTTAGATATGATTTCATAATTATTGGTGACAATCTCGGTCAGCTCGATTTAGTTCTGAACCAGTGCACAGGAGTCCTAAGGTGATCGAAAAGGTAGCTCAGGTATCCACTAAGGTCGGATCAGATGCTCGATCAGGTTTCTTCGATGCTTAAGTTTAAACTAAGATGAAAGATAAAATGAATAATAACTAATGTTGATAACAGTTAAATTAGTAAGCTTTATAGTGGGCACACCGAAACACAATGCTCACTCCTTATTCTGATACTATCTGAAAACTAATGAACTGATAAATAAGAGAAGATGCATCCCACTCCTTGGATGACGATGATTGGCATGGTGAAAGAAAGAAATGGAAGGAGTCAATGGGTTCGTGCCAAATGATCCTTAGGGAATTTATTTTGCTGTGCGATGTGCACTTTACTTGGTCCCAAATTCCCTTGAGCTAAAGATGGTGTGTTGGAAGGATTCCCAGAATAATCTCGATTGCAGCAAAGCAAACTTGTGGCATTCTGGTTTGTGGTAGCAGCATTTGTAAGCTAAGCCAATGAATTGTGTGTCTCATTCACCACCACTAGAAATGGCAAGTCAAGGTTTGGACAGGTTGCTTACTCAGTCTAAAACATTTGTCCACTTCAACCCTTAAAAAGTCAGTGTTTATTAAGCTGTTTTGCATGGATCCAATTGTGAGGTGAGGTGTAGTTAAAACTTAGAAAAATTAAGCTAAGCTAAGTAGTAAGTAATACCCAACGATTTAGTCTCACATCAGAAACGAAAGAAGACTTTGTTGACAATGATGTATACGAATCAAATTAGTGGATTGGTTATTCCATCAGATTGACAAGTGAGATATCCTGAAACGACAAGTGATATCAGATTGGTTATTCTACCACTTTTCTTCCTTAACACTTTGCAAGGGTGGACCATTGCCTGGAAGAAGCATCAGGGATCATGTTCTTCATGAAGGCACTAATCCTTAACCAGGATGGGCTGCTTACGTTCAACATTATTCCCTCAAATAAATGAAGTTGATCTGCTACACAGATAACCAAGTGTTTTTGGATATCTAGGCTTCAAAAACCATTGGGTTGCATCAGTATTTGTCTCTATCAATTTTTCTTCCCTATCTTGAGAATTGAAATGCAATTCATAAGACAAATTGATATGGCATACTCATTTTCATCAGTACATATGTAGGAAGGTGACCAACTTAGATATCCATGTTGGTCATCTCCTCAGTCAACTTTTACTGCACAGCAGATCTCATTGTTGTTACCCTTGAGGAAGGTCTTGCACAGCTTCTCCCAGAACTTCTTATCTGGTTCAGTCTCCTCCAAGCTCGCCTTCACATCATCAGCAAAGCATCTCTAGCAAATGAAAAAAAAGACCACATGGATTCACCCAGATCATGCAAAAGAAACTTTTAACTTTGCCTGGTTGGAAGAATCAAACTGCAGTTTGAAGCTCACATTGATAGAGTAACTGCTAACAAGACGATCCATGAGGTTGTAGAGTATGTCCTTGCCGTACTCGGGATGTCCTTGAATGCCCAGGATGTGATCCCCGACGCAGAACATCTCCACGCCGGTCTTCTCCGAGAAGCCGATCACTTCAGCTCCCACCGGGACTTGCCACACCTGTTGAGATTCAATGAAGATGAGGAAGATGGAACTCTACAAATGCCGGACTGCACTTCTGCGTCAACGCCGCTCCTACCTCGTCTTGGTGGCATTCGACGATCAAAGCGGAGGTCGGGATCTCTCCCAGTCGATCGAAGAGCTTGGGGCGAGGCAGGTCATCGTCCACCATGACCACCTTCCTGATCCCGACATCCCAACCTCCACCAGCCTTGGCAACCCGACCGCCCAACGCGCGGCATATAACCTGCAGAAGCACAGCAATGTTCAGCATCTACACCATGCATGAAACAGTGCGAAGAAAGAAGACCAGCGAGCATCGGTGGCTGTCTACTTGGTGGCCAAAGCAAATCCCCAGAACTTTCTTGTGCATGGCATGCAACGTTTGGAGAAGAAAGCACAGCCTCAGGATCCACAGGTCATTGCCATACGCATCATGAGGGCTGCCGCTGATGACGAAGCCATCGTACTCGTCGAGGTTTTCCATGTCGGGAAACTCTCCTTCCACCACCCTAAACAACTCCCAGTTCTCACCTTCCTCCCCAAAGGCTTGTACAAACACGTTGAAGTAGCCATTATACATCTTCTCGACGTAGTCCGAGTCCCTGGCTGCTAAAAGGAGAGCATACCTCTTCTCCTGTTCTATCTTCATGGATGCAAAAGAGGAGGAGGTTAGTGTTGAAGGAAGGCGTGGAGATCCTCTTATAGAGGTACGGCCGGAAAAGGTGAGAGCAAATAGGTTATCCTTACGCTACAGTTTGTGAGACCACCGATACAAATGTGGGAAGGCAAGTAGGCAATCTTAGGAAGAAAGTTGATGCCACTGTTAAGCTGTCAGATTCCTGTTTGCAAACTTGTACAACAACTAAATGATTCCATTACAGTCAAATTTTGCCTGGCCATCTATCTCAATTGAGAGAATTGTTCATCGCACTCAGCTGAACAATCTTATTAGGAAGCAACTCAAGATGCTTTGCTTGCTTTTGCTTAGACTAGTTGTTGTGGGGCTCTAATTAGGCATTTAGTATATATTCTACTTTGGCTTCTGCTCAATGTTAGGAAAAGGCTATATATATGACTATATAACTTATTCTATTTTTGGAGTTATATAATTCACATTACTTAAAGTTGAAGATACGAAAAATTCAAGTATGGAAAAATACTTCGAATGTTGGCAAGAGTTTCTCAAATAAATCTAGAGAAAGAAATTTTTTTAAGATTTATATGAGAAAATATATAAAATAATACGAACTTGATTGGTGTATGATAAGTTTGATTTTTCTCTATAAATATAAATATTTAAGTGTCAGATCGTAAAAATCTTATATCCGTCTTTCTAGTTTAGATGTTATTATTAATCTTTGGATTTTTCCGTGTCTCAGACAACAAGGGAAGAACAGAGGTCGGGCAAGTCTTTGGAAGTCAAGCATAGCTCATGCAGAAGACACCAAACATGCGGCCATTAGAGGGACTCGATTCGATGCGTTAGTTCTTCGCTGCAAGCTTCAAGAACCACCGGAGGACAAGTTGGAATCCGTGACATTCTGCGCCATTAAACCTTTGATTCCTTCGTCTCCGTCCTTGTCGATCAACTTGCCAAGATGATGGGCTGCAGAAGCTCTGATTCCGAACAATGGAAGTTCGAAGACATCTTGAAGGATTGTTCATCCTCCAATCACATCCTTGTTAGCCTCTGGAATCTTACAACCTTACCAGTGGCCATCTACTTGGAAACTACCGAGCCTGTTCACTGAATCTGGCCAGGTTTTAGGGTTATGGATCCACGACAAATGAATGTGCCTCCGATGCTGGAAGTTTCACTCCAGACTTCGTTGCAAGGAGTATATTGTTCGGTGGGAATCTATGGGAAAGTGTGGTAAGTAGCACCTATTCCAAGTTAATGGTTTTGGTGGCATGTTGTTCACGTTGATGGCAACTCTTCTGGAATTTGGAACCTTCTTGCATGGCAAACTTCGAGACTAAGTGGTGGTGTACCAGCTGAGGTTTTTAAAGAAGAAGATGCTGCTTGTGCACCTCTTGTGTGTCCTGCAGCAGTATAGTATAAACTGTTCCTTCTTGATCCAAAAGAGTTTTCATCTATCATCTTTGAGATCAGCTTGGGATCACTTAGGTGTAGACTATCAACATCGTCTGATTCAAATTATTGATCAAAATATTTAAGTTGGGATTAATAATAATATATTTATTAAACTTTTATAAATTAATTTTAGTTTGATCCAATTCAGATGTAAAACTAGAGTCTTACAAAGATACAAGCAGTAGTTTCTCCTTGACATCATTTGTAAGATGACTGACTTCTGCTTAGCTTTCTGCAGCAGTTAAGTGAAGGAAGGTCAAAGATGCTGTGGTGTTCAGTGCAATTGCTGGGTATTAACTTTCATTTGTAACTCAGTGGGTATCAATTCTCAGGGTTTCTGTCTTTTACTTTGGTTGCAGGTGATGATGAATGCAACCTTTTTCCAGTTCTGCTCTTGTAAGTAGAAACAGCTTAATCAAAAGTTAGGTTTCATATAAGGTGATGTAGCCTTTGGTGCTAAGAATGTTCAGTCTTGCTCAAAGAAACTTTTAAGGACATATTTTGGTATCCAGCAATAAGTTGATAATCACATCAGCGTGAATGTTAGGGTTTGAAATCTATACAGATATTGGATTTGTACAAGACAATAAATCATGCGTGTGTCATTCGTGACCATACAAGATGATACTGTACTATCATAGACAAAAATATAAATAAGATGTTTGATGTAATAGTCATGTTTGTTCGTGTCTTTTGATTTTATGCATGCATTATATAATATGTAGTTGGCTTGTAGTAGACTTGGTAGTCTTAGTTTAGTTAGCTTTCGTAGCTGATTTCGACATGTAAATGAGAGTTATGTCATGTGAACACTTGTGAGGACTTCGGTCTGTAATGGATCATGATCCCTTGTGTGCGACCATTCAAAGTTTGTAAAGTCTATGGTTGTAATTTACATTGGCGGTATAAAGTGTTTGCTGAAATGGTTACTTGTGAATCACATGGAAAATGCTTTCTCTAACCCGTTTTCTCTTTTACAGGTCCTAAGGGAACATAAGATGTTTTCAGGAAGGCCGATTTTTATGGATGGACACACAATGATGCCATATGGCTTAAGCAAATCCAACTAAGTTCATGATAGCACGATGCCAAGGGCCACTCAGGAACGCGTGGAGTGATGTCGCATGGCACGAGATCGTGCTGGTTGGTCTATGTCGTGTGGAGTGTATGACCCGACTGCTCGAAGCACTAGCGGTCATTAACATACTGCGTACGATCTATCCTCGACCACACGTATAAAAGTTGATCTCCTAGCCAACGTTAGGGGTCAGACTTTGAACACTCAAAACTTCCTCAACTCTCCCATACACTAACTTAATCTTCGGAGGGGTCGAGTCAGGAAGACACCTCCTGACTTTGGCTTATGTGCATGAACCGACATAGTAGGAGAACAGATCGACTCCTAACTCTACATTAAGTCAGTTCAACAGATAGTGCCTCAACCTGACTAGATACCAACCTCTTTCACCCGAGAAGCCATGTGGGTGACCTTATGCACTCAGATTGGATCGAGCCGTGCTGACATCTTGGTCATGACATAAAGTTGCACAATATTTTTGGCACAGGAGGAAGAGCCCAATGTCACAAGAATGCCTACACTAGAGCAACTAGAGTGAGCACCCCGAAAAAGAAGCGCCCATTGCCCACCTAGCCTTCAAGCTCGGAGGACAGTTGCCTCCTCCCCCCATGGATGGGACCACCTCGGCCCCAACCCTGAATCACTATTGGTGGCTGTTCAACGATCCCAGACTCTTGCCTCCCGGAGCCAATGTTGGACACTTCATCGTGTCAACCGAGGTATTTCTCAACCTCACCCAATATATCCAAGCCCTGGCAGGGATGATTTAATCATTCATTCTGCTCATCCCGCAGCTTACCCAACAAGTCCCACAACCCTAACCACTGTCTCCAATAGCCCGGCCAACTCCCATCACCTTGCCACAGGGTTCTCTCCCAATTGCCCAGCAACCTAGAATCATGAACCCCCAACCCATCGACTGAGGAGTGGTCAACGAACTCGAGCCCAATGCTGGAACGTATTGCCCTTGGACACAACACCCTGAACCACCTTGATCCTGACATCCTGTCATCCAATTTGGTGGACTCTCTCCGAGCCTAGTTGCACTCGATTAATCGACGTCTCGAAGGAGTTCCATAAATCGAAGGAGGAGCTCGGGGAGGGCTCCTCGATCGGGTCCCCGTTCATCCAAGAAATCCAAGATAAATCGATCCCTCTTAATTTTTGCCTCCCAATGTTGGAGGCTTATGATGGTAGCTCGGACCCAGTAGAGCACATCACAGCATTCCGGGCCCAGATGGCCCTGTTCGATACCTCTGATGCCATAATGTGTTGGCGTTTCCTACCACTCTCCAAGGCCCAGCTTGGATGTGGTACAGTCGGTTGAGACCATCCTCGGTCTCATCTTTTGACAAGCTCACACAAGAGCTCGACTTAACTTTCTAGCTAGCATGCAACCCAAACCATCTGTGGTCATGCTTCTCGGGATAAACCAGAAGGACGATGAACCCCTATTTTATTTTGTTGCCCGCTTTGCTATTAAGATTTAAGGAGTTCTTGACGCTCACCCTTCATGCAAGTGTTTCTGATGGACCTATGACTATCTAGGATCTTCTTATCATTGGTCAAAAGGCCGACAACGATCGTTCTTGAGATGTTCCAACGTGCAAACCAGTATGTCATCACCAAAGAACTGGTAGCGGAGAAACGTGAAGATCACAATAAGCCTCACATAGAAGAACCCCGATGGGAACCCTCGGGGCCGTCAAGGCGGAAGCTCAACCACCCTGAGCCTCAACTTACGAGGCCCCCACTGCCGCCTTTAAATTCATATAGGATTAAGATTCAGATCAAAGATATAGGCCTCTTGAAGGCACCTAACCCAATGAAAACCCCATACAAGTTCAAAGACTAATCTAAGTATTGTCGATTCTACAGGGACTATGGTCATGACACTCAAGAGTGACACAAATTGAGAATCGGATCGAGGAGCTCACTCGTAGGGGGCACCTTGGATACTATATCAAAAAGCCTTGAGAACCTTCTCTACACCCTCATGGACTAATGGAGAAGTAGGTTGATGTCATTGTTTATGGTCTAACATCTAGAGAAGATAGCACATTGGGGCGCAGTGTTTATGCCCGAGCTATGGTTGAAAAACATCTCCGCCAAGGAGAAGAGCCTGAGATCACCTTTGAGATGGGGGAAGCTGAGTACCCTGACCATGATGATAACTTGGTAATCTCAGTCAGGATCTCCAATGCCTAGGTTAAGAGGGTAATGGTGGTTACCGAGAACTTCGCTGACGTATTGTACCTCGACGCTTTCTAGAAGCTTAGTCTGACCAAGAAGGACCTCGCCTAATGGCCTCGACCCTTACTGGGTTCACGGAAGACTCCATCTCTCCCCTCAGCACAGCCACCCTATCGATTACCATTGAGGAGGAGCCAAGGTCTAAGACCATGATGGTCACCTTCATGGTAGTCGACTCCTTTCAGTAATACAATGTTATTCTTAGGCATCTAACTCTCAACAGGCTAAGGGCGGCCATCTCGACCTACCATCGGACGATAAAATTCTCGACCTGAGCTGGGAGAAGTAAGGAGTGATCCTCGAGAATCAAGGCAATGTTACTTGATGGTTGTTATGCAGCCAAAAAAATTAAAGCCCAAGCCTACCTTAGCTGACCATCGAGATCTAGCTATAGTACCACCTCACCCCGAACCCACCAAGCAGGTGCTGGAGGTCCCCCTCGACAAGGATCGGTCAGATAGGACCGTGAAGATTAGGTCTGCACTTTCAGAAAGGGATCAAATCCAACTTATCAACTTTCTAACGAAGAACTTCGATGTCTTCACTTGGTCAACCAAGGACATGCTTGGAATTGATCCCGAAGTGGCACAACACCGATTGAACATCTTCCTCGAGGGGCGATCAGTAAAACAAAGGTCATAAAAGTTTACCCCTAATCGACATAAGGCAGTCAACATCAAAGTGGATCGACTGTTGGAGGCAATATTCATAGCCAAGATTAACTACCCTCGGTGGTTGTCAAATGTAGTCATTGTCAAGAAATATAATAAAAGCTAGAGGATGTGTGTTGACTACACCGATCTTAATTGAACTTGTCAAAAGGATTGCTACCCCTCTCGAGGACAACCAATTAGTGGATGCAACCTTGAGACACGAACTACTCACGTTCATGGATGTCTTCTCAGGATACAATCAAATTCAAATGACACCTGAAGACCGAGAGCATACCACCTTCATCATGGACTGAGGAGTATACTATTACAAGGTCATGCCCTTTGGACTAAAGAACGCTAAGCAACATATCAGAGAATGATCAACCAGATGTTCAAGGCATTAGATCAGGAGAAACATGGAAGTATATGTTGATAACATGATTGTCAAGAGCAAAGTCATAAGCACTAACCTAATGGATCTGACCAAGACATTTTGAATGCTTTGAAAGTTCAGTATGCGCCTCAATTCTGTCAAGTATGTCTTCAGGGTTGGGGCCAAGAAGTTCCTCGGCTTCATCATCCACCAAAGTGGGGTGTATGCTAATCCCAAAAATTTTGAGCTATCATCGAGATACGAACCCCCCGCACAGTCAAGGAAGTCCAACACCTCGCCGGAAGACTAGCAGCCCTCAATCGATTCCTATCTTGATCGAGAGACAAATGTCTTCCATTCTTTTGAGCCTTAAAGCATACAAAAGACTTTGAATGGACTTTGGGATGTGAGAAGGCCCTTCATAAAGTTGAAGGCACATCTCGTCTAACTATCGTAGCTCACCACAATCGCCCCGAGATGATCGCTCAGCATCTACCTTGCGACATCCGAGCATGCGGTTAGCTCGATTCTAGTTTAAGATGACTTGGGAATACAATGGTTCATCTACTATATCAGTCATGCTGTAAATGGGTCCGAGGAGCGGTACCCCCTGATTAAGAAGTTGGAATTAGCGCTAGTGCATGTAGCCAAAAAACTGAGATCCTACTTCCAGGCCCATACGATAAGGCTGATAATTGACCTACCGCTCTAACAAATCTTCTCTAAGTTTGATATATCCGAATGCTCAAGTGGTCGACCGAGCTTAGAGAGTTTGACATAAAATATATCCCAAGAACTACCATCAAAGCACAAGCACTTGCTGACTTCATTTCTGAGTTAACCCTCACCAAGGATAGTACTCATAGTTGTGCCAAGCAAAGCTAGACTCTCTATGGCTTGGCCAATTCCGAGAGAGGGGGAGCCAGTCTTATCCTTGAAAGCCCAGAAAGGCAACTATACAAGCACGTGCTCTGCTTCGAGTTCAAAGCCATCAACAACGAGGCTGAATATGAAGCGCTACTGTCGAAACTCTGTCTAGCCCAAGTGCTACATGTGAAAAAGCTCGAAGCCTTTAGCGACTCACAACTGGTGGTGGCCACAATAGTGGAGACTACAAAGCTCGGGATGCAATGATGGCAAGATATTTGTCCAAGGTACACTAGCTTGCAAGTCATTTCCAATACCTCTTTGTGACAAGGCTCCCTTAGATGGAAAACAAGCAAGCCGATACATTTACCAAACTCAAATTGGCACACGAAATAGGGGAGGGTGCCTCAGAAATCGAGACGCTCCCCTCCCGAACCATCGCAACCCAAAATGTCGCAATGACCGAGTCGGTGCCAAACTTGATGGAGAAGATTCTCCATTACAAAAAGGACAAGATGTTACCAATCGACCCGATTGCCTCTTACTGACTACGGTGAATTCAAGCTTAGTGCTGCGATATCAACAGACAGCTTTACCATAGATCATTTAGCCAACCCCTTCTTCGGTGTCTGGTGCCCTCGATAGTTGAGATGGTCATTGCTGAGGTTCATAAACGCCTCTGCGATGAGCATATTGGTGGTCGAGCCTTCATCTTCGAAATCCTCAAGCAAGGCTATTATTAGTTGACTATGCATTGAGATGCCATGACTTATGCACAGCGGTTCCTGTAGTGCCAGAAGCATGCTTGGGTCCTACATTAGCCCGTAATTCCCCTCACCCTGATTGACAACACATGGCCTTTTGCCCAATGGGGTATGGACCTCCTTAGCCCCTTTCCTCCCGCCTTGGAACAATGAAGATTTCTAATAATCAAGATGGACCACTTCACCAAATGGGTCGAGATCGAGCTACTAGCATCCATCACTGAGAAGTAGGTGGAAGGGTTTATCTGGAGAAACATCATCACTCGGTTTAGTATACCGAGGGCAATCATCACCGATAATGGGGCTCAATTGAACAATCTTAAGCTTAAGGAGTTATATCGATCATATAGGATTTAACTAAGATTCAGCTTGGTGACGCACCCCCAGACCAATAACCTAGTCGAAATAACTAACATAGCCATACTTAAAGGCCTCAAGCAAAGGATCATCAGAGCGAAGGGTCATCTTATGAGCATCTCAGGCTACGCCCAAAACTGCCATGGGCAAATCACCATTCAGCTTAGCATTCGGGGCTGGGGCGGTGCTCGCACATAAAATAATATTCCCAACTCTTCGAGTCGGCAACTTCGAAGAAATCGAGTCCAAGAAGGGGCTTCGAGCCAATCTTGACCTCGTCGACGAATGACGTACAAGAGGGCCATAGCACAACTCCACAATCAAAGTGTCGGGCCACAACAAATCAAGATTGGAGACCTCGTTCTATGCACGACCGAGATCAACAACCCGACCCGTGCTCGAGGAAAACTGGCCCTTAATTGGGAAGGGTCGTATCGGGTAACAGATGTAGTCCGAGATGACAACTATTGCCTAGCCACCCAGGGAGGCGAATTGTCGAGGACCTAGCATATATCAAATTTGAAAAAAATTCTATGTTTAGTCGAAGACTTAGGCATTTTAGAACCGGTAGGACAAATGACTGAGACACCCTTTGGCTAACCACTAAGTTCACCCCACCCAAGGGACGCAAGCAAACATCAAGTTATTCGTCAGGTCGAGCTAAAAACCTCGGCAAGACATCCATCAACAAGAGACCGCCAATGCCACAAAGACCACTAGTTGGAAAGAAAGTTTCAAAAGTTTGTTGGCCTAAGCAGCAGGAACACAAGTTGTTCATCAAAAGAGTTCATTAATGATGAAAGTACTACATCATTCGGCCAGTCGAGACTTTACAATGCAGAAACAAAACCCAACCAACTGCATAAAAAAAGGGAGAAAAGCTACATCCCAAGGCATCCAAGCTTATGGAGGGGAGAGACTATCATCAAAAGGAACTTCCTCCTCCATTGGTACGTTGTTGTCCTCCATTAGGTTGGTGAAAAGATTTTCCTTGATATCTAGGTCGGGGTACTTAGCTTGGAACCGGGCCAAGACAACCCGGTACCCATATTCGTAAAAAACTTGACTTGACCTCTGTGGCCCGAGCTTAGAGCTAGAGGACTCCTTGTAGGCCGCTATTACCTCCTTCGCCTTCTTAGGCGCCTTTTGAAACTCAATCGATAAAGTTCCCTCAGCCTCTCGCGTCTTGGAGCGAGTTACCTCCAGGTTCCATGATATCTCGAGTAGCTCATCCTTCATTGATCGGACCCTAGCCCGAGCTTCCTTCAAATGGCGCTAGGAGTCTTTGAGATGACAGTGGAGGTCTTCCACATCCAACTGGAGCTCCCAATGTTATCGCTCGGATTCCCCAAGCTCGACCTTATGTCGCTTGACCTCGGTTTGTAGGTCGGTGGCCTATTGCGCAACTGTCGCGACCGTCGCCAGACTGAGTCCCTCCTTCACCACTCGAATCTCGCTTTAAACATTAGAGATCTTGTCGCCCATGCAGCCGATCACCCGACCCACATCATGGACCCAGTTGATCAGGGCCATGGTATAGTGATGGTTCTATTCAAAGAAAGTAAAACAATCAAAACTCGAAAAGATGTCACAAAAGGAAGAAGGGGCACTGAAAGATTCTTACCCAGACTAATGATTTGGTGGCCTGATCGATCAACACCTTCGATGGTGCACCATAAAGCTATCTCGCTAAAGCTAGGTTGAGCATGCCTCGAGCATACTCTGTCGAACCAAAACTTGTTCTCAACCGTCAGGGTGGGCCAGCATGCCTCGAGCGGGGTACCCACATCCTATCAGGAAGCTTGGACATGTGGAGTGCTAGGAACGACTCATCCTTGGATTGAGCTCGTGTTTGACATAAGTCCTTCATCAACCTTGGATGACTGATTTTTTCGCGGACGTGTCGGCTCTAGACGGCAAGTGCGATCTTTGCCCCAAGGACTCCGAGCACCCGATCCATCACCGCGGGAGCCCTCCCCCATGTCATAGGCCTCACGTGCAGTGGCCTCCTGAGCTGTGGTGTGCTTTAATATCTTACGCACCCCCAGGTTAGGTCTCTTCTTAGGCCGAGTATCCTCCACTACCATGGGGCATTCCTAAGGAGCTGCCATCTTCGTCTCTTGGACAGTTGACAGAGTTGGACAAGAAGTCATGGGAGCATGCAATATCCCCCTCAATGCCTTGAGATTCACCATTTTTGCCAAACAAAGAAGAAGTCAACAGCATAAGGGGGGTGAAGGAAAAGAAATGATGCAAGGACAGGATCGAGCCGTACCTTGAGGAGCCGAGCTAAGGCTTGCCTCGACCAGCCAGATTTTGCTCATATCTTTAATTGCCCAAGAAGAAGACAAGATCTCCTTCAGCCTCCCGACCTGCTTAGACTCCTCGTAAGATAAAATTGGTGAGACATTGTTAATGGTTCATGTAAATCACTCGAGATTGAATTCCCACTCTCGACTACAACTCACAAACAAGCAGCGAGCCTTCCACCCCTTTCTATTATAAGGCGCCACACTAACCTTAAAGCTGCCCTGAGCGATGAGGTGTTAACCTCCTTGCCCCCTACAAAGACAAAAACACATTGAGAAGAGTGTCCGGGTAGGGACGATACCTACACCTTGACATTCCCTGAGGAAGGCCACCATGTATGCCATGAGTTTGGCACCATTTGCGATGGCGAAATGTGCCACCATATGAGGCAAGCCTCGATGACTGAATGCAACGGGGGTCGAAGTCCCACCTCAAGCACATCAATGCTCAGTCCAAACCCACTTAGGGATGGATCATAAGAATGTTACTTGAGTCGGGGAGTGTGCAACTCATAATCACCCGAGATGTTATAGCACTCCCGGACACATCAAGAAGCTCCTCGATCACAATCGAGTCGGAGCTATGACATGACTTTATCACTTGTAAAGCCCGAAAGATCGTCACATCCATCGAGGTTATACCACCCGAAGATGAGCTCATAACTTTTGACCCGGGGCTACCCGAGGAAAACACTATGACCCTAAGAGAAGAATGATTGGATGAAGAAGAGAAAAACATCCCGACCTTGATTGGCTAATAATCGAGGAATAGAAGGTCTGAGGAAGGAGGAGGAGGAGGCGGAAGCAAATGAAGTAGAATGAACCTTCCCCCTAGCTTCTAGGGGGGTTCTTATAAAGAGAATCCTATCGCCCGATGCAACCCTTCATCTACTTGAAATAGAAGACAACTCACCTTGCCATCATAACTCCTAGGGAACGAACGATGGAAGTGAAAAATGTCGAATCTAGGCAGTAAACACGCCCAACCAAAAACCAACACCCATCAACAACTCTCTCGCCAAAACCAAGGATTCCCACCATAATCCAACCCCCATCTGTAATTTTCTCGTGAGAACAAAGCTTCCTGCCGATGGCCTTCCCATTGAAATCCAAGACCGACTAGTCATGTGCCCGAGTTATATTGCTTGGATAGTCATGTGCCTAAGTTATATTGCTTGGCTAGTCATGTGCCCAAGCTATGTTGCTCGGCCAACCACGTGCCGAAGTTGTGTCACTCAATCGATCATGTGCCAGAGTTATGTTGCTCGGCCAGTCACACGCCTGAGTTGTGTTGCTCGACCAGTCATGTGCCTGAGTTATGTTGCTCAGCTAGTCATATGCTCTAGTTTTATCACTCAACCAGTCATGTACTCGAGTTGTGTTGCTCGGTCGATCATGTGCCCGAGTTTTGTTGCTTGGCCAGTCATGAGCTCGAGTTATGTTAGGTCTATGTTAGGACTCTAGCTAGGGAAGTCCTAATTTAGTTTCATTGAAGAGGGCATACATTTAAATCCTAAGGGCATCCATGTAAATCCTATCTAGCTGACCACTATTAAAGAGATGAAGAGGTCGGCTAGGTTAGGATATTATTGAGGGAAGATATTTAGAGGGAAGTATAAGACACGTGTAACCCTAGTTAGCCACCCCTTATCCTAGTTAAAGAGAGGTTGGTTGAGGTGAGGTTAAGTTAGAATAAGATTAGGAATCAATAAGCAACCGACCACCCCTAGATGGACCAGTTGAAAGTTACTTCTTAGAGAAGTATTAATAGTTGCATTAGGAGTTGTTAGGAGTAAGAGTCTTGGAGTAGGAGTCATATTAGGAGTTAGGGTTTAGAAGGCCTATAAATAGCCTTGTAATCATCCACTTTTCTTCATAAATAGATGAATCCTTTTAGCAACAACTTGGAGGAAGGAACCCTTATAGAATTCCAAGGAGGCCGATCCCCTATAGAGATCGCCCCAAGCTTAGAATCAGTAAGGGTTCTAACACTTGGTATCATAGCAGCATTCTTGGCATCTCACTACCCTTCCATAGCCATCCATCAGCCTCCCATAGCCGTCGAAAGTAATTCCCATAATTGATTGAAGATTGTTACCAAATTCCATCGTCATCTCCACTACCGTAGATCATCCCTTGATCTTCCCGTGAATTGCAACAGGTTCTGGTTTCCTACCTTACTACTGCTATAATTTAGTAATCCATATTTAGAAAATCTAAAAATTTATTCCTATTTGCTGCATAAACTTTTCATCGTAAAGTTTTTATCTTTACGATAAAAGTTACGCTGCATAATTTCAGCGACATAACCTTGCCTAATTGATCTTGCTACTCCATCTTTATTGACCAAATCTCTACAAAATTTTTATGACGGCTTTTGCACTTCCAAGCAGAGGATTTCCTTTTAGTTTTGTCAATTTTTTTTTAATATAAACCACTGATCTTTTATGTCCAAACTACTACACTTTAGACGTAAAAATCTGCATTAGTACCTTCTCGTATTCATTGATCTTGCCAAAACTTTTGTTGTCATTTTCTTCCATAAATTTTTTGACAGCATTATCTTTCCTTTGTCAGTGGATTCCCATTGAGTTTTACTCGATTCCTTATTATGAACTATTGCAAAAAATTTCGTCTATACTGCTGAAATCTTTCACTGAAAAAATTCTGCAGCAACACCTTCTCGTAATCTTTGATTTTGCCGAACCTTTTGATGTTGTTTCCTTCTGTGAAATTTTTCATGGCATTATCTCTCCCTTATCAGTAGATTCCACTTAAGTTTCACTCAAATATTCATTAAGAATTTCTGGAAAAAATTACGTCTTCATTACTAGAATTTTTTTCATCGAAAAAATATGTTATTACGCCTTTGTCTTTCTTCTTCTCCTTAACCTACCAAAACCAAACCATCTTGCTGCCACCACCCAAGACGTCTTTAGGGCATCCCTCTAGGCTTAAGATGCAGCCATCATAACCTATTTTTATAACCCTAACAACACCAAAAATTGCAGCCCAAACCAGTAAACCATTGCAGTCGAACCCTTCTATCACCGATCTATTGTCCGAATCTTCCACCACCCCATGTCATTGACTTGTCAACAAAAAAAGGACAAGGACATCTCTGATCTATAGGCATATGTCATGGCCTCTCAAGATCTAATTGATGCCAAATTTGAAGCATGAGAATCTCGGCTTGAATCGTGGCTTGAATCGTGCTTGGATGACAAACTGCGCGCTTTGTTAACAGAATTCAAAATTGGACAGCCACCAAGCCCAACCACATTTCAGCAAGGAGAGAGTTCAGAGAGACTTACCGAGAAGGAGAGACAGCTCTCAGATGTGCTACAACCACGTATGAGGGTGAACTTCCCTCGATGGGAAGTAGACCCGACAGGGTGGATTTCACGTGCCGAACATTATTTTCGCTACTACAGAACCTCAGATGATTCTATGGTGGACATCGCTGTAATCCACCTTGAAGGAGATGTAATTTAATGGTATAATTGGCTGAAATATAATCATGGGGCTTCGACATGGAATCAATTTAAGAACACACTGTTGAACCGCTTCGGACCAACGGAGTATAAAAATATCGACGCCAACTCGCAAAGATCCGACAAACCTCCACGATTCAAGAGTATCAAATTAGGTTTGAGAAATTATCCTATATTGCTCATGATTGGATTGACTGACAATTGTTAGGGACATTTATCGAGGGACTCAAACCGGAGATTAAATGAGAGGTTAAAGCGTGGTAGCCCCGCACCGTAATGACCGTAATTTCTTTTGCTCGAATACAAGAGGAACGGCTCAACCAAGATGCTCGGAGGATGAGAGCCACTCCTAGGCCCATGACATATAAACCTCCTTCTGCTCCCAACCATCCTTCGCTGCCCAAAAAATTGACAAAAGAAGAACTACGTGATAGATTGGCACAGGGTCTTTATTGGCATTACGACGAACCGTGGAGCCGTGATTATCGCTGTAAAAAGGGCTATCTCCTATTGATTGAACCTCTTGAAGATGTGGAGGAGGTCCAAGAGCATGAGGAAGAGATCACAGATGAAGAACAGTAGCCGATTGATATTATGATGTATGCTCTTACCGGCTACATGAACCCGTAAACGATGAAAGTGGGAGGACTTCTGAAACAACAACTGATCACCATTCTTATTGATACCAGGAGTACTAATAATTTTATGAATAATAAGATTGTTGTTCGAATGGCTTTGCCTATAGAGGATTGCAGCAGGTTTGATGTTAAGTTTACCGATGGACGAATTTTGAAGTGTGATCGCAGGTGGCCGCGGGTGAAACTGATGCTGCAAGATCAAGAGATAATTGCATAATTTTTTCTCCTCCCTCTTAATGATTATGAGGCTGTGCTTGGCATCAAATGGCTAATGACATTAGGTGATATTTCCTAGAATTTTTTAAAATTAATCATGAAATTTTACAGCAAAGGAAAACAGGAGGAATTGCTCGACAAACGTGGGAGCGACGTATCAATGATTTGCACACAACGAATGGAGAAAGTTTTGCACAAGACATGCAGTAGCTTCTTAGTACAACTTGAGCAACAATCTATGAGGAAGCTAACCAAATTTGAAGACCCAAACCTACTTCCCATGCTTGTTGAAATTTTAGGCATATTTGATGAACAACGCAACCTACCTCCTACCCACCGGGATGATCATCGTATCCTGATTCTTTTGGGCAAAACTCCATCAAACACTCAGCCATATCGGTATCCTCATCTCCAGAAAAATGAAATATAAAGGATTGTAAAGGAGATGCTCGAAACATGAGTTATTCGGCCAAGTTGCAGCCCCTACTCTTCACCGGTGCTCCTCGTACAAAAGAAGAACGGAATATGGCGAATGTGCATTGATCACAAGAGTCTAAAATATTTTTTAGAGCAGAAGATATCCTCCCCCGAATAGCAACAATGGGTAACAAAACTTCTTGGGATTATAAAATAACTTACAAAAAAGGAAAGTTAATGTTGTAGGTGCACTTTTGCGGCCACTCGAGCAAGCTGAATTTTCGGATGTCTCCCTGCCAATCAATGACTTTCTCAAGGATATTAAGAATAAGTAGAGAGATGATCCAGGACTTGTAAGATCATAAAATAATTGGAGGAAGAACCAAGTTTCGTGGCTAATTACAGTTGGGATTCAAAAGACTTGCGTTATAAGGGACGCATTGTGCTTGCGCCAAAGTCAACTTGCATAAAGACTATCCTTCAAGAGATGCATTCCACTCCAACAGCAAGGCACTTCGGGTTCCTTAGAACCTATAAGAGAATCAAGCAAAATTTTTATTGGGTAGGGATGAAAAATATTATTGCTGAATTTATAGTACAATGTGATGTATGTCAACAACATAGCGGCGAAACAGTGGCAAGCCTCGGAAAGCTGCAACCTCTACTCATCCCAGACTCAATATGGACTGATATATCAATAAACTTCATCGAAGGACTGCCCTTATCACAAGAAAAAAAAGTATAATTCTTGTTGTGGTTGATCACCTTACAAAGTATGCTTATGCGTTATTCGCAATTCCTACACTGCTTCTAGCATTACTCGAATCTTTATGGAGAATATTATAAAATTATATGGGATGCCAAGATCTATTATAAGTGATCGTGATAGGGTCTTTACGAGCAAATTCTGAACAGAACTATTCCAAATGTAGGGCACTAAATTGAAGATGAGTACAACATATCACCCACAAACCGAGACCAGACTGAAGTGATGAACAAGTGCTTAGAGACATACCTCAGATGCTTTGCTAGTGACCGACCAAAAGAGTGGACAAAGTGGCTTCCTTGGACCAAGTGGTGGTATAATACAACTTATCATTCATTCACAAAATGTACTCCCTATGAGGCTATGTATGACCGACCTCCCCTTGTAATCCCAAAATATGTATTGGGCACCTTGAAAGTAGAACAAGTAGATAGGGAACTACAGGACAAAGATAAAATACTGAAGTTTCTAAAAGATAATCTCACTGCAACTCAAGCAAGGATGAAACAACAATATGATCAACACAAAAGTAAAAGAGAATTTTCAGTGGGAGAATGGGTATTTCTACAGCTCCAGCCATACAAGCAAATATCGATCCAGACTAGAGCATCCATGAAGCTTTCACCTTGGTTCTATGGACCATACCAGATTTTAGAGCGTATCAGAGCAGTAGCATACAGATTGGACTTACCCGCCAGCTCCCAAATCCACCCAGCCTTACATGTGTCGTGCTTGAAGCTCAAGTTAGGACAAAACGAGACAGCCCAAAGCCACCTACCAGATATGACTGCCCAAGGAGAACTCTAGACCTAGCCGAGTGCCATTATTGATCGATGAACTGTGACTCAACGATGATGACCCACTACTAAAGTGCTAATATAATGGGCGAACAAGCAGAAGATGTCACTTGGGAGAACTATGATGACTTAAAAATCAAATTCCCAAAATTCATAGAGTGTCAGCCTTAAGGACAAGGCTGATTTGAAGAGAGCGGGTTTGTAAGGACTCTAGTTAGGGGAGTCCTAATTTAGTTTCATTGAAGATTTCATATATGTAAATCATAAGGGTATCCATGTAAATCCTATCTAGTCGACCCCTATTAAAGAGATGAAGAGGTCGGCTAGGTTAGGATATTATTGATGGAAGATATTTGGAGGGAAGTATAAGGCATGTGTAACCCTAGTTAGCCACCCCTTATCCTAGTTAAAGAGAGATTGGTTGAAGTGAGGTTAAGTTAGAATAGGATTAGGAATCAATAAGCAACCGACCACCCCTATATGTGTCGGTTGGAAGTTACTTCTTAGAGAAGTATTAGGAGTTGTTAGGAGTAGGAGTCTTGGAGTAAGAGTCATATTAGGAATTAGGGTTTAGAAGGCCTATAAATAGCCTTATAATCATCCACTTTTCTTCATGAATAGATGAATCCTTTTAGTAGCCTTTGAGTAGCAACTTGGAAGGAGGAACCCCTATAGAATTTCAAGGAGACCGATCCCCTATAGAGATCATCCCAAGCTTAGAATCCACAAGGGTTCTAACAGTCTACTACAAAAAAAACCAACAGGCATGGAAAAAATGTGAACCCAGTCAGAGAAAGCACCAAAACATACTTGAAACCCCTCCACGAAGAGCCCAAGGTTCTTTTCGGTGGGGGGGGGGGGGGGGGGGGGGGGGGGGGGGGGTGCTAGTTATAGGTGTCCTACAAGCCAATCACGTGAGTGATGATACCTGTAATACGCCGCAGTAATCTCTTTACATTTATTGACATATTCTCACATATATATTTCTATATATTGTGATGTCCCTGGATTTATGCATTGAGAATCAGATCATGATAATGAGACCGATTCACCTTTAAACACAGATCCTAAATTGTCTTGGTCATAGGTTTGGAAAGGATCCAAATCTGGTACAGTTGGTTATCGGGATTAGTAGCCAACCATACGAAGGTAATTGTATGTCAACAAAGAATCATCCTCTCTGGTATCATGAGAGGAATATCCCATGTGCTCACTCAAACAAAATCTCTAGCCAAGGTCGATCGGATTGAGAGAGGAGTTCTTCGGGAAAATCTGATTAGAGCGAGACATAGAAGGATTCCATATGTGGCCTGACAGTATCCATGCCCAATATATGGTCTCTGGGATATTAGTTGAATGATGGACTATAAGTACACGGTAATTATGGACGGAGAGGTCCGACGGATTTGATCCCCTGTACTGTCTAGGGACTATGGCGTAGTGGCCTAGTACGACCATAGTTGTTGAGTCGAGAGAATTATTATAAAGATAATAATTCACTAGATCATAAGGAGTTCTGATGGGTATGACTCACGGCCAACTCGGTATCGGGCCTAGAGATGGAGATAATAATTCACACATATAGTAGACATGGAGATAAGTAGAGATGCGGATATGAGATATTTGCAGGGATCCTGATGTAGATAAGATTAGATGAGATCCAATCTGGATAAGATCCAATGGCATAAGGAATATTTCATGAATATTTTATCTGGATAAGATCTAAAAATATTTTAGGAATATACCATTTGGATAAGATTCAAAAATATTCTAGGAATATACCATTAATATTTCAAGAGTATACTAGGAATATGCCATTTGGATAAGCACATTTGGATAAATATCAGATTGGCATAAGGAATATGTTTTTCACCTCTATAAATAAGGGGCACCCTTGAGTTCATAGGTTAGAGCAATTGGGTTCAGCTTCATGTTTCTCCTCAGAGTCTTCTCCTCCTCCTTGCTAAGAGTGTGGAGAGGTTGATCCCGCCACCGAGATGCTGTCACAGTGTTTATTGTGTGGATACCGCTAGAGAGGATCACGTGAGTGTTCCTTCGACATCTCCGTTGGATCTAGAAGTTTCAGAGATTCAATCTCTACATAATACACATCAAGTTGTTATTATGTAGTTTTTCTGAGGTTTTTCAGATTTTTCATACACCAATCATTGCATAATGGTAAAATGATTGACTTCGGGAATCTAGGACTTGAATTTTCTTCCGTTGCACATATGATACCGATCCAAGCATTCCCGACGATAGGGGGAGAGAGAGAGAATAATATGGTATATTCTAGTATTATGGTACCACCCTTGTGGCAACAAGTCAGCAGCCATGTCGGCGCCAACGTGAGGGCTCGGAGCCTACGCAGCGTGCATATAGTGACATGACTTCAGACTCATATAAGGCAACAAGTTGTGCTTGTGCCATTTGAGATCATACAGGATGGTGTTTGCCCAACGTGAGTCACATGGGAATACGCGAATCGGTGCCACACGGCACGAGATCATGCTGATTGGCCTATGTCGTTTATAATGCACGACCCGATCGCCCGAACCACCAACAGCCATTAACAGACCGTGTACGATCGACCCTCGGCCACAAATATAAAAGCCGATCTCCTAGTCAACACCAAGGGTCAAACTTTGAACAGTCAAAACTCCCTCAACTCCCCCATATGCTGACTTGATCTTCGAACGAGTCGAGTCGGGAAGACATCCACCGACTCTGGCATGTTTGCAGGAACCAACGTGGAAGGAGAAAAGATCGACTCCCAACTCTACCTCGAGTCGGTTTAGCGGATAGTGACTCGACCCAATCATATGTCAACCTTTTTCACCTGAGAAGCCACATAGGTGACCTTGCGCATTCGGATCGGATCAAGCTGTATTGACTTCTCATTGATATGGATTTACTAAACATTAAGCAAAAGACTATGACCGACAAGATATTAAATAATTTATGGGTTAATAAAAAATATTAATTGAATACAATATATGAGATAAATGATTTAGGAAACAGATTCAGTAAACCAGGTGCAAAAAAAAAAAAAAAATTATATATGAGCATGAGATAATTGAATACAAGATATTAAATAATTTACCGGTCAATACACACATACATCTATAACACTGGCTTGGATCTGAAGCCACATATTGTAATAAACCAGAATCCATTGAGAGAACAGCAAGTCCCAAAACACAAAAAACAAAGACACAATATAAGACCAAAGACACTATCTTACATTTAAAAAAAAAAAAAAAAAGGTATGCAAAGATTATTCCACGGCTCCAGCTCTTGCTTTAATCTTCCCTTGCCCACTCTCCAAGGGATTCAGCATGAACCCTAGAGAAACAAAACATTTCAATGCTTCGTCTGAAGGATCTCCAGCCTATCTTTGTCACTGGACCTTGTCAAACCAAAAAAAAAAAAAAAAAGTTGACCACATTGTGATGGGAACATATGTTTCTTTACCAAAGCCATTACATCATACGTAAGCACTGGGATCAGGAAAATATAAATACACATTACCATCTCTTTGAGCTTGACCTGGCAGTCCTAAAAAAAGTCAAAAAATATGAACATATAAGAAAAAGTAGATAACTAGCAATTCCTTCAAAGATCCAATTGGATGTATTTAACGAGTTCAAGACATTTCCATGCTCTCTCAGTTCATATATAATTTTAATTAATTAAACAAAAATATCAATAATAATATCCATTTAAATTCTCATAATATCTTTTATAAGTTATCGATAAGTCTCCTTATAACAACATATTCTTTAAACACTTTAGGCTGTAAAACTTTATTAAACGGATCATCAATCATCAAAATAATAATCAAATTCTCAATTGATATTTATTATTTTTTACTTATTATTTAATCACTAGGTATTTTATCTCGATATATTTTAAACTACCAGAGTACTTATTATTCTTAAAGAATAAAATGAATATGACGTTATCATAGAATATTTTTAGCATTGAGTCAATCTACTAAAATAAAATTTTATAATAGAAACACTTGATTTCTAACCTTAAAGCATACTATAAATTTAGCTTTTATTTATTGATTATATAATAAGGGATTTTTTTTTTAGTAAATTATATCTCTAACTAACATAAATAAATCATAAAGTTAAATTCTTACTGTTAATTAATTTACAAAATTAGCATCTAAATATCCTATCAGTTCGATCTCCTATACGTGAGTATGTTATCTTTTAAAAGATATTTTATCAATTTCTTTATAATTTTTCAATGTACCATTCTAAGGTATTATAATATTCACTAAGCATTCCAACTATAAAATTGATATAGATTTAAATATATAATAAAAAATGATAAATAAGTGACATTACCTGAACAAGACTATATATGAAATCTCTATGAGACTAGATCAATATATATATTTTTAAATTAATAATATAAATTTACTTTCAAATATAATCAATAATATTTTTTTAATTTAAAAAATAATACTATTATTAAATTTTATATATTATTAAAAAATATTTTAGATTATAAACTTTTCTTAGATTTGTATTTTAAACTTTTCTTTTCCTTCGCTAGGAATCTTTCAAATTATTTTATATAAATTTTTCATCTAGATATTTATTCAAAAATATTATTTTCACATATGATATAACTCAGGATCATATTATTCAGAAAATAAGTGTTGCTCTCAAAAAATTTGAAAATTCGAGTATTTGTCCAATTTAATTAATTTTTTTCGAAAAAAAAAAACACACACACTCCCCCACAAGTCTACCACTTCCAAATCATGACTAATTACTAACACTTGTATCTTTTGTTCTCTCCTCTCTCTCTCTCTGGAAAAAAAAAAAAAAACACACACACACACTCCCCCACAAGTCTACCACTTCCAAATCATGACTAATTACTAACACTTGTATCTTTTGTTCTCAGCTCTCTCTCTCTCGAAAAAAAAAAAAAAAAACACACACACACTCCCCCACAAGTCTACCACTTCCAAATCATGACTAATTACTAACACTTGTATCTTTTGTTCTCTCCTCTCTCTCTCAGCTCTCTCTCTCTCGAAAAAAAAAAAAAAAAACACACACACACTCCCCCACAAGTCTACCACTTCCAAATCATGACTAATTACTAACACTTGTATCTTTTGTTCTCTCCTCTCTCTCTCTCTCTCTCTCTCCGGCTCTCGTTCCTTCGCCTTCTCGAACCCGGACTAAACCCGCTCATGTGCTTTCTCCCCCCATCCAATCCGCTCCCATGCCGTCCCCTTCCATCAGCCAAGAGCCCCCCAATCTCCTGGACCTCCGCAGCCTCCTCCCCATCGATTCCCTCGTCGCTCGATTCCCGTTCTTCCCCATCGCTTCCTCCTCCGTCCCCTTGACCTCCACCTACCTCTACCGCCGCCCGCCCTCCCTCGCCGCGCTTCCTGGAGGAGCATCGTCGCCTCTGTCTTCGAAGCTCAACCGCCTCTGGAGCGAGTTCAATCGGTTCCTGCGGATCCACTGCGAGCGTCGTGCCTCGATCGGGTTCGCCTCCCTCGGCGTCTCCAGCGGTGAGATTCGGCTGGATGACGAGGGCCCCAGCGTGGTCGAGGAGGACGGGGCCCCCGTCAATGGCGTGGTGGAGTGCCAGAGGCCGAAGAAAGTTCTCATCTTGATGAGCGACACCGGCGGCGGGCATAGGGCGTCGGCCGAGGCCATTAAGGCCGCTTTCAATCAAGAGTTCGGAGAAGAGTACCAGGTGAGGCTTCTTGTGGTGATGTCTTTTCTTCTTATCTTCGTGTGGTTCGAATTCTGTACATGGCGTGCTGATGTAGGTGTTTGTGACGGATCTGTGGACCGATCACACACCCTGGCCATTCAACCAACTGCCTAGGAGCTATAACTTTTTGGTGAAGCACGGTGCTTTGTGGAAAATGACATACTATGGAACCGCGCCTCGCTTGGTGCACCAACCACATTTTGCAGCAACTTCAACGTTAATAGCTCGGTAAGAATGTTTCTCTATTTTCTTCCATCGCCTTGTTTTTTTTTTCAATTCTAGAAAGAATTTGTGATGGCCAGTGCACTTGGTGACAACTAAACTCTGAAGAGGGTATCATGCAGAAGTGAAGATTTTCTCTGACAGCGAACAGTGGTGATGATAAACGAATGATCCTTTAAAATGAACTTATGAAATGTGTGATGTAGGTTAAGATATGAAAGAATAAGGAAAAACAATAATGGAACAGAAAATTCAGTGCACTGTTTTCTTTGGTTGATCTTTTGGGGTTAAAAACATGAAATCACATTATATAATCAATTCATTGAAAAGAAAGGTCTGATCAATCAACGTTGATGTGTGTGGCATGCATTATGTTATATTTTTCAGATTGCTTTAAGGTTATATGCTACCTTCATTCCTGTGCTACTTACTGCAGTTTGAGAGTCTAGGTCTTATGATGATATCCTGAATGTGGGCCAAAGGACTCAGTGTATAAAGTGCTTAATAAGTTATACATATTTGGTTACCTACCCTCTAAAGTTTCTAGAATAGCATTCATGAATAACAGATACCAATAGGCGATGTTTCTATATTTTGGGTCTATGTGGAAAAAATAACACAAGGAGATGGAAAGCATCTAGATAGTTGTCAGGCAACATGGTTCCTTGTAGTGAATTAGTAGTTCAGATTTACCTAAGTAGATTGTATGTGGTTTTATGTTTTGGTGTAAAAATGTAACAAAAAGAATTTTAGAATAAGTTATCCTGAATCGCTGTCTTTATCTTTTCCCAACAATTACTTATTAACTACTTTGCAAAGAAAATCGTTCTTAAGCTTGCTTCCAAAACTTTTCGTGATTTGAAAATATTAATCTGAATCCTTTACAACCCAGGTGACTAGGCTTGAATCATGGAAATCGCCTCTCTTCGGAGACAAGGCTGCTTTCGTTGACCCTTCTAGACCTCATTGAGGGAGCCTCATGCACTGGTTCATCCCTTTTTTTTTATTTTTGTTAACAATTGAAAGTAGTCCAATCACTTTCATTTGTCTCTTCTAGTATCATATAGAGTACGTGGATCTTTGTTCCTAGCTGAAGATGCACAGGATCATTTGGGTCATAATCTCATCAGCTGGGTGCTTGTAGATATATGGTTTAGAAGCAATACTTGGATTACTTTGAAAGTAACAGCTTCAATCTCCATTGTGTATATGCTGTCTATCTGCTTACATCTAATTAAAGTGAGAACATTTCAAAAAGCAAAAGCTTTGTTTAAGTAATATATAAATAATGTTGTGGCTTTTCTTTTTCTTTTGTATTAATCAAATGGGATTTTGGATTTGAATCATATGAATGTATCTTCAGTTATTACTACCTGAAGACTTAATTTAGTCCAGAGAATCCTGCTATTAGTGTCAAATAAGCACTGTAATAATCAATCAAGGCTAAAACCAGTGTTTATTTTAGCTAATTTTATATGCAAATTGAGATGGTGCATAATTTCTACATGGTTTATCTTAGATCATTTATGAATCATGTGAACATGAGACCGATGTCATCGTATTTGCTGTTAAACATAAAATTTGATATTTTTGTTACTAAATCCAGCCAAGATCACATGGCAATCAGTTCTTAATTTTTTTTATTAGCAACATGAGGAGAGCCTTTTTTATCTCAGTCAAATCAATGGTATTGCTATTATTTTGCAGAGGGTTGAGACTCTTATATAGAATTTTATGACCGAATTAGTTTTGCCATACTTAGGGTGGTATAACACTAGCAAGACCCTTTGATCGTGAACTTCCTCTCAGGTTTAAGTTTTTCCCTATTTTTTTTTTTTTGCTTAGAACCTGATCTTTTTGGTTTAATATGTGCAGAGAAGTTGCAAAAGGGTTAATGAAGTACCAGCCTGATATTATTATTAGTGTTCATCCACTAATGCAGCATGTCCCTCTTCGAATCCTAAGGGCAAAAGGTCTGTTGAAGAAGATCATCTTTACTACAGTTGTGACAGATCTGAGCACATGTCATCCAACATGGTAAGCTTACTTTATAACATTAATTAACATCATTTGTTTGCTTTCTGTTTATGTCCACAATCCGTGATAGTATTATTCTCCTACTAACTGATTTGATCATGCCCTTTTCTTATTTGGTGTGTTTTGAGGTTCCATAGACTTGCTAGCATAACTAATTACATTGCTGTTGCTGTTTTTGTTTTTTAGGTTCCATAGGCTCGTAACAAGATGCTATTGCCCTTCTACTGAGGTGGCAAAGAGGGCATTAAAAGCTGGTTTGCAGCCTTCACAGATCAAGGTCTTTGGCCTTCCAGTTCGTCCTTCTTTTGTTAAACCAGTTCGACCAAAGGTAGTCAATTTTCTACCGAAAGCATTAAATTTCATTAATCAGTCTTCCTTCTCAAAGTGTTATTAAAATTAATCTACTAATGCTTTGATTTATTTGTTAATAATGTCTCTTCTCTTCCTAATTCACAACAGGTGGAATTAAGAAGGGAGTTAGAGATGGATGAGGATTTACCTGCTGTTTTGTTGATGGGCGGGGGGGAAGGAATGGGTCCTATTGAGGCTACTGCTCGGGCACTGGGTGATTCATTGTACAATGAGAATCTTGGAGAACCTACAGGTCAGATCCTGATAATTTGTGGCCGAAACAGAAAACTTGCCAACAGATTGCAGTCAATTGACTGGAAGGTTCCTGTTCAGGTATTTAATCTCCCTTTAACTAGTGGTTGTAATACTTAGCTTAATAGTGATTTTTATTTTATTACAATTTCCTTTTGTTGATTAAGTTATGCTAAAGTAGTTTTAATATTACTGTTTTGTTGTCTTAACCATGGGTAGCTTAACTTAATATTTTGAACCATAAGAGTGATCCTTGAGATTTGCTTGAAAGTATTCTTCATTATTGTTTTTGTCCAGAGGTAGCATAAGTTAATTGTTGAAATATGAGAGTGGTCTTCAGGATTGACCAACCCATATTGGGTCTTCCAAGATCAGCCCTTATTTAGTTGGTTCCATAGCAGGAGGCCCATTCACCCATATGTCGTTGTGAAATCTGCTAGGTTTATCAGAGTTTTGGTGACCATCAATCTTATCCAAATCAAAATTGGAGAAACCTGATCAGTCCTTGTGGTGTATGTACTATATTTCACCAGAGGGTTCATCAAGACTAGGTTCTCCTGATAGGACATGATTGGTGAATCTCGGCTGAAATCTTGATTGTCAGTTGAGCTGATTTTATTTGTCATTGTAACATATGTAGACTGCGATTGAACATGATAGGTGAATTTCGGCTGAAATCTGGATTGTCAATTGGGTTGTTTTAATATTGATTATAACATTTATAGACTGAATTCACTGTGTTTCTGAGTTCTATCATTTATCTTCCTGTCCTCTTTGCATCTTTCTCTCCCTTACCAAACAGAAGGTCAAAACCGATTTGGGCTCAGTGTGAGTTGATAATTTTTATGTATTTAAAAAGGCTTTCTTATTATGGGTTTGAGATCCATCAGGTCTCAAGCCCTCACTCAGAGATAATATTCCCTTTAATTTGAGATTTAGGTTGAAAGCAACACGGCATGTATTCTTCTTATTCCTTTTTTCCTACTAGGGTAGGTAAGTTTGTTGTAAGAAATACCTCTTATATTCTCTTTGAGTGCCATTTGATCAATCTGAGCTCATTGGACTTGTATGAGAATTCAGTCATGCCAATGATATATATATATATAGCTTCAATTTAGTTGAAATCTTTATGTGATAAAACATTATGTTCAGTTCACAGCTTATAATCAGTAGCTGATCATTTTATGCCACTATGTGACAATGACAATTTTAATTGCAGTACTCTGGCGACTAAATTTTTAAATAATTATTATCAAATGACATTATTACATATCGAAAGAAAGCCTATGAAAAAAAGAAGGGCTATAGATTCATCAGTTTGGAATTCAATTTGATGGAATTGTCATGAGAGGAAGAAAACCAAAATGACTGTTTGAGAAAAGACATGATTATATTGTGAGATTTCTGACAGCTTCTTTGGTGCAACCACAAGTGGTTGAGATCACAGTCTCTTTGTTATTAGCTATGTAGATAATGCTTTAAACATTGCCTGTGAGGCAATAACTTGCATTATGTTGTCTTCTTTTAATTTAAATTCTTCAGATGCTTTTGGCATTCTATGTGTACAATTTCTGTAGTGTTTACTTGGAACTTAATCAAATGCTAATTTTGTGTGATTACTATGTCCTCTGTGATTCATTCTCATCATCTATGAACTCTCTTGAATTTCCAGGTAAAAGGTTTTGTTACTAAGATGGAAGAATGCATGGGTGCTTGTGACTGCATAATTACCAAAGTAAATTTTCTGCGACTTTATTATTTTTAATCTCTGGCTTACATTCCTGAAGAACAAGTATAATGAGTTTCATGTTCTGTAGGCAGGACCAGGTACTATTGCAGAAGCAATGATCCGTGGCCTTCCTATTATTCTGAATGACTATATTGCTGGGCAGGTAGGTTTACTGCCTTTTCAGTGAATTATGTTAGATTACACAGGGGTTACAAAGTACCAACACATGAAATGTTTCTGTCTCACTGTTTTCTTTTTGTTTAATGTGCCATGGTGAAAACTTTGTAGGCTTTACTTGTCAATAAACATTCTTACACACAGTGATAAAAGCTTCTTTCGTCATTCATAAAAGAAATTCCCCAGGATCTTTCCATGGTTTTTCTTTTAATGATTAGTGTCTCCAAGTGAGATCTGACTTTAATTCATGTGACACTTTGATCCACTATTTTGAATCTTACCACCACCACATATTTCTGCCAGCAGTGGTACATGTTGCTGACGTGGCATGGTTAACTTCCATGCTGACTTCTGGGGTATCTGAAAGAATACTCTGGATAACTTAAACCGGCATGATTACTTGGTTATCATTCCCATCTCCACCCTCCTATCCTCTTCTTTGCCCTCCACTCAGTGTTTCTATCCTCCCCATTGATGAAAAGTGGGCAGTTGAGGTCTGAGGAAGCGAGTGGAGATACAATTTTGTGAAGCTATAAACCCCAAGGATCAGAATTCCCGATCAATTTTAAACTTCAGATCTTACCAAACTAGTTCACAAAACAAGGCTCCCTCCCTATATAAGGACATCATTGAACATCAATCAGATCCACAAATCTTTAGTTTGTGATGTATATGTTCCTTTCAACGACTTAATGACCCATCTCTTGAAATCATGGGTTGTAATACCTAATAAATTCAGCAACTAAGCCGTCGTATGTTTGCATGACAGGAAGTTGGTAATGTTCCTTTTGTTGTGGACAACGGATGTGGGAAGTTCTCAAAATCACCAAAAGAGATTGCAAGGATAGTCTCGGAGTGGTTTGGTCCGAAGTCTGATGAGCTCAGAGCTATGTCTCAGAATGCTATAAAGCTTGCACGTCCGGGTGCGGTCTTTAAGATTGTTCATGATCTTCACGAGTTGGTCAGAGAAAGAAGTCTTGTACCACAGTACACTTGTGCCGTGTGACTTCAGTATCGATCTCTGCCGAAGTCTTGTACCACAGTACTCTTGTGCCGTGTGACTTCAGTATCGATCTCTGCTGATCCTTTGCTTCGATATAGTTGACTAGATCGACGTATGTGATTTGTAGCAATGTGTTCAATTTTTTTTTTTTTTTGGTATAGTAGTATGCTTCAGAATTGATTTGTCCTTTCATGTGTTTTTGTATCTGAGATGGAGGAAATTGGTTCATAATAATGTCCAGTTGTAATGCACACTGGTGGAGATTCAAATATGAAGAGTGAACTCTGATGCCTACCTGTCCATATTAAGCATAAACACTGTCGGATGTCATTTGAGAAGCGTTATGTCCTATCTTATATATATATATATATATATGGGAAAGATATATGGAATCAATCTTTGGTTCGTCTTCTTACAGGAGTGAGAGATGCTGGGCGGGCGATGACACGAATCTTGAAGCGACAGTAGAAGCTGTCGTGTCAGAAATCTAAGGCGGGATAGCACGACACGGGGAGACGATGGGATGGTACGAATCTTGAAGCATGGGGAGGAGATGATGGAATGGCACGAAACTTGAAGCGTGGGGAGACGACGTTACGGCACGAATCTGAAGATGATGGAAGGACAAGAATATTTGCTTTAGTTTTTAAATAGATTTATAATGTTTTGATGGACGTGTCAAAAGCACTATAAGCCTATTAACCAGCATGAATTCTCTTTGTTTAGTTGTTGTTTTCCTAAACCAATAAGGGATAATTACTTGAAATATATATAAGTTGGTTTCCATTGGGTTTTAAGGTAATTTGATGTTTTTAAGAAGATTTATAGTGTTTTGGTGGAGGTATTAAAAATACTATTAAATTTACTAAAAAAATATTATAATTGAAAGTAAGTCTAATAATGAGAGTGGGTGTTTGGGCAGAAAATTTATGATTGGTCACATCGAGAGTATTTTGAGGATTATAAAAAGGTGAGTGCGCCCCTTCTAAAAAGTAAAAAGGAAATTAAAAAGGTCACCTTCCCATGTAGAGAGCCCAAAAGGAAAAGTTCTTTTCAGGTTCATATACATAAATTTACCTTTAACTTTTTTTTTTTTTTAGGGGATCAAATATGTGCTATCACACAGTAGAATTGCATGTGCATAAGGTGTGATATCCATGTCACACCTTTTCATAGGTGATCAAATAATGACATTATTATTATGTCGTTGTGCTTTTCAGCTGAGCTTAGAATGGGATATAAATCTTTTGTTATTTTTGGTTTTTGATTGATCAATAATGATCAAATTCTGCTGTTAACTATAATATTAGATTAAAACGGTTTGAGTAGTTTATATGTTTTATGTACAAAAGTGCACATAAATTTCTCACACAATTATTGTGACAATGATCTTGTTTGTTAGACTATGGAAAATAACATGATCATGATGTGTGTTAAAGGAAAAATATCATTGATATCATAGTCAGCCTAATGTAGTCGAGACCCGTGTATATAGAATTATCTAACGTGACTCTGAGATGGTTCTTAGAATGTACCGAGTGTTCAGAATGAAAGTATCGCTCTCCCGATGTGGAAATATTATGCTCCCAAGATTGAAGTATTATGCTCCTAAGATTGAAGTATTGCACACCCAAGGTGGCACCTGTATAGAGATCAGGATCAGGGGAGGTTTTTTGACTCAGTCCCTCTGATGCTCAAGTCAATAATATGATGTCCCTAAATGTGAGCTCGAGTAATTCTAGAAATAACGTAATCCTCTCTATTTCTCTATTTAGGATACGTTTTTATATCTTGAAGGAGGAAAAGAAAGTTTGTGATATTATTATTTATCGTAAAGAAAGAGAAGGGAGTTTAGGATTATTTTTCTTGTCATAGAGGATGAGAAAAAAACATGTGATTGTTTTTCATGTCATAATGGATGAGAAGAAAGCTTGTGATTATTTTCTTGCTTTGAATCTTCATCCACGTAGGTAGATAGGTGAAAGGTGACTTAGATCTTAGATGGCAACCACGTGCCTGTTGATAATAGATTTCTTATCAATTATCGCCCCTCGAAGACATGCTTTGGAGCTCTTGAAAAATGAGTTTGAAGCATGCCATTTAGTTTGTCCGACATAGGAGCATTTAGGATCTCATCTTGTGAGTTGAGTTTTTCTGACTTACGTGTCTTAGGCACATTTGGCCTTGTGCCTCTGCCGTAGCAAATCTCTAATCTTCCCATCGTGGCAGACTTCAAATCTTCTTTCCGTCGTGACGGATTTCAAGTCCCTTTTATGCCATAGTAGATTTTGAATTTGTCTACCATGGCGGACTTCAAATCTCCTCTTCACCATAGTGGATTTCAAGTTTCTTCTCCATCGTAGCAAATCTAGGATCTTCCTGCCTTGACAGCTTATAAATCTTCTTTAAATTATGACAGATTTCAAGTTCCTTCCCCATCTTAGTGGATCTCAGATTTTTCCATCGTTGCGAGCTTCAAATCTTCTTTCTGCCATGATGGATCTTTTGTCTCTTCTCCACTGTAATAGATCTCAAGTCTTTCTGTCATGGCGGGCTTCAAATCTTCTTTCCACCATGGCACACTTCAAATCTTCTTTTCACCATAGTAGATTTCATATACCTTCTATGTTATAGTGGATCTCAGATCTTCCTACCATAGCGGGCTTCAAATCTTCTTTTCGCCATAGTCGATTTCATATCCATTCTCCACTATAGTGGATCTCAAGTCTTCTCACTATGGCAGACTTCAAATCTTTTTTTTGTCATAGTAGATTTCATGTCCCTTCTCTACCGTAGTGGATCTCGGGTTTCTCATCATGATGAGCTTCAAATTATCTTTTTCTCATGGTGGATTTTATATCCCTTCTCCATTGTAGTTGATCTCAAGTCTTCCCACCATGACAAGCTTCCAATTTTCTTTCTGCGGATTTTGGGACCTCCCTCCATTATGGTGGATTTTAGGTTCTCCTTATTGGGAAACCTTGAGAGCATCACATGAGCAGTCGAAAAATAAAACAAAAGGTTTTCCATGTTTATCATATCGTCTTGCAATGATTGGTGCGTGAAAAAGATCACAAAATTGAAAAGTGTGAATCATGTAAGATTTATTATATAGGGATATCGTATATCCCTAAAACTTCTAAATCCAATAGGAGAGGAGGATGAAAGATGTCAGATTTCCTCCTCTAGTGGTATCCACATGGTGGATCGATGCAGTGATGCTCCTCAAATCACAGCCAAAAGCTCGTAACTCTTGTACACCTTCTTATATCAAATGTAGAAGAAGATCTATTTTCTTCGTTGTTCTCTCGTGGTAGGGAGAAGGGTGGTCGGCAAAGAAGAGATGGAAGGGAGGAGAGTTGAGGGGGGGGGCTATCATCTTATTGGCCGCCCCTGCCTCCTATTTAAAGAGAGCCACTAAAAACCCTAATGGATCATACCTTATTGGGTATTAGATCCTTATCCAATTATACTTTTCTCTTGGAATATTGGATTTTTATCCAATAATCTTAATTAGCCTCCAATTGAGCCTCATGCAAGGGATCTATTAATGTTGGGTCTCATCTAATGAAACATGGGCTTATTGGGTAACTCATATCGAATCCTCTACTCGCTACAATCCTCTATCCAATAATCATATTGGATGACTCAGTGAATTGTTATCTCATAACAATTCACTCAATTCATCGACTATGGCTAGACTACTATGCCATAGTCCCCATATGGTATATAGGATCTAATCTATTGGATATGTTTGTCCTTAGTTACCGTATATCTATAGTCTTTCATCCATCTAATATCTCAGAGTTCGTATATTGAGCATGGTACTGTCAGGCTATATATGAAATCCATTTGAGTCTCGCTTTAACCAGATTCTCCCAAAAAACCTCTCTCTCAATCTGAATGACCCTGGCCAAGGATGTGCATAAGCAATAACACATGAGATATTTCTCTCATGATATCGAGAGTTGATGATCCTCTATTGACACTTATTTTTCTTCGTAAGATTGACTACCAATCCCGATAATCGGTTGTCCAGATATGAAAAGTTGGCACTTAATTTCCTTCGTAAGATTGACTACAAATCATGATAATCGACTATCCAGATATGGAACTTTTCATATCTATAAGTCTGATGACAAAGAAATGAGTACTCAAATAAGGCATCATTGGTGTCTCAAGTCTAAGGATCAAACACATAACTGGAAATATAAAATTTTTATTTGATGTTAGGTATCATTAACCATCCAACATACTATAAACGAATCAATCAATGAACTCATTCTCCAATTAGCACCTGTATTGCACCCTTAGTGTCCCCACACGAGTTGTTACAAGACTAGTCGTGTCTATCATATGGACGACTATACAATACACTGGTCTATCCAATTATCTTGATGTCTCTCTCGAGTAACTTATGACCGAGATTATTTAGGGTTTATGTTTAAAGGTGAATCAATCTCATTATCATGATCTCATCACGATCTGATTCCCATTGTATAAATTCAAGGGTATCACAGTATATACAATATGTAACATAAAATGAGAATATACCAATAATAATAATAAGCAAAAAGATCGCGCAACGTGTCACATGTATCATCACTCATGTGATTGGCTTGTAGGGTACTTGTAACCAGTAATCTCCCAATTGACCTAAAGCCAATCACTTACGTGTGTGATCACCATTAGACCCTTGTGACACTTAAATACAATATGAGACAATGGCTTCATTAGTGGATCTGTAATGTTATATTCAGATGGAACTCTTTCCATTGCTACATTTCTATAGGCCACAATCTCTCTAATCAGTTGGAACCTACTTAAAATAATTTTGATGAGACTTGGGTTCCTTGCTAGAGCTATAGCCCCGTTATTGTCGTAATATATGAGAATCAATTTCTCGTTGCTAGGTACGACCCCCAAATTCATGATAAAATTCTTCATCCACACCATTTCCTTTACTACTTCTACTGCAATAATATACTCCGCCTCTATGGTCAAGTTAGTGGTAGTATCTTGCTTGAAACTCTTCCAACTTACTACTCCTCCATTCAGGGTGAAGACATACCCTGAGTTTGACTTGCTATTATCGATTTCGAATTAGAAACTCGAGTCTGTATAGCCCTTAACTTAGAGGTTACCTCCTCCGTATAGCAGTAAAAAATCTTTAGTCCTTCTGAAGTACTTAAGGATATATTTTACTATCTTCTAGTATTCCAAACCTGGATTCACTTGATTCCTGCTCGTGACACTTAGAGCGTGCACTTATCAGGCCTGATACATAGCATAACATATATGATAGACTCTGTTGATGTATAGGGTATCATATCCATGTCTGTCATTTCCTTATAAGTTTCTAGCGACATACTCCTAGAAAGTGATATTCCATGTCTCATCGGTATGGGACATCTTTTGAAATTTTTAATGTCAAACCTTTTAATAATAGAGTCTATGTATCTAGACTAAGATAAGTCAAGTATCATCTTGGATCTATCTTTATAGATCCTAAGCCCCAAAATGTAGTATGCTTCTCATAAGTCTTTCATGGAGAAGTTTATGGATAGCCAAACATTGACTGTGGAAAGCATTCCTACATCATTCTTAATGATTAGGATGTCATCCATATACAATACCAAAAAGGTGATAATGCTCTCACTTACCTTTCTGTACACACAAGGCTCGTCTTTGTTCTTAACGAATTCATAAGATCCGATCGCTTCATCAAATCTTTTGTTCCAACTTCGGGAAGCTTGCTTCAGTCCATAGATGAACCTGAGTAACCCGCATACCTTATATGGACTCTCCGTGGATACGAATCCTTTTAGTTGTATCATATATACCTTCTCCTCGAGGTTGTCGTTGGGAATGCGATTTTCGCATCCATCTGTCAGATCTTATAGCCATATTGTGCTGCAATAGCCAAAAGAATTCTAGTGGATTTCAACATGGTTCATAGTCAACTCTTGCCTTTAACGATATCCTTTAACTACCAATCTTGTTTTATTAGTCTCCACATTTTCATCTATTCTGATCATCTTTTTGAAGATTCATTTGCAACTGATGGGTATGATACCCTCAAGTGCATCCACAAGGTTCCAAACCTAGTTGAAGTAAATGAAGTCCATCTTATAATTCATGACTTCTTGCCACTTCCCGGAGTCTATACTCATAATAGCCTCCTTGTAGGTTTGAGGATCAATATCCTGAGTGTCATCTCTACTGATATGTCTCACATATCTTTCAGGAGGTTGAGACACTCTGCTAGACCTATACAAATTTTAAACTTGTATGCTAAGTACCTGAACAAACTTGGTTTCTGGAATGGTACTTGAGACAAGTTCTCTAAGCTCGTTCAACTCTATCACACTCCCACTATTTCCACCAAGAACGTGTTCCTTCTCAAGGAACACAATCCTCTTGGCAACAAAGATATTCTGGTCCTCAGAATGCTAGAAATAATACCCCTAAGTTTTCTTAGGGTATCCCACAAACTTGTATCATTCTGTCTTTGATTCTAACTTGTCGAGGTTGTGTTTTTTAATGTAGGTAAGGTAGCCCTGAATATTAATAACCTTAAGATCATATTTTTCCCTTTCCATATCACATATAGTGTAGACACTACCGACTTAGATGAAACTTTGTTCAGAAAGTAAGCTATAGTCTCTATAGCATATCCCCAGAATGAGACGGATATGTCAATGAAATTAATTATGGATCACACAATATCTAACAACGTGTAATTCATCCTTTCTGATATACCATTGAGCTGAGGTGTATAAGGAAGTATCTAATTGGGACAGAATCTCATGGTCCCTAAGGAAATAAGTGAACTGTGTACTCAAGTACTCTCATTGTTCACCTTATCTTATTTCCTCTTAGACATACTTACATTCATGATGTGTGGAGAAATGTCTAGCACATATAAGTCATTAATCAATGTCTCTCTAGATGATCTTATCATCCAAAATTAATGAACAACTATTATTCTCAAAAACTAATTTATATCCATTAACTATCAAATAAGAAATAAAAATAATATTTTTGATAATAGAGGAAACATAATAGCATGCATCTAATGCAATAGTAGCTCAACCATGTAGATGTAAGATAACATCGCCAACAACAACTATAACAACCCTTACTCCATTGCCCATCTTGAAGTTCATCTCACCTCTTGCTAGTCTCCTAAGCATTGCTAGAGCCTGCAATGAATTACAAATATGATAAGCACTCCTGATATCCAATACATAAATGTTATTATAAAAAATAATAAATGGAGACTGATCATGAATGTACCTGAAGCTTCTCTTAGATTCTGTTTCGCCTTCTCTTTAAGATAATCCCTGCGGTTCCTATTTCAGTGCTCGTCTTTGTTGCAGTAGAAACACTAGCCTTTGTCCTTAGTTAGATCTTTCTTGATAACCTTTGCTTTACCTAGTTTGCCCTTGCCCTTCTTAAGGATCTTATCTGCCTTCCTTTTCTTCTTGGTCTCACCAATATAGAGAAACTGCTTCTCTTTCTTAATGGTGCACTTAGCTTCTCTTAACATATTGAGGAGCTCAGGAAGAGTCATCTCAAACTTATTCATATTGAAGTTCATTATGAACTGAGAAAAAAAATCTGATAGAGATTGAAGTATATGATCAACACATAAGTTATCCTCTATGACCATTCCTAGGCTTATAAGTTTCTCGATCTACTCTATCATCTTCAGGACATGTTCTGAACCGATAGCCCTTTTATCATCCTGGCTCAGAAGAGACTCTTGGATATCTCATATCTCTGACTTTTTCCATGTTCCTCAAATAGCTAACGAAGATGAAAAAGGATGGAATTATCATTTATGTTCTCATGTTGTCTTTGTAACTCAGGAGTCATGGAGGCCAACATATAGCACTTTGTCAAAGTAGAATCATCTATATACTTCATATAGCAATCTTAACCTCGCTTGCCCCTTCCTTTGGCATCGACAGAATAGTGTTAAGGACATACATGATTTTTTTTGCCATAAGAATAATTCTTAAATTATGAAGCCAATCCGTATAGTTTGGATCAGTGATGCGGTTGGCATCAAGTATGCTACGTAGGGGGTTTGCAAGCGACATATTTCCAACAAACAAGATATAGCATAAATGAATAACATACAAATTTTACATAAAACTAATTAAGATACATACTTCTATCTTAATCTACTCTCACTATTTTTCTAACGAATCATGCGACACCCTTGGCACGTGAAACGAAAGTCTCTAGCAACTTCTAGTGGGGATCAAAATCCAATCGATGTCTTAGTGTAACCTCGAGGGATCGACCAATTACATTAAGCCTAAAAAGGTAGGCAACTCTTGACAATCATAACTCCTTGTGATTCTCGTCTTGTTCAGCCTCCGAATCATCATGGCCTCGAGGGACTCGAACAACCATGATGTTCAATTAAGTCATCACTATCATTACAAGATGAGTCTGATTTGATAATATACCCTCGAGGAACTCAACTTAACATATCATGTCCTCAAGTCACCGGTAACATCTCTATGTCATTGGCAAGATCCCGAATTGAGAAGATAGGTGAGCCTTAAGGGGCTCGGCCAACTCAACCTATGTCGAGATTCAATTTCTTCCTATAATGATGGAAGGTCACGTGGATCAAACTTATCATAGGAGGGGGTTTTTGTTTCAGTCTCCTAATATATCATATCACACATATACATATTTAATATATATCTACATCGCATACAAATATATATCTAGTAGGTGTATAATTAGTCACATATCACATCAAATGATCATGAACCATTACCTACTAAGATTAAGCCCGAGCCAGTAGGTCCAATCACTCACAACAAGATCTATGTATCGACACATCTCTATGCTCTATGCTCTATGATCGTCCATCTCATCATCATTGGTTTCGTCGGCTCCTCAACGCATCACCATGCATTGTGATCGCTTGTCTTAGTATCATGGGTCCCGTTGGCATCTCCACGCTCCCACCGTGCCACTTCGTGTAATTGCAACATAATCACAAGCATGCAAGCCCAACAATAAATAAGAAAAATCGAAGGCTCGCAGACCCCAATAATAATAATAATCACACATACAAACATCACATCACATGGTCCATGATCATCCATTCATATCATACATCACATGTACACACATTATTATTTAGGACTACTTGATAAATAATAATAGTTAATTAAACTTAATAATTAACTATATTTTCTTAAATTCAGGATATATCAAGAATTTCTAGATTTGTTAAGGGTATTTCTGGAATTCTAAACCGAATGATAGACCTTAAAATTTTTAAAATTTTGAGGGACAGAATCATCTTTTCACAAAAATCCTAATCCCTTTACCTTGTTCTTGCGGGCGGCCGCCACCCTTTGCGGCAATCGCCAGCCCTGGGCAAGCGGTTGTCAGTATAGTGGTGCCACTATCGTAGGTGACTGCTAGTGCGACGACGCCATTACTGCATGCAACCGCCAGTGCGATGATGCCACTACCGTAGGTAGCTTATCATGGGTGGTCGCCCATGCCACAAGAGATCGCCGCCTTGCATGACCATTTGGCCAACAGGCGGTTGTCCCTACGGGCAGGAGGTGTGCCCGTAGGCGCCATCGTTATAGCCGGCATGACTGCGAGCGATCGCCCTTGCAGGGGGCCTAATTGTGAGCGACCACTCCTGAAGGGGGCTTGCCTGCAAGAGGCCACCCTTGCCCACCTTTTCGTAGGCATCTTCGTGCGTAGCAAGAACGCATAAAATAATTCTATGTAATTCAATCTCATCATATGTAGTTTAAAAGCCAATTATTGTATGAGTAACCTGGCTCTGATATCACTTTTAGAAAATCTTGAGAGCATCACATGCACAACGAAAAAATAAACAAAATGTTTCATATGTTTATCATATCGTCATGCAATAATTGGTGCATGAAAAAAAATATAAGGTCGAAAACTATCAATCGTGTGAGATTTGTTACCTAGGGAGATCATATATCCCTGAAACTTCTAGATCTAATAGGAGAGGATAAAGGAGGTCATATGTCCTCCTCTCTAGCGGTATCTACACGATGGATCAATGCAGCGATGCTCCTCAGATCGCAGCCAAAAACCCGTAACTCTTACGCACCTTCTTGCAATGAATGTGAAATAAGATCTCTTATCTTCTTCACTATCCTCTCGCAGCAAGGAGAAGGGTGGTCGGCTGAGAAGAGATGGGAGGGAGGAGAATAGAAAAGGGGTGACTAAAGATGCAGCCTATCACCCTATTGGCCACCCCTGCCTCCTATTTATAAAGAGCCACCAAAAACCCTAATGGATCCTATCTTATTGGGTATTTAATCTTTATCCAATTGCCCTCTTCTATTTAATTATTATGTCTTTATCCAATAATCTTAATTAGCCTCCAATTGAGCCTCATGCAAGGGATTAATTAATGTTGGGTCTCATCCAATTAAACATGGACTTATTGGATAACTCATATCCAATAAGCACATATACTATACCCTTAGTGTACCCACATGAGTAGCTATGAGATTAGTCTCATCCATCGTATGAACGAGTATGCAATATACCAGTCTGTTCGGTTATCTCGATGTCCCTATCGAGCAACCTATAACTAGGATTATTTAGGATCTATGTTTAAAGGTGAATCGGTCTCATTATCATGATCTCATCACGATATGATTCACATTGCATAGATCCAAGGATATCACAGTATATGCAACATGCAACATAAAGTAAGAATATGTCAATAATAATAATATATAAAAAGATCATGTAGTATGTCACACGTGTCATCACTCATGTGATTGGCCTGTAAGACACTTGTCACCAGCACTCCCACCATAGCAGGCTTCAAATATTCTCTCTATCATGGCCATAATTGTGGTGGATGTGGCAATACTTGAATTTGTTCCACCTCTCTGGTTGTGTCTTCATTGGTTGAGGGTCTTTTAATAATTTTTTTCTTTATATGTAAAAATACTTTGGTTTTAGTCATGTATAAGAGAGTAAACTCAAACCTCAGGTGAGGCAACTCGAGTAGATCATTTCTTTTTCATTGTGGTCACCTCAAGGTCGGACTAATGGTAGTTACTCTTGTCTTAGACTTTTTTGTGTTTCTTTATGGTTATTTATGACCATCATCTTGGCGGTTATGAATTGGTTGGCCCTTTGGAGGATCTCAGGTATGGTTGGCGATGACTTATCCACTAATGATAAAAAAAGACAAGAGGACATGAGTTCCATCATGAAGGCTTGAATCACGAGTGATGGATAGGCTTTTTGCACACCTCAAATTTCATTAGTGAACCGGGTGACAAAGTTGAAGAGTGTCTCTTCCTCCCCTTCACTGAGTCCGAGCAACATCATTACCAATGTCCTTGAGCGTATATTCCTAAGGAAGTAGAGTTCGAACTCCTTTACAAGCTGAGTGAATGAGTTAATTGAGAGTGGCTTCAGATAAGTGACCACTCCTACGTCGGACCTCTCAGTATTGTTGGGAATGCATGATATATCAGAGCATCCAATGTGTCATAGAGAGACATCTAGGGGCATAAGGTGGTAGTGTGTTCAACCGGGTTTGTACTACCTTCAAAGGCTTACGGTGATGGGAGGCAGTAGTTGGACGGGATTGGTTTGTCTTAGACATTTTGGACGAATGGAGATAGACCTGAGGTGGAATCCGTAGTGTTAGGATGTTTGTTGTTAAGTTGACTAGAGAATCTGTAGTGTGAGTTCCTAATGCGTGAGGAGGATGACAATTGACCCATTGAATAGAAGTGTTGTGGGTTAGAGGCGGGACCTCCTCACTAGAGCGTTCATCGAGAGGGTTGGTAGGCGGATGTTCCTACAATATCGGATCCTCTTTCTAGCGCCGAACTATTATGAGAAAATATCGTTGATGTCCTAATTAGTCTGACGTGGTTTGAACCCATGTGCGCAAGATTGTCCGAAGTGACTTCGAGGTGCATCTGAGGTGGATCCGATGTGGCTCTAAGATGGCTCCAAGGTGGACATGTCGAGCGCTCAAGGTAAAAGTATTGCACACCCGATATGGAAGTAATGAGCTTATGAGATGGAAGTATTGAGCACTCAAGGTATCACCGCAAGAAGACCAAGGTTGGAAGAGATTTTCCCTCGTAGTCTCTTTGATACTCAAGTTAACAATCCGAAGATCAAGGTATCATAGATCGAGTAGTTCGAGAAAGGAGAGAGTCATCTTCATTTTTCTTAAGAAAAAGTTTAAGATTATTTTCCTTATCATAAAAAATTAAAAAAATATATGATTATTTTTCTTATTATAATATATAAGAATAAAGTTTATAATTATTTTCTTACTTTAAATCTTCAATGTGTAGAAGACAACCAGAACTAGTTCACTCTAGTTGAGTGTATACTACTAGATTATTCTTGGTAAGGAACTGGATGGCTCCAATTGATGGTATTGATTTTTTTTTTTTTCTTCTTTTGCATGATTATTGTATGAGGAGACAAGCCAAGGCTTGTCGTTGTTATCATTATCGATGATGATGACATTATTTTTAACTTTACAGAGTTCTTAGATGGTGCTAAATTGCTAATATTTCGATGTTTTGCAGTTTTATTGTTGGGATTTGCAGTGTCAATTGCTATTGCTTCGTTGAGTTCAGTCGTGCTTACTACTATTCTTCTTCTCTTTCAGCTCTTTTTCACTTATCCAAGACTTTTTGTGGAGGTTATGAGTTGATCAAGTCTTCCATATTTGTTGAAATGTCGCAATGAGGGATACAAATGACTCTTTCTGTGCATCCTTTTTATCTTTCGTAGAGCTACCACCAAGAATCCAGCTTGGATCTCTACAAAATTAGTGTTCATCGACTTGCAGAGAGTGATTTGCCAGTAAGATGTAGACGTGCTTAAACTAAGTCTTTGAAATGTAAATTGTTTTTGAGTTGCAAACGATGGCAGATGCATTGCTTTTTTTATTAGCTGCACTATATGCTGCTCATCTTGACGCCTTCCGACTCCTCAAATTTCTCCACTCTTTGTTTCTTTCTTTCTTCAGCATAGGGTAGCACAAATAGCATGTCTTGACACCAAACGAAACTACTTGTGTCTAATCTATCATGTCAGAAAAATATTTTAATAGAAAATATTCATCTAATCGTTCGTGATTCAAGAAATATTTTCTAATAATGCCTTACCTTCAAAAAAAACAGAAAAGAATTTACTATCGGATTTTACTCCTCATTGATTTTTATTTACGGGTATTTCTTTTTTATTTTCTTGATGAAAATATTCCACCTCTATAATCTTTGTCCCTAATTGTCACGAGTATTATGGTCGCCATCCTTTTAGATCGTCACCTAAGCCCCGGTGTAAGGCAATAATGATGTCAAGGACAAGGATGGTGATATGACATATGTTGACCTGGTCGCCAGGTCCTCGCGCCCTCGGACAATGGGCCCGTCGACGTGGCCGACCCGACGCGGGTAGCCGATCGGATGCAAGTATGGGGGCGTCAGCGGTCGTACAGCCGATCTGACACATGTAAGATCGACACCCCTTACCTGCAGACGCACGGCATGGTAAGCCATAAGGGCAATAAGGTTACCAGGTACGAATGGCCTACAACACTCACTATAAAAGTTTCTGCATCTCTACGAGACAGGAGGATCGCAAAATCGACCACCGAACTAACTTGACCGTCGGAGGGGTCACGTCAGGAACTTACCCGACCCGAGCTCCACCACTCCAGCAGTTGACTTCCGGGGTAGGATACGAGAGATCCATCCATCTGGCCGAGCATCGACTCCGTCCCGAGACGACCGCGGGCAAGCTAGCGCACAAGGGCATGAACCAACAGTGCTCACTCAGCGGATACGGAGGCAGGCCGAATCCATTGGGCAGACACCAGATTTGACACTAACAGATGGCAACGTAGAGGTATTTTCATTAAAATGATGAATAAGGAGCATCAATTAGATAAAAACTCCATAGTAAAATTTTTTAAAATAAAATATTATTTTTTAAATCACAAGTAATTAAGGAATCTTGATTATAAATTATAATTTTTTTCTCTTCTTGTTCTTCGAAATCTCATACTACATTTCAACTTCCAACCTACATGCCGAAGGGATTGAACATTGATCAAGAATTTGAGAATCTCGAGGAAATGGAGTTCAACTTCAACGCTCGGACTCCACCTTGACAGAATGGTAAGTTTAACTCTTGCGTACTTCTATCAGATAAACTTCAGATTTGATTTAGTCATTCCCAACATCTCACTTAATAGAGGCAAAAGAAGATGAGATAACCCCTAATCTTAATTGGATGATCAGTAATTTCAAACTATATTAACCCCTAATTTCTCCTCTCATCTATAAGTTAGATTAGAGTTAGTATGTGAAACTGAACCCAACTATATAAGCATAAATTATATATATATATAAAAAAAAGATAAGTAGTTGGGTAAGAAATATGATCCACATTTCATATCCAAAGGGCGGAAGCCAGGCTAAGTGATTATTGATTGGTGTACTTTTGTTCCTTCCAACCTTTTCCTTATTTAATGGTGTACTTTTCCATGTTTTAATTGATGATTATTAATAACTAATAGACAAGAAAAGGAATAAGGACATTGACTCTCTAGCTTATTGATTCTATCCATATGTTTTATCTATTTTGGTATCATGATGAAGATTTTGATTAGTGATAGGGTGCTGAATGGGCCGGTCCGACTCATCTAAGCTCGCGCCAGATGGACGGTCACGGCAACACTTCGGAGGAAGCCACGTCAGCCTGAGGGACCAAGTTGGCATCCGATCTGAAATCTGAGATGGAGGTGCCCGAACACGACGCAGCTTGGCCCATGCCCATTAATGCGGCATGGCGACCCATGTCGCTGCAGCCGCACGTCCTTCGTACGTCTCAACCATATCCCGAGGGACGACTAAGGTAAGGCTGGGGGTACGGGCAAGTTCCCCTCCCACAGGTATAAAACACTTACTCCGGCAGCAGGTAAGGGGGCTCGCTCTCTCTCTCTCGAATTCAACTCCTTTTCTCCAGAAACCCAAAACTCTACTCGCCCGAGAGGGCTATTTGGGATCCTTGCTAACTTGGACGTCGGAGGGGCCTCTCCGGGTCACCCCCTCCCACCTCCAGAGAGGCCTGTGTGCAGGATCGCCATCCCTGAGACGGCCCCAGGGACACACCGACCGAACTCCCCATCGAGGAACCCCGAGGGAGCATCGATCCACAGGAAGTTTCGACCCCCACCGACGTTGGCGGACTTGCCCACTCGGACGAGAACAGGTCGAGCCGACACCTCAGCTCGACTCCTAAAAGTTTCGTAACAATTAGATAATAATTCACCCTAAAAATCTAAACTAGTAGAGAACGATATATATGACATATGATATATTAAACTTTGACAATATCTTTATAAGAGAAAATAAAAGAAAGTAAAATTATTTCTATAAATTTTCTAGCTCACCAGCAACTGTATCTCCATTTTCATGGCAGGAATGGCCATTTTGAGGGGAGTAGACATCCCAAAGTCTTGTCACCAAATGGTGCCATAACTTTTGCTGCCCAACAGCTGATGATTTTGATCAATGAGAAAAACCTAGTGATTCAAATGATGACAGCATTCATCTCACAAGAATAACATCCATCTGTGTTTGAGAAGGACACAATTGAACCAGTCCTTGTATTGATTATTGGAATCTGAAGGGTGTGGGACAAGAAACAGAATGAAAAGAATTCAATGCTGATCTTTACAACACAAAAGGAGTTACTACTCTTATCTGATAATGACAAAAGCTAAACCATCTCTTGTTTGGATTTTTGGAATATGAAGTGTGGAAAAAACAAAATATACCATCCACAAATTCTCTCTGATACTGCTACTAACAAGAGCACTTATTTATAGGATAGCCATACTAATTTAGTTTCAGCTATTACCTGTTTTCCTTGTACACTTCATAGTTTGTAAGAAATAACACTGTTGCTGCCTTGTAGCATAGGCTTTGTTTTGAATTGGAAAGAACTGTCTACTTTTGTTAATTATGAAAACTAATTGCTTTGTTTAACTAGAATGGCAAAAATCTATCCAAATTCTGACCTAACCTCCAGACTCCAGAAGCAAATGGTGAGAATTGGTAAATCCCTTCTGGAAGCCAACCAAGCTTTACTTCTCCATTCTGCCTAATCTAAAACCTTGGAACATCACAATCAACACACATAATCCTTTGGAATAACTACAGTTTCTTAATCCACATCTTCTGCAACCATGGTACCTGCAGGGGCTTTCCAAGAACAAACATCAAACTGATCTTAATGAATGCTCCCATCTATATTTCATAAATAAGTCGCTTACTTGTCCTGTGGATCTTGATGGTGACAATAATGGAGGATATTGGTTCTTGCCTACTTCGACTGGTTGTTGTACTTGTGCATCCACACCTGCTGATGGAAGCCAAAGTTTCTCTGGGTGGAGGTCAGCTAAATATATGTGGTAGTGTTGACATTGAGATCCCAGTTAGAAATAGACAAGCCAGAAAAGGATAGCTTTAAGTGTGGATGCACCTTGACAAGCGGGGGTAGATATATGAAGCAGACCAACATATCACTTGTGCCCAATCATTTCTAGAGTTCATGAGACTGCACTTGTGAGTGGGTGAGTGGGGGAGAGAGAAAAAAGTGTGTTGCAGTGAGATCTGAGTTAGCTGCTGGTACTTTGATATAGGATGAGAGTGAGTCTCCCCATCTTCCAAGAAGGGATTGTCTCTTCTACTTCTCAAAGGTCTCTTGCCATTTGCAGAACTACATCTGCCAGTGTTTGCAAATTGTAGTTGCTGTGGAATGGCACTTTTTGAGGCTGGGAAGAGGGTTTGTTCAGTCCACATAATGCTCCAACTTGTCTGCCACAACTGGGTGAAGAAGGCCCTCCTAAGAAGCTGCTGTGGAAGGAGATCTCAACCAGGAGGAGACAACAAAAAAAAATATGTCATGCCTTTATTTGGCACATCAATATCAGTTTGACTTCACTGCTGACACTAGAAAGGATTTAGGGTGCATATGGTGAACATATCAATCAACAGTGAGGAACTTTAGAGCTAACCTGAATGCACAAGTCACAAAGTATGTTCACAGTAAATATGGCATACTCTTCTCTCTCTTTCTAAAAATTGGATGTAGCAACCTATAGCATCTGATATATCTACCAACTTCTTAATTTATTCAACTGGCTAAGGTTTATCCATAACATTATCATTTAAAGACTAAGATAGAACTATTTCTATTTCTAAGAAAAATCAGACACCACCATTCTGAGGATTGTTGTAATCATCTCCAAAACCAGAAAAGAATTACAATTGTACTTCCTTTTGGGTCTTCTCAGGGAGAATTGTATGTAAGACCCAAAATTAAATTTTGCCATGATACTACTCTTCAGCATTAATTAATTCTCTTGCGTATAATAAATACCTTGGGTTGACCATTTTAAGCTGCCAAATTACGAGAGATATGTATGAATGGTTTCTTTCCATTAAACTCACTTTCTTCATCTTTACTTTTCACACACACAAGTATTGATCTCTGTCTCTACTTGCCTCCAAGAAGTGAAGCACCCATCACCTCAGCCTTTCCTCTTTTTGGAGCATAAAATGAGTAACGTGCATGAAAACAACCGGCCAAAAATAGAATGACAGTCATCAGTACAAATTCCTACACATCCATATTCTCTGTCAGCTATTTTGAATCAACTTGAACACAAATATCTAGAATGATGCCATCCTCAGACAGCCCAAAAAAAAAAAAAATTAAAGGACTCAAATCAATCGTATATACTATGATTTGCATCAACCAGGCCAGCAACTCATCTTACACCAATTTGTAGTCTTTCCTTGGAATTCAAAAAACCATTCATATATGGTATGAGTTAAGGAAGAGTGAGAAGATGGGTGAATGGCTAACTTAAATACTATTCTCTCTCTCTCTCTAACCTTAAACCTTGTCCATAAGTACAGACCAAAGTAACTGTAACCCAGTAATCTTTCCTTGGATAAGGAATGTGAGATGGCATATAATAATCATGATTCACCACTGTTCTTTCTTTCCATGTAGCCTTCCTAAGGAACCACTCCTTATATTCACCACCAAGGAGTGAAGTCAAGACATAATATACGCACTCACCAAGTATTCCATGGAAGTACTTGGGTTCACAACAGAGACTACTCTTTCTCAGACTACTTCAACCATCTCAGGAACTCCTCATGTGGCCAAGCAAGAGTGCGTGATGGTGTTAGGGGAGGAAGAGGAGGAGCAGCAGGAGGAGGAAGAAGGTGGAGAGCAACCCAAGTTCAACGAGGAGTTGTTGGACCTCAGCCTGTCCAACAAGGAGGCAGGGGAGAAGTCGCCGTCGTTGAGCACGAGCACGCCAGTGCTCGAGCTCAACCTCATCGAGTCTTTGGGTGGTGGTGTGGAGCCAAGCGCAGCCTCGGGGGCGCTACCTCATCGGGGGTCGCCGGAGTCGGAGCCCCGCGTGTTCTCCTGCAACTACTGTCGCCGCAAGTTCTACAGTTCGCAGGCGCTCGGCGGGCATCAGAACGCGCACAAGCGCGAGCGATCCCTCACCAGGAACGGCGCCCGCCCTGGCGCTCGCCCCGGCGACCACCCGGGCCACAGGTTTCCGCCCAGCATGGCGGCGCTGCCACTGCACGGCTTGTATGGTGGGAGGCCTTTGGGAATCCAGGTGCACTCGATGATACACAAGCCCTGCTATGGCTCTTCTCTGAACGAGCGGCAACCCGGAGTTGGGAGGCTGATGGCCAGGGAGGACTTCTGTGCAAGGACGTCGGCTCTGGCGGCGAGGTTTGATGAGCCCCAGGCGGTGACCGGAGGCCACCGGTGGATTGACGCCGGAGACCAAGTCATAGTAGGGAGGAAGGAGGTGCAGAAGCTTGACTTGACCTTAAAGCTCTGAAGAGTTGGTAGCAACTCAGTATTTGTGATTGGGGATTAGCCTCTTCTTCTTCTTCTTTCTTCTCTACCCCCTCCTTAGTCTACTTGTCACGGATTTGTTTGCTCCGATGCTGTCTCTTTTCAATAATAGTTCACCATTGGTAAACATAGCTTGGTGTTGTTCCATGATGACAATATAGCTTCATTGAGAGCTGAGATTTCTCTGCTCACCAACAAAGAAACAATTTTAAAGATGGATAAAGTTCTATAAACAATGAGACTCTCAAAGACTCCCCCATCTGCCGACTAAGATGAAACTTACCATATCACAGTGAAAGAAACATCAAATTCTCACATTCCTTAACCATGTAATTAAATTGCCTTTGTCAACTCACAAGGTTTTATCTATCTCAGATATGTCAAGAACGGTGCTTCAGACGGCAATATCCAAGTTTTGTATGTTAAGAAAATATGTGCCTTATCTGAGTCTTTTTTGCATGTATTAAAAAAAATAAATCTTAATAGCAAAAAGGGTGGTGGAATACACAGCGTCAGATGTAATAAAGAGAGGGCTGCACAGAATTGTTGTTTAATTTTTTTTTCAGAGGGAGTTATTTAAGGTTTTGGTGTTCGTGCATTGATTCCTAAGACATAAAGAGCCATTTAAACAGAGATTAAATACCTGGGTATGATGGCAAGAAGAGAGTTGGCTCAAAATGTAGGAGATGTTGATGTTTCAGTTAGGAATAAGAAGGGACCTGCAGGTTGCAGTAAAAGCAATTAGTAACCACAAATTAGTGCAGGAAAACCTGCTTCTCCACAATATCTCAATGCATTTAGATACTTGCTGTTTGAAGTCAACAAGAAGGCGTTCTCTTTGTCCCACACATTTTGACTTTGTTTCCAAGCCTTCCACAACTTAAGAATAGAAGAAAATACTAAATAATAAGTATAAATTGAAAGAGATTCTCAAGAAAAGGAAAGCAGTGGATATTGTTCTCTAAGCAACTATAAAGGCTATGGCTCATGCTTGTGAAAACAATTGCTTTACATGTGAACACAAGTATGTTAGCAGGCACAGTTAATGAAAGGGAAACTGCAGATATTATCTTATTCTAATGACATAAATATATGGAGGACAAATACATTTATGCCATGTAAGTAATTGTTAAAAAAAGGAAATAATCTGTACAGGAACTTCTCAATATATTATACTGAGAAACCTATAATGCAAGCAGAAGCAAACACCAATCAAACACCTAAATGATTCTTCCACATGAAATAGCCATATCAGAACAGCAATTATTCTTTGAAGAAGTCCCTTAATATACATTTTTAACATGGCATCATGACCTTACACCACTTAAATGTTGATTAAATCCTAGGAGAGAAATTAAAAATTACTCTGGGTGTTTTTGGAAGAAATGCTGAAGATGTGAGTTGGTTCATACTGATGCAAGGACACATAAATTGTCATTGCAATGATGCATTACATGTGGCAATGTTGTGTGGGTGGAGAAATAACTAATTACGCCTGTGAATTTGACGTCAGGAAAAGCAAGAGTTGGAGATTTGGTGTTGCATTGATTGTGGTAGGGACCTCAATGCTTTTGCATGGATTAACAACAACTCTAAAGGTACTACAGTTCATTTCATTCAACAAGAAATGAAGACTGGGTAAGACTAATCACAAGTAAAAGAAAAATAAACAAAGAATTACCACCGTCTAAATAGCAAAGAAGAAAACAAATGAAGAATCCCAGCTGATGAAACAGACATTGATTTTAGGTAAAGAATGTGCACAAGAACAGCAGAGATTAGATTCAAAGCAATAAAAGAAGAATTGAATAACAACAAAATGATAGAATCAATGCCCACTGGTATGGCAACAAAAAAATGCATTTTTCACAAGAAAAGGTCCAGCATACAACAGACGTGAGAGTCATGTACAACAAGCATCATGATCCACAAACATACACACTATGAGGCATGAATGAGGGCCGGAATAAAGTGCATCTGGAAAGTAAATTGCAAAAGAGCCAATAATGCAGTTGACATATGCTGCAAACCAAATTGATAGCACCAACTAGTTAGAATAACAAATTTGGTAAATCAAAAGAATAAAGGGGTGGACATTGTCGGAAAGTTTGAAAGAAGTCATATCTGCTTTTTGGTCTTTGCAAATCTAATGCAAGACAACACATGGTAGAAGACAAATGAAGTCAGTTGATGGGCGTATATTAAAGTGTTCGTCCACAGAAATCATGTAGAAATAAGAAAAAGAAGATCAACTGACCTACTTCTGGTTAGATTCATCATCCACAATGGACTTTGTGATGTTAAAAGAAAGTACAGAGGTCCTGACATAATAATCTACACCTTTGATGGGATTAAAGCAAATGAAACATAATTTAATATCAGAAGTGTACACTTTATGATAAAGGATTGAGAAAAAAGCTATAAAAGAAATAAACAGGAGTCTAGATGAAAAGAATGACGCCCTACTAATGATTTAAACAGCAAAAACTTTTTTTCTAAAAAAGTTTAAGAACAACAAGGAACATAATCCAGTGAATGCTTCATAATGACACAGTGATAGTAGAAAAAAAAAGTAAGATCCTAACAGCTAACAAGCCATTTGTCGACAAGGAGAAAGATAAGTTTCTTTTTATATTTAATATTCAACCTTGATATTATCTGTGATGGCAGCTATTTCCAACTCAAAACCATTTACATCATTGTAGAAATTAGAACAGCAATGTAGATGGACTAATAGCACTACTCATCTTGGCTTTTATAAGCAATTTAATGCAACAACTAGTGGGTTCACAGATCACATAATATGCAGAAGTTTCCATACAATTTTGATTCACCTTAATCACTCCCATGTGGTTTGTCCGCCAAACAATAATCTTTTCTTCCCTTTGTTCAAGATTTTTGAAACGTTAATGATCCTCCTAAAATCTCTATGAATATTTGAGATTTAAAGTAAACTCAAGGTTGTTGTTTTGACTTATGACATTCTACTCCAGGTTAGAAGATCTCAAACTCAATTTGGTTTTTTTTCTCTTTTTCATTCACTATCCAATCATCCAAACAAAAGATAAAAATATTTCTGATACTTCAGAATTTCCTAAACTATCATACACTTGGGCTTGATACTAAACCGAAGAATTCAACTTGTATTCATCTTTCACCATGATGATGTCAAGTAATAATATTTTCTTACAAACGACGGAAAATAACAAGCCTAAACATAACTTCTTCCTATCAATCATAACCTCACCTAAATGCAGAAAATATATAATGCAAATGAAACAATGAAGCAATCAAATATGAAAAAGGGAAGAAAACCAGATAATACAACCAGCACATATTCCATTTCCTTTTTGAATCATTTTCTTTAGAAATAGAAAATTAAAATCGTAACCAACACAACCTCTTTAGATCAATATCCTGTTTGCTCGATTAGTAACCAAACTAACTTATACAAAGGAAATAAAAGGTAGAAAACTGTACCATTAAAAGGTTTCTATTTAAAAGAATCTGTGTGGCCATTACAGCTTTGCATTCTGATTTAAATTAATTACGTCAGTAAATTACAAACAAATTATCAAAAACATGTGGTGAACCATTTCATCTAGTATATCAACTTAGATATGCTAAGATTTCTTGAGAAGACATCATATCACCTTTTGACGAATACTATCTATGCTAAGCGCAAAGAAATTATGCATATACTACTACTTTCATATTAGACCTGATCAGACAAAGTTGTCTTATGGTTTTTCTTGGTATCAAAATGTTAATTAATGCATTTGATTCAGCAGCAAGCAGAGGTCCATAACAAAGAAAAGTACAGAGCAAATCAGATTGTTTAGCAAATATGTTCTTAGCATTCAAGCAACACCAAAACTTCATGTGCGAGTTGAGCATCTCAGCAGACTATTTATGTGGTTTTTGCTTCTAAACCTGACAAAAGATAATTAACACAAATCACTTTCAGTTAAATCCCTGTTGTCACAAATTTCCCTGAGATTTTCCAACCAGTACATAGTGAACGTTCACTATGCGATGGTGAACAATTAATCATGAGGAGGCAAGCACCAAGCACGAAGACTGTGCCTCTCCATCTCTTCTCCCACATTGTAATCCTACTATGGGGTCAGCCTTGGCACTATGGTAAGCTTGCAACTTTGAAACCTGGGTGATCAGGATATTGCCTCCTGCTCACGGAGGTAAGACACCATATGTTGTTGACCCATCCCAATCTTGTGGTGGTGGGAGCTTCGTGCACAGAGCCACCATGTATCCTAGAACAAAATTTAGTGTTGGTTAAATATGCATCACTATAAAAAAAAATAAAGCGCAAGATTAATATGTCGTGAATATGGGGCTAGGATTATGTAAACGACATTTAAAATATTTAGATCAACCATTTATATCACAAAATATTTTTGAGCCTCGATTTGAACTCATACAACAAAATGACACACAAGATATTTCAACAGTGTATGTTGATTTCCTAAAGCCAATGCACGAGTTCAGTGCTGAATCAACAGAACAAAGCTGAATCGTAATAAGATGACAAAATCGAAACTTAAAAAGGCAATAAGTCTCACTATTTCTTCACATAGGTCTCGATATTCCTCAACCAGCGAACCAGCTCTGTTCTGTCCTTGTTCGCCATGTAGCCATGCAAGAATCCGGCGAGCTCATCGTTCACCCCTCTCTCCTCCAAGTACTCCAGAAGAGTATCCTGCATCTCCTCGTCCAATTCCCTGTCCAAACACCACGAAATCAACTCCAACAACGACAAGACATAAATCCAGACCAAGAACAAAACAAAAGCGGAGATCATTCATTACTTGAAGTCGGGACCCATGTACTGCCTATGCGCCGCATGCCCACGGCGGACAGGAAACACCTTCTCGACCTCAACATCATCCGGCCAGGCCGAGCAAGCGAACTGGAGAGCGAGCTCGGAGTCGTCGCCCTTCGAAACCTCGACCATGAGGCTGATATGAAGGCGGGCATCGCGCGCGTCCGCCACCTCCGAAGACGCGGCCGACCGTGTGGAGGGGGCAGCGCCGTCGAACATGGTGGCCTCGATCTTGATCTCCTCCCGACCGCGGCTCCACCGCAGCTTGATCCACTGCTCCCCGGGCCGGTCATCGACGTCGAAGGACCGGAACGCGGCCGCAGGCCGAGAGGGGGGCCGGGACTCGACCTCGTAAGCTATCTCGGTACGGAGAATCCGGAGGAGGTTCTCCCTGAAGGCGGAGCGGCGCATCTCCGAGATGTAGGAGCGGGAGATTACGGCAGAAGCGGCCGAAGAAGCGAGTGATTTGAGGCGGAGAAGCCCACGGGAAGGGAGGAGCCACCGAGCCATGGCCGACGGAGTTGGTTGGCGTCGAGGTTGAACGAGGGTTTGAGGGTGAGGCTTCGATGGGACGCAAAGGGGTTATGCCCAATAACGGGTCGGGTTCAAAGAGATCCGCATCAGACACGCATTTGTAGGCCGGTTTAGTGATTCATTGGGCCGTGGCCCATTCGTTACCACCAACTCGAATCTTCAATGTATTTACAGAATTACCGGAACCAGATGAACTCGTAGACCATACCTCGTTTGTTTGACTTCGGGGATCTTATAAGGAATAGTATGAGCCTTATAAGGTTTCATGTGGGAGATCCTTTCCGTCGCCATCTCCATTTGGAGCATGTCACCCTGCAGTCGAGAGCTTCGTTTCCACAGTGACCTGAGCATGGGTTGCTACAGTGTGGAATGGAGGAACGCCATTGTTGAGGAGAAGAGAGACAGTTGAGGACTGCCATTGGAGGAGAAGAAGAGGACAAAGAATCTACCAACCCACCCCACCTCACGAGGAACTGACGACCAGAGTGTCTTGCCCTCTCTCTCTCTCTCTCTCTCTCTCTCTATTGCTGCATGCAGTAGGAAAAGAACAGCACCAAGCAGTAGGCAACAAAAAGGCCTCACATGCAGTGTCTTATCACGTTCCTCTTGCAGACTATGAACGAGAGAATGGGGAGAGACGACTCGGTCGTCGCCAAGTTTCACCAAAAGCATTTGGATCGCTCCCCCCACCTTCTCTGTAAGCCAAAATACCAACAGGGGCTCACTGGCTGCGTACAACAACATAATGACACAGTATGGTTGCAGGATGAACTCGGGCTATGGTCCCTGATCACATATCTTACCTGGATATGGCTTCTTCTTAGGTTCTCCATTTATCTCTCATCCATAGATGTTGGTTAGATACAGAATTTGACCCAAAAGCTATTCTGTAAAAAGGATAAGTTTCAGCGTCTCCATCGATCTAGCGATGTAAATGAATCACTAATATCATGGTTGAACGGATGACCACTGTTTCTTGCTAAGAAGCTGCCATGAAGAAGAATCCATCTAACGTTTTCATGAGAAGAACAGACCAAAAGAAGAAACCTGATCTCTTCATGGCTAAGTAACACGATTAAGATCTGGGCAAACTGTTCCCGAAGAAGCAAAATTTCAAGCAACGAAATTTACAGACATGAAGCAGAAATGGGGAAAGATGAGATGTAAAATGATGATAAACTAGCTAGCTAGCTCTTGCAGATGTAGACCAGCAGCGAGAACCCATCCGGCTTCTGCAGCTCCACCTCCTCCTGGCTCGCCCACTCCATCACCGTCGAGTTGCTAGCCGAAGAGGCAGATGAGGTGGATGAAGACATAGAGCTCGTCTTCAAGAGGTTCTTCCTCCTCCTCCGTTTCACCCTCTCGGCTACGCTACCTCCGTTGCTGCTGCCGCTCTCGCTCCAATTCTTGGTCTTCCCGGAGTGCCCTCCGTGCACTGTCCCTTTGTACACGCTGTCCCCGAAATGCCCCTCCTGCTTGCCACCAAACGCCGTCCCGAAGAGCTCCTCCGCCGGCTTTGGGTCCTCCTCCTGGAAGCGGAAGACGAACACGGCGCGGTCGCTCTCTGCCGTCGCAGGGGCCGCGCCGCCACTGGACGCGGCGTTGTCCTTGGGATGGAAGAGCCAGTCGTGGAGGTCCCACGAGACCTGCATCCGGGCGCCGCACTCCGTCTCCACCTTCTCGCTCCCCCGGAACTTCCACCGAAGGCGCCGCACGTGGAGGACCCTCTCGCCGTCAACGGCCACCGCCATGCCCGCCTCCCGCTCCCTCCCCTTCGCGCCCAGGTCGATCGAGATCTCCCGAGCCCTACCTCCGAACCGCACCATCGTTCGGTACGACCTCCGACCACCGGAGTCCCCCAGCACGACGCGCTCCCGCCTCGCAGCCGGGGCGGGGTTCCGGAAAGGAGATTTCGGCCGCTGCGCCCGGGTCTTCTGGTACGCCTCCTCGACAAGGTCACCCGAGACCAAAAGCATCTCGCCGTCGACTGCCACCGCGACGAAGAATCCGTCCACGGGCTCAGGCCAGCCGCCGCCGGTAGGCGGGAAGCTCGCCCGTGAGAGGTCCCAATCGAACTCTACAAACCGGTGGCGTGGGTGGTCCCGGAGGCGAAACCGCCGCGACCCCCGTCGCTTCCAGAGGAGCCACGGCCGGACGCGGAACCGGAGTGGCTCCTCATCCTCGTCGGAGAGGTAGAGGTCGGCGCAGAGGGTGACGCCGAGGACGCCGCGGGACCAGGTGAGGGCGGCGAGGCCAAGTCGGGTCTCGTAGATCGAGGTCGTCAGGCTGGGTCCGGCCGCCGTCGACGACGACGATTCACCCCCGCCGAAGCACGACAGAAACCTGCCCGGCATCCTCCTCCTTCCCAGCCTCTTCGTCTCCTAAACCTGCGGTGTAGAGGGCGGTTTATGTGTGTGTGTATATATATATATATATACACATCCAAGCGGCGGTCCAAGTGACTTTTAGACTTACGTGACAATAACAAGGTAGAATTGGGACATTAATGTGTCAATTTAATGAGCAATTACACGATACTTAGGAGGATAAATATGGGAGGGGGGGTTGTAGGTGTGTAGAAACAGGAGGGTGTGTTTAAAAGATTCGGAAGGGGTGTGGGTGGTCAAACTAGCTGTTTGACTTTTTTCCCTATTGATTGACACTGTGATGTGGAAGGAGTCATGTCGTATAGAGATGGTAGATGGATGGGAAGTTTTCCTGGTAAAAATATAGAGATGCAGGCCATAATGAACATTCATGTCATATAGTGTATGTATGATACACGAATCAATCATGCATGTTTCCATGGTCAAGCGATACCCTCCCCCTATTGACCCCATTTGGGTGCTTAAGACACGCTGTTGCACTGTGTTTGCCACTCAGTGGGCCCTGCCATGTCCCTGATGTGGAGTAAGATTTGGTGGATTCGTTCCGATACAAGTCACCAACGGATATTATTTGTGCCCTAATGTGTCAGGTGACATCTCAAGTATATATCCTTATTTGGAACGGTGGCTGGTTAGTAGTTTCAATTTTTAGATTTGGGAATCCAAATCGAATCATCCGTTCCCCCAAAAAAACCAAATAATAATAATAATAATAATAATAATTTTTAATCGTTCGATTTGAATTAAATAATTTAAAAAAATAAATAATTTTATATGATCAAAATTAAATAATTTAAAATAATAATAATAATAAAGGGTTCGAGTGGAATCTAGCTATAAAGTTTGATCGATCATTCTACCTGCCACCATTTTATTTGACAACATTTGGGATCTTTCATATTTTTAATCGTTCGATTTGAATTAAATAATTTTAAAAAAATTAAATAATTTTATATGATCAAAATTAAATAATTTAAAAAAATAGTAATAATAAAGGGTTCGAGTGGAATCTAGCTATAAAGTTTGATCGATCATTCTACCTGCCACCATTTTATTTGACAACATTTGGGATCTTTCATAAGTGATCTAATGATCATAATATTATTATTATTATTATTATTATTATTATTATTATTATTATTATTATTATTATTATTATTATTATTATTATTATTATAATATTGGACAGTATGGTGTTCGTCCTTGAGCTCTGGTGTGGATGCGAGAATCCAAGGGGTGAGGTAGCTTGACGAGGAGTGAGAACAGCGGCACCCGAGCTAGAGGAAGCATTGAGGGAGAGTCCCAAACCCACACAATGCTCCAAAATTTGCTACAGCTTCGTTCATCTCCCCAAAAGCTTGCGGATGTTCTTCTTCCCTCATCATCTCTCATCTGGCTGCTACACTCCAACAATTTGGTCCAACCATTTCCTTTCCTGATGTATGTGTCGTGTCCTCATGTCCTTGTGGGAGACACTGCTGCTGCTGCTGCTGCTGCTACTTTTCTAGGTTTGTTGTTACTAAATCATTGCAGCTTGCTCTTTACAGATTCCCAAGCCTTGAATGTTGGTAGTGCAAAATTTATAATATATGTTCCTTTCTTTTCTCTAGCTTTTTTCTTTCTAATCTAGTTAACTCCATTGTCTCAAGAATGCAGGGGTTTGTGTGGCTTGAGGTTTCCCTATCCACATTAGAGTTTTGTCCAACCAGAGAGATGCTAAAGCAAAACACCATTAAAGCTTCAGCATAATAATATCAATCCCTCAATTAGAATAAAAGATGACTATAATCATTTTCAAGCAGTTAGAAATTGTTTGCTGAGCAGTATGATTGTCAACCTCTCTTCTGTGGTTCCCAACAAATTGTAGAGCAACCAAAGAAATCCTGATAGAACAATTGGTCCTCAGTCCTTTCTCTCCTTGTTTTTGTGTTGATGTCTATACCTTTCGAAGCAGTAATCAAAGCCACTTTTGATGCATTTTCCATGAAGAATGGAGGACCCTCCCCCCCCCAAAAAAAAAAACAAGTTGTAGTTCAAACCTTCATACTACATACTTTTTCTACAGATTAGGGTCTGCAGGAAAAGGGTGTCTATTCTACTAGCCAATGATTTTGAGCACCACATTTCATCCAAAACCATTAATTAATTTGCACTAGTGAGGTACAGAACAACATAAAGATGATAATAGTCTATGGGTCTAAAACCATGGAGTTCCACCTGCTTGCTGCTGATCCCCCTACAGTAGTGGATGAGCTATCAGCCATGGAGTTCTCTATCCTTTTCCTAGCTTGTCTAGCCAAGTGCCACCATATAGTAAGCCATCTACACTTGGATTCTGAAACATCCTCCTCCTTTTCTGCTCCACTGTTTTCCTTGATGCACCAAAGTCACATTACTAAGAGTTCTATTTCCATAGAAGAGTGAGCTTTCCTGATAGTGTGGTTGAACTCAAATCATTGGACTTTGTTTCTGGTGAGAGCAATATGGCAAACTAAATGTCAAAGATTAATTTGAAGATCCAAATCAAGCAAAGATGTATTCTAGCTTATCTACTCTTCTCTTCCTTTGGAGGACACAAATAATGAGTCAATTCTTCACATTAACATGCTCATTAAAGACCACAAAAGAAGGGAATAGTTTTGACTAGAATCACACATAATTAAACTGTGAATCCATGCCTTCATCTTACCACTAACTGTGGATTCTCCATGTCTTCTTCTTTATATGATCTTTTTCTTCTTAGCTTGAAGAAGTTCATGCCTGCTGTCATGATAATAAATCTTCACCACACTCTTCCACAAAACCTCCTATAACATCATCCTCACTGTCATTTCCTTTCCATATTGGCAACTCTACCTTCATTTATTCCTCTTATTTGCCCTGCACCCTTTTTTCTTCTCCATGCCCTCTTTTCTTTGACCTTCATCTTACCATGTCCAATGTTGTCATTACCTTCATGTCTTTTTAAAGGTCAAAGGCCAATGGGCCAATGCAGGTACAGAGAAGGAAATGGCAAGACATATAAAAGAAGGCAGTGCAATTTTAAAGTTCTCTCCTCTTTTCTGAGGTCTGAGGCTTAGCCTCATCTCATTTAGAAACATTTGGAATGAAAAGTTTAGAAACTTCTGTGCTTGCTGCCCAAAAGAGAAGAAAAAGAACTGCAAAAGTTCTTTTATGGCACCAAAGTCATGTGAACATTCTGAGAATGTCTCTGCACCTGCAAATTATTCAACCTAAGGAGTTAATAGGTGCAATTAAATCATTTTGAGGACTAATTCATGTTTTGACAAGAATGTGGTTGAGTTTGTGAGAACCAAAAAATCTCCACCAAAACACTCATGAGATCATAGATCACTTTTTGGTTATGATCCTTAATGTTCTTAGCTAACATTAATCCTGAAGCTTCATTTGGAGAAGGCAATGTTGCAGAAGGAGAAGCCAAGCACTGACATGGCATGAACTGCAATGATCATGAGTTGAGCAGAAAAAGAGATGTTGCAGAACAAGGCATGAACTGCAGTGACCATGGATGAGCAGAAAAGAGAAGAATGCTTCATCATCCTCAAAAGAAAGCGCATTACATCTGATTTTGCAATCATGTCAGCCTAAAACCCTGATGAGATGAGGAACTTGTCCAAGAACAACAATTTTCCAGCTTCACTAGGAATGTGAGTGAACAAATCTGCAATGCCTTCTCTCTACTACTTTTTTCTCTGGACTCCATTGATCACTTAATTCATGTTAAACACCAATACCAGTCTGCAATGCCTTCTCTCTACTACTCCCTTTCTTTGGACTTCATCCATGTTAAACACCAAAATGAAGCCACAAGGTTTTAGTGGTAGAACTTTGACATCCAATGCTGTGTCCACAAAATGCTGCTGGAGATGGAATGGCCTGTACACGTACATGCGCTGTTGCATTCAGAGATCCAATACCATCACACCAACCTTTTCTAACCAATTAAACACCAGCATCATTGTTCTTATCTTAGTATGTTGTTCTATTGACAAACAAGAAGTACTGAACTTGGACCATGTAATGGTAAATGCACCAACCTAATACTTGGAAACATCTTCTATCAGTATGCATTCTGTGTCAATGATCTTGACTTCAGTGCCAAGAAAGGTGTTATTAGGTGCTGATGGAACATAGCCAGCTTTAAAACATGTTTGTGGGCAGCCATGAATGGAACCTATAGCAGCTCAAGCTTCGAGAGAAGCTCCATGAGACACAGGACATGGAAGATGGAAGTGTACTGCACATGTGCATGTTGGAAGAGGTGTTGCGGTAAGGAAGTAGCAGAGCTGACTACAGAGCAGCGCAGCAGAGCTCCATGGAGAGGTTGGAGTCGAGCAGCTCCTCGATCATCTCTTCCACGTGATGCTCCTCTAAGCAACTGGACTCCACCCCGCCACGGCCCTTCTCTTCCGCGACCCGACTGGTCTCTTCCTTGTGCTCTGCCGCCACCGGAGGCCTTCGCGGCGCATGCACGACGACTGGCTGCGCGGCCTGAAGGGAGAGTAAGTTGCAGCGGTGCAGCTTCGCGGTGAGAGCCGCCGACAGGTACTTGCAGTGCGACGACAGGGGGCGATGGGGACTGCAAGGGAAGTTGGTTTTCGCCCGCGCTCCGCACATCAGAACTGCCGCCTCGTCGTAGGCTCTCGCGGCGTCCTCCGCGGTCTCGAACGTGCCCAGCCATATCCTCATCTTCCTAGAAGAAGATGACACAGAAGTGTGGAAGAGATGTGGAGGAACTCATCAGCGCAGGGAGTGAGAGTGCGGTGCGTGCTTACAGGAGAGGGTGGCGGATCTCGGAGACCCAGGAACCCCAGTGCCGCTGTCGAACACCTCGGTACCGCTTCTGAGAGCTGGCCATGAGAGAGAGAGAGTCTGCTGGGTTCTCTCTACTGCGCAATGGAATGGAAGATTTAAGGCAGTGTGAGCTGAGCCTGAGAGGGAAGGAGGGTGGGGCCCACTGCATCCTTCTTTGGTGATGATGTGGCCCACAAGGTTTGGTCGCCATGAGCATGCATCTCTCCCTTCTTCTTCTTCTTCTTTGCTGACAACAATTCTTTCAAAAAGGCTGTCTCAAAAACTCAGATTGATTGCCACTGCTAACATGAAATTTTAGTGACATTTATGGCAAGTTAATTCATACATGATTTCTCAGTTCATAGCTAACAGCTCCATTTGATACAAATCTCAGTCATTAAGATAGATAAATAGGGTACAGACCATCTGCAGTAAAAAGGCCTCTTCAGGTTGATCTTAACAGTTTCTACAACACAAGAATCTGAATGAAGCTCATAGGACTTTTTGAGGATGTGTAGAAGAGAATTTAGACTGCAAATAAATATGAAAAATGTAAAGAGAATTTTCCCTCAGAAAAGAAAAGGAATTAAGTAAAGAGAATGAACTGTTATATGGGTCTTAGAAGTCTTTTTTAGTAAGCTGCTAAATGTGCAGAACAAGAAGACTGTGAGGCATCAACACCAACTGCAGTGAAGTGGTGGTGGTGTGTGTCTGTAGAAGGAAACCTCTTCTTCTACCAGGGAATGTGAAAGGCTTCCATCTGCCTGCTCATGGTGTGGAGTCTTCACAACTTATGATCATTCCAATTTGGAGCTTTGTGGAGTGAGAAGAAGAGTGCATGCCCATGTCAAGCTGCCATGAGAGAAGGAGACCTGAGCACATGCCTCTCATAGACTGGAAGAAGGTGTTGATGGTGGCATTGATGGTTTGTTTAGGTGGCATTGAAAGGAATGGCTGCATGGAACTGTTGGCCCAGGTGAGAAGACTCTCTCTCTCTCTCTCTCTCTCTCTCTCTCTCTCTCTCTCTCTCTCTCTTTCTGTAAACAATTCCAAATGTGCAGAGAGGAGTGTGAAGGACTTGTAATTCTGCTGCCAGTTTTGGCACATCCTCCACACATTGTTGAATGAGTGTGACAAAAGTCAATGGCAATTGCATCAATGTACATTGATTTCTTCTCCATACTTCACATGTCCACTAACAACCATTTAGAGGACTGCTGCTGTTCTCTGCAAGTTTAATGAAGAGCAGCAACCTCATGACCTGTTCATGCTTCATTCTGTGTGGGTGGATACAGTGTGCCCATGTTTCACCCATCCTGGATTATGCTATGGTTTTTATTCTTTAGATTTTTTTTTTTTTTGTTTGTTTCCTTTTGACACTTCTTTCTTTAAAGATCATTCTCTAAAAAAAACTCAAACTTTAACAAAAGAAACAGAAAAGAAAAAAAATATATCAAATATTTTATTTCTATATTTGATCTCTAGAGAGAGTACATCTTTGGAATATTAGGATTTACTTTCTTTGTAACTTGGAAGATCAGAATTGAAGTACCATAAATAAAATATCTCAATATAAAAAAAAAATATTAGGCATATTGATACTTTCCAAATCTCGTAAGTCATTCAGAGTCAAATAAATCTAAATGATTCTGATAGGAGTCATATTTATTACTTTGATAGTATATCAATATATAAACTAGAGAAAAATCCATATGGTATGCTTGCTAGTACCACATCATAATAATTTAAATTTTGGTTTTGTTTCTTTTTATTAAGTCATTTTTTTCAGGATTTAAATTATATCTTAACACAGTAATATTTCGGTAGGAGTCATTTTTCAGGATTTAATTATCATATATTTTGAATGTACTATGACATTCTCTTAATGTAATAAGATGATTTTGATTTAGTGAGAAACTAACATATTTATTCTTTTTATAAAGTAAAAATTTATTTTTTTATCTAAAAATATTTTTATATTTATTTATATGACTCTATATTTTTGCTTATTGTCCACTGGGGTCATACGAAGTTTTCCATAAATTATATATATATATATATATATATATATATATATATATATATATATTCACTTTGAATAAATATTAGAAATATTTAGAAGGCTAAATTTATCACATAACATTCAATAATTTTTGAAATATAATTCCTACTAAATAATACTTACGTCAATATAGATTTAAAAAAATATTTTTTACATATTATTTACTAGACACTCAAGGCATTCCATAATTATATTTTTCTTAAACTATATATTAAAAATATAAATATGTTTCAAACACACCCTAATGACTTAATTGGATGCTCATTCCTATTCTTTTCCTTTTTTATTCTCTCTCTCTTATGTCTCTTCAAGAATATAAATTAAAGTGGTGATAGATTAGTTTACCCTATATATCCTATTAATTCAGAAAAAGAGAATCACATTTAATAAAAAAAAATGAGGCCCTAAGATTCTGAATGGATTAAAAATATGATAAAGTATTCTGATATATTCTTATATCTAAAATGATAGGATTAATATACGTTAACATAGATTTTGATTGTTTAATGTGAATGAGACCTAAAACCAATTCAGATTCAATTACAAATAAAGTAAGTAGAAAGTCTAAGTCAAGACTTAAAGAAAAAATTATATCGAGAGCAAACTCAGCAAGTCTTCTTTAAGTCAATTTAGGTATGAGGGATAGGGTAAAATACTCAATCTATATGATATAATTTGTATTAAAAAAAATACGATGATCGATTGCATACTTAAGAGCCTTTATATTATGGATACGTTATTAAAAAATAATGTAAAATAATTAACTTAATCAATTTTTTTTTTTTGTTGTTGATATAATTGAATTATTCGTGGATTAGTGTCATGGTTCGATGTGACCCATTTCATGAGGTCGGCTCGGCTCGGCTCGGCTCGATCTCAAACCCAATGGGCTTTCTACGAGAGTTTCCCGGCTATAAAAGAGGAGATAGGGCATCGAAGGCGTAGGGCTTCTCGGTCTCGTCGTCGTCGCTCCCGCCGAACTCCGAACCGACCGCAGGAATGGTGTGTTCTTAGACTAGGGTTTCGATTCCGTGCGATTTTGCTTCGATCCGATGCGATTGTGGTTTTGGTCTCCTTTCTTCCTTGTTAGCCGTCGCACAAGACGTTCCGGATCAAGAAGAAGCTGGCGAAGAAGATGCGCCAGAACAGGCCGATTCCCCACTGGATCCGCATGAGGACCGACAACACCATCAGGTTCTCCCTTTTACGCGACCAAAGTCGTCGCTTTCTTTGAATTCCTCTCTTTTCTTTGCTCTCCCTGGTTCCAGGTCGGTTAAAGATGGTATCTTTAACGGTCTCTCCAGGTACAACGCGAAGCGCAGGCACTGGCGCCGCACCAAGTTAGGGTTTTGAGGATTCCTAGCTGGCGTCCGTCCCCTTCTGTCTCCTTTTAGTAGATTGTTTTGCCTGTTGTCAATTTTGCCCCATTATGTGATGGAACTTTATTGCTCTCTGACACCGTTCAAATTAGGGCTTTCGGTATGATTGATAGTATTGGTGTGGTTATGATGCTTGTCAAGTCAGTATCTTGGTCACTGTTTGATGTGCTACCAATACACATGTTGACAGAGGGATGAGTTTTACTGGTTATTGATGCCAGCGTTGTTGCACAGCATGGAACAGTGTCATCAAGGTGCAATCTGTTGTTGACAAGAAAAAATATTAGATTTCAAAATCTATTTATTATTATTATTATTATTATTATTATTATTATTATTATTATTTCATCAGTTGAGATAAGCTGAAGTTTGAGGAGCAGTTTAGTTATAGAAGGCTTTATCATAAGATTGCTTTTTCTTCTTGCAAATGATGGAGTCTGAAGGCAAGTTTTGATTGCTTTTTCAAGACTGTAAATTTTAATTGAGACCAAGAAAAATGGGATGAGGTATGTATGGTTGCTGACATTATTGCATTTGTGATTAGAACTTAGGGAGTTGATATATAGTATGTGTAATATAGACTCTCTCTACTGGCTATTAATTTTAGTGGAGACCAAGAAAAATGGGATGAGGTATGGTTGCTTGTTGCATTTGTGATTAAACTTTGGGAGTTGATATATAGTGTGTGTAACATAGACTCTCTCTACTGGCTATTAATTTTAGTTGAGACCAAGAAAAATGGGATGAGGTATGTATGGTTGCTGACATTATTGCATTTGTGATTAGAACTTAGGGAGTTGATATATAGTATGTGTAATATAGACTCTCTCTACTGGCTATTAATTTTAGTGGAGACCAAGAAAAATGGGATGAGGTATGGTTGCTTGTTGCATTTGTGATTAAACTTTGGGAGTTGATATATAGTGTGTGTAACATAGACTCTCTCTACTGGCTATTAATTTTAGTTGAGACCAAGAAAAATGGGATGAGGTATGTATGGTTGCTGACATTATTGCATTTGTGATTAGAACTTAGGGAGTTGATATATAGTATGTGTAATATAGACTCCCTCTACTGGCTATTAATTTTAGTGGAGACCAAGAAAAATGGGATGAGGTATGGTTGCTTGTTGCATTTGTGATTAAACTTTGGGAGTTGATATATAGTGTGTGTAACATAGACTCTCTCTACTGGCTATTAATTTTAGTTGAGACCAAGAAAAATGGGATGAGGTATGTATGGTTGCTGACATTATTGCATTTGTGATTAGAACTTAGGGAATTGATATATAGTATGTGTAATATAGACTCTCTCTACTGGCTATTAATTTTAGTGGAGACCAAGAAAAATGGGATGAGGTATGGTTGCTTGTTGCATTTGTGATTAAACTTGGGGAGTTGATATATAGTGTGTGTAACAGAGACTCTCTCTACTGGCTATTAATTTTAGTTGAGACCAAGAAAAATGGGATGAGGTATGTATGGTTGCTGACATTATTGCATTTGTGATTGGAACTTAGGGAGTTGATATATAGTATGTGTAATATAGACTCTCTCTACTGGCTATTAATTTTAGTGGAGACCAAGAAAAATGGGATGAGGTATGGTTGCTTGTTGCATTTGTGATTAAACTTGGGGAGTTGATATATAGTGTGTGTAACATAGACTCTCTCTACTGGCTATTAATTTTAGTGGAGACCAAGAAAAATGGGATGAGGTATGGTTGCTGACATTGCTGCATTTGTGATTAAACTTAGGGTGTTGATATATAGTGTGTGTAACATAGACTCTCTCTACTGGCTATTAATTATAGTTGAGACCAAGAAAAATGGGATGAGGTATGTATGGTTGCTGACATTATTGCATTTGTGATTAGAACTTAGGGAGTTGATATATAGTATGTGTAATATAGACTCTCTCTACTGGCTATTAATTTTAGTGGAGACCAAGAAAAATGGGATGAGGTATGGTTGCTTGTTGCATTTGTGATTAAACTTGGGGAGTTGATATATAGTGTGTGTAACAGAGACTCTCTCTACTGGCTATTAATTTTAGTTGAGACCAAGAAAAATGGGATGAGGTATGTATGGTTGCTGACATTATTGCATTTGTGATTGGAACTTAGGGAGTTGATATATAGTATGTGTAATATAGACTCTCTCTACTGGCTATTAATTTTAGTGGAGACCAAGAAAAATGGGATGAGGTATGGTTGCTTGTTGCATTTGTGATTAAACTTGGGGAGTTGATATATAGTGTGTGTAACATAGACTCTCTCTACTGGCTATTAATTTTAGTGGAGACCAAGAAAAATGGGATGAGGTATGGTTGCTGACATTGCTGCATTTGTGATTAAACTTAGGGTGTTGATATATAGTGTGTGTAACATAGACTCTCTCTACTGGCTATTAATTATAGTTGAGACCAAGAAAAATGGGATGAGGTATGTATGGTTGCTGACATTATTGCATTTGTGATTAGAACTTAGGGAGTTGATATATAGTATGTGTAATATAGACTCTCTCTACTGGCTATTAATTTTAGTGGAGACCAAGAAAAATGGGATGAGGTATGGTTGCTTGTTGCATTTGTGATTAAACTTTGGGAGTTGATATATAGTGTGTGTAACATAGACTCTCTCTACTGGCTATTAATTTTAGTTGAGACCAAGAAAAATGTGTTGAGGTATGTATGGTTGCTGACATTATTGCATTTGTGATTAAACTTATGGAGTTGATATATAGTATGTGAAAGATAGACTCCTCCCTCTACTGACAGTCCAAACATTGGTCTTACTATATAGATCAAACCAGAATATGTAACATTACATCAAAGATGCATATTTCTTGTTCCCGAGAGAGAGAGAGAGAGAGAGAGAGTAATCTTGGTGCATCATCATTTTTAAAGTTCATTTATAATAATAATATTTAATGTTTTTAATAATGATATGGTATTTTTATTAGCTATAACCTAAAGCCATTAAGCATAGTGTTCAGCTCCTGGAATGATGTTGTGGTAACAGCAGAACAACCACATCTTTCTCTCTCTCCCTCTCTCTCTCTGGTGTCTCAACTTTGTTAGGGGGAGTGTTGGTCTGATGATATATTGGTGCTGGTGGATTTTTTGTTGATGAAAAAGGAGACCACTGTTCGTTAAGTATATAATAAGCATAGACAATGATCAAAAGGGAATGGGGATTGGATCAGACCTTTTGGTTCTATCCATTTAGGCAAGACAGCAATATGGTTGATGAGTCTTTGAGAGTACGATCAAAATTGTTACGGTCGAGATCGAGGATGGCCAAAGCCCCGAGACCTGCAAAATTTGTTTTGGGAGCAAAAGTGTTATTATTCTGAAATAATATTCAAATGGGAAATGGGGGAGGATGTGAATCTAAAATATTTTTGAAATATAAATTCAAGATATACATAAGTCAAAAGAGTCATAATTCAAAATAATCATAAATTCAAGATATTCTTGGAGTATAAGATTTAAGACAGGTAAAAGTTAATTTTTTATTATTATTGTAAAATAATTTTAAAATTGAAATGAGTGAGAATGTAAATGTGAGATAATCTTGGGATATAAATTGAAAGCATGTTAGAGTTATTATTTAAGAATATTCTCAAAGTCGATGTGAATGTGATATAAGTCTTGGAGTATAAATTCAAGACATGTAAGAGCCAAAAGAGTCATTATTTTAAAAATAATCTCAAAAATCAAGAATGGGTGTTGATGTGAAAGTAAGATATTCTTAAGTATAAATTCAAGATTTGTAAAAAATCAAAAGAGATATTAATTCAAAATAAAAATAAGTGAGGATGTGAATGTTGGATATTCTTGGTGTATAAATTCAAGACGTTTAAAAGTCAACAGAGGCACTATTCTAAATTAATCTCAAAATCAAAATGGGTGAGGATATGAATGTGAGATTCGAGTATAAAATTCAAGATATGCAAAAGTCAACAGAGCCCATTATTCCAAAACACTCTCAGAATCAAAGAACGTATGTGTGAGGATGTGACTGTGAGACGTTCTTGGAATATAAATTCAAGACAAGGAAAACACAAAAAACAAAAGTCATTAATTTAAAATTATCTCATAATCGAAAATAGATGGGATGCAAATGTGTGATAGTCTTGGAGTATAAATTGAAGACATGCAGATGTTAAAAGAGAGTAATTATTTTAAAATAATCTCAAAATCTAGAATGGATGATGAGTCTGTGAATGTGAGATATTCTTAAGAGTATAAATTCAAGACATGCAGAATCATTAATTCAAAATAATCTTAAAATCTAGAATGGGTGAGGATGTGAATGTGTTATTCACAAAAGTATCTTAATTTTTAATTTTTCACTTGTTGCCCTTTTTTATTCTTTTCCTATCAAGAATATACCTCTCATTGCCGCCGCCGCCGCCGCCTCCTCCCAAGTAAGCAAAGCATCTTCAATTGCCTTATGGAATCACCACACATACACTTCCACAAAGAACCATCCACCGTAATCACCTCCTTCCGCTCTACAAAGCCCCATCGCTTCGCCCACATCATCACCGTGACAACAAGGAGAGATATTTTTAAAAAAAGATACAAAGAATATAACTAGACACTATGATCCTTTAAAAAAAAAAAAATTCCCAAAATATGAACTAAGAAATGCATAGAGAACGAACTTACAAAAAAAAAAAAAAAATCCCAGAATACCTCGAAAGCAAACCAGGAGTCTACCGTTCTAATTTGATTCCCACAGCTACACTTGTGCTAGGTTAAAGCAAAATTTATGATCCACTATTGAGTAAAATATACCTTCTCTCGTCATTATTACCAAAAGCAAATTTCAACGCAGTGGGGGTTCTGAACAAAACAACAAAAACTTTGAAAACAATGACTCGATCGTTCCTCCAACTATCTGAATGCATGTCATGTCACCAAGCAGTTTAGAATTACCATGCCGCTGCCTTCCAAATGAATATATATCATCACATCCATTCCAAGCAGGATAAGGTCTTAGTACTAGAATCTAGATTCCTCTCATGTCTAGTTTTTATACTTAGCTTGCTTGTACGGGGAGGCATCCCTGAGGCCAAGCTTTGACAGCACAACGCAATAAGAATCCCAGTCTGTCCTCCTCAGATACTTTAGAAGCTTCTTTCTTCTCTGGACCATCTGCAGTAGTCCCTTCCTGGAGTGCTTGTCCTGCATCCCAAGCAAACGTATAAACAAATAAAACCATACAAACATTTAAAAAAAAAAAAAAACATGGGACATTAATAATATGAAAGAATGAGTTGAAGAAAACTCCATATTGCTAACTGTTACCTTCTTATGTAAGATAGTGTTGAGGTGCTTAATTTTGGTGGTAAGTTGTGCCACTGCAAAAACAAAGACAAAGCACTTCAGCACTACATCACATAGGCATGGCTAGCAACTCCACAAAAAACAGAATGTTCATATTTGGACTTCCACCCGAAAAGATGAGTAAAATAGACACACACACACAGACACACAAAAGACAAAAGGTCAAACCCTAGACCCTCCTATGAATCTGGAAAGTAGTCCACCTATAAGGAGTTGACAAATGACCAGCGATGTTGTCATACACTCATGACCTTATCAAGCAATACTGGTTCAAACACCAAGTTAAACGTATTAAGATCGCCCACACTCTTCTCCTAAGAAAGAATTTACTGGGTACAATCAGACCAATTCTCTAGATTCTTGACAAACTGAAATGCCATATATTCTCTTCCAAAAAAAAAAAAAAGAATAAATGCAACTGTTACACTGTTGAGCACTGCCTATATCTAATAACTAAAGGGCCTAGAGTTCAAAGTTTTTGAATGTATGTACAGGTTAAACTTCTCTAATGAGAATTTCAAGTGTTGCTTCAAAAAATTTTCATTTGGAATATCAATGTGGACGAAAAAAGTACCTCTTTGTACCAACAATATAATAGATCCTAGAACACATCATATGAACTCTAAAGTCTAATTCCGCTGAAACAATTCATGATGCCACTAAAATTATGCTACAGCATTACACAGTCAGTTATGATAAGTAGAAACAGGGTTTTAACTGACAGATCATTGTGGCTATACAACATAGTCTCAGTGACTAGGTTGGATGACCATAATACAACCTAAAAAGGATCATGTTCAGATTAAGATGTTGTATGCCTGAAACAGTGAGACCCTATTCAACTGGCAAAAAAAAAACACACATATTTTGATCCCCTGTTTCCCAACTCCATCAATAATTAGGATTCCTTCCCTGCACATTCCCTTCTTAAAACTGTCATCATGCAACATATGAGTTGGACTCCCATGATCTCCACATTACCGACCCACCCATTGTTTCCATCACCTCCCGCCAAAAGACTACTTGTGATGTCAGCACCATAGCAGCCAGCATATTGTTGGCTTTGGTGAGTACTATGTCCCTGGTGTGTTTTGCTGCAGTACGTACCACGAATAAATACATTTCTCTTGCACTTGTTGCTGCACAAGGAAATCATTGCACTCACAGTCATTCATGCTCTTCCCTACCATTTCCTCGCCTTCTTTCTTGTGTCCAACTTAAAATCTCTCTCTCCTGAGCATTACTGACAACCCAAACTTTTCCTCTTAAAATCTCAAATTCCTAGCTGTGTTTGACCTGATGTTGGGCTAAGCCTCAATGGCAGTTGTTGTACATTTTATTGGATATGATATCTGATTGATTCCATATGGAAGGGAAAAAAATATGGATTATATACGCAGCAAGCAAAAGATCAAACTTTGAGATCTACATGGTTTCATGGAAGTATTATCAAAATTAGACTTGGTTTTTTCATGTAAACATAACTTAAAAAAATAAATATACATGAAAAACATTTGAACAAAAGGAAAAGTAAAAATTAAAAATATGGTACTGTTATAAGCCAATGGTCTTGCTAAGTATTCTTTCTTTATGAAGTCGTCTTACTTTTTGCCTCATAAAGAATCCCACGAAGATGATACCACTTTGGAGCCAAGCACTTATGATAAGCATTATCCTATATGAACTCCTTTATGAGTTCAAAAGGCAAATGATTTGTCAATCATCCACAAATAAGTAGAGAAGACTATCATTTATTATCTTTAAAGTAGAACCACAAGATTCTTATGTGACAAGCTGTTCTATTTTATTTTTCTTTAGCTATTTTATTTTTGTGACAAAACCTGTTAATTTTAGACCTTTTTATCCGACTGCTTTTTGCATCACTCAATTGTCTAAAGATGAAAGGTGGAAATTGCTATCCCACAATGCACAAAACTGAACTGATCAGACTCCCTTAATGATCCACATGAAGCATGTAAACATTCTCATGCATATCAATGTATGGTCAATATATTGTAAAAGGCTTGAGGCATCTCAATTAACTAGGTCACTGTTCCTTACCTTGAACAGGTGCAGAGCCACAATCTGATTCAGACATTTTAAATTCATCTCGAACCCGCTTGAGCTCCAGCTTCATCTTCTCTGCTGAAGACATGTGATCTGGATGCAAAAACTGCAAGAAACAAAATCTTAGTGTTACACATATAGGCTATGCAATATCAACAAATGGGGCCAGGAGATTAAGCTTAAATAGTTACTACTCACCCTCTCCAACAACTGTTCTTGTGGGGGTTTTAGCATGAATGTTGGTGTTGCTTGCCCGGTAAGGTTCGCTATAATCGACAGCCTCTGAACTGCTCAGATGCAAACATACATAAATTCCTAATTACAAGGATTGAAGGAAGAAAAGAAAGAGTGAATTGATCAAAGGAGGCCATACCATTGGCTTTCTTATTGGCATCCGCTTCCTTGAGCCTCACCAGACTTTCTCGGAGATCCCTGAATGAGACCCCGCCCATCCTCGACTCCGTCTCCTTCTCCTCCATTTCTCTTAGCTTTGCAAGCCTCTCGTTCAACTCCGTCAGTGTGAACCAGTCCTTGTTGGCCTTGGCAGCGTCCTCTGGCCTCAGCTTGCGGAGCTTCTCGCCTAACTCGTTGTAACTATACATCTTCACGAAATCCGTCTTCAGAACCTTTTTCTGCTCCCACTCGCCAGCCTCCTTCTCCCTGAGCTCCTTCCCGAATATAGAATCGGGCAAATTCTCCCCTCCGAGGATGCTCGGACTTTTCTCTGTCCCTCCCATTCGACTCCGGAAGCTGTCCTGGAAGGTCTCGAGGCTGAAAGAGCTTCGCGAGGGCCCGTCCCTCCCGCGTAATCCCATATGCTCCCTCGACGAGGACCTGAACTGGCGGAGGCTCTCGCGGATGGAGTCAAAAGATAGCTTCTCGCCCTTCTCGCCCTTCTCACCAGCCTCTACGCCACCACCGGCCTTGCCGAGGACATTGTGCTTGAAAAGCTCCTGAAAGGATATGGGGGGCGAGGACGCGGGGCGGTCGCCGGAGGCAGGAGGGGCAGCTCCGCCGGCTCGAAGGCGGAACCCGGCCAAGTGCTTCCGGATATCCTCGAGGGAGGTAGCGGAGCCCGCGTTAGGCGCGGAGAGGGGCGGCGGCGGAGCGGGGTCAGCCGGGATCCGACGGGGAGGGGTTGGAGGTGCCTTGAGCCGCTCCTTGATCTCGCTGAAATACGAGGAGTAGGAAGGGCGCCGCGGGGGCACGGCCGCCGAATCGGAGGTCTCATTATCCGCATCGGAATCGGACGGCGTCGGCGGGGTGGAGGAGGAAGAGAAGGGGCGGAGGGAGCGAAGTGGGACTAGCGTTTTGGGTATCAGCTTGAGACGGAGAGCCATGGCGATTAGGGTTTTGCCTCTCGAGGAGGACAGTTACCTCAACCCCCTCCCCCCCCACGAATCCGACTCAATAGAATGGTTGATTTCCATTTCAATTTGGCATCACATTTGGGCCTGATATGGGCTCCGTTTAAGGAAGAGTCCAAATGCTATTATTATTATTATTATTATTATTACTACTACTACTATGAGATAGTCAAAGAGGCACAACAAAGTTGACCCTCAGCACCAAAAGTCAATCGATCGAGGTAGTCAAAGGTCTTCTCTCTAGCCGTGCATTGGCAGCACAATGTTCTGTGAAGTCATGAACTCGGATAAAAAAATTATTTTATAAATATGCATTAAATATAACAGGGAAAACATAACCAGCAGGCTTCTGTTTGCTAAGCCAACTCCAGCATTTTGAGATGACTACGGCAAAAGGTCAAACTTCCCAGTTGAACCAAGAGTTCATAGCGGCTGGTAATGCTGAAGACCGTCATCTCCAAGTCAACCATCATCACGTATGCTTCACGGCCACCTCCGGCTCTGTTCCATAAAGGGCCTCAACGTGATGCTCCCACCATCATCTACAGCTCTCGGACTGCTGGGGGAAGGGGAGATGGCAGCAGGAGCTGAGGGATGGATTAGATGTGTTCTTGATGGCTGCATCTCCGCCTTCGATTCGGAGATCCGGAGGAGGCCGTATCATCGTAACTGCAGCTGCGCCTTGCATAGATCTCGGTGCAGCTCAAGACATGATCCATGCCATGCAAAGAAGATATCATACCCCATCTCTCGCTCCCCAAAGAGACTGTGTATAACCATCCCTTCTTTCATGAAGGCAGCCTCTGATCATGCAAGAGACAAGATTGAAGAGGAGCCTTGGCATCTTCTGCAAGCTTTGGAGCATTTCAGATGTATAGGCTGCTGTTCTCTCTTTGCTTTCTGCTTTGCTCATGTAACTCTTGCCTGTAGTAAGAATAATGTCTGTCAGATTACAGTTGCTTTGTAGCTGTGTCAACAAGAAGACTATAGCTCAATAAAACATGTATAACCTTCATTTATGCGAATACTTGATATAAAAAAAAATGCAAATTATTAATTTCTTTCTGAATAATAATTCGATGGAATGCAGAAATAATGTAATTTGTTCACTTTGAAATATATTACGTTCGCAAACATTATCAACTTGGATCCGTGGCGCAATGGTAGCGCGTCTGACTCCAGATCAGAAGGTTGTGTGTTCGATTCACGTCGGGTTCAGATACCGTCTATTTTTTAATTTTTTTATTTTCATGGTAAAATCTTCTTACCTTCGCAAATATTAACAACTTGGATCCGTGGCGCAATGGTAGCGCGTCTGACTCCAGATCAGAAGGTTGCGTGTTCGATTCACGTCGGGTTCAGATATCGTTTATTTTTAAATTTTTTTATTTTAATGGTAAAATTTTCTTACCTTCACAAATATTAACAACTTGGATTCGTGGCGCAATGGTAGCGCGTCTGACTCCAGATCAGAAGGTTGCGTGTTCGATTCACGTCGGGTTCAGATACCTTCTATTTTTTAATTTTTATTTTACTGGTAAAATCTTCTTACCTTCACAAATATTATCAACTTGGATCCGTGGCGCAATGGTAGCGCGTCTGACTCCAGATCAGAAGGTTGCGTGTTCGATTCACGTCGGGTTCAGATACCGTCTATTTTTGAATTTTTTTATTTTAATGGTAAAACCTTCTTACCTTTTCTATTAACCGTCCGATCTCACATCGATCGATCCGGTCTCTCCATTCGATGAAGCGCGCATTGGACAAGAACGCTGGGGCCCCCAGGTTCTTTACGCTTCCTTGCCCCCACCCAGCATAGTGATTGTAGATGTAGGGTGGGTCCCATATCTCAAGGCCAATCACATAGAAGGTGAGCGAACGCGGGTAGGCGGAGTTCGGTTCATAAGCAAAAGAAGCCCACCCAAACCAATCATCAAAACCTCGGTACGCCCCCATCTCCTCCTCAACCCCTCGCGATGCCCCTAATCCTTCCGGCCTCGCTCTTCCCCCTCCAAATCCCGAACCCTTCGTCTCTCTGCTTCTCCCGTCCCAAACCCTGCTTCGCAGTTGTCAAAGCGGCGGGATCCGTCTCCACCGGCCCGCGGAGGAGGGTCGCCCCCGAAAGCAGAGACGCCTCCGAGGCGGCGGGCTTAGTTTCCACTCGCCCGAGGAGGAGCAGAGACGCCTCCGAGGCGGCGGGCTTAGTTTCCACTCGCCCGAGGAGGAGCAGAGACGCCTCCGAGGCGGCGGGCTTAGTTTCCACTCGCCCGAGGAGGAGCAGAGACGCCTCCGAGGCGGCGGGCTTAGTTTCCACTCGCCCGAGGAGGAGCAGAGACGCCTCCGAGGCGGCGAGCTCAGTTTCCACTCGCCCGAGGAGGAGGGTCGTCCCCAAAGGCAGAGACGCTTCCGAGGCGGCGGGTTTCGTTTCCACTCGCCCGAGGAGGAGAGTCGCCCCCAAAGGCAGAGACGCTTCCGAGGAAGCGGATCTCGTGCGGTTGGTGCTACGGAAATCCGGCGATGGGAAGGAGGCTCTGGTCGTCACGCTCAGCAAGTTCGTCAGGGTTATCCGGACGGAGCATTGCTTCCTGCTCTTCGAGGAGCTCGGGAAGCAAGACCGCTGGCTCCAGTGCTTAGAGGTAGGTCTTTGCTCGTCTCTTGGATCTTTTGGGTTCTGGTTAACTGGCGTATGAAGAGGCAAATGTGATTAGCTTTTGACGAAAGATTCGAGTTTGGTGCTGCTGTACGTCTTGCTTTACGACCCAATCGAGTCTTTTCGTCATAGTTGTGTTATGTTGATAAAAGATTGGACTTTGATACTCCTAGGAGATGCATGACACCTACATTGCTGCTTTCCTCCTTTCTTGCTTTTTTGTTGTGAGATTGAGTTGTTTGGTGAAGTATTTTCCCGCGTTGCACAAAGGTCGGATTTTAATGTCATTTTAACGATTTTTATTGTAACTTGTTTCTATTTGTTGCATAGCCGTAGTTTTGCTGTACATTTCTATTTTGTAGTTCTCGCTTGCTTTCTTTTCCGGCAACTCGTATGATGACATTGCCTACTTCTTATCTCAATGTATTGTTTTGGTGTTTGGGGCAAATAATAATAATGTACAGTTGAGTTTTGATGGAGTTTGCACGGTGTCTAAGCCCTTGCAACTTCTACGTAAGTTTTGTCTGCTTCTGTTTGTTTTATTTCTTGGAAAATATTGTAACTTACGGGAGTGAGAGTCTGTTCTCAATAATGAACTTATTGCATGTAGGAATTTGGGCTTCTTTAATTTCTTCCATCAGCAGAAACTTCAAAGTGTTGTAGAAACCATCCCTGTGGTATCCGCTGCAACTTCAGCATTCCTGCTTCTTTTCTGTAAAATTGTGGCATCATTCATCATGGGTGCATTTAATATAAATCAAAGCAATATTTTTCTCATACTCCCATGGGCATACTTTGCATTGTAAATGGTTAGGCTATGTTTGTATGACTCTGCATCATAATGCATGCATTTTCAACTTTTTTCAGTTGCAACTTGTTTCCACTGTTTATATTGGAAAAGTGACATACTCCAGATTATTCTTAATATGAAGATATAGAGCATGACTGTGGTATATTTCTCAAACTTTGATCTGATTTTTTTTTCCCAAAAAAAAAGACTATATTAAGTGAGATAACGAGTACACCCTGTACCCTGGAGATCAGCACACAAAAAATGGGAGAAGGCCAATGGCTAGTCTCCTCTCCAAAAATATATATATATATATATTTCTTGCCTTCGCATGATTTGCTAGCTAGTTAGCACTTTGATCTGATTAGAACCAGTGGACTTTTGCTGAATTTGCAATTTGTATGTCTGAAGAAGATCTGTTAAATTTCTTTTAGAATGTCAATGTGTAACTGTTTTGCTTATTTCTTTAGAATATACTGGAAATATCCACGAAAGTGTATTTAGATTATTTCTTCTTTTAGAGTAAATGGTATTTTAACAAAATATATCATTTTTATGTTGGAGTTCTCTGCTTGTACTAAAGTTGCAGCCCAAGATACTGATTGTTAAGCAGTAGTCATTATTTCCATATCCTGTTAAACTTATTTACCTGGGTCTAATGGAATAAGTATGTGGGATTACTTGCATGTTGTATGGTTATCTATAAACACCTATTGTTTAAACAGAAAATCTTTTATGCCTTACATTATGTTGATCAGGTATTCAGATGGATGCAGAAGCAACGGTGGTATATTGCTGATAACGGCATCTATTCAAAGTTAATATCTGTGATGGGTAAAAAAGGCCAGACAAGGATGGCCATGTGGCTCTTTTCTGAGATGCGAAATAGTGGGTGCAGGCCGGACACTTCTGTGTACAATGCATTGATTACAGCACATCTTCATTCACGAGATAAGTCTAAGGCCTTAGCGAAAGCCATTGGGTACTTTGAGAAAATGAAAGGAATTGAGAGATGCCGACCCAACATTGTGACGTACAACATTCTTCTAAGAGCATTTGCTCAGGCTGCGGATGTAAAACAGGTGGAGACATTGTTCAAAGATCTTGATGAAAGCATCATCTCTCCTGATGTCTATACTTACAATGGTGTCATGGATGCATATGGAAAGAATGGGATGCTCAAAGAAATGGAGGCTGTACTTCTGCGCATGAAAAGCAGCCAGTGCAAGCCAGATTCTATTACATTCAATCTTCTCATCGATGCATATGGACGGCGACAAACATTTGATAAAATGGAGCAAGTATTTAAAAGCCTGTTGCGCTCAAAGGAGAAACCAACTCTTCCTACATTCAATTCAATGATAACAAACTATGGAAAGGCTAGGCTTAAAGAGAAAGCAGAATATGTTTTGAAGAAGATGGTTGATTTAGGTTTCAAACCAAGTTATATCACTTATGAGTGCCTTATTACAACGTACGGATACTGCGATTGTGTTTCAAAAGCTAGGGAGATTTATGATGAGATGATAAGCACACAAAAAGAGATACAAATTTCGACTTTAAATGCTATGCTTGAAGCATACTGCATGAATGGTTTGCCCCATGAAGCAGATCAGCTTTTGGATTTTTCAATTAATAGGAATTTGGTGCCAAATGCCTCAACCTACAAATTACTTTACAAGGCCTATGCTAAAGCTAACATGAAGCAGCTTATTAATAATCTGCTAAAGCATATGGATGAACAGGGTATTGTTCCAAATAAAAGGTTCTTTTTGGAGGCTTTAGAAACATTTGGTTCTACCGAAGTGAGAACCAAATCTAGTAGCACCAGAGATATTTCAAGCACTCCACAAATTAAAGCGTAGTGGAAGCCTTTAGTCATTGAGATTTGGCTTATGTGGTCCTTGTCGATGTTTCTTGCAAGCTTAAGTTTAATCACTGGTTGCAAGAGAATCAAATGATCTGGTCTCACTTGCTTGGCAGTTGTTTTTGTATAAATCTTCTTTTGAAGCATCCTGATTCTTCTTGTTTGAATTTAGTGGTATGTATATCTGATAATTTCGTATTTAAGATTTTGTTTCATTTCACTACTTAGTTACGATTTGATTTCAGCTTGCATCTACTTTTCCCGATATCCCTTGATAATGATCAATCTGAATTGTACATTAGGTGCTTCTGTAAATTTGAATTCACCAAATTCATGACTGACATACTTTTGAAGACCTCCGACCGCTTGCACTCGGAGACAACTGTCAACTGTCAACTGTCGAGGATTAATACTTCTTTAACTTTCTTTGATATACTTTGCAGATTGAAACTTGTACTCTTTAAGTCTTAAGCATCAGGGTGATCAATGTGGCTTCTGGAGTTATCTGGTCAAGATCAGGAACTTTATTCATCTGCTAACTGTAGCTGGATGTCTAAGTAGGAGTGCTACAAACTCTTCCATGCTGCAAATGTGTGCAAGGAAGGTTTTGTCTCAGGGAACAAAGTCCACTCCAGCAGAGGAATTCTCAAAAGAGTACAGTTGTTGTGACACTTAGGAAGAACTCTCCATCCTGGCTTTTTTGTAGCCAAAAATCTACTGCTTTTTGCTATTTTGTGTATTACCCAAATGTTGAGTGGAATAAGTTCATAACTGTTGCACTCTTTCTCCTATGTTATGCTACACCAGCAACTCTTTTTTTCAGTCTCCAACATAACATGTGCAGTTAAAAAGATCAGGAGTTTGAGTCTTATTGTAAGTATTAAACTCTTTTTATTAGCTATTATACACAGTTAAACATTTGCATTCTCCATGGAATCCACACAGACCTGGAAACAATGTTGGTCTTGATATTGTTGGAGAATTTTATGAAAGCACAAAATTTTATGCAAAACTAATTTTTGATAGTTATAATAGCTATCTTATTGCAAAAGATATGTTGCTTGGAATATGCCATTTGAAAGCATCATTTGACACAATTCTTATCCCCTATAAGTAATTTTTAATCCTTTCTCTTTTTTTTTCTCTTAATTATTTTTGATAAATTATTGTGTGTTTGTTAATCTTAATCAAGTCTTTTCAAGAAAAATTATCAGGTGCATCTTGATGTGTAAATGTTCACCCTTTCTAGGACCCAGATGGTACCCATTGCACTGAGGAAAATGGATGGTGGCCTCCATGAACAGAGCTCTTCTTTTCATGCAACTCTGGGCCAGAAATCACAGTCTATGGCAGGTGTCAAACGCATGAGACCGAATCTTTCACGTTTGGGTTGGGAATCTCCACCATTGTTCTGTTCTAAGAGCTCATCATTTGGGTTGGGGACACCTCCACAGTGAATTCCATGCAGATTGCAAGAACAGCAGGAGCCATTCAAGATTGCAGAGTATGCTTACAGTGGAGCAGTTCTTTCTTGAACAAATGGATACTTGATGTCTCAAGAACATTATACATGTCTTTCTCACAGAAGGATGCCATGCCAGAGATCATGACATACTAAATTATATGCTAACTGTTCTGTTCTGTTCTGAGAGCTCATCATTTGAATTGGGGACACCTCCACAGTGAATTCCATGCAGATTGCAAGAACAGCAGGAGCCATTCAAGATGCAAGAGTATGCTTACAGTGGAGCAGTTCTTTCTTGGACAAATGGATACTTGATGTCTCAAGAACATTATACATGTATTTCTCACAGAAGGATGTCATGCCAGAAATCATGACATACTAAATTATGTGCCAACTGTTCTGTTCTGTTCTGAGAGCTCATCATTTGGATTGGGGACACCTCCACAGTGAATTCCATGCAGATTGCAAGAACAGCAGGGGCCATTCAAGATGCAAGAGTATGCTTACAGTAGAGCAGTTCTTTCTTGGACAAATGGATACTTGATGTCTCAAGAACATTATACATGTCTTTCTCACAGAAGGATGCCATGCCAGAGATCATGACATACTAAATTATGTGCCAACTGTTCTGTTCTGTTCTGAGAGCTCATCATTTGGATTTGGGACACCTCCACAGTGAATCCCATTCTGGTTGTAAGAACAGCAGGAGCCATTCAAGATGCAAGAGTATGCTTACAGTGGAGCAGTTCTTTCTTGGACAAATGGATACTTGATGTTTCAAGAACATTATGCATGTCTTTCTCACAGAAGGATGCCATGCCAGAGACCATGACATACTAAATTATATGCCAACTGTTCTGTTCTGTTCTGAGAGCTCATCATTTGAATTGGGACACCTCCACAGTGAATTCAATGCAGATTGCAAGAACAACAGGAGCCATTCAAGATGCAAGAGTATGCTTACAGTGGAGCAGTTCTTTCTTGGACAAATGGATACTTGATGTCTCAAGAACATTATACATGTCTTTCTCACAGAAGGATGTCATGCCAGAGATCATGACATACTAAATTATATGCTAACTGTTCTGTTCTGTTCTGAGAGCTCATCATTTGGATTGGGGACACCTCCACAGTGAATTCCATGCAGATTGCAAGAACAGCAGGAATCATTCAAGAGAGTATGCTTACAGTGGAGCAGTTCTTTTTTGGACAAATGGATACTTAATGTCTCAAGAATATTATACATGTATTTCTCACATAAGGATGTCATGCCAGAGAAAGAAAGAAAAAAGAGAAAGAAAAAAAAAAGAGAAAGAAAAATCTGATGCAGGTGTTGGTAAGATTTAGACTGGGATGAAAGTTAGAAAATGGGTCTTCTTGCTGTTTGATAAAAGTTGAATGATCTCAAGGATGCAGATTTAATTTATATTAGAGGGATTTAATATCTCTAATCCTTAAATCTTATCTGATTTAGAAATGAATTACTCTAATGATTTCTGTAAATCTCATAATGAGATTGATTATTCTTGACTATTTAAATTGTTTTTTAAATATATAATATGGGTTTAGATGTACATTTCAATCATATACGAATTATATATAAAATTCTCATAGTGTTATTTTATACACAAAATTCTCAAAGATTCTTTCACTAAATATGCAGGTATTAGAAGATGATTGTTGCATTAAAGATCAGTATGGGTGATATCTAATTTATCATATTAAGTTAATTAACCAACACAAATTCTTATTTATATACGGACATAATTGACCAATTATGTGTTATTTTTATTAAACCATATTGTCTGCTTTGTTAACACACTAATTAAGAAGGTGAATAGTAGCTCATTCATTTTGACAACTCAAACTAAATTTAATCAAAATATTGATGTCAGAAGTGGTTAAATCTTTTTTTCCATTTTGGCTCAGATGTTGTCTATAAGTAAAACTTTACAAAATGTTATATTTGATATGAATCTAAGTTTTGATTTTTTTTTTCTGTTTCTATGTAATTTAAATATGTTTTGTATTAATGAGATACAAAAAAAAATTTTGCATTGGAAATAAAAAATATTGATGTCAGATGTTGTCTATAAGTAAACTTTACAAAATATTATATTTGATATGAATCTAAGTTTTGATTTTTTTTTTCTGTTTCTATGCAATTTAAATATGTTTTGTATTAATGAGATACAAAAAATTATTTGCATTGAAAATGAAAAATAAATGTGAACTTTATACATTTTAAATTCATGAATATTTTATTAAACTTAATCCTTGTTTTTGGAAGGAGAAATTTCTGATAATAATATGTTTTGAAAATAATTGATGAGACTGCAAAAAACCATCCAAACCAAATTAAAATTTCATCTAAATTTTAAAAAGTATAATATTATTTTTTATTCAACTCCTTAATCAAACTGAGTATATAACTCGACAGTTTCAACTCAAAAATAGTTTCTAATAAGGATTAACAACAATAATAATAATAATAGCATATATGTAAAGAATTAGATTTTGATTTGTATAATATATTTATAAGAAATTTTCTTAAAAGATATTATGAAACTATGTGGGGACCTAATCGAAAAAGTTTCACAGTCCAACGTCTAGATTTTTGAGGGGCTTCATCGAAATTTAGAACCTTAGAGGGTTTTCCTAAAAAGTTCCGAAAGAAATCACACCTGCAACTCTCAGCAGCAGCAGCTGCTTCAGGTCACCTGCTCCCCACCTTTCCCTCTCCCGAACTCCCTACTCCCAGAGGCCAAAGCTGGCCGCAGTCCCCTCCATCGAAAACCCTAGATCTCTTCGCCCCCCTGCATTCTCACTCTGCCCCAACCCCTCGAGATCGCGTCTTCTTCGCCTCAGATCTGCTCCATGTTCGCTCCCGCCTCCGGCTGCCGTTCTCCCCGTCCCCGGAAACCCTAGATTTGGCCCCATTCTGTCTCCTAACTTCAGATCTACTCGGCGTCCATGGAGAAAACGTCGTTCTTGATCTCTTTGGCCGTCGCGAGCTGCTTGGTGTGGGTCGCCCGCTCCTTCGGGCTCTCCGCGGAGCTCGTTCACCGGTTCTCGGATGAGGCACGGACGGTAGCGGCGTCCCGAGGCGGCTGCGGCGGGTTTCCGGTCCGCCGGAGCGAGGAGTACTACCGGATGCTGGCTAGGAGCGATCTCCGGCGGCTCGGGGCTCGGTACCAGATGTTGTTCCCCTCCGAGGGCAGCGAGACGGTGTCGCTTGGCAATGACTTCGGATGGTGAGTTAACTCGTTGATTTTAGGATCTTTCTCGCTCCTCCCTCTCGAGCATTTTGGTTTCTTCGATTTGTAAGAAGAGGACAGACAAGGGAAGAAAGGACATCGTCTGGGTGTTCTTCGTACTTGTACTTGATTAGGAGGATACACCAAGCACTGTCAACTACTCTTGTTTAATAGCATATGCTGCACCACAACCATGATGTCACCCCTTAAACGGGCCGGTTCTTGCCAGTATCCTTATAAATACCAATGGAGGATTAGATAATATGAGTTCCAGCTGCATAACAACATAGATGTAGATTGTAGCCTTCATGTTTGCGTCTCCTATGTTTAGGTTTAACAATGGTTCTCCTTTGTTGAGCATCATTTATGGCGACATCATTTAGTGAAGTACTTCATTTGGTGCATTTTATTATCAAAACTAATCAGCATTTGTTTATGATCCTTTTTCTGTGAAATTTAATGTTTTGTCGCTATTAACTGAAGTCATATTGTTCTAAAATAACACTTGCATTGAATTAACACCAGGAATAATTGATATTTCTTTTGGATGACAGGCTATATTACACATGGATCAATATTGGGACTCCTAATGTTTCCTTCCTTGTAGCATTGGATGCTGGAAGTGACTTGCTTTGGATCCCATGTGATTGCATACAATGTGCTCCTTTGTCTGGTTATCATGGCAGTTTGGTATGCAAAATATCTGCTTTGACTTTAGGTTGTCAATAAAGACATGCCATAATCTTGGGTTTCTTTATATGCATCATCGAGTTTGTCTGTTGATCTATGAACATGATTCTTATCTTCTTTCTATTTCTTTACTTACTTTGATCCGTCTCCACCTGATTTCTTGTTCAGTTTGTCTAAGATATTATGCTCTAACACATGATCCTTATTTCATTTTATTATCTAAAGCACCAATCAAGGCGTGCTTTCATCAATACTTTCATGTGTGATGGCCTATTTTCCTTCCTGGGATGCTAATTGGGCCATATAAATCAGGAAGAGGTCATATTAAAGAAATGGAGCACATCAAGAATGATGGAGAGCCAGGAAGCAATCATCAGTTCATTCTGATCAATTAGAATTTGACAACCATATGCATTTTTCTTTTATTGTTTAAGCATGGTATACATCAGGAATTAACATAAGTAAGAGTTGCTCTAGGGTTTAACTATGCAAAAGAAATGCATCCATTTGTAGCAGATTTAGAAATCATTGCAAATCTATGTAATTCAGCCTTACCAAATGTTGGGGGCAAATTCCATCGACGGATGAGTCAGCCCGGCCTGGTCTTGACCCGAAGACATAGAGACATCCAAGGAACCCTCGTGGCTGTCTTGGCGTGGCTGAGGTAGCTCCGAGGTGGTCTTCATGTAATCACAACCTTCTGAAGCTCAATCCTGAGGTCGGGCCAAGATGGGATCTAGCTTCTCGGTGGGTTCCTGCATAAAGGTTAGCTTCGGAGAGGTTTGTGGAAAAAGAGGTCCGACCCTTGGGGTTGACGCTAGGGGTTGGCTTTTATACCTGACCAACTAAGGGGATCCTTCGTAATAGCCTCAACGTCCCCCTCTTGGCGTTTTGTCCATGGAGGCAATAGGCCTGAATGACCTCCAGAGAACTGCTTCCACGGAGGCCGGCAGAGGGGGTATAGGCCCGAACGACCTTAGTCACGAGGGTCGACAGGGTCAGTCCGAATGACCTCCTGCAGATTGTTGTCCATGGGGGCCAACAGACCTAACCAACCCTCCTGTCCCTGCCCAGTGAAGGATGATTCAGCCCTTCTCTTCCATGTCAACACCTCTGGGATGACTAGTTGGCGGACGGGGATTGGTTGTCAAAATATTCCTTATTAGCAAATATAATAAGAAGAAATCCACTTAACAACAAAAGGAAGCCAGGATTGCTATCTGAAACACATGGAATTATTGGATATGATTTCACAAAATTAAGTAGTCAATGTGCAGTTTGTTTCCCTTTCTTGTCTCTCTTCTTCCTGACCCATTTCTCCAAGATCAATGCATGATCATTTGGCATCATGTACTTATCCACATCAGAAAATAAAAGAAAAAGGAGCCATTCTTTCAATTATTTACTTCTGTAACAAACAAATTAAAGTGACTCTTCAACGGTGAAGCATTTTCTTCAAGAGATGCACATTTCAAATCTCTCTTTAGCTTTATTGCTTTATTCAATTAGAGGGTCTTGATTTTATGGATCCTGATTTTATGAAGGCCTATTAATCACCGTTAAGACTGTTAGTTCACTTGTGTGATTCTCTAGTGTGCAAGCATATTGTTGGTTTAGATGTGACCTTCAGTAGAAAATAGTGACAAAAAATGTCCATTAGTAATTTTTCTGTTGTAGACAAAAAGAAAAGGGATATTCTGTTTACATTTGGCAGCAGGTTTAGCACTTATTTCCAATGATTGATTGGCAGGTGCTCCCTGGTATATGGAGCATCTATTATGCAGGATAAAGATCTTGGCTTGTATAATCCAGCTGAGTCAAGAACCAGCAGATATCTCTCCTGCAGTCATGATCTATGTAGTTTGCGTTCAAGCTGTGGCAACTCAAATCAGCATTGCCCCTACAATATCAAATACTACTCAGAAAATACATCCAGTTCGGGCTTGTTGGTTGAGGATATATTGCACTTGGCATCCACCGAGGACCGTGCATCTGTTCAGGCTTCAGTTATCATTGGGTGGGTTTGATTTTTTAGGATTCATATAATGACTAGTTGAGTAGCTACTTGTGTTTTATGTAAACTCTTTCTTTTACAAGATTTTTATGCTTAAGATTTTTTGTGCTTCTGACTCAGATGTGGTAGGAAACAGAGTGGTGGTTATCTGGATGGAATTGCTCCTGATGGCCTTCTTGGTTTGGGATTTGGAGACATTTCAGTTCCAAGCTTCCTTGCAAGAAATGGATTGATACAAAATTCTTTCTCATTGTGCTTTCGAGATGATAATTCTGGGAGACTTTTATTTGGAGATGAAGGTCTATCCAGCCAGCAGTCGACACCATTTGTTCCTTTGGATGGAGAATAGTAAGTTCTTTTGTTGGATGATACATTAAATCAAATTATTGAGTTTCTAGGGCACCATCCGTCATCTGTTATTAGGCTAAAAGTTTGTTGCTTGCAAATGTCTAGCTTCCTTCTTTATTTTTCTGTCTTTGGACATATCTTTGTCAGATTAGCACCAACACCAAAAAGAAAACTTTCTACACTTTCCGAGAGAGAACTAATTTTAGATGTTGATCAGGGAGTTACTTATGGGCTTCGTTTGCTCCAGATCATTCACCCCCAGCCATTAAATCATATGTCCAAAATTGTTGAAAGGAAGCATTGAAAAATTTATAAAATGAACTTGTATATTCACAAATAGGTAATGTGGAGGAATATAATAAACTTATCAATTTTGATAATTGAAGATATTCATAGGTTTCATTTTATAATTTTAGATGAACATATTTAATATTTTCTCTTACTCTAAAAGTTCCTTTTTGTGTTCTTGCATTAATTATGGTTGTTTTTCTAGTAATTATTTTAGTATGACCTTTGTTTCAGCATCACTTATATCATTGCGGTGGAGAGTTTGTGTATTGGATCTCGATGTCCTGGGAAAACTAGCTTTCATGCACTAGTTGACAGTGGGTCATCTTTCACGTTTCTTCCTGATAATGTTTATAAGAGAGTCACTATGGAGGTACTTTGTTGATTTTTTGCCTATACTATCAGATGTTTTGTCTTCACACTAATCTTGTTCTGGTGTGGGTAGTTTGACACACAAGTTAATGTTTCAAGGCTCGCAACTAATAATGAATCTCCATGGGAATACTGTTATGAAGCCAGGTGAATCTCTTTAACAAGGGCATCACTTTGCACATTAGCTGTCTTGATTTTGTTCTTTCTACTAAGTTTTGCTTTTTGTGGTAACAGCCCTCTTGGGATGCCTGCTGTGCCAACAGTTAAATTGATATTTGGTGGAAACAAGAGCTTCACAGCTGTGAATCCTATTTTTCTTGTCCACGATAATAAGGTGCCCAATTGTATCTGAAATACTATTTGATTGTTCATCATCATAATGTGTTTGAACATTTATATTAAATCCTGGAACAAGTGTTGTTTTGCTATTATTTCCTTCTTCCAGTATAGTTGTTCATCATCATAATGTGTTTGAACATCTATATTCTATCCTGGAGCAAATGTTGTTTTGCTATTATTCTCTACTTCTAGTATAATGTGCTTTGTATTGATGTACACTATTTATGTGCTTTTGTAAGTTGAGCAACAAGAATTTGCTAGAATAAGGGTTTGCCTTTCTATGTTTTGAGAACTTTGCCAAAATTTGTATGATATAAACTCCCTTCATTCTTTTCTTGCTTTAGTTAATTACTGTCTGCTTCAAATTAACTGATGTGGCTGAAATCATCTTGTCCGTAAGACAACAAAGTGGAGTAATTGCCACCAAGACTTAAAAAATTTAAGATATTTACTGCTCATTCTTTGTTGACTTGATACCATAATTTTACTCTCAACTAAAAGGTACTTGGAGCAGAAGCTATGCTTGGTGCTACTATTCTTTAATGTCTTGGATTTTGTAAATAGAAGGCTTATCCGAATGCATACTTGCAACCTAAAATGTTGTTGTCCTGTTGTTCTATACTTCTTTGTAATGTATTCTTTGAGTGAAAACGGCCTAGACCATGTAGACGAAATGAAATTTCGACAGCTAATCAATTATTTTCTGCAAATGATTTGTAAAGAATACTAGTGATACAAACCACAAATTTTGTTTTTTTTGTTAAGTTTATTAAATTTCTGAATGAGAGTATACAACTTTCTTAGATCATCAAAATAGTGGTTATGATCCATTAACATCATTTGATTGATTACCCTTAAAACTTGGTCCATTTTGTTTGAGAAGTGATGCTGCACAATAATTAGTGATTGTTTTTGTTTCCCATTTTGAAAAATATTACCTTGTAACCAGTCTCAGTGTCAACTATAAGAACTCTAGGTACATCTGTTAATATATAACATTATTGCCTCACAACTATTTGTATTGCTATTTGCTGTTGTCACCGCCCTATGTTAAGTATTTGGATCTTTGTGGAAAATAGAATTTGTAAACTCCTGTGTGTAGGAGCCTTTATTTCAGCTTCAAGATACAGGTTAAAACATACCTATGATTAGAGAGGATATGATGATTTTGCTCTTTCATTTAACAGGGAGAACTTGCTGCATTTTGCTTAGCTCTACAGTCATCTCAAGAAACTCTTGGCACAATAGGGCGTGAGCATTCCTCAACTGGAACACTTGATCCCATTTTCCATTACATTCTCACTTATTTTCTTCTGTGCTATCTCAGCTAAGAGAGTTCACTCTGTGGATGCAGAGAATTTTATGACAGGATATCATATGGTCTTTGATAGAGAGAATTTGAAGCTGCGATGGTCCCAATCAGATTGTGAGTCACTCAGTTCCCTTTAGTTGATGAACCGTATCTCCTTTTTTACCTATACTATGATGGTTTGTTTTTTATCTTCCGGTTAGTACCGGTCAGGAATTTGGTCCATCTTGTATTAATAAATTACGTGCTAAAACAAATGCTTTTAGTGCTACATATACCTTTTCTTTTTATTTAGCCAATCACGTTGCGAGGATTACTGTGGTCTTTTAATCCTTTGTACCTATTGCTTACCACTTGCCTGCAACCTTCATTCAAGACGTCGCCAGAAGTGGGTGGGTCTATTTGGTTACAGTTATTTTAGTTCGGATGATTTATGTGCAGCTTTCTTGGACTAAATAAGTAGTTGTCGCCTGCTGTGTAATTTATAAATTAGTCTTGTGATGCCAGGTCAGCTTGCTTATGCTAAATAAGTGCCATGGTGCCAGCTTGAATCATGCAACATGTCGATCCTTTCAGTTTCTGTGCTCATTCATATTATCTTCTCTACCTTTCCATAGCAAATGCCCCAAGTCCTAAGAGGAGGACTTGTATACATTCTTGTTTATGTTTCTGTATTTTCTGGATGATACAGGTCGTGATCTCGACAACACTAGGAGAATGCCTCTGAGTTCGCCACCACATAACAGGCCTGAGAATCCACTGCCAACAAACGAGCAACATAGCTCTCCCAGCACCCATGCCGTATCACCTGCGGTCGCCGGACGGGCTCCCCTTGCTAACTCTACATCAGTTCCCAAATTGATCGATGCCTGGTACTGTTTGTTGTTGCTACTCACTCAACTTGCCGTGTTTGCCATTGGGTGAGACACTCTTTTGTTCTAAAAATATAAATAGTAATGTAAATCCTGCTTTATGGCTTTTACTTCTTTCCATCTGTTCTTCTGTTGCCATCCGACGAAAGTAGAGTGGGTTTGAATTGATTTGGAGGTGAGGCTGTCGGGTGGCACCAACTTTGGGTTATGCCGACCACTGTATATATTGTGGAGTTCCTCAGTCTTCTACCATGTATGTGATTCAGCTTGTCGCAACTCTTTAAATTTCAATCAGCTGATGGCAATCACTCTCCTGTTTCTTTATGCTATGTTCTTAATGTAGCTACTTGGATATTAGAACTTAATATATATTGAGTGCTTCTCTAGTAGCATTTGGCATTTGCGATTACTTGTGATCGAATCAAAATCGTTTTCTAATATTTTTTGGTGTCTTAATTTCTATTGTGCATGAACAAGATTGGCATTTGCAATTTCTATTGTGGCACAGGTGATGAGTCCCCTTTCCGCCACCAAGGGAATGCACTCCATTCATAAGGGATGAAAAATCTTAGATTTGGTGGCTGAAAGTGAAAGATTTGTTTTGAATAAGAGCAGGACATCTTTAAATTTGTGTAGTGGGTTAATCAAGTCATAATATTATGTTTCTAGGAATACAGGTATGGGTGTTCATAAGCTTTTCTGTTACAGTTCAGGTGAACAACACAATATATGGAACAAGAAAGTTATACTATCCTTCTACCTACAGTTCTCTTATCACTTCTCTCTCTCATATGCAAAAATGAAGGTATAGAGATGTTGGTCGTCGACTGCGGTCTGCGGCCTTGGCAGTCCTCAGTTGGTAAATCTCAGGTATTCTTGTCTCGTCGATGCTTGGAATTGTGATCCTGCTGGTGATCAGATTAGAGGAGGCCGACGGATCTCAGGTATTCTTGTCTCGTCGATGCTTGGAATTGTGATCCTGCCGGTGATCAGATCAGAGGAGGTCGTCGGCCGCCCTTCCGGGGACTATAAGAGAAGACAGAGACGAATCAAGGTCAACCAGTGCCCACACTGTCCCCTCCCTCTGATGACCTGCAGGAAGTCCAAGTGAGTTCCAACACACACTAATTCCATGTCAACCTTCATGCACTTTGCAGCCTGCTAACAATCTCCATGAACACCACAGGTTGCAATCAAGTCTGTAGTTTATCATCCGAAACAATTGCAGTTTCAATGTCAACCTATTCATGGGTTGAAGTAATCATCTTACCTTCCTCTTTTTTGTTCTGCCAAAAGGTGGGCACTGAGAGTTGCAATTCACTGTCAAGACTGTGCAGCAGGCAAACTCAGGAGGCAGCACATTTCTAAAATGGAAGGTATGATGAATACCCATATAAATAATTTTAAGATTATTTACTGATGAAATTGCAGGAGTCAAATCCTTCAGCATAGATCTGCAGTCCAAAAGGGTCACCATTATAGTAACACAGTTCATTTCTCAAAGGTGAAGAAAGTTGAATTGAGCCAAAGGTTCCAGAAGAGATGAACCTGAATTATATTTTTCCTTTGCCATGGAAATGAACTGTGTTACTCCTTGGTGTTCCTCTTGATGTTAGTTTCACTGTCACTGTATTATTCTTGAAGTTATCAATCACAACATGTCTTCTTAGATATGTATAAAATTATGAGTCAAATAAACTACATCTTTTACCTTAGCTACATGCTAAGGAAACAAGAGGCAACATGTCTCATCTCAAGCAGGTTTACAAACATAGATTGAATGCTTAATAACTACAAGAGGTTACTTACAAACATAGATTGAGAAATGGAGTGAGGGAATTGGAAGAGATCTAATGGTATGGAATTCTTGAGGCTTGCTTTGAGAGAATTCCTCCTCCATGAAACCAACCAAAACATTAGGATTGTTTACTTGAGAAGTCACCACACTTTGATAAATATAAACTTGAGAAATGAACTAAGATGTTTTGTTAGAGTTTGGAAGCAAAAAGATTAGCGAGAAAAAAAACGAACTTTTGCCAAGAATTTGGAAGCAAAATGGATTTCTGATTAGTGAGGATTTCATATACCTTAAAGTAGGATCTAAATATTCTTAAGCAGAAGACCAAAATGCCCAAACGATTACAATATTAAACCATCCATTAGACCCAAAGAATCAATTAGTTGGACAAAATAAAATACTCAAAATGAGAAGTTGAATTGAAATGGAAAGAGAAAAGCAAAAGTAAAAGATGGAAAATTGGAAAGAGTGAAGAAGGAAAATTTAAAGTTCCCCTTCTCTCTCTAAATCCTATTCACTCCTTTTTGGTGCACATCTTTTCCAGATGACAATTCAAGCACTCCAACACCCCTACTGCCTGCCTTGTGTTATTCATAGCACACTAATTTTAGCCTCATGAACAGAATGAGAGTAGAATGAGAACATGCCAACTTTTTCATGCTAACTTTAGGCCCATCACTACTCTCTCTTTCTCTTCCACTTGTACCTCAAGTTGAAGTTTATGACCCCAACATTAGTAGGGACACCTTTACCTTACATCAACCTTATGTGATAAATAGTGCACAATATATATATATATATATATATAGAGAGAGAGAGAGAGAGAGAGAGAGAGAGAGAGAGAAGCGAGGGATTACGTGGCCATTCGCAAAATAAGCTTAGAGTTGGTATGTTAGGCCATGCCCACCTTCTTGTCTCATATCTCACCCCAACTCTTCCCAGCCCACACGTTCTCGTTGTCTCGTCACATATCTCTACTAAATTGCACAGTAGTCACTTCGTGTCCTCACTATGGGTAACCTTTAAGCGGAGGCCACGGTGTAACATGATAACCTGCACTCCTCCACCACTCCACCGCAACTCTTCGCCCGCGAGCCATCTCCACCACGAGTTGGAGACCGATCATCCGATCACGAACTAACGGACACAACGGACGGTGCATCGCACCCTCCGAACCGTTACGATGTGCCGTTATTTTAATCATATCGAGCGATGATCCACTGCACGAAGCTTTTCATCGATGCATGCATGCATCGTTAAGCTGATAAAGTATAGCTATCACGCATCAAATGTTGTGGTTATGTCACTACATTTTTCTGTATCGTTCAAAAAAAAAAAAAAAATTTACAGAAACTATAATTTTATGATTCGTGGCACCGATACCGTTACGTACAATTATTATTGTAGCGGCTCCAAAGCCGCAACCTACGCAGAGGAGAGGCCGGGGGCGTGGGTTGGGCACGTGGCGGTGGGTGGAGCGCCCTCGCCAATGGGCGACCGAGGACGGATCGGATCCCGCAACCCTTCGTCTGAGCCACGAGCTGCGACACGGCGGGCCCCACGGGATCATGTGGATCTCCCACGTGTCCTCTGCGGGACCCACCGCTGTACTAATTTTACAGAGCCTGTTTTTTTTTTTTGAAATCTGAAGATATAAGAAAATAGTCGCCAAATTTTTTTTTGCTTCAAGTTGTGCCGCAACGGAATTTGAGAAGCCGATCACGGGAGACGAACCCTCTGGAGAGAACGAGAGGGAGAGAGAGAGAGAGAGGCGGCGATTCCAATCACGCTTCAGCCTCGGTCTGGGGTCAGGGATTCTGGTTCCGGTGCATCTTCTTCTTTCGGTGGGTAATTCCTGGTTCTTGAGATCGGCCGCGAGGGTATTCGTCCTGAGGTTCGGGTTTCTCTTTGATGGTGTAAATCTTGTCTTCCTTTTGTTGATTTGGTGGATCTTGGATGAGTTGTTTGTTGTTTTCGTTTGTCAAGGAGGATCAGGTTTGATTCGAGGAGAGATGGCAGATTGGAGCGATCGCGAGGTATGTTTGCTTCCGCTCGAAATTTAGTATAAATTTCCTTCTTTTGAATATTTTCGAAGCCGTCTTTTGTTCGTTTCCTCTTTCATTTTCTTGTGATATGCTATTTATTGTTTTTCTTGGTAGTATTTTTAGTAGTATTAAGTAAAAAAAAAAATCACCTTTTTTAAGCAGACTCTCCTATTAAGTCTATGGTTTATTCAGAATATTCGATGCAATATATTTGTGACGATGATTTCCTAGGTACAGAGGTGAGACTGTAGTTTATTGGGCAGTAAATGACATGGCCAGGAAGCTATCATGATGACGATTTCCTAATTGACTGAAGAAAACTATTATGGCTCATTTGGAATTGAGCAATTGGCTATGTTTAGATTGACGTTTAAATCTTGTGCGGTACACACTTTGGGAACACAATCCCTGCTGGTGGTGTTCTGGACACTGGCCAGGCGATAAACAAGAAAACTGCATACAGGGCAATAAGACAAAAATCCTGTTGATTGAATAATAGACATAATACAGAATTCTGAAACACTCAGTAGAATGTCCTACGTCTGTATGGAGGCCAAAGACTCGTTGGAGTTTAAAGGGCTCTTTTAAACTTCATCAACCATGCATTCCACCATGGTTGCAGTGGGCATTCTACCCAGTGTCTGAACTGACTCCATTGGGCTTCACTACATTCTTATGGTTCTCCTGGCGATTTCTTTCACAAATTATGTTCTTAGAGATTATCTTGAGGAAGTGCAACAAACCTTTTTAAACTAACTGTAATTTAAAGACCCCAAAAATAGAACTCCAGGAATTCAACCATGAAGGATTAGTGCCAACATCTCTCCAGAAGCAGCTTCACTTGTACCATCATTCTCATGGATGACTTTGTTTCTCATGTGCCATCAAGCAAAACACAGCACTATGCTAAACATAATCCAAACATTCAAAGAAAGGAGAGTGGGAGGAACGTAAGAAATTTCAACTGCCTGATCTTTCATGGTTCTCTGACTTCTCTCATGGTGCTCTTCACAACAGAGAAATCAGTAAGGGTGAAATCATTTTAGGCATTTTTCTTAAAGAAAAAAGAAAGCATGGAAAGTGGCAATATGTTGCTTTGTAATATCTTTCATGAAATGAGAATCCAAATTTGTTAGTTGACATTAGATAGAAATTGTCCTTTGGTTCCTTTTGAACCAAGCTAAAATACATCATCCATGAATCATGGCACACTCTGTTTGAAAGTTAATAATTATTGTCTTCTGCTGTCATAGAACTTTGAACCTCATCTACAGATTATAGCTGTAAGTTGTAATGTTAAATATGGCTTTTCATTGACTACTCAGATTGAAGACATTGTTTTCGGTGAAGTTGGCGAAAACCATGACCATAGAGTGGCCTACCAAGGTGGTAGACTCGTGGAAGAGCCTCTACTTGTGGATGATTTCCTTATTGCTGGAAACAGTGAAGGTAGCTCCAAGACTAAAGGTGTTCCTTGGAATGGTCAAATGCCTGGCAACTGCTTCAAACAACATAACATAGATTTAGAAAGCAACACATGCAGCACAAGCAATCCTATCCGTGCAAATATGGGCGCTGCAGAGGAGGCCAACATCTGCCAATTGTTATTCGATAATAATGCTTCAGCTAATTCTAAACTCACTTTTTTGGAGAATGATAATGTTCGAGAAAATGATATGTATTATGACTGGTCTGATATTAGCAATTTTGAGGACATCGATACAATGTTCAGGTAGGTCATCTTTGAAATCTAAGTTTTAAGGAGTAATTTTGTTGTTGTTTCCATTGTTTTTCATTTTGTTCTGTTTCTTTTGGAGAAACTGTGATCCTACGTTTGGGCAATCGAGCAATACAGATGGGCTGTCATGGATTTCATCTTCTTCAAATGGAATTTTTGGTCCAGAAGATAATTTCACATCAGGCTTTGAAGCTTCTACTTCAGAGTTCAGAGAATTTAATGATGCATCAACATATTGTGCAAACATCAGATGCTTGCCTGGAGGCAGTAGTACGTTGGAGGTTAATAACCATAAGCAATCATGTCTAATCCACCAGTCCTGCCAGTTGGATACAAGAACAAAACAGGTTTATTAGAAAGATCCACATCATCTGTTTTCTGTTTATGTGCATGAGTGGTATAATTTAATGATTATCCTTTAAGACTTTTTAAATTTTGTAAGTTATCCAAGCAGGCATTTGATGGTGGTGGAAATGGTGAGACAAATTCAGCTTTCACAGAATTTGCCAACGTGGATAACTTGGGTGAATGTGAGGTAACTGGGCTAATGTTTGTGTTTTCTTGCTACTATTGAGTTTTCTTTTTATATTTGTACTCTTATTTAAAGTTTTCCAGAGTTAGTTAGTTGGATGTTTTGAATTCAGAAAATTGAAGGTTGAAATATGACTTGATAGTTGTTCTTGATAAATTTACATCATTCCTTTGTTAGTCCATTTCACCTAACCCATTGGTTTAATTAGTTAAAAGTAAGTTTATTTGGAAGATCATGTTACTTGGAAATCTTGAACTGGAACAACTCACATTATGTGTTTTCTTAGCTTCTATGCTCTTCTCCTTGTTTAACACATATGTTTGGATTTACACTGATAATGATTAGTAGATTCAAAAGAGAAAGTGTTATGTGGATACTATTTGACCTCTCCATTTTTATTGTTTGAGCAGCCACATCTCAATATCCAAATGCAGCAGATTTATAGGCAATACTTATCTGAAGTAGAGGGAAAAGGTGCGATTTGATCCGTACGAGTTATCTTTCTTTGCCCATCTACATGTAATAATTGGTCAATATGAAATAAGATTGCTGTTTTCTTACAGGCCTTGAACCTTGCCCTTCTCAGCTGCTTCCAAAGGAAAACTGTTCTATGAAATCTGACTTGAGTTGTATGCATGTCCTCAAACCTGATGCTCATATTGAGGATAAACTTCTGTACCAGGATCTATTGTTGTCAACGACATCAAGTGGTATAACTGAAAGCAAACAAAGTTCTTCCTCTTCCTTCAAAATCTCAGCTAATGTTATAAGTAACACTTCCCATGGCATGGGAAATTTACAAGATTTGTCTAAGGATCCAGTCATGCAGCTGGAAGAAATGGTAGCCAAACCAAGCACAGGACCGTCTGAGTTGGCTAGCTTAATTGATAAGCAGCATGATAATTTTGAACAAGAAATTGGTAGTGAGAGAGGGAACATCAGTTTAGAGTTATACGCAACTGATATGGACTCTACAGTGGGGAAAAGCTCATCGATGTTATCGGTTGTGTCTGATGATGTTTCTGTAAAAGCTATTAGCTTTCATCAGCTTCAGGATGTCATAGGTCAGGTATATTGCTGATTGTTACAATTGGACAACTCTCTTTGCTTTATGTACTTGTGTGCCTTGTTATACTCATTACCTGACATATGCATCAATTTTAATCTCCTTTTTTGTATCAAAAGTTCAACACCCTGTGCATTATCTTGCATGCTATATATGAAAAGGAGCATCTTACATGGATATTCATTAATGATATTGTGAGATCAGAGGACACTCTCTTATTCACTGATATGCCATGTCATGTGGAAGTCTCAAGAATTTTCTTTCTTTTTTTTCTTGCACCAAACAAGTGTCTTTTATACGTTGCTAAAATGGGAACTTCTTATACATTAAAATGATATCAGTTATTTTGATTGCAGTTGAATCTTAGAACAAAATTATGTATAAGAGACAGTTTATACCGATTGGCTAGGAGTGCAGAACAGAGGCACAGTTTTGCCGCTGCAAACCATGAACACCTAGAGCGTGCAAGAGTGAATGGTACAGGAAAATCAAGAAAGTAAGCTTAAATATATATAACTATATGAGTTTTTTAAAATTCCTTTTTCTGTTTTCAGAAGAATTTTAGTTGAATGTGCACTGAGATGTTTTGATTTTTTTTTTTATGTGCTTAAATTTCCTTGCATACTAAAATTTTTATGGCCATTCAATTACTTCTGCTGCAGTTGTCTGCCAAAATAACATTTTATTATTTTGCACAAAGCAATGACTATTTTTTTAGACAAACATACTGCATTATTGTTGATCAAGTGCTTTTCAGCTGGTGTATATAGTTATATGTGGTACAAGAGTAATTTTGTTAGTAGGGGAAACCATGCATTTTCTTGTTGAATCTCATAGAAGAAGCACGCAGCATAGATTCACCATATGTAGTCTGTAACATGTACATCGATTCAGTCTTATAATGTATGCATAGTGTCACTGTTGTAATTTAGAACTCCGACCATGTGCGCTTGTATGGACACTTTCATGATAATGATGAGAACACAAATAACGATGCTATTAACCTATTTTATTCTGAAGAATTTGCATGTTCGCACAGTTTCTAGTGCACTTTCTTTATTGGAAGTCTCAATGTATTGCATGATAAAAAAGATCCAGCTTGATGCTTAACTAATGTACAAGACATTGAGTCTGTAATTACCTTGGCTCAAAATTCGATCTCTGGATTCCTTGTTACCTAGCATTATCTACTGGCTCTCATACCCTCATCCAGTTCACTTGGTGTGGTATCCACTATTATCAAATCATGACTGTCCATGTTCTCACTTAGTGTCCCCGTGCCTAGCAAGTTCGGTGCCATATCTGTTTTTGAGCCACATGGGTGAATCAGATGATAATGGATGATCTCTTCTCTGCTTGTGGGTTTCTTTGAGGAGAACAATATGCTATAGTGTGCTGCTGCTGCTCACTTGCAGTGGTGTTTGCAGAGCAGAAACGTCCTATGATCTGAGCTTCTACAGTGTTTTCAAAGCTCTCTGTTGCCAATTACTATGGTCTCTGTGGTAGGAAGAGTACAAGCTGTTCCTCCTATGGTAACTTCCCATAAATTCCAATAATACCATTTTGTCGATGCTATAGGATACACTTATATTAGAAGCTTAATAGCTCTCCGTCAATCTAATACATACATTCATACATATATGTGTGTGTATGGTTCTCAATTAGTTTATTTCTACTCAATGGTCGTGTCCTGACCTATTCCTAGCTATTATGATCCAAATGATTTAGTTTTTGCCTTGTGATACAAAGATCCTCAAAATGAATCTTGTACATTTTTTCTGATTAAATGCAACTGTGAGAGGCAGAAATAAATCCATATCATGTCTTTTAAGTGGTTTTCAGGAAACAAGGGAGAGATTACTATAGTATCTGGTCCTAACAAAAAACATAAGTTCTTCATTCTTGATCTAAAGGAAGCTTTCTGTTGCATATTTTGGACTGTCCTTGGTGATGGTCTGGGGTTGCTTGCTCCAGCACATGCAGGCTACTAGAGGAACATGGAGAAATCTCCACTGGATACATTAACTTTGTGAATGGGATATCCATACTAGATAAACAATAAAACTCTTACAAATATTTTCTGATGCAAACTCACTCGCTTTCTAGTGCTTGCAATAAGATAAGGGATAATTGCTTGGTATAATTTAGTATGGTTTTCTTTTATTTGATTAGATTTTCATTATTGTAACAAGGCTTTGTTGATGCTACCAAAACAGAGCCACTAATGTAACGATGCATGTACTTTTTTTTTCTTTGGGTATACTCAATTATCTCTGTTCTAACATGACATGCATCGTGATACACAGTATAGAAACCTAGGGTAGCAAAGAATTACTTTCTTATTCATTTATTATATTCACCTAAGGTATCTTCTTGAATCATATAAAGAAAGATTCATGCACAAGTGTTGAGCTAAAATGAACTGTTTCTGAATATATTTGTGTTGTCATTCTCTTTCTTTTCTGTGGTTAAACCAATAGATTGTTTCTGGTCTTAACAGAATCACGGCATATATGGATGTGGAGACTGATACAAATCCCATCGATCGGTCTGTGGCACACTTGCTTTTCCAAAGATTGCCCGGGGATGCAACCAGATCTGCTGATGACTCTTTGTCGCTCGAGTCTCACATGATGGTATGGGCTTAGACACAAATGCATACCTTGCTACTTTCTAGTGTTTACTTTCCCTGCTAACTTTAAAGTGGAACAGGATTGATGGTATTGTGATCCTACCATGGCCGGTCAACTATGCCTGCTGCGGAGATATGAAGGCTGTACTAATAAACTCACCAAGCATTGACCGACAGACAAGCACTTCAGCTAGAGCTTTGGCAAATACTGGTACCTGAGGTTACCCAGCTCCAATGTTGTATAATATTTAGCGGTAAAAAGCTTATCGACAGATCTCTGTCCTTGTGATGTTTTCCTTTTGAGCTATGATAACACCTCTGATACTCTATTCACACAGATGTTTATGGCATTTGTATACCATTGAGTCATCTGCAGAGGCGGTTTGAACCGAGTAAGTTTGCATCATTCTTGGAGCTTTTTAGTCTGAAAGAGAGAAATATTCTGAATTAAGAATCTCATCAGAAGCAATAATATTCTGAATTAAGAATCTCATCAGAAGCAATAATCAAGTATATTATCATCATCACTGTTGTCGCTGCGCTACTCATCATATTTTTTTTTGCATGTGGATGTGATTTTGTTATGTGGTTGTATCCATTGGCCTCTTACTGGATTCTGTATTGGGAGCAAGAACAAAAAGATCTGATTACAAAGAGAATCCATTGCAGATACTGATTTATGTGGGAAAGCTATTGTAGCCAAATGCTCGGACATTGGAGTTGAATTGTTGGTTCTAGAATGATATCAAACTCCTCCCATTACAATCTGTATAAATTATTGGATTATTTTGTTAGTGTATATCTTAGCTATACTTATTAACATGGTAAGAGAAATTTTTTATATGTGAAATTTTTTAAGATGGTAAGAGTAATTTATTTTTTCTTCAAGGTTGAGAAGGTGGACGATGTTTTGGAAGTTTTTCCTCGGTTTTCTAATTACTCATTTTTTTCACTCTTATCAATATAAAAAATAAACATTATGAAAGACTAAATTAGGTTGACAGAAAAATTGAAGGGATTGCGCTAAGCTATAGATGGTGCAAATTTTTTATATTATATTATATTATATTATATATATATATATATATATATATATATATATATATATATATATATATATATATATATATATATATATATATATATATATATATATATATATATATATATATATATATATATATATATATATCTCGAAATTGCGAGTGCATAAAAATGGTGCCCTCAATAGCTAATGGACCACCGTACGTTCATTACCGTACATGGATAGTTAGCATTGTTTTCTCCATTCATGACCGTCAATAATTCAACAAAAACACATCACCAACTCATTCATACTAATTCCTCAAACATCTATTTTTTTTTTTTTTTTTTTGTCTAATACAAATGTGATGCAAAAAATATTATTTATTATTAAAAATATTAATATAAAATATAATATAAAAAAAATATCAAATAAGATCTCGTATACCTCAAGAGTATTTGTAAATAGGAATATCAACTATACGGTTTTTATATTCTCATAATTGTTATTTTTAAATAAAACTATTATTAAAATTAATAATAATAATAATAATAATAATAATAATAATATTATTATTATTATTATTATTATTTGTGAACTTTTACATGTCATAATAGTATTTAAATATAAAACCTTGTATAAATCGTTATTGCATATATAATCTTGCTTCGATATTTATACCAAGCAAGCATTGTGCTCTCCAACAGCATGAAGAATCATAGAAATGATGGATAAAACTCGAATCACCAAAAGAAATCATCGTAGGAAAGGAGACATGGTTGCATTACTTTCTTCTATATTATAAGAATTCGAAATAGTAGTGATGCAATTATTTTTTATCTTCGGAGGGTAACCACTCGACATTAGCTCATCATCAACATTTCATCTTCAATCACGCGACACTTCCCATGAACATTATAAGGGGTTTAGTCTTTTGTGTATTAAGAACCAACCTATGTACCGATAGTTGCAATCCATTTTAACGGCTAATCCTTTAACTTCACCAAAAATATATAACCCTATAAATTTTTATTTATAAGGTTCAGGGTTTAGAGTTTTTAGAGTTTACGGATTAGGGTTTAGGGTTTTAGGGTTTCAGGTTTAGGATTTAGGGTTGAGGGTTTAAGGTTTTAGGTTTAGGGTTTAAGATTGAGGTTTAGGATTTAGGGTTAGGGGTTTAGAGTTTAGTGTTTATGGTTTAGAGTTTAGTGTTTATGGTTTAGGATTGAAGGTTGAGGATTTGGGGTTTAAGGTTCAACGTTTAGGGTTTAGGTCCTAGGGTTAAGGATTGAGGGTTGAGGGTTAAGGGTATGTGAGCATATAGAGATCACCCACCATTGCAACTTAATAATGATTATAAAGTAAATAATGATGCTATTAACCTATTTTATTCTGAAGAATCTGCATGTTCACACACAATTTCTAGTGCACTTTCTTTATTGCAAGTCTTAAACAATAAGACTCTTATTAAGTATAAATAACTACCCTCAATTTCTAATGCGAACTCACGCTCTTTTTCTAGTGCTTGCAATAAGGGATAGTTGCTTGGTATCATTTAGTATTAATTTTTTTCTCTCTTTTATTTGATTAGATTTTTTTTTTTCTTCATTGGAATAATAAGGCTTTGTTGATGCTACAAAAGGGAGCCACTAATATAATGAGGCATGTACTCTATTTTTTTTTTTTTTCTTTCTTGGGTATACTCTATTATCTCTATCCTAACATGACATATATAGTGAGTGATACACCGTCTTGAAACCTTGGTATTCACCTAAAATATCTTATTGAATCATAAAAAGGAAGATTCATGGGCATTTGTTTGAACTAAAATAAATAATTTCTGAATGTTCTCATAATTCTCTTTCTTTTCTGTGGTTAAACCACTAAATTGTTTCTGATCTTTAGCAGAACCACAGCATATGTGGACATAGAGACTGATACAAATCCGATCAAATTTTGTTATTACTAAATTGTGTATTTGGGAGCAAGAACAAAAAGATCTTTTTAAAACAAGAGGATTCTTTATCGATACTGATTTATGTGGAAAGCTACTGTAGCTAAATGCTTTCGAATGGGTGAAAGAAAAGGTCTCTGTATAAATTATTGGATTATTTTGTTATGTGTGTGTGTGTGTGTGTCTTAGTTATATTTATAACTAATGGTAAGAGAAATTTTTTATATGTGAAATTATCGGAGTCATTTATTTTTTTTCTTCAGGGCTGAGAAGTGGACGATGTTTTGAAAATTTTTCCTCGGTTTTCTAATTACTCAATTTTTTCACTCTGACCAAAAAACAAAAAAACAAGCAAATTTCTGTTGTATTAACACTCACGAAGATTTTATTTCTTAAATATTATTTGTTTATATAAATTTATAAAAAATATATATTAAATTAGATTTCAAACATTATCTAGAGGACCATCGTATGGCCGCAACTCCAATGGAAAGCCCTTTCCTGTTGCATTGTGTTCTCCATTCACATTTTTTATTTCCTTAGATAACTCAATAAAGAAAAAATATTTCACCAACAAATACTAATTCCTAGAACATCTTTTGCCTTTTTTTTATATAAAATTTAATATAAAAATATCATTTATTATTAAAAAAATAAGGTTAAGATTTATCTTTACCATATGATTTTGATCATGAACTATTTAAGTTCTTATGGTTTACTCACATCTAAAATAACATTTATACTTTCAAAAATATATCATATAAGCCTCGTCAGTCAAGTCTGAGTTAACATATACTAGAGTATGCTTGTTTATATAGAATACTGAAACTCATAATAAACTATTAATATAATGACATATAATTTAAGTTTAAAATAAAAAAATCTATTTTAGCCATTGTGGTTTTGGTTATATACCACTTAAGCCCTTGTGATTCTTTTCGTATCTAAAACAACTCTTATTTAAAAAAAAAACAGAGCATATAAGTCCCTCTTGTCAAGTCTAAGTTAATAGACGTTAGAGTCTATTTATATAACATGCTAACTCATAATAAATAATTAATATAATAATATATATAATTTAAATTATAAAAAATCAAAACCACCATCAATGGCAGGAGGATGTATCATCGTGGAAGTGACCACCAGCAAGAGCAACGAGCTGCTGTTGCATCGCAGGACGTCGTACGCACGCAACCTCTCTTATGTTAGCGACAAACTCAGGTGCTTCCGGTCCTAGCTAAGGTGGATGTACATCGACCAGTCCGACGTTAGGCATGCAACGGTCTCTTGATCCTTCTTCCACATAATAAAAGATTTTGATTCATATAACATAAATCTCAAGTTATAAACATCGATAAGTCAAGACTATGATTTGTTTGAATAAATCTCATTTGTAATAAATACTAAAAAGAGTCATAGGAGAATAATTAGTAAAAGATCATGATTCATACGAGATAGATCTTTAGTCAGGAAATATCAAGAAGTCAAGTAAAAGATCATGATTCTTTTAAAAAAATTAATCAAATTCAAAATCATCATCAAAACCATTTTTCTTACATTATGAAAATAACTAAACTTTTTTAATTCCAATTTATGAGATTAATTTTATATTTACGTGTCTTAATCTCCTATACCAAAGTCATGCATCATCGTTTAAAATCAAAAAACAAGTTTAGCCATAAAAATCATCAAGATTAATAGTATAAACATTATCGCTTCTTAAAGGAATCATAGAATTATTCTAATTTGGTATTTGTATAATGCAAGCATTAGATTCAAATTTAACATTATCTCCCTTTATCACACAATTGACTAATACTTAAGAAATTATGTTTACACCATCTATTAATAAAACATCTTCAATCAACATATTTTATTTGTTACTAATATTTACAATGTCGATAATTTTTCTTTGTTGTTGTCTCCGATGGTGACATATCCTTAGTTTCAGCTAGTGAGCTTTAAGAATTGTATTGGATCTCCGATTATGTGTCTTGAGCATTCACTATCGATATACCATCTTTTGATCCTAACTCTTGATGGAGACATACCTACAAGAAAAAGAAGTTTGCTCTAGGTACCCATTTAACTTTGAGTCCTTTATGATTAAATCTACATTTCTTGATTTTTGATATCAAATTATTGATTGTTACTTTAAGAACTCAAACTAATTTATGAGAGCTATATTTTTTTAAAGAGCATGTATAAGCATAATGACCATTTTTTTCATAAAAAAATATATTTATCTTTAGGGGGAATATATAGTGTAGATCATTTTACAAATCTTATTGGCTTTTGTTGAGTATTACTATTTACTAAGCCGATTCCTTTCTTTCTATATATATAATTTTCATTAGCAAGAATCATGTTCAATGATTTGTTTCCAATTTTAATTTTTTTAAAAATTTATTGTAATAGCATATTTTCTTTTTCAAGTGAATCTAACTCTTTATATTTAGTGCTAGATATTAACATACAATTGTCATGCTTATTTTTAAATTTATTAAATTTATTAAAGAGAAATGCTTGATGCTTTTTTAGCAATTATATTTATTACTAACTTTTTTAAGCACATCAAACAAATTATGAAATGCATTAAGTAATTCATCATAAGAAAAATATATTTTGAGTGAGTCACATACCTCATCGTTAAAGGTCATCAATGCATAATTTGCTACTTCGTCTATATTGATTTGCTCTTTATCCTCGGATGCACTTGATTCATCCCAAGTTGTCTTGAATGCTTTTTTGTTCTTTTGGGTCGACAACTTCTTCAGTTGTGGATACTCATTTTTGAAGTGGCTTAGCTTCTTACATTCATGACAAATTATAGTATCCTTTTTAGGTTCATTTTTATTCTTATAAATTTTGTTCATTTTCATGAATTTTTTTAAGTCTTTTTGTAGGAAGTGCAATGTCATTATCATCATCACTTGAGCTTTCGCTCGATGAATCTTCTTTAGTTCTCAGCACAATATCTTTTTTATTCTTTAGAATATTTTTCTCTTGTTTATCATATGCTTTAAAAGTCATTTCGTAGGTCATTAAAGACCCTATGAGTTCTTCAAAAGGAAAATTGTTTAAGTCCTTTGCTTCTTGGCTAGTCGTTACTTTTGGATCTTAATATTTTGTTGGGAAACCCAGCAAGAGCATCATATGCACAATGTAAGAAAGAAAACAAATAGATTTTTCACGTATATCAAGTTGTCGTGCAAAGATGGTGCACGAAAAATCCACAAATCCAAAAACTATGATACGTGAGAGATTGATTATCTAAGGAGATCGTATATACCTGAAATTTCAGATCCAGATGGAAAGGATGAAGAGGGTCAAATGTTTTTCTCTCTAGCAGTATATACATGATGGATCGTTGTAGCGATGCTCCTCTAATCGTAGCCCATAACTCGTTACTCTTGTGCACCTTCTAAAATTTTGAAAAAATTGACCTCGTTCCATCGTGTGGATACCATTAGAGAGGAAGACATCTGACCTCGTTCACCCTCTCCATCTGGATCTGAAAGTTTCAAGGATATACGATCTCCCTAGGTAATCAATCTTACACTAGTCGTAGTTTTCGAATTTTGTGATTTTTCACGCACCAATATTTACACAATGACGTGATCAACGTAGGAAACTAGTTTTTATTTTTTTACTATGCATGTGATGCTCTCGTGGTTTCACAACAATGGTATCATAGCCAGGTTGCTTGTGCAAAGATTAGCTTTTAAAGTGCGTGTGATGAGATTGAAACACATAAATTATTTTTTGCGTACATTACTGTGATTTTTTCAGATCTAAACAACACCTTTTTCTCGCTAAGGAGAGGTGTTGTAGAGCGATCTTTTGAGGTCCTTTGATGCCAAAGAGGAGGGGAAATGGTAGCAACTATTTATTTTTCTTCAAAGGATAAAAATTATTGACACAAAGAGCAAGGGAAAGGGCAGCAACTATTTTTTCTCCAAACGATAAACGGTGAAGATGGATTTTGATCCTACTATTTATTTATTTTTACTTACATAATCGGTATTTTTTTTACCAAGGGTAAATGATAAAGATGAAAGTTTATAAAATAATTTACTTTTAAAATGCTTAATTTTAGTATTTTATCCATGTTTTTTAAGTTAATAAAACATTGACCATATGAAGCCTTACTAAAGATTAAGAGTTTAAAACATCATTGCTATACTTTTATGCCTAAAATTGATGATGACATATCAGATGGAATTGAAGATTTGAAATATCATCTAACATATTTTATCATATCATTCCAACAAATATGTGAATCAATTGTTGTCTTTTGCACTTAGTTCTTTAGGTATTTACTTTCTAATGTCATCATCATCATCATCACCCTACATGCCACAATGATCAGGATCAATTGGTTGATCCAAAAAATAACTAAAAACTCATAAATATACATACAAACTTTAAAAAATATTTAAACAAATAAATAAATAAATAAATATATAATAAAATATGAGAAAAATAAGGAATATGAGACTCTTATACCTAAATATGTTATGGGACTCCTATACCTAAATATCCCATAAGATATCTAACTTTCAAAAATGAGAAATGCATAATAGAGATAAAAAAAAAATCTGAAAGAAAAATATATCGACCAATATCTCTTGGAAAAAGAAATTTTTTATATTATAAAATTAAATAGTAGTAACATTGCAAATATACTATGATTGTACAAAAGATATACAACTTCTTGCAACTCTAGAGATAGCAATTGATCATATTATGATTAATTTGTTGCCACATATACAAAAACAGTGATCATACTAAATTGTTTTCATTGGCATTTTGGGTTGACCATGAGAAGTTGATCTTGATGGTGTCATTATTATTTGCAGGTGATGTTTTCCGATGCTAGCTAGAGTTCTAAGAGTAGGATCAAATTTGCTGTAAGATCTTAGCACCTAATCTTTTGCACTTTTACTGCCATATTAATTAATCTCATGGATTCTTCTTCTTTTCTCGTAGGTTGAGAGGAGGATATATTTTGGTAAAGCTGAAGGATTGATTGTTGAATGGGTTGAAACTACTGGCACATTTTGGTTCTTAATACAACTAAAGACCAAACCCTCACAGAGATTGAAGCTGTAGTGTTGATGATGATTTAGATAAGGTCAGAAGAAGATGTTTTCAAATTATGTTATTACATATCCGTGGCACTGACGATTTATATAAGGTCAGAAGAAGATGTTTTAAAAATTATTGACGAATTAGATGAGCATCTTGTAAACCATTTGGTTGGATTAAACTAAGATGAAATAGTATCAACAATTATTGTTGTTATATTTAAGTATTACGATAATGTGTAAAACTTTATAAATATTATTGTTATTATTTATAAATTTTGATATTGTTAATTAGCTTTGATAATAATTTTCTTTTTTTAAATAAAATAAATTAATTAAAGTATATGAAAACCTATGGATTACCCACCCCAAATGATGATGATTCTCCATCCCGTTCAAACTGAGGAATGAGATGATAAAACGGAGGATGGGAGATGAGATATGGATAGGGATGTGGGCATCACTCTCGAATGACATTCCTATATACAAAGTATTATTATTGAGGTATTTGAAATCTTATTTGATATATTTTTAATAATAAATAATATTTTATATTAAAAATAGAAAGATATATATTTTTTTAGGGTTAAGGTTCGTCTTAACCATTGTGGTTTTGTTAGCGATCACTTTAGCCCTTATGATTTTCTTATGTCTAAAATAACTCTTATATTTTTAAAACTATAGCATATAACTCTGAGTTAATAGACATTAGAGGGAGGGAGGAGAATACGAGGGGGAGGCCACAGCTGTAGACTATCAACTATGAGTCTCCCCTCCTATTTATAGAGAGCCACCAAAAACCCTAGGACTCCTTCCTTAGTGGGTATTGAGTCTTCATCTAATTACCCACTTGCATTATTGAATCTCTACCCAATAATCTGTTTAGGCCTCTAATTGGGCCTTAAGCAATGAGTCCATAAGAATATGGACTAATTAGATCTATATCCAATCCTCTATTCGCTGAAGCATCTGTCATATGTGTGTGACCCTCTAGCTCGATATCGAGCTGGCTGTGAGTCACTTCCATCAGAACTTCTTCTGATATAGTGAATTATTATCCCCATAATAATTCACTCGACTCATCGATTATGGACGTACTAGGCCACTACGCCATAGTCCCCAAACGGTACAAGAGTATCAAATCCATCATATCTATTTGTCCACAGTTACCATGTATCTATAATCCCTCATCCAACTAATATTTCAGAGACCGTATATTGGACATGATACTGTCAGGTCACAAACAAAATCAGTTTGTCTTGCTTTAATCGGATTCTACTAGAGAACTCTTCTCTCTCATCCGAATGACCCTAGCCAGGAATTTGTCTAAGCAAACACATATGAGATATTCCTCTCGTGATATCGAGAGTGGATGACCTTTTATTGACACTCAATTGTCTTCGTGAGGTTAGCTACAAATCCCGATAACTAGTTGTATCAGATCTGGAATTTTTCAAACCTGTAATTCCGGTGTCAAAGAAAGGAGTACTCATACAAGGTATCATTGGTGTCTCAAGTCAAAGGAATATATACACAACTGAGACTATAGAATTACTATATGACATTATGTATCATCAACCATACAATATTTTATAAATGAATCAATAAGTGAACTCATTCTCCAATGAGAACATGTACTATATCCTTAATGTCTCCACACAAGTGGCTATGAGACTAGCCGTCTCCATCATATGGATGAGTATATAGTACACCGGTCTATCTGGGGATATCGATATCCCTCTCGAGTAACCTATGATCGAGATTATTTAGGATTTGTGTTTAAAGGTGGATCGATCTTATTATCATGATCTCATCACGATCTGATTCACATTACACAGAACCAAGGACACCGCAATATATATGCTACAGATAATATAATATGAGAATATATCAATATTAATCATAAGCAAAAAGATCATGCAGTGTATCACACGTGTCATCACTCACATGATTGACTTGTAGAGCACTTGTAACTAGCAATCTCCCACTTGACCTAAAGCTAATCACATATGTATCTGATCCCCATCAGACCCCTATGACGCTGAAATACAATCTAAGCTAGCAGCTACGAAAGTGGATTTGCAATGTTATCTTCAGGTGAAACTCTTTCCAATGCTATATATTTATGGGTCATGATCGCTCTAATCAGATGGAACCTTCTCAGAATAATTCTGATGAGACTTGGGTTCCCTTACTAGAGCTATCGCCCTGTCGCTATCGTAATATATGAGAATTAGCCCTACGCTGCTTGGTACGACTCCCATATCATGATGAACTTCTTCATCCATACCCCTTCTTTTGCTGCTTCTGCTGCAGTAATATATTCTGCCTCTGTGGTCGAGTCAGCAATAGTATCTTGCTTGGAACTCTTCCAACTTACTGCTCCTCCATTCAAGGTGAAAAAATATCCTGAGTTTAACTTGCTATCATTAATGTTTGACTGGAAACTCGAGTCCATATAGCTCTCAACCTAGAGGCTACCTTCTCCATATACCAATAAAAGATCCTTAGTCCTTCTCAAGTACTTAAGGATACACTTTACTGCCTTTCAGTGTTCTAAACCTGGATCCGTCTGATATCTGCTCGTGACACTCAGAGCATATGCTATATATATTATGTCTGATATATAGCATAGAATACATGATAGACTCTATCACTGAGGCATAGTGTATCTATCCATGTTTGCCCTTTCTTCATGAGTCTTTCGGGACATACTCCTAGAAAATGATATTTCATGTCTCATCGGTATGAAACATCTCTTGAAATTCTCTATGTCAAATCTTTTGACAATGAAGTCTATGTACCTAGACTAGGACAAGCCAAACATTCTTTTGGATCTATCTCTATAGATCCGAATCCCCAAAATATAGGATGTTTCCCCTAAGTCCTTCATAGAGAAGTTTCTTGATGACCATGTCTTTACTGTGGAGAGCATTCATACATCATTCTCAATGATTAGGATGTCATCCACATACAATACTAAGAAGGTGATAGCACTCTCACTTACCTTCCTATAGACACAAGGCTCATCTTTGTTCTTAACAAAATCATAAGATCTGATCGTCTCATCAAATCTTATGTTCCAACTTCGGGAAGCTTACTTTAGTTCATAAATAGACTTGAGCAACCTATACACTTTATCTGGACTCTATCTGGATACGAATCTCTCTGGTTGTATCATATACACCTCCTCCTCGAGGTTGCCATTGAGGAATATCATTTTAATATCTATCTGCCAGATCTCATAGTCATAGTGTGCTGCAATGACCAAAATAATTCTAATAAACTTAATTAAGCATGGCTACAGGTGAAAAGGTTTTGTCATAGTCGACTCATTGTCTTTGACGATATCCTTTAGCTACAAGTCTCCACCTTTCCATCTACTCCAATCTTCTTTTTGAAGATCCACTTGCACTCGATGGGTATTAGACCCTCTGGTGCATCCACAAGGTTTCAAACATTGTTAGAGTACATGAAATCCATCACAGAATTCATGGATTTTTGTCACTTCTCGGAGTTCATACTCATAATAGCCTCCTCGTAGGTCTGAGGATCAACATCCTGAGAGTCCTCTCCACTAGTGTGTCTCACATATCTTTTAGGAGAGTGAGATACTCTGCTAGACCTATACAAAGTTGAAACTTATGTGTTAAGTATCTAAACATACTCAGGCTCTAGTGCTTGAGCTAGGCTCTCCAACCTCGCTCAACTCTATCTCACTCCCACTATTTCCTCCAAGAATATGTTCCTTTTCAAGGAACATAGCTCTCTTGGCAACAAAGACCTTTCGGTCCTCGGGATAATAGAGGGAATACCCCAAAGTCTCCTTAGGGTATCCCACGAACGTGCATCGTTCCATCCTTAATTCCAACTTATTGGGGTTGTGTCTTCTAACGTGGGCATGACAGCCCCAAATCTCAACCACCTTAAGATCAAGCTTCTTTTCTTTCCATATCTCATATGGTGTAGACACTACTGACTTTGATGGAACTCTGTTCAGAAGGTAAGCTGCAATCTCTAAGGCGTATCCCTAGAATGAGACGGGTAGGTCAGCGAAACTCATCATGGATCGCACCATGTATAACAGTGTGTGATTCCTCTTTTCTGATACACCATTGAGCTGAGGTGTATAAGGAGATGTCCACTAGGATAGAATCTCATTGTCCTTGAGGAAATGGGTAAACTTCATACTCAAGTACTCTCCTCCTCGATCTGATTGAAGAGTCTTAATACTCTTTCTAATTTGGTTCTTGACTTTATTCTTATATTTCCTGAATTTCTCAAAGGTCTCAGACTTGTACTTCATCAAATACATGTGTCCATACCTAGAGAAATCATCAGTGAATGTAATGAAGTATGAGTAACCACCTATAGACTGAGTCGACATGAGACCACATATATCACTATGTACAAGTTCTAATAACTCAGTGGCTCTTTCTCCAGTTCTACTAAAAGGAGAGTTGATCATCTTCTCACGAAGGCAAGGTTCGTAAGTTGCATATGACTCATAGTCAGATAAATCTAAGTATCCATCTTTCAATGACTTTTGAATCCTTCCCTCATGTATATGACCTACAATGTCATAGGTATGCATCATTTACCTCATCTCTTTTCCTCTTAGTCATATTTATATTCATGATGTGTGGAGAAGTGTCTAACACATATAAGTCATTTATCATTGTCGCTCTAGTGATGATCTCATCATCCATAATTATTGAACAACTATTATTCTCAAAAACTAATTTATGTCTACTAATTGTAAAACAAGAGATGAAAATAATATTTTTGATAATAGAGAGAACAAAAGAGCATGCATCTAATGCAATAATAGCTCCACCAGGCAGATGTAGGGTGACCTCCCCAACAGCAACTACATCAACTCTTGCTCCATTGCCCATCTTTAGGCCATCTCGCCTCTAGTCAATCTCCAAGGTCTTGCTAGAAACTATAACGAATTACATATATGATAAACACTCCCAGTATTCAATACACATGTGTTATCATGAAAATATGACAAATGGAGACTGATCATGAATATGTCTGAAGCTTCTCCAATCTTCTGATTCACATTATCTGTAAGGTAATCCTTACAGTTCCTCTTCCAATGCCTGTCTTGGCTGTAGTAGAAGCATTGTCCTTTGTCATTTGCCAGGTATTTCTTGGCAACCTTTGTCTTACCCGGTTCCTTTGCCCTTACCCTTCTTAAGGGTCTTACTGGCCTTCCTTTTCTTCTTGGTCACACCAATTTAGAGAATTGGCTTCTCCTTCTTGATGGTGCTTACAGCTTCCCTCAACATATTGAGGAGCTCAAGTAGAGTCACCTCAAACTTGTTCATATTAAAGTTAATAATGAACTTGTGAAAAGGAATCTGGTAGCGACTGAAGTATTAGATTAACACACAGGTTATCCTCTAGGACTATCTTTATACTTCATAAAGCGAGCGATCTCATCCTCGTTTTTCACTTCTTCTGGTGTGGGCAAAATTGTGTTAAGGACATATACGATTTTCTCCTCTGTGAGAATAATTCTTAAATTATGGAGCCAATCTATGTAGTTTGGACCAGTGAGGCGGTTGGCATCAAGTATGCTACGAAGGGGGTTTACAAGCGACATGATTAAGATATAGCATAAATAAATAACATACAGATTTTATAAAAAATATTAATTAAGATATGAACTTCTATCTTAATGTATTCTTACTATTTTTCTAATGAATCATGTGACACCCTCGACACGTGAGACAAAAGTCTCCGGTAGACTCCTAGTGGGGATCGGGATCCAATTGGTGTCTTAGTGCAACCTCGAGGGACTCGACCAATTACACTAAGCCCAAAAGGTAGGCAAATCTTGCCAATCATAACTCCTTGTGATTCCCATCATATTTGGCATCTGAATCATCATGGTCTCGAGAGACTCGACCAACCATGACGTTCAGTTAAGTCATCATCATCGTTACAAGATAAGTCTGATTCAATGATATGCCCTTGAGGGACTCGACCAAGCATACAATGTCCTCAAGTCACCGGTGACATTTCTATGTCGTAGGCAAAAACTCAATCACGTAGATAGGTGAGCCTCGAGGGACTCAACCAACTCATCTTATTCATGATTCAATTTCTTCCTATAACAATGGAAGGCCACGTGGGTCAATCTTATTGCATCACGCTTACCAACTTAATATTATCATAGGAGGGGTTTTTGTTTCGTATCAGTCTCCTAATATATTGTATCACACACATACATATTTAATATATATCTATATTACATGCAAATATATATACATATATCTAGTAGATGTATAACATATCACATATGCAAGCCACACCGAATGACATTGAGTCATCACCTAATATAATTAAGCCCGAGCCAATGGGCCTAATCACTCACAATATGATCTATGTGTGTATCGGCACATCTCCATGCCCTGTGATTGTTGATCTCGTCATCATCGATTTCGTCGGATCCTCGTTGTATCACCATGCGTCGTGATCTCCCGTCACGACATCGTGGGTCTCGTTGTCACCTTCACTCTCCTACCGCGCCTCTCCAGTAATTATAAATAATCATAAGTATGCAGGCCCAACAATAAACGAGAAAAATAGAGACTCACATACCCTAATAATAATAATAATAATCATAATTACACATATCACAACACATGGTTCATGATCATCCATCCATATCATACATCACATATACATCATATCATATGTATAATTACTAGATATATATAATAATTAATTAAACTATTTAATTAATTATTTTTTCTAGAAATTAGGATATGCTCGGAATTTTAAGAATTGTCAAAGGTATTTTCAGAATTTCGGATGAGAGGTCAGTCCTCATAATTTTTAAAATTATTGAGGGTATTTTCAGAATTATTCAGGACATGCCTGGCCGTGGATGGCCGCCCCTGCAGAGGGCCTGGCCATGGCTGGCTGCCCCTCCTCGCTATGTTCATTGTAAAAGCATAATAAGAATGTGTAGAATGATTCTACATGATTCAACCTCATCAAACGCAGTTTAAAACCAATCTTTCGCACGAAAACCTTCGCTACGATACCACTATTGGGAAACCTCGGTGAGAGCATCAAACGCGTAGCGAAAATAAAAATAAAAATTGGTTTCCCACATAGATCAAATCGTCGTGCAAAAGATTGGTATCTTGAGAAAGCCACAAAAATTGATAAAACCGTGTCACGTGATAGATTGATTACATAGGGAGATCATATATCCCTGTATTTCCAGATCCGGATGGAAATGATGAAGGAGGTCAAGCGTCCTCTCTAGTGGTATCCACACGATGGCTCTCTGCAGTGAAACTCCTCCAATCTGATCTCACAACTCTTATATAGAGGGAGGGAGGAGAATAGGAGGGGGAGGCCAGAGCTACATAGGGAGATCATATATCACCGTGTCACGTGATAGATTGATTACATAGGGAGATCATATATCCCTGTATTTTCAGATCCGGATGAAAAGGATGAAGAAGGTCAAGCGTCCTCCTCTCTAGTGGTATCCACACGATGGGTCTCTGCAGCGAAACTCCTCCAATCTGATCTCACAACTCTTATGTAGAGGGAGGGAGGAGAATAGGAGGGGGAGTCCAGAGCTGCAGCCTATCAACCATGAGTCTCCCCTCCTATTTATAGAGAGCCACCAAAAACCCTATGGCTTCTGCCTTAGTGGGTATTGGATCTTCATCCAATTACCCACTTGCATTATTGGATCTCTATCCAATAATCTCATTAGGCCTCTAATTGGACCTTAAGTAAGGAGTCCATCAACATAGGGTCTCATCTATTGAGAATATAGGCTAATTGGATCTCCATCCAATCCTCTATTCGCTGAAGCATCCACCATATGTATGTGACCCTTTAGGCTTGATACCGAGTTGGTCGTAAGTCGCTCCCGTCAGAATTCCTTATGATAGAGTGAAGTATTAGACTCATCGATTATGGATGTACTAGGCCACTATGCCATAGTCCTCAAACGGTACAGAGGGATCAAATCCATTGGACCTGTCTATTCATAATTACCGTGTATCTATAATCCCTCATCCAACTAATATCTCAGAGACCGTATATTAGATATGGTACTGTCAGGTCACAAACGGAATCAATTTGTATTGCTCTAATCAGATTCTACTAGAGAACTCTTTCTCTCTCAATCTGAATGACCCTGGGCAGGGATTTATCTGAGTAAGCACATATGAGATATTTCTCTCGTGATACCGAGAGTGGATGATCCTCTATTAACACTCAATTGCCTTCATAAGGTTAGCTACCAATCCCAATAACTTACTATACCAAATCTGAAACTTTCTAAACCTGTAAATCTAGCGTCAAAGAAAGAAGTACTCATACAATGCATCCTTGGTGTCTCAAGTCAAAGGACCAGATACACAACTGGGACTACAGAATTGCTGTCTGACATTAGGTATCATCAACTATATAGCATTACATAATTGAATCAATCAATGAACTCATTCTTCAATGAGCATCTGTACTATATCCTTAGTGTCTCTATACAAGTGGCTATAAGACCAGCCACCTCAATCATATGGACGGGTATATAGTACATCGACTTATTGGTTATCTTGATGTCCCTCTTGAGTAACCTATGACCAGGATTATTTAAGATCTGTGTTTAAAGGTGAATCGATCTCATTATCGTGATCTCATTATGATCTGATTCCCATTGCACAGAACCAAGGACATCACAATATATATGCTACAGATAAAATAACGTGAGAATATACCAATATTAATCATAAGTAAAAAGATCATGCAGTGTATCACACGTGTCATCACTCACCTGATTAGCTTGTAGAGCACCTGTAACTAACAGTTGAAGCAAGTGGTTGAAAGGGGCAAGGAAGTGACGACGAGTCCGGAGGGGTTCAGCTACCCAAAAGCAAAACATTGATTAGAAAGGAGGTAGACTCGGAGGAGCGCCACAATGCCACAGAGGCAGATCTATCGATCACGAAGAAAGGGATGCAGATGCAAGGCAACAGATAATAGGGTCATGGGCTGGCAGCGCCATGGTATCGCAGAGGCGGGACTTCCATAGAGTCATCGATCCGTTGCTCTCATGGAGGGAGAGCGTTGGTCGTAAAAGGGGCCGAGGAGGTGGAGAATGTAGAGGCAAACTCTAAGTATCAAGACAAGGTAGAAGGGTAGAGGCCAAGGAACTTCATAAGACTGATGTCGACGGGCTTCTCATCAAGATAGTCGAAAGTGAGGGACTTCGGGTTGATGCAGGAGTGCTCGACTAAGAAAGAAGTAGGTAGTACGTGTTGTTGTATCTTTTCTACTCAGAAGAGTAGGCGGTAAATATAATAGAGAAGATGGTACAATCCCAGAGGCGACCAGAACTATCAAAGACTTACTCTAAGTTGGGGGACTCCAAGTTGGGGTAAACTTTTTTTGCTATTTTCGGGCAAAACTTCTTGTATTCCAGAAGTTCGATGGTAGTGGGAAGACAAATTACAGTAGCTAACTCAACACAGGGAGTACAAATACTTCAAGTGCTTCAGAAGTGTGAGCAAAGAGCAGCCAAAATACCAGTAACCAACTTGATGCATGAAGTACAATCTCGAGAAGGTGGGCAAAATCAAGTAACCTTTGCCTTATCAAACTCAAAGGGAATGGGCGAAACTTAGTACATTGATTCTCTTATTTATCCAGTAGAGGAGCTATGCATAAGTTCCAAGACCCTTCAAAGAAATCTAATATAATATGAGTTGTCAAATCCTCACCAATGGTGATCAGTGCTGCTGAAAGTAGATTGTTCACTTCATTTCCCAACAAAATGTCAATCGAAAGTGAAAGTGATGTGAACCTGCTTGGAAGTGACAACTAAGTTGAATAAGAATTGATGCTCATTAAAGCTCCAACAATTATCCATCCAGTTTAAGCAACATGAGATCATTGCGATACTAGCGCATAACAAGGAGGGTCTTTTCCTTCATCACAAAGATCCGCATAAATGAACAAAGATAAACACAGCTCGGCTAACCCTACACAAGAGATAGTCATTGGCGAGTTGAAGCAGCATGACAGATCATAATTCGACTACTCGACAACAGTGGCAGAGAGCGGCTGGGAGCCAAGGGGCGTGTTGCAGCCAAAGCAGAAGATTAAAGATTCAGCAAAAGGCGAGGAGATGCAGCGTCTACAACTACTTTGATGAGGACGTCGAAGGAATAAGTGGGGGAGAATGTCACAGACAAAAATATAAACAAGGTGTTAGATGTAATGCTTACGTTTATCTGTGTCCTTCAATTTTTGTACATTCTTTGTATAGTAAGTAACGGGCTTGCAGTAGGCTTGACAGCCCTTATTTGATTAGCTTTTGTGGTCGGTTTCGGCTTGTAAATGGGAGTTGTGTCATGTAGGCACTTGTGGGGACTTCGATCTATAATGGTGTAAATTATAGATGTAATTTGCATTCACTATATAAAGCGTTTGCTAAAGCTGTTGCTTGTGGATCCCGTGGGAAGTGCTTTCTCTAACCCGTTTCCTCTTTTATAGGTCCTAAGGAACTTTAGGAGGTTTTGGGGAGACTGACATTTGCGGACGGACACACAAGAGTGCCGCACAGCTTAGACAAAATCAGCTATGTCCGTGACAATGCGGTCAATTCGACCCTGTCGTGTTAAAATCACCGTAACTTTCTCGAATGACCTCGGAATCACTATTGTGACCCCAATCTGGAAAGCACTCTTTGGGCCCCACGCATAGGTGACTGCAAAGTGGTCACCCCAAATTTTGGGCACAAAAACAATCCCTTCGAATGTCTACGATGTCAGTTTTTGTCGCTCAGGCACGAAAAGGTGCGCAACAACGTAGACTTCCTAGGGGGTCGCTTATCCCGGCACCGCTCCTGCGCAAGCATGCTTAGCTTCAGAGTTTTGACGCGATCCGACGCCCGTAGCGCCTGTCCCCCTCGGATGTCTGCGGCGTCAGTTTCCGTCACTCGGGCCCAAAAAGGGTTGCAACACAATAAGGACTTCCCAAAGAGTGACCCATCCTAGTACTACTCCCGCCCAAGCACGCTTAACTTTTATATTTTAATGGGATCTGATACTTTAGTGCTGGTATAATCACAATAAGGTTTCATGGGTCGTCCGGCACCTAAGTGCCACGTCGTGGCTAGAGATGTGTGGGAACCTAGTGCATGGGTTGCATGCGGCCGATTCGACCCCGACGCATCGAAATCATCGTAACTTTCTCGAACGACCTCGAAATCGCTATTGCGACCCCAATCCAGAAAGCTCCATTCGGGCCCCACGCGTCGGTGATTGCGAAGTGATCACCCAAAATTTCGGGCCCAAAAATAATCCCTTTGAACATCTACGACGTCAATTTTCATCACTCGGGCATCAAAACGGGCGCACTGACGTGGACTTCCCAAGGGGTTGCCCATCCTGGCATCGCTCCCATGCAAGCATGCTTAGCTTCAGAGTTTTGACCCAGTTCGGTGCCCTTAGCACCGGCACGGCTGAAGCTAGGTTGTCCGACGTCGAGGTGCATGTCGCGACCGGAGCGCACGTGCGCGGGTCGCACGCAACCCATTCAACACTGTTGTCGTGACTTCCTCGAACGATCCCGAATTCACTGCTACAGCCCCGATCCGGGGAGTTCTATTCGAGCCCCTGCATGCGGGTGATTGAGAAGTGGCCACGATAAAATTTCGGGCTCAGAAATAGTCCCCCCCCTCGGATGTCTGCGACGTTGGTTTCCGTCACTCGGGCCCAAAAAGGGTTGCAACAAGAGGACTTCCTAGGGGGTCACCCAACCTAGTACTAGTCTCGTCCAAGCATGCTTAACTTAAGAGTTCTAATGAGATCTGGTGCTTTTGTGCTGGTATGATTGCAACTGTCTTCCATGGGTTGTCCGGCGCCTAAGTGCCACATGGTGGTCGGAGATGGGCGGGCCCCTATGCATGGGTCGCATGCAGCCGATTCGACCCCGTCACGTCGAAATCACCATAACTTTCTCGAACGACCTTGGAATCGCTATTGCGACCCCAATCTGGAAAGCTCTCTTCGGGCCCTACGCGCATGTGACTACAAAGCGGTCACCCCAAATTTTGGGCTCGAAAACAATCCCTTCGAACATCTACGATATCGATTTTCATTGCTCGGGCACGAAAAGGGGCCCAACAACGTCACGACCGGAGCATCCGTGCACTGGTCGCACGCGGTTGATTCAACCCTGTCGTCGTGACTTCCTCGGATGACCCCGAATTTCACTACTACGACCCCGATCCAGGGAGCTCTCTTCGAGTCCACGCACGCGGGTGATTACGAAGCGGCCACAACAAAATTTTGAGCCCGGAAACAGTCCCCCCTCGGATGTCTACGGCATCGGTTTCCATCGCTTGGGCCCAAAAAGGGTTGCAACACGAGGACTTCTCAGGTGGTCAACAATCCTAGTACTACTCCCGTCCAAGCACGCTTAACTTCGGAGTTCTAATGGGATCCAGTGCTTTAGTGCTGGTATAATCACAACTAAGTTCCATGGGTTGTCTGGCGCCTAAGTGCCACGTCGTGGCCGGAGATGGGCGGGGCCCCCGTGCATGGGTTGCATGCGGCCAATTCGACCCCATCGCGTCGAAATCATCGTAACTTTCTTGAACGACCTCGAAATCATTATTGTGACCCCAATCCGGAAAGCTCTCTTCGGGCCCCATGCGTAAGTGACTGCGAAGTGATCACCCAAAATTTTGAGCCCAAAAATTATTCCTTTGAACATCTATGGCATATGTTTTCGTTGCTCGGGCACGAAAAGGGGCGCATCAATGTGGACTTCCCAAGGGGCCGCCCACCACGGCACCGCTCCCATGCAAGCATGCTTAGCTTTGGAGTTATGACACGATTCAGTGCCCTTAGCGTTGGTACGATCGCAGTCAGGTTGTCCAGCATCAGGGTGCACGTTGTCACCGGAGCACCCGTGCATGGGTCGCACGTGGTTGATTCAACCCCGTCATCGTGACTTCCTTGAACGATCCCGGATTCACTACTGCGGCCCCGATTTGGGGAGCTCTCTTCGAGCCCCTGCACACGGGTGATTGCGAAGCGGCCATGACAAAATTTCGAGCCTGAAAACAGTCCCCCCCTCGGATGTCTGCGGCATTGGTTTCCATCGCTCGGGCCCAAAATGGGTTGCAACAAGAGGACTTCCGGGGGTCACCCAACCTAGTACTACTCCCGTCCAAGCAAGCTTAACTTCGAAGTTCTGATGAGATCCGATGCTTTTGTGTTGGTATGATCGCAATCGGCTTCCGTGGGTCATCCAGCACCTAAGTGCCACGTCATGGCCAGAGATGGGTGGGGCCCCCGTGCATGGGTCGCATGCGGCCGATTCGACCCCGTCGCGCCGAAATCGCCATAACTTTCTCGAACGACCTTGGAATCGCTATTGTGACCCCAATCCAGAAAGCTCTCTTCGGGCCCCACGTGTAGGTGATCACAAAGCAGTCACCCCAAATTTTGGGCCCGAAAATAATCCCTTCGAACATCTATGGTGTCAGTTTTCATCGCTCGGGCATGAAAAGGGGCACAATGACGTCGCAACCGGAGCGCCCGTGCATGGGTCGCACGCGGACGATCAACCTCGTCATTGTGACTTCCTCAAACGATCCCAGATTCACTACTACGGCCTCGATCCAGGGAGCTCTCTTCAAGCCCCTGCACGCGGGTGATTGCAAAGCGGCCACAACAAAATTTTGGGCCCGGAAACAATCCACCCTCGGATGTCTGCGGTGTTAGTTTCTGCCACTCGGGCCCAAAAAGGGTTGCAACACGAGGACTTCCCTGGTGGTCAACCATCCTAGTACTACTCCTGTCCAAGCATGCTTAACTTCGGAGTTCTAATGGGATCCGGTGCTTTAATGCTGGTATAATCGCAACCAAGTTCCATGGGTCGTTTGATGCCTAAGTGCCACTTCGTGGCCGGAGATGGGCGGGGCCCTCGTGCATGGGTCGCATGCGGTCAATTCAACCCCGTCGCGCTGAAATCGTCGTAACTTTCTCAAACAACCTCGGAATCGCTATTGTGACCCCAATCCGGAAAGCTCTCTTCGGGCCCCACGTGTAGGTGAATGCAAAGTAATCACCCCAAATTTCGGGCCCAAAAATAATCCTTTCAAACGTCTACGATGTCAGTTTTTATCGCTCGGGCATGAAATGGGGCACAACGATGTGGACTTCCTAGGGGGTCGCCAATCACGGCACCGCTCCCGCGCAAGCATGCTTAGCTTCAGAGTTCTGATGCAATCCGGCGCCCTTAGCGCCAGCACGGCTGCAGCCAGGTTGTCTGGCACCGGGGTGCACAGGTGGCACGCGACCGATTCAACCCCATACTCGTGACTTCCTCAAACGATCCCGGATTCACTATTGTGGCCCTGATTCGGGGAACTCTCTTCGAGCCCTCGCACACGGGTGATTGCAAAGCAGCTATGACAAAATTTTAGGCTTGGAAATAGTCCCCCCCTCGGATGTCTGCGGCATTGGTTTCTGTCGCTTTGGCCTAAAAAGGGTTGCAACAAGAGGACTTCCCATGGGGTCACCCAACCTAGTACTACTCCCATCCAAGCACCCTTAACTTTGAAGTTCTGATGGAATCTGATGCTTTTGTGTTGGTATGATTGCAACCAGCTTCTGTGGGTCTTACGACGCCTAAGTGCCACATCGTGGCCGGAGATGGGCAGGGCCCTCGTGCGTGGGTCGCATGCGGTCGATTTGACCATGTCACGCTGAAATCGTTGTAACTTTCTCAACGACCTTGGAATTGCTATTGCGACCCCAATCCGGAAAGTTCTCTTCGGGCCCCACGTGCTGGTGACTACGAAGCGATCATCCTAAATTTCAGGCCTGAAAACAATCCCATCGAACGTCTATGGCATCGGTTTTCGTCATTCGAGCACAAAAAGGGTCGCAACGACGTGGACTTCCCAGGGGGTCGCCCATCATGGCACCGCTCTATCGCAAGCATGCTTAGCTTCAGAGTTCTGATGCGATCCGGCACCCTTAGCACCGGCACGGTCGTAGCCAGGTTGTCCGACGCCAGGGTGCACGTCACGACCGGAGCGCCCATGCACGGGTCGCACGCGACCGATTCAACCCCGTCGTCGTGACTTCCTCAAATGATCCCAGATTCACTACTACAGCCCCAATCCGGGGAGCTCTCTTCGAGCCCTCGCATGCTGGTGATTGTGAAGTGATCGCGACAAAATTTTAGGCCCGGAAACAGTCGCCCCCTTGGATGTTTGCAACGTTGGTTTCCGTCACTCAGGCCCAAAAAGGGTTGCAACTAGAGGGCTTCCCAGGGGGTCACCCAACCTAGTACTACTCCCGTCCAATTCGAAGTTCTTATGGGATTCGATGCGTTTATGTTGGTATGATCGCAACCAGCTTCTGTGGGTCATCTAGCACCTAAGTGTCACGTCGTGGCCGGAGATGGGCGGGGCCCCGTGTGCGAGTCGCATGCGACCGATTTGACCCCGTCGCGCCGAAATCGTAGTAATTTTCTCGAATGACCTTGGAATCGCTATTGCAACCCCAATCCGAAAAGCTCTCTTTGGGCACCACGCGTAGGTGACCGCAAAGTGGTCACCCCAAATTTGGGCCCAAAAATAATCCCTTCGAACAATTACGACATTGGTTTTCATCACTCGGGCACGAAAAGGGGTGTAGCGACGTCGCAACCGGAGCGCCCATGCACAGGTCGCACGCGGTCGATTCAACCCCATTGTCGTGACTTTCTCGAACGATCCCGGATTCACTACTATAGCCCCGATCCGGGGAGCTCTCTTCAAGCCCCTGCACGCGGGTGATTGCGAAGCGGCCACAACAATTTTGGGCCCAGAAACAATCCCCCCAGGATGTATGCGATGTCAGTTTTCATCGCTTAGGCCCAAAAAGGGTTGTAACACAAGGACTTCCCAAGTGGTCAACCATCCTAGTACTACTCCCATCCAAGCACGCTTAACTTTGGAGTTCTAATGGGATCCGATGCTTTAATGCTGGTATAATCGCAACTAGGTTCCATGGGTCATCCAGCGCCTAAGTGCCACGTCGTGGCCAGAGATGGGCGGGGCCCTCGTGCATGGGTCGCATGCGGCTGATTCAACCCCGTCGCACCGAAATTATCATAAATTTCTCGAACGACCTCAGAATCGCTATTGCGACCCCAATTCGGAAAGCTCTCTTCGGGCCCAATGCGTAGGTGACTGCGAAGTGATCACCTCAAATTTCGGGTCTAAAAATAATCCCTTTGAATATCTATGGCTTTAGTTTTCATTGGTCGGGCATGAATAGGGGCGCAGTGATGAGGACTTCGCAAGGGGTCGCCCATCACGGCACCGCTCCCGCGCAAGCATGCTTAGCTTTAGAGTTCTGACGTGATCCGATGCCCTTAGTGTCGACATGGCCACAGCCAGGTTGTCCGGCGTCGAGGTGCATGTCGTGACCGGAGCGCCTGTGCATGGGTCGCACGCGGCCGATTCAACCCCGTCGTCGTGACTTCCTCGAACGATCCTGGATTCACTACTATGGCCCCGATCTGGGAAGCTCTCTTCGAGCCCCTGCACGCGTGTGATTGCGAAGTGACCACAATAAAATTTTGGGCCAGGAAATTCTAGTGTTCTAAACTTGGATCCGCCTGATACTTGCTCGTGACAGTCAGAGCATGCGCTATATCAGGCCTGGTATATAACATAGCATACATGATAATCCTATTGCTGAGACATAAGGTATCTTATTCATGTATGTCCTTTCTTCATGAGTCTTTAAGGATATACTCCTAGAAAGTGATATTCTCTGTCTCATCGGTATGAGACGTCTCTTGGAATTCTTCATGTCAAACCTTTTGACAATGGAGTCTATGTACCTAGATTGGGACAAGCCAAGCATCCTCTTAGATCTATCTCTATAGATCTGGATCCCCAAAATATAAGATGCTTCCCCTAAGTCTTTTATGGAGAAGTTTTTGGATAGCCAAGTCTTTACTGTGGAGAATATTCCTACATCATTCCCAATAATTAGGATGTTATCCACATATAGCATCAAGAAGGTGATAGCGCTCTCACTTATCTTCTTATACACACAAGACTCATCTTCATTCTTAACGAAGTTATACGATCTGATCGTCTCATCAAATCTTATGTTCTAACTTCGGGAAGCTTGCTTTAGTCCATAAATGGACTTGAGCAACCTGCACACTTTATCTGGACTCTCTCTGGATACGACTCCCTCTGGTTGTATCATATACACCTCCTCCTCGAGGTTGCTATTGAGGAATGTCGTTTTGACATCCATCTTCCAGATCTCATAGTCATAGTGTGCTGCAATGGCCAAAAGAATTCTAATAGACTTAAGCATGTCTACAGGTGAAAAGGTTTCGTCATAGTCAACTCCTTATCTTTGACGATATCCTTTAGCTACTAGCCTTGCCTTATAGGTCTCTACCTTTCCATCTACTCCGATCTTCTTTTTGAAGATCTACTTGCAGCCGATAGGTACGATACCCTGAGGTGCATCCACAAGGTTCTAAACCTTGTTAGAGTACATTGAATCCATCTTAGAATTCATAGCTTCTTGCCACTTTCCAGAGTATATACTTATAATAACCTCCTCGTAGATCTGAGGATCAACAACCGAAGAGTCCTCTCCACTGATGTCCTACGTATCTTTCATGAGGGTGAGATACTCTGCTAAACCTACGCAAAGTTAAAATTTATGTGTTAGGTACCTGAACAGACTCGGACTCTGTAATTGTGCTTGAGCTATGTTCTCCAACCTCGCTCAATTCTATCTCACTCTCACTATTTCCATCAAGAATGTGTTCCTTCTCAAGGAACACAACTCTCTTGGAAACAAAGACCTTTTGGTCCTCGGGATGATAGAAATAATACCCTAAAATCTCCTTAGGGTATCCCATGAACGTGCATCATTCCGTCCTTGATTCTAACTTGTCAAGGTTGTGTCTTCTAATGTGGGAAGGACAGCCCCAAATCTTAACTACCTTAAGATCGGGCTTCTTTCCTTTACATATCTTATATGGTATAGACACTACTGGTTTTGATGGAACTCTGTTCAGAAGGTAAGTTGCAATCTCTAGGGCGTATCCCAGAATGAGACGGGTAGGTTAGCGAAACTCATCATAGATCACACCATGTCTAACAGTGTGTGATTCCTCCTTTCTGATACACCATTGAGCTGAGGTGTATAAGGAGGTATCTAGTGGGATAGAATCTCATTGTTCCTGAGGAAATGTGTGAACTTTGTACTCAAGTACTCTCCTCCTTGATCTGATCAAAGAGTCTTAATACTCTTTCCAATTTGGACTTGTACTTCATCAAGTACACGTGTCCATACCTAAAGAAATCATCAGTGAATATAATGAAGTATGAGTAACCACCTATAGCCTGAGTCGATATGGGACCACATACATCACTATGTATTAGTTCCAATAACTCAGTGGCTCTCTCTTCAGTTTTACTAAAAAGGAGAGTTGGTCATCTTCGCATGAAGGCAATGTTCGTAAGTTATATATGACTCATAGTCAAATAGATCTAAGTATTCATCTTTCAACAACTTTTGAATCATTCCCTCATATATATGACCTAGCTTACAATGTCATATGTATGCATTATTCATCTTATCTCTTTTCCTCTTAGATATATTTATATTCATTATGTGTGAAGAAGTGTCTAACACATATAAGCCATTTATAAGGGTCCCTCTAGTGATGATCTCATCATCCATAATTATTGAACAACTATTGTTCTCAAAAACTAATTTATATCCACTAATTGTCAAACAAGATATGAAAATAATATTTTTGATAATGGAAGGGACAAAATAGCATGCATCTAATGCAATAATAACTCCACCAGACAGATGTAGGATGACCTCCCCAACAGCAATTGCAGCAACTCTTGCTCCATTGCCCATCTTGAGGTCCATCTCGGCTCTGGTCAATCTCCTAGGTCGTGCCAGAACTTGCAACGAATTGCAGATATGATAAGCACTCCCAATATCCAATACCCATGTGTTATCATAAAAATTTGATAAGTAGAGACTGATCATGAATATACCTGAAGCTTCTCCAAGCTTCTGTTTTACCTTATCTGCAAGGTAATCTTTACTGTTCCTCTTCCAATGCCTGTCTTGGCCGTAGTGAAAGCATTATCTTTTGTCCTTTGTCGGGTCTTCTTGGCAACATTTACTGTACCCGGTCTTCCTTTGCCCTTGCCATTCTTAAGGGTTTTACTGGCCTTCCTTTTCTTTTTGGTCTCACCAATATAGAGAACTGGTTTCTCCTTCTTGATGGCACTCTCAGCTTCCCTTAACATAATGAGGGGCACAGAGAGAGTCACATCAAACTTGCTCATGTTAAAATTCATGATGAAGTGAGAAAAGGTATCTGGTAGGGACTGAAGTATAAGATCAATGTACAGGTTATCCTTTAGGACTATTCCTAGACCTGTGAGTTTCTCAATCTACTCTATCATTTTTAGGACATGGTTCTCAACCGATGTCTCTTCTGTCATCCTGGCTTGGAAAAGTCTCTTAGATATCTCATATCTTTGAGTTCTTCCCTGTTTCTCAAACTGTTAGTAGAGATGAAGGATAGAATCTGCATCCATGTTCTCATGTTGCCTTTGTAACTCAGGAGTCATGGAGGCCAACATGTAACATTTTGCTAATGTGGAATCATCTATATACTTGACTGCTCGACCAAGTCATACCATGTCCTCAGGTCACCGGTGACATCTATATGTCGTAGGCAAGAACTCGATTACATAGATAGGTGAGCCTCGAGTGACTCGACCAACTCAACCTATGTCATGATTCAATTTCCTCCTATAACGATGGAAGACCACGTGGGTCAATCTTATTGTCTCACGCTTACCGACTTAATATTATCGTAGGAGGGGTTTTCGTTTTGTATCGGTCTCCTAATATATCGTGTCACACGTATACATATTTAATATATATCTACATCGCATGCAAATATATATATATATATATATAGTAGGTGTATAACACATCACATATGCAAGCCACACTGGATGTTCATGAGCCGTCACCTAATATGATTAAGCCCGAGCCAATGGGCCTAATCACTCACAATAAGATCTATGTGTGCATCGACGCATCTCCATGTCCTATGATTATTGATCTCGTCATCATCAGTTCCATCATATCGTCACATCACCATGCATCATAATCTCCCACCACGACATCATGGGTCCCGTTGTCACATCCACGCTCCTACCGTGCCTCTCTATATAATTACAAATAATCACAAGCACGCAGGCCCAACAATAAACGAGAAAAACGGAGGCTCACAGGCCCCAATAATAATAATAATCATAATTATACACATCACAACATATGACTCATGATCATCCATCCATATCATACATCACATCATATATATGATTACTAGATATATAATAATTAATTAAACTATTTAATTAATTATTTTTCTGGAAATCAAGATATGCTCGAAATTTTTAAAATTGTCAAGAGCATTTTTGTAATTCTGGATCAGAGGATAGTCCTCAAAATTTCTTAAATTTAGAGGGATAAAATAGTCCTTTTCTCAAAAGGAATGCCCTAACCCCTTTGCCCCCTCTACGTTGTCGTCGCCCCTACGGCCGGCTCCTCTCTCTCGGGCGGTACCTCCACAAGCGTCGCCCCTCTGCGGATTGGTCGCGGGCGACGCTTATGCCCGCAGGTGCCGCCCCTACAGGCTGCTGCCCTTGCGGGCGGTCGCCTGCAGGCCACTGGCGTATGCCGCCCCTTGTGAGATAGCCCTAGCCGCAGCCGACCGCCCCCTTGTGGGTGGCCAGGCTGTGGCCAACCACCCTTGCTGAGGGCCTGACCGTGGTTAACCACCCTCTTTCCTTGCTACCTTTGCTACAAAAATGTAGCAATAACGCGTAAAATGATTCTACGCAATTCAATCTTATCACACGCAATTTAAAACTAATCTTTTGCACGAAAACTTTGGCTCTGATACCACTGTTGAGAAACATCAGCGGGTGCATCACATGCGCAGCGGAAATCAAAACAAAAATCAGTTTCCCACGCAGATCAAATCGTCGTACAAAAGATTGGGGTCGCGAGAAAAAATACAAAACTAAAAAACCACATCATATGTGAGAGATTGGTTACCTAGGGAGATCATATATCCATATATTCCAAATCCAGATGGAGAGAATGAAGGAAGTCAAGTGTCTTCCTCTCTAGCAGTATCCACATGATGGATCTCTGCAGCAAAACTCCTTCAATCTGAGCTCGCAACTCTTGCGCAGAGGGAGGGAGGAGAATAGAAGGGGGCGGCCAGAGCTGTAGCCTATCAACCATGAGTCTCCCCTCCTATTTATAGAGAGCTACCAAAAATCCTAGGGCTCCTGCCTTAGTGGGTATTGGATCTCCATCCAATACCCACTAACCTTGCATTATTGGATCTCTATCCAATAATCTCCTTAGGCCTCTAATTGAGCCTTAAGTAAGGAGTCCATCAGCATAGGGTCTCATCTAATGAGAATACGAGCTAATTGGATCTCCATCAAATCCTCTATTCGCTGAAGCATCCACCATATGTGTGTGACCCTCTAGGCCCGATACCGAGCTGGCCGTGAGTCGCTCCCATCAGAACTTCTGATATAGTGAATTATTATCCCTATAATAATTCACTTGACTCATTGATTATGGACGTACTAGGCCACTACGCTATAGTCCCTAGACGATACAGGGGAGATCAAATCCATCGGACTTGTATGTCCACAGTTACCGTGTATCTATAATCCTTCATCCAACTAATATTCCAGAGACTGTATGTTGGACATGGTACTGTCAGGTCATATACGGAATCAGTTTGTCTTGCTCTAATCAGATTCTACCGGAGAACTCTTTCTCTCTCAATCCGAATGACCCTGGCCAATGATTTATTTGAGCAAGCACATATGGGATATTCCTCTCGTGATACTGAGAGTGGATGATCCTCTATTGATACTCAATTGCCTTTGTAAGGTTGGCTACCAATCCCGATAACCAACTGTACTAGATCTGGAGCTTTTCAAAACTATAAGTCTGGCGTCAAAGAAAGGAGTACTCATACAAGGCATCCTTGGTGTCTCAAGTCAAAGGACCAGATACACAACTGGGACTATGGAATCACTGTCTGACATTAGGTATCTTTAACTATACATCATTATATAAGCGGATCAATCAGTGAACTCATTTTCCAATGAGCACTTGTACTATATCCTTAGCGTCTCTACACAAGTGGCTCTAACACCAGCCGCCTCCATCATATGGACGAGTATGTAGTACACTGATATATCCAGTTATCTCGATGTCCCTCCGAGCAACCTATGACAGGATTATTCAGGATCTGTGTTTAAAGGTGAATCGATCTCATTATCATGATCTCATCACGATCTGACTCCTATTGCACAGAACCAAGGACATCACAATATATATGCAACATATAATATAATGTGAGAATATATCAATAATAATCACACGTGTCATCACTCACGTGATTGGCTTGTGAGGCATCTGTAACCAGCAGATGGTCGATTACTAAAGGAGCAAACATAATCGAAGGTGGTAGAAGTCTTACAATGTGTTGACAGAGGCCACACATGGAGATAACATAGTTCGAGTTCATCACAAAGATCAAAATGTAATGAAAATATTACCATTAGACGATATGGTGCAGAGGAGGAATAAAAGTAAGCGAGCTTAGAGGTAGGTTTAATAGGTAGGTTTAATAGGTAGTTCCGTGAGTTAGGTTTGATAGGGAGTTCCATCCTGATAGGTAGTGTTTGGATTCCTTTCTTTTAAGTAAAAGTATTGAGTACTGGTTCGATCCTTTGTATCACTAGTCAATTCTTGCGGATCATGGTATAGCAACTCGAGGCAATACGACACGAGAGAAGTCCTATGAAGGATTTGATCATATGAATGTATGATCGGGAGCTTTTGGGAGCTCCACTTTAGTGAATAATACGACGACAAGAAGAAATAAAATTATAAAATATAGAAAAAATATAAGAAATTAAATTATGATTGTAAATAAAGATTATAGATTCTGATTGAAGCTACCATGAATATTTATCTCCACATAGATGAAAGTCTACCATCGAAGATTATTTTAAGTTAGCTTTAGAATGATATATCTTTAGAACAAAGAAAGAACAAATCATTATTCGTTTTGAAATAATTATATATATATATATATATATATTTATTTCTAATCTTTCCTCTCGTTGAACTTGGGCAAGAATTAGAATATTGTAATAGAGATCATGATCAACAAGTTGTGTTCTTTTCTCATATAACATACGAGTGATGTGAGCCCACATTTTTTAATGATATGATTCTATTATTCATTCAATTCTTAAGTTACCATAGTAAAAAAAAAGTTATAAATATTTGGAGGATTCCTAAATCTCTATGTGAGTAGTACTCACCATTTATAAAGGGCTTTAGTAACCATTCAGACAAAGTGGAGAAATTAATATATGGAAACGATTTTGCAAATGAATCATGAGTATTGCGATTAGCATTATCATAATAACTACTATATGGGTTGCTAATCTTTCATGTCGTGTTAGGTTAGCAGTGACATGACATCTCCCTATCATTTATTACCATTGTGTTTCTATACACAAAAATGTTATAATGCAATGCTTCTTTAGAGGAAAAAAAAAAAAGAAGTGAACTTGAGGAGAAGAATAAAAATAAAAAAAAGTTTTGATTAATTGTTAAAATAAACAATTAACAATTAGAGAAAAATAAAAAAAAAAGTTTTGATTGCAACATGAACTTGAGGAGAAGAAGAAGAAGAAGAAGAGAAGGAAAGAAGCTAAAATTTTGAGATTGTGATCTAATCCACACCTTTGGGATCAAAATTTGTAAAGTCAAGTGTTGTAATCTCATCCTATATAATATTTCTATCCTTTTTTCTACTGAAATTTATCCTTGTTCTTACTTTGATTATGAGAAAAAATTAGGATAAAACCGAAATCTCTTTTGTTAGATGCCTACGTATGAATCTGTAATATGCATAATAACTGAATTCAATCACGACAAAGGTAAGGGATGATGCTACATGGTTGGATTTCGTCTAGTCGAAAATAAGGCACACACTTTATGGTTAGATCCAATCACGTCAAAAGTTAGGGACCTTCTTAGTTTAGGAACTATCATGGTTCTAAGACGATAATTGTGGTAGAGAATGCAAAGCAATCTACTACTATCAAATAGACATTGTATTCTCTATTTATTTTTTAGGTGTCATGACTATATATATATTTTTTGTTTTTCAAGAAACATGTAATTTTCCATGTAGTAGTTTCACTTTAATGAAATGAAAGTTATCTTTACAAAGTCGTTGGTGTATATTTTTCTATTTCAATGAATTTTATTATTTAATGATAATAAATTTATAAGTTGTTTCTATTTTAAATCTAAGGAATGTTTGAACCTCTAAGAGTGAGCTCCTTAGGAACTAGAAAAATGGCCTTCCTAGTTTGGGTTGAGCTACCCCTCATGAGTGAGTCATTTTATTGTTCTTGTAAGACTTAGGTCAGTGAGATTATAGTGTTATGACATTACTTGCTTGTGGAAAGAATGACAACATATATCTCATACGCAAGAGTTAATGATCTATTCATTAGACCGAGAGTGGCAAAAGAGTTGAAACAAAGGGAGATCCAAAGGAAGGTGTAAAAATTCTTGAGTTTTGTAAAAATACTTCATGCTACCGAGGAAGAAGGTTGTTCCTCAAGTAACTGATGGTGTTGTTGATAGGGTCTTTTTTGGGGCTTGCCAGGTGGACGTGTTTCGCCTTTAAATTTGTCGAGCAAGCCTTTGCTGGTCCAGGCCCGTGTGCGCTAGTTCGCCCACTTCGCGATTTCTTCGGCACGGAGCGGAGCTGGTTCGGATGAGCGGTGATTCAGGGGTCGGCTCAGGAGTTCTGATGCTGGAGTGGCGGAGCCTTGATGGAGAAGAGGCCGTCCTGCTGGGGTCGGTCGCTGGTTCCTGCAAGGAGGTCTGGTCGGGTAGGTTCCCGACGTGTCCCCTCCGACGATCAAGTCAGTTTTGTGGTCTTTTTGCGATCCCCCTGCCCTGTGTAGGTGCAGGAGCTTTTATAGTGGGTGCTGTGGGTTGTTCGTACCTGACGACCTTACCGCATTCATGACTCACCATGCTGTCGCGCCTCTTGCCATGCCTGTCGTACTGGTGGTGAGGCGTGCGCCTGCAGGTGGGGGTTGCCGACCTTAGCTGTGCCAGGTCGGCCGTACGGTGCCATGCTGTCGCGCTTCCCGCCACGCCTGCCGTACTGGTGGTGAGGTGTGCGCCTACGCGTGATGACTTGGCAGTCAGGTCGGCATCTGTCATATCATTCTTCCCCCCCCCCCAGGTAGACCCTCTCGAGGCGCCTGATGGGGGTGCCGAAGATGAGGTCTTGCGCTTGATCGCTGTTTGGGGCTGCCTTAAACTAGTCCTGAGCGCGGACTTCTGAGGATTTCGAGTGATGTGGAACGTGGGGCAGCCCGAGTAGATCTGACCGAGCCTGAGCTCGGGAATATGGCGCAGGAAGCTGAATCCGACCGAGCCTGAGCTCGGGAGTACAGCGCAACGAGAGTAGATCCGACTGAGCCTGAGCTCGGGACTATGGCGCAGGAAGTTGAATCCGACCGAGCCTGAGCTCGGGAGTACAGCACAGCGAGAGTAGATCCGACCGAGCCTGAGCTCGGGACTATGGCGCAGGAAGCTGAATCCGACCGAGCCTGAGCTCGGGAGTACAGCGCAGCGAGAGTAGATCCGACCGAGCCTGAGCTCGGGAATATGGCGCAGGAAGCTGAATCCGACCGAGCCTGAGCTCGGGAGTACAGCGCAGCGAGAGTAGATCCGACCGAGCCTGAGCTCGGGAATATGGCGCAAGAAGCTGAATCCGACCGAGCCTGAGCTCGGGAGTACAGCGCAGCGAGAGTAGATCCGACCGAGCCTGAGCTCGGGAATGCAGCGTAGCAAGGGTAGATCCGACCGAGCCTAAGCTCGGGAATATGGCGCAGGAAGCCAAATCCGACCGAGCCTGAGCTCGGGAATACATCGAGCAAATGACCTCAGGCACGAGTCCGGGGATTTGGCCGAGAGGGTGAACTCGGGCGCAAATTCGGGGATCTGGCCGAGAGAGTGAACTCGGGCGCAAATCCGGGGATCTGGCCGAGAGGGTGAACTCGGGCACAAATCCGGAGATCTGGCCGAGAGAGTGAACTCGGGCGCAAATCCGGGGGTCTGGCCGAGAGGGTGAACTCGGGCGCAAATCCGGGGATCTGGCCGAGAGAGTGAACTCGGGCGCAAATCCGGGGATCTGGCCGAGAGAGTGAACTCGGGCGCAAATCCGGGGATCTGGCCGAGAGGGTGAACTCGGGCGCAAATCCGGGGATCTGGCCGAGAGGGTGAACTCGGGCACAAATCCGGAGATCTGGCCGAGAGAGTGAACTCGGGCGCAAATCCGGGGGTCTGACCGAGAGGGTGAACTCGGGCGCAAATCCGGGGATCTGGCCGAGAGAGTGAACTCGGGCGCAAATCCGGGGATCTGGCCGAGAGGGTGAACTCGGGCACAAATCCGGAGATCTGGCCGAGAGAGTGAACTCGGGCGCAAATCCGGGGATCTGGCCGAGAGGGTGAACTCGGGCGCAAATCCGGAGATCTGGCCGCTGATAAAATGCCCCTTTTTTTTTTTTTTTTTTTTTTTGGCACGCATAAATATATATATATATATATATGTATATTTCCTAGGGTTTCGGTCGCAATCATGGCGCATTCAATGCGCTGAGTGTTTCCTCGGCGCGGCGGCGTTTTCTCTTACCTCGGGAATCTGAAACGGCACGCCTGGGCGCTATAAATTGGTTGGGGGGTTGCGCAGAGACCTCACTTGCTCTTTTTGCTTTCTCGCTGCCTCTGCCTCGGACCACCCTAGTAGTCCTCGCTTTTCCAGCTCGGCAACCCCCTTCTAAACAGGTCGCGATGACCTCGTCGGACTCCTCCACTAGTGTCAGGGTCGCTTCTCCCTCGGAGTCGGGGGAGTCGAGTCGTAGTGGTCCCGGGGCTAGTTCCTCGGGAGCGTCTTCTGGGCCCCCGTCGCCTGTCGACGCGCGGGTTCAGAGGGACTTGGAGGTCATGATGTCACATCATGACCTCGACTCGGCGGTGACCGAGGGGTCACTTGCCGCAATCAGGGCACGGTACAGCATCCCGGCTGAATACGGGTTGTATGTTCCAGAGCCGGGGCAACGTCCTTACAGTTTGGACGTCCCCGGCATGTGCATCTCGGTAGATGCCCTGGAAGCCGGCCTTAGGTTTCCTTTGCACCCTCTGATCGAGGAGTGCCTGAAGCGGTGGAGAGTCTCTCCGAGCCAGGTAGCGCCCAACTCGTGGCGTTACCTAGTGGTTTTTTTAGGTGAGTGCCGGGGAGCGGGAATTATCCCGACCCGGGACTTGTTCATGGCGTGCTTTCGCCTGTGCAAGAGTCGGGGAGGTTACTACCTCACCGCCCGTGTAGGTTTTAGGGTTGCCGGGGCGCCTTCCAGCAACAAGGGCTGGAAGTCCCGCTACCTTTATGTCAGTGGTCTGGGTTGGGGATTCGGGTTTAGCTGGTCGGCTCATCCGATTGGCAATGCCCCCCCTTATTTGTCCGAGGAGGAGGCCGTCCTGGTCGGTCGACTGAAGGGGATTCTTTCCTCTTCTTGTGCGATTAAGGAAATGACCGAGCTTTGGCTCGTTGAGGCGGGTTTGAGTCCGGCCTCTAAGGGTACTAGCTTTTTATTTTGTTCAAGCCTTGCTAATCTTTTACTGACCTGTAAGTTGTGACGCAGATCGGATGGACCTCGGAGATCTTCGTGGGATGCCGAGAGTAGCTGGGGGACGGGTCCCGCCGAGCCGCCCCTCCGCTCATGAGGCCCGTGCCTCCCCAGCTCGGGAGGCTCCAAGGGTGTCGACGAAGAGACCGGCTCCCCCTCCGACTGGACGTGCTGATGCGACGGGGGAACCCGTCAAGAAGACAAAGGTGCTGTCGAGGAAGCACAAGTCCCCGGCCGGCGAAGGAGGCTCCCGACACCGCACCAAGGGAAAAGAGCCCGCCGTGTCGCCTGCGAGACCGGAAGCGCCCGCCGTGTCGCCTGCGAGACCGGAAGCGCCCGCCGAGTCTGAGGAGGGGGCCGCTTCCCCGGTTCATGAGCGCCCGAGGTCCATGAAGGACCTCTTCAGGACGAAGGTCTGCAAAGGAGACCAGGGCTACTATGCCCTGATGATGTCTGACCTGGGGCTCCAAGACCCCGAGAAGGAGCTGCAGGCTCGGTGGGCGGGACTAAGGAACTCGACGAAGGTATGGCACACTTCGTCCGCCGCCGAGGAATATGAAAGGGGGATTCTCCATCCTCAGTTGGCACGGGAGCTGTATACGCTCCCGTCGGAGGTCTTGATGGCCCGAGCTACTAAAGAGCTCGTCCTGGTAAGCCGGCCGACTTACGAATTTCCTTCCCATTCTCCCTCTCTTTTTTTTTTTTTTTTTTTTTTTTAACAAAGTCCTTCTGTGCAGAGCCAGCACCTTCAAATGGCGTTGGTCGACCGGGTCCATGATGCTGGTCGACTGATCACTTTCATGGACCACCGGGTCAAGCAGCAGCAGGAGGAGCTCGACGTCCTGAAGTCGAAGGGCGGGCCCGAGGCAGTCGCTGAGGCGGAGGAGCGGGCGTCGAGGCTGCAGGAGGAGCTCGAGAAGATCAAGGCCGAAAAAGCAGAGGAGCTCCTCAGGCATGAGGCCTCGGAAAAAGAGCTGAGGGGTCATCTGGGTGACTCCCATCACCTGCTGAAGGAGGCCCGGGCCAGGGCCAGGAGGATGGACGACGAGCTGCTCCAATCGGTGAAGGACTTGGAGCAGGCTCGAGCTGAGCTGCCCAAAATTGCCGTCGCGGAATACAAGGAGTCCCTCGGCTTTAAAGAGGGTTTAAAGCGGATGGGACGGGTCACCTACGAGTACGGATATCGGGTGGCGCGAGCTCGTTTTCGTGCCCGCCACCCCGACGCCGACGTCGAAGAGGATCCGTTCACGATTTACCCCGAGGACGACTCAGTACCAATGGAGCGTCGGCAAGATTTTGACGACTCGGTGCCTCCCGAGTCTTAGTTTTGTTTCTTCTAGGAACTTGTAACTCGGGTCAGGTAGCCCTTAGATCGGCCCTGACCTATTTTGTTCTTTTCCTTTTTTGAAGCTTGTAACCCGGGTCGGCCTCGACCTCCTTTGTACTTTTTCCAAGGGTTAATACAAGTCGGGTCATTTTGGTGCCACCGTTGCATTCCAATTTGGTACGAGTTGCGACACATGGTCACACGTAGAACTTTCGCAGGTTCGTGATATGCCAGGTTCTTGGTAGTACTCGACCTTCCATGGTTGCCAGTGTATAAGTCCCGTCTCGGATGGTGTCTATAACTCGGTAGGGACCCTCCCAGTTCGGGGCCAGCTTGCCGCGGGATCTAGTCGGATCACTGACCTCGGTCTTGCGGAGCACCAAGTCGCCCGGGCCGACATGCTTTGGGCGCACTTGTTGGTTGTAGGTTTTCGCGACAGCCCTCCGGTAGGCCAGCGCTCGGAGATGAGCATCGGCCCGCTTTTCCTCCAATAGGTCGAGATTTTTACGGAGTTGCTGATCAGACTCCTCCCGATGTTGACTTTGAGTGCGAAGGGTTGGGAAGACCACCTCGGGAGGCAGCACGGCCTCAGACCCGAACGCCAAGCTATAAGGCGATTCGCCCGTCGGGGTCTTAGGGGTCGTTCTCAACGCCCAGAGGACACTCGGGAGTTCATCCACCCAGGAAGTCGTGGCATTGGAGACCCTCTTCTTTAATCCTTCAAGGATGGCTCGGTTTGTTACCTCGGCCAGACCGTTAGCCTGGGGATGAGCCACCGAGCTGAACTTCAGTTGGATGCGATAGCTCTGGCAGAACGCCTTGAACTTGGCGTTGTTGAATTGCGTGCCGTTGTCGGTGATGATCACCTTAGGGAGGCCGAACCTGGTTATGATGTTCTTCCACACGAACCCTTCGACTTGCTTCTCGGTGATGGAGGCCAGCGGCTCGGCTTCGAGCCACTTGGTGAAATAATCGACACCGACTATCAGGAACCTTCTCTGTCCCGAGGCTGGGGGGAAGGGACCGAGGAGGTCCATTCCCCATTGGGCGAAGGGCCAGGCGCAGTCGGCGGTCGAGAGCGGCACCATCGGTCTATGTTGGAATCGGGCGTGCTTTTGGCATGGCTCGCAATTTTGAACATATGCTTGAGCATCCTTTCGTAGTGTAGGCCAATAGTATCCTTGCCTTAGGACCATGTGTGCCAGGGTGCGCGCGCCGACATGGTCTCCACATATACCTTCATGGATCTCGGCTAAGGTGGTCTGTGCCTCGGTCGGGTTCAGACAACGAAGCAGAGGTCGGCTGAAACCTCGTCGGTAGAGGCGGCCATCAATGATGCAGTACCATGACTCCGCCCTTCTGACTCTTCGGGCGGCCGCCTTATCCTCAGGTAGGACTCCCGCTTGTTTGAAGCGGAGGATCTCGTTGGTCCAGCCTCCATCTTCTTGGTCGACGGTCATGAGGGTTGGGCTAATGGATGGCCCGACGGTCCTAACCGTTGGCCCGGTTGGTGTGTCGGTTGCGCGGGAGGAGGCCAATTTGGCCAAGGCGTCTGCCTGCGTGTTCTCGTTGCGGGGCACCTTGGTGATGACGAACTTTTGAAATCGCGCCGCTGCCAGCCGTACCTTGGCGAGGTATTTGATCATTGCCGCTTCCCGCGTTTCGAATGTGCCATTAACTTGGCCAGCGACAAGTTGGGAGTCGGTGAATACCTCTATATCTTCTGCCCCTAGGTCGGCTGCGACCTTGAGGCCGAACAGGAGCGCTTCATACTCGGCTTCGTTGTTTGTGGCTCTGAACCCCAGTCGCAAAGCATGTTCGTAAATGTGACCGGAGGGGTCTTTGAACACCAGGCCGACCCCTCCTCTCTCCGAGTTTGCTGACCCGTCGATATGTAAGGTCCATCCGGGGGTCGGACTTTGGGGGACTGGTGGCTGCATGAGCTCCGACAGGAAATCCGCGAGCACTTGGCCTTTAATTGCCTTTTTTGGCTCATATTCGATATCGAACTCCCCCAACTCTATCGACCACTTCAGCATCCGACCTGCAACATCAAATTTGGAGAGGATCTGTCGCAGGGGTTGGTCGGTTATCACCTTAATGGGGTGTGTCTGGAAATATGGCCTCAGTTTTCTGGAGGCCAGAATAAGCGCCAAGGCTATCCTTTCTATAAGGGGGTATCGAAGCTCAGGTCCTGCCAAGACGTGGCTGGTGTAGTAGACCGGCCTTTCCCCGATTTTGTCCAGTGTTACCAGGACCGAGCTAACAGCCAGGTCGGTCGCGGCGAGGTACAGGCCGAGCGACTCGCCATCCTTCACCGAGGCCAGCTGCGGCAGGTTCCCGAGGTGACTTTTTAGCTGGCGGAAGGCCTCCTCGCACTCGGGGGTCCATTTGAAGTCTTTTACCGACTTCAATGCGCGAAGAAAGACTGAACTCTTATCTCCGGCCCGAGAAATGAAGCGGCTCAGGGCCGCTATCCTTCTCGCAAGTCGTTGTACCTCCTTTACAGTCTTGGGTGACTGCATCTCCTGTATGGCTTTTATTTTGTCAGGGTTGGCATCGATTCCTCGCTGGTGCACTATGAAGCCGAGAAACTTCCCGGCAGTGATGCCGAAAGTACACTTCATTGGGTTGAGGCGCATCCTGTATTTTCTCAATGTGCGAAATGCTTCCTCCAGGTCGGAGAGATGGGTCTCGGCATGTCGGCTTTTGACTATCATGTCGTCGACATATATTTCCATGTTCCTGCCGACTTGGTCCTTGAACATTCGGTTGACGAGGCGCTGATAGGTCGCACCGGCGTTCTTCAATCCGAACGGCATCACCTTGTAGCAATATGTGCCATTGTGCGTGATAAATGCCGTGTTTCTTTTGTCTCTCAGGGCCATTTGGATCTGGTTGTATCCCGAAAAGGCATCCATAAAAGAGAACAGCTGATGCCCGGACGTGGCGTCCACAAGTTGGTCAATGCGAGGGAGCGGGTAGCAGTCCTTCGGGCAAGCCCGATTGAGATCAGTGTAATCAACACACATCCGCCAATTTCCATTCGCCTTTTTAACAAGTAAAACATTGGATAGCCAGGTCGGGTAGTTTACTTCCTCGACGAGCTGTGCGTCCAACAGGCGGGTGACCTCGTCTTCTATGGCCTTCTGGCGATCCGGGGTGAACTTTCGCGGGCGTTGCTTTACTGGTCGGGCGTCGGGGGAGATGTTTAGGTAGTGTTGGGCAACCTCCGGGTCGACCCCTGGCATGTCGTTCGGGGTCCATGCGAAGACGTCGTCGTTCTTCCTCAGGAAATCTATCAGCTGGATTTGCTGATCCTCCGTTAACTCCGCCCCGACCTTTACTAATTTGCCCATGCGACTCGGGTCCAGTGGGAGCTCGAGAATTTTCTCTGCGGAGTGGGCATCCCGGGCGTCTTTCACTGGGTCCGGAGTCGTGGCGTTGATCGGTCCGGTTCTTGGCTTTTTGCATAGCGTTGTCGCCGCCAGATAGCATTGTCTGGATTCCTTCGGGTCGCTCCTGACCTCGCCGACCCCGGCTCGAGTTGGAAACTTCAAGACCCGGTGGTACGTTGAGACGACCGCCCTGAGCCGATTTAGGGTCGGGCGCCCGATGATGGCGTTGTAGGCGGATGGGAGCCTGACCACCATGAATGGCACTATCAGGGTCTTTGACCTCATCTCTCCCCCGAGCGTGACAGGGATCGTAGTCGTCCCCATGGGGGAAATGGAGTCCCTAGTGAACCCTGTCAAGGTAGATGTCAGGGGGGTGAGGTCCAGGTCGGTCAGTCCCAACTGTTGGAAGGCATTGAAGTATAAAATGTCGGCCGAACTTCCCGTGTCGATCATAACCCGCTTGACGTAGGCGTTTGCCATGCGGACTGAGATCACTAGCGCGTCGTCGTGAGATGCATGCTCCTCGTCCTGCGATCTGAACGCGACGTCGAGCTCTTCGTGGTGCATCGGCATCTTCCCGACCTTGGATCGCGCATAAGCTTTGCGTGCCGACGAGCTGTTGCCGCCCGAGGCTGGGCCGCCGAAGATGACGTCGATCTGTTTTTCGACCGGGCCCTGTGGTCGGGGGGACGGGTCTCGGGGTGGCCGGCCGTCCAAGAGAGGTGGCTGTTCTCGGACGTATCGCCGCAAATGACCGCGCTTGATGAGGTCCTCGATCTGGTACTGGAGGTCGCGACATTCCTCGGTGTCGTGACCATACTCCCGATGGAACCGGCAGTACCTCCTCTTGTCACGCCGCTCAGGATGCGACTTCATTGGGCTTGGTGTTTTCAAGAGTCCCTTCTCCCGTATTTGGAGGAAGATCTCGGTTCGGGTCGAGTTGAGGGGGATTGGAGGAGGTCTGGCTGGTAACAGGCCCGACCTATCCTCCCTTTTCCTGAGAGGCGGGGTTGGATGCCCGCGAGACTGCTCGCCCCGTGGGCGTTTCGCCTCGTCCCGCTTGCCGGCTATTAGAGTCTCGGCCGCCACGTACTGATGTGCCCGCTGCAACATCTCGGGCAGAGTTGTTGGTGGCCGCTCGATCAGCGACCAGAAGAACCTAGAAGGCCTCAGTCCCGTCAGAAATACCTGGATGGCCAGGGACGGATGGAGGTCCGGAATGCCCTGTACTTGTGAGGTGAACCTTCTCACGAATTGGGAGAGGGGTTCATCGCTCCCTTGGGCCATCCCGAGGAGTGAGGCTGTGGTGGGCCTTGGGCGCGCGCTTGCCAAGAAATTGGACTCGAATTCTCTTGCCAATACATCAAATGATGGTATAGAGGCGGGTTTTAGCCGGGCATACCAGTTTCTGGCCGATCCTCGGAGGGTGGTCGGGAAGGCTCGACACATCAGTGCTTCTGAAGTGTCATACAGGGCCATCTGGGCGCAGAACGTAGCAATATGCTCCTTTGGGTCTCCGCTGCCGTCATAGGGTTCAAGGGCAGGTAGCCTGAATGTGGGCGGCAGGGGCTTTGAGTGTATCTCAGGGGTAAAGGGGGAGCCCCCTTTTGGGCCCTCCCCAGCTTCGTCTTTCGACCTGAGGACTTCTCTCTGAACCTCGTCGAGTCGTCGATGGACTCGACGGACCTGTTCCCTCAAGGAGTCGGTGGAATCAGTTGATAGGACGTCGAGATCAGGTTCAGTCGGCGTCGGGTTGCAAGAGCGGCTTTGTGATTGGCTTGGTATTGACGTCGGCGAAGCTGGGATCCGAGGTGGGGGGGCCTCGGTGACCCGTGGTGGTGGCGCCTCGGCGACGGGTGGGATTCCCCGACTTGGGGCCGTCGGAGACTCCGCCCGCGGAGGCGCTGATTGGTGTGCCGCCGACTGCACCAGTTGCGGTAGATACGGGATTATGGTCTGCACCATGCCCGCGAGCGCCTGGACTTGACTGGTGAGGCCGAGGAAGGCCTCGGCGGTGACCATGGGGGGTGCAGGATTGGACACGGGTGACGGGAACCCGGGGTCAGTCATCATTCTCCAAAAGCGATTGGGAGTCGGCATAGCAGCCGGGGCTTCCTCGGCCGACCGAGGGTGATCGGGTTCTGTTCGGCGCTCTGGTGCCGAGTCAGCGAGTGAGCGTTCTGGCGACATGGGCCCTCCTTCTAGCGCCAAAATGATAGGGTCTTTTTTGGGGCTTGCCAGGTGGACGTGTTTCGCCTTTAAATTTGTCGAGCAAGCCTTTGCTGGTCCAGGCCCGTGTGCGCTAGTTCGCCCACTTCGCGATTTCTTCGGCACGGAGCGGAGCTGGTTCGGATGAGCGGTGATTCAGGGGTCGGCTCAGGAGTTCTGATGCTGGAGTGGCGGAGCCTTGATGGAGAAGAGGCCGTCCTGCTGGGGTCGGTCGCTGGTTCCTGCAAGGAGGTCTGGTCGGGTAGGTTCCCGACGTGTCCCCTCCGACGATCAAGTCAGTTTTGTGGTCTTTTTGCGATCCCCCTGCCCTGTGTAGGTGCAGGAGCTTTTATAGTGGGTGCTGTGGGTTGTTCGTACCTGACGACCTTACCGCATTCATGACTCACCATGCTGCCGCGCCTCTTGCCATGCCTGTCGTACTGGTGGTGAGGCGTGCGCCTGCAGGTGGGGGTTGCCGACCTTAGCTGTGCCAGGTCGGCCGTACGGTGCCATGCTGTCGCGCTTCCCGCCACGCCTGCCGTACTGGTGGTGAGGTGTGCGCCTACGCGTGATGACTTGGCAGTCAGGTCGGCATCTGTCATATCAGTTGTCATCCATCCAAGTATGTTAGACTCTCAAAGTAAAAAAAAAATATATATATCTCCCAAATCTGTGCTTCAGGAATTAAGTGTTTCAATCCCAACCATTTGTTTTGGTGTCGAGTATGCTTGCGATGCTAATTTTAGAGAGCATGTCGGCCTTGGAATTCTCCTCCCAAAGGTCCTAAATAATTTGAAACTTAGGCAGTAAGTACTATGTTGATGATCAACTATTTTGATGTTGATGATCTCTCAGGTCTCACAACTATCATTTGGCTCTACTCACCACCAATTGCTAATCACTATGGAGTTTGAGGCTTGTGATGGAGAGGTATTTGCACAAGAGAAGTTTGGTGCATACTGTCTTGTATCAGTTATATAAGGTATTGAGAGGAGTGAAGTCCCCATTCTTGGGAGCTCCCAAATCCTCCAAAGGGGGGAGGGGGATGAACCCTTCTCCCCCGAGATCTGTATAATGATGGTCGAGAGGATTAGTCGTCTTCTTGAGCTCTCTTTTTTGTTTTTTCTTCATCTTTTTTATTTCCACTGCAAGGGACTCTCAATATTGATGTACTAAGTCACTTTCTATGGCAGTTTTGTATAGGTGAGCTTATCACAAGTGGTGTGAGCCGAGAACAGTAGAAGATGCACTAAACACTCAACACTAAACCCCAATGCAAAATGAGTTTGTTAATCCTAGTCACAGTTTAAGTTATATGTCAATATTGCATTATCTTCTGTATGATCTGTGAAGAGCAATATATTAATTCAAATGTTTAACTCTATAAAAATAAATTCATCCTATTAACTTTATCTCTATAAATAAAACAAAAGTGGTAAGATTGATCATTGACATAGCACACTAAATTTAGGTCTTTATTATTATCAAACTGAATTTGATACAAATTTTTTGAAATTATATAAATCATAGATTCAGTATCATACATACCTTCATTAATATATATATATATATATCAATTAGTTGTTTTCTGCTCAGTGGTCATGTCCTGACCACATTATCATCCCAATAAATTAGTTTCTATCTTATAATAAATAAAAAGATGCTCAAAATGGATCTTGTACACCAATACTGATTAAATGCAACTTTGTGAGAGGCAAAAATAAATCCATATCAAGGATTTGAATGGTTTTCAGGAAACAAAAGGAGAGAAAATAATACATGTATGGTCCTCATATAGCTCGTCCTTTTGTTTAGCTAAAGAACAAACACACAAGTTCTTCATTCTTGATCTGAGTGAAGATTTGTTTTGCTAAAGAACAAACACACAAGTTCTTCATTGTTGATCTGAATGAAGATTTGTTTAGCTAAAGAACAAACACACAAAGTTCTTCATTCTTGATCTGAATGAAGCTTTCTAATGCATAGTTTGGTCTGTCATGGACAGGAGGAGGCTAATAAGCTTTTTATCAACTCTTTATAATATCATCCTTCCTACATGAAGAATCCCTCTCAAATCCACATCCTATTATCCAAGGAATTGATCGATAAACTTTTCTGTTCAGTAATTTGACAGGATTTGCTAGTAGCTTTTTTGCATCATATTTTAGAAATCCACAGCAAACCCCCACTAGATCATATTAACATGCAGATATGGACCAAGAAAACATCAAGGTGGATTATACAATATGGCAACATCTGCTTATATTTTCCGGTGCCGAAGCAGTGTATAAAAAGCCAACATAAGCACACGAGAAACCTCCTCGGTTCCCAGAATCAAATCCACAACCACAAACTTTCTGACGAATATCCAGCATCACCAAGAACCAAAATCGTTCGTGATTCAAACCACAGCAATAAATAGAGACGAATGTGTTTAAGAGTTCTATAAATCCTAACAAGCAAATATCCAAACTATGAAACCTGAGAAATACAACAGAGCCCACCAACCAAAAACACAGATGAGCCTCAGTTCATATTACATAGCAGGGCCAGGAGCGACCCGGTTGGAATTTGCCTGTTTTGAAAAAATAGCGCAGGCAAATCTCACTTCCAGAAAGCAGCTCGCTGATAAAGAAAAAAAAAAAAACAGTCAAGCCACTTGTGACTCCAAAACCAATCCCTACCTTAAACCCTCCAGGAGAGACCTTCCAACGTATATTATTAACATACATCCACCTACTTTGATGCTTCATCACTACACTACAACCACACATGGATGTTATATCTACATAATAAGCCCATTTGAGATGTTGAATCCTCCCCCTATATTGTTGGTTTCTGTCAGAAGTTCAACAAAAACACACTTCTTCGTGCCTATTTCTCGTGCTTCTGAACATCTCTTGATCTCATTTAAAGTACGAGCACACATACAGTCTTGCCATGATATCTACTGGACCATCATGCCCGCCAACTGCATGGAGAGCCACAGGTATGGTGGATAAATGTCGGATCACCAAAGGAAAGCAACAGGGAGCAGTGCCATTGTTTTCTGCTGCAGTGAAAGTGGAGAATTGATTGGAAGTACTAGGCGCAGTGGTGTATTCATTATCTTCCTCAGGTGAGACTAACGGAGATGTGCTCAGCAACAATGCTACATCTTCAATTACACGGAGCTTCCCAGGGAAACCCCTTCTCTGAAATGGATTAATCTTCATTATATCTAGAATCAATGTACCAGTAGTCTCCAACCATTCAACAGCCAAGCCTTCAACTTCGTCATAATATATCCGCCTCTCGAGCTATGAGAAAAGGGAAAAGCCATGAGATTGAGATAGTCAAAGTATAAATTTATATCAAAATGAGGTTAGGATCTTACAGCAAAATTGTTTATGTAAACTGTCATGAATCTCGGTCCTAGTCCTAGTACCCTGGCATTGGAAAGAAGCACCTGCAAGTGATGACAAGATAAAGATCAATATATCGGGTTCAAACCAAAATGTAATGGAATAAGAACTGTCAATTAGCACATAAGAGTATATATAACATGATATAATCAAAGTTCATCATAAACAAAAAAAATAAATCAACCACAAATGAAATAACATCAATTTTGGTAAAAAGGATTTAAGTATGGGAGTGCAGGCAAAGGTCGTCTCATCTCCAACTATTGGGCTTTCTGGACACTAGGATTCCATATACCCATCATAAACAAAAAAAATAAATCAACCACAAATGAAGTAACACCAATTTTGGCAAAAAGGATCACGTATGGGAGTGCAGGCAAAGGTCATCTCATCTCCAACTTTTGGGCTTTCTGGACACTAGGATTCCATATACCCATCACACTTGTACTTTCTGATATGAAAAGACAAAAAAAAACTCATATAACAATATGCAACTTCTTCCAAAAACTTAATAGCGGTTCTTCCGGGACTTCTCCGTTCTAAGGAAACCTCAACTCTGACCCCTACTGATGGAACCATATATTAGGAAGTAAAGAGCTATTAAGCATGAAGGGCAAAACAAAGCGACTCAATTTGTTAGCACACAGAGTGCAATTGGAGGAAACTCAAAAAGCCTGCTTGATAGTTTCTTAAGTAAAATCCTAATATCAAGCATTTTAAAAGTGAATTGTTTCAGAACATCCTCATATGCCTTAGTTGAGGCACACTTCATATGATAGTTTACTGGTAGTTTAACTTCTGGAGCTCATAAAGCACCAAGATACCTTGTATTTAAGTGAAAAATTAAAATTACCTCCTTGTTCTTCAACAAAGTCCAAAGATAAAGCTTTTCTCCAGATTCCTCGGCATACTTGCTAGCTCTTTTTCGTTCATTACAATATGCAGCAACTTCAGAAACCACTTCAGATCCAGGAACTTTATATTTCATAGCAGCAGATAATAATGCTTCTCTACCTAGATCAGATTCTGCAGCATCCTTATCAAAATAAAGACCGGTAAAACATTTATTGACAATTTCATCACCATATATCTGATCATCAGCTGTAACGGAACTCTCCCTTTGCTTCGAAAAAACCTCTTCAGCTTCAACCACTGCAGATAATGTTCGATGTACAAGAATATCAGAATATCTTCGCAATGGAGAAGTGAAATGTGTGTAGAGTGGAATTGACAGTCCATAATGAGCCCAATCATATTCTCTGCCTCTTAAATCTCCTGAGCAAAAGTAGGTTGCCGACTGCATGGGTTTTGAAGCATATGAGATTAGAATATCAAATAACACAGGATCATTCTTTAGTTCCTCTCTTATTTTAGACAGTGACAGGTGAAGTTTGCCAGATGATGAAGCATCTAACTCAAAACCATATTTGCTACAAAATGCTTCAAACTCTTTAAGCTTCCTCAAATTAGGTTCAGGATGCCTACGAAGTAGAGCACAATCTGGAAAAGCCCTGGATATAACCTCTGCAACTGATTTATTTGCCAACAGCATCAACTCCTCAACAAGAGAACAGGACTCCTTCCTCTCCTTAAGAAAGCTGTCATATGGAGTCCCATTCTCATCAAACAAGATGACAAGCTTAGGATTCTCAAGCCCAAGAGCTCCATCTTTGAATCTAATCTCCCTCAGCTTATTACTAATCTCATGAAGGCTTCTAATAGAATTGACAACATCCTTTAGTTCAAACTGCCCATGCAATTCAGGAACTGATTTTCCAGAAAGACCAAATCCATCAACCTCAAATCCTACATCTATAATATCCTGTACGATATCATATGATAGCTTGCAGCATGAACGAATCACAGATCGACCAATCCAGCGGTTAATGATATTTCCAGAATCATCAATGTCCCAAATAATCGAGAAGGCAAGTCTATCCTGACCTGGTAAAAGTGAGCACACTTCTTCAGAAAGTTTTGGAGGCAACATTGGCAATTTATGTTGTAAAATGTACACACTGGTGGATCTAACTTGGGCTTCTGTATCTGATGCTGTGTCTGGGAGAACAAAGCATGAAACATCAGCAATGTGAACACCAATTCGAAATATTGTATCAGACACTTTTTCAATAGATAATGCATCATCCAGATCAATAGCAAAAGAAGGATCGATTGTAAATGTGCAAGTATTTCTAAGATCCTTTCTGGATTTATGCTCCTCCATAGGGATCTTCCATGGTACATTTGGAAGACAAGCCAAAGACTCAGGAGAAAAGTCAGCAGCTCTAATTGCATTTTCAAACAATATAGCACTTATTTGTGGTTCAATTTCCCCACCTCGCCCCAAAATATGCATAACCTGGACTTCGGGGCAAAGACTTTCTTCATTCCACTCATCTATTCGTGCAGCTACCAATTCCTTTTCAATTGATACATCACCATTCATAAGTCTTTCCTTTGCACAACCTGGAAGGTTTCTCACAGTAACTACCATCTTGGGGAATTTGGAATCTGTCGGTATCAGCTGTATGTAATCCAGGCCAGCAGAAAATACAGGTTCCTTGTTTTTCTTAGACAACTGTCCATTATTTAGTCTTACATTTTCTTCCCCTTCAGGAAGCCATGGCTTCAAAGCAAGGAAACCAATTACTGCTTCACGACGAGGAGAGTTTCTGATGATAGACAAGACTCTTCCAGTAGGACGTTTTGATTGATTAGAACTTATCATAGCACATATTCTCTCTAAAGCTCTTGCAGCTTCTCCCTGCTGACAGACACCATTCTTAGCTGAATTTGTTGAAGCCCTAGAGTGGTTGCATCGATTGTACCTGCTATCAGAGGTCATATATCTATTTCCAAGATCACTACTAACAGATTCACTAAAACCACTGTTTTCATGATTTTGATCTCCATTGTCCATTGGGAGTGTATTATCACTGGAATTGCAGTGGGCATCAACTTGTTCATTCTTGGCATCATTATTGTCAATCACTCCACTGGCCTCGGTCAGCGTATCTGAACCACATGATGCAACAGGACTGCTGCGGACACTTAATCCTTTCAACTTGGTCCAGTATGCAACAGGCTCCAACATTACAGCAACAATATCACCTTCTATCTACAAAAAATTGTTAAAACAACCAAAATGAGGTATGTCAAGGAATCTTCAAGGTGATTTCCATGCAGGATCAGTTTATTCTAAACAAGTACTTATGTGTATTATTAGAATATAGTACACCTTCCATCCAAAAATAAAGTAGCAATTGAAGAATGCATGTGAACACAACAATACCACAAAAATATCATACACGGTAATATCTGTAAAAAGGTCTTCAGGACGCATCTTAGTAATAAATACACTACTTGTTTCTCCCTCTGCTTTAAAGAGAAACACATAAAGATATGCATGGAGAAAGAAAAGCTGTAAACACATCAAAAGGATCCGTCCATGTAACAGTTTTCTGAACAGGTTGCAGGACTTGAGAAGAATGAGGTCAACAAGCAATACATGAACCTTTTGTAGCAACTAAAAGTGTATTTTAATAATAATTTGTTATGATAAAAGCAAAATTTCATATACAGCTACAACAAAAATTATTCATCCAACAAAAAAAAAGCTTATGTAGCAGTCAACCTCCCCCATTAACATGAATTTGTAGCATAATGTAAAAAAGGGTGGCCTCCATGCAAGATCAGTTTAACGGAAACTATGCAAAGGTAAACATCATTGGACCTGCAAGTGCCTTTTAACTAAGTGTTTCTCAGACAACTCTTGACAATACAAACAAAACCACCTATTCTATAGCAAATATGTGTCATCAATAACAATAGAACAGTTTACCACGTATCCTATACTAAACATGTATCATCAACAAAAAATAGAACAATTTAGAAAAGAGGAATAATCTGTGAATCTTCCAAAAGTATGAACCAATGATCAGTCACCAAACATGTATTCATTGTTACATTTAGTAATTTTTCAACTTCACTGTAGGATCATCAACACTCAGCAGAAAGAAGCATACAACAGAGAGTGCATGTAGGATTACATAAAGCTCTGTGCTCCCACTAAATAAACATACCGCTCTATTTTGAGAAGAAACTCCATTAATAAGAACATCCACCTGGAGACCATCTATGGTACAGTAGGCCTGCAGCAGCAAAGAAACACACCCAATAAGAATTCAACAAGAATATGTTGTACAAACCAAAATTTCAAAAACAAGCTTTGTTCCTGACCTCGAGCCGGTTATGTGCATTCACACGAAATGTTGCTTTAAAGGCACGACCTTTCTACAAAATCAAAGACAAAAAAAAGATCAATCAGTATGGTTCCTCTCTCTAAATTTTATCTCCTATTAGACTAAACAACAGGATTACCTCGATCGCCTCTTCAACAGCCTGCTCCGACCAATGAGGAGCAAAATACTTCTTCGAGTTGCGTAGAGGAGCTGCCACAGGAGCAGGAACCTCCTTCGCAGGAACTGAGGAAGCCGGCAAAGGGCATGACTTGGAGATCTCCTCGCCGATCATTCCTGCAGGCAGGAATGTCGAGTTCGACCCTCCAAAATTCCCGTCACCGTTGAAGTGCATCGGAGGAAGGGAATTGAAGGCGATATCGGACGCGCTGATCGGACCGGCGCCCATGATGCCAGTCCAATTCCCCGGCCGCCCGCACGACGTGTCCACCGAGCTGCAACCTCCACCTGTCCAAAAATCGCCGCAGAACATCAACGAAACGAACAAAAAAAAGCCTTACCTTTAGACCAAATATTGAACGAATCAGATCAATTTAAAACCCTAGAGAACAAAAGGCAACCTGGTAGAACAAGCAGATTCTGCTTTTGGCGGCGGCTCTGTCGCCGCCGCCGCTTCTTCTCCTTATCGGCCTCCTTCGCAGCTACCGCTGCCGCCACTTGTTCACCTACGTCTCCCATGGCTGGAATCGGATACCCACCGACAGAAGCGGAGAACAAAAGGGTAGCAAAAGAAAGGACGAGAGAGGACAACAAGGAACCCTAGATCTGGAGATGGATGGATCGCCTCCTCTTTCCGACAACGGGGTAAAAAATAATAAGCATCGGAAGGGGAAGGGATCGGGAGGAGGAGGAGGAGGAGGAAAGGAAAGAAGAAGCCGAGACCAAAGCCTTGGGCTTTATTGTTCGGGGGCAAGGGTCAATTGCGGGGGGTAAGGAGGAAGTGGTGGAGGAGAAGACGACATGATGGGTCGGCAAAGACAATCGCGCCGACCATTCCTTTTTATTGCCCTTTTTCTTTTACTTTCCGTGTCTTTTTCCTCTTTCGCCGAGTCAGGTAAGTGGTGCCCAACGCAGCTCAGGAGACAGGGGAAGATGGCGCCGTGTCAAGGAAGAAACCGGGAGGGTCCCACGCCACCCGACGTCATTGTGTGGCGATCTCCGTGTTCGATGGCTCGGGCGAGACAGGCGGATTTCCGGCCTCTCGGTGTACTGGCTTATACTGTTGCCGAGAAGGTCCATTTGTACATGATAAGTACCGTCGCTCGCTCTCGATCGGATTAGGTAAATTGGTATTGGCAATTCCTCGAACAGGTTACGGTCGGGTCCTCGATTGGGAACGTGGCTCGCATGCTTCCACGCCACAGACGGATAAAGGTGCTTAATACAATTTGTCACGTGTAACGTACGTGCTTCACAATGGTCGTCACCTCCTCCTGAAACCGTGTGCCCAACCACGTCACTAAACGTGGCTAATTCTTGTTTTATTGGATGCATCTATATTATGGATGGATTTGGATTAAAAGATTTATATTTATTTTTTTTACATAAAAATTTTAAATATCTAAAATTAAATTTAAATAAGAATATATTAAGATCATAATTATATAATAATATATCAACATAAAGATTATATATTTTTAGTATTATTTAAAAAAATTATTTAATTTAAAAATAGACTTTTTAATATAATTAGCAAGTTGTATGATGAACTATATATATACAAAAATTAGTGAAGCATGTAGCTTTTCTATAACCTTGCGAGTTGAAAGGATAGGAATCATAGCCCACAGCTACATCCACAACACTCGTTACGTGACTTGGCAACACTTAAAGCAGACCACAGGAAGAGGAGATGATAAAGAGTACTAAATGATCTCGAGATCTATCTGTCTACAGCCAGTTTATATGTAAGGAAAAGTTGGATTTCATTGGAAGAACTCCATGACAAATTAGTGAAGCATGTAGCTTTTCTATAACGGGAAGAAACAATGTTTAACGCACTCACTCCTTCATTGTTAAGACCCATGTTTTCTCGATAACCAAAATGTTGAATCACAAAATGGAAGACAGTTTCTTAATCAACAGGCGAATAATTATAATTCTGTTAATATTTTGGACAAAATTGAGTCCATCCATCCTAAAATACAGGATGAGATAGATCAATTCTACGAAAGAATGAGATATCGTGCCCAGAAAAATAGCTTAAATGTATCTGTTATTACGATCCATTGACATATATATCACTCAATCTCTTTACGTATATTCTTTGCGCCAAGAATATGTCACTATGGGTAATCCCACAGGTCTGAAGCACAAAGAGAGAGAGAGAGAGAGAGAGAGGTAGGTGATGCTTGGAGTCCTGACGCGAACGTATGCATGCAGGAAGGGGTCTCATGGCGATCAGAAGCCGCAGAACTCGAGAGGGTTGGGCTGGCCGCCGGCGCCGGCCTCGCGGCAGCCCTTGTCGCAGGCGAAGGCGCAATCCTCCTTCGTGGCTTTCTCGAGGCGCATGCACTTATCCTTCATGCAGGGGCAGTAGCACGAGGCGGGGTCGTCATAGCCGGTCGCGACCTGTTGCGCCGAGGCCGCCGCCACCAGCAGCGCGGTCAACAGAGCCACCATTGCTACCTTGCCGAAAGCCATGTTTAACTCTTCCTCAACTTCCTCGTAGTTCGTGGTCGATGAACGAAGAACGCAGGCGAACGTAAGATGGGAGGAGGACGATGGAGCCCGGTGGGTTTTATACGTAGGTTTGTGAGGATGCATGCGTTATCCGAACCGGCCGGTGTAGAGAGAAGAAGCGGAAGAGTCGGGCAGCATTTTAAGGTGGGTTAATTGGGAAGGTGTTGAAGTGGTCTTAAGGAGAGGCTTATGCACGACCATAATAAATAATAAGTACTAATCATATTTAAGATTAAAATGATCGAATATTTTATAGGGAAATTTTCGAAAAAAAATCACTCATTTTAACTTTTTTAAAAGGTGCCTCTCTTTTTATTTTTTTATTTCCAAACAATTTTTTTTTTTTCAAATTGATGTGACATCGAGTTTTATAATGGACCCGTCCATAAGATGAATCGATCATAAACTAGTCCAATTGTAATATTTTTGTATATGCCTACGGTTTTTGTGAAGATACACTCCCACGCTTCGCTCGTCCGCGGTCGACAAGGAGAGCTCTCGTGCCCGTCTCCTCCTCCTTGCAGTGGCGCTGACCGTGCTCTTCGTGGCCTCCTCCGCCCAGGCCCCAGCCAAAGCCCCCTGCCGTCGTCACTCCGCCGACTCCTGCACCCGCATCCCGCGCAAAGGCACCGTTCTCGGCCCCCAAAATTTCCGCCGCCACCTCGAATCCCTCCATCAACGAGGCCACGTCGTCGCCCGCCCGCGACTTTGCCCACCGACCACACCGGCGCCTCAGGTCTCCACTCTGTCTCCCGGGCCTCCTCCGCCGTCATCATCGCCGCCGCCTTTTGATCCCACGTCCATTTATCTCTCTCTGTCTATTGTGTTGTATAAACCCCATTGCATATGTCGTATTATTATGCTCGACGCCTTAAAACTCCTCGATAACGTTGTGTTGCTTGCTACTGTATTATTGTTCTGGTGATTCCTCACAGTTCCATTGTATGCATATGGTCTTGGAGACCACACTATATACATTTGTTTGATTACAAGTTGGTTCAGTGTATGTGTGTTCATGACATATTTGATGTGTGCATTTGTTTCTTCTCCAACTGCTCTCCAAACCATCAAACCCTAACTTTAGTGCTCAAGCAACAAAGAGGTCTTGCAAGAACAAGATGTCCTTGTTACCTCCCTTACCTTAGAAAAACCACTATGGAAGACCGGTACTTATGCTATTCCATGCCTTGTACCGTTTGAAGCTTCGGTGTTTTAGGAAATGGCATCGCGTTATCGTCATCCGTTACATTTATAGCTGCCGTCTCGACTTCCTCGGAACCCACATTCCCTCCCACCCCACCTGCGTCGATGGCGACGACGAGCCGTCATCGTTCGGTTGCCCGACTCGGCGACGGAGGAAGCATTGGGGCTGTCCTCTTCCTGCTCGCGCTGCTGCCCGACATGACTCGGTGCGCCGAGCCCCCGTTCCCGAGCCCCCAGTACGCCCAGGTCAGCAACAGCAGCTTCGGCCTCTCGTCGATTGTCCTCATCATCGTCATGGTCACCTCCTTCTTCCTCCTCGCGTTCTTCACGGTGTACATCCGCCACTGCGTCGGCCTCCCAATTCCCATGGAGGGGCCGAGCACCGGGGAGGGTTCCATGTCGTTCCGGCGCCGGGCGCCGGTGGGGTTGAGCCCGGAGATGCTCGAGACGTTCCCGACCATGGCGTACGTGGAGGCGAAGGCGCTGATGGTGGGGCGGGGGACGCTGGAGTGCGCGGTGTGCATCAGCGAGTTTGCGGACGACGAGGCCCTCCGTCTTCTGCCCGGCTGCTGCCACGTCTTCCACCCCGATTGCATCGATGCCTGGCTCGCCTCCCACATCACCTGCCCCGTCTGCCGCACTGACATTGCCGCCGCAATCGCAGCCGCTGAAGCTGATGGCGACGGCGAGGATTTTGACCCACCGCCCGACTACGCTGCCGCTGCCTCAGACCCGGGGACCTGCGACTCGCCCGCGGACCACGTGGTCGACGTGGACAGGACGCCGACGGAGGAGGAGGCGATCGAACTGGAGCGGATAGGGAGCCAGCAGCGGGAGGCACGGGCCAGAGCGGGACGGTATCCGCGGCCGTCGAAGCTGCCCCGCTGGAACTCGACCGGGCACTCGCTGGGGCAACTCGGTTCGCTGGAGGACGTCGACCGCTACACGCTGCGGCTGCCGAAGCACGTACGACAGGAGATCTTCGCGGCGCTGAGGTTCCACCGGTCCGCGAGCTGTGCCACGTTCCCGATCGCCCCCAGCGAGGATAGCTCCCATCAAGGCCAACGCGGCAGCGCAGAGGCAGGGTTCAGCCGCGGGGGTTGGAGCGTGCGGCAGGCGATCTCCGACCGTTGGCCCTCCTTCTTCATCCGGACGGTCTCGTCGACGGTCCCAACGAGGAAGAGAGGGGACAGCACCGATGGTTCCACGAAGAAGGTGGACACGGAGGGATCGTCGGGGGGGAGGTTTGCGTCCGTGTGGGCGCCCTTCGACTGGCTCGTCGGCCCCGGCGCAAGGGTAAGCGCCGCCGGGCAGGAGCGCGGGCTACCGCGGTGACCCGGTGGGGCGGACGAGTTGACCGAGTCGACGTAAACTCGGCACGCTGCCTTCCTCGACTCCCCCAGAATAATAATCATGATGACGTGTCCACTCACAGGCCGTTGGATTTGGGATAATCCACGGTGGACAATGCCTCGTAGACGTACGTAAAAATATGCTTCTCATGTCATGATGTGTTATTTGACTTAGTCTTAGGATCATCAATGCGTATGTGCTCACACTGTATCGTTGTATGTAGGTAAATGGGTCAATTTTTTTTGTGTGATTGATCACAATATTTGATTTGGAGATGACCAAGGCAATCGAAGAGATGCTATCCTGTTTTCTCTAATAGAAATTATTTATGTTCCCAAAGTGAGCAGCCAGGTGGCCTGAAAAGGAAGATGGCCAATTTGATATATATACATATATGTATATATATTCTTGGCCTAAACAACATCAGTGCAATGATATAAATGTCGAATTTGGTGAATGAAATCATGACTATATCCAATGAGTCCATTACAGAAATCCCACTTTGGATAGATGTATCTCAAGATCCACACTTCCTCATGTTCATTGCCTATAACATGCTAAATGTGTTATTGAATGCAACAAATTGTATTCTAAACAAGCTTCTCATTTCCAAACAAAAAAAATGAAAGATAGATAAAGAAGGCACTCCCTCCCATGAAAGAACTTGCTTACTTGTCCATGCTTTGCTCATCTGGAGGAAGAGTCCTTGTTTCCTGCTGTTTAGCAAGGTAACCCATCCATCCTGCAGACACACAGAACAGAAGCAAGCATGAGAAAGTGAGAGAGAGAGAGAGAGAGAGAGAGAGAGAGAGAGAGAGAGAGAGAGAGAGAGAGGGAGGGAGGAAGGTACCCTGAGAAGGGTCAAGTCCTCTGTTGTGGAGCTCTCTGAACTCCTGGCACAGAGAGCAGCAAGGGCAGAAGAGATGGAGAGTGCGATCCTGAGCCGGGGAAGAGATCAAGTTGTACTTCTTCCTCAGCTGTTGCCGGTAGTGGGCACCAAGAATCCAACAGGTGCAGAGAGCAGGAACCAGCAGGATGTACATGAAGCTCCCCAGGGTGCAGCCTCAACAATCATCAGCATCACATTATGTCTATCTCAGACAACAAAACTCACAATATGTAGAAAGAGAGAGAGAGAGAGAGAGAGAGAGAGGAGTAAGTAATTCCTTACTGGTTTGGCCTTCATCCAAGATCTCTGCAATTTGTCCAAAGGTTACACACGGGCAGAAGGCAGTCAACACAGCTGCAGTTGAGGAGAGAGCAATCTGTCAACTACCATGAAATGATATCCAACGCATGAAAACATGTGAAGAGACGACATGGGAGCCACGAGAGAAGAATGAGAAGAAAACCATAGGTTTGGTTCTCTCCACAGTCGAAGAGTGCCGTCGTCCACGGCCTGCCGATGGGTTGACGCTCTTCCTGGCTCGGAGGTTCGCCAGGTGCATGAGACCCCGGCGTAGAGGACGGCACCGGATCGCCACCGACGGCCGGCGGAATAGCAACAGCCGGGGAAGTGTCGGATTGCGTGCCGTCGCTGCTGATCTCCACCATTGCATGTGCGTGCCACCAACACCCTCCCACCCCGAGACCACATTTATACACGTAGTCTTCGTTCTCGTAATCTACCATCACCAAAAGCTGTAAGCATCGTTACCTCAGAACTCCGGCCTTGTTCTTCTCGTGGATATCGATCGCTGTCCCTTCCTAGTCACAACCTCGGGTTCTTTTCTAAGGTTTCCTACTAATTTATTCCTCGATCTCATCACCATTAGCATACATATTGAATCTGGTTGTGCAAACTGTCATGTTATGCGAGTTGGAAAACGAGACTCCACAAACTATTAGAGATGACACCGATTAGACTTGGATCATACTAGAGATAAATCAAGTTCTTAATTATGAGACAATATTTTTGACCTTGTTTGCAAGCTGTAACACCATGTCAGCTTAGCATCATCCTTCTACTCTCTCTCTCTCTCTCTAATGTTGTCATTAAAGTTACCAGAAAAATTATAAAAGTTATCGAAATCAAAAGAATATTCAGATAACAACTGTAAAGAATATATCATAAAACTAACATAGAATTTAATACGATTTGATAAAATTTTATCTATATCGATAAAATAATTATTTTTTTATAATGTGAGAGATCATATAGTTATTATAATTCAAGCATAAATTTCTTTAGCCCATTCCGAATGATAGCCATGAGCAACCTTTTGTATAGGGATAGTGGTCTTGTTGGAAATAATCCAAGTAGTTAAGATGATGATGAGATTAGTTTAGATGAGGATAAGATTTATTTAGATGTGATAGATTTTTTAGTATTTTAAAATATATGTATTTTATCTTTTAATCAATATAAATAGGTGCTCTTGGTTTATTCCAGAGCACTGCAGACTGTTGATTGAAAGTACTCCTGGTGTCTTCTACTATTCTCTTCTCCTTCTTTCTGAAGTTCTGCAGAAAAGTCAACAGTGGTATCAGAGCCTGGTTCAAAGAAAATCAAAATGAGTATATCGATCAAAAAGAAGGGAAGACTAGTAGATCCAGAAAAAATAAAAAGAAAAAAGAGAAGATGACAAGCCTTACAGTAAGTGTTCTTAATCAATTTCTTCTTATCCTCAAAGGTGATAATTATCAGTTTTGGGCTATTAAAATGAAAGATTTAGAATCAAATTCTTCGTTGTGAATTTTAAACACTTATGATGAAAGATTTGGAATCTGTTACTGATTTCTTCTCAAAAGTTTCTTCTATTGTGAATCAAATGAGATATTATAGTGAAAATCTAAAAGATCAAACTGTAGTAGAAATTTTTTTACGAAGTTTATGTTCAAAATTTGATATGATCTCTACTCTTATAGAAGAAATTAAAGATACAAGTTCATTATCTATTGATGAATTAATGAGATCTCTTTCAGTTCATGAACAAAAAGTGAATAGATCTTCAGATGAAACTTTGGAACATGTTCTTCAAATGAAGATTGATCAAAAGAATGATCAAAAAAAGAATTCAGAAATCAGATCTCAAAGGAGAGGTCAAAAGGACAGAGGACGGGACCGACCAAATGAAGGTAACAAAGAAACTCGAAAATATTTTTATTACAAAAAAATAGGGCATATTGAAAAGGATTGTTGGTACAAAAATAAAAATCCAAATGTTCCTCTATGTTCTTATTTTGAAAAATATGGACATTTTGAAAAAGATTGTTGGAATAAAAATTAAACAAACTATCATAAGGAAAAAAATGACGACAAATATTCTAGATCTGTTTGATTTTTAGATAGTGGATGTAGTGATCATATGACAGGGGATAAAAGTCTCTTTTAGAAACTTGATGATTCGATCAGATCTATTGTGCAGATGGGAAATGGTAAAAAGACTCAAGTAAAAGGAAAATGAACATTTGCTATGAACATAAAGTCTGGTAAAAAAATTATTGATGATGTGTTATTTATTCCTGATTTAAAATAAAATCTCATTAGTATAGGACAACTAATGAGAAAAAGATATTATGTTATTTTTGATGAAGAAAAATATCTGATTTATGATATAAAAAAATTGGTAAATTGATAACAACTGCAAGGATGACAAAAAATAAAATATTTATCTTATTATTTTCGGACTTTGTTACTCCTACCGAAGAATCAATATTATGAAAAAATAATTATAATTATTTAAAATTCTGTGGATCTATGCAAACTATCTCAGATGATGCAGGTCGTAATGTTGATGACACACATATACAGAAAATGGGTGAAGCTCTAAACTCCAAGGACAACAATGAAAGTATATATACAGGGTTGATAAAATTTTCTGATGATGTGAAGAAAGACAAGAGAAATAAAAGAAAAATGAAGCTTCCGCATATAAAGAGATTCAATCCTACAAATGCAGAGTCTCCATCATATCATCAAAGATGGCTATCAAAGAGAAAAATGTCAAGAGAAATGATAAAATATTTCAGGTCAGAAGTTCTAAAAGACAGAGAAAAAATATAAGATAGTCGCTGCAGCAACGAAGATTAGCTTGCCGACATCTTCACAAAAATTTTGGCAAAGAAAATATTTCTTTGAAAATAATTTTAAATTATAACTACTTGAATTAAGAGGTGTGTTAGAAATAATCCAAGTAATTAAAATGATGATGAGATTAGTTTAGATGAGGATAAGATTTATTTAGATATGATAGATTTTTTAATATTTTAAAATATCTGTATTCTGTCTTTTAATCAATATAAATAGGTGTCTTGATTCATTCCAGAGCATCGTAGACCGTTGATTGAAAGTACTCATGATATCTTTTATTATTATCTTCTCTTTCTCCCTTAGAAAATCTAACAGGTCTTACTCTTCTTCCCCGTTGCAGCATCCAGTTTTCCAACCTTCTCACCCTAGTTCCTGCTCCTTTCTTTCGGTCTCTTCTTTCATTAGCTCCTTCAGCACCTTTGCCACACACACAGCCTCAGCAAAGTTGTCATTTATTTGCAGAACCCTGCCATCTGCATCCTATTGGAATTTGTGTAACCTTTTAGATTCTTCCAATTGGAGGTGCAAGGAGGGATCTTCCGGTCTCATTGGTCATTCACTAAGACAGGGCGTGGTGGGGAGTGTTTGCTTTTATGCAGAACTTTAGAAAATAATAGTAGAGATCATCAAAAGTATTTTTAATCAATAGTCTATCGTAATTTTAAATGAACCAAGAATATTTATTTATATTGATTAAAAGATATAATATAAATATTTTAAAATATTAAAAAATCTATCACATCTAAATAAATCTTATCATCATCTTAACTACTTGGATTATTTCCAAGATACCCCTTAATTCAAGTAGTTATAATTTAAAATTATTTTCAAATAAATATTTTCTTTGCCAAAATTTTTGTGAAGATGTCGGCAAGTTGATCTTCAATGTTGTAGCAGTTGTCTTATGCTTCTGCTTAGGTCTATAACTTGACATTTTTCTCTTTAATATCCATCTCTGATGATCTGATAGTGACTTTATATTTATAGGATCAAATCCCTTTGAACGCAGAAGCTTCATTTTTCTTTTCTTTCTCTTGGCTTTTTCACATTATCAGAAACTTCTATCATTTTTGTATGTGTACCTTTATTGTTACCCTTGGAGTTTAAGATCTCATCCTTTTTCTGTGGATATGTTTTATCAACTGTAGTTTCCAAATGATTATGACCTGCACCATCTGACATATTTTGCATAGATTCACAAAATTTTAGATGATCATAACTATTTTTTCATAACGTTGATTCATCAGTAGGAGTTATAAAATCTAAAAATAATAAGGCAAACATCTTATTTTTTGTCATCCTTTGCTATCAATTTACTAATTTTTTTATAATAAATCAGTTATTTTTCATCATAAAAAATAACATAATATCTTTTTCTCATTAGTTGTCCTATACTAATTTGATTTTATTTTAAATAAGGAATAAATAACATATCATCAATAATTTTTTTTACCAGACTTTGTGTTCATAGCAACTGTTCCTTTTCCTTTTACTTGAACTTTTTTACCATTTCTAATATGCACAGTAGATCTGATCGAATCATCAAGCTTCTGAAATAGACTTTTATCCCCTGTCATATGATTACTATATCCACTATCCAAAAATCAAACAGATCTAGAATATTTTTCATCAGATGCTATAAAGAAAATACTTTCTTCATCTTTTTTGTCATCATTACTTTCCTCGTGATAGTTAGTTTGATTTTTTTTCCAACAATCTTTTTCAAGATGTCCATATTTTTCACAATAAGAACATAAAGAACATTTGGATTTTTATTTTTATACTAGCAATCTCTTTCAATATGTCATATTTTTTTACAATAAAAGTATTTTCGAGTTTCTTTGTTACCTTCATTTGGTCGGTCTCGTCCTCCGTCCTTTTGATCTCTCCCTTGAAATCTGATTTCTGAATTCTTTTTTTGATCCTTCCTCTGATCAATCTTCATTTGAAGAATATGTTTCAAAGTTTCATCTGAAGATCTGTTCACTCTTTGTTCATGAACTAAAAGAGAACTCATTAATTCATCAATAGATAATGTACTTGTATCTTTAGCTTCTTCTATAGCAGTAGAGATCATATCAAATTTTGAACATAAACTTCGTAAAACTTTTTCTACTATATTTTGATCTTTTAGATTTTCACCATAAGACCTCATTTGATTTACAATAGAAGAAACTTTTGAGAAGAAAACAATAATCGATTCTGAATCTTTCATCATAAGTGTTTCTAATTCACGTCGAAGAATTTGAAGCTTTGAAATTTTTACATTTTCTGTGCCTCCAAACATATTTTTTAGTATCTCCCAAACGTCTGTTGATGTTGTTATCATCATGATTATGGGAAATAGGGAATCATCTATTGCTTGTTGTAGCATGTAAAGGGATTTTGCATCTTTTTATATATTTTCTTTCATCTGATTTTTTTGATCTTTTGTAATACTAGGATCCTGCATATCATACTGAACAAAATCATCTTCTACCAAATTTCATAATCCTTGTGAAATAAGGAGAGTTTTCATTTTAATAGCCCAAAACTGATAATTATCACCTTTGAGGATAGGAAGAAGTTGATTAGGAACACTTATTGTAAGGCCCACCATCTTCTCTTTTTTCTTTTCTTTTTTTTTTAGATTTACTAGTCTTCCCTTCCTTTTGACTGATCTGATATACTCCTTTTGATTTTCTTTGAACCAGGCTCTGATACCACTGTTGGCTTTTCTGCAGAACTTCAGGGAGAAAGAGAAGAGAATAGTAGAGACACCAGGAGTATTTTCAATGAGCAGTCTGCAGTGCTTTTGAAATGAACCAAGAGCATCTATTTATATTGATTAAAAGATAGAATATAAATATTTTAAAATACTAAAAAATCTATCACATCTAAATAAATCTTATCATCATCTAAACTAATCTCATCATCATATTAACTACTTGGAATATTTCTAACATGGAGTGCATCATAGGCACAGGTGGTGAGCCTGACGCTTTTGGAACTCTCTTGTGCTTGAACTTTAGAGGCTCGAGTGGATCTACAGGCATCCCAACCATCCGAATAATCTACTCATTTGCACCAGAATTTATTATTGTAGACTACTGCGATGGCTTGTACTTGATGAACTTCGACTCTGTAGATTGCACAGGGACATTCTTCGACTGGGCTGCACTCAATCTAACATGAAGAATCTTCTCCAAAGCTTCCTTCAACCTCCGTGTGCACTCCTCAATATCTTTCTCCTCCTCACTTTCATGAACAATAATCTAACATGAACCCTGATATGAGCAAAGAACTTGAGACCAGCTCAAATTTGAGCGATAAATCACGCAAGACGACACGGGAGAAGAAGGCGCGAAAAGAAGAGTTTGGGGATTGGTGAGTCGAACTACAGAGAGAAGCTCACACGAGCTTATCTCATATAGAGGAAGTGAACCTAAATTAGGTGAACTCAACCAAGACCGATCCGATTTGGTTTTAGCCCCATAAAGAAATTAAACCATTTTTTATGGCAACATTATTTTAGGATAGTTTAAAGAATTTTTTTTTAAAAAATTATTAACAGATGAAAAAAGATTAAAAAAATCTAAAGGCCAATAAGGCTCTCGAGCTCTAGATGGTGAATTATATATTTTTTATTTGGTATTTGATCAAATATTTTGAATGATTTAAGCATCAAAGGGACCTTATTGGATATATCTAGAAATAATTTTTTTATAGGATCCAATTTAAGATTAACTACTCTTATTATAATTTTCTCTTTTTTCAATCTTATTCACATTCTCTTTTTACACAATATCCCTCACCTCTTATAACTTAAAATTATAACTAAACTCAAGAGGAGGAGAAGACTCAAATTATACTGAACATGAGAGCTTATAATATTTTACTATCTCAGGATTGGATGCTCTATCAACCAAGTCTGAATGAGGTATTTATAAGCCCTAAAAGGCTTCAAAAATAAGGCCAAAAATTTAAATCCTAAAAATTTAAAGATATGAGTAGTACTATTGCTGACATGACATTGTGTGGTACTACCATTATCGCTTTTGATATCATAAATATAAACTCTGATGGTACTACTATTGTAAAATTTAAATTTTGGGTGGTATTATCACCTAGAATACTATCATTGCCATAGGTGGTACCACCATCAGAAAGATTGACAAAAAAGAAACCATGCTTATCAGTTGGCTTAAGCGAAACTATTGCTTGTGTCTGATAGTACCATCACCTAGGCCTAGTTTATGAAGCTTTCAGTATGTTGTACAATCTTCTGGTATGTCATATGATCTTCTGTTTCTTTGTATGAACCTCTGGCACATCGCTCTTTCTTTTGGCATATCACCAATTCTACCGATATGTTGGCTATCTCGTGACATCCAATCTTCTAGTGCAATATCTGATTCTTCTAGCATGATGCCAAAACATATAGCATAAAGTCCAATCTTCAACATGTTGACTAATCCTCTAGCTCAATATCTAATTTTTGACATAATAATCTTTTAGACACAATGTCCGACTCTCCTATTTCAATAATTGGTCCTTCGGTGGTTTTAGAAGTTGATACCCAACACCAAAATGACCAACGATAACGTGGCTGACGCACCCCAAAGCACTCCCTTCAAAGATAATGTGACCAATACAATCCAAAGTACTCCCTTCGATAAAGTGCTCTCTTAGATGACAAATATAGCCCAAAATTATCCCTTCGATAATAGAGCAACCAACATGACCCAAAGTACTCCCTTCGATGATGATGATGCGATTAAAATAATCCAAAGTGCTATGTTCGATAACAAAATGTCCAACACGACTGACCCTTTAATGTTTGTATGATTAACACGACCCAAAGTGCTCCCTTCAATGATAGCATGATCAACACGACCCAAAGTAATCCTTTCAATAATGGCATGATCAATGTGGCCTAAAGTACTCCCTTCGTCGACTATGCACTCTCTTTGACGATAGTGTTAATGAAACGTCCCAGAATGCTCCAATACAATCAACATGACCCAAAGTGATTCCTTCAACGATGGTGTGATTGATGCGGCTCAAAGCACTCCCTTCGATGATGGAGCAACTAATGACAACCCAAAGCGCTCCTTTTGTTGAGAACATAGTCAAAATAAAAATCACATCATGTCCTCACTTTCATAAAAGAGGACAAATTATAGAAAAATAATGACATAACCAACACTTCAAAGGTGTGTGACCGATACCTCAATGCCACATGATTGATACTTCAATGCCATGTAACCAATACGTTATGGATGTTACTGTCCACATCACAACTTTCACATATACGGTGAATCCGAGGATTTATAATTTAACCAACTATTCTCGATATTATTGTATGTTTATGAGCACATAATATTCCAAAAGTCACACTATAAAATGCCCTCTAGATATATTTGTATTCGACACTTGATCAAATTATTCAAACTCTTTTACTAATTTAATCATCAAAATAGTTTTGTTGGGTAGACCCCTGTTGTAGTTTATAGTTCCTTTTTTTTAGGATCTCTTATCCAACCCCCTCATCTTCTGACATACTAAACAATCTCTCGATACTGAACAACCAAAATTTTCTTTAATTTAAGTTAAAATTATTTAAAAGATACATGGCAAGATGAAAAATATGGTATCTCAAACTTTTGCAAGCTAATAATTATCTAATGATCTTGCAATTATTGTATCCTAAAGACTAAACACACAAAAGTGCAAGTCCAGTCAATCTGCAAATGATGATGTGCCAATCAGAAATATCATAACAACATAACATACTAATCTCTCAGAAAGCATTCTCCTTGGACTAATAATTCTTTTACTGATGGACTGACTTGAGGAGGTGCCTCCTTTTTGGCTACTTCTTGACATAAGTTTTGGCTAATTTACATCCAATTCATTACACAAGCAAGTAAACATCATCTCATTGCAAGAAACAAAGAGATATATAGATCCCTCAAATGTTACAGATAGATGAAGGAAGCAATATTTAAGAAACAAAAAATGGTTCAAGAACATGAAAAGGAGCAAAAGATAAGGGAGTCTATGACCCAACAACAGCCTGTAAGAATTATGGCAGAGGGGGACTAACTACAGTAAGTGTTGATGTTACCAAAGTTATATAGCAACTTTGTATGCAACAGCAATAACAATATAATAAATAAATGATTCACATGAAATTAAATATGTCATTCATGTAAACCAATAATATATTCACCTAAAATTTCCATTGTCATAATTATATTTATATACTCATTTGTTGTGTTTGATTTGAGATTCTACTCCCCCCCCCCCCCACAAATCATAGTTTTGGTTCCTAGGACAAAATTTCATAGGTTATTATCCTAAATTATATTTGATTCTAAATCTCATGCTGGTTGGTGACATCCTGTTCTCTTGAGTTATTAAGCATAAGTCAGCTTCCAGCTTCATAACATGCATCTTGGTGAAGATAAAAAATGTACATGTGAAAGAAATGGAATTGAATAATGGAAGGACAAACTTAGGGTTGGTTAATGGTATCCTGATGACATGGATCAACCTGGAAGGTGGCCAAGTTCCAACACAAGCAATGTTGTTTAATTTTTTATTTCTGTCTCATCAGTCTCTTGTTCATAGAACAGCCTCAACAAGCATGGGGATCTGTGCATTGACAGTCCAGGAAAAAAATGTTTTGGCAGGGTTATAATTTTCCTTTGGTTTTTCTCAACCATTACTAGCTTGATCATAATTGTACTTGCTGATAACAAAAGAGTTATATCATACTAATCTGCAAAAGTGTATGCCAATGTACTTTGAACAAATGGAAAACTCTGAATATTCAGATGCTTGTGTGACCAATTGATGGTAGAAAGTTCAATTCAAACGTAGAAAAATTTTGTAGACACTATACAGAAAGAGGGCTTTTAGATTATAATAATAACATCATGGTTTACTACTCTGAAGACCCCCTAAATTATAGGTATAGATATTGAAGGATGAAGAAGCCAGGTTAAAACTCTAATTTACATTAATATCTTTCAATATTTACATATTAAATAATTCAACCTAATGGGATAATTAATTTATCAATTTCATTTGATCAAAATTATTTTTTAAAATATTTAAGCTAAAATTGATAATAATTCATCTATCAAACGCTTATAATTTAATCTTATTCTTAGGTAAATTCAAATGATTAACTAGAATATTTAAGTTAAATTTGATAGTAATACACTAATTGAGTCAATCTTAATCTTACTCACTTCCGATATTAAACTATGTTATGTTAAAATATTTTAAAATTTAATTATATTTGTAAAGATGATTTAACTCAAACAAATTAACAAGGGAAATTTAACCTAGGTTTTCTAGATGAATATTAACATAATGAGAGAAATTTAATACATATAAGAATATATATATAATTTACAATGATAAATATATTATTTTAAACTATGCAAGTTATATGTTTGTCAAGAATCCCTTTTATTCATGATGTATTCAATATAGATGAATCATAACAACAAAGTCTGATTGCCTCTATTTGTCACAAATAAGTGCACATGCCATAACCTTCAGATGAAGAGGATCTCACTGAGTGCTTTAGTAGCTGCTACTGTTTTATGTTAATCTGAACTTGGATGAGGAAAATTATATATATATATATATATATATATATGTGTGTGTGTGTCCAAAATGCCTTGAAACAACATATGCACAATTTAATGGCCTTTGCCAGATTGGATCTCAGGATGTGTTTGATTAGGACTAAATAGACACTTGTTAACAAAGGGAGATCCCAAAAGAGGCAAACAAAGCTGCAGGGAGTAATTCTCCACTGCAAATACAGCTTTGATCTATAGATCAGGCACTGAAACTTCCAAAAGTCTACCAGCAGTCTTAACACACACATCTAATTAATACTGGATTCTCCTGCTCCTTGAAGGTTTTGTATGTTGCCTTCCCAACATTTCTACTGACAAGGGCTCTTCTCTTGTGCCATGGGAGGATGAGCAAATTCCAGAGTCAAAGCAGACAACCATGGATCAAATAGTAGGATGGCAGGCATTAGAAAAACAACAGAACTTTTTGAAGAAATCCACTTCTATTTTTTTTCTCAAATTCTGTTCCTTTTTTTTCCTTTTTTTTTTTCTGAATGGTAAAATTCTGATCCTGAAAGAAGTTTAGTTCCTGATTTCTTCACTTTGAGAAGAATAACACCAATGCCTAGCAGCACCTTGCTGCTAAATAGATTCACCATCTCCTTCCATTTCTCTTTAATTTTTCTTAATCTAAAAGATGGTGGATGACACTTGGCTCACTTGCTTGTACCTGTTCCTTTTTTTCTCAAATTCATTCTTTTTCTTTTTCTTTTTCTTCTTCTTTTTTTTTTGTGTGGAAGAACTCCTCAGTACACCAAAATTCTCCCAGAATAAACCAAAATACTTGTTTGGAAGTAGCAAAGCCTCCCGAGAGAGCAAGGAGTCCACACATGCACAGCTACTTCATGACATTGATCATCTGCTTACTTTCGCCCTCTTGCTAGCTGGAGATGTATGGAGACATGTTGCATGTGATACAACAGTTGCTTCATCACTCTGATAGGTCAGGCAAGCAGCATCTAACACCCCAACTGGGCTTTGCGGCACAAAGGACACTGATGAGCTACCATCTTTAGGTGACTGCTTCCACATGAACACCTTGTCTTGAATCACTTCAAAGCATTCCAACACCCTCTCCTGCAACAACCAAAGTATCGATAATTGAAATCTGAAACCCATCAAACATGGAAACCCCCTCGGAGATGAGACTCAAAAGCATTAAACACCTGGTAATAATCCTCGAATGAAACTGCAATGCTAAAAACAATTTGAAAATCTTTTACCAACTGGTAGCACCCATGAAAGAAGATTTTGGTCCAAGAAAGATATCAGTAGTAATGCTAGAATCGTTTTTACCTTTGCTACATGAGTGCAAAAGGACAGACTCTTCTCAGCATCCGCAACCTGGGTATCTCTCAGAACCAGCAGTGCAATGGCTGCAGCAATTACTGAAGGTCTGAATGCTAGGCAATCTATCCCTGCATCCAGTTACTTTTGATTCTTAGCCATTCGATTCAACTACCAATGCTAATGATAAATCAGATTCCAAAGTTTATAGCTTTCATAAAGAAATCTACCTATAACTGTGCCCAAGATGAGTTCTGTAGATCGAGAAACCAACAACTTGGTCGGTGGATTGCCACCACTGAACTTGTGAAGGAAGAAATCTATGTACGAGAAAGGAGTCACAGCTTGCATCCTCCATTTGAGGGTGTTCAGCACTAGAAGCTCCATTCTCTGAATAGTCCTATCTTCAAACACATATTTTGTTTCACCAACCTACCCAACAAGATACAGATAGGGTAGAAACAGAGATATTTTGCAAAGATTATATCAAGATAATTGTGTTCTTGGTGTCATCTCACCTGTAAATCCAGGGCCAGAGGGACTTCAGTTTCCTCCAACTTGGCAGCCAAAGTTAGGCAGGCCACAACCAACAGCTGTGTCATCCAAGTCTTGCCTTGCTACAATTACAAACAACAAAAAGATGGGAGTCGGTGAATTATTAGATTGACATAAAGGCGCATATAAGCAACGTGTGCATGAAATATCAGATTACAGACAATGAGAGTGCTCTTACTGGAAGCTCATAGGCAGAGAGGAACCGATCCAAGTAATTGACAGATAAATAAGCACTTAATGGTCCAAAATTGCAATGGGCATGAACCTGTTGGACAAACCACAAGTGCCGTCAGTCTACAACTGAGAAGAAAAAATCTGGAAGCAAGGAGGAGAAAAAGAAGAAACCATTTTTTTTTCACTGTTTAGATATAAGAAATGAAAGACAAATAAATAAGAACAATGTGATTGATCTTCGGAATCGCATTTCAGCCAGTTCTAAAAAAAAAAAAAAATTCAAGTTTATTTTCTTATCTTACTGATCCAATAATTCACACAAACCTACGAACACAATATAAAGGTAAATCGGAATGTCTAATTAGGAATACCAATAAAACAGAGGTATAATTGAATATAAAATGAAAATAAAGCACCAACAAGAAAAAAAAGAAGAAGAGGACACATCAAGTAGCAAGAAAATGTAGTTGGCAATGGCAGCAAGTTATATAGTTACCCACATTAATTTTTTTTTTGCTTTGTTTTGAGCAAATCAACTTAAATCGAAAAAATATTCTGTGAGTTGAACTAAAGAGACAAGGAACAACAAAGAAGAAGAGAAGAGAAGAGAAGAGAAGAGAGAACCCTCCTTCCACATCCAATCGATGGCATCTCTCCTGAGGGAAAGATCCAAAGCACCGGAACGCAGCCTCTGGCCGTAGTCCTCCCTCGGTAGATGCCCCTGTTCCCTCTCGACCAACCAACCCAAGCGCTCCTCCGACTGCAAGGTAGAATCCACCGGGAGATCCCCATAAAAATCGAACCTTTTTGGTTCAGAACCCCATCTAGGCCTGTGCCCACCCTGCTCCTCCACATCATCAAAGCCCAGGATGCTGTCACCATCCTCAGCACAAAGGAGGATGGAGGAAGCACGGTCATAGCTTCGACTCATCGCTCACCGAGAGAGGAGGCGTAGATAAGGGAAATGTGAAAGCTTTAGTTACCAAAAAGGGTCCTTTTTCTCCCTCCCTCTTCTTCCCTCAAAAAAGATGACTCCTTGTCACATTGAAGCAGAGGATATCGTATGGAGAGAAAAGTGAAGGTTTTGTAGGGGAGGAAGAGAAGAGCAAAGGAAAACGGAGGAGGAAACAATTAAAATATGTATTTTTTTTTTTTACTTTTTATTTAGAGATGATGTGATAATTTATTGGTGGGAACAGTTTGAGAGGATTAGATTGTGTATGATATTTCTGTAGCATAATCCCTTAAAAATATGAATTAAGGGAAAGGTTTCTTGGGACTTCAAAAGCTTGGATATGTTTTCTTAATTAACATTTAATAATTGCACAACGATAATGACATTATCTATATAAGTATACTTATTGGAAATTATTGTTCATAAGATTGCAAAGATGAAATCCGTGAGGAGTGCTAATTACTGACATTGTTATATTATTCGGTTGTCAATAATTAGCAAATTAATAGAATTATTGTTTGTGATTCCTTCATCCTCTTTTAGTTCTTCATCTACTTAATAAAGAAAATAATGATACCTTCTGTTCTATATGGTGTGAAATGAGACGGCATTATTCCAAAAGGTGAATGCATTGCCAAATTAGATTCACAAGAAATGGGTGACATGTTCCCTACTCCTTTAATTTTGGCCTTAGATTTAGACGTTAGGAATATGATATGTTGCATTAAATTATGTAACAACACAATCTATGGACTTTTATGTATGTTAGGGATTGGAAGGCAAACACCTCTACATCTCTTCTTTCTTTGCTTTATTTCCAATGATTATATATATATATATAAACATATGAATTGATCGGTATTTACGTATTCAATTGATAAAAATTAATAAAAAATATATAAGATTAGGATTATCGCACAACTATCATTTGTTTTTTTTAATCTTAAAATGATATAAAACAATAAACCTTTTTATTATAGTATCATACGGTTCTCTGAATTTTTATACTAAATAAATAATAATAAAAACTTTATGAATAAATATTTTGTTCGGTCATAATAGTTACTATGTGAAGAATTATTATTATAATTTGCACTTGATATAATTACTAATTATATCAAATAAGTCTTATATTTGATATAAGGTTGGTCTTATCAATTTGTATTGATATATTGATCGATTGATAGTACAGTTATATATCGCTCTATACTAACGTACCATGTGTCGGTACGATAGGGTGGATCGACGACATAAAAAACTAGTGAAAAATAACTCTAATTTTAAAAAAAAAATAGAAAAAATATATTAATATTTTTAATTTAAAAATAAATAAATATTTAGTATAATTTTAGTAAAAATAATATAAATTAAGAAACAATAGTGGCACACATATTTTTTTGACTTTAAAGAGTAGCTTTGTTGTACATTTCACACGATCTTTCAATTGATATTGAATTATCTATGAAAAATAATTTAAATTATTAGATTATTTATTAAATAATTTAAATTTTAAGATCTAAATGAATCAAATAATCGATCGATATATATATTTAGTTCTATCACCAACGTATTAGGATTAATGATGTGTTTGTCAAACCTAATTTTAAAATTGATCTCATGATAAAGTATACTAATACACCATATATCATTGGTGCATCAATATGGTGATGATTATAGTTTGATCGTCTTAAACCATATGTCCGAGGTGGCACATAAAGCAAGTATAATTATAGTGCAAAGGTTGGAGAATGCTAGAACTTATTTTCACCACTAATTTATTGCTCTATATCATAAGATCGTTCATCATACTATTACTCGAAGAAGAACGATTAATTATCACTATATCATTGTTGGTTATAAGATTCTTCAAAATATAATATTTGTAAATACGTTGAACTCTACTTCGTGTCTACGTTGTGTATGCTCTATTGTATCTATTGAAAATCACTCATTATATTTTTTTTCCCCCTTTTATGTATAAACTGAACTAATACCTCGTCAAACTTGATAATCTGAATCTTAAATGATATGACATACATAAAATACTACTCTTTGATTCATATACCACTCTTAAATTATGTAGATGGGACCATCAACTCCCTAACATTGCTACCATTATTAGCCGAGACACTATTGTCCACATTACTGTCATGTCTCTAGTTTGAGTTGGTTATTGAGTGTAATTGTGAAGGTGCATCATCGTCCGACTTGATCTTTTCCAACGGTGCAATGCTAGTGCCTTCGCCTTTGTCTTTGCATATTAGGGAGGACGACTATGACAATTGAGTATCTCTAGTTCCTCAAGTAATCTTGATATTGTTTGGCTCCTTCCGTTATGTTTTAACATAGAGTGATCTTCCTCCTGCTAAAGATATGTTCTCCTTTTTTTTATTACTTCTGTGATAAAACATAAAGGACGTGAAGGATCTTTTACCTCATCAAGTAGAGAGAATCTCTCGGTTATCTACTAGTTCGACCTACTCTTACATCGATTATGAATCTTCACTGTACTATAAAGGTTGATGGGATTAATCTTTAGTTCTTCTAGCTCCTTATCCAGCTTGGCATATCACAACCTTAGTCAAATATTATAATAGACAAATATCAGTTTCTCCAACTATCTTTATAATAGTTTATTACAGTAATTCATATTAATATTGACTAATGTATGAGTGACTTTATTTTCTAAGATCTATATACTAATGACATGACACAACTATATTATGAAAGAGTGAATTGATTATTTTTGAAATAATTGACTCTCCATAATGATATGTTGGCAAGAATTGATATATAATATTTCTTAGTATTGATAATAAATTATATTACGTTTGAAGACTATACCTAAATTAAATGATCGAATTAAGATAATGTGCTACAAGACAAATAATTTCACTAATAAAAATTTTGAATATTAAAAAATTAAATTAAATTACACTGAATATAAATTTACTTATATTATGGATATTTTGAATAATATGAACTTAAGTCCTATGACTAATGATATATAAGTATTTCTCGATCTTAAAATCACCTATAGAAACTTTTTTAATCTACTCTCTTGTTATAATCAATATATGTCTAAAATAAGGCTTTTGAGAATGCTTGTCGATATCTACCTTACAGAAGATAACCTAAAATGGTTCCACTCCTATCATAATTTCATTCATAATATCCTAAAATCTAAAAAAATAATAGTTCTTTTTTACTTTCTTTCCATTATCCAATCTTGAATACTTAAAATTGTATCATTCTTGTGAGGTGAGTATTGCCTTAGAGGCTCTACCTATTTTACTATATTGATCTGAAGGTAATAAAATTTATAGCAAACTAAGTGATTCTAGATCAAAGTATCTTATTATTTATATATGTTTACATTAAAAAGTGGACCAATGATAATTTTATATAAATTTTATGATCAACTGTGCTCGAACTATACATTTGTTGATTAATGGTAGCTCGTAATATCCTTCGACATTATATTCATATAGTGAGCTACACAGAGTTCAAAGTAATATTTTTTTTCTCTATCAATTATAAACTAACTGTCTTGAAATTGGCTTTATTGTTGATGACTATCTGGATAATATATTATGATTTGATCTTCTCTTCTCTTATCGAGAATATTAACTACTGATACTCATTCTTATTGGCTCTATCTAACTGTCACACATCAGTGTTATCCGATATTTATCCTATTATCTCTTGATGAATTTGATCTAATCTTTTAGTTCTGTCACAACCTCATCTAGATACACATTATGAATTTCCTTTTATGTTGGAGGTTGAATGCTTTTGTTAGCCTTTTAAATAGATAAGAACGTATACTGATAACATGGACTTTGGACTATATTTGTTGAAATCCTATGAAAGTTAAACTTTTTAGCTATTGACTTCTTAATATCTAGAGCGTTTTCTTTTATATATGTATTGTCAATCTATGCCTATTTCGCTATTTGTGGATGATAGGCTTGTGAATCAATATCAATAATATATGATGTTGATCTCCTACCAAGTCCTCTGATAATATCATGTATTCTATCATGCCTCATGATACCAATCTGGCTCAATTTAGGAGGAAGAGCAGTTGATTGTCTTATGATGGTCGACCTTTGGAGTTCCTATAATGCATATTCATTGTAACCACCATGCTCCTATTGTGATCTAGGTCGTCAATGTCTCATTATTTTCTTATACATATATTGATGAGTAGTAATGCATGAATACTAGGTATAAGATTGAGATCGATATTATTATCATGACCCTCATATTCATTCTATAACCTTGTAATATTATTCCTCAACTCTTTCATTCCTTTAAATTATATATTTTCTTGTCTCTTGTAAATTATCTTAAAATGATTTATGAACCTCTGTCATTAGGATAAATTTATAATGAAATATAGAAATTATTATATTAAAAATAATAATTACTTCATACTTAGCCCTCTTTTATCATAATAAAACATGTGAAACACTTCAATAATTATTAAATACATAAAATTAACCTAATATAGGATCAAATAATGATAAATTTATCATTAAATATATATTAATTATAGTGTTAAAAATTTAATTAAATACTAATTAACCTTATTTTATTATTATAAATATGTTAAACACTATAAGAGATATTAAATACACAAATTTGAGGTCAAATTATGATAAAATTATTATTAAATATATTTAATTTTACCATTAAATATTTCCTAATTGTTCTTTTTTTCACCACTATAATATGCCAAACACTCTAATAAGCATTAAAGATAGTTAATTGACTAAATACGATTCAATTTTTAATTAAATAACTATTAAATATATTAATTATGATATTAATATAGTTAATTAATCTCTAATTAGTCCTCTTTCACCACTATAAATATGTCAAACATTCTATTCAAAGATATTAAATTGACCTAATACGGATTATTTTTTGATTAAATCATATTAAAACTACTAATCATAGTATTAAAATTTTAATTAAAACTTAATTAAACCTATTATACCATCACAATATGTAAATCACTTTAATATGCATGAAATATAAAGATTTGATTCATTAAGCATCATATTTAATAAAAAAAATTAATATTAAATATACTAATCACAATATTAAAAGTCTTAATTGAGAACATACAATAGACTTAATCATCTCATAAATTATCAAAATCAATGAAAAATATACATAATTAGAGAGTTTTTCATTAACTTATGTACTAATCCTCCCTAATTAGCCTGTCAAACTTGTTACAATCCATAAATAATGACTTCTTAAAGTTTAAGAGAGTGTAAATGAAAAAAATATATAAGTGAGAAAATGATTGAAAGAGTAGATAAATTAAAGAAAGTGAAAGGGGAGACAAGAGGATCCTGGTTCAAATTATCAAATCCATTTGAATCAAATCAATCTCGACCCTTAATCGATATTGATCAAAATTCGATCATTATCAATCGGTATAAGTCACTATCGATAACTAATACAAACCTTATATTCGATGATATAGTGTTGTTATATAACATAGATCATCGAATGGTCCGCGTATTAATCTTTTATCTGATCGATATATATCATCTATATTGATACCACATGTATTAAGCAATATACTGTGATACAATAGGCATTTACTATGAACTATGTAAATGCTTCTGTGTTTTTTTTTTTTTTTTTTCCCTCTCTACCACTTTTAATTATTTCATGGTATGGGTTGAAGTTCCAAATCATTGTTCTGTTGATGTTGATGCAACATAACATTCAAATATATCTTAATGACCTTCACAAAGGTTTGACATATGTGATGACTTCACATAAGAATAAGAATTGATGGCTCATTTATGCCAACACACATTGTGTAGGCTATCTTTTATGTGAATCTGTGAACCCTTGTGTCATATATGATGGATAGTTAGTTGATTCAATGTTTTGCCAAATAGTTGCAAACAACATGGCAGTTGAAATAATTATTGATCTTTCTCACATAGGCCATTGTGGATTGCTTGATTAAGTTGTAAGGAAAGGGAAACAATATCATACATCAATAATACATGGCCTTAATGATCTGAGCTATCAAATTGTAGCAAAGATTTGGTTCTCTTCAGCCATTTCAGGCTCCCACAAAACCAGAATCCAGAATCCTAAAAGGATTTGATATTTAATTCTGTCTCTCTCTCTCTCTCTCTCTCTCTCTCTCTCTCTCTCTCTCTCTCTTTACAGCTTCTATCACTCTCCATGTCAGCTTCTATCACTTTACAGCTTCTATCACTCTGTCCCTTCTTTAAATTGAAATTTATTTCCAAGAAGAAAGGATATGAAATCAGAAGTTTATTTGCATAAAAAAGCAAAGGCACATAGAAAGGAACAATATGGTTGGTCTAAGATTGAGATAATTAGGCCAAAAAAAAAACTTGAATTAATCTCATAAACTATTTTGGCCATGCTGTCCCAATCCCTCAGTTTGTATCTGAAATGTTGATATTGATCAGGTGAGTGATCCTCCCACACACAAAGGCCCCATCTTCTTTTGGAAACTCTAGGGTTCATCTCTTAGAGAGCTTAACACAACCATACCATGGTGGGTAGTTTGACTTAGTAGACTAACTTGACTCCATAGAATTTATCTTGAGACAGTGTAGGCAACTGAGAAACTAGATCATCAAAAGTCTCAGCAAAAGTTGGAATAGCATATCACCTCTTCTTCTCATATCTTGTAGACATTGCTGTTATGTTATCATGAAGAAATGACATGGAAGGTACTCAAAGCTCTATTAGGATCCTTGCAGGCATCTACTTTTTAGAATTCTTCCAAAAGAGATGAGCCTCACCTGTCTGCACCCTTAAAAAAGCTTCTTTCTTTCTCACACTCCCTTTGAATCTCTCTTTCCATGAATCAATTTGCACACAGGCAGAGATGAGGAGGCTTTAACCATATACTGTTGTCAAATGCTCACAGATCTGCATAAATCAACCATCCTTTCTTTCTGACCTTGGAATTGTTTTTTGCACTGGCCCACTCAAGACATTTTTCTCAGTGTTCCTGCTAAATGATAAATGAATCCATCATATAAGCAGTAGTCTATTATATAAATAATTAGGCATCTACTTGTGCCAATAATTCATGCTCCATTGCATCAATAAGAGGGCTTGCACTGAGATATATATATATATATATGTCAAAGTTCTGAAACTATAAGAGAATTCTGAAGGAGATAAAACCTGTTCAACTTTCAGAATTAAAATGTTGGAACTCACATTTCCAATGTACCATGCTAAATATAATCACTGTTATCTCTTTAAGATTTTACTACACCCAATCAAAACATAGGATATATAAAGCCAAGTCCAGTACAACTACTGACAAGTTATTGTTATTCTTCATTCAGTAGATGCAAACTAATGGAAGCCATTAATTATTTCCCAAACAAACTAAACAGCTTATGCATTTTTCTTCCATCATCAAGAAACTTAGCCAGATTGAGATTTCCTTCTAAGTAAGTTATTGTTATTCTTCATTCAGTCACAAGGTAATGTTCCTTCTTAAGCCACAAATGCATAATAATCTGCTAAATCTAAAATGGGGCATAAATGATTGAATGTTTGGCTGCTGAAGGAAATGCATGGTGTTAATTATACAACCTTAAGGGTGTCTCTAATCATATGTTTACAGTCTCAAGATCTGATATAGATCTCCATTGCCACATAAATATCACATTTTGAGCTGAAAAGCAAATGTTACTATTCTCAAATTTGTACCTTGTCAGTTTTGCTACTCAGTCATAATATTTAAGTTGTTTACAAGTATCTTTGGTGCCAAGTTCTCCATTTTAAGGTTAAATGACATAATACATATATAGCCTCCGACACATCACTCTCACTCAGCTCATCGCGTTATTAAGGACCTTAGGTGTGTTCTCAGGAGACCTCTATCTATCGAACACATTGATTAAACTTCAGTACTTGATTGAATTCTTTGAAATTATACTATCTTAATCATCGGAGGGATCTTGTTAGTCGCTTTCCCGATATAATTTTTTACATGATCTCAGTTTGAATTCCTCAGCTTCCCTGCATTTTAAAGGGGGCATAGGTTGATTTGGAACTTAAACCATGCATTGAACAATCAGTGTGCTACTAAACCTTTAGAAGTTTTAGGGACCCATACAATGTGCTACTCCTCAATGCATCAGACAAGATGAGTTTTATTGAATAAGAGTCATACTTACAAGCTTACTATGCAAGAGACAAGAAACCTAGAATATTCTAACCTAAATTTCACACCCTGCATTAACCAATGAACACTTTAGATAAACAACAAATAAAATGTTATACAATCCAAAATTTTCAAAAGATAAATCCTCTTGTTTGGAAATTTAAAATGTGGATCTTGTTAGAAAAGGAGGAGAATGAAACAACAAAAACTAGAATAATACGATGTAATTAACAAAAATAATTTCAATCAAGAAAACGACATAGTATTAAACAAGAGATAACAGAACACTTACCAGATTATCTCCAAATGCACACATCTCTGCTCACATTGCTTCATGCACTATGGTCCTATTTATAGGACCTAAAAGTAATTATCTCACCCCACAATCTCACTATCTCACCCATGATTAGCCACTACCCCCACTAACTCTTAAATCATAGGTCACTACTTTCACAACTCCTAAACATGGGTCACTACTCCTAAAACTTCTATGACTCAATTCTTAATACTCCCCCTTGATTCGTAGTTAGATATACTGAGTTAAGACATAAAATAAACATGCTTATGTACTGGAAGTGATGAATATTTATAACTTGTTCATCCATGTCATAATACTTCATTATTATGACTCCACTTGCTACAAGATTTTGGATGAAATGATAATGTATCTCTATATGTTTCGTTCTTCCATAAAATATTGGATTCTTCGTCATTGTAATTATGGCTTTGTTGTCACAAAATATTTACAGTGCTTCTTTTTATTCTTCATGAAAATCTTCAAGAAGTCTTCTGAGCTATATTGTTTGACAAGCTGCTGATGTTGTAGCTACATATTCTACTTCTGATGTCGATAACGTATTTGTTACTTTCTTCTTTGAACTCTAAGATATAACTCCTAATCCGAGACTAAAAATATTACCTGAAGTACTCTTTCTATTATGTAAATCTCTTGCCCAATCACTATCAGTGAAACTATATAATTTACATTTAGAATTATGAGAATACCAAATTCCATAATCTACAATTCCAATAATATAATATAAAATTCTTTTAACAGCTCTGAGATGATGTTTACTTGGGCTCTGCATAAACCTGAATACTACACCAATAGAGAAGGTAATCTGGTCGAGTATGAGTTAGATAGCTTAAACCTCTAACTAAACTTCTATAGTATCTTGCATTTGTCAAACATGTATCATCTTAAGTTTCAATTTCTCATTTACATTTATGGGTATTGCTGCAGCTTTGTAATTAATCATGTTAGATCTTTTGAGCAGATCTATTGCATATTTTCTTTGTGAAATAAAAATTACATTTGATCCTTGCTTCACCTCCAACCCAAGAAAATTATACAATAGATCTAGATATGATATTTCAAACTTATTCATCATGCATTCTTTAAATTCTACCACAATAGATTTAAATGAACCTATATATATAATATCATCAACATAAAGGCAAACTATAAGAATATTATGTTTACCTTCCTTCTTTAGATGAAGGGTAGGTTTATTATTACTCCTCCTAAAATTATTTTGATGAAAATAGCAATTGATTTTGCTATACCATGCTCTTGGAGGTTGTTTAAGCCTATAAATAACTTTTTATAGCTTATATATAATTTTTTTTATGTCCTTTAACAAAAAAACCTTCAGGTTGAGTAACAAAAATCTTTTCTTGTAAATCTATATTTAAAAATATAGATTTCGCATCAAATTGATAAACATGTCAACTCAAATGAGAGCTAAGCTAAAAAAGTTCTCACGATTTTGAATCTAGTAACTGAAGAAAAATTATCATCAAAACTAATACCTTATTGCTGCGAATATACTTTTTCTACAAGTTGAGCTTTATGCTTTTGGATACTTTCATATATATTATACTTTGTTTTGAACACCTATTTCAATCAAATAGCTTTCTTTTATTTCAGTAGATCCAATAGCTCACAAGTTTCATTCTTCTCAATTGACTTAATTTCCTCCTTCATTGCTTTTTGATATTCCTCTTTTTCAACTGTTTCCTCAAAATTTATAGAATCTGAAATAAATAAAGCAAATGTTGAATCATAAATCTCTGTTAGTGATCTAAACCTTCTTGGAGAGGTTTCATATGAGGAATCATTCTATGAATTTGAATTGCTACTAAGTGAGGTTGATGATGAAGTTGTTGAAACAGGATCTGTCACTTGATTCTGTGGAGTGGCTAATTCCGCTGGGATATGAATTTGTGTTTCACCTTTATTTATCTCCCTCCCAATTCCAACTTGCCCTTTTATCATACATAACATTTCTGTTAATAAGAACCTTATCACTTATAGGATTATATAATCGATATGCTTTGGAATGTGTAGAATAGTTAATTAAGATGTATTTTTCAAAATTTTCATCAAACTTATGATGATTTTATAAAGTTACCAAAGCATATGCAATACAATAAAAAAAATTCTTAGATGACTTACACTTGGCTTATACCATACCAAGTCTAAGAAGGAGTTCGATTTATAATAGCCTTTGTCAATGAAATATTTAATAAATAAACTACTATTACAACTGCTTCTACACAAAACTGATTTAGAAGAAACTTTTCTTTACTCAAACTTCTCGTCATTTCGATGATAGTATAATTTTTACGTTCAGCTACACCGCTTTGCCTTTCTACAAGTGCCTTAAATTTTCAAAAATTATCAAATATCTCATATTTGAATTCCAGAAAATATACCCAACTCATGTGGCTATAGTCATTAGTAAATAATAGAAAATATCGAATTCCACCAAATAATTTTATATTCATAGGTCCATAAGTTAGCATGAATTAATTTAAGATAATTAAATGCTTTACATGTTTTTCCAACAGGAAATAATTTTTTACTTTATTTATTATAAATGCATCTTTTACCTACATCAAGTGTACTAATTTTGGACAATTCTAAAATTATTTTTTTTATTTAACAACCTTAAACCCTTAATGTTAATTATGTCCACATTTTAAATGCCACAAAGTAGACTCATTCTTTTGAGTTGCAATAAGAGCATGTTTTTCAATATTTGAAACATCAATCGGAAATATCTTATTTTACGTCAGGCAAATATTTACTATAATCAAACCAGATTTCTTATCTTTAATATTGCATGAATCATTATCAAATATAACTGAATATTCATCATCTATCAATTGTCCAATACTCGACAAGTTATGTGATAAACTAGGAACAAAAAAAATATTATCAAGGTATTTTACCTTTCCTTGATTTGTTTTCACCTCAATTGTTGCTTTCCCTTTTACTTGGATTTGCTTGTTATCTCCAAGTTTAACTTTTAACTTGTGAGTCTCATCAATATCTCTAAATATTGATCTTATGCATGATATATGATTAGAATATTCACTATTCAAAAATCAAATATCATTTGAGATATCATTAACTTATGAATGAGTCATAATCAACTTACTATTGTCTTCGTTTTCCTCTATATAGCTTAATTGCTTTTTTTTTCCAATAATTTACCTTCACGTGACCAAACTTTTTACAATAGTGATATTGAATTTCACTCTTGTATTTTTTTTATCATACTTTGATTGCTTTTGTTCATTATGCCCATCAAAGTGTCATATTCCTCTTCCATTTCCTCTACCACGAAATCCTTCTCTGTCACATCATTTTTCTATTAATTTTTTTATCTTCTTTTGAAGTATAAGACTCTTCCTTAATCTGAAATATTTTTTCTTTACTTTTTTCAAATTATCTATTCACTTCATGTGCTTGCAAGGAACTCATTAGTTCATCAAATGAATAAGCAGATAAGTCTTTTGACTCCTCAATTGTGGCAACAAAATGATCAAATTTCAGAGTTAAACTTTTTTAAAACTTTTATAATTAAATATGATAATGAAAATATTCATCATAAAATTTTATTTGATTAATAATTTCAGTCACTCGAGAAAGAAAATCTTACACTAATTCGTTGCTTTTCATAAATAAAATTTTAAACTCACGACAAAGGATTTCAAGTTTTACCATAATCACCCTCGATGAGCCTTGAAATTCATTTTGAAGTATCAACCAAGCTTATTTTGATGTTGTCGTTGCTGCAATTCTTGATAAGATTGTCTCATGTACAGCTTGTTGAATGAAGAACAATGTCTTTGAGTCATTCTTTCTATTCTCTCTTAGTATGATTTTTTCATCTGGATCTGTATATCCATTCTTTATTAAGTCTTAATGATCTTGAGACTTGAATAGAGACTCCATCTTAATACTCTAAAATTCATAGTATTTGTCTGATAAGATGAGAATAACGGGTTGAGACATAGAATTACCATTGAAAGCGATAATGCCTAGTTCAGATTGAAAGACAACTTTTATACCATAAATGTTAGGAAAGGAGAAGCAAGAAAATAATAAAATAAAATAGTATGATGCAATTAATGAAAACTCTTTCAATCAAGAAAATAACATAGTATTAAACATGAGGTAACATAACACTTATAAGATTATCTCCAAATACACACACTCTCTACTCATATTATTTTATGAACTATGGTCCTATTTATAGGACCTAAAAGTAACTACCTCATCGTATTTTCTCACCCCACTATCTCACTATCTCACTTATGATTAGCCACTACCCCTACTAACTCCTAAATCATAGGTTACTACTTCCGTAACTCCTAAACATGAGTTACTACTCCTAAAACTTCTATGAATCAATTCTCAACACATCCTTTGCATGTGGTTGTAAATATTTTTTCATAGAAAATAAGGTGGTAAGCTTTTAAATTAGATAGCTAAACGTTAATTTTAGATTTGTCTATTATCGAACCCTAATGCGAAAAATTCCACATTGTGATGGTTATTCTACCATTTTCACCAAAAGAAACCTGAACCCATGTAAATAATTTAGGCTAAAATTCTTGTTGATCCCCCTACTATGTCTCAAAATTAAAGTCACCCCCTATCACATGCTTAGTTGATTTTGCCTAAGCCGTGTGACACCCATGCATGTCTGTTCACAAAGGTCAACCTTCCCCGAGATCTCCTAGGGTCCCTTATGACTTATAAAAGAGAAAACAAGCCAAAAGAAGCAATTCCAACGGGATCCACAAGCAACTGCTCAAGTAAATACTTTATAAAGCCAAATACAAATTACACCCATGGACATTATAAACTCAGAAAGGTTGCACACAAAGGATAATGGTTCATTACAGATCGAAGTCTCTACAAGTGCTTACAGGACACACTCGTATTTACAAGCCAAAATCGATCACAAAGTAAATCAAATTAGGGCTACTAAGCTTATTGCAAGTCTGTTACTTGTTGTACAAAGTATGTACAAAAACTGAAGGACACGGACAAACATGAGTATTTCATCGGACACCTAGTTTACATTTTTGTCTGTGACATTCTTCCTCACTTATTCTTTCAACATTCTCATGAAAGCCACTATAGACGCTGCATCTCCTCGCATTTTGTTGAATCTTTAATCTTCTGCTTTGACTGCAATACGCCCCTTTGGCTCCCAGCCACTATCTGTCGCTGTTGTTGAGTAATCGAACTATGATCTGTCATGCTGCTTCAACTTACCAATGACTGACTCTGGTGTGGGGTTGATTGAATTGTGCTGATCCTTGATGACTCTACGGATCCTTCTGATGGAAATGACCTACCTTATTATGCGTCAGTATTCTAGTATACTCATGTTGCTTGAACTGGATGGATGCTTGTTGGAACTTTAACTAGCATCGTCTCGTAGACTTTAAAGTTTTTGAGATCCTTCCTCTACAATATTTGCCCATTGATCCTTCTTCCACTTTTATTATCACTTCCAAGTAGGTTCGCATCACTCCTGCTTTCGATTGACATTCGATTGAAAAATAAAGCAAACAATCTACTCATAGTAGTACTAATCACCAATGGTGAGGATTTGACAGCTATTATCTTCCATAAGCTTTCTTCGAAGGGTCACTGAACTTATACAGAGCTCCTCTGCTGGATAAGTAAGAGAATTGGGATACTCAACTTCACTCATTCTCTTAGTAGTTGAGAAGGTAATGTTACTTGACTTCGCTCACCTCCTTGAGTTAAGAGAATTTGGGTACTCAGTTTCGCCTATTCTCTTGAGTTGAGAAGGCAAATGTTACTCGATTTTGCCTGCCTCCTCGAGTTTATACTTCATGCATTGAGCTGGTTACTAACATTCGCCCGCTTTTTACTCACACTTCTGAAGCACTTGAAGTGTTTGCACTCCTTACATTGAGTTAGCTATTGTGATTCGTCTTCCCACTAATATTGAACTTTTTGAATACAAGAAGTTTTGCTCGAAAAGAGCAAAAAGTTTATCCCAACTTGGAGTAAGTCTTTGATAGTTCTGGTCGCCTCTGGGATTGTACTATCTTCTTCATCACCTTTGTCACCTACTCCTTTGAGTAGAAAAGATATAGTACCACGTACTGCCTGCTTCATTCTTTGGTCGAGCACTGCTACATAAACCTGAAGTCCCTCACTTTCGGCTATCTTGATGAGAAGCCCATCGACACCGATTTTATGAAGTTCTTTGGCCTCTGCCCTTCCACCCTGTCTTAGTATTTAGAGTTTGTCTCTGCATTCTCCACCTCCTCGACCCCTTTTACGACCAATGCTCTCCCTCCATGAGAGCAAGGGATCGATGACTCTATGGAAGTCTAGCCTCTGTGGTACCATGACGTTGTCAAGCCCATGGCCCTACTATCCATTGTCTTACATCTGTGTCCCTTCCTTCGCGATCGGTAGATCCGCCTCTGTGACACTATGGTGCTCCTCCGAGTCCATCTCCTTTCTAACCGACGCTATTGCTTTTGGGTAGCTGAGCTCCTCTAGACTCGTCGTCGCTTCCTCACTCCTTTCGACCACCTGCTTCAATACCACTGTGTCCTCCTAGCAGTTTTTCTTGGTTGATGGAAAGACAAACTGTAACTCTCATGCATGGCCTCCGCCATCTTGTTGCAGGGCTCACGCCGATTATATTCTCCTTAGCTTCCTTGATAGCAATGTTTGCTTACTCAGCCTTGTCCTCTAACTTGCCGGGCTCCCTTAAGTGAATGTGAGCACTGGAGCAGTCTGACTCTCCAGTCACTCTAACTATACCTTTGTATGATCAAGTCCCCTCCATAAGACTCACTGGTACTTGCAATCTAATTTCTCCCTCGGTGGTATATAGCCCCCATATGCTGATGACCAAGGCTTTTATCTGATGCAAGCTTCAATGCGCACACACGAAAGATCGACCTCTACGGTATCATGTAATTCACTCCTTGAATTCACAACCCTTCTTGTCATTGCATTATTCACCGAAGTGGAGCTCCCAGTAGCTCCTGATCATTCACGTGATCACGTCCCCCTCCATGAGACTCATTAGTACTTGCATTTGGACTTCTTCCTTGGTGGTATACAGCCCTCATATGCTGATGATTAAGACTTTCATCTAATGCAAGCTCTGATGCACACACGAAGACCCGCCTCTACGGTACCACGACATTCACTCCTTGGATCCATAGCCCTTCTTCTTATTGTGTCATACACAAAAGTGGAGCTCCTAGTGGCTCCTGATCATACCTCCGTATGATCATGTCCCTCACAAGACATGTCTGCATATGTTGCATTGTCATGAACTATTCCACTATGATCCGCTGCACTATGTCGCCTCATGGTGACATCTCCATTGCATACAGATTCTCGTATGATGGACTCGGACTATGACTTCTCCATGTGTGGCCTCTACTAACACATCGTAGGGCCTCCGCCATCTCCAATTTTTGGTTCGCTCCTTTAATAATTCACCTTTGTCCACCCATTCTTGGGTCACACTTGGACGAAGCATAGCTATAGGACAGTCAGTCGCCTAGTAGCTCCTGAAGTCTCATGACTTCACTAGAATTGGTGCACCATTGTATAGATACTAGGCATCTATCCCCTACCAGCACAATCTCCGCTATATACCACTTGTTTTTGATAACTCGAATGGCAACCTTGTGACATATTCTTCAAGAGTACCTACCTCTATATCCTCTTGCCCCCTGCTAAGGTCTTCTGATCCCGACTTCGCCTCTGTAAGTTGAATCACCTTAGTTACTCTGTCAAATGCATCTCTAAGGTAAGGTGTATGTGCCTCGAAGCTTCCTTTATCTTTGGCACCATGCAAGATAAGTCTGTCCTATTAGAATAAAGAACCCATGGAACGATATGATCTCACTCTTACCTCTATAAGAGTTCATTCCCTTAACCTCTGTTTGAGGAAAGCTCTGTGCCTCCGCTCCATGTTTCATCTTCTATATTGACTCTCTTCATGCAGCTTGGATACTTCACCAAGTTCCACCCAAGTCACTCCGCTCCTCGATTTGCATTGAGTTGATAGTGGCCCTCACATCCACCATTCCACGGGTCAGCCCTCCGTTGAGTTCAATTTTCATATCGACTCTAAGTGTGGCTTCATATGATGTTGTCTTGGATTGCTCCCTCATTTGATCTCGAAATGCATCCACCAATACATTACATCATTCGAGATCATACAACGACTGCTCGTTACCCGCTCGATCCATTGAGCTTTGTGGAGATATTTTCTTGAGGAACTCTTCCTCAATATGTGCGGTCAGTTGTATATAATTCTCCCTCTGGAGACTAGGACTTATCCCTCCTAGATATCTGTCCTGTTGGAGTAACTTTCTTTTTTGCATTCTTTCCACTGGAAGTTTTGGAGACCACCATCCCCTTTGGACTAATCCGTCTTGCTGAACAACTTGTGCTTTGTTTTGCCCTCACAAATGCACTTGTTAAATTGTGACTCTTCGCCAATACAGTCTCCACTACACCCTTCAAGGTCTAGCAACGTGTTGAACTTGTTGCACACTTCAACCGCCTACGGACGTATCATTTCCTTGCCGAATAGAAAGTTCTAATGCTCCATGGTGCCGAATAGAAAGTTCTAATGCTCCTCGGAGCGACTCCTTTCCCTATATCTCAATGTTTGTTTCCCTCAAACGGTTGCACGTGCCGGATGTCCTCCACACATCCCAACTAGGTCCTCCGCGTTTGTATGACGAGTGTTTCTGCGTATCCTTGTCCTGCTCTGATACCACAATGTCACGGGCTTAGCTTATTTTGCCTAAGCCGTGCGGCACCCATGCATGTATGTCCGCAAAGGTCAGCCTTCCCCGAGATCTCCTAGGGTCCCTCAAGACTTACAAAAGAGAAAATGGGTCAAAAGAATCAATTCCAATGGGATCCACAAGCAACTGCTATATTTTATAAAGCCAAATACAAATTACACCCATGAACATTACAAACTTAGAAAGGTTGCACACAAAGGATAATGGTCCATTACAGACCGAAGTCCCCACAAGTGCTTACAAGATACATCTGTATCTATAAGCCAAAATCGATCACAAAACAAACTAAACTAGGGCTGTCAAGCTTACTGCAAGCTCGCTACTTGTTATACAAGGTATGTATACAAACTAAAGGATACAGATAAACATAAGCATTTCATCGAACACCTTGTTTACATTTTTGTCCGTGACACACCGTACTTTAAAACTCGTATAAATGATCCCTCGTACTATGATTTCGCATCAAAGTGGCCTCATGTACTAATCTGTAGATGTTAAATAAACATCTTTTATTAATAAAAAGGGTAATGTCATTTCGGGAGAGGGGGGGGGAGGGTTTATTTGATTTTCAATATAGTAAAACTATTCGTAAAGAACTTTAAAAATCAAAGACACGTATTGTATTATAATATGTTAATCAAATACACCTCCTGTACTATCATTATCCATCAAATTTATCACCTAAACGTTAATACAATGGTATTTAAGTGATAGAAAAGTTATAAAAAAAATTAGTTTTAATTTAAGCATTGTTTTAATTTGTTTTACACTTTAAGCTTGATTGATAGTATTTTTATTTGTTACACTTAATTATTTTAAGTAATTAAAAAATTAATCTTCTAAAAGTCTTAACGTGTAGCAGAGAAACTGAGACTGTCACAACAGAGGAGAAGAGAGACACAACGAAAAGACGAATGAGATCCAAGATCGGAGTAGTAGAAACCAACACCGGCAGAGGTGAAGAGAGGCAGAGGCAATCAAGATTGGAGAAGAAAGACAAAGAGGGGATGACATGATAGGGCTTAAGGACTATTTAGTTTTAATCCCCAAATTAAAAATAACCCCTCAAATTATTTTACGTAACAACGTAACCTTATTTCTAACAGATGGGGTCACATTGATGCGAAATCATAGTACGAGGTATGACTTTGATTTTGAGACATAGTACGAGGGGTCAACAATAATTTTGATCATTATTGTACCTAACGACGTAATCTTATTTTTAACAGAAGGGGTCACTTTGATGCAAAATCATAATATGAGGGGTGACTTTGATTTTGACGCATAGAACGAGGGGTCAATAAGAATTTTGACCATTATTTTACCTAACATCGTAACCTTATTTCTAACGGAGGGAATCATTTTGATGTGAAATCATAGTACGAGGGTTCACTTATATGAGTTTTAAAGTACGGAGAGTGATTTTGATTTTGAGGCATAATACGAAAAGTCAATAAAAATTTCAGACAATAGTTTACTATGATTATGAAATTATTCTCTTGATATTGAAGGTTAGAGAGTCATTAAGAGGCACTAACATTGTAAGTACTATCTAGAATATGCAAGCTACTCCCAATAGCTTCACATATGCATTAGCTCAATCTCATAAATGTTGAAGACAAAACCTATTATTGATCATTGTGTAGGGGTTAGGCAAGCTGATTATATTCTATTTAATCAACTTATTATGGTATTCCAGAATGTGCTTTGTCAAACTAAAAGAGAACTCCAATAATTATTAGAAAATAACAAGAGATTGTGTTTGAAAATTTGGCTAAGCATGTCACTCTTTTTTCCCACCTAAGCAACCACATAATGCTGAATACTAAGGAAACAAGCCACATTTAATCAAATAACTTAATATGTAATGAGTAGTACATGAAACATAAATGTAAATCAAATAAAATAAAAAATAAAATCAACAAAAAAAGAATATATCATAAATTCGATTCAAGATTTTATGTGGTTCGATAATTCACTATCTACGTCCACTAAGAAAATTAAATTATTTACTATATGAGAAAAACTATATTTGTACACCTTCTCGTAGATAATAGAATTATTATTTTTTTCAACCCTCCTTAGATCCTAAGAAACATTAGAAGTATCCAAAGTATCTTCCTCTGTCTCTCCACACTTTTTTTTTTTTTGGAAGGGGCATCAATTTTCCTACAAAAATGCTAATGAAAAAGAGCCTCAAATTTTTTTTCTCTTAACGGGTTCAAAGTCCCTGCTTTTTAATATCCTACTTGGTAATCCTTAAGGACTCATCGTGGTGGAGAGTCATACTCCAAGGAGCAGCCAATAGTATATTTATAGAAATAACTTATAATTCCTTAAGGACTACTCTTCTTATTTGGATCCCTAATCTAAATTGTAATTCTAATTTGCTAAGGAGTTTAAATTTAAGTAAGACTCTTAAAATAATTATCAACCTTACACTATGATTGACTAACTAAATTATCAGAGGAATCACGTCAAGAACCCAATTTGATCTCTGAAGGCCTTCGTACAAGTTGTCCACTGAGAAAACAAAAAATCTTATGAGGAATTGATCAATATATATATATATATATAATCTATGCAGAATATCAGAATAAGAGAATACAAATATTCAAACCACTTTTTGGTTATATTAGACTTCTTACATCTATATCACATCGAATTGATCTAGATGTTAATGATACCATCCACATCATGGAGAGAGATATAGTACTGATATATTAAAAATAAACTCATAATTATTGGTAAATAGGTTCACTAAAAAGTATAAAAGATATATATATATATATAGTACTAATCTATCAAAAAAATATATAATTATAAAAGATATATAAATATATATATATATATGCACCACATGATAGAGAGATATAGTACTTAAAGAAACTCATAATAAAGAGAGACATAGTACTGGTCTATCAAACACAAATCCATAATTATTGGTAAATAAGTCAACTAAAAAGTATAAAAGATATATATATATATATATATATATATATATATATATATATATAAAGAATACAAATATTCATTATTATTGGTGAAGAAGTTCATTAAAAGATATTATATATATATATATAATTCATGCATAATAAGAGAATACAAATATTCAAACCATATATTTAGTGGACTTTTTAGTGGACGTCTTTACTATGTACATGAAACCATATATTATTAACGACACCATCATGGAGAGAACACAAAATACGTCTATCAAAGAAAAGATAGAATTTTATAGGTAAGATAACAACCCTTATATATATATATATATATTAATTATTTAGAATATTATATAATCTTTTAGATTATGAGAGATTATATAACTTTGAAAGAACATAAAAAAAAAGATTTATGACAGAAACCCATAATTATTGGTGAAAAATTCCACTAAAAGGTATGAAATATATATATATATATATATTCCATGCATAATATCACAATAATAAAATACAAATATTCAAACATCTTTTTGGTTATACTGTACCATTAAAAAGATACTGTACTGGTCTATTAAAAAGAAACCCATAATTATTAGTGAATAAATCCACTAAAAAATATAAAAGATTATATATATATATATATATATACAAATATAAAAAATATAAAAGATTATCACAACAATAAGATAATACAAATATTCAAACCTCTTTTTGGTTATATTAGACTTCTTACATTTGCACCACATCTAATTGATTTAGACATTAACGACGCCATCCAAATCATAGAGAGAGACACAGTACTAGTCTATCAAAAAGAAACCCATAATTATTGGTGATATATATATATATAATCCATGAATATCACAATAAGAGAGAAACAGTACTAATCTATAAAAAAAAAAAACTCATAATTATTGATGAAGAAATCCACTAACAAGTATAAAAGATATATATATATATATATATATATATGCATAATATAGAGAATACAAATATTAAAACCTCTTTTTGATTATATTAGACTTGTTACATCTGCATCACATCGAATTGATCTAGATGTTAACGACATCATGGAGAGAGACACAGATCTATCAAAAAGAACCCCATAATTATTGATGAAGAAGTATACTAAAAAGTATAAAGGTAGGAGGAAAAAATAGATCAAACAAAATGATATACCACAAACAAGCACGCATATATAACGTTGTTAACACTAAATATGGCTGGCTAACAACGTTCATCCTGCATCGAGATCCGTGCAGACACATGATTAACAGTGTTTGTTTAAGATATGGCGGCTGAAACCGTTATGAGTGGTTAAGTAATGAGTTAAAACGAAATATGAAGCCTGATCAACGTTCATCCCTTCTTGAGATTCGTGCAGACACTTGATTAAAACTTGTTAATAACCATTAGGTAATGAGGTAAAATAAAATAGGGCGCTTGATCAACGTTCATTTCGCTTTGAGATCCGCGATGCAACTTGATTACTAGCGTTTACTGCTCCAGATAATGCGGATCACGCCTTGAGATCCGTGCAGACATTTGATTGGCGCCTTTGAGATCCGTGCAAAAATGAATTTGCGGATTTCTTTTTTTTTGTTCCTTGGACGTTATCTATCCCATTAATAATTAGTAAATCATTTTTTCTAAACTTCTCACTGAATTTTAAAAATATTCTACCTCTTGTCCGCAAGTCAATAGATGCTCTAAATTTGTTAGCTTATTAATTATCATATCTCATTGATCTTCAAGGATGATCTTACAATCTCATAAAAATTTAATAAATGTCCCTTCTTTCATAATTTTTTTTTTTTGGTTCTATAATCTTAAAGATTATATAATATTTTAAAAGATTAATATATATATATATAAAAAAGGGTTGTTATCTCACCTATAAAATTCGGTCTCTTCTTTCGTAAATGTCTTTTGTGTTCTCGAAAGGTTATATAATCTCTTGTAATCTATGAGTAAAAAACTATAACCATATAATAAATTATAGTTGATGAATGTATGGTTCGTCCATACTCCAATTTATATTTTATTATTTAAAATAAAAAAATTAATATGTTATTTTCTCTACAAATGACTAGTGAGAAAGAGTCACCAAGAGTCACCCGATCACAAGGATTATCTTAAAAAAAAAGATACAAATTGAGAAAAATATATTTAGGCAATTACATGTTACTTGAAACACCTAACACATGCAACAACATGTAGAATAAATTTTCAAAGCAAAATTGGCTCATAAGTTATATTTAATGAGATGCCATGAAAGGCCAAGTTTGAAGCAACCCAACAAAGCATCCAAAATAGTCTTCCTCAACCCTTCTTATCCTTTGCATGACTAATTTTCAAAATGCCCATCCAATCGGGACCCACCTTAGTGGGCCCTTCAAGTTTTGTTGACCTATCCAAATCAATTTCAATAGCAAAAGTTGTCCTTTTTCTTTTTGTGTTGGGTAGGATTTCTTTGATTCAAGAGCTTTATGTCATCAGTGACTATGATGGTGTATCCTATCCTCATGATTAGAAACTTTCTATTATCTCTTTTTAATCTAATATATTAGTAAGATTGATGATGTATTTATCAAAAGTTGAAGGCTTAAAATTTTTTATCTGATACATTTTTATACCTTAAATATTGATCTAATGAAAATATATTAGAAACTAATCTCTGTTTTATTCTAAGATACTAATATGATAATGATCTATTAGGTTCATTTATCAAAAGTTACATATTTCAAATTTTATCTGATATTTTTTATATCTTAAATATTGGTTTGATTGGTAATATGTTAAATTCACTTTAATGATCCAACTTTTTTTTATTTGACCTTTTCTGATGATAAATCACACCCACTTACTAAAGATTGAGTTTGACCTATTTTATATCTTATATTTTAATATGATAATAATTTGTTTGACAGCTCATTGTACAATTTTGAAAAATTAATTTTTCAACCCTTTATATATATATATATATATATTGGTAATTGGATTTATTTGTCAAAAACCTTATATAAATCAGTGGTGATGACTTCACTTGAGGCACCCAATAAGCTATCTTAGTATGCTTCTCATGTAGTTTCTATTTTACATGCGCATGACTCACCCAACATCAAGTATTTTATTTAACATTCGACCTAATTAAAAATGTAGTTTGAGCCAATAACAATGTGCTATTGCTTGTTTTGTTATATGTATAACATCATCTCATTGCGTCCTCCTATCACATCCTCCTCTCTTTCTTTAATTTTAGGTCATTTTCATGAATCACATTAAATATGTAAGGCCATGCAAGATCACATTAATTAATTATGAATCACGTTAGCTAAAGCTAAGTGGAGTTGAGAAATCCTTTTATTTTATGTAATACATAAATGATAGTGCTAACTAGTTTAGTTGATAAAGATCTTAATATTTTATCATAAGATATTGAGCTTCAATCTCATTTTTATTATTTATCTTTTATTTAAAAATATGATAAAAGTATTAAAAAAAATCTTATAGCATAGGATAAAATAATAAATATTTTTTTGAAAAAAAAAACTCATCTTTTAAGTATATTACATTATATAAATTGATCTATTGTTACTATGCTAGAGGCTAGTCTAAATCCCATGTATAAAGTTTATGGTGCTAGTTACAATATATTTTATATTTGACTATTGTAAGTTTATTAGAAAAAAAATTAAGACAAATGAACTCAAAAAAGGCCAATATAAATCATCTCATATAAAAAAAATGATTTCAAATAAATAATTTTATTTTATTTAGGAATAAAAATCATTTCTATATCAACTATAATATTTTAAAATAGGCTTATAATATGCTATCACCTTATGGACATGGTATAACAATGTAATATTCAAGTTGTATTATCAAGAGGCATTTCAGAGATTATGATAAATTGGGGTATCATAATTCTCATAAAAAAAAGAAGCTTTTTACAAAAAATAATTTATCCCAAATTAGTAGACAACTCATAAGTCAATTATTCAATTTAGAGATCTACTAAAATTGGCTAACAATTTAACTATTTCATTGAATTCTTTGCAGAGTATGACACAGTTAGCTATCTCATTAGATTCTTGCAATGTGAGCACTGACCAAAGTTTTTGTTTTTAGAAACAAGAAAAAATGTTATGAGAAAATAAGAAGCATTTTTTTTTTTTGCAATAACTCTTTAAATGACCTTTAATTTGTAATAATTTATGATTTGGGAGCAGGATTGCTTGTAGAAAGATGTGAAGACCACCACATTTATTTTCCTGCCATTTTTGTCCATCCAAAGGATTCGATCGTATCAAAACATTCGTCTCCTCTCTCTCTGTCTGCCTTCCATTTTTGGGTTGGGTGTCTCGTTTACATAGGCGGCAACGGGAAGAGCTCTAATCGTGCACCAACAGCGCTGGAGGAGAAGAGGACGTTTGGCGGGCGAAACCGAAGGCTGTAGGTTGCGTGGTGGCCGCCTCCGGCGGATCTATGATTGGCGTTCAACGCGGCTTAGGAGGTCGGAGAACGGGAGCTGCTGGCTGGCGTGCGGCGGCGGCCGATAGATGCCCCTCCGCGGAGATCTAGGCCCCTCCGCGGCGGCGCTTTTGGTCCTCCTCTTTGTCCCCGTGCTTGCTTTCGTGGTGCGCCGGAGATGGCGGCTCGCGGCGGCGAGGCGGGAGGAGGTCCGGAGGCTGGCGCTCCTCGCTGCACAGGAGGCGTCCCGGGCGGAGGTGGAGGCGATGGAAGCCTACGCGGCCTCGTGGGCTGCTGCTGCTGTCGCTGCCAAAGGCGTCACGAAGGATCCCTCGGCACGGCCAGAGTGCCCCGTGTGCTTTAGCCCCGCTATCGCGAGGTGCGCCCGGTGCAAGGCTGTCAGATACTGGTTGGTAGACCCAAATTCTTTCCTTTGTCTTCGTTCTGCCTTGCAATTCCGTTGATTTGTCTCAGTTTTAGGCTTTCACGTATGATTTAGCTACTGATCTGAAGTTGGCTTTTGTGAATTTAGGGTATTCGCTGTTGGTTTGAGACAATGCAGGTTGTGAATTTTGGACTTCATATAATTCCTTAAAGGACCTTCTTTTTCCCTAATATTGCTTTGATCTCTATACATTAGCTAGATTAATGATAATTGGAATTGATGTTTTCATCACTACTGATCAGGGGAGTTTATAGAACCTATTAATGAAGAAAATTTCAGAAGTTGCTAACTTGAGGTTGAAAAAGAATGCTGCTCTATCTATAAGTGATAAAAAATATTTCATGGTGGTGATTGGTGAGCCTCAACGAAACCAACTCAATAGTCTGTTGGAGATGCTGGACAACTAGATCACAATATATTTATTGTCACTTTTTTTGCAACCCTACTTCTCATGTAGTTTGTTCGTACGGGGAGGAAATCATATTGTGCGCTTCAAGTGATTGGAGAAAGTTGGAGTATCGAGTTCACCAATTTTCATGTAGTAGTGTTGTACATTCTTGTGAAACAAAATAAAAAAATACATATGTTGAGACAAAATACTCAAAAGCTGTTACTGAAGCAACTAAAAATTTTTAACTAATAATAAATGTCAAGGATATAATGATATTATCTGGAGGAATGCAAATTTCAGTTCATGATGAATTAATTAAGACCTTTCTAATTTTTATGAAGTATGACTGCAAAATATAACATCCAATTAGCAATAAATAATTTCTTTGTCGGTGAAACTTTAGGGATTTTAGTCCATTGCCTAACCAGAGACGAAGGATAACTAAGCATTGCAATAAAAAAATGATAGACCACTAAAGATTTACGGACTTCTTGTCTTCTGTTACTAGTTAACAATCACTTGCCCTTGCAGGGTTATAAGTTCCACCTATTTAATTACTTATTTACTGAAATTACTTGTTGGTTCTTAATCTGCTAGTTTTATGGGATACATTATAAATGTGGAAATTTTGGTTTATGATTATCTGCTCTTCATAATGCAATATTGTGCTGGACTTTGTCTTTTGAAGAAAATTTGGACCGATATGCATTCTTAAAGTTCAACCTTTCTTTCCTTGTTCATTGCAGCTCCGGCAAATGCCAGATCGTTCATTGGAGACAAGGCCACAAAGATGAATGTCATCCTCCACCTGTTAATGATAATTATAATGGTGCAACAAGTGTATCTTGCTCAAAGGTGGTGCAAGCTGGACGGCCTTGTTTGGAGCATAAAGAGGATCTAAACATGAAAGCAGTTGAGATGTCTTTCGAGAGGCCTGCTGCATCTGAATCCTGTTTCTCTCCTGATGATCGCAATGAGGATGACGTGTATGTTTCTGGAAAGGAAAACACTTCTGATTCTTTTGCTTTACCATTGATGCCAAGTTATTCAACAGTTTCTTATGGTATTGGGACTTCTTATGATGCTTTGGCTAGCGGCAAACCACTTCTCCATAATGCTAGGCTAGAAAAATCTTCATCTTCTGAAATTCCTACTACTAGCGTCAGAAAGGCAGTCAATAATAACGATGCAAATATTACTAGCTTTTCAACTCCTAAGCTTTCTAGATCAAGTCCTTTGGTAAATGGCACGTGCTCTAGTAACGTAAAAGAGATGGTGTTTACATCTAAAACTGAGGTGGATAAATCTGTGTTGAGTGGCCCATCTGGTTTAAAAGCAACTGCATCTCTGGATCATACAAGTAGCAAGCACTCTGAGATCACTGGTGAGGATCAGATTGCTTCTCCTTTGACAGTTCATGATGAGACCTATGTAGGTGTGGGCTCAACAAGTGAAATTTCTTCTCATGTATCTGCTTCATCAAAAACTAAATCTCAGTCGGAGTACAAGAAGATGCAAGCTTCAAACAAAGAAGGATCAGGATCTGTTGCTAATGGGATGAAAACTGAAGTGCAGTCACTGAAGTCCGAGGCTTCGAGATCTTTATCATCTGCTTCTGATCAATTATCATCTAATAAAACCTCAAAAATTGGTAATGCTTCTCGAGAACCCATCAGATCACCTGGTACTTATGGTGCTATAGCAAATGGACTGTCCAAATATGCAAAAGGAGTCGTTAAGCAGTCTACATCTCCCAAAGTTTCTAGGCATTACCCCTCAGAGCTGGTGAGCAATATTTTTCTTATGTGAAAGTAAGGTAGGCAGACTTGCATTTGCTTAGGGGCACATGAGTCTGCTGTAGTTCTGTTGCTTAATTTCCACAGTCCTGTCTGGCTTACTACATTTTTATCTTGATTTTGCAGATGCTTTTTCCATATGATCTCTTTATCAAACTTTACAACTCTGACAACATTGAATTGCACCCTTGTGGTCTCATTAACTGTGGCAACAGGTATTAAACAATTGCTGCCTTACATAACTAGTAACTTTAGGATATGTATGCTATTGCTTATATGTTCGTTCAAGATTGACACTGCTGGTTCTTATCCTTCTAGCTCAATATAGTCTAGACTAATAGGACTGTGGAGCATGCCTGTCAACCATGTGACTGAGCCTGGTAGGCAATGTACATATCATGTCACAATGTGTTCATGCCAGACCATGGTAGTTAAATGTGCATGAATGTGCACATTTAACTCAAGCTGGCCTGCGACCAGCATCTTTGACAAAGAATTGCCATAACAGCAAGATACAGACAAGGTACTGGATATGTACCTTGTCTGTATCTTGCTGTTATGGCAATTCTTTGTCAAAGATGCTGGTCGCAGGCCAGCTTGAGTTATAGTGTTCCTCCGTGGTTTTTTCTTTTCGTTACTAGTTGTATTGCTTGTTTTACTGTTGCACCATAGCTTCCGAAGCATCAACTGTCTGAATTCTTTTGGAGCTCCTACTTTTTTGCTGATTAATGTTCTGCAAGTCAACTGTTGTTGTTATTATAAGATATACCAATATGGAGATTTAAAGCATCTCCTCTATTCAGCTATATGTTGTCATAGGCTTCTGGACTGATGAGATAAAAGAAATTGATTGTTTATATGATGAATATAGTTAGTGCAATATGTAGTAAACATTTAGGACAATTAATTTTCCTTATGATATGATGGGTTTATCCTTTTGGTTGCACATAAGGGCTTGAATCATCAATCTATGAACAATCAATTGACTTTCCTCTTTAAACATGTTCATTTTTATTGCAGCTGTTATGCTAATGCTGTTCTCCAGTGCTTGGCGTTTACTCGGCCATTGACTGCATATCTTCTTGAAGGTCTTCATTCGAAAAGATGTATGTCTATTCTCTGTATGGCATGGTGGTTGTAATTTTCTATTGTTTCATATAGAAAACTCAGTTCTTTTTTATTTATACCATCATTACTAGGTCCAAAGAAAGACTGGTGCTTTACATGTGAATTTGAAAGTCTTGTGATGAATACAAAGCAAGGGAAATCACCTTTATCCCCTATAGGGATACTGTCTCATTTACACAATATTGGAAGTAATTTTGGCCATGGGAAAGAAGAAGATGCCCATGAATTTTTAAGGTGAGTTTGACATCAGACATTTAACTTTGCAAATCCTTATCATTAATTTGACATAGACACCATACTAAAGGCCATTAGATGAATGTTGATATAAACAAATAAAATATCATATAAAGGTGAACCTCTAGTGGCACGGTTATGTTTCTATTTGCGATCTAGATTACCAGAGTTCAAGTCTTTGAGGTAAAACTGCATACATTGATCATCCTGTCACATTGCACTGGTGGGGTCCTGATAAGCAATGAAATGGTGAAGAAGAGACTTGATATAGTCTACATTTAGCTTAAATTAATTATATTAATTATTAAATTAATCAAGGATATAAGCATTGCATATTTTATTCATTCTAGTTGTAAATGCATTGGACATGTATCACACTGTGCCATGCCATGGCACACAAAGACATGAAGCAAATGCTACCCGCACAGAGGAGACAAACTTTATCTTATTTTTCCTCCTACCTATTGTTGTGCTCTGGGACTAGCAATTCTGCGTTAGGTTTGGCTAGTTAAGTTTGTTGTCAAACATCTAGCTATGGACACTAATTTGTGTTGCAAATTTGATTCTAGCAAAATAGAATTAGGAGGTCATTTTATGTAACATACAACTAATAGTTAGATTGGAGCATTCATGTGCTACCTGAAAAGTGATTAGACATTTTTCTAATAGGAGAATGTTATTTGTTTTTCAAATTTGTCTGGTTTTCCAATGTTGGTAGCATCTCTGAGCATGCATTTTATTCATATATATTGGCAGGTATGCAATCGATACTATGCAGTCTGTTTGCTTAAAGGAAGCTGGAGCAAAACCAGATGTATTAGCAGAAGAAACAACACTGATACAACAAACTTTTGGTGGCTACTTGCAATCCAATGTATTTCAGTTCATAAACTTTCTTGTTTCTATTATCAAAGCAGTTCACTACAGATGCCTAATAATGACATATAGCTAGTTAGGATCTAACTGATGGTTGATGATTTTGAATGCAGATAAGGTGCTATAGGTGTAAGAGCAACTCAAAGCGATGTGAAAGAATGATGGATCTTACTGTTGAGATACATGGCGACATTGCTACCCTTGATGAAGCACTTTCCTGTTTTACATCTCCAGAAATTTTGGATGGGAAGAACAAGTATGAGTGTGACAGGTTGGTCTATTCATGTTATTTAACTGATTGACATGAACATTCTTCTTTCTTTGTCACCGATCTTCAAATTAATTCCAGGTTTCTCTGACCATAAGACTTGATTAATAATCTGGACGACCTAAATTGTATTTATGGTATTATTAACAGGAAAGGTAAGACAGATACCTGAGTAATGAAATAGCTTGGAATGATGGAATGTAACTTTAATGCATACTTCAGCTGTTTCTAGATCCACCCTAGATCATGTTTCTAATCTCAAGTGGAGGAACATTTAGAGAGAGTACCAATGACAATAGGACAGATGAAGTGGGAGGGGATTTCCCAATTCATAGGCATCTCACACTCCTGAAGTTCCTGTCTAGTCATTGCGGGCCTGAATCACCTTCTCATGTTGGACTAAATCATTTTCTCTGTGAACTCAACATTGCAATTGAAACAAAAACAACCCAGTATAAAGTATAAGATGCTCCATCTATTACCATAATTTATCTACAATAAGGATTTTATTGGACGAATCACATTGAGCCACATACTGCACTCCTAATGTTCTTCTCTAGTCATTGCATGACTGAATCACCTTCTCATGTTGGACCTTGGAACTCAATATTCAGCTTTTCAATATTTTAGATAAATCATTGTTGTGTGCATTTGTGATTATGGTTTGTTCACAAAATTAAAACAACTGCCTTGGCTTCTTACTTCACAACCTAATATTGGATTAGGATGGTTTCCTGAAGGAACAATGCTACATAATTTATGACATACATTGTCATGTATTTATGACATTCAAACTTGTTTGGTTGTAATCATAGAACAAACCAGTTTCGTTTTGGAGGTTAAGTTTGGAAGAATGGTTTCTGTCTGAGTCTGACTGATTAGATTTCTGTTTTGTGTACTAAATAACAACTTTTTTCTTAGAAATAATGAATGATATAGTGACTTTCAAGGGTTGGAGTCTACATGACAAGCCCCACCTAAAATGCGCATAACCCTAGCACATTTATTATGAGGAAACATAATAAGTCGAATGGTAAACTAATAGAATCAGCCCAAGTTTAGAGTTCAAGGGTTGGAGTCTACATGACAAGCCCCACCTAAAATGGGCATAACCCTAGCACATTTATTATGAGGAAACATAATAAGTTGAATGGTAAACTAATAGAATCAGCCCAAGTTTAGAGATCAACATGATACTGGTGTATTTTAAGCTGGCTAATTCTTGTATGTTTTGTCTTGTGTTGAGGACAACGAAACAATTGGTAAGGGAAAATTTGACCTTTAAGTTGGAACAATCTTAAAACATTGATATAGGATAATGCAAACTCAGTAACCTCTTCTCCTTTGTGTTCCATGAGCAATGGAGGGAAACGCTTTAAGGACTTAGGGTACCTAAGGGTGTATTTTTACAAAGGACATATACTGTGGAAACTGAAAAATAAAAGATGTGTGTAACATTTAATCGTCAACTCATAGACTAAATTGATCCTTAATAATCATTTGTAGGATGCCACTTGTCACAGCCTTGACTATTGCAAGGTCAAGTTGTGCATCATCCAAAATAGAGTATTTTCTAGGGCCACTAATATTTCTATGTTGACAATTAATCTTGTTGGCCAATTATGGTGCCTGGATGACATTACAAATCCAGAAGTCTTGCTTCCATTATATTTTAGCAGAGTTAGCCATTACAACTTTTATTCTGTTTGGTCATTCTAGTCCAATGGGACCCTGACCTTATTATGTCAGAAGTAGCTTTTCGCTGGTGCGGTTCTTCTGACTACAATGATAGTCTCCACTCCTTGCTCAACTTTTCCACAAAACCTCTTCTGATATAACTCAGCCCAACCCTGTGGTGAATTCTGCATCTGTCTATTGTAAGGCAGTCCTTTTGTTAATGCCTTTGTGCATATAGTTTTACTACATATTTTCCCATGTTGATAATGGAACTCATGCACTGTTTGCTTTTTCTTATTAGATGTAAGTCTCGTGAGCAAGCAAGGAAAAGATTGTCAATATTGGAGGCTCCCAATGTCCTGACAATTGTATTGAAGCGATTTCAGGTAATTACTTTTCGGGCATTTGGATCTAGTCAACTTTCTTAAACTGGATTTGGTACCCTTTTAAATCAAGTTTGGAATGGGTTCATGTAGGAAAATAGGCAGAAAGATTTTGGGCCATGGGTTCAGGTACCTAGATCATTAATCAAATTGGTTTCAAGTACCCTTCCTGTTGTTATTCTTAATATGAGGTCGGATGGCAACAGGTAACTTCTTTTTGTACCCTTTAGTTGGGTTTGGGTTGAAAAATAAGTATCTGAGTTGGATTTGGGTACCTAAAGAGCTGGTTGGTTTCATATTTGGGTGAAATTCACAGGTTCTACACCCGCTGGTATCTCTAAAAATCATAAACAAAGCACTCATTACTTTTTTAACTTTCAGCTTTTTGTTGAATTAGAACTGATGTTTGCTTGTAACTATTTTAGGTCATAGCACTATTTGGAATATTTTGTGTCAGTAATTCAAATCAATTTCTTCTGTATGTCTTTGATTCTTTGTACAGTCTGGTAAATTTGGCAAGCTCAACAAAGCTGTCCGATTTCCTGAGCACCTCGATTTAGCTCGTTATATGAGTGGAGATGATGCATCCCCTATGTACCAGCTGTATGCGGTCATCGTTCACAAAGATGTGATGAATGCTTCCTTTTCTGGTCACTATGTTTGTTATGTGAAGGATACACAGGGCAAGTGGTACAAGATTGATGATAGCAAGGTATCCTACTTGTTAATTCCTTTTACTGATTGTGGTGCCTTTATGACGAACTTATTGTGGTTTTTTGATAGAGAATATGACTTCCATTGGAATTGTCTAAATTATTTCAAAGCAACTTTACATATTTGATTTGCTACAGGTCTTTAATTTGCTTATCTCTACGATTCAATGTCACTTTACCTAAAATGTTGAAGACGTTCTTATCCCATTATTCAAGAGTGACTTATGCGATAAATAAACACCTTTTTAGTATTCTCATAAACCTACATTTGGATCATCACTTTGAGGTATAATGACAGTTCAAATTCCATATCTTGTTGCATCTGTTTCATTTGGTCTCCCCATTGATCATATGCTCTTTACTGGATTTTTAACACTAACAACAAATAAATCGACAAGTTAATCAAGTGTTACTGAGGTGTATATGTACATTCGACAATGAAATCACCTTTTATATTCTGCATAGGTAAAACCTGTGGAGCTCAAGAAGGTTCTGTCAAAAAGTGCATACATGCTTCTTTATGCCAGGTAAAGTTCAATGTTCTGGTGCCGCATTCTTATTTCGTTTGCGTTTCTTAAATTTCTTAGTGAATTGGCATTTCCAATTAGGTGCTCACCTCATGCCCCTCGCTTAGCAAGGAAAGCAGTCTCCCACGATCCTGTACAAGCAAGGAAGACCAGGAGCAAGGAAGCCAATGGAAAGTCAGGTGGTTCATCAATTACAGAGCAAAGGAGTCACTTCTACCCACAACAAATGATGGGTGATCGTGCAAATTTCCAGTCATCAGATCTGTTCCGTCCTCCCTTCAGTGATTCTTCCAGCGACAATTCCTCTCTTTTCGATGACGGCTCCTCTTGTAGCACCGAGAGCACAAGGGACTCGGCAAGCACTGAAGAGAACTGGGAATGCATGTCTGCAGAGTCGGACGCTATCAACTCAAATAGCCTCAATGTCTCCAAGGAATCTAATGGACTCACTCGTCCACCCCTGTTCTCCAGGCATTCATCGAAAGCAGTTTTACGCGATGATTCTGGACGGAATGCTAGCTCTTCAGGCAGGGAAATCGATCATGTGGAGGTTGCGAGGCTTGCGCACATGAAGAATCAGGGGGGCCGAACGACATGCTCCGAGGGCAGTAAGAGCTCATCCTTTTTGTATCATGATACAAGCCAAACATGTAGGGTAACAGAACATTGTAGAACTGTAGAGACCAACTGGATTAACCCAAGTGAGGTGAAGTCTGGTGTTGTATCGAGAAGACCGCCGAGTAGGGAAATAACGGCCCAACCATTTTATTGATCTGTTTGGGTTGTAGAGAAAAATAATGTAGGTTGTATTATGCGCAGGGAAACATAGATGAACAGAAAAAGAGTCATTTTTGTTAACCTTTTATGTCTGTTTTGTGTTGAACTCTTCTCTAGAATGCCATGATATAGTATGCTGCCTCAAATATTCAGCAATTCAAGCTTTTGAGAAGCAACAACATGAAAGATATGAGGTAATGAGTGTTTGTAGGTGCTTTCTTGTTTCTGCTGTTTTGCCTGTTAATTGGAGTAGTTAGAACTCCTAACTAGGGTTGCAAATGAGTGCAGCCATTCTTGAACAACTTGGCATTTGTCTCGCCAAAGATTCATTCAAATTGTTCGCCAAAGGTTAGTGAAATCAAACTTGAAATGGGTTTCCAAGCTTGACCTCCAAGTAACTCGAGTTAAACCATGCAAAATCCGTTTTGTCAGATTCAATTAAAAATGAAATGAATCGAATACCAATGGGATATTTGAAGGATCAATGTAATATATAACCTGATCTTTATATTATCATCTATGTTAACATAAAGATATCATTTGAGACTCAAACCCTCCTATTCACAGACCGCAAAGGAGCAATTTTAATGCGATTATGAAAAACTTATTAAGATATACAACAGCTCACAAAGGAGCAATTTTAATGAGATTATGAAAAAAATTATCAACATATACAACTACCCACATCATAACCCGAATTAACTCAATGGATTTAACTGAACCATGAGAATATCATACAACTTCTGCAAATGTTTGCTTGGAATTAGAATATTTTGCAGTAACCAAATGACAAAAAGCCAATGGAAGAAATGACGACAGTTCCAGCAATATTGCATTTAATCCAGAGACAATATTGATTGATGCTTGAAGCAGAAGCACTTCGATTGAATCTGCTGCTTTAAGTATATTATCCTTGGAACTTCATCCTTTTGGCTGGGCCTTGATCAATTATAGGGTCTACAGATGGTTGCTGCTCTGAGGCTTGTTGGCCGTCTGGTCCTTTCTCTGCGTCTGAGGCCGATGGAGCATAACCTTCTGGAAATGGTGGTGGTGGAGGAGCTGGTGGCAGCTGCATCATGGAAGAATGGAAGAAGTATCAAACTTGATGTATAACCCAAAAAATGTATCTAGTGCAATGCAAAAGAATGTATATATATATATATATTCTCATATGGGTCGAGAGTTGAGGCTTGAACAAGTTTGATAGGAATTAGTGGGCAATGCTGACAAATATCTAGCTTGATGTACAACTCAAACAATGTAACTAGTGCAAGACAAAAGAAACAAAATGTTATCCTCCCAATTGTCACGAATGGTCGTCGCGCACTCATAACATCTTCACTCAACAAACCGTTCATCACTTTTGCATGCTTGTATAGATGTTTGGCAGCCTGTTTTGCCATAGTTTTATGTGGTTTTGCCTCAGAAATATAAGCAAAAATAATTTGTAATGCCGCAGTGCAACCGCTCACTGCACTAGGCCAAAACTGCCCAAAATAGCTTCGTTTTCAGGTGTCGCGGCCTGATTTCTGCAGATCGCGATGCGGTGCGGAGTGTCAACCATCTCAAACCCCTGGAACCACCAGGTGGCACAAGGCTGGATGGGGCTTTGGTATATTGTCGAGGTTTGAACATTCTTCACAAGTTGAGCTTGTCTTCACGCTCGACACCCGATGAATCGTCGTTCGTGGACTTGCGACTGTTCATTTTATCTTCTAAAGTCCTTGTTTGCTCCTTTCTCTTGTACACTAAGTGTGTTCAATTGCTGGTAAAGCTTTCCTCTTCATGAGACATTGGGATTTGTTCGCCGCTCGTTTTCAAACTAATCAACCTTCCCTTTTACGGGTCCTTCTAGACCTACACTAGGTTGCAACTAGGCTGACCTGTTGCAGACGGATAACGCAAGGGCGTTTCTTGGCTTAGGCAATCCTAGCCAAGTCCGAGACATTGGCACAAGGGTGCTTCACGACTTAGGCAATTCCAACTAAGTCCGTGTCTTTGCCGCAAGGGTGCCGCACGACTTAGGCAACTTCAGCTAAGCCTATGACAGAACGGAAGAGATACCATGAAACCCATTACCCATAAACTATTTGCACTAGGTTGAAGCTTAAACGAATTTGACAAAATTTAAAGGGTAATGCAACCACAGAATCAAACCTCAAGTTTTTGCCTGAGATAAGAAAACAATGTACAACTCCTAAATTTTTTTTCACTAAAAGCAAATAGATTAGGATGGAATATGTTGATTGCCCAAACACATCAGTGAGGTTTTGAGCATAAGATGGGAAGAAACATATCCTTCTACATCTTTACATAATTGATGGTTCATTGAGAATACAGAAGAAAGGCACTTTGAATTGTTGGTTGGAATATGTTGATTGCACAAACACATCAGTGAGGTTTTGAGCATAAGATGGGAAGAAACATATCCTTCTACATCTTTACATAATTGATGGTTCATTGAGAATACAGAAGAAAGGCACTTTGAATTGTTGGTTCATCACCAAAGAGTTTATCTTTTCTCAGCTAAATGTTCTTATGGTAGCAATATCATAATATCTGCTTGCAAAAGTGTTTCTTCCATTCTTAACATGCACGGCCATTTTTATTCTATGGGCATGAATCTAAGAATCCCAAACTCATTTCATTCCTTTCGAACATGGAGTTCTTTGTGGTATTTACAACATTTAAAACAAGATATACCAAGTGTCAAAAAAGACCAGTTACCTTGCGTTGCAAGGAGGCAAGAATATGATCTACTCGTTTTAGTTCCTTGAGATCAATTGTCTCCTTCGCAGTTTTCAATTCAGTGCTAGATTCTTCATTTTCAGCATCAGCTGCAACACAACAGAAGATCAAGATTTTCAATGAAAATGAAAACAATATAATGATTTCTGTACCAAGATAGAAATGGTTTTTCATACAGCAATTTAGGATCATGCTTTCAAAGATGAAGTATAAGCACAATGCCTTGAGGAATAATTAGGTTCAAGTTTCCAGTATAAGGTAACTTAGATAATAGTTAAATAAAACTAAAAAACATAGAATAGAAAGGAGACCAACATATGGTGAATAACAAGCATATCATTCTGATATGACCCTAACAGGGTTCGGTCCATCGGTCCATAATTAACTCGAGTTGAGTCATGTTGGTCTATTTAGTCAGAGTCAGTTATAGGTTGGGTGAGCTGGTTATTATCTTCAGTTAAGATGGAGTCGGTTATTATTTTCAGTTAGGAGTTTATTTGATTTCTATCAATTAGTTAATAGTCCAAGTTTAGTGAGACTCTGAGTCCAAACCTAGAGGGACTCCTGGTAGAACACTATAAATAATAGTGTAAACTGTTTTTTCAAGCAATCAATCAATGATGAAGTTGTGTTTTAGCCAATATGCAAAACCCTAAGAGGGTTGATCCCCTATAGAGATTAAGGAGGCTAATCCCCTCGAAGTGATCAAGAAGGCTCGATCCCCTCGAAGTGATCGTTTATCCCTTTTTCTCTTCGATAGAAACCTAGGGATTCCTATCACTTGGTATCAGAGCAACGATCCTCGGCGTTCCTGTTGTGATTCCCCAACCGCTCCCCTTGCCATCTACAATCGTTGCCGCCATCTACATCGTCGTCGTCGTCATCGTCATCGTCTTCCATATCTTGTTGTTGCCATCGCTGCCATCTAACCCTAGATCACAGCTATCTTCACGCTGCCATCTCTGCTGCCCCTTCTTCCTCCCTTGCTACTGCCGCTACCCAACCGCCATCTTCCTCCCCTCCTCTTCAGCGCCCGTCGCCTGTCGCTACTGCCAACCGCTCATGATCCTTCGGCATCGCCAGCGTCTCCTCCCTAGTCATGTGAACGCTGCTGCCTTCTTCACCACCCGCACCAAGCCGCGTCGCTACTCCTTTGCCGCTGCCATCTCTGCTGTCCTCTTCCTCAACTCCGTCAGAGATTTGTTGCCGCAACCCACCTGTATACAGCCACCGATCGTCGGAACCCTTGCCGCTGCCCCCTCCTCCTCTGTCAACCGCAATCTTGATCACCCTCATCTACTGCTTGCTCGAGCAAAGAAGGGGTCGTCGTGGCAGTTTCCCAGCCCTCGGTCGTCGCCCTGCCGTCGCTGCGACCACTACCCTCAACCTCTTCCTCGTCGCTCGCTAGTCGCTGCTTCCTCACCCTACTTCCATCCGCTGGTACCATCGCTATTCCTTTGCTTCCTGCGGCTTCCCACGCCATCAACCGCCAGCAGGCCACATTGCAGTCGCCCTCTCCTACCGCAGCTCTCATTGTAGCCGCTCGTTCCTCGCCTCCTCTTCATCTATAGTGCCTCGCTGCTATTGCCCTCCTTTTCACAACTGCCGTAGTGTCACGGACAAAAATATAAATAAGGTGTTCGACGTAATGCTCATGTTTGTCCGTGTCCTTCAGTTTTGTACATGTTTTGTACAACAAGTAGCGGGTTTGCAGTAGGCTTCGCAGCCCTAGTTTGGTTAGCTTTTATGGTCGATTTCGGCTTGTAAATGAGAGTTGCGTCACGTGGACACTTGTGAGGACTTCGGTCTATAATGGTCCTTGATCCTTTGTGTGTAATCGTTCAGAGCTTGTAAAGTCCAAGGTTGTAATTTGTCTTGGCTATATAAAATGTTTGCTAAAGTGGTTGTTTGTGGATCCCGTGGGAAATATTTTCTCTGACCCGTTTTCTCTTTTGTAGGTCCTAAGGGACTCTAGGAGGTTTCGGGGAAGTTGACCTTTGCGGACGGACATACAAGGGTGCCGCATGACTTAGGCAAATTCAGCTAAGTCCGTGACAATAGCCTCACGTCACCAGCTGCTGCTACCATCGACGCTGCTCCCATTGCCAGCTTCTCTCCACCCGCCACCGCTGGCCGCCGTCGGCCACTTCCCCATCGCCGCTGTCCCTGCCCTCCTTGTTGCCAGCATCTCCAGCAAGAAGGGAACACCACCGCAAGTCGAGCGCTGACAGTGGGTCGTTGTCGTTCCCCTACCGCTGTCATCCCTTACTCCTACCCGACATCCGCTGCAGAGTCTCGTCGGACCGTATCCGTCGCCCCCATCTACCATTGCCTACAGACAGCTACCATTTCCGCCTGCAGCCCATGCAGCGACCGTCGCCGCTACCTTCCTGTCCACCCACACACAGCAACACCGCTGCTGCTTCCCGCTGCCTCCTACTTCCCATTGCTTGCTTCCTGTTGTTTCCCGCCCCCATCAACCGTCTGCAGCCCACGTTGTCGTCGTCCTCCCCTGCTGCCGCCCTCACTGCTGTCGCCCACTCCTACTTCGTCCTTTGTTGTCGCTCCAACTGCACCTTACTTCCTCCTTTGCCATTGCTGCCACCGCCCCCATCTGTTGCCTGCAACCCCACCTAGCAGCGCCCTCCTTTGCCACAGCATTGTCGTTGATGCCTCCCACTGCAACGCACAACCATCCTCTGTCACAGTGTTACAGCGCGCAATAGCGTTGCGGCTACTGCCTCCTACTGCAACGCGCAGCCCTCCTACGCAGTCCCTGCCCAGCATCGCCAGCCGTTATCAACAGCAGCCGATCCCAACCGAGATTAGTGAACCACCCTCTTCTCCCCTCTCTCGGCGATTTCTTCTTCTTGTCCCCAACAGCGCCTCTGCCATCTTTCTCCCCTGCTCTAGCATCTTCGCCCAGTAGCACTGGTCACTCAACGCCACGCTACTGAGCCATAGCACCGTGGCCCATAGCCTCGATAGCAGCGATCCCTCGTTGCCACAAGAACCCACTTCCTTTCCAGCCACACTGAATACGACGTTGCTGATGCGATGGCTATGGATGATACGATATATGCAAGATTCAAAGCTTTCGATGCCCGAATGGAGAATAGATAGCAAGAACTCTTCAGCGAATTCAAAAGATATTTATCGGAGAACCCCAACAAATCTCAGCATGATGAAAGTTCTAGACTCAAAGAGAACAGATCTGGAAAATATGATCAAGGGCAAGACATAGGATACCCATGCATGAGGGTGGAGTTTCCCAGATGGGAAGATAGAGACTCAATCGGCTGGATCTCACGATTAAAAAATTCTTTCGCTTCCGCAGGACTCTGGAAGAATCCATGGTGGAGATAGCTTATATTCAACTCAAAGGAGATGCGATCCAATGGTATAATTTGTACTAGACCCATCACAGGGTCCCTTCGTGGGGACAGATCAAGAGAGAGCTCCTGATTCGCTTCGGACCGTCAGAGTACAAGAACGTTAATGGACAACTCGTCAAAATCTGTCAGACTTCCACAATACAGGAGCACCAAAGCATATTTGAGCATCTGTCGAACCAAACCCGAGATTGGTCCGAAATACAATTGGTGAGAAAATTTATTGAGTGACTTAATCCCGAGATTTAGGCAAAGTTGAAGCTTGCCATCCCCGCTGATAGCAACCATATCATTCGCCAACGTGCATGAAGGAAAAATCGATATGGACACTTGCTAAAACAGAAGCTTCAATAGATAGGAAAAATCAATAAGGGAGGACTCAAAGTAGTCAACATAGACAATCGCAAACAAGAGCAGCTTCTGACAATCGAGCCAACTAAAGAAGAATAAAAAACTGACAATGTGGAGTCCGATCATGAAGGCTGTGACAAACTTCTGATGATTAAACCAGCTAAGTAGGAGTCGGAAACTGAAAATGTGGAGTCTGATCACGAAAGCTATGACAAATTCGAAGTCAAGATTGCTAACGGGCGAATCCTAATTTGTGATAACAGGTGCTCAAAGATAAAGCTGATTATACAGGGCAAACAACTACTTGCAAATTTCTTTTTGATGCCCCAGGAAGACTTTGAAGTGTCCTCAAAGGAAGATATGGTACTACCACTAGCCATCAGATGAAAAGGGATCTTAGAGGACTACAATGACTATTGCACCAGAAGGCCGACCATTGCTTACACCAAGTGGAGACCCTATTTAATTGATCAAAAGGTTGTGATGTATGACAAATATCCCGGATCAAAGTACTCCCAAAGTTTAATGCTGCTCAGCCTTGAGGACAAGGTTGATTTGAAGAGGACGGGTCTGATAGGACCCTAACATAGTTGGGTCCATCGTCATAATTATTTTGAGATGAGTCATGTCAATCTATTCAGTCATAGTCAGTTATAGGTTGGGTGAGCCCAATCGAGTCAGTTATGAGTTGGTTGGAGTTGGTTAGTATCTTCAGTTAGGATGGAGTCGGTTATTCTTTCAGTTAGGAGCTTATTTGATTTCTATCAATTAGTTAAGAGTCTAAGTTTAGTGGGACTCTGAGTCCAATCCTAGAGGGATTCTGAGTAAAACATTATAAATAATAGTGTAAACTCTTTTATCAAGCAATCAATCAATGAAGAAGTTGTGTTTTAGCCAATAGGCAAAACCTTAGGAGGGTTGATCCCCTGTAGAGAACAAGGAGGCCGATCCCCTTGAAGTGATCAAAGAGGCTCGATCCCCTCGAAGTGATCGTTTATCCCTCTTCCTCTTCGATAGAGACCTAAGGGTTCCTATCACATTCCTACATTTCTTCTTACAAGGATGATGTCTTGAGGTACTTCCACAATTTGGAGGTGTTTGATAGTGCTTCACAAATGCATCATCTTCTTATTATAATACCTGGTGAACTTTGAACATTGTATAGAAGACAGACTGGTGCATAATAATGAGTTATTTCATATCATGAACCAGTACGTAGTGATTAAATTTCTTGCCATCAAGGATTCACTCAACATAACTCTCTTTTGTCTTTTGATTTGTGTAGCTTCCCCACCACAAAGGCTGTCCACTATCCAAGCTGTTTAAGCAAAAAATCACTTGGGCATAGTATGTCTATGTCATTCCATTAGAAGTATGAAACTGCTTAAGCAGATGTATTATCCACATCATTACCCTTTTTTCTTCCATCTTTTCTCATGTGGAACCTAATTACATGAGACCAACTATTATGGAGGATCGTTAAGCTCAAAATTTCTTCAGAGTAACTTGTTATCTTGTTCAGAAGTCGTCAACAATTTCAGCACCATCACCCAAGGCTAAACCTATCAATGTAGAATCACACTTATAGCACAATTCAAATTGAGAAGGTTTTACAAAGGATTCAATGGTGCTAACAAGTCCATAGCTACATCAGTGTGGAATATAATCTCAAGGTAAGGAAGATATTCATTACATCCCTTATTTTGGAAGTCTTCAGTAAGAGACGCAATTTAAAGGCAATCACTAGCCAGGTTGGAAGCATAATCTCTGATCAGATGCCATGATGACAGACAACCTTATGTCAGATCTCTCAAGATAGTCTCATTTTGTTAGTTAGACAACATAAGATTGCATTGAATGTCAACAAGTCTAATTAGCAAGTATGATTATTTATCTTTCTTCGTGCAGTTTAAAGTCATTAATCCAAGAAGTAAAATCAAAATTTTTCATAGACAAGAATGGAGTTGTGAAGAAGGGAGGGCCAGTGTTACGACAAGGAGCAACATTCATCTGAAAACAAACCAACTGAAGACAAAGTTGATGCTTTCTTCCACACCTTCGATATCGACAAGCATATTAATCTACTAGAGTGTTTTTTATGTCCATGATTATAGGTCATAAATGTAGCATTCATTAACACAAACAGGAGTGTAAACAGACCTGTTTGATTTTATGTACTGGAAAGGGACCTAAATGCCACGCAATTGAACTGAATGTGAATCTTGCAACAAGAGTACTAAGAACAGTCTATAGTTCTTTGGAGAACAAATACCATATCCAATCTTCTCCAACTTTGAGGCTGCAGTATTGAAAGCCTTTGATATATGATACAGAGCCCTCCCCTGCAGCCAAAGCAACGACTTCAATTCCAGATTGCCGCGTTGAAGCAGATCAAACTTATTTGAATCAGAAAGAGGGAAAAAAGAAAGAACTCACGATCCGCGCCGCAAAGACACTGGAGAGCTGCGGCGCCTGGTAGACGGAACCGTCGAGGATATAGTACGTGAGCATGGGGCTAACCTTCTCCGGCCCGTCTCGCTTCTGCTTCCTGATAACAAACAGGTTCGGCTCCATCACCTCGCTCAGCGCGTACTCCGTCCCCGTCATCTTCCTACAGACGCATATACACAAACAGCTCAAAGACGAAATCTTTAGGGCACAGAAAAGGTCACCGACGGGAGGGCGCCACGCACGAGAGGTGGGAGATATCGAGGGGGTGGATGGATCGAGCGCGGAGCTGCTCGTTGTTGCATGACCAGTCATAGAAGGGAGACAGAGCGAAGTAGTCGAAGACGAGATTGCGGTCGAGGGGGTAGGTGTTGAGCCACAGCTGATCGCGGAAGCAGATCCCGGTCATGTCCGTGCCCGGGGGCGGGGGCAGACCCTCAGAGGCGCCTCCGCCGGGGTTCCCGACCGCCGGAAGGGTCGCCTGGCCGGCGGGAGGGAGCGGCGTCGTAGCCATCGCCGGCCTTTACCTGTAGCACGCACGATGGACTCGCCGATTCGTTCCAATAAATGGGCCGCACTGCGTCGAGCCCATTTCTGAGGCCGAACTGGATGCGGAGTTAAGAAGGCGTTTCGGGTTTCATTTTAATAGGTTTGGATCCAACATTTTATATATATATATACACACAATGAAGTGGTTAAGTTGATATTCCAATTGGCATTAGTACTCTCTAAAAATTTCAATAGTTGACAGTTATAATTCGGAAAATATTACTGTTGTACTTTAATATATTTATATACCAAATTAATTTTTGTGATTCATATAAGTTATCAATAAGATGAATATTAATAGAAGAGATATGCACAAAGGATCCTAATGTTCAATATCTTCATTTTTTTTCTTAAAAATGAAACAAAGAATTTAAAATCACATATTGAGAGAATATTATAAATATTATATATCAATATAATATCTGTTGATTTATAGGATGTTATTGTACTATTGTTTTGCCCTTTTCTAATAAATTTAAGTTTTTGTCACCTTATGATATGTGCGGAGGTGGAAGAAGCGAGTCTAATAATTAATATTTTTATCTTTTCTATTATTAATAATTCCTTTCTATATCTTTCCATCCTCCATTCTAAAGTTTCAACAGGAGATCATCTCAGCCTCTTCCATTGTTCTGCAGATAGAAGTTGTCTGTACTGTAGAATAGCAGTGAAGTAGAGGGAAGAAATAGAATAGGTATCATCTTGTTGGCCCTTCTCCAGAACTCATCAGCATTTGCATGCAGAGGTGTTGTTGAGGGAAACTTCAGTTCATAGCAAGGAGAAGTATACAGCTTTGAGGGATTCTAATGGCGACATCTTATTTGCATGAGGCGTTCTGTCATCTTACTTCTGCTGCAATCCACTTCTTGAAGGAGAGAGAAGAACTCCCTGAAGGTTTGCAGGATTAGCTGCATATACATATATGCATGTATATACTTCTGTGCAGGAATTCAACGTGTTTGACGTAGGTGTCATGGTGGATGTGGATTTGAGTTCGTCTTCTTCTTCTTCTTCTTCTTCTTCTGGTTCCGTGGATAAGAAGAAGGCGATGCAATTAAAGAAAGCCGCCAGTTTCTTCTGTGCAGCGTCCGCCACACCATGGCGTTGACTTGGTTTCATCCCGCCCAGTAAAGTCAACCATGAAGCAATTGTCTATTTGCTGCGACCACCTCATCTACGATTCCCTCCTCTCTCTTCTTCTTCTTCTTCTGCTGCTGTTGTTTTCTTCTTCTATTCCCTCCCTCCTCTCTCTCTCTCTCTCTCTCTCTCTCTCTCTCTCTCCAGATAATATCTTTACCCCATGAATGCGAGGTCATCCATGTTAAGAAAAAACCCATCTCTTTCATCGATGTGAGATACACTGCAAGAGAGTAATGGAGAGAGAGAGACAGGAGAAAGAGAGAGAGCAAGCGAAGGTAGAACGACAAATTGCTGAGTAATTAATTGATGCTCATCCATCATAGACAATGACTGAGGCTGCTAAGCCACTCATGGGTGGACCAATGATTCTTCCAAGAACAAACACAAAAATGTATTCTTTACAGAATCGAAATAGAAGTATTTGACATCGAAGTAGTAAATCAGGTTTATATTCGAGTTCGTGAACTATTTAATCTGGTTTAATTTCAATGATATTTATGAATATTTTTTTACCTATTATTATCATCATAATTCTCCTAGTTGAAACTAAATGAGAAATCTGTCTGTCCATAATTATCCTCCAAAAAAAAAAAGATATTATTGCAATGGGTCCTATTCTCGATCAGAAAAAAATCTTCTTAAAATATCTCTGATATATATTGAACAATTATTAGCAATTTTAATTACATCATAATACATGAAATATATCAATTATCCTATTTCATTGTATAAAGAATACCTCATGCACTCTATGTTTTCTTAGCTTATCAGATATGATCGCACGCCTCTTAAAGAAGGTTCGACGGTCGTGGGAGTGGGAAATTTTATCCATTCTTATCTAATTCAGTAAGAAAAAAAGAATAGTAGTCCTCTTGGAAGCCTCAATTATGAATCAATGTCAACGTCTACTTGGTGAATTGATGGCATTTGGAGCATTCCGTGAAGAATGTGGTCAAAATGGACGAAAGCTAGTTTGAATTGGGTGTTGAAGGATTGAATTGACTTTTCTCATTTCCGGTCAACATCTCCAAGGAAAAAAAAATCATAAAATTCGAATGAGTGTTGGCCATCACCACATGCAAATTGATTTTTTTTCTCCTTTTTCGAGCAGCATTATTTTTTCTTGAATTTTATTCTCCATCACTTATCTATTTTGTATAAAATTTAAACATGATATGAATTAATTTATTAAGATAAATAATTGGAATGAGATGGAGGATTTGTTACTTTTTATGAGTTTTCTTATAAAAGAACAGAGAGGAAGTGAATAAGAAAAGTCCAGCGAATTCATGAAAAAAAAAATCTTATTTTTCACCTTTTTCTTTAGATTTATTTTTATATTTTTTAATTCTTTTTCTGTTGAAAGATATTTTCGTATAATTAAAAAAATGTTTACAGGAAATTTAGAATTTCTGAGAAAAGAGGAAATATTTATGACGTTTTTGATATTATAAGAAAAGAAGAAAGAGAAATTATATATAATTTCGAGGAATAAAAAAAAAAGACAAATCCAAAACTTATTCGGCTTAATGTGTTATGGGGACGCCGCCGCCTCTTTGACCGCGCACAACACGGAACGAGAACGCATCCAAAGACCTTCTCGATTGCTCTGTTCTCACCGTGGGCAACCGCGCTGGATTGGATCAGCGATGGGCTCCGCAGACGCAGTCGTCGTCCCGCTCACACCTGCCTGCCCCCTTTCTTGAGTGCCGTTTTCGCTCCCATTCCCTCGACGCAACCGCTTTGCTTCTCGCTCTTCGCTTTCTTCTCGTCTACTCTTTTGCCTGCTACATCCCTTTTGAGCGTCCCGATCGGTCTATGTTCGTTCGATGGAGGTGCCGTCTCCCTTGCGTCCGTCGCAGCTGGAGTCGCTGATGCTCTGGGTGCGAAACAACTACGCGGAGCCGCTGAATTCACTGAAGCAGTCGCTCCGCATCGCCTACGTCGTCTTCGCCTTCTGCTCCGCGCTCTTCCTCGGAGCCCTCAAAGGTCCCGTCTTGATGGCTTTTCTTGGCTCCTCCTTCATCGAATCCTGCGAAAGTTTGCTCCTTTCTTAAGGCGGGTTGGATGTTTGGGTGCGATTGTTTGTTGCAGCTCTGGTGGTGGGTCCTGTGGCAGCGCTGCTGATGATTCTTGGGAACGTTGGGGTGATACTTGGACTGTTTCCAGCTCATGTGGCCTGGACTGTCTACTCTATAGTCAAGTAAGTCATCAAGATTGGATTCTTTTTGTGTTGGTAAGCTCCTGCTGTTTAATAGTGGCGTTCATCAAAGATTGGATTATGATAACTTTTTTGCCCCTTGCTGCGTTTAAGCATGATTTCTAGCCGGGAATTCAGTGACATCCTGGCAATTGACGAGAAATGGAAGAGTTAGATTTAGAAGAGAAAAAAAGATGGTGCTTCTAAGGTTATCAAGAGAGAAGTTTGAGGAATCTGTGCTCTACCGAAATGATAATTTGCTTCCCAGATCTCTTTTTCCATGCGAATAAGGAAATAGTTATTTTTTTTCACAAATGTTTTACTTCTGGAGATCATCATTGCAATTGGATAATTGTCATTTTAAAGTCTAGTCCAGGTCTTTGAGTTTGATATTTTCAGAATATTGGATTCTTAAACACAATATGTAAACAATTTTCTTTGACTATTTATATGTGATTGTATATCAGAATTTCACACTTGCTTGTCCAAAAAGACAAAGGAACTAATAGGCAATCAATGCATAGACATAGAAGCCATTTCTTTAGTTTTGGATCCTTGACCATAACAACAAACATGATTCTTCAGTCAATCCTCCAACAATCAGCTTTAGGCATTCAAACAGAAGTCTGGATTTCAGACATATTATCATTTCTGCTGGTAAAAGTCAATTGAAGAAGCAGACGTAAACCTCTTGTATACATTTTCAATCAGACATGGTCTTAACATTTAGTTTCAGTCTATGTAGTCCGGAGATAACAGTATTACTGGAAGCAATATTTTTTTTTTTTTGAAAATTTTCAAATGGAGCGTTTCTTCCATGACTATGGTGGCATTGTCCCACATGAACACTAAAAGAATATGTTGAAACAACAAAATTAAGCAGGCAGAGTCCAAAGGCAACTCACATCCTGAAAAATATTCATGTACTATTTTCTATCTTTCTTGCTCTTGCTAGATATCATGGGATGATTCTGTTATCAGAAAAGAAAGTTTAGTGCATGATGTATTGTTAAATGGGCCAAGATCACATATACAGAACCTTTTGAAGGAGTTTGATATAGGAAGTTGCTCTATGTCGACATAGTACTGGTATTTTCTTGTGGATACCTAATTATATCTCAATCTTCAATTGGTATATTGGTCGAATATGTCACCACCACTTTTCTTTATTCCTAGCTGCAAAGGTTATGGAATTCATGGTTATGTACATTCATATTGTCCCTAAAATTTTAAACTATATTTTGTCAAAGTTATTTAAATACAAGTTATCATTTAGATCTTTTACAAAGCAAGAAAATTATTTATTTGGTAAGTTCCAACTATGTTCATCCTAACAAAAGTTTCAAATTATTGAAGTTACAACTAATTCTTGCTGTTACAAATCTTATCTCATACTAATATAAGCCTAATCTATCTACTACCTTTCATGTATAATTATAGAGACTTTCAGAAATTATACAACACACATCTTGTAAGTTGATTACCTCTCGTATCTCTAAGTATCATCAGTTCCATGAAAACAGGAGACAAAAGTTGGTATCAGAAGAGAATAATCATTGAATGGAAGTGCTTTTGATGGACATTTATATAGTTCTATGTAGTTTGAGAAGTTTATGACAATCCTAAAAAAATTAAGAAATTTAATTCGAACAGAGGAGAACGCTATTATAGCAATAAGATCCTTACGTCTGAGTTTTACCTAATTGAAGCCTAAGGTCGTAGGAGCAGCAAACATTCTTAGACACAATTTGCAAATGATTAAGGGGCATTTGATTTTTGATTCACACAAATGGAAGAGGAAACAAGAACTCTGACAACAAGAATATCAGAAAGCACAAGAAGAAAAAAAATCCAAATTTGAAGAATGCAAATATGTGCATTTATAAATTAGAAATTTGTGCAAGCATACTGGTTATTGTATTTGGAAAAATATACATGGCACCAAGGGGGCTTCAGTTACTAACTGACATCGTATTGGTCAATTGCAGGATGGATTCCATAAATGCAATACTTAAACTTGCCTTTCTTTGTGCTCTTCCCATATTTCTTGGGCTGTGGTTGGCCCTTGGCATCTTTGGGAGTGTCCTGGTTGGACTTGGTTATGGTTTTTTTACACCCTGGGTATCAACCTTTGAGGCCTTCCGAAAGGACGGTGAAACAAATAAATTTCTACACTCCATTGTGGTAAACAGAGTACTCAACTTAAATTTTGTGAACTATTCTCTATGTTATTATGGGCAGCAAACTGCTTAGTTATAACTTGACTTAATATCTGACATTAAACAGGATGGAACATGGAGTACTATCAAAGGGAGTTGCACTGTGGTTAGAGACTTTGCAGATATCTGTTACCACTCATATCCACTTTACCTAAAGGAGTTAAGAGAGAGTTCTCATGATTATCAGACATATTCAATTAGGTATGTGTATTTTTATACTTGTTCCCTTGGGTATTAGTAGAAATTGTCTCAAAAAGGTTATGTATGGTATTCCATATTTTGAATGTTCTGTAGAAAGAATTTCTAAATTTCTTGATTATTTTTCAATAATCATATATATATATATATATATATATATATATATAAAAGAAGGATAATATGCCATATTTTCTGAATTGGTTCATTAACCATGTAAGTTCTCCACGTACATGACAAGGATTTTATTTCCTCTATAATTTCTTACTTGATTTGGTGCTGAAAGACAAGACTCTTTATGATTTTTTCTTGTGTCAAGGAAAGTCAGTGTTATATATGGTAAAAACTTCTGAAAGTATTTATTTGAATTTCGTTAAATGTATCAACTTTGGTTATTTTACGTGTTTAACCCTGACGTGTCACAATAAAATGGTGATTTTACCTGTTTCACATTGAAGTATCACAATAAAACGGTATCCACTTGGAATAGAAAATCTCGTGTTATGTGGATTGTCCATTTTACTTGATCCTTCTGTTTATTATATGGAGTGCACTATAATTATCATTTATGATTTAACAACTGTTGATGGAATTTTAAGTGATTATTCAAGTTAGCAGTCCAATTTATAAGGATACCATCTTACTAATAAATTCAAGTTGAAATTTTTTGGCTGATACAAATTGTTATTGATCTTCTCAATTTTATGTAGGTTGATAGAGGTTCCTGCTTGTGTTGTTGTTGCGCTGATGGGATTAATTGTTGATATCCCACTTTACACTGTCATTGCATTGATAAAAAGCCCCTATATGCTATTTAAAGGCTGGCAGAGGCTTCTACAGGACCTGATAAGTCGAGAGGGACTATTTCTTGAGACAGCTTGTGTGCCTGTTGCTGGTCTTGCCATTCTTCTCTGGCCTCTAGTTGTTGTTGGGAGCGTCCTGTTGGCGATAGTCTCAAGTATCTTCATTGGATTGTACGGATCGGTGGTTGTGTATCAGGTCCATTGTGTGGTTACTCTCTCTTGGTTTATTCTTTACACTTATGAAATGTGCAGTAGCAGCAGCATTTGTTTATGTTGAAACCTAATCACATATGAATTCTATTTTTTAATACAGGAGAGATCTTTCAAACGAGGAGTTGCCTTTGTGGTTGCCATGGTTGCGGAGTTTGATGAATATACTAATGATTGGCTATATCTACGGGAGGGGTCCATTCTTCCAAGGTATTGATTATTTCACTTTTGCTTTTCTTGTTTACTTGTAGTCATCTAAATATCACATTTACTGTTGTTATTATCTAATGGCTCCTTTTTCTTAAGAAAAAGACATTATATGCATCATTTACTTCTTAATATAACATTCTTGTTGCCTAACCAGGCCTCGGTACCGAAAGAGGAAGATATCTCACTCAGCAGAATTTTCTGTTGGAGCCAGTTCTGTTAGAGGGGTTAAAGCTAGTTATGGTTCTTCAGGGGCTCCTGCAATGTTGGTCCCTAGCTTGGCTCCTTCAAGATCTGTTAGAGAGACAATACAAGAGGTGAAAATGATGCAGGTAAATTGTCACATCCTGTTTTTTTTTTCAAGATCATATCTTTCCACACATTCAGAACCAAATAAATAACATCACTTTATTCATAATTTATAAATATTTATTATAATTTATTTATTTATTAAATCACAAGTAGAAAATATTTATTGAAGAACACAATAATGTCAACTCGATTAAACATCCAAGTGGTTCTACCTAACGTTAGAGGTAGTATTGGACCCCATTCAGAACCAAATACAATAATGTCTGCTCTCTATTGGACCCCGATCTAGTACTAGTGGGAGGCTGTTCTGAAAATAAAAAACAAACAAAATTCAGTAACGTTGAGTAGGAACCCCAAAAGTCAACTCAAAATGAATACAAAATCAAAATCAATCATCCCATTGGCATATATCAAATACCTGAAGGAGCACTCCCCCAACAATGGAGATAGAGGCTTTAACCTATGAAATGAGTTTGTGTTCTCACAGTAGCGGATGGAGGCAAACTCATATCACACTCCCAACAACGGATGAAGTGGTATCCCTCGTCTGCCAAAGTGAGGATATATTCCTTTCAACAACGAACGAAGGAATTGTTTAGTCAGCACGTCTGACGGCCCGTCAATCCTCGAAGGGAATCGCCCTATTTGCCCTCGGTAGGAAAGTAACATCATCTCACACTAGTCATATCTATATCGGGATGAAATAACACATCAAAACATCTCTTTCAAATATCATTCATTCAAATACTACTAATCAGTCTTCAATGAGTTGAACCCTAGTTCAATCGGTCCAATTGAATTCGATTTAACTAGAACCTAGTTGAATCGATCTCAAATCCTTATTTATTGGTCCAGAACCACCCTAGACTAGTATAATTTAGATTAGGTTAGGTTCAATCTAAGTTAAACAGACTCGAATAAGTCAACTAATTCGGAATCACCATGAATCGATCTAACTAATCAAATCTGGTTTGGTTCAATTAATGGTTGGGCTTAAATCTAACAACTGTATAAAATTGGGCTAAGCTGGGTCAGCTCATATACTGATCATGTACACTGCACATGGCTGTGCATGCATCACACCAGATTGAGTGGGCCTTTGGCCCATAGACTAGTCATGTGAGTCACACATGACTACCCATGTTGGGTTGGACTAGGTTAGCTTGCGGGCTAGGGCCTGATCCATCGGTTGGGCTTGGCCTGCGGGCTGTTTCAACCTAATTTCTATCCAATTTCATTAATAAACTAACAATTATATATAAAGAAAAACACTAAAGACATGATTAAAAGATAAGGTTTAATACAAGGAAATAACTTTCTAAATTTAATAAGAATTAGAAATCATACTTTCAATACATGCCCAATCTCAACAGAATCTAATCAAACAAATTTTAAACCTTTCATAGTAATATATTTTAAGTTTCAGATAAAAGAATATCAAGAATTTCATATAATATTTTAATCTAACATGAAGTTTTATTCCAGATAAAACTAAATGATAAATTGTAATATCAAAAATATATCATACATTTAATACATAAAACATGTAAAATTTTAGTATTTTTAACCTTAGAAATAAAACCTTAAGATGAATATCGAATAATATCTTAAAACCTACATGTGCCATATTTTAATAAAAATTTTGATATATTTTGAAGGATCGATATGTATTTTCGAATGACAAAGCTTTCAGCATTTAATGGAATCAAAATAAAAATAAAAATTATTTTCTTCAAGAAAGATAGGGAAACCTACATCTTCTGAGCATAGTGCAATTCCTCGTTCCTCCTGCTGCTAGGCTCGGCTAGATGAGGAACGAAGGAGAGAAATTCATCCCCTTAAATAGGAGGAAATGAGCTATTCATTAATGAAAAATTTTATTTAAAATTTTGTATTTATTTAATATTAATTTTCATTTAATATGTTAAAAAATATGACATCACCCTATTTCGAATGCTTAGTTATTTCCTAATTCGCGATGACAAACAAGGAAATAAAGATTAATATTTCCTAAACTAGAACGACAAGTAAGGAAGTAAAGATTGCTTCTTAAATCAAATATTTGATTTGATTACATAAATGCTCTACTTTCCATTTTATGTTGAAAATATTTTCATCATCAAACTTCAAATCTTATTATAATTAACTAATCTGATATCATTTCCCTGAGCATGACATTCTCATCATGATAAAAGAAAAGTTTGTCTCCACTGAATTAATTTGCTCGAATGACCATACTCCATATCAGTTGGTATGAGGCAGTATTTATGGTTTGACCAAGCATTAATATTTAAAAATATAAGTCAATAATTGTAAAGTACCATTTATTTTTATTTTTTATTATTAAATTTAACTTTATTGTGTGGTATGCTGGTACCATACCGATCTGGTAGGTTACCAGAATCAATACTAGACCAAGATTTAAATTCTTGATTTAAAGATGGATTTAATTGTTAATGATGATAGTCTATTATTTAACTTGTGAATATATGAGTAACTTAAGCTGGAAATAACAATTAGGTAAATATTCGACAATTACTTCAGCGCCTACATATATGCCATTCTTTGATTGTCTCTTAATTTGTGAGAAACCAAAAAAAAAAAGTGTCTTACAAGTATTCGACAATGAAGCTAGTTGGTATTATTGATTTAAGCAATAAAAATCCTGTACTTCAAGGATTTATTGATAAAAATTAGTATTAATATGTTATTATTTAACTTTGTAGAGTAACTCCAAGGACTACAAAACTTGCAGGACTCTCAGATGCCAGTTGTTCCAGGCTTTTTTTTTCAGTGTTTGACAAAAAAATGAGCATGCTATTGAGCTATTCTTACACTACGTCTTTAGCTGGCTCTCTAAAAATGATTTTTTTTTCAATTTCATGTCTGTAACGTAATTTCAAGCCTTGATTCTGAAAATCTTGATTTTAGTCTCATCATTGACTTCTGTGCAATAGAATTATAGAGTCAAGCCTCATTCCTATGTGGCCATAGTCACTAATGCTATGTTTTAGAAGCAGCAGGTTTTAGTTTAGCTGTCCACCATGGAGATGTTCTAATTCTTATGTCAATGTTTTTAGTTAGGATCTTGTGTACACTCATTGATACATGAGAGCTACCTTTATACAAGTTCTTACAGATCAGTATAGAAAGTTTTCATCATTGATCATTAATCAATTCCTCCAATTATGTTGGCTTAATTTAGAAACTTAGTATTTTGTAGAGCAGACCTTGTAGAATGTGGACATGCCAAGTAGTTAAAGAAGTTTGCTATCCATGTGCAGTCTGATGTTTGCAAAAGTGCCTACTGTTGTCGTCTTTTTCATTCACATGCTTATGGACATGGTAATATCTTTCAGATTCTTATAAATGCACATTAACATTTAACACCCACTTGCTTGCCTTTGCTTTCCTTGTCAATTGACATAATTGGAAGTTGGCATATTACTAGCTTTGGTAATGTGGTCCTGTTTTCCCTCCCCATTCCATGCTTCTGCATTTTACCATATAAATTTAGCATAATATTTTAAGGAGTACCATATTTCTCTCCAGGATCACATTCAGGTTTTCATTCATCCTATGGTTCACCAATGATTTGCAAGTTAAGATCTTTTTTCTTTGACTTTCATAGAACTAAATGGAACTTTGATGCAACAGATATGGGGTGACATTATGAAATCAATTGAAATGAGGGGCAAGGAACTTGTGGATACAAATATAATCACAATGTTTCATCTGAGTGATTGGTTACAAACCAAAGGCGCCAGCCAAGAAATAGTTGGTGTTGGTCTACCTTCATATGCTTTTCTGCACACTCTTCTCAACTCTATCAAGTGTGGATCAGGTGGATTGTTACTGAGCAATGGTATTGAAGTTACTCACATGAACCGACCACAAGATAGATTGTTGGATTGGTTCTTCCATCCTGTGACAGTACTCATGGAGCAAATCAAGGTCATAAAGTTGAAAGAAGATGAAGTCAGGTTCTTGGAGAAACTAGTTCTTTTTGTGGGTGACACCTCAACAATGGGAGCCTTGGACAATGTCTTTATGGTTCCTCAAGATGTTATTAGGACTGCACAGATTCAGGCGATTAGTAGAAGGTAAGATATTTGCCATTGTCAGACTAAGTATATTGTCTGTGCATCATTATAAATATTGATATTCTGTTTCATGATATAGTTCTCACAAATTAAATAATATATGTAAAAGAAAACAGCTATCTTATATATGTAGAATTTAAGACAGCTATCCATATGTGCATTAATTATGGTAAAGGAAGAAACTGTGTTTAATCTTTGTGCATAATTATGGTAAGGCATACAAAACAATGTAGTTGATGGTAAACTTTAATCTCTTGAATGAGATGGGTGTTCAATATTTCTAGGAATTTTTCAATTAGCTTCTTCATTATTTTTATCCCAAAGCTTAGAGCAGTAGATATTATTATCTTGTTTGTTATACCTGTGGACATGAAACAAATTGGTAATTGAAACATGTTTCACTTGGAACACTATGGTAACTGCATTTTCAGTTCATCCCCTATGGCTACATTTCCTTTTCTATGTTTCACCAGATAAAATGAGCATAGCCAAATATTTCAATAACTCTCTCTAATTGTTTAGAAATTTGAGCTTGCTTGGTGATCTTGCAGTAACTTGTTAGCACATGCATCAGTTTACTTCCTTTAGCCATCAAGCGAAAAGTTCTGCAATAAATGATTACGATGCTTGCAGATATATGGAAATGGTTAAATAGGAACTCAGTGGTGGGGTTCGGTATAAAATAATATAATGGTGATGATTCTGTTTCTTTGAACTTACTAAACAAATTTTTAATGTTTGATGGAACCATCTTGATATTTTCCAATGGCATATTAATGGGAGAAGGCTTGAATAATTTAATATAAAGAAATTGCTGCCCTTTTCTGTTCTTATCAACTCCAGTGTCTACCTTTGATATTTGCAACAATCAAAGGTCATTTACCCAACTTGATCTTGGATCCGTATCAAGCTATACTATGTGTGATGCAACATAAATTAGATTGCCATGTTTCTTTGTGAACCAGAAGTTTTTTTCTTCTCCATGCCTACCGTCGTGGCTGTGAAAAATGTATGCTTATAGCGTAACATGGTTTCTCTCTCCTGCACTTCATAGATTTAACTTATTGTAACAAGGATTAAAGCATTCAACTGGCAGGTTGGTTGGCATGACAAGGAGCGTTTCAAAGTTTCCGACCTACAGAAGGAGATACAGGCAAGTCGTAAAGGTTCTTATGTCTTACTTGACTGAGAGCGAAGGGTCTCTTGAGAGAGGAAGGTCTTGCCGAATACATTCAACTAGATCGATTTCTTCTGCCGAGATTGTACCAGCTGAAGTCTAGTGATGTTTTTTTTTTTTTTTACCTTTCTTATTGTTGGTTTTATGTTGGGTAATGTCCATAGTCTATGGAGTGCTTAGATCAGTGAGTGAAGGTAGTTGATATCCACTACACAAACTTCAGCCTAAAGATTTGAAAATGGATGTGCATGATAGGGTTTTTTTTAATTGTGTCATGTCACCTGTAAATTCTGTAGTTGGTAGACAGCAAAAATTCAGTGAAGAGAGGAAGTCATGGTGAAGTTTTGTCTTTGTTATCAAATTGCTATTGATTTGATATTGTGGTTTATCTCTTACACAATCTGAGTGAAGCACCATTGAAGAGCTGTGTTTGCCATGAAAATTAGCAATTATTTTTTCCCAAGAAAACAAGAATCTGTTAATGGAAAGGAAGGGAAAATGGATGGATGGAGGGAGGATGATGTGCAGTAAACTCTTTTCCTGTATCTTTCTTAACCTTTTGCCCAATGTGAGAGAAGAGAGGCAAAGAGACTCCACCACATAGATTTATGAGCCATGGATGATGGATCCATCATTGTTGACAATTAATGGACCAACCATTTGGAGAACAAGCTGTTTCTGAAATAAATGCTCAAGTCCCAAGAGATAGATAGAGAGAGAGAGAGAGAGCAGAAGAAGAAGATGATGATGATTCAGTGTATATCTCACAACATTGCAGATCAATGCTTAGTATGATGGAAAACAATTGTTTCAGTGTCATGATTTATAAAAGAACACAACATCTGAAAAGTAAGAAGATGTGTAGAGAGATTGGATTAGGAGAAGAACTAAATATGCTTTTATTGATAACTTCTCTCTTCTGAGTGAATTGTTCTTCTCTCTACAATTGTAACTCTGTACACATATAAAATAAAACTTATGGACTCACCTACTCATACCAACTCAAAGTAAAACAGTGACTTTAAATTGTTTTTGCCCACTACAAAAAAATTATTGTTACGGACAAACCTAATAATTTCGCCATAAAATTTTTAAAAAATTTATCCTTATTTTATTTTAAAAAATATTCTATGACGAGTGGATCCGATGGCCTACAATAGTATCAAATTCTTTTATTACCATCTCGTTATAAATAAGCCTAATAATATTTTTACATGTCATATTTTCGATCAATCAGGACTCGACACATGGAGTATATATATAGTTAATTGATAGATAATTCACCAATTGAACGTATCATCTTAGCATTTCTCCAAGTTAAATATTTTGTAAACTATGATTGTTATAATATAAACACTATCCAAAACGTACTCTTTCTAAGTATATTATCATTCATGCTCTTTATAAGTTTTTTTGTTCTCATCCAATTTAACCTTCAAATGGATTTTATCGAATGCACCCGTAGTTCTCGTAGGAACATATTAAACAGAATATAATTTTTTTAATTACGAAAAAAATCCTCCCTTGATTGAATCAGATTTTTCCTCTTTTAAATGTGAAAACACTAAAAGAAACGGATAGGATTGAATTAATTTTTCCACATCAGTTTGACCACCAAAATAACCATATTAGCATGCATTAAATCAAATTTGTAAGATAACAGGTAAATTACTAATTAAAAATATCAAAATTAGCCAAGGCTGATCCATTCGAATCAAGATCGACTTTGAAATTGCTACTATTACTGTGTGTGTGTGTATATATAAATATATATATATATAAATATATATATATATAAATATATATATAATATCCTTTTAATATTAGTCAAAACAAAATCAGGTTGATTACTAATAATCATGATTATTTATTATTATTTTTAATTTTAAAAATCATTATTATTATATCCAAGGTTTTAAAGGTATCAGTATCAGTTAAAATTTAAAAATGACAATAAATTAATCTCAGCTATAATTTAATGGTCAAATAAGATCAACAACACAGATAGAAGCAAGATTTTTGGTTTTTCTAAGAATACATTAGTTAAATTTAGATTTAAAGAAATAATAATCAAAATCACTAATTATGAAAGGAATATAAAAAATATATTATATTTATGTGTGATTTAATAAAAAATTAATGCGCACCACATGAGAAGGAACCCACGTTAGGCCACGGCGTCCCCACCGTCTCCTTTACGCGCTGATCCCTCTAACTAAAACCCCATCCGCGAGACATGTTACCGACGAATTCCGGATAAGAAGACGAAACCGAGTTTTACGTTTAGCCGCCCGCGCAATTTTAGATTTGCACAGACGCCCCTAAAGGAGAAACGTGTTGTTTGCTCGAGATTTGTGCCATGTTGTGATCGCTCGCTGAACTACGTTGATTTCGCTTCGAGATGCGTGCATTTATTTGATCTACACCGTCGATATCTATGTGAATGTTTAGGGGTACCATTGTAATGTTAAATATTTATAGGAATAAGTATGAAATTAGTGATTCGGAGAGGGAGGCTTATGCAAAACTTGCCAAAGAAAGACCAATGACTTCGGACCCCAACTGGATGACTACTGCCAATACCTGAGTGATGATTGGTTTGCGTGATGCCAAAGGGCGGGTCCCGCATGCATCCCTGTAGCTAAGCAACAGGGGAGGGTGTGAAACGTGTAAGAATAGAGTGGTATGAATTATGGTTTTGCTAAAAAGGGAACAAGGATGACCTCGTCTTCCCCCTCTCTCTCTCTCTCTCTCTCTCTCTCGCTCACACACGCGCCCAACACATACAATTCTTGACATTTCCCAGAAATTGAGGGAGGAAGAAAGGCTCAACATCGATTTCGTCCTTCTGATTCCAGTTGTCCGTCAATTTCTCCAACAGTTCTTCTTGATTTGCTTCCCCTTCCTTCCGTCTGTCGATGGAATCCGCGTGGTTGCTTCCTGTTGCCAGATTTGTTGGAATCAGGGAGCAAAGGGGAATGTGATTCGGCTTGGCAGTAGCTAGCTGCGATTTGGAGCAGGAGGAATCGTGCTCGTGATGGCGGCCGCGGCGACCTCGGTGGTGCGAGAGCGGCCGATGGTGCCGCTGGCGGTGCTGCTGAGGCGGGAGATAACAAGCGAGAAGATGGAGAGGCCGGACGTGCTGCACGGGCAGGCCAGCCAGAGCAAGAAAGGCGAGGACTTTACCCTCGTCAAGACAGACTGTCGGCGCGTCCCAGGCGACCGCGACGCCGACGCAACATTCTCCGTCTTTGCGGTATCGTACCATCCGTCCTTTTTCTCTTTCCAAGCCTCGAGTGTTGAACGATTCCTGCGGCTGGATGGGAATTATTTGTGTGCGCGTTTTCTCATAATTTCTCTTTGAAATTGTTACGAAGGGTTTGTGGATGTAAAACATGAAATTTTGCTGTGTCGGTGTTGTTTACATCGAGCGAAGATAATATTGTGTGTCCTTTTTGCTGCGATTGCGGGGAAGGTTAAGGTTTTGTTTTTAGTTGAAATGATACCCTTGATTATGCAGCTTGATTTTTTCTTTGGGTGCATTTCAGTTCTTTATGCTCTACCCTTTTTTCTCCTTTTTCTGATCGAAAAGTTGTTTACTTCTCGAGATAATTCGAGTTATTTCACTTCTTTTCTGATATTTTCTTGATTGAAGATTTGAGTGTTTCTCTCTCCACCACCCAGGTGTATGTACGTATTTAAAGAGATCTTTTTTGTTACTTAATTGAATATTCTTATGTTACATGCTAAACGGATAATGATACGAAAGAAAGGAGAGGAAGAGATCAAAGAAGCCTTTACATTAGAAAAAGTTGAGCTAAAACAGATCTAGAGGGCTCTCTTTAAGCAGATACATGGCAATTATGTTTAATTTACTCAAGGAGCAATGATATTGCTACTAATTGATGTTCTCATAATGAAAAGTTAACCCCCAAGCAAAATTCTGCATGAACATCTTTGGTTAACATTCTACTAAATATTTTAGTGTAGGAGGAAGTGTTGACACTTATGTGGCAAAGTCGCATTATGACAATCCACCAAATGATAACCCAAAGTCAGCAAAAGTACCCTAAACTACTGAAAGATTCACATGAAGCACATCATTACTTATGAGCATAAAATTGATTTGGTAGAATATTTTTATGTTAGATGCAAAGAATAGACAGTTCACATAAGAAATAGAATATCAACTATCTAACGAGATATAGTAATTAATTGGCTAATTGCTTGTTCAGGCACATATAAGACTTGAATTTGTTGAATTTCTTGTAACAACTTTTTATGTGATTCAGGCTCAATTTTCTGCTTTACAGTCCCTTGAAAACTTATCGTCTTTCATGCATCACTACATTCCTATTGATTCTGATGATTCTAATCAACATTTGTATTTATGTTACAAAATTTTCAATATAAGAATCATAATTCTGTTTTACCTTTATCTATCTGTTTCTGAAATATGCATTTAGAAATACACACCAATATTATTGTGAAAGTTGTAAGAAAAGAAATACTGAGGAGATGCCCACAGAAAGAAAGAAGGAAATCAGAATGTAACATGATGCACAGAGCCATGGCACTAGATGGAACCATTGGAACAACCTGATACCAGATTTCCATCAGGTCTAAAGTTAGTAAATAACAAAGTTCCATAATACTAGATTCTGTTTCTCTCGCATACTAATATTTTTAATTTGACAAGTATCCGCTAAGTCTATCATTAGTATTGTCGTAATCATCAATGTGCTAACATTGTAGTTCTGAGATTTCATCCAAATCATCATATCTGACACCAAATTAATGCAACATCTTTGTATTCTCTTTTTTTTTTAATAAAGCATATTTGCTAACTCCTGTATGTTTGTGATCTTCAAATGTATTAAACGCTGGAAAAAACCTTTTATTTTTTTCTTGCAGCTATTTGATGGGCATAATGGTTCTGGAGCTGCTACTTACACAAAGGAAAATCTCTTGGAGAATGTTTTAAGTGCCATTCCTTCAGATCTTACTAGAGAAGAGTGGTTAGCAGCACTACCAAGAGCTTTAGTTGCAGGATTTGTAAAAACAGATAAAGAATTTCAAACTACAGGTATGTTTGGACTGTTGAATTGCAACTTTTGCTCCCTTGTTTTTTGAAGGACCATTATTAGATTCCTTGTGTTCTCTGAATATTGCCTTTTCAATTAACCTCAAACCTGTAAAACTCCTTTTCCTCCCATCCTGGATTGAATTCTTTTCGCAACTCTTGCTCTGATGCATCTGATTAAACCAATTGAATTTGTAACTGATGACAAGGTCCTTCACTTTTGAATATCTAGTTACAACATTGCTGCTTGTTTATCATGGTTGGTTCATCTTCAGTTTGCTATAATCTTCCAATCTATTTGAGAAAGCAATTAGAGTTACAAGGTTATTGTCTAGTATGTCGTTTTTTGGACAAAAGTTTGATTGTTGGAAGAGGTGTTATAATGGATGAATATTCTGAATTTTGTATTTGTAGTTCCATGAATATCCAAATGACTTTGAATTTTAAAGCAGGCAAAATTTCTTGATATTTGGTTCACTAAATTTCTTGCATACAAATGCTGTGTTCATATCACATTAAGAAGTCTGTGATACTTGGTGCATGTCTGAATTTAAACTTTAGTTTTTTTCATGATCGTCACATATTTTTTACTACTTGTATTTGTAGTTTGAATAGATCTTTCCTGTATAATTTAGCTATCCTCTATATTTCAAATTGCATACTTAGTACTTTCTGCCTTCTTTATATCAAGTCTATTGTCTTGAATATGAGATTCATCTAATTTTTGTTCTGGTTGCTTTTCAGCACATTCGTCAGGAACCACCGTCACCTTTGTCATTATAGATGGATGGGTAGTTACTGTAGCATCGGTTGGTGATTCAAGATGCATTCTAGAATCTGCTGAAGGTTCTGTTTATTATCTATCAGCAGATCATCGGCTGGACAGTGATGAAGAGGAGTAAGTTTGTATTTTTCAGTTGCCCTGTTGCTAATGTTTTTGTGTGGTATCTGCTGCTTTATGGTTCGTTCTTCAACAGGGTTGAGCGCATAACAGTGAGTGGAGGTGAGGTTGGGAGATTAAATATCGTGGGAGGCACAGAGGTTTGTATCCTTCCAACCATTTTAGGAAGAGAATCTTTTTCTCTTTTATTTTCAGTTTTCAAACTTACATCAGTTATTTTTCTGTTTTTATTTTTCAGTTAAACAGTAACTTAACCCTACTCCAGCAATGCATACCAAAATTTAACTTTAAAATCAAGGATTACTTCACTGGCAGACACCCTGTATGGTCCTTAGTTAGACCTGCAATGTACTCTGGTGTGATCTGCATACCAGCCGGTACCAACCACTCCAATGCCAAGAAAAAGGAAAAAAACAATAAAAAAAGGTGAAAAGGAAAAAATGAAGAGGACTGAGACTTTGCTGTCTCCTTGGTTTGCCTTTATAAGTTTTGGGAGTTTAGAATCGGGCTTTAATTTTTGTAGAAGAACCACATGGGCTTGCTTTCAGTTGAAAGCTGTCTGGATTCAATTGTCAGGTTTTGACCAAAACTGGTCAAAACAACTTATCTTTTGTCATTCAATGCAGACTCTAGTGCTTTGAAACTTGTTCACAAGATAAAGTTGGAGTCTGTCATATACGACAAACAACAAACTGTAATGTCCCAACTAGATATTTGTGCCATATATTCTTCCAAACTATTGTTGTCCTACAGAAAATGTTGTAATGTCTGTTAGACTCTGGATTTAACTCTCTGAGAATATATAGTTCAAAAGTGTATTGTTCCTCAGAAGTAATAGTTATACTTTTAACTCCCAAGAAATAATTGAACATAATTTCTCTTATCATATTAAAGTAGGCAACAATAAGAGAGCAGTTTAACTATCCTCTTTGGTAAATGAATTATAATATTTTTGTTGATGAACTTTTACTTGCATTATTAAATCCTTGTATATAGTCCTATACTAGATAGACCACCGTGATATACATCATATGTTGATAATATTATTTTGATTATGAGTTTAAGAAACTAAAAGTTTTAAATTAAGTTAAACTAAAATCGAATAATGTAGTTAGAATGGAAAGACAACAAGTACTTATATTTAGAGTTATCTTGGATCTATTATTCAATAGAAGAGATTGATAAAAGATATTATTCATAAAGTAAAAAATTAGTAGGTTAAAATAGAACGGAGCATAAGGAATTTTGTGTGATCATCAAACATCTTTTAAATTTAAAAAAATATATAAGATAGTTGGTAGGATAATCATATCTTTATGGATTTTAATGATGGATGATTAAGAATTAACTTGTACAAAAAATTTATATCGCCAAGATGAAAATGAAGATTTCTCAAATTATTAGAATAGATAAAAGAATTCATTTTTAGACAATTAAGTGTAGCTCTGATGGAGGATAAAATGAGAAAAAAAATCATCTAAGATGATACAAAATTTTTCCAATGAGATCTATAGATATTGTGGTTAAATGTGGTGAAATAATTAATACTAATGGTGGGAGGAGAGGTTGGGGGAGACACCTAAGCAAAGTTTATTAGAAACTATAGTTAGCTAAGAATATTATCTTCTGCAAAATTCAATGGTGAAAAAAAAGATTTATGTAGTTTATTACATATAGTTGGGACATGGTTTGTTGTATTTGTTGTATAATATGATAGTCATATTTTCTTTCTGACTTTTGTCTTTTGATTTTATGGAATTTTTGTTTTTATTATTACCAATTTGTAGTTTTATATATTTTGCCTTTGCTTTCTCAGATTGGCCCTCTCAGGTGTTGGCCAGGTGGCTTATGCTTATCAAGATCAATTGGTGATATGGATGTCGGTGAATTTATTGTTCCTGTACCACATGTTAAGCAAGTGAAGGTTTGTGAATGATTATACAATCTGCATGCTAGTATGATTTTTCCTATGAAGTTAGTTAAACAATTTTACACCCTTTTTCCCATTGTTGCTAGTAAAGTGTACAAACTTTTTTTTCTTAATGTTTATTTCTTGTATATTCTATAAAATTTGTTTCTGAATAATATTCATTTTCCAGATGTATGCTTGTATTCCATCCTACTTACGTGTGATATATTTATTGTGAATCTTTCAAATTAGTTTCGGAGGAGGTAGAAAATGTGAATAGCAATAATAGGTGTGTTGCTTTTCTTATGTTACCGTGAATCAAGGAGTACAATCATTAAACTAATGTTATACTCTTACCAAGGCTTTTGGAATCATCGCAAACCTGGCTCATTGCTCAACACTAGGGAAGTTTGGGTAGGAATGGTAGATCAGTATGCCACATACAAGTGTCTTTCACCACAAAAGTATATAGTTTTTTTATGTGTACCAGTTGCTATCAATCCATACCACTGCTACCAATTACGGTTTAAGAAACCACCTGGACTCGCACAAGTTGGGTAGTAAATACCAGTCCGTTAACGAACTGGTTGGTTCAGGCCATTTCAAGTTTTTTGAGTGAAAACCCTTTATGAACCCCCCCACCCCTCTGCTCTCTCTCTCTCTCTCAATCACTGTCAAACGCCGAGCCCTGTGTCCTAAGCCATCAGCGGCTCTTCACCCACTTCTTGGTAATCTCATCTCCTCCGTTGCCTCTTCTTCCTCCTGCTCCTTTTAGTCCTCTTTTCCTTCTCCTCTCCCCTTCTTGGCACTGCAGAGTGTACCAGCATACTGTGTATTGGTACGCTGGACTTACACCAGTTTGGTCAGGGACTGGTATGTCTGGTACTCGACACTTCGAACTGTGGTACACACCAGTTTATTCTGAACAGGTATTTTAAACCTTGATTATCAAATTTGTCAGTTCACACTTTGACAACATCAGGCTTATTTGGAGGCAAGGAACATAAGTTTTCTGGGTGTGTGACCTATCCAAAGATGGAATCTATGTGTAATGTGTGGCTACTTCAGAGCCTCACTAATTACTTCAGGGTTCTCTCATCATTTTAATTGAAAGGATCAATCCTTGAAGTTTCTGCTTGTTGAATCTCCAATGGCAGCATGTCATTTCTGTGCTAATGTATGTCAATGAATGCCAAGTTTGACAATGGATTATGAAATGCTTGAACCTGTTTTACACCATTTTGTATCAAGTAGATTTCAGTTTATTCTTTGGTAATTTGTGCCTGATAATAACATTTAAATCTCTTTACTTCTTGCTCTCATGTTTATTTTAAGTTTGGAAAGGACAAATGCTTGTCAATTTGTTAGTTGTGACTTGTGAATATTGGTTTTAGTTATCACTTTTGAAAACCCCGTTATAAACAATTGGCTTGCACAATGTCTGCAGCTTTCCAATGCTGGAGGTCGACTTATCATCTCTAGTGATGGCGTCTGGGATGCCTTGGCTTCTGAAGTGGCTCTGAATTACTCACGTGGCCTGCCAGCAGATGTTGCAGCCGATCAGATTGTTAAAGTACTTTCTTGCTTGCTTAAAATTTGAGTTCCAGCCACAATATTAGTTTCTTTCAATCATATTGTTTGATTTCATTTTGCAGGAAGCTGTGCAAGTGAAAGGACTTAGAGATGATACTACTTGCATTGTGATTGATATATTACCACCAGAAAAGATAACTCCTGCACCACCACCCAAGAAAGCAGGAATTGGTGTTTTTAAAAATATGTTTCGCCGAAAGTCTTCTGAGTCATCATCTCATTCAGATAGGGATTTTATTGAGCCGGACGTCGTGGAGGAAATATTTGAGGAAGGATCTGCATTGCTGGGCCAAAGGTCAAAGTCTTGGTCAAATCTTTACTTGATTTATTGATCTCATTTTATTGTGAATTATGATGCTTGTATTTTGATAGTGCACAAAATCAAATTTGCTTTTCAGTTTTTTTTTTTCAGAATTTTAAGCACAGAGAATTCCATACTAGATCTTTACCTCTGGTAGCCAGATCTTGGTGTTCATGTTTAAAAATTAAGTTTACAGCACGAGTATGTGCAGTGATATCTAGAAGGGCTTTGACCTGTGGCTGTTCCTACCGTAGTAGCAGACTGAACTTGGACAACCATTAAGCGAATGGTTTAGGTTATTCTGAATTATGGAAGAGTAGAGGTGAAGTTAGAAAATTTTGAGACTAAAGGTATGTTTGTCGCATACAGCTGTTCATCGGACCAGTCAAAATTTCTGTCTGGTTGTCATTTTATGATATGGACAAACCTTGATTTTGTTATATGTTTCTATTTTGCAAAGGTGCGTGGAATGTTTTAGCTATACAAAAAACATGTAAAAACAGATCCAACTATAAATATTTATCTTTCTGATCAACTGGTATTATCTTGCTCATTGAACCCTAGCAATAGCTCAAATAAACAGTTATATTAGCTGTAATGAATCATTACTTGAGATTTTAGTATATCTTGTGACACATGATCAATGGACTAGAGATGAATTGCAGGTTAAACACAGCTTATCCGCAGCCTGTTCAAGCTTTTCATATGTGCAATTTGCCAGGTTGAGTTGAAACCTGATGAGGGCATTTCTATTCATGGAATCCCATCTGTACCTAGAAAACAGCACCCATGGGATGGTCCATTTCTTTGCACAAGTTGTCAAGAGAAGAGGGAAGCTATGGAAGGCAAAAGACCTTCAAGAGGTAAAACCAATCGATAAAGTGGTAGCTTTCAAGTTCTCATTGTGCTAAACATCAACATTTTTATTTTTTATCATCTCTCCAGGTTCTTCATTTAGAAAGAGTTTTGGAAGTGAGTAGGCTTCCCATTTGTTAGTGTCAATGGTATACTGTAGCATGGCTCGAGCATTAGCACATGCTCGGAGACATATGAAGCTACTGTGAGGACAATTTTCTTTCTCCTTTTGAGCAGAATGACTATCAAGTGCATGGCAGCTACAGGGGCTTTCATTTGAATGTTTATATTAACATTCTTTCCTTGATGAAAGGTTGACATAAGCTCTCCATTAATTGTAAAGCTGCATTTGGTTGGGTGATCTACATGTCAGTCTTTGAAGATGGGAGGCACTTACGCATTCAGCATTTCATCACCTGGCTTAGGAAGAGCCTGAGAATTCTTTCCTAGATTTGTACATCAGTCATGCGAGAGGTAGCATTGGAAGTATCCAAAGCAATCTTTTAGGATAAAACTATAGTAAATTACTCCTAGTTTTCTCAACTGTACACTGTGCAAGGTCTAGAGCTTACCTGCTAGTTGATTGATGTCATAGATGAACTTGTTTTACCTACCATTAGATCTTACCAGAGCTCTTGGGATTCTTTTTCTCGATTGAAATTAACAAATTGATTTGTTGGATTTTTTTTCCCCATGTTTCATACTTATAAGTTGTGCGCATCTTATGCTCATTGTGCTTGACCTTGTATCTCCATGGACTGGTTGTGTGATTGGTTAGAACATATGGAATTAATTGTTGATTTCCCAGATTGACAGACAGTCCCTCATGCTTTTATGGGAACCTTTTTTGAGGTGTAATTATTTTCTTCTGTTGTTTAATAATTTCTCCAATACATCGACATTTTCTTTTAATTTTCAGTTTCTCTGAAATCGGAGCAATTGATCTTATTTTTGTTTCTTAATTGCATAAACTGCTTGTTAGATGAGTTTTATTTTAAGATGGAACAATTCTTTGCTAAAATGTCATGTGCTGTGCTTCTCTCTGGACTTTGGGATGTTATTAGTGTTTTCAATTATGTTAAGATTTCAAAAGTTGTCATTTTCTGGAATTATTTTTTATGAGATCGTAATATCTTTCTATATAGATACATTAAGAGCTCAATAAATAAATTAATTATATTGAATAATTTTTTTTATATATTTATTATAAAAATATATATTTAATCATTCCGTTGGTGTATATAAAACACTCGAAGTAATACTTTTTGATGGGAGTAATTTTATCTTGTGGATGAGTTTGTGTTTTATTAATAAAAGATAAAGTAATTATTTTCACACTCTTCATAGTAGAATGAAGGAAACATCTTATAATATGTTAAGTAATTATCTAGTTGTTAATTTTAGAAGGGAATCACTCTATCTATTTTTGATAAGAAAATAAAATTATTTTCATATCTGGTCATTAGACTTGAGATACCAAAGGTGCATTGTATAAGTACTTATTTCTTTGATGTCGGACTTAGAAAGGTCCAGATCTGATATAATCGGTTATCAGGATTATTACTCAATCATATGAAGGTAATTAAGTGTCAATAAAGGGTCATACACTCTCGGTATCATGAGAGGAATATATCGTGTGTGCTCGCTCAGACAAAATCCCTGGCCAGGGTCGTTCAGATCGAGAAAGGAGTTCTTCGAGAGAATTTGATTAAAGCGAGACTTAGATGGATTTCATATAAAACTTGATAATATCCATGTCAAATACATGATCTCTTAGATATTAGTTGGAGGAGGGACTATAGATACACGGTAACTGTGGATAGATAGATCCGATGGATTTGATTCCCTTGTACTATTTGAGGATTATGAAATAGTGACATAGTACATTCATAGTCGATGAGTCGAGTGAATTATTATAGGGATAATAATTCACTATATCAAAAGGAGTTCTTATGAGAGCGACTCATAGCCAACTCGATATCGTGCCTAGAGAGTCACACACATATGGTGGATGTTACTGCAGGCAGAGGTGCAAATATGAGATATCTGCGGACCTCTTAGTTTGGATCCTATGGATGAGATCGATTGGGTAATTGGATGGAGATTAAATTACCAATTTAAACAGAATTCATTCATGAATATGCTTATTCATCTCTATAAATAGGAGAGACTCCTTTGTTCCTTAGTGTTTTTCTCCTTCTCTTTAGCCTGAGAGCGTGGAGAGGTTAATCCCGCAGGTGAGGAGCCTCTTTGCCGCATCTGTTATATGAATTATCGCTAGAGAGGAGCACGTGAGTACTCCTTCATCTTCTCAATCAGATCTAAAATTTTTCAGAAATATACGATCTCCCTACGTAACACATCTTTAATGATTCGTGCAGTTTTCGAGTTTTACGAGATTTTTGTACTCCAATCATCGCACAATGGTCAAAAACTCAACTTCAGGAATCTGAGTTTTGTTTTTATTTTTTTGCTAAACATGAGATACTAATTGTAGAATTCATGACATATCTTGGACCTGATTGAGTTTAATTTAGGTTAAAACATACTTGAATAAGTTGAACTGATTCAAAATCATGCTAAATCAATCTAAAATGATTAAATTTTGATTTGATTCAATCGAGCTCAGATCAAATAAAGTAAAGGCAATGAATTAGATTGCATAACACCGAACTAGGTTGGGCTAACCCATGTACTTACCATGTATATTATACATGACTATACATGCATTATACTAGGCTGGTCATGTGAATAATTATCACATATCTTAAAATAGAAATAATAGAAGAAAATTTTAAAAAATTACATATAGCATGAGTAATTATAATATATTTTAATCTTAAAATAAATTTTTAAATATTTTATAAAATAGAATAAAATTTTAGAAACTACATATAGCATGAATAATTACAATACATTTTAATCCAAAAATAAAATTGTAGACACTTAGAGGAATTGAATAAAAAAAATATATTTTTAAAAAGTAATCTAACTCCTCGCTGCTTGTGTTGACCAAGTGAAATAAGCAATGAAACAAATCCCTCCACACAATGTAATAAATCTTTTTAAAATTTAAATTTGTTAAATTTACTAACAAAAATAATATCACTCAACTTGTAATGTTAAATAATTATTTTCTATATTTTCTTAAAAAAAGAGGTTAAATTAGAAATTTTGATTACAGAAGCTATGTTGAGAATTCATTCTAGATAAACAAATTTAGCTTAGCATTTGATATTAGTGAAGATTGTGCAGCAGCCTCACCCTCTTGTAGATATCTGTAAATTGTTTCATACAAAAGCTAAATAATTGTGGCATTACATTCATCTTTGGACTGAGAACATCCAAAGAGCAAAAAAAAAAAAAAAGTTATCTTTGTTGCACAGATAACAGTTTAGATAAAAGCAAGTCCTTGATTATATTCTTTTGGCAAACTGTTCAACTGCAAAACATCTCTGTAGCATACATAATTTATATATAGTGTTTCTTTATGACCAATAAATGGCAATACAAGAATCCTATTTAGATTGCTAATCCTCCTTCCACTCTCACTCCACAACAAGAAGCTTGCCTCACCAAGTCAATATAAATAATGACATTATTTCTTGTGTGCATTCATTCTCCACATGAGAAAGAAATAGGACAAGTAGCAATTGGGTTCCAATATCTGACTTGAATGCCTATTTGTCCTACATAACATTTTCTTGGACAGATAGTGAATCTTAACCTATCATTCAGCATGTGAAATAGTTAATATTGAATTCAATTGTCACCAACCATGTTTCTTCTGGTCTCTCATGTCAACACCAAAAAATGGTGGCTTGCTAAGAGTCCTTGGCACCATATAACACTCATACAAGCACTCTTTCTTACTGATTTGACTCTACTTATTACACTTGACCTCCTCTCTCTCTCTTTATCATGGCAGAAGAGTAAACAAAGGACAGCTCAAGGCCCTCGTACCCATGGACACACAAGAACCACAAAGGTTGAGGGAGAAGGAAGAAGACAAGGCTCCTCCTCCTCCATCTTCATCAGCTTCCCTTTCTGAGGAGTTCTCGTTCACAAACTCCCTGCACCCTCCTCTCAACACAGCACGGAACACCCTTAAGAGCAACAGAAGGACGCCAACTGTGGCATTCGACATGGCTCCGGCCGACGACCTCTTCTTTCATGGGCACCTCCTTCCCCTCCACCTCGTGGCGCCCCGCCCCTCCGACTACTCAGCCGAGAGCTTCAGCCATCCCAACCTAAATTACCTGCGAGATGATGTCCACAAGAATTCCCGCGAGAACAAGGAGAGGGTTAAGGCGTCGTCGATGAGCTTTTCTTCCTTCTTTGGGCTCGGGAAGCCACGTAAAGGAGGCGATGGTGGAGAAAGAGAGGAAGAGAAGAGGAGAAAGAGAAAGAGAGGATTCGACATGAGCCGGTTGCTGAAGAAGTACACGAGAGTGATGGAGCACCTCTTCTTACACAAGGGGGAGAAGAAGAAGCGCGACCAGCGTCGGAGGCCGTGCACCTTCTCCGGTCCTCCGAACCACAGGGAGAGAGAGTGGTGGAGGAAGAAGGAACAGCTGTCGGCGCCGGCCTCCATGATGGCGTCTCCCAGGAACAGCGGCCTCCTCTCGGCTTCAGCGATGGCCTTCTCTTCCCCAAACGACAGTAGCATGGAGGAGCTTCAGAGTGCAATCCAGGAAGCCATTGCGCACTGCAAGAAGTCTGTGGCAATGGAGGAGGAGGAGAAATGCAAATCCTGATAGGATAAGAAACACCATCATATATCATACAAGTGTGATAGAATGGAGAATAAGATTCCTATTTAAATTGCTATCTCTTTTTCTTCAACATCTATATTGGCAAAAGTTTTGTTTTACTTCTTCTACGGTTTCAAAGATTTGAGATGTTGCATTATTTCATTAGAAAAAAATATTTCTTTGTACCTAAAATATTGATGATCCGAAATCTCATCCGATAAATTTTATAAAATATTAATCTGACGGCAAGTGTTATAAATTTAGTTTAAGGATTATTGTACCTAACTCACTTATCTTAGATTAAGAGTTCAAAAACTCTATCCTACAAATTACTTAAAGCAATAATATTCTTTAAATTTTTTTTTTGAATTTTTTTAATGTTTATTCTTATTGTTAAACCATGTATAATTCTTCTTCAGATTTCACACATGAAACTGATTTCATTTTATTATTTTTTTTTTTTTAGGATGGGACAAAGAAGACATCTTGACATGATTAAGGTAGGACCCAAGTGGTACAAAGAAATAGACAAGATCCAACCTATATCCAACACACTATGGACCCCAAACCTTTTCCTAGAAAAAGTTACAAATGCCTTGAATCAATATGTCCTTTGGAACAAGTAAACCATTATGACTCCTTCACTGACAATTTGATCCCATCACCATTTGCAAAATTAAGCTTCATAAATTGGATTTATCATCCATAAAAATTCATATCCACCTTCAAAAAAAATTTCCTTGAACTACCAACAATGCATGCTTGAAATTTTGGTACATGGATATTATGTTGAGTTAATATATATCCTCTCTCTGTCTTGGTTCCAAATGTTCACCTTATTACCAACAGTTGAGATCTCTAGAATTTATAATGGACGAGTCTATTAAAAGTCCATTTTTGATCTACTTGTTCCTTAGTGATGATGCCAATGTATCAAGAAAAGGAGAGGAAGATTTGAATATTACTTGGTCTAATCTTTTACTACAACAAATGATATGGATGGTATTCAAATTATGTTGGGTATTTTATTCTCATCACCCTCCATGGTATTCTACAAAACTTTCTTAGCAATTTCTTGATGTATAAAAAGAAGATGACATACATTAAACATCTCCGAATTCCGTATTGAATTGAGAGGTGTAGTAAACTTTTTTTTTTCCAGGCCCTGAAATGGTTCAGGAATCAGCACTCATCAGGACCCAATTATGGATCTCCATTATTGGATTGAAATAACTGGCACCTATCACACTCATGAACAGGAGATCATCTGGATGTGCTACATCTTAGTTTACATACAGAAAAAGTTGGTGGAAAACACTTCAAATTCTTTCTTGCAAGTAGAGAAACCCTAGTTTAGTTTGCATGCAGACTTGGTTTGATTACCAGTCCGTCCACATTGGAGGTTGATCTTCCATCAACATACACTACGGTGCATTCCAGTTGATGCCAGTCTGAGAGTAGATTAGATGTTCATCTTCTTCGATAGCACCGACAACATGAATCAACAAAAATAGATCTCTGCAAGTCCACATATTGCACCACACACAGCATGAGCATGAACTGTATGTAGTACATCAAAGCACACATGAAGATTACAGTCACTTCAAGCAATCCATTCATGGTAGACGTGACATTGCTAATACCCCACACACTATCTTCAAGCCCAGACTCTTCGGAGCAAACTCTACCAGGTTATCCATCGTCGTCGTCGTCGTCGTCGTCGTAGTCGTGCTGCTCTTGATGCCCATTGCAGCGGCTCGATGCACTCGAAGTGATCGCTTTGTTCTCGATGATACACAGTACACGCATGGCTGGGTTCTTAGAACAGTTGGAAAAGGTAGGGGTGGAGATTGGCGACAACTTTACAGGTATGGGTTGCAGGCGAATCTGTGAGGAAGAGGCGTCATGAGGGAATAGAATCATATAAAGCAATGGAATGGACTGCCACAGAGCTCGGAAGTCAAAAACAGGGAGCTAAAATGATAGATGAAGAAGATTGCGTTAATGTTGTGTTGGATGACAACAAAGTTCATACCTTCCCGTCAATACTTATCCTAAAGTTTGAATCAGTGATGAATATAACATACAACTTCGAGTTGGATTGTGAACTTTGATTTGTTGGTCCAAATTGTTACATATGATTATAGTTTGGCTAAGATGTTAGATTAAGATTGATTGGTGATATGAGGAATATTTTCTCACCCTTAGGGTAGGGTTCAACACGTGGAAGTCAAGTCACCAACCCAATCACGTTAGTATTAATAAAAAATATTATCTGAATATTTTTTTTTTGTTTTAATCCATCCTTTTCTAATCACACTTGCTTATTCAATTTAATATTATTCTCGAGTATAATTTGAGTGTCGGAAAGATCCCAATAATAATATTTATTTAAATCTAATATTATTCTCGAGTATAATTTGAGTGTCGAAAAGATCATGTCGGGAGTTCCTCCCAATAATAATATTTATTTAGAGGGATCGACTCAAGTGACATTGGGAGCATGAGTTCAAATCAAATTGATCACCCTACTCAAAATTTTGATGATCATCCAGAGACAATAATATTATATATATATATATATATATATATATATATATATATATATATATATATATATATATATATATATATATATATATATATATTATTGATGTAAGCATTACTTATTATGATAATTGTGATAATAAAAGCTTATTGATGTAGTCACTATTTATATTGGTTATAGATTTCTCTTAATTGATCAATCAGATTTTTTTAGTGTAGTTGAGGAAATCTTGGACTGATATTTATATTGATGTAGTCACTATTTATATTGGACGATAAGTTTATCGTCAGATAGCAAGAAAAGAGCTGCCTCAAGTAGTTCTCTGATACCATAATAAAATTTAATTTGATTTTAAAGTTTGATAAAAAAATATTAATAAATTTATCAGTGAGATTTGCTCGTATAGTTGAAAAAATCCGAGACCCAACAATTAATCTTCAGTGTAAAAACTTAAAAATGATGTGTTTGAAGACAATATTTCAGTAAGCTAGAAATCCAATATTGAGTATGAATATAGATTAAAAGGATTAGCTTCAAATAAAAATCCAGCAAACAATATATATATATTGGACATTTAACATGTCCTTACGAAGTGTTCATCTTCTTCACCCACACACAACACGACAAGCTCGACTGCAACTATACAAATAGGTTGAAGAAACGGAGGTTAATAATACATACATACATACATACATAACCAGTGGAAGGGCAGCAGCAAGCAATCACACGAATCTCAAAGACGGCTCAGCAAGAATCGTACTCGTAGATCTTGATGCGGAGGCGCTCGTTAGCGTAAGCGATCAACCTTCCCATCTCCTCCTCCTCCTCCTCCTCGATCACGCCATTGCGGTTCACGTCCGCCTCCTTCATCGCCGCCCGCGCCTTCCACCACGCAAACCACGTGTGCAGGCTGCGCAGCGCCCGCTGCAGCTCCTCCCTGCTGATCCGCCCGTCCCCGTCCGCGTCGAACTGCCTCAGCCACGCCCTGAACTCCCCCGCCGTCATCTCCTTCTGCGGCAGCAGGTGCCCTCGCATGAACGCCATAACACCTCTCTCTCTCTCTCTCTCTCTCCACAGTACGTGAGAGACCGCTAAGTCTTCTTTGTGATGGACAATTAGGGTTCCTGGTTTGGTGTGGTGGATATAATATAATGGTGATGCTTTGGAAACCAAGTTAGGCATGGAGAATCGATGCTCTCTTGATTCGCTATGAGTTATCTCTGGATGTTGACTAAGGGGAAAAGTTTGATTTCCAAGCAAAGTTGGTGTTGGGTTGGCCACGTTCTTCTCTCTTCTTCTTCACAGGGATTCTCTGACTACAAGTAGTAATCATTCAACTCTCCATTCCCATACATACGTACTTCTTGTGAGTCGATTCGGTTCAATTTAATTGGATTTAATGTTTAAGTTAGTTTTTTTGAAATAAAATGTAATATAAAGGGTTAATTGATCTGACCCCCTTACATTAGAGGTTAGATTTTATACTTATTTTTCCAATTGTATCCTTTATTAGAATCACTCGTGGATCAAATTTAAGGTCCGGCTACATGAAATGGACCGGTCCAAAGATCCGATCCGCAACCAAATAATTCATGTAAGACGTGGTCGGTGGACTTCAAACCCAAATTCCAAAGGATCGAATTTGATCCGATTCGAACAACAAATGGATTGACTTTTTTTTTTTTTTTTACAATTAATCGATTGGTCGAAATATTTCTCAGATTAAATATTAAAGGAAATTTTAATTTATATTTTTTATTCGTTTATTACATATAAAACCCAACCGTAGACGAACATAAAACCATAACCACAACATCTTTGGCGGATATCGTTCCGCTTCGTCGGGTTTCTTCCGTCGGAAGCCCCTCCGATAGATAGCTTCAAGAAGACGAGCAGTTAAACCCCCGGAGCTCCTACGAAGCGTTGATTCGTGCTGCCACCACCACCACCACCGAGATGAGCTCTTGTTCTCCCTTTCCCAATCCAGTCTCTAATGCTGCCATAGCTCAACCACGAGATCCTACACCTTCTTGTCCGACCCCCAGCTTCTTGTTGAATCCGAGAAGCCCGCCCCATGTCAGATTCTTTTGTACCCACGGGATGCTCTCGCTAAAGAAGAGGAGAAGCTCGGGCTTCCTGTTCGATGCCGTGGCGGATGGTCGATCAGGAGCGGTGGTCGGCACTGGTGGTGATGCGGATGATGATGACGACGACGATCTCTGTCCGGTTGATTGCGTCAGGGAGTTCAAGACCGAGGAGGAGTTCGCGAGGATCCTGGACAAGTCCAAGGCCGACGGGTCGCTCGTGGTTGTGGATTTCTACCGCGCCTCGTGCGGAAGCTGCAAGTACATCGAGCAGGGCTTCGCGAAGTTGTGCAGGGGTTCCGGCGATCAGCAAGCGGATGTGGTCTTCCTGAAGCATAATGTAAGCCCTCTTCTCCTTTCTCGCCCTTTTAGGCAAATACGCTTACCGATCTCTCTTGTTTTCTGGTCTGCTTCTTCAAGGTGCCATGGTTAGTGTTTTTGCTGCAGTCGCCATTTAGTTGTAAGAATTTTTTTATGGGTAGGGCAAATAATTGTAGGGTCAAGATGGCAAATTTCTCCTTCTGTCAATTAATACTAGGCGAAAATCCATGGGTCAATTGCAAGTTATATAATGTGTTTTAATTAGTTTTAACGTTGCATAATGTTTTTTATCATATTAATAATATGATATAGTACGACCCAATTTTCCCCTGAAAATAAAATACAATGATATAATGTTGAAATATGAGAGTAAAACATGCTCAAGTTTTACTGATTTACTTCCATATCAGTAATTCAATTTTAACCCTTTATATTCCTTAAATCATAAAACATGTTACTTAGTTCTTGATATAAGGATAGAAGTTTTTAATTTGTCAGTTACTAACAACAAATGTACAACAATGTGAAAATTGTATATTCTCAAGGAAATGATAATGTGGCTTCATGTAGGATTTTTCCTGAATTATCGAGAATTGTGAGAGTTTCTTGGTATCAGAAACATCCCCCAATAACAGACTCTATCCTTAGGCATGATGAAGTATTAATCTTTTTAACCAAGGTTTCTATGGCTTATTTTGTATGGTTCCTTATGGTGAGCATAATGGTATGTGGAAGAACAGATGAAGCAACTGAACAGGATGTCACTTTGACTCTATATCTCAAACATGACGGTACTTCTGAGGGCAACACCTAAGTTATATCTTTCTTATAATCTCTAGTTGACATGCTGAAAGGTGGCTTTTCAATTTATTAGTGAGAATGGCTAACATGACACTATGTTTCTACTAGATTCAGTGATGAACAATGAGACAAAATGTTAAATGAATGGAACAGATATTTGATACCCGGCTGCCTCAGACTCCCAACATTTGTACCACCCATCTTTAGGCAGTTTAAACAGTTCCATATGTTGCTGCCACTGAGTTTCACAGCATGAGCCCGATCAATCCATAAGGGTGAAACTAGTGAAAATATACCACAAATGTCTTGTTCCATTGAGTAACTGACTTCGGTCGCAACCCACCTAATTTAGCACCATTTTTGGAGCTACTATTATGGTTTTTTTCCTTTAAGTGGTAACAAAAGAATTATTTTTCTTGTTAATAAATAAATAAATAATGATATAGATCAAACTCTCTAATTCAAGCATTTTTTACTCGATGATCATTACACTTAATAGCAGTAACACTGGTACTTTATTTAACATTCTTATTGCAATTGTGAATGGCCTTCCATCATCTTAAAATATTGGTTTTTTTGTTATTTCCTGTGTTGCAAAGTAGGTTTTTTTTTTTTTGTATGCTCTTTTACTCAGACTTATGGAAGGTAATTTTTCTTCTATGTCAAACACTAGGTTATTGATGAATATGACGAACAGTCTGAGGTGGCAGAACGGCTACGGGTAAAGGTGCATTTGCTGGATTTATCACTTCTTAAATTAGACTCATGACGTTAGAAAGATTGTACATTCAATCATCTGAAAATGCTAAAGTGCTATACTATCAAATCACAGAATTCACTGTGGACATTACCATTCTGCAGAACATGGATTTCTCACTTCTTAAATTAGACTCATGACATTAGAAAGATTGTCCATACAATCAACTGAAAGTGCTATGAAGAGCTATACTATCAAATCACAGTATTCCCTGTAAACATTGTGATGCTGCGGAACATGCTTTGTGCTGTCCTACTTTGCTGTATTTGTCACACTTTTCCTTCACATGGCACATTGGTTCTTCTTCATTGCTTAGCCTTTTAATTCCAGTACATTTGTTCTCACCTTTATGTCTGATATCATCTGGTGTTGAAAGGCAACTTGAGTTCTGAAACAGGGTTGTTCTAATTATGATTGCAAGTTTCAAGTAGATAATATTACAAAACAGCTTCAAGAACATTATTCAATTGCCAAACTGACAGATGGAATTCATGCAGTCAGTTCCACTGTTCCACTTCTACAAGAATGGGGTCCTGTTGGAAGCGTTTCCGACCAGAGACAAGGAAAGAATAGATGCTGCCATTCTTAAATATACTTCCATTGCATAAGTGTTGGTGATGTTGCTTCGCAGGTTGCAGGTTTGCATTGTTGCACTCATTCTCTTATGACCATGAAAGTCCAGCTTTATAAGTGAGAATATTTCTTTCTAGGGAACCTGCTGTTCGTACATCGAGTAGCCACTTTTTTCATATGCTTGCATCCGTGCCATGGCTGCTTCATCTTATTCTTACGACTACCTGCTAGTTTTGTATGAAAGGCCTGATTCAATGTAGATAAATCTGTTGGCTTCCAACACCACATCAGGCATTCTAAATTGTTGACTGCTAGTCTAATCACCAATACTCTTGTAATATGAGCCTCTGTGTAAAATGAGTGTAACATTCTTGATTCTTCGATAGAGGATCACATAATGGAAATAAATGTACTTAAAATATAGTTGAATATTGTGGATGGTGACTTGTTGCTCCTGCTGTTGACTTTTGTCTATGTAGATGCTTTTTTATTCTGTGAGCATGTAATTAGACTCCTTTGGTTGTTGAGACTTGCATGTATCTAAATGTTTTTGTGTTTGTTTTGCTTTGCATTTGGGTTTGATATCTGTTAAGCATATATTGGGTCATTTGCTAATGTCATAAGTTTTTGAGATTTTTTATCTCCCAATTCAATCCTTTAGATGGTAGCAAAGCAAGTCATTGAGTTTGACTTCTGTATTTATCTTTTTCTAAGTGTTTAATTGAAGATATTAATGTGAATACCCATTATAATCCATTTCGGTGATCTGGTCAGATCGATAAATATATATCGATCAATATCGATGTACAATATATTGGTATATCGGTATAGATCAGCGTTTTATAAAGGGAGAAGAGGAAGAGACGATGGAGGAATATGAAGAGGACGAAGGAAGAAGGGGAAGCATCGAAGAAGAAAAAAGATGGGAGGGATGGAGGAGGAAGAAGGAGAAGCGATAGAGGAGGTGAAATAAGAAGGAAGAAGACAAAGCAGTGGAGAAGAAAAAAAAGGAAGAAGAAGAATCAATAGAGGAGAAAGAAAGAAGAAGACTGACTAGTGGTGATAGCAGATATGAATTAGATATAATTTTCTAACTAAATTAGGAAATCTCATGGATTAGTTAACGAAATCCTCCTGGATTAGTTGAGGGAAATCATCCTCTTCACCTTTATAAATAGATAGATGATGGATCAAAGAACTTCAATCGGGCTTTTCATTATTATTTTTTGTTTTAACATGGTATCAGAGTATCTCTCTCTAAGATAGATTACCTCTTCTTACTTCACTGGCCAACGACAACAAATTCTCATCGTTGTGCTCTCTCTCCCTCTTCTCTTAGTGAAGAGAAAAGTTTCTATAGCTTGTGAGGTTTGTGGCACAACTGCCACTTTGCTCTTGCTTTCCTCCACATCTCGCCAGGCCTCCTTGTTGAACCCAAGCTCCAAGAGGTCTACAGCCTCCTTGCATCGAGTCTATCGCTGCATCCCTCATCTTCCTCCAATCTCGTCAGCCATCGCCGTTGTCGATGACTAGCACCATTCCTTGCCCCCTCCTCAAAGCCCTCGAGATCTCCGGCGATGGTCACTTCTCGTTCCCGATCCTCATCGCCCTCCTTCCCCCCTCCTTTGCCTCTGGCGCTGCACTCTCTGACCTCCTTGGCCATGACATCTTCAATGCCGACGACCACTGCTAGTCCCTTCTACTTCCTACGAAGAGTGCTTCCTATTGTCTGCTCCCTTCTCCTCCCTACTTCCCATTGCCAGCTGCTCCTAGCAGAACCCAATTGTCACCCATTCTATTGCGCCTGCCCCCTGTCGTGTTGCTTTTTGTCGACTTCTCATCTCCACAGCTTCACAGACTGCCACAGCTGTGTGGCACTTTCCCCAATTCTGTAGTCGGCCATTAAACGCTGCAGCTTTCCATCTTTCGTAACTCTCAGCATCATATTTTTTTTTTTCCGGTGTTAACAAGCCCAACATTTTCTTGCCCACAAACTCTTTTCATTATATTGGTTCAAGATCGACGTCCTTGATAGGAGCTCGATCTTGTGGGGGTATGATAACAAATATGATTTAGATATGATTTTCTAACTAAATGAGTAAATCTGGTATATTAGTCGGAGTAAATCATCCTTTTCACCAGTATCTATTTAATAGACGATGAATCAAAGAACTTTAATTAAGTTTTTTATTATTATTTCTTGTTTTAACACGTGGGAGAGGAAAATGGAAAAATAGTAGAGAAGGAATAAAGGGAAGTAATGGAGGAGGAAAAAAAAGGGAGACGAACGGATGGTAGAAGAGAAGAAAGAAGGAAGAAGACCGAAAGCAACTGAGGAAGAAGAATCAGCAAGGGAAGAGAAAGAAGAGCAGCTTATATATATATATATATATATATATAATGGGTCACGCGAACTTCTTCATTTTTTATATCAAGATAAATAAATAAAGGATAAAATACCTGCTCGTAATGATGAATTATAGAACAATAATTCATCTCCTAAAATTGATAACATTTTTATTTTATTTTAAATAACTTATTTTGACTAATCAAATGTTTAATTCCACGGTCAGATTAGTCATACAAACGTCATGGACCCAAATTAAGAAGATAAATGGTGGAGGTTTACATTAAACCAATAGGAGTTAAAATTACATCAAACCATAAAGGATTAGATCAATGACAAACAGCATAGAATTATATCAAATGAATAAAATCAATGTTAATTAGCTTAAGATTATATAAAATCTTATGAACATAAATCTTACATTACATAATGATTTGTTATTGTTCCACGAATTCCATGTCCAATCCAACAGTAGTGGCAGTTCTAATCACCCATCACCGTTGTATGCTGCAACCTTGATATGATAACCAAGTGCAGCAACAGCAAGATGACACCTGAGTTCTGACTGCATTGCTGGGGGAATTGGATACAAAATAAAAGAACAATAAAGGGGATTTCAGTGCCAATAGCAAAAATTCCCACATCATATCATATATGGTGGATCTATCTATCATAAAAGCAAATAAAATAGTACATCTGGAAAGTCCAGCAGAGTAATAATGCTTGAGTAAACATCACAGGCATATTAATCAAATTACAAAAATCTTACAAATTCTTTTTCGGTATAGAAAAAAGGGGTATTGATTGTAACTAAACATCTCACAGCTTTTATACACCTCGGCAGCCTAGAAACAACAATTACTTTCCTCTCTTAACTAGATGATAACCAACAATGTGTACCTGGAATCATCAACAGGAAGAGGATATATGAACATCTAATTTGACCCGGTGACGAGGTTCCCGTGCTAGAAAAAGGGATCGCCTTCATCATATGCTTCTTCTTTGTTTGCGGTCTATAATTCTTTAACTTCAAAATTAGTACTGTTTGTTCGATCATTTTTGTCCTTGGGCACAAAGATTGCATGTCAAACCTCCCCAGTTAAAATAAGGTACTCCACACAGTACCATCTCCTTCACCACACCTTTCATGGACATCCTTGATCTTCTCCACAGATTTGCAGATCCCGCTGCAGCTCCAGTCAAATGATGCAATGCATACATTTCCTGCCTGGGCCTTCCACTCGCAGTCTGGAGAGAAGCCAGAAAGAGTTAATAGACAAATTTTTTTTTCCAAATGAACTCCCCAAATTGGATACCTAGTAGAGGACAAACCTGGAGGTGTCCCACAACACATGTTCCTCTCATCAATGTGTTCTACTTCTAGCCCAATAAACCATGAACCTAGTGATACATCTTCATTAGCATATTTGTGCAGTATTGCCCTGCCATTAATGATTTAAATTATCAGTGTCATCCATCTCACCATTTGAATCAAACAACAGATACGAGAGTTATCATATCTTACTGGTTTATTGAGATGTACATAGCCAGGTCTTTTGAAATAGCATAAATCTGTCCAGTAGCATGACGAAAGTACTTATTTCCTTCCTCCCCAAACTTCCAGTATTCAGCTTCATGGTACTTGACATTCCTGAAGCAAGCACAGATAAAACAATGTCAACACATGAACTTAAAGCATAGTTTTGTTAAACCATCAATGGGACCATGCTCCTAAAAATATAAAAAAAGACATTACTTGTTTGAAAGCACTGGCCCGGACTTCATACATCCTATATAGGTCCGTGGCTTTGATCTGTGTCGAGCAAGAGTTGTGGCTAGCATTCCTGTATTATTTGTGCATTTGTCAGAATTTATTACCATGATAGAAACATAATACATAATATAAAGTCTCAATTAGGCATAATGCACACCTAGATTCACATGAACATCATCATCCACCTTGACATAAAAATCAGCATCCCATATGGCAACAGCAGTGGAAAAGAATATCTTTGTTTTTGCAGAAAGTTCATGGTAACCTTCCACATGATCCTACAAGATAAACAGCATATCATTTCCAGGCAGAAGACGATCATAAGTTGAGAGAATCCTGACAACTACAGGATGAAGTTCAACAATGTCTAGAAGTTCCAACATACCAGCCTGAGAAAGTCATTATGCAGAGATTCCTCGGAATCAATAGCCTTATCAAGTATACTTTTGGATGTAGTACTGTGCAGAAACAGTAGGATTCAGCCATTATAACAAACTTACAATCTTATTGTATAATTCAAACTAAATCGGCCTTGAGAAAGAAAGATGATGTTACTGTAATGAAGCGATCAATAGCCAGAGAAAACATTTACAGCAGAAAAAAATACAAGACAACATCAAAATGCACACATATTTGAACCAACGATAAAAGAAAACTATGTTAAGTTCTTCGAACTCATGATGGCAAGATGAAATTGGTCTGTGGTTCATCACTGTGTACAGCCATCATATTTAGATATCTATTAATCGCTATGAAAAAGTAAATGATCTACCCCTGTTATGCACAAATATCCGAATCCAAACATATTAGGACAATTACAAAAGATGAAGCAAAATACGATCCGTAGTTAAAATAATATCTAAATACTATAAAGTTCACCTCAGTTAGATCCAGAAGTGGACAAGTGAATCTTTGTAAGCTTCACATCAGTAAAATAGAAGATGATGCTCTTAAAAAAATAGATAAACAAATGCAACAATGGATTATAATGAAGTTCTGCATTCATTAAAGGTTTAGATGAGCAATAGTGATAATGGAAAACAAAACCGTGTTTTCCATAAAAGATATAGTAATATTTACCTATGCCCAATCATGAACCGGATGACAATTCCCTTTTCATGTTCTAGCTGTCGGAGCTTGTCACCTGATAAACAATCTCACAACTTGCTTAGTGTAGGCTATCTAAGAAGAAGGATGTAATATGTACAAAGGACAAAAAGAAAAAGAAAATTGCAGAAAATTTCACAAATAAATTGATGATCTGGATATTCTATTTTAGCTATTTCTCAAGTAATTCCATGAATATTTTATCATTCCTTCAGCTACATCAGGATCTATCTTTTATTTCATGCCCCTCTTTTGCTAAAGCTGCAACAAGTAGGCATCAGTTTTAATTCAGATGTATACAAAGTTCCCATGCTTAGTCCCAAGTTAACCAGATAAATGTTGCTAAGTGCCTGATGGATAATACACAAAGCTTTGAACAAGCAAAAAAAACCTAAGATAGAAAGTAAACAAGGTGTACAAATCAACCACCATTAAGATAGAGTTCAATAGCAGAAGTAAATGGCCATATACACTTTCCCAAATTTCAAGATTAGATGTTTTTTTCTGTTTGCTGATAGTCTTGAATTGTTTGAGTAAAGAACTAACACAATTAAAACTAGAGCTATGGAGACAAAGTTTATAAACAAAAATGGGAGTTGCTAAATTGAAAAAATAAAAATAAAAGTGACAATTTGTGGTCTCTAGTCACACCATTTAATGTTTGAGGTATGATATTTAAGATTTTAACTTTGATATTTTGGGTTGCTACTATATTATTAACATTTTGTTTGCTAGGTAGGCCAAATATAGTTTGTACTGAGCAAGCCCCTTTTACTAGACCAAGTCTTTATCTATTTTGGATGATTGCATTAATACCTTTGGTAGGAACTCAAACTGTTGTTGCATTTTGCACTTTGTTTGGGTTAATATTAAGAAAAAAACATATATTTGTATCTCCATTTTATTCTTATTTTCGCTGTGTAACTTTTCTAGATCTAATAACATAAGAATGTTGCTTGAGGTTCTTCCAATGACCACACTGGATAAAGTGAAACTCAATGAAGCAAACATTGTATGTTACTTTTGCAATTATGACACCAAAAAAGTCAGTAAGGATGAATGGAATAGTACAATTATAAATAATCAGGAGGACCAACATAAGAATAGTCAAAAACTGCTTTGCACTATATAATATGAAAAATGATATGCACAATTCATGTTTTTTTTTTTTTTTTTTTTTTTTTGTTAAGAACAACCAACCACTACTGCATGTATTACTTCCAAATCAACATTACAATTACCCACAGGACGAATAATTAATAAACAGTATGAAATGGTCCGCAAAGTGGAATCAACATAATTCTTCAGATCAGAAAGGTAAGTCAGTTAAATGCTACCTTGGGGCATCCAAGTCTGTCTGACGGAATCCCTCCTCTTCCTGCTGCTGAAAGCGGTGTTGATCCCTATCACAACAAATGCCTTGTTTCTCTGCTGACTTGACACAGAGATCGTCGGCGAGCCATTGGCGCCGTTCAGCTCCAGCGTGCTCCGCTGCGCCGCCAGCTCCATCTGCAGCGTCGAGATCGTCTTATCCAGAGATCTGAAATTTCAGACACACAAATGACATCCTCCTATCAATCTCAGTTCACAAAAATCCAACAAATTCAACAAAAAGAAACCATAAAGTCGAAGCTTCCTGAGATTCGAGTACGCACTGTATGATCTCATGCGTCCTTGTCACCTCCCCCATTACGTCCTTATCCTGCTCCGCTCTCTGCAATCGAACGAGAAAGAGTCATCATTTGCAACATGCGCAGAAGAACTCAAATCCGCGGTCGGAATTGATACGGACCCTTTTGGTTGCGCAATCTTCCGCGACGATCTGGAGCTCCTGCTCCTGCCGGCCGGTGGAGACGATCTGGCCGGTGGCATCGGGGGCCTCCCAGGACCTGCCACCGCGAGGAGATCGTGAGCGAGGGTTAGCGCGAGATTGAAGGAGGGATTAGGGACGGACCTGTTGGTGAAGAGAATCCCGAGGGCGAAGCTGCAGGCGCAAAGGATCGCCGTCCATTTCACGGACGACCTCCGCTCGTCGCCGCTGCTGGCGTTGCCGCTCCTCAACCTCATTTGCTTCCGCTTCTCTCGTTCCCACGCTTGGGTTGGCGACCGAAGAGAGAGGTGAGGAGACAGAAAAGAGGTGGCGAAGGGAGGAGAGAGTTCGGGGTACCTCAAGTCAACTTACCGCAACCGCTCCTGGGATCTAATTATTAGCCGAGAGGCGGAGCTTCGGACACCGGGCCGCCAACTTAACGCGTCAACACGTAGCGTCTAGACGGTGACGGGAACCGAAGTCCCCGGAATACACCACGGTCAACTTACCGCGTCAACACGTTGCATCGAGGGTAAGATTCCTGTATACAGGGCGGTCAACATACCACATCGTCTCTTGGCGCCTCCCCCGGCCGCCGGATGACGTGTTTCCCGGAAACATCCGGCGGACGCGTACCCACCGTCTTGCTGACTTCTGATTGAAGAAGACAGCGGGCCCCAATTTATATCCACCAGTAGAAAGGTTAGGCTGATGCTGTTGTACTAGACCCGGATTAGCCTTTTTGAATTGTTAGGCCTGACGGAAGGCCCATAAAAGGTATTTAGCTCAATAGATAAAGCCCAAAGCTTCGAGTTCTAATTTGTCGTTCTCACTACAACAAATAATGTCGCTTGTAACATGCAAACACCACTAAATTGCAATTATTTTTAGGTTGACTTGGTAGTGAATTTAATATCTCAATAACACGAGACATCATTAATATTAATTATAATTCAAGTCGTATGGTTAATTAAGTACGGCACCTGTATTTTTATTCGTTGTTGGATGATCACCAACAAAAGCGTGGACTTGGCGGTTCCGTTTGTCCCACCCCGCGACGAGTCGACTCGGCCGATCTCTTCACCTCAATTAGGCTCCAGTCCAATGCCGCCTTCTCATCTGTCTTCTGAGGTGACGTGGCATTTAGATTCGTATTATTTTTATTTTTAGGAACTTAATAGTTAGTATTTTCCAGTTATAGGAATTTTTTATAAATCAAAGCAAATATATTTAATTTCCAAAAATATTTACAAAAACGAAATATTTTGCAATGCTTTTGGATATTGTTATGTATAAAGAAGACTAAAGGTTGCAGTGCGCAGTGCTCAGCTACCCGTTTTTGGGCACCTTTAATCGGCTAACTAATATTTTATGGACTGTGGGCCCCAATATGATATCCAATTGTGAGTCAGGTGGATATCTGGTAAGGTTCGATGGGCACAAAAATAAATATCGAGAAAGGAATTACAAATGGCACAGTTCTTTATCTTCTTTTCAACCACACGCTTTTCTACCCGGCAGTTGTTTATTCGCCTGGTCTCATCAGATCGCATGGGACCCACAGGGTACGCGGAGAGGGTAAGAGGAAAAATTTGTTCCTTCTTTCGATATTTGGAACTTTACCGGGGCCGGCGAAGCGATCCGAACACCGAGTCGATTCCCCAACTCGGGGGAGTTGTGTGGCCGCTTCTCTCCATTTATACATTACTTAATGAAGCGTCTGCTGTAATCGACCGCATCGGGCTCCGCCGTAGGGATATCGGAGGAGGAGGAAGATGGGGTTGTCTCTGATCGAGGTGCGCTTCTCCTGGCAAACCCAAATCTCCATCTCGACGTGTGAAGAGATGGGAACCGATGGTTGGTTGTCTTGTTGATCTATCCATGTTTCCTTGTGTGATCAGGGGTTCACCAAGTCGCTGGCGATGACCGTGCTTTCCGAGATCGGAGACAAGACCTTCTTCGCTGCAGCGGTGAAACTCGTTTCCTTTCTTTCATTTTCCATTTTCTGCTTTTCTTTGTTCTTACTTTATGCAGGTATGAGATCTTAGATCTGTAGTTCTCTGGTTTTAGAGTGTAGTTATCATCATATTGTGGGTTGGGTTGCTTCTTGAAGGCGAAAAGACTCAGATGGGGTTGGAACTAGATGTTCTCTGCTGTTAGATTAACTGGTGTTGCGTGCGTCTTTAATGCGATGGGATCGGACTGGAGTGAACTCGATGTCATTATTCGAGCTGCTCTTCGGTCTATCAGCTTTAAGTGCGTGCGTTCTGGAATCACAATTCTCAAGATGGGGCTGAGCAAGTAGTCAGTGAGTTTCTTTTCTTTCAATTATCTTATGAAGAAGCTGAAGGAGTCAGGAGGTCAACTCTCTGTAAGGCAATTATAGATTAATAGGTAGTGAATTTGTGGCATGAGTTAATCATATGGGAAACAAGCTCTCTGCATTGCATCTATGGTTATTGTCCACCTTTGTTTCTATAACTTCTTATATCTATTTGTACTATTTTATTTCTTTTTTTTATTTATTAATTTTGCATCAGATATTATGGTTGCTCCATTTTATTAGCTTGTAATCTTACATGATGTTTTTGTTGGGTCTAGATACTCTACTAGGTAGCGAATTTGTGGCATGTGTTAATCATATGCGGACAAGATCCCTGCATTGCATCTCTGGTTATTGTCCACCTTTGTTCTTATAACTAATTATTTCTATTTCTTCTATTTTATTTCTTTGTTTTATTTATTAATTTTGCATAGCATATTATGGTTGCTCCATTTTATTAGCTTGTAATCCTACATGATGTTTTTGTTGGATCTAGAAACTATACTAGGTGAATTTCTGCCCATCAAACTGATATATACTTAATTGTGTACATTGGCATACATATGCATCACCAAACATTTTGACTTCCTAACATTTTTATCCTAATCCATTTTCATCTCGTCTTAATGAAAGGGGAAAAAAGTCCAGATATATAAAACTCTTTATCTTTTTTTTTTGTAAGATAGTTTTAACCAAGGTTTGCAATTTCGACCTGTACCGCCCGATACGGGTGGTACATATTGGTCCGCCAGGTTACCGGTACGCGGATCGTCCGCTACCGGGCGGTTCCGTCAAAAATCGGCCGTCGACGGCCGATTTTGAAAGAAACCGACCGTTGGCGGTCGATTGAGGAAGAAAAAGGGAAGAAGAAGAGGAAAAGAAAAAAAAGAAGAAGAGGGGAATAAAGAATACCTCGCCAGCGCCGTCCTCGCCCGATTTTTCTCCCGCAGCCGCTTTTTCTCCTGTGCGAGGAGACGGAGCGTCTCCCCGCGCGAGGAGACAGATCGAGGCGACGTCGCTCCCCTTTTCTCTTTTTTTTTAATATTTTAAATATTATATTATAAAAATATTATATTATATTTTAATACCTGGTGATATACACTGTGCATACCGCCCGGTATGGGTCCTGTACCGGTACCAACAATATGTTGGTACACCGGTACGGGCCGGTAAGTTTGAGAATGGTTGCCTGTCATGTATGTTTGTTTTGCCCTTAAGTTGGACTCTGCTACAGTCTGGAGATCAGCCACCACACTCTCATAATATATTAGCATTTCATTTCATTATAAACATACCAAGAGCAGAATAGCACAACATGTCATTGTAATTACAATATTTCTGTCCAAATGAATATTGCATCAGGTCATGATAATGCATATCTGCATTCCACGAAATAGATAATTCTGCGATATCTTGATGCTAGGACACATCCAAGATATTGGCATTTAGGTCTGATGGATTCTTTGGTAGTCGGTTCTACAAGCTTCCTTATGGAAAAGTTTGAGTTATCTTGTGTACTGTAAACTCACTGAAAAATAAGTGAACATGTCGGTAACATGATTTCCAGGTTTTAAGTATGACGTGAAGGGAAGTAGACAATTGAAACATCCACTGATTTTTCTTTTGTTTTATCTCTATTGCCAATTCTTGCTTATGCTTTGTGTTTTAAATGTTGAATTTGAACTGGCTATTTATGTTGTTTGCTTTGCTGTTTTTTTAAAAAATTATTGTGAATTATTGATTTATTCCACTAATCTTAAATTTGGAGAAGATGGATCCTGCTCTTCCATTTCTGGTCTAACATTAATTTAACTGGCACCTCATGCATTTTCCTTTTTAGATCTTGGCAATGCGTCATCCCCGGAAGCTTGTTTTAGCAGGTTGTTTAGCAGCTTTAATTGTGAGTATGACACCTGTATCTTTTACGTTTATATTGCTTCGTGGATCTCTAATTTTGGTTTTTTTACATGTATTCTGGATGATGTTGTAGGTCATGACCATTCTATCTGTCTCTCTTGGTTGGATTGCACCTAATCTGGTAATCTGTCACAATTGATAAGAATCATGTTTCCACTTTAAACTCCTGCTTATTGACTTTCCTTCCAGCTGGTCCATTTTTTGGTGGTTCTACTTAGCAGTCATTATGGGATGATATATATTATAACAATACAGAGTGCTATGTTCTATTGAGATAAATTCCTGGAATTTGCTAGTTCTTCTAAAGATTCTTCTGTTTGTGTGTCTGCTATGATGCTCTCAAATAAGCATGTTCATACCTCAAGAAGAGATATCAGATCTAGTAGTCATTGTGGATAGCAATCACAACTTTTATTATCTATACCAAGATTCATCATTTCGTATCGTACCAACATATCGAGCTCAGTTCAGCATGGTACGGTACAAGTATACCGAGCGGTATGCTAGAGTATATAATAATAATAATAATAGAAGTTAAAAATAAACGTCGTCTCATTTCTTCTCCCCGTGTGGATGAGTCGTCGAGGCTTTTTCTCCCCGCACAGATGAGGAGAAGTCGTCAACAACGTCGAGACCTCATCGCCTCAGATGAGGAGGCGACATCTCATCTGCGGCGTCTGGCAAGGGAGGTTGGCAACAGGTCGGGATCGTCGAGGGAGAGTGGCGTCGAATCTCTAGGTTCCCCCTTTTCTTCTCCCTCTTTTTCCTTCTCCCTCGGCTGATAGCGCTCAGTAGCGAGCGGCGACAGTCGAAATCGATCACTATCGATTGATTTCGGGTGGTAACTGGGCAGAAACAACCCCAATCGATGGTGCTGCCTGGTAGCGGGCGATACTATTCGATATTGTAGACCTTGATCTATACCAGGAAGACTAGTCGGATCGATATAGTACCATTCTATATTTATCTTAATTATTATCTATAGCATGAATTTAATTTCTAGTCAAATGGATATAGTACCAACTAATGTTAATTGGTCTTACAAGGATCAACGAGCGATATAGTACTAGGATTGTCAAAAGGGCAGGGAGTGCTTCTCTCGTCCCTGTCTTCGTCTCATCCCTCAGCCCCACCTCATTCCATATTTAGACAGGATGGGCCCAGAGTTGCGGAATCCCCATTGGGGGCGAGGAACCTATGGGTTCTCTATATTCTCCTAATTAATCTATTCTATTTTATAAAAAAATAAAACTATTATCAAGACTAACTAACTACCAAAATGTCACGATGATGAGCCGAAGACCCATTGTGGTTAGGGCTCGAGTGTGCATGAGGGAGGGGGTGTTGACCGTTGAATGTTTATATTGTTTCATTTAGTTTAATCAAACTAAGTGGCTCGCAATTGACTTATAATCAACTCAACTAAGGCTCAATCTAGCCAGTGAAGTCGTCGCGTGCACGGGTAGCTTGTCTAGGCGCCCAAACGAGTCAAGTCCCAAGTGCTTGCCTAATGGGTTGGGCAGGCATCTTCACTCAGGCGTGGCCTAGGTGGAGGTTCGGTTCAACTCAAGCTAGTTCTAGCCTAAGTTGAACCAAATAATTGTATCTGGTTCAATTGAACTAGTTAGACCCATCGTTGATGGTTGTGGTGTTCGATTGAGACCTATCTACGTGCAAGCCATAACGCAGAAACCCTTTTCCATTTTATTTTTGCATGGCGACGGAGTTCATCCCATCGGTGAATGACGACAGCAGCGGCGTCTTCCTCCAACGGCGACTGTAGCAGCAGTGTGTTCCTCTAGCGGCAGTGGTGACAACTTCTTCCCCTCCCTCCGAGTATATATCTCTCTTTCTCCTCCACCCTCCTACCTGTGCCTCATTCACCACAATGCTCCGCAGCCTCTTCCCTCTTCTCTCTTCCCCTCCTTCATTCACGGCTCCTCTGCAGTGGCGATGGCTTCTTCCCGTCCCAGTATATATCTCTCTTTCTCCTCTTCCCTCCTACTTCTGCCCCGTTCACCGCAGCTTCTTCCCTCTTCCTTCTTCCCCTCCCTCTTCCCTGTTCATCGCTGCCTTTTTCACTGTTCACTGCTGCAGTCTTCCCCGTTGACTGTAGCCATCCTACAGCCTCTTCCCTCTTCCCCTCCCTCTTCCGCGTTCACCACTGCCTTCTTCGCTGTTCACCTCTGCCACTTCATTTCTGTTTGTCAATTTAAACTTAGAAATAGCTGCCTGGTTTTCTGTTGGTCTTTATTGTTTGTTTATGTTTGTGAGAACAGCTACTGCCTGCTGTGAATCAGTAGTAAAATATCGATTATTATTGCTATCATTGTAGTGATTAGTGCTACTTTTTAGTGTTTTGGATTGTTGTTGCAGCTTTAGATGGTGACAAGATTGAAAATGATGAACTGGATTTTAATGATATTTGATGTTAATCTTGTTTTATTTTGTCATTTTGTTATTGAATATGAACAATGTAGTTTGGTATTTTAAATGAATGGAAGTTTGAAATAATGATATTTTGGAGTGCCTCACTTCGCTCGGGCGACACCTAGTGCCTCGAGTGTTTTGGACCGTGGCACTTTTTGATGCCTAGCGCTTTTGACTATACTAAATCTAGCCTGATTTGTATCAGGCGGGCCAAGCGGGTGCTTAGCTCACCTAGCGTCTAACCCACATATTGACGAGGTAGGGACAGGTATAGGGATACAGTGGGGAGTGCTTTATCCGTCGCTGCCCCATAATTGGACGGGTAATAGCTAATGTCCCTCATACCCACCCCCATCCCCGTTTATATCCCTCTTCCTGCGTCATTAGGTTGACACCTCTATATACGACTATCTGTGTTTATTTAAATTATTATTTCACAATATGCCAAGTGGTATAGTAGTATCTGACATATTAGTGTCATATTGTATTAACAACATTTAATATGGTATTGTACAGATTTATATCCAGAACAATGATCTATGCTAACTTGGATATGTTAAACTAAATAAAATTTGCTTAATCTCAAAGCAACCAGTACACCACCAGCTCACTCATTTCTTCTTCCTTAGCTTTCTTTCTCACATCCCTCCCTTTTTTTATCATTACTATACTTAATATGTTAACTAGTTGTACATCTGCACCTTGCATTGGTTAATTTTTAATTGTTGAACTTAAACCATGGGATAAAAAGAGAACTGATGGAATTTTTGTAATGTAAAGAAACAGAGAGAAATTGAGAGATGTGAGGAGAGGGAGGTCTTGTGTGTGTGTGTTGATGAGGAATATTGACTAATTGATGAAAGGGATATGTGGTCTGGGAGAAATAAAACTGTTTGTTTTTCTTTCTCTATTTTTTTACTATAAAAGCCCATAAATCCAGTCCAAAAATCCCATATTTGTTGTATTTATCATGTGGCTTGGTTAACATGACTGAAAATCCTTGCCATGGTCTCAATTTTTTTTCTTGGCCACTTTTAAAGTACTTCAAAACGTCCATAAAACTTAAATCCCAGTAGCCACAAAATTTTGCAATCCATGTATATGAGAAACTAATGCTGTATGAGGCTAATGTTTTATTTTTAAAAAATAAAACATTATGTTTTTTTATTAGTTGATATCTTAGCTAATTAGGGTTGCCCACTGTATGAGGCTCTTTTCAATTCGTTGCTTGGAAAGAATCAGTACTTGCATTCCTACTGTTTTTATGACTTGAACCATGGTGACTCAAGGCGGCGAAGGACTGTTTGAATGTCCTGAACCGTAGTAACTTCAACAGCAAAGAAGCAACCTTATTGTGGCTAGTTGATATATCAACTGTAATCCATGTAAACAAGTGCATCTAGTGATTATTATTCAAATGCTGCCAGAAACAGGTTCTTTTATGTGATATTTTGAAGGAACCTAGGAAATTGAGGACTTGAAAATAAGTTGCCTCTGTATTATGATTAATCATTCACTGCCATTCATTATATGCTAGTAAAATCTAAGTTAAGAGTACTTGAGAATTCTGATGAGACTTCTGAGTGGATGCTAACGAAGGATGTTCTGTCTATTGGATTTCTGAGACCAAATAAATTACTTTGGTAGTAGTAGGTTCTAACCGATAATGGAAATGAAGTTACAGCTGAAGCTTTGTTGGAATTATGGAGACAACTGTGTTCTGGGACATGAGTAACTGCAGTCATACAATCCGCAACAGATAATTATCAGTTGGAACTGTAAGATTTATGTAATGATATAACTCATGCCATCTAGTTGAGCAGAGGAGAAACTTGATATTCCATGTATGACTAATGGAAGCTCATTTTGAGTTTTGACCCAGGTTTACATATCCCTTGACTGAATGATAAAAATGTGATTGTAATGCTTGTCCATTTAAAATAGCTACCCTAGCTACTCTGGGGTTTTGAATGAAGCACTTTATTTCAGCTGGAATCTTAATATTTTGCTTCCTTATTCAATGTTACTGCTCACGTTACCTAAAGAAATACACTGGCTTTCAAGACTTCGTAGATTACAAAGTTCTGGTTTTATCTCTTATTATTTGTTTATATGTATTCTTTCAATTTAATCCTATCGACCTTTTTTTTCTCTTACAAAGTTCTGGTTTTATCTCTTATTATTTTGTTTATATGTTGTAATTTAGAATGTGTTCAATTGAAACAGATTTCTCGTAAATGGTCACACCACATAACAACTGTGTTGTTCGTTGGATTTGGGCTGTGGTCGTTATGGGAAGGATTTAAAGAAGAAAGGTATGGTTATTTCTACACCATTCTTGAGCATCTACATTTCTTGTTTGCTCATTCATTTCAAGATTCTACATAGTGTTTAAAACTAATAGCCACTATTCCTTTATTCTTTTAGTGAGAGTGAAGAATTGGCAGAAGTCGAAGCTAAATTGGTTAGTTAAGTTATCTAAAACTCTTTTAATTCATTTCATGGATGGAGTTTTTTCTAAGTTTCTGTACACACCTCAGAATGCTGATTGGAAGGCTGAAACTGGAAGCAACAAAGGAAATACCAAGGTTATTATGCTTGTGCCCATTGGTCTCTGTTGATTTTTTCACTCTTCACATGACATCCAATTTGCCAAACTATGTTTTCCTTAATTGGGCATGCACATATTGTCTAATGTACTGTGCTGCAAGAGGCATCATTTGAGCCTCTACTGCATCAGAAGAGCAGGTGCGATATAGCAGCAGATATGAACAGCTGCAGGCTTCAGCAACAGAGACATGATGGCTGCAGCAGGATAGTCCTAGCTAAAGCACAATTGTTCACTCCTATTCGGTCTAGGGAAGAGCCTGACAGGCTTTTCTCATTGCATAGCCAGGAAAAAATGGGTCTATTGACCGTAACACAGAATCTGCCATTCTTGAATTTGGCTGAAGAAGCAACTAGAGTCCTTTTGACTGGGCTAGGCCCGTCAAGTCCCCAATTATACAACACTGATGAAAAGTCCTCACCTACCACACAGTGACCAACCAGATCAGTTAGCCATATCTGGAACATGGAGGAAAGACACTGTTCTGAGGAGTATTTTGGACGTGTAGTAGAAGTGTTTTTTACTTTGACGTGGATAGGGAGGGTATTAGTATCCTATATATGAGGAATTATGAGCCTATCGGCATCAATTTTAAAATTTTCATCAGAAATTTCAGCAATAATGTCTTACGTTCTCTTTTTTATTTATTTTTTTCTCTTTGGGAGGATTTTTTGCTCTTTCATGAATTAGAGAAGCACTGGTTAGGGGTTGTAATATGCATAACTGCATGTGGATTTCTCGAGTTTTTTTTCTGACATATAACTTGCCATCCTTAAGATGTATGTGAAAGTTCATGGGAAAAGCAACTAACAAACTAGCTTTGGTACATATGCTGCTAATGCATGTCTATTTAATTGCCACCATGTCAATGTTAACTGCTTATATTTTATGGAGATTATTATGATCTGATGGATTCCTGTGACATTTAAGCTGTTATGACAATAGGTCATGCTGTAATATTTTCTTATCTATCATTAGGGGAGTGATGATTTGAAGAAACAGCAGAGGCCATTCCTAACCCAATTCTTCTCGCCCATCTTCCTCAAGGTAATGGTGTTCAAGTTACAAAGACCAAATAAAATGAAAATAACTGGTGTCAATGTTTTGTGGTAGCAGGTCTAATCTGATACGCTACTACCATGTAATGCAGGCTTTTTCCATCACGTTCTTTGGTGAGTGGGGTGACAAGAGCCAGGTAAACCATGGTTAAATGAGATTAGCATTTTCCTCCCTGGTTAGCTATGGTTGCTAAATTATGCCATTTGTTTTCCAGATTGCTACAATTGGGTTGGCCTCCGATGAGAACCCATTTGGTGTAGTTCTTGGGGGCATCGTGTATGCCCTCTATCCCCCATTTCCATTTTGTGGTTCGGTTTCATTTTTAGCCAAACTTAACGTGTTTTTGCCTCGTTATTTTGGTTTAGTGGACAAGCATTGTGCACCACAGCAGCAGTAATCGGAGGAAAGAGCCTGGCGTCGCAGATATCGGAAAAGATGGTAATGAGCATCCTTGGATATTTGTTACTACATACAGAAAACTCATTCGAGAGTTAATGTCAGGCTATTATTACTTTGATCACAGGTTGCACTCTCCAGTGGCATACTCTTCTTGGTATTTGGCCTCCAATCCTTCCTAGCAGTAGCAGCAGCAGCAGCAGGTGAGTCATGAATCCCAAACTGTGGAGATCAATATCGAACTTAACACAAGTGATCATATGTTCTTCGTTCAGCAAAATGAAGCAAAAAGGGACCCATTGGCCACGCTTGCTATTTTCTCCTTGGGGGTTTGACTCTTATATCTTTTGACCTTAATTTGTCTCATTTGAAGAACATACATAACATTTTTTTTTTTTTTTTTACTTACGACGTACCCATCAGAAAACACTGTTTACATTGAACTTTTAGGATATTTGCAATTTGTTTGAAGTGCCAAATCGATGGCATCATTTGACCTTTTCGTGTCATGATATATTTGCAATGGGAGAGAGAGAGAGAGAGAATGGAACCCTAGAAAAAGGATTGGTCTGTGTTGCAGTTCCTCGACGGACCGATGCAGGAAATAGCCTCCAAGAAAGTGATGTGAGAAGGCCCTCTCTCTCTCTCTCTCTCTCTCTCTCTCTCTCTCGTAAGATTAATTAAGAAGAAAAGAAATGCCGTAATGAAGAAGAGAGAAGGGCTCAAGATTTAATTAAACAAGAAGAGTTTGCTTGGAACGGTAGGCAGGTAAACTTCCAACACAGGTCTTCTAACACTTCAATTTTAAGATAAATACCCTTTGTTTTTTTTTTTTTTTTTCCAAGTATCTCAGAGACAATGGAATATCTACAAACGATAACAACATTAGTCAAAAGTTTTAAGGCAACGACGGCAGTGATCTATCACATCGACGGTCCCCTGTTATTCCACTTATGCTACAACAGAAGCTAAAAAGGAAAAAAGATAAAAATAAATACTGATGAATTCCCCAATTAACAAGGAGTTTAAAAATGTTGGGTAAACTTCAACTAGTTTGTTATACTGCTACAACCACCCCGGTAACAACAACTATACAAAGCCTCAAGCCTCTCTCCCTGTGTGTGCTCGTGCCAGATGCCCGGCTGAGCATGAAACTGACATCAGTAGGATGGTTTAGTACCTTTCTCCATCCGTCAAACGGTTTATACATGCATATGCACACAAACTTGGGAAGCAACTAACTCACCACAAATTTCTACAGCAGTATCAGAAACTTTGGTTCATGGTCAGGAGAAAAGGAACCATCTTCGATGCCTCCAGAGAACAGCGGAACAACGGTGGGAGTCAAATGCATTGATAAAAAGCTTGAAGACGGGTGGGGGGTCTAGGTTCCGCTGGAGTTCAAAGGAACAGCACCATCTCTCAGCTGCTGCAGTAGCACTTGCAATGTCCTCTGCAATGTGTCGGCAACCAATCTCAACCTCCCCTGACTCACATCACCTGCAGAATTCCCATTGGCAAATTCTGCCGCTCTTGCCATCCTCTGCTTGCATTTCTCCCATTCCTCCTGCCGCGACCAGCATGCTCTTCCGCCGTGGCTTCCTTGCATTCCAATAAAAGAAACATGGGCATTATCACCAAATGAATATCTTAGCCTCACGGACACGCAGTATGGTAGCCAAGCAGCTCCTCCAGCAGCATTCATCCGAGGGATATGAGCTGGGTCGAGGACAAAGGTAAGAGCAAAATCTACCATATTATGGGCTCGATCATGATGTATATTACTCTTCGAACAAGACGCGGTCTCTGAGTTTTCGTCTAAAACAGAGCCCGAATGATTCTCCAAGCATATCTCTATACGAGACCTTTGAGCGGTTGCTACGTCTCCACCATGTGATTGTGACAGTCCTTTCTTCCAAGAAATCAGTTTTAGGAATTCTCGGAGGACCGAAACAGGTAGGGTAAGAAGTGTGATGAAGGAAGCAACCCTAGATGCATCGTAGGGCTCGGATGCAACACGCCTGCTGAAGTAGTCACATATCTCATTAATTTCTCCTGGGGCTAGTTCTTCCTGGGAAGTACTTTGATTTTGCTGCTGCTGCTGCTGCTGCTGTTGCTGATGATGAAATCGTTTCACACTCAAAACTTGCAGTAGAAGTTGAACTCTGTGCACGCTCACAGCAAATACATAGCCTCTGCAATAAGTAACAAAAAAGAGAGAACAACATTTAGTCATTCACATCAACTGTTGGGAATATCCACAGAGATTGCCAAAGGCAGTCAGAAATTTGAAAACAAAAAAGGAATAATATAACCGTTATAGCAGGACGGTATATCATCAGCTTGATAGGGATTATATAGTCTTTTTTTTTTTCTTCTATTTATCTATAGTCTTAAACACTTATAGACAAAACCCAGTAATGAAAATTATGAATTGGTCAGGGGAGCATGCGAGGGAAGGTTTAAGATACCAGGAGAACAAATGGAATTGAGTTTCATTAAGTTAGGTCAGATTTGACCCTTTTCAATTTGGTTAAGGTCTGCGTCTAGATTTGTACAACACTCTTTACAGTAGCAGACATATTGCTTCATTAATATATGAAAATACTAACTAATGTAAGCAAATAAAACTATGTGATGCCCCATATAATTCTAGAAAATAATAAATACTATGAAAGTCTCACCTATACAACAGCAATAATAATAATAATAATATACTAATAAAGCAAAAGTTCCATGACTACAACCTCAAAATGTTGCAGTATAAATACATGGACAACAGATCTCTTACCCAACAAAAAAGCGCAAGGCCGGTTGCTCTTGATCCAAATTCAAAAGTGCCCCCTCATTATCCCTTAAGATTGAACCTAGAATTTCTTTTAAGAGATCAGGCAACTGCGCAAACAACCACAACACACCAAGATATTTGAGAATGCCACGCAGCACCTTCTTGAGGGCCGCAAGGGGAACCCAACCACCACCATAGCCTCCATCATCTCCAAGCCCAATAAAAGCTGCGTTAAGCTCTCCTTTCACATGAACTGGAAAACCGGTACCTGGAGATATACGTAAAGGAACTCCAGAGATCCCAGGAGACAAGCCTGATGAGGCTAGCATGGCGCTGCCAATTCGATTTATGTTGCCACCTACTTGATTTGCAATAACAGAACTTGGTCTTGATATTCCAGCACTAGATGCAACACCAACACGGTTAGCATTAGATGCCAGTGGTTGAGAGACTGAACCAACATTGGCGTTGCTTGAACCAAGATGGGCACCAGCATGCGATGCACCAGAAAAATTGGGCTCCAGAGCATTCAATCCTTGAGCAACATGTTCCATGATGAATGGTCGAAACTGTGGACATGGCAAAGATCCACCAGCTGCAGGTCCCCCTTTAGGAGGTGTCGCTGGCTGCAGCCAGACTTGATCTCCGGCAAAGCAGCGCATATCCACAGCAAACTTTTTCCGATATATTATACGAATCCAGTATGGACCCCTCAAAACAACTGAGACATCAAAAGGCAATAATGAGCTAGGAACAAGTCCTGGCCCACCTCTTCCAGCAGCAGATAAAACTGCAGAATTTTGAAGACTGTGACTGCCAAGTTGGGTCATAAGTGTAGTAGTTGTGGGTGAACTAGATGGAAGTTGGATTGCAGTTGAAGAAGGATTTGCCATTAATCCATGAGATGACATGAAACTGTTCTGCTTTTGTACAAGGGAGTGACCAGCAGAAACGGGAACAGGAATTCTTGCAGGACGTATTGCACCACAAAGAGCAAGTAAAGGTCCAGCAGTAAGTCTGATGCAATCCAAGAAAGACGCAACTTCACCTCCATTAATGAAATCTTCCAGGAACTGCATTGACAAATTTAGAAGCATTAAATCTTCATAAAATAATCGTAAAATCAGTATATTTCAACTATTGGGTGTTGACTGCATGAATCTTTCATCGTCATTGAGCTCTATAAAAAATATTATTATTTAAATTAAAAATATTTAAATCTGTATTTATTGTTTTTAATAATGTCAATTTAGATCTCCCGCTACCTCTCGTCATAAGATTAATTATTTCACATCTTTTACCTATAACATCTATAGGTCTCTTCTATGTCATCTTCTTCCTCATCTTATCCTCAAACGAAGCTATATATAATCGTTCATCAAATAAAATATATAACCATAACAAGCATGATGATAATAGACTAACTAATAAAGTTGAAGTCCAATTGCAAATGAAAATTATTTCAGGATGCCTAAATACAGATCAAACTGATATATTGCAAGTTCAAAATTAGTATCATTTATGTGAATAAATATCATGAAAGCAAGCTAATGCAACAAGAAATTAAAATAAGTTTTATGTATCCACAAAAATGGAGCACATTTGATACTGGGCAATTTTCAAGCGCATAAATTTACCTGAATTGTACTGGTCAACAATGCAAAAACCTGAGAAAGGCTGCACTACAATCTAAAGGACAAATGACATTTAACATCAATGTACTTGCTATCATCACTCAGTTTGAACATGAGATGTCAACAGAAACATTAAAAAAATGCAGCAATATTTGTGAATACTTCAACGCCTCCATTAATAAGTTAATACAGTTGCTGTCTTTTATTATTTGGTTTGAGATGCTATCACAGAAATAAATTGCAGCATATTGCTCTTTTAAGGAACAAGGGCATACCTTTGTATGTGGCCAAAGTTGATCAGGAGAAACATGCATTGTACAACCTTCCTTACTAGCTTCCCATTCAACAACAAAATGAACGATCACAGGCATTGAGCCATAGCTAAACCACAAACTCATCAGACCAACTGCTTCAATTTTAAAGGCTTTTCTCATCTGTTCAGATAACTTGTCAACTATCTCACCGGGACCTTTGGCTAGTGCCTTAGAGTCAGAGTTTGTGTTATCGTCAATCCTGTCGCCGGTACCCAAACCAATTAGTTTTCGCATCCCACGAGCAAACAATCGTGCATTTGAAAGTCTACGTAAATCTGATACAAGCCTTTGAATACTATCATCTTCAACACTCTTATAACTCAAGACAACACCTTCTGGGTCATAATGAATGTGTGAATCAACCTCAGATGTATTGGCAATACGTACCCCAGAGCCCCACGATGTAGTGGTACTTCCTTTATTAAGATTCCATAATTCTCTGAAATAAGGATCATTGATTTTTACATCCCAGCACATAGTTCCAGGTTTACCAAGACGCAAACATATGCGCTGCCAAGAATCATCCCTGGCAAATGGCAACTTCAGCCACAAGTTTAAGGATGGAATTCGCAGACCTACTTCTTCAACATAAGAAATGTTTAGTGCATCCATTTGGCTAGTTAGCTGAGCATGCTTAATACATAGTGAGCAGTGCCTGACAATGTGTAGGAGGACGGAAACATACAAATTTGACGGACTAATGCCATGATTTGCTTCACCAAGAAGATCTCCAAATGTATGTCCACTTGTTCGACATGCCAGTAGGGATGGAATGGGTGGAGAAGATGCAGCATGGGAGTCAGATAATCTTGATATTTTCTGCCTTTTATGCTGCAGAGAACTTGCTTCTGATCCTTGAAATGATGGAAGTAAATTAATAAAATCCACTAGAGAACGCTTCCTGCCCTTTCTTTCATGTTTGTGAGCACCATTATCATCTGACCCGGAAGCTCCAAATTCCGGTGTTTTGCCTATAAAAAGTGCATTACCGATGTAAAAAGATTTCATAAATATCAAAAGCAAATACACATGAAAAAAATTTCAATCTATAATGCACAAGTCTTACATGGATTAGCCAGGAGCAATGTGTTAGATTTGGTAACTTCCAAAGATCCAACCAAACTGCCAGGTGATGAGTTTACTATGTCATTTGGAGCCATACTGAGGGCAGAAACTGGTGGGCAGGTCATCCGAAGTGGAGGTAATAGTTGACCTGGCCCATTTCCTTCAATCATATTGAGCACTTTTGGAGGTTCATCCGCAGGAGGGTATTGACCAACATCAGCCGAATACGGGTACCTAAGAGAGCTTCTGTCTTGGTCAGATCTCAAGGTTGACAATTTATGAACGGATGAGATCCTCACAGGGCTTGAAGAGGAGAGAGAACCAATAGCACCACTCTGAATTATACCTTTTAAGTTACTTGCCACATGCAATGAATTAGATGAACTTGTGAAACTAGACAAAGCCTTCCCAACTTTATGAATTTGAGATTGGTGTAATTCCCCTTCCAAATTAGTTGACGTAACTCCAGTAGTTATTCCTTGATTACTACTTGAAGGAGATCCTAAATAAGACAAAGTAGGCATCTTATAAGACGAGGTAAGTTGATTTGTCTTGGGTAATTGACCCTTTTCGAACTTGAACACTTCATCAACAACAGACGAAAAACTTGATTGCGAAAATCCAGGAAGCTGAAGAGCAGAATCTACCCCAAAATCATGTTCTCCAACCTGAATAAAGGTGCCCAATTTTGGCAAAGAACATAGCTTCTCCCAGTCAAAAAGGCTCATATTCAATTCATCATCAACTATTTTCATCTGATCAATATCAATTCTATTAAAACGTATAACTTGAATGGCATCAGTGAATGAACTAGATTTTCCATCTTGATCAGATCGCAGTTCTAGTAAATTGAACACTGGTTTAAAATCCTTGTCAATCTGCATCAGCAAATAGTAAGAGTTTGCACACTGAGGAAAACCCATTAGAAGTATATCTGACCCATGCAATATGGACTTGGGGATCTTCAGAGTCGTCAAAGACTGATCATAAACCTGCAGATGACCGAAGAGAATTATTAGTACAATATAGTAGAGATTAAAGCCCATAACATCTCTCTAGAAACAAACTGACAACCCAAGTGTTGTAGCTGCTCAAGTCAAGGTGAATGACAATGTAGTGAATATGTGGTTATTGGTCTTAGCAGAATCAGTAAGACAATTTGGTAAGTATCTGGATTTGCCCTTCTGAAGATACTAATGAAAGGTTAAATAAGTTCTCCAAAAGTCAGCTTCAGTTTTCTTTGCACCTATTACATGTGGTCTTGACTTTGATGTTGAAATAGTTGGGTCTTTGTCAATAGCCATCAAGGTGCTTTAGCTCAAATTCTGCGGCCATGAATATGCATTGTCGTAGTCCTTTCTGCATTATATTAGATGCTAAGATCTCTTCCTACCATAAGCTCGTTTAAAGGAGATTACGGAGCTTAACTCAATTTAACATTTCTAAATGTTGCACTTGTTTTTAGAGGGTATGAACAGAAAATGAAGCATTGATCTTTATCTCTGAAAAAATTAGAGATCCAGGCCTTCTGTCTAGACCACCTCATCCGAGAAGAAATAGATTTTGACTTCATTCTTCTAATGTCACTCATGTTTCTGCTTTCTAGTTTCTTCTATTTAATCTTCTTTAACCAGGGCTTCTTTTTATTTCATGCAAAATGCTTGAATCAATCTATGCAACTGAAGTAATCAAACAGACAAACAGAGAAGTAATCAAACAGACAAACAGAAAAACAGAACTAGCCGAGACTAGGTAACCATGCTGATTACATCAATCCCAAATATCCTCTCTGTGAAATGATATAAAGCAGAAAACTCTAAACTCCATATTCAATTATTTCTGCAAAAATAACCAGTCAGGAAGAGCATATAGCAAACAGAAGTCTCCTGCATCATCACATTTATTGTTTATTAGGAGTTCTCTTGGCTGCCATTGATTTAAATTCATAGCCTTTCCGACCTCATAAACATGAATTATCCAAGAAGTGATGTATCCATGTCCACAAATCAGGACAGGATATAGTTTAAAGTGGGGAACATATGTTCTTCCTAAATTACTTAACTAATGATGATAAAATGTAATTAATTAATAAGAAAAGCATAATAAAAGGCCAATGTACATTCTCCAACTTTTGCATTCCACATCCCGCATGATAATTTGATTCAACTCTCTCCTAGAGAAGCTTCTGAAGATTGAAACTTGACATGAAACTGCTAAACAGGCTAGACTAATTCATACCTTACAGTTACACAAACTAACATCATAAAAAAGCAGCAAGATATTCCCTGAAAATCTTCTCAAGGAAATCACATCTCAATTATAAATTTTTGCAGACCATCAAATATGCATAGAGCAACTCCAAAATTAATGAAGTGAGGGAGAGAAAGAAGGTGCAGAGGCACATGTATTAAAAAAACCTATAAATATGGTCACTAGGTTTTAAGTCATCACTTTAATTATTAGTCTCCTGAATATGTAATGCATTTTCTCTTTCTTCTTTCCTTCCTTAAGTGGACACTTCAATTATCCCAACCTTGAAATCTTAAACTTTCAATATAGGATATATTAATAATCAGTGCAATAGAAACAAATGCTTTTATGCAAAGACCCCTGAAATTTTGAAATTGAAATCTTTTTGGTAATGCTTTTGTGAAAAATTTTGAAAAAAAAAATTTACCTCGAGGCCCAAAAATCTCCCAGTTGATGCAAATAAATTGAGAATACTCTTGCTTTTTAAGCTTGTAAACACATCCATTACACTAAGGCTTCCTTGGTTTAAAGCCTCCTCATAATCAACTAGGGTGGATGGTGAAAGGATATTTTTGGAAGACTGAAGAAGGAATCTGCCATTCCTGTACCTCAAACAAAAAAATTTAAACAAATGAGAAAATAGAAGATAACTGATGCAAGATTAAGTAACATTGGCTAGAAATTCTAATCAGAACTCAGAAGGTTGTGAAAGCTCAGATAGCTATATATATATATATATATATATATATATATATATATATATATATATATATATATATATATATTATTATTATTATTTATTAAAAACATCACAAGTTTAGATGAAACGTAAACACACACGATAGCTGAACAAGATGGACACAAATCCTCTCTTGGGTGAAATTAATAATACACAAAAGAGTGAAACCAAAAACACCACCAGCACAGAATACAACACCATGTGAATACTGTCTTACCACAATAAACTACTGGTGGACTTAACTAAGACACCCTAAAATATAATACTACTATACCATATATATGTTCTTGGGATCATAAATATTAAATATATGATGTTCCTGTTATTATTGTTACAGGTCTTTCTATCTATCCTGTACAGCATATTGTTTATTTACTCAGGTATTATGGAAACAGCATTCTTGTTAACACTAATATAAATCCACAAAGAGTGTGTTGCTTTTGTCTGCAGCTTTGAATTTAGAAGCAACAGTGTCACTGGAATTGTAACTAATGACATCAAGATTGTTAAGAAAGCTTGAAAAGAAGAGTTTGATCTAAAATAAAATCCAGGATAAAATTTTGAAAAGTTTAAATTGTAACAATTTGGATTATGCCTTCAAGGATGTAATATGGCATATGTTTGAGTTACTATATGTAACATCAATCTTCCATTTCCAGACCCTCAAACTCACTCAGATCCACTTCAGAAACATAATGTCAAGGTTCTATCTCAACTTGCTATTCCTGGGAAAACTTAACAGAAAACAATCTAAAAATTAATGGTCCTTTGACCAAGGTTGAAAATTTGAATAATTTAGTCAGAAAAATCAAAATTGCGTCTCCTAGTGCAAATTATTAAGAGGAAAGCAACTGCAATGCTAATTTTCAGTTTTCAGATAACAAAAGTCAGGTAGGAAGAAGCAATTAATTAGCATAACCCTCTATACAAGAAAATCTAGTAGGTGTATGTTGAAGACAGTAGACCACATTGCAGATGCAGGAACTACTGGAATATGCACTGGATAGCACTGAAGTTATATGTGCTAGAATAAACTAGAACTATGGTGTCTTTCAATTAGTAAAAACTTCCTAAGTAACCTTGTTTCCACTACATATTATCTAAGTGTTCCCCCTTTAACAGACCATTCAGCCAAGTTCAGAAAAAAATGACAGAAGAAGATAGTCATATTGTAAAAGATCAGAAGTATCCGAAGTAGACAAACTTTCTTAGTGTGCCCATCACATAAAGCTAACATAGATTGACACTGTCCCCTACAGTTCTATCAAGTGTTATGAACTTATTTACAATTAAGTAATAGTTTATGTAATGGAACCATGTGCACCATCACCATGCCAAAAAAGGGTAAGTCCAGTACATAAGGCCCCCACAATGCGGGTTCTGGGAAGAGTGTTAGATGTGCCCTCACCATGACAATTATATAAGTGCAAAGTATGATTGTGAGCACTCACATACCATAATTGCCCTTGTGCATATAAGCCTCGCAGTTGCATGTAACTTGCATGTCCCAGATGTTATCAGTAGCAGAAATTCACAATTGTCACTGGCAAGAAGGCCAGCACAAGACAACATAGTAAAGCAAGATCATACCATTAACCTAAATACACGAATGCCAACCTAATGCATATAAATATGGAATTATTGTTCAAAAACTTTATACACTAAATAAGGAAATATTTACTTGAGAAAAAAAAGAACATTACCATCAATCCTAGATGTATGCTAACTGTTTATTAAATAAAGTTATCAAAACACATGCTGGTATGAAATTGTGCATTCAGTTAGAATAAATATCCCAACAATGTCCAAGAAGGTGCCCTAAATGTAAAGTTACCTTTCTGTTATATTGAGAAAAACACCAGACTTACATGTGAACAATAAGTAATGCATAATATGCTAATCCTCGGTTTCTTGAGAAATTTACATTGGAACACATAGTCAGAGGAAATTTGAGATCACTTGTGATGCTCAGATTTTAGGGGAAACATGAAACATATATGGTTGCTCCAGAACATATTTACTTGATTGAAAGTTTTAAAAAAAAAACAAAGATATCTTGCAAGAGATATTACACACAAATCTTGTTGAAGTTGTTCATCATGAAGCTAAACTATGACAGAACACCATTTAACATAAAGCATGAATTCTTGATGTCACAGGAGTAAAAGTTTAAATAACCTGATATTTATTCCAAGGGTAATAAATGACATTCCACAAGCTCGCACTTTCAGTATTTCATCCCCAAAACAATCTTGGTTACTAGAATCTTCATCCTTCTGCGAAATACTTATAAAAGTCAAAAAGCTACTTGGAATATTCATGTTCTCATGAAAGAATAAGCATAGAACTTTCAAGTCAAAAGCAAGAAACAAAATTGACAGCTTGTTCAGCATTATTTCACTTAATCTTAGAGATAATGAAGATGATCAAACAAACACTAATTATATATCTATTCTGAAATCCCAATCTAGTATTTATATACTAGTTAAGTGAGAACACTATCAAAAACTGTTGAAAGAAAAATTCCATTTGACTCCCTTGTTTCTTAAAGGTTTCAACTTAATTAGCCGTTTTGTGCTCAAGAAGATGACTTGTTAAGAATAAACAGTTGTTTAGAAGCACATTTGATCAACTATGAACTACCAAAACAGCAAATGAAATTGTAGGGGCAAGAGTACCTGTTAAATAGAGCCTAATCATTCTTTTACATCATTTGTAGTTGAAAAACCACAAATGAATTTAGTCCATCACTCACTAAATCGGACAAAAACTCAAACCAACATTGTCTGTATTTTATACTACCATATGGATGACCAAATTTAAGTAATGCTGTGTTAGACACCAGAAAAAACAAAAAGAGGCAATTGACAAATATTTAAGAGAAGGATGACTGAACCTCTTCTTGTTGAACTTTTCAGAAACCTCAGCTAGTAGGCAGGACAGCTCATAATATCTAATTAGAGATGCTTTCATGAATGCCATATAATTCGAGTTATTAGTTCTAAGGTATAACAATTACAAATGATTACTTCAAATCAATTTTTCATACATGGAAGTTGCTCTTCAACAGAAAATGAAACTTATTACAGACAAATATAAGGATAAGCGATAGGTCTCCTTTGCTCTTTGCTGTATCCTTAATCAACTAGTTATGATGGAGCAAATATAAACTGACAAGTGATTTTATGATGAGGCAATGAGTCAATCAATAATCTTTTTTTTTTTGTCCTTTCCACCAAAATTTCCAACATGGTCAAGAGGTTATTCATCATGAGGGTCCAAGTACTTGGAAGGAGCCCAAGTTTGTAAAGTCACCTGCTAAAAGTATGTTATTCTGAACAAAATGTTACATCCACCGTGATGTTGTTTGGCATATGCAAAAGCAAGTAAAATTTATGATGGAAGATCATTGTGATAGCATTCAAATCAAAATTAACAACCACAACCTTGAGGAGACCATGAAACCTGGGTCATTCAGTGTGTATTAAGAACAAGAAAGATGCATTCAAGCTAGAAATATCACAGGCTCACAGACATACAGTTAATAATTGTACATATAAATTTTGAGTCCACATAAAAAGACAGCCTTCATGTTCATGGAATAAAACCATGCAATGACTACTAAATGGCAGTAAACATGAAATGAGACTGTTGTAAAAGGATTAAATGTCACTAAACATGTTTTAGACCTCTACAAAGAAAATGATAGCTTGAATTAACATGACTCCTCCTTGTATCACCAAAATGCCTTAGATAAACATCTGGATTGTACTAGCCTCTATTAGCACTGATATTATGTTCCAAACCCCAGTGTTTTCTGATCTTTTACCTCACAGATACATGAAAAACAGAATTAGCCACAGCCTGCAGCTAGAAAAGCCTACCTGTATAAACATTCCTCGTTCCAACTTTACTTCCTAAACCCCAGAATTAATTCTTTCGAACAGGTATGTTATGGTGAGTTATTTGGTACACAATGATTTGGAAGCCAAAAACACTTACCTTACTCACATGATTTGTGACACTATGATAATAATTGCAAAATTAATTGAATTTACATGGGATATTGGAGTTTGTATGAATGTTGATGAAATACAAATAGATAAACTAAGTGCTTTGGCCAATTGTGTGGGGACTTTTTAATGCACCAATTAGTTGGTCCTCTGAATTCCTGAATTCTGAATATACATTATCAGATGGGAGAGCAAAAAAATCCAACAAGACATAGACAATAAGAGTGAGATCATGTAGTCAACAGTGACATAGACCAGCACCTTCAAATCTTTCTACTAGAACCACTTAGTACTACGGCAAAGAGTTCAGAAAATCAGTGGCTACAAGCAAAACAAAGTATAACTCGATATTGATAGTAAAGACCCCCATTATAAAATCTATACGTATACTTCAGACATAGATGAACCTATATAACAATTGGAAGTATAAGTTGCCCCTTTACAAACCTTTCTCAAATCTGCCACTACACCTCCATCACACCCAAGTACAACATCACCTGGTTCTCGACAAATGTTAACACTTTTACTCAATTCCCTTTGGATCTCAAGTAGACGAGTGTATCTATTGCATGCAATAGCTCTTAATAGGAGTCTCTCAACATCAATGCAACTTTGATCGAGTGCAAAGGTAGCTTCCTTGCCAGTAAGTGGATCTAATACAAAAGAACTATGTACACACTTAATCTGTGTATCTTGCCCTGGTTCCACTTTAAGGAATGGACATGAGCTGAAATCGGATCCCCCAGCATTTTTGTCAGCGTCTAACCAATAAATGATCTTTAAACCAGGAGTTTTTAGACCGGTTGTATCAAGTTCACCCTCTTGAGTTAGTTGCAAAGCACTAGTATTCCCTACTTGTCCTGCACTGCCATCAGAAATAAGCTCAAAGCGTATTGCATCCTTCCACCTACCTTGACGTAGTACCTGAACTTGTCTTAATACAGTGTCCATAACAAGGGCAACACACAATTCATGGAGAACTGTGTACAAAATTGATAAAGGATTTTCAGCTGCAGCCATTCTGCGCTCAAGATCATCCCCAAGAGCATATCTCCGTGTTTCTTCAAGTCTAATATTTCCATTCTTCTCCCCAACAAGCAACTCCAAGTGTAGGATCCTCCACAATGACAAATGCCCACGATAACCCAAGGTAAGGAGAACCTTAAATTCCCCATCCACATGAAGAACAGCAGTACCATTAGAAACAGTTACTTCAGTTATTTCTTTAGGAAGTACAACCTCTAAAAGTTTGGATCGAAGGATTGTATCCAACTTCTTTAAAGTAGACTTTTGCTCGTCCCCAGATAGTGAACTCTGAATACCCAAATCATCTATGCATTTTGGCAGCCGTTGATAACTTCCTGTGAGGAGGACTTCAGTAGCAGATGGAACATCAAAAATAGGAGCACGTGCATGCTGCAGTCCCTCATGCATGTAAAACAATGAATCTGCCGTTTGGGTGAAACAAGTTTCATGGCTGGAAAGGGTTGCTGCAAGTTGTTGGCAATATTGAATTAATGGCACCTGCAAAAAACAGAATCTAAGTTCCGTTATGACAAGAATGGGCAGTAAATAGCTTCATTAAGAATCAATATTCCAGAACCCCAAAGAGACTAAAGTAGCTTAATTTTCTAAAATCAAAACTTGATTATTGATGTGAATCCTCAATGTAAACACCAAAATTTATTCATCATATTTCCATCCAAGCCAAAGTATATACTTTACAATGTTGCATTCAGTGATTCATAAGTGTTAACAGTCAGGTAACTAAGTTAGATAAAAGTGTATCTTAAGAACTGTCCAACAAGATTCCTTTTGTAGGTTCAATGAAAGGATTGTTGTTCCATGGCAGCAGAGATCAGCAACACCTTTCTAAACATCACCATGCCATGGGAGTTGACATTCTCCTCCACCAACCTTTACAAGCCAAAATTTTGCTTAGGCATGTGCTGACAACTACAATGACTCAGAATAACATGTGTGAATGCCTTTTTGGCAGGCCATGATCAACCCATGTCAATTAGCATACCAATCCTTGACCCACTAGAAGAAAATTGGACAAGTAACAGAAACAACCTTAGGATCAACCACTAAAAATTTTAGCCAACTACAAGATAAAGCATGTTGATTACATGCTTAGGATTACAACTAACTTTTTCCCATTTTCCTCCTGCTTTATAATTCAAAAAAAAAATCTCAAAAAAATCAAAGAAGGATATAGTGAATCAAACTTCAATCAAGTGTTTTAAGAACTATCAACACCATGACATAACAGGTCTTGTGGTTAATTGAGAGCAAGAAGTGGACTTATAAGACGGCCACCTCTCCTAGCAATCTCGAGGCAAATGAAAGCTACTGGTGCATCTAATTCTTAAAGCCACCAATTGAGCGACTTGCAAAACATCACCCTACCCAATGTCTCATTCCTTGACAGCCTTTTGTGGGCCCTTATCTTCAGTTCTTCACTACTAACATGGCCCTTTTTTTTATTTCTTATTTTTCTGACTTAATTAATTCAAACATTACAAACAGTCTAATACGTTATAGCATCATCATCTGTTGTTTTTGAGCACCTAATACATTAAAAACAGTCTAAGCACTAGCGTCTGGGATTAGTACAGAAAGATGTTAGGGCCCAGAACAAGTTATGTCCGGTACTAGGTTTTCCTAATCATTCCCCAATTAAACGTATTAGTACAGACAGTAGTCTACATTCATACCAGGAATTAGAAATGAAGCTGTTTTCCATCAACAAGAGCCTAGAAACCACAGAAAGAAGGATCTCATCCAGACAAAAGCCAGTTCAGAGCAAGCGACAAAGAAGCACGAGGAGAAGGCAAGTAACCTGTTGGCACCACTTGGCAAGCACATGAAGGCGGAGCATCCGCTGCCGGGTCTTCACGACGAACTTGAGGAGGTCAATCTTCTTCTCGGAGTCGGATCGCTGGTCCTCCGGCGCCCGGGACCGCTCCACCAGCTCCTTGAGGGCGAGGTAAGAGTCCTCCGCAGCCCGCCGCACCAGGGCGGAGAACTCCACCGTCTGCTGCCCCAGCTCCGCAGCCATCGCCCTCCCCACCGCGTCCTCCGCCGCCTCCGGCGCTCAGTAATTGGAGCGGAGACCCGCCCTAGGGTTTCGATGGCCCTGTCCGAAACCGCGCTTTATAGCGAGGTCGGCCGGCGACGACGGCCAATTCGCAGCTCCAATGAAGCTTCTTGTCGTCCGATGCCGAGGAAGCGACCAAGGAGAGGAGGAGTGCACCAGAGATCGACAGAGACCGAGCGAAAGAGCGAATGGCTGTTTGTTGTGCGCGGTTTGGGCTCACGAAAAATAGGAATAGGAGAAGGGCTGAAGGCTTCGGTCTAATGCTCGTCATCAGCCACACTGTTTGCGGGCCACACCCCTATACCCGCACAATTCACCATCCTCGTCAACCGCCAATACGATGGATTCGTGGGTGGGTCCACGTTCTGGCCAACCACGATACAAATATCAAGGGTAGCACCTCTCACAAGGGTACACGTATATGTGGAGCCCGCACATCTGAGTCTGTGGCGCTTCCAAGTGGGTATTCCTGTATCGCCAGCTCAGGTTAAGTCACAGTGATCGGAATCCTCCCGATTTCATCATTTTAAGTCGAAGTACTAAATAGTCGTACAATTAATTATATTACATAAAGTGTAGATTAGAAGTAATCTATAAATTAATACTTGATATTATAATTCCAAATATATCAATCATATCATAGCTAATCGTTAGGCACTCTGTGACGCCAAGTAATATCAATCATTTATTATCTATTTCACAACAATAACAGAAAAAAGTAACCCCTCACCTCCGCAACTGTGGGCTGTTCCCCGTACCTGCGATGTCTCCCCCTTCCCACCGCAACGCACGAGCGACCGCGACCGCGACCGCGACCCCTTGTCGTGCCGTCGCTACCTCCGCCTCCGCCACCCACCTACGACAGGGCCGATGATGGGAAGGGCGGAGGGTTGCGACGGGGAAGGACGGATCTCCCGACGACAGGCGGGGGAGCAAAGGTAGAGGCGGTGGGCGACTCGGGCCGCCGAAGGACAAGGTATTTTTGAAATTATAAAAATTAGGGTTACTATATTAGAATATATATATATATATATATATATATATATATATATATATATATTATATTGGAGAAAAACAAAAAAAAAATTGTGAACTTTTTCAAAGAAATCACCCGTTTTATTTCTTTGAAAATATTATTGAACTCCTAAAAAGGATGACGAGTTCTTTACCGGAGTTGTCAGTCTTTCCAACATGATCTGCTTTCTCAGATCTTTGACTGGAAAAGATTGGATCTCAACTTCTCAGAAACACATAAAAACACAGATAATGAGATGAATAATGTCAATTGCAGGTACTTCATTCCCGTGGTGTATGTAGTGTGGCATGGCAGACTCATCTCTCAAACATCTGTAAGGGCCCATACAGCTTGTAAAGGAATTAAGGATGTCAATTTATTTTTTTGACTATATTTTCATTATAGTTATAAAATTCGATCAAAACAATCAGCTCGGTTCAGTAATTAAAATGTTTATATATCAAAAAAAAATTATACTCAAATATTTATTCATTAGAAATATATATTTTGTTTGAAGATAAATATTTAAATAACTGTTGTACATTTTACAGGCTAAGGTGTCGTCTCGGTTTGATACTGTCTGCATACACATAGACGTCCGGGGATTCTTCGTTGGCGCTAGAGGAATGTGCTAGCTCCTCGGGACGTCGGTTGGTAGATCGAGAACTCGGGTGGTTGCCTCGTGTTGGAGTCGACTTTTGGTCTTTGGTTGAGCTGCAACCACTCGGAGTTTGTTGCGACGTTCCGAGATGAGTTGCTTATCTTTAATCGGGGATCCGTGTTTGGTTGGCCTTCATGAGCAAAGTTTCCCTCTTTGAGAGTGCGTCCTTTTGCTCCTCAACCGGCTTTTCGATCGTCGATGTCTGTGCCAAGGCCATGGTCGAGGAGTGAGGTGTCATCCCGACTCGGCCCCTTTGACGGTTAAGTCAGCTAGGTGAATTGTTATGTGTATTATGCCTAGTGTTAAAGAAGGTCTCATTGTTTATTTGTCTGGACACCTTTTATACTATTTGGGGAGGCAAAAGTTGTACGAAAATAGTTTAATACGTATAGGTGGTAGGTTGGTGTCGTACGCTGGTCGGTGGCTAAACCCCCAACCTGTCTGTCAATTCTGACTATTGTATTGGTTGCTTTTATTACGTATGTGCAGTAGACACGATTCTTATATGGGTCGTTGTCTAGGTTGAAATAGATTCTCCTATTGTGTAGGGGATGTATAGAAGGAGATCTTACGGCGGAGGCAAGGGATGCGGTCTGAGCCTAGCCTCTCGAGCAGTAGTCCAGGATAGCGTTTTTTCCCGAGATCTTAATGTGAGCTGAATCGATCGTGTCTATTTGACTTTTGAAAAATGACATGAAAATATATGTTGGATAGGTTAAAATATACCATATCATAACAAAGATGGAAAAATTTTATATTATATTTGTTATTATTTCACCTGCTTAACTTGGTGGCTTTTTATATCAAAATATAATTTATTGTTTCATATCATCTTTTATTATGATTTGAAATAAAGATTTTTTATTTTATGATTTGAAATAAAGATTAATAGCTCATCAGCCTTAGAAGTATTAATGTATCTTATCTCTGAAATGGTTATGGAGGATTTTTTTTTGTGTTATAATAATAATGATGAAAAAATAAAATAATATTGACGACGTTGATAAGTTATGTTTAATTTTTTTATTCAAACATCTACATAATACTGAATCGAGCTAGAATCGAATCGATCAACGCTATAATTAAAATTGGTCAATGATTCTATAGTTTCAACCCGAACGGTATAGACACCAAGTGATTTAATTCCAATACCATCATAAAAAAAATTAAATATTAATAAAAAAATAATTTTAACGGTTTAGTTCTAGAATTAATTATTCCATGGTCAGAACCAATCTAATTTTAGTATTATTTTCATAAAATAAAAAATACTTATCTGAACTGTCATCATGTCTACATCTATACGTCTATTATTCTTATTCAAAAAATAATAGGACTACAATAAAACAAGAAAAATATATTATTAAATAAATAAGTAGCTAAGTCAATAAAGTAAGATATTTCATATCCTTGTACTAATTCATCATCCTTGATAGAAAGTTAATTTGGTTGCTTATCTTTATTAGCATATTTTTTAATATTTAAAATTAAGAAATGCCAAACTTGATTTGTCCAGCCAATATGGACTAATATTTGGTGTTAAAATTTTTAAGTTGGGAACTAAAGCCAAATGACACGAATTAAATATCAAGCAATAATAGATTGTGGAGCTACAAAATTTCCTTTAATTATTTTTCTTTATAGTAATTAAAATATGAGTGCTTTTTTTAATTATATAGGATGACAGGCTTTGGATTTCTTTGTCGCTACATATGAAAAAGGCTGTCATCCACGTGTCTCCACGTCATTGGATCGTTGACCGTCAGGGAACGAGTTCTTTTAGATGGACTCGGCGGGCCTCTCATTCTTCCCCCCCATAAACCCGACCGCCAATAGAAATCGAATCACGGAGAGAGAGAGAGGAGAGAGGGAGAGTGTCCTGCGCAGTGGTTTTCGCTGTTCTCCTGCCAATTCAGTTCCAAGGTACCTCTCCTAAGCCTCTCACTTCGATCCCATCTGTTGATCTCCATTCTTCTCTCGCTCGTTTTTTCTGATCAGATCGATCGTACTGATTCCACAGGGTATGTTTACTTCTGGTAATCCGTTTTCTTCTTTCGATTCTTCGTCATTTTCGACCATGTTTTCGATCCGTTAAAACTTGTTACTTGGCAAATATACATCGGAATCAAGAATTCCTGATCCCTATTATAGAAAAATTAGTTTTTTTGGTATTTTGTTTCTGTAATGAATCTTTGCTGCTTCTCTGAGAGAGTAAAGATTATATTTTTCAAGCATTCAATCTATCGAACTCAGTTTTTCTTTGGTTGTCTTGTGGATCAAGACGGATACTGAAGAGAGGGAAAAAATTCTTCTTTTATCTGATGTTTTGGTATGGATCCGTCAAATTGCAGATTTTCTAAGAGTCGTGGGCTTGATTTATACAGAGGGAGAAGGATGTCTCCAGCTGATTCATCCCGTTCGGACAATGTGTACATGGCGAAGCTGGCCGAGCAGGCAGAGCGGTACGAGGAGATGGTGGAGTTCATGGAGAAGGTTGCAAAGACAGTGGACGTCGAGGAGCTCACTGTAGAGGAGCGCAACCTCCTATCTGTGGCTTACAAGAACGTCATCGGGGCTCGCAGGGCCTCATGGCGCATCATCTCCTCGATCGAGCAGAAGGAAGAGAGCCGTGGGAATGAGGATCATGTTTCCTTGATCAAGGAATATCGTGGCAAGATCGAGGCTGAACTCAGCAAGATCTGTGATGGCATCCTCAAGCTGCTTGAGTCCCATCTGATACCCTCTTCCACTGCTGCCGAGTCCAAGGTGTTTTACTTGAAGATGAAGGGCGATTACCACAGGTTCTAGAAAATAACAAAGGATGACTTCAATTTGCGTTGTGGGGTGACATTTTATTTATCTGATGTGCTAAACATTTATGTCAATTAGGTACCTTGCAGAGTTTAAGACTGGAAATGAAAGGAAGGAGGCTGCGGAGAGTACGCTGGTAGCCTATAAGTCTGCTCAGGTTTGATCCTCAATCTCTTCACAATGCAGATTAGCTAAAATTCCTTATGGATATCTTGACTTTGTTAGAATTTTCTTGATAGTCTAGACACATGTCCACTTGATAACATCTTTTATAATGGCAATTCTGATCCTAATGAATCATTCTGCCTATCAAGGCAGGTCTACATTCTTCATATTCGTCTAATAAAGCTTATTTTTTTTGTTGTTGTTTCTTTTAAAATTGAATAATTTTTCACTAAGTTATCTATTAAAATTTTGTAGGATATTGCCCTGGCTGAGTTGGCTCCAACTCATCCTATTAGGTTGGGGCTGGCTCTTAATTTCTCAGTGTTCTATTATGAAATTGTGAACTCACCTGATCGTGCTTGCAGCCTTGCAAAACAGGTTTGACTATAATCTTACCTTTTTCTGTACTTGTATTATAATCTTATTTTGTTGTACTTTTAAAGTCCATAGATTTGAAAATGTTGTGCATTAGTTTCTATGGTTAGAATAGAAGTGTCAGTTTTATGATTTGCTGCATCCTAAGGTCTTGATTCAGTAGAATGGGTGTCAACTGGCTGAGTCAGGCTGGAGCCCGTTTTAGGAAACAAAGCAAGTCTAAGATCCTGAAGTTGGACCTGAACCAGCTTGAAAGAGCTGAGACTTCACTGCGACCAGGACTTTGTTAAGGCGTGTAGTAATTTATCAAAGTTTTCTAGAATGCCAAAGTGCTATCGGTATAATTACATGCAGTTTCAATTCAAATTATTTTGCAGAGGAACTTTAAATTTCACAATTTTTTATGAGTTAAATATAGTTGCATACTATTCACTTATATGTCTGGTTCCTGGTAGTTATATCATTATTATATGTTTCAAATTTTTTTAAATATATTAGTTGTAATCAGTGACTGCACAAATTAAATTAAAAGATCGCTAAATCTTTTATATAATATAAGCTTTTGAGTTAGTACTATGCAGTTCAAGATTTTTGCAAATTAATTACAGTTTATACTTTATACTATCAGTTCTATAACCCTAGGAGTTAGGAGTTGGTAGAGAACAGGAAAGAAAGAGAAACAGAGGTTGGCCTAGATGTTCTGTAACCCTAAGTGAACTACTTTTGATACCATGACCTGGTCAGCTTATCTAGTCTCCTGTTGAGCTCTATCTATAACTAAAGATTCGGTCTACTTGCAACTAACTACTCTTTCCCATTTTGGTTCATATATTTCACATTTCTTTTAGTCATGCTTGTTTTCTTTTTCATAATATTTTTACTCCGTCAATATCTGTTATTAATTCTTATTTAAATAGGATGAAAAATGAAAATATTAGTGATAAATGCTTCTTGGAGATTTTTTTTAATAAAGAAATGCTACCTATGTGAGTCATAGTAGCTGCGCTCGAGGTGGCTGATTGCATGTTGTACTGTTGGTGCATGTAAATTTGTTTTGGCAACTCTGTTTTCAGATAGGTATCATAAAGATTGGTTGCATGCTTATGTTTGAACAATCGGGGTGGTAACTAAGAACTAATCATGCTTAATTATTAATCTCATTGAAGATGTCCAGAGTACTTCGTCTTGGTGATTGATATTTTCTAAGTTGAGTATGAACATATTCAGAAAAACCTTTCTGATATAATGATGTGTTCTTGCAAAGCAGGAACTTTTCTTGAATTATGGATGGCTTTTGATACATTTGAAGTGAAAGTTTGAAACTAGTGAAGTATTTTGATGCGTGTAGGAAAGGTAACTATCTTTTAGCTCAAGGGAGAATGACTAAAACTTGAATGGAAATGCTCGATTTTGGATAGGGTAGCTGGAACAAATGCAAAACTTGACAAAGTTTGGCTAAAACCAACTTATTTAATCGATATATTTTAGTTTCAGCAAAACATCAAACCATGATTGTACCCCAGAACCTTTGATTATAAAGTACTAGAAATTTAATAATTCAGCCAGATATTGGACCTTTAATAGTCATGAAGGTGTGAAGTATTAAGAGCTATACTAATTTTGCAGCTTAAAATTTTGAAAAGTTAATCACCATCTCATATTAGTAGATTTTGCTTTAATGATGACAATTATGCATTAGTATTTATTTCAGAACCATTTATATGTTCTTCTGCCAACTTACCAGGCTACCAGGTGATGGGTTGATATTGCTGATTGCTGCTTTAAATGGTGGTTTGTTTTTCACAGGCATTTGATGAGGCTATTTCAGAGTTGGACACTCTTAGCGAGGAATCTTACAAGGACAGCACATTGATCATGCAGCTTCTTCGCGACAACCTGACCTTATGGACTTCCGACATCAATGTCAGTTCTCTAACAAGCTTATTTTGCTTCCAATTTATTTTCCCTTTGTCCGGCACGCACCCTTACCGCCTACCTAACGTTCTCGGTTGCCAGGATGATGTCGGGGACGACATCAAAGAAGCCCCAAAACACGAATCTGGGGAAGGACAGTGACCAAAAGCAAAGCACGCCTTCTGATGGATACTGCCTTGGGTGTTCTTGAGTTTGTAGTTTCTTTGATGTAGTTGTGGTGTGTTAGAAACATTCAAGCTTCTTATTTCATTGAAGGTTGTCCTGTGGTGTCGAACAAACAAGTGTGCTTTAAAGGGTTCATATCATTCTTGCTACTTGTTATGGGCTTTGTTGATTTGCTTGAGTGACACCATTGAAGTTTAACTCCCTTAATGTTGTGCCATTGAAGTCTTATTTCACTGACCTCTCAAAAGCAAGACATTAACAACATTTACAGTTTGCGGTTATTAATAGTTTAATTCCTATGAAATCTTTGCTTATAACTTTTGGAAACAATTGGTCATTTGGTTCAAAATCAATCATTTTAGAATATGAGGGCCTTTTCTAGAATACTTATTCAATAACTAAAACAATATCCAAATTAGAACTCGAAACGGAACTACCAAAACCCGATTTAGTTCGAAATTGCCTAACAATACATCTGACTGAATTAGTTCATGTTCGAAATCAAACCATGATCGGGTCTCGTACATAATTTAGTAATTAAGATTTTTTGTGCTATATTGATGTCTAATAGTGTGGATGTTAGATGACTTTGATTCTGAATAGATATTATTTTCTTTTAAAAAATAATATATGCACTATCTAATTATTTGTATGTGCCTCAAGATTTCTCTTTCCTATGAATTTGATGCTTCTTCGATCAATCACAAGTGTTCTTACCGGCAGAATTCCATGTGGTAGGAAGACAAATAAAAGTTTAATACTAATAATTCTTGGTCAAGTCAATCTTTCCCACAAGTAGAAAAGATGGGAAGACCAAAGACATTGATGTCATTGGTGGTAGCACCAAGAAAAATGTCTCTCTCTTGTGTTGCTTGCATTTGGTCCTCTAAGTTGCTTGGGATTTACAGGTGATTGATAAGCATTTTAATTATAACATTATACAATTCGAGATATATTTTGTGTCACAAATATTTGGCACGTAGACACACATCACGGGCGAGTTAAGAAGAGGATGAGAGAGAAAGTTCCGTTGGATTGGTAATTATTTTTAGATTTATTAAATTATTGTGCTTGGAAGATAATAAATTAAGTATATAAATTTTTAAACTAATAAAGTTTTTATTCTATAAATAACTCATTTATTTTTATGTTTTAATAGGGAAAAAGAAGATAGAATACTTTAGTTGCCCAAAAGATTTTTCTCTAGTAGACCTAAAGATGATGAGAAATTTTTTTATATTTTGATACGAGATATTTTTGACCTGACTAACATTTGCTTTTATGTCGCATTCTAAAAGTTAAGCAGATATAGCGGACTCACCTCATATCAAGGTATTAGGAAGAAGCGTTATCCCATACCGCTGCTCGAGGGGCTAGGCCCAGGCCACGTCCTCTACCTTCGTCATAAGATTTTTTTTCGTACGCCCCCCTACATAGTAGGAGGACCTATTTCAACCCAAATAATAGTTTGTGGAAGGATCGTATCTACTACAGATACGCGATAAAAGCAACCAACACAATAGTCGAAATTGGTAGATAAGTCGGGGGGGTTCAGCCACCGACCAACCTACCACTCACGTACATTAAACCACTTAGTATGACTTCTGCCTCCCCATGTAGTATAAAAGGTGCCCAGACAAATAAGCAAAGAGACATTATTTAATACTAGGTATACTACACATAACAATTCACCTAGCTGACTTGACCGTCAGATGGGTCGAGTCGGGGCAACACCTCACCCCCCCTGATTGCGGTCTTGGCGCAGGTGTCAAGAGCTAGTTGAGAAGCGAAATAGCAATACTCGCAAAGAGGGAAGCTTTACCCATGGAGGCCAACCAAACAAGGTTCCCTGACCAAAGACAAGCAACTCCCCTCAGAATGTCACAACATATTTCAAGCGATTGCAGTTCAACCAAGGACCAAAAGTTGACTACAGCACGATGTGATCGTCTGGGTTCCCAATCTATTGACCGATGTCCCGAGGAGCTAGCATATCCCTCAAGCGCCAATGAAGAATTCTCAGGTATCCATATGTTTGTGAGCAGTACCAAGCCAAAACTAAGGAATAAATCTCAAATATCAACCCCAAATAATATATTTTAGTTAATAAAAGATTTACATAGATTCAACACCTTTGCCTATATTTATAGAGAATATCGAATTCACTATTATATAGATGAATTATAAGTACCCTCGGATTAATCTAACTCAAGCACAAGTACCCTTCTATACCATCTTATAATAATTTTAATTTCTTTATATTTTTCTCTTTATCGTTTCTAGATTAGAAACATTTTAAGTATTTCTCACTCCCAACCAAATGTGAAAGATATATGCGGTATTTACAAAATAAATATATCTCATTTCTCAAAGTTTCTTTCCTTTACAAAGAAAGCCCTTTTATATTATCATTCCTTTTCCTCCGAGTACACAACCTCTACAAATCCAAAAATACTTATCAACCCAATACTTATAATTTATTCTCACATGAAAAATAAGATAAGATACACAGAATCGCATGTCTTCTATTAGTTTACTTATATATATATATATATATATATATATATATATATATATATATATATATATATATATATATATATATATATATATATATATTGTTATTGATTTTTTTGGATTACTCTTGTGGTATGGATGTGTTCTCCCTCTCCTAAAGTTAAATGAACATGCCTTATATATTTTAGTGATTTGTCTTAATAACAAAATGTAGGATTCACATGATGATCATGTTTATGTTGGCATAAAAACTATAATAATCCAAACTATTATGCGAAAACTATTATGCCAGGATTGAAATCAAACAATACGAGATCTGTTTATGATGCGTACTTTTAGATGTCATCTGATTAAGATTCAACTAGATCTTCAAGATCACTGCTTGTCGGATCTGAATAACACCGCTTGATATCGATCTACAAGAGGAACTAGAATAGAACTAGACCCCTTCTCCTCTCTTCCTATTCTTTCACAGGACCATCTTAATTGATGGTTTTGGGGAGATCGAGAGAATAACCGTAATCTCTCGACTCTATTCCTATTGTTGTCTTTTCGTGTTGTGTCTTTCCGTGCATTGGGTTTATAGTAGGTCCTATCTATTTATAGGCGAGAACAGAGGGTCTAGGGTAAATTATTATGAGAATTCCTTCCATCAAGGACATCCCCTAAAATATCTCAATATAATATTAACTTTATTTAATGTTGACTAATATCTTTTTATCAGAATCCAAATAATTCATAATATATCTTATTCAATTAATAAAGGGTCATATATTCTTACAGTTTATTTATTTTCGTGATGAAAAAACACATACATCATTCTATCTTATTCTACAAATGTATTGATGACCTAATAGAAAAATACAATACAAAACATGAACAAAATATGCAAACCATTTATTTGTGTCTTAAACGAGAGAGTTATCTCAAAGTACATGTGATGTAGTCAGTTCTTCATTCGTCAATCCTCAAAAGCTTAGAAGAACGAGCGATGACTACTCGTAGGAAGACAAAGAAGAGACGTGAGGTTTGGTGGACTCGTTCGACCTAATCTTTCTCATCTACACATGATGTTGTTGAAAGAAGGTGAGAACAAAAAATACGAGAAAAATTAGAGGAAGTCCAAATTTTAGTGTCGTTGATTGGCACATGAAACATATGGTAAGAGGATAAAAACCCATTGCGTAAGGAGTCCGATGAACACAAGTCTCATTGGTGATGGCTAAGAATGATTCTACCTAAGACATCAACAAAGATATATGAATCCAAACTTAGGTGGTCATGTTTGACATGGTTCCATATGCATCCAATCTCTTAATGGTCTATGTCATGAAAACTTTGGTGAGATAGAAGTAGACCAGTTCTTTCTACATGGAAGACATATAGTTCTAGAACATATGAATTAAAAAAAAAAAAAAAATCAATTTTGTGATTGTGTTCATGATGTTCATATTGCTAGATTACATCATCCAATTTAATTAAGTAAGATACATTATGAATATATTTGATTATAATTATCGATCAATAGAAATAAAGTTTAACTATCATAAGATTCTTTAAGAGATATCTTGGTATCTAGATTGAGAAATTTTAGCTTATTTCAAATCAGTTAATTAGATATTATAGATCTTTCTTTTTTTTTCCAAGACCTATTATTATGAATGATAGGAAGAGAAGAAAAAAAAATCTATTTTTTTTTAGAAATCGATATCATTAAGCTAATCTGATTTTTATACTTATAAATCAGATAAAAAATTTCTAAAAAGCATAAAAAGAATACACAACATAAATTTAGATATTTTATTTTGACTTCAAAGTGATATGGCTCTACTAACTTCCATCTTGGCTAGCTTAAGTAGGAGCTTTGTCTTGAGACATGAAGGTTGGAGATAATTTGTAGATGCAGTTCAAATATATGAAAAATTCATGTTTCCCAAATAAATATTCCAACACAGTGTTATGATGTTGAATTCATGATTGACTGTAATGGAGAAGAGAAGACGAAAACTTGCACTTTCCTTGTGAAAGGAATCACCACATTTCCTTACGTAACATATTAGACTGTAAGAAACGTCAAATGAACCTTCATGAAACCCTGCTTTGACCGTCTTGCGTTCGATTCAATCATGCATAGAGTTGCACCGAAGAGGAAGACGTCGGCGCACGTACATGCCAACTGCGAGCTCGTGGTCTTCACTGCAGCAGTAAAACACCGGCAAAGAGCTTCCCAGCAATTTCGCTTCATTCCAATTCCTTGACCGGACAACTTCTCTTACTCTATATTGCTTCTGATCTCCATGAAGAAGAAGAAGAAGAAGAAGAAGTTGTAGCAGTAGCAGCAGCTCCAAGAAGAAGAGAGATGGGGAATGGCTTGAGCGGGAAGAAGCGAATCATAACGGTGATGAAGATAGACGGCACCACCTTGAAGCTGAAGGCTCCGGTCCAGGCCGAGGATCTGCTCCGAGACTACCGGGGCTACGACCTCCTCGAGTCCGAGGCGGTGAAGCAGCTCGGGGTTGGAGCCCGGCCGCTTGCTCCCGACGCCCCGTTGCACCCCGGGAAGATGTACTTTCTCGTGCAGCTCCCCCAGGCGCCGGAGCAGCGTGCCCCGCGGAGGGCCTGGTCCGGGGGGTTGCGCGTGAGCGCCAGAGAGCGGCTGGAGAAACTCGCGTTCGCCCGCCGGACCATGTCGGACGTCTCGGTCGCCGGTAGGCCGTCGCGGGTGGAGGCGGAGGAGGGTAGCGATGGCACGGTCCGCCTCAGGTTGAGGATTCCGAAGGCCGAGATGGAGAAGCTGTTGCAGGAGAGCAAGAACGACACTGAGGCGGCGGAGAAGATTATGGTGCTGTGTGTAGCGAAGAATGGTGGCGCGCCGAAGCTGCCGGCGGTGGAAACTGGCCGGAAGGAGGTAATAATCTTATTGAATTTGCTGAAAGAAGTGCATAGATGGATCATAGATACTTAGCCTGTCTTCTTTCTCATTGGCTATTCTTGCAGAAGCGAGCAAGGTTTGCTGCCATGCCAGCTGAGATTATTGCCTAATGAGTTCAGCACATTCCGACGAAGGAGCAAGTGAAGGGGAAGCAGATCACCAGATCATGAAACATTGTGGAGACCGAAGCTTATGGGTGGAACCTGAGAAGCTGCTGATGGTTTCCAATTCCCACCAATACTGTAACTTTCATTTTTATTCTTCTGGTTATATTATTCTTTAGTAGTGTCCAAATAAATGTAATCTCTATTTCTATCAACAACAAGACTTGCCTTTTCTCTCCATTGTGCTCTACTGTCATGACACTTCTCTTCTCAGTACGTATGAAGGTAACTCCCCACAGCTGAGAGAGAGAGAGAGAGAGAGAGAGAGAGCCATATTCCTACCCAATAAGAACTCAATCTAAAAATATGTAATATGAATAATATCATACATATTTCATCATCTAAACTTATATGCGTAGAACTAACGTGCACCAATATCGTTGAGCGCTATCTTCGTCCCTTCTTCCCTATTCTGAACAAAATCTTTGTATTGAGCTTATAGATCAGAGATGGTATACAGATCAATAAAGAGCAACATCAACAGCTTCTACGCACTGGCAAAAAATAGACTTGGTTTCATTGTGATCAGTGATATGGTACGCTGTTTTCCTTGGTGGCAACAGATAGAAATAATTCCATAGCAAATGCATCTTTATGAAGGTGCTAAAAGACTTAAAAATTAAGATGATAGTGCAGGACATGACCTTCTCAGAATTAGAAGCCACCAACAGTGTAGGGTAAACCACCATCAGGTGTTTTATCCATGCCAAGCCTTGTCAAATGTGCAGTCCTTCATTTAAACCTCATCTTCGCTCTCTACTCGACCTTAAAAGTATGATGGAATTATGTGCATCAAAGGAAATGGATTGTGGTTTCTGTACCATATGACTTGATTTTTACACCAAATATATGACCTTACAAACATGTTAATACTGGTTCTCCTATCGTACATTAATTCTAGGTGTCTTAAACTTTATGCTCCATTTCATGTTTGTACATCAAAGATTAGAATATTTCTTCTTTCTATGTTTGTGTATGTGGGCTTAGAGAGAGAGATAGAGAGAAGAGGAGGAGGAGGATAATAACCCTAGGGAGAGAAACTGACCACATAACATGCAGAAAGCTTGTTATAAGAGATTAGCAGCTTTCATCACTGTCTGCAGCTTATGGATTAATCATCTGCTTTTGTGCATCTTGTGCATTTATGTTCATAAAACCATGCATTAGGCCCCTTCATATCTAAATGCAATCAACTCTTATCTCGAGTTCAGCTCATGTGAATTAAGACCCTATTTCTGTGGTTAATGACATTCAAACAAGCTATTTCTTGATCTCAATGTAGGATATGAAGACTTGATGGCTCATATTGTGATCCAAACTCTAAAAGTATGGTAGAGAAGGTGGAGAGCAAGAAAGAAGAATCTGATCTAACATTAGCATGACTGTTATATGTTGTCATACTTGAAGAAGAAGAAGGAGAAGAAGCAGCCGCAGCAGCAGCTTAGCTTTACCTATTGTATCCAAGGTCGAACAGACAACGAACACAAGGTCGAGAGCTCAAGGACTGCTCACCTGACACAAAGCATGGCATGGACGTCACTCACCCTATGCGCGTGCATGGAGTTTTCTGCCAAGCTTCAGACGTAGAAGACACTGTACATGCAACACAAGGCCCCTGGCGACACATGAAAGCTTCACGGTATGGTTCACACATAGCTCAAAGATCAAAGGAAGAGGGATCGATCATATATATATGGGTGCTTCCGGCTTTCTATGAGAACAAGGTGGGTCGTTGACTTGCGGTTCAGGTTCCCCTGCATGTGATCCATAACAACAACAACCCATCTACTCCAAGAAGAAGAAGGGCAGTGTTGAGAAGGAGATGCTGGAACAGTGAACGAAGGAGACAGCTGATATGAAGATGACACCATGAACCAGTTGATTAGAGAGGTTAGATGTGCTCGTGGACATTTGAACCACTGCTTAATCACACACACTCATTCACCTCTCCTTCTTCCATCTACCAAGTCAACCTGCTGCTATATGGAAACTTCATCCATGCCACTTCCTTGTTCTCCCTTAAAATATCTTAGTCTATGAAAGGGACATCTTTTATATACAGATAGAATCTCCCCTCTGATAGATGTTTGAATGGATTTATTAGAAATCTTACAAGTTTAAGTTGTGAAGACTCCATTTGTAAGGGTATTCTACAAATTTTTTTACCGAAATACCAGATAAAATAGAGGGGAATATATATATATATATATGATTTGAACTCATTACCTATTCTAGTACCATAATTAAGATTTTGATTGAGTAATTCTAAAAGTGTTAAGTCATTAGGAAAAAATAGCAATGTGTATTAAACTCAAACACCCTCTGTCATCTCTCTCTCTAAGATTTCTAATAAAAAAAAGCAATTGGTAGAATTTTGTGTGATTATTGATATATGATTTTTTTTCATATATATTATTTTCCAAGTAACCTAATCTGAGATTAGAGAGATGTTTTACTGTAAAGAAAAAGTTGCTCATTTCTGACCTAAATAATTAGGGTTTAAGTCATGAAAATAAGTGTTACATATAGGTCTTACTTTAGCAATTCATATCATAAGAGGATATAAAGGACTTACAACATAAAATATTGTACATCAAATTGGATCAAGACTCAATTATAAAACTAGCTGATCAACATTGATAACAAGAGGAAATGAAGCTTGGCCCAAGCTCTCATATGGTAGGAAGGTTTGACTTGAGCAAGCCTATTTTAGTTACACATGGAGTCAATGTCCACAAAAAGGGAATACTCCTAAGTTGCAATTTGGGAGTAGATAGTGACTCAAATAATAATTAGTTAGAGCATGGTTTGTATCCAATATGAAACTAAATTTAAATCAAATTATTTTTGATAGTTGCATTGTTGTATACCCAAATAAACTTATATGAAATTAGGGAAAATATCACCTGAATTTTGTCTATCAACATGAGTTTAGGTCCATACATCTGAATACTGCAAATTCTTGGGTTTAGGAGTTTATATTTGAGACAATGAGCCTGGTAAGTGTTCATGTATTTTTCTCAATTAGTGTTTTGATTCTAGATTACTACAAAAAAAAAAAAATTTCTGAATATTAAATTTTACTTGTAAAAAGTTCTTTGTTTGTTAGGATTCATAAATAAATACTTTTTTTTATCTTAATTTACTTGCTATTTTATTTTGTAAGAATAAGAGAATGTGAAATGGCAATTTGAAGAACACGTATCAATATATTATACATTACATAGTTCAATTGCAACACTGGACTTTGTAATTTATATTCATTAAAGGTTTGTTCGGGAAGAAATACACACACAAAAAAAGTTCTAGAAAATTTAATTAGATAAAAATGATAGCATTATTTGCTCAAATAAGTTGTTTACATATACATCAAAATTGTGTATAAGATTTAACATTTAGTTCCTTTTTCTTTCCTCTACTATAGCTTGCTTGTGATCTTAACTTAACGACGTTAATTATATGTCACTATTTATAATTAGATATCTCTAGCATCTCAATCTTTACACTTTTAAAAATTATATTAAAATTTTTATACTTATGAAAGTGAAATATTTAACTCTATTTTTTTTCATACCATCGCATCTGCCGATGAAAATGCTACACATACTCGATGATAAACCAAAGTGAGGTAGAGTAAGCACAAACTCATTAATAAATCTTACGATATTTTTATAAGTAAAGTCAACGACATGATAAAAAATAAGATTAAATGTTTTACTTACGAGTATAGAGATCCTTATATAGTTTTTGAAAATATAGAAGCTCTAAAAAGGAAGTTAATACTAAAGATAGTTTCATGAGGATATTTTTGGTATGTTTGGATATCCTCAAAAAGTTCTTGCTACACATGTAGTATTTTCTATTAGAAAATGATACTGGACATGAGATGGTTGAAAATGTTCATAGCATCACAAGTTGCACAAAACTTATTCTAAGTCCATTTGACCTACAATACTATGGTCTAAAGTTGTTTAGATAAGATTTAGATGTTGTTAATCTGTTGTGAAAAATCATCATCTTCAAAATGTATAAATTGATCATGAATCATGAAAATAAAGTAAGCTTTCTTCTTCCCCTCTTGTTTTATCATGGTCTCATAGCTCCTCTAAGGGCCACTACCCGTCGATTCCTCTTCTACGATGTCACAGTCGTCGGTCGCGCAACCTTTATTTCCCGACAAAAACATAGCAACATCACTCCCTTCTAGCAGCGCATGCAACAACATTCACTGCCTTTCATCCATTGCTGGCCACACCCTTCCCTTCATCGCCTGTCGCTAGAGCATAACTGTCGCACCCATCACCAACGCCTCTACTGCTCCTCCGTTGCCAGCATCGTTCTCTTGTGAGGGTTCGAAGATCTGAGTCCCGCTCTACGTCGGTGCCCACGTTGTTGTTCTTTCCTTCCTCATCCCTCCTTGGCCTCCATTGGTTTGGCAACCCTCTCGCTCAATCTCGTTGGCACCACCTGTGGCTCCCCGGCTCTCCGTGGTAATCTTCCAGCCGTGCTCATCGCTGGTTGCGCCTATCATTGGCCATGCCAACCGCCCTCGATCCACTGCTGCAACCCACCTACGTCACCTTCCTCTTCAACACAAATAGCAGCGTGCACAGTAGAGAAAGGATAGCAGAGCCGATGATACCCATCGGCACCTGGAAGTCACCGCTAGAGCCCGCCCCATCTTCACCCGCAATTGTTGCACCCTGCTTCATAACCAGAAGCATCTCCCCTACCGCTACTACTGCATCCCTCGATCCTTCATTGCACTGCTACCATCGGCGCCCTCCTCCGCCTCTATTCCCAGTGAGGGCCTTCGCATAGACCTGGGCTGTTAGGATTGGAGTTCGGCCTCCAACGTAGAGGCATACGAGGACTCCACCTCTCTTCCTTAGTAAAGGTCTTTACTGCCTTAGTTGACCGTATAGGCACCTTCGGCATCGACCTGGTTGCAGCACGCTTCGGTCTCACATTCGCCAGCTTTGGCTTCATTTTCAGATTCATGGGCACCGGAGCTTTTGGCTTCCCCTTGCTCTTTGTCATCGCTCCTATGGGTTTAGCCTACGGCTTGGTAGGAGCGACAAAAAGCTTGGCATTTGGCTTCGGTTTGGAAGGCCATTGAAGATCACTATATCTTCACAAATTTCACCAGATTTCAACAACGCTTCATCCTCAGATCGGTACATTACTATGTCTTCATCATCTGCATCTGATGTGTCTATTACACTTCCTGCAAGAAACCATAGCACTTATACTAATCCAGGCCTCATCTCCATCAATGCTGCAACTCTCATCCTTTTAAGTTATCTAAAAGCAACAACTATGCATCTTGACGTGCCCAGTTTTTTAATCTTCTACTCCGATATGATCTGCTTGGCTATGTTGATGGTTATTTCCATGCTCCACCGATGATGATCAACTCACCTGGTGCACCTAGTCCGGTACCAAATCCAGAGTATAAACTGTGGTTCCTCCAAGATCGTTTTATCCTTAAGCAATACAAGCTTCAGTCTCTGCATCCATTACTCCAGTCATCTCCTTGTGTGATACTATTGTTGCAGCATGGAGTAAGTTACAAACAACCTTGGCAAGTCATTCCCGTACACATAAGCTCAGTCTGCTATCTAATCTTATAAACACAAAACAAGAGGGTAATATTGTTGCTGATTATCTTCAAAATATAAAAACAATCATCGATGATTTAGCGTTGATAGGCCATTACCTCAATGATGAAGAAGTTATTATTCACACTCTTAATGGTCTTGGGCTAAGTACAAAGAAATGACAGCAACAATATGGGCACGTGACTCACCACTGTCGTTGTAATAACTCTATGATAAGTTGACTGATTATGAGACATATTTGAAGCGCGAGGATAAGGTACCAAGACTATCTATCACTGCTCAAGTCAGTCACAAGTCAAAAAGGAAGACCAATCATTATCCTAAGTCTGTCACTAAGGATTTGGGTCAGGTGCCACCAACACCAGTGGGTATCAAACACATCTCTCCTCATTTGTCTCCCTATAATCAAGGTGGTCATTTCAATTATCATCAACCCTGGCGTCCAGCTCCCACAACTCAACAAATAATAGTTTGCTAGTTGTGTGATAAGGTTGGTTACTCCACCAAAGTTTGTTGCTCGCGCCCTCGACCTTCAGCCTCCTCCAACTTACCCTAGGCACATCTCATGACTACTCTAACTATTGATCAAAATCATTGGATTATGGACTCTGGCGCTTCCCATCACATCACCTCAGATATTCAAAATTTATCCATTCACACCAATTATGATGGTAATGATTACATCATTATTGGTGATGATAAGCGTCTCTCCATTACTTATACTGGTTTCACGATGCTTAATTCGCAGAACTTTAACTTTATACTCGGTGTGTTGTGTGCTCCTCATATTAAGCGAAATCTTATCTCTATCTCTCAGTTCTATAAACAAAATAATACCTCTAATGAATTCTTTCCTGATTCTTTTCTTGTCAAGGATCAGAACATAGGAGCATCGTTACTTCAGGGCCAGATTAAAGACAATATCTACCAGTGGCCATCAGTCATCCAACCCACTGCCTACTCCTCTGTTGTTGCTCCAATGGATGTATGGCATCGTCGTCTTGGTCATCCATCTTCCTCAATTCAACAAAAGTTAGTCTCTCATTATTCTCATCTTACTCTTAGAGTTAGTTGCATTTTTTATCACCATGATGCTTATCTTAGTAATAAAAGTCATTGACTTCCCTTTGAAATTTATTTTGTTTCTTGCATAAACCGTTTGAAATTATTTATACTGACGTTTGAGATTCTACTCTAATCGCCTCCTTTGCCAAGTATAGATTTTATATCATCTTTGTAGACTATTTTACCAAGTATACCTGGTTCTATCTTTTTCATCATAAGTCTGAAGTTTTAGCAATCTTTCTTAACTTCAAAAAGATTGTGGAGAACATTTTTCAGTGTATAATTAAAATGGTTTATTCTGATGGTGGAGGTGAATATCAAGCACTCACATCATGTCTCTCAGCTTGGTATTTAGCATCTGAAGTCTACTCCCTACACTCCACAATTAGTTGGCTCGGCCAAATAAAAACATCGGCATATAGGTGAAACTGGTCTCACACTTCTCCATCACGCCTCCATGCCATCTACTTTATGGTTTGCAACCTTTCAAACGATAGCATATCTCATTAATCACATGCTTACCTCAGTCCTCCAATATCAGTCATCATTTGAAAAATTATTTCATAAATCCCCAAATCTTCAGAAACTTAGGGTTTTTAGTTGTATCTGTTATCCATGGCTACATCTTTATGCATCACATAAACTCAACCCAAGGTCTAAGTCTTACGTCTTTATCAGATACTCTCTTGAACATAATGCTTATCGATGCTACGATCCTCAGATACAAAGTCTTTGTGTCCCGCCATGTTGTCTTTGTTGAGTCATCCTTTCAATTTTATCATTTCAAGTCTCCTACCTTGCAAGCTACTCCAACAAATATACACCAGTGAAGTATGTTGTCACTCTAGCCTAACGAGTCTTCACCAGAATTACCCACTTCGGATATACAATGTTATTCCCCTAGTTCAACGTCTTCCTTTTTCACAAGTATTCTCTAATGCTGACATCCGACCCTTGAAAACTGAGTCAGTGTCTTTACCCTCCTCTGAACTCAATAGCACTTATGTTCTTCAATCTGACCCACCCTGTCCCAATGCTTTCCCATCACCCATTCCACCACCACAACCTTAACCACTTGGACATCCAATGACAACACGCTTTAAAAGTAGTGTTTTCAAACCACGATAGGTTCTTGATCTACATACTACTGTAATTTTCTCCTTTGAGACCAGTGAACCCACTACGGTCACTTAAGCCCAAAAATCTTCTCACTGGCATAAAGCCATGTGTGAAGAATATAACACTCTTCTTCATAACTCGGACACTAGTCTCATTTCATCCCATACAAAATGTAATCGGGTATAAGTGAATTTTTTGAATTAAACGGAACTCAGATGGGTCCATTGATAGGAATAAGGCACGCCCAGTGGCCAAAGGTTTTCATCAACATCCTGGTGTTAACTTTACAGTGACATTCAGTCCTGTTGTTAAAATAATAATAATTCGACTTGTTCTGAGTTTAGCTATCTCAAAAGGTTGGCATCTATAGTAACTTGATGTAAATAATATATTTTTACAAGGGACCTTAACTGAAGATGTCTTAATGGAATAACCTCATGTTTTTCTTCATCCTCAATATTTGAAGCATGTCTGTAAACTCCATAAAACAATATATTGACTTCGTTAAGCTCCACGAGCCTGGTACACCAAACTTGGGTAATTTTTTATGTCAGTTTGCATCATCAATTCCAAGTCTGATACCTCCTTATTTATCCGTCAATAACCGGAAAGTATAATATATCTTCTAGTCTATTGGATGATATTATTTATGACGGGTAACAATTCTATGAAGATCACAATGTTCCTCAAACAATAGACCAACAAGTTTTCTCTCAAAGATTTTGGTACCTTGAACTATTTTCTAGGTGTAGAAGCAACGTATACTTCTTCGGGACTCTTTCTCTCACAACGAAAGTATATTCAAGATTTACTATCGAAGATAAACATGCAGGAGGTGAAAGCTGTTTCAACTCCTCTATCAACTAGTGAATCACTCAAGTTAAATGATAAAAGTCCTGCTACAGATTCTACTCAATATCGACAAGTACTTGGTTTTTTACAATACTTAGCTCTCACCCGATCAGATATCTCATTTACGGTTAACAAGTTATCATAATTCATGCATCGATCGTCTACCACGTATTGGTCAGTGGTTAAGCAGGTCTTATGATATCTTAATGAAACTTTCAACTACTTCGCAAACACTCCCCTCTTCAACTTCATGCTTTTGTTGATACTGATTGGGCTAAGAACTTTGATAATAGAACATCCACGTCAGGGTACATTGTCTTCCTTGGAGCCAATCCAATCAATTGGAATTATAAGAAACAAAAGACAATCGCCCGATCGACAACTGAAGTTGGATATCATTCCATTGCCACTACTACTACAGAACTTAATTGGATGATGAATCTACTCAAGAAACTTAACATCTGCTGCACTACTATTCCTACTATATACTATGACACTATCGGAGCTACCTATTTATGTGCCAATTCAATATTTCACTCTCGTATAAAGTATATAGCCATTGACTTTCACTTCATACGAGATCAAGTTGTTAACAAAAAAATTATGTTTTCCATGTTCACACGATTTTAAAATCAACTAGCAGACTTATTCATAAAATCGGCTCACCCGTAAATTATTTTCATTGTATAGATCCAAGATCGACGTCCTTGACAGAAACATGCTATTGCGGGAGCATATTAACAAATAACATTAAATGAGATTTAGATAAGATAAGATGAGAGTTTAGTTTAAATAAAATTTAGACATCGTTAATTAATTGTGAAAAAACCTCATTTTAGAAATATATAAATTGATGATGAATAAGTTTTATTTTCCCCCTCTTGTTTTATTAGTTATACATGTTGTCCCACTTTATTCTCTCACATCTTTTTGACATGGTATGAGGTTTTACTATGGATCTAGTCCACTAGTTCACATTACATGTTCTCATGCGAATCTACTTTTGACTTAGTGATCTTTGCAAACAATATGGTGTCAAATTCTCCAACACTTGCTTTCACAGTTAACTCGTCACTCCTCCAAGGAAAAGATATCCCTGCATTGTTCTATTGTTCATACTGCAATTTTGACGACATGGCAACACACGAAAACTTCAACAAAGCGTCGAAGAGCAAGAAAAGAAGGTAGTGAAGAGACGCGTCCTTTGACATTGACGTTGAAGGAGACAAAGATTGAGGTGACGGCGCCCAAAGGAACAATATTCCACGCTCCATTTGGAGCAGCTTGCCATGGCGAGGTGTCGAGTGGAGAAGACGCGGCGTTTGGGCCCTGAAGTGTAGTCTACGTTTGGAAACGTCGAGCTCAGCTGGACCATTAATCTCTCATCTTCCTCATGGTTTCATACTGCTTTTGTCTTCCATCAGCTTCTTTTTTGGCCTTTACAGTGCTAATTCTTTGGTTCCACCATATATTGAGGTCGATCTTTAGGTTCGATTCATGCATAGAAAGACGCATTCATCATGGTTTCAGTTTAATGATCTTATGTCACTGCACTGCCGTGCGTGCTTAGTTGCAGATGCCTCCTAACTATTAATATCTTCTAAATCAATAAAATTTATATTAAGATTATCTTAACATGCCTTGCCTCGTCATCCATCAGCTTCAACCTTTGTCATCACCACTCCACTGCTGTACCTTTGCATGCATTGTTCCTTCTTCCTAATGGTCTCTGTGTCGCTGAAGCGAGTAGGTTGGCATGTAATCATTGCATGGTCTGAGGGTATTCATTCAGTGCAAGAAAGCAGCGCTGGTGCACTTGGAAAGTGGTCTCCTCTTTCGCGTGCTCACTCTCGTATGATGTTATATCGTCATTGGTGATTCGAGTGTGACGCTTCTTTTGTCGACATTGTGTGTAGGACCAAAAGGTTTTGATGACCCCATGTAATCCGATCTCTCAACTCTTCAGCTCGATCTCACTGGATGTTTGTGGAGAGATCTATTGCATCTGGTTCATCAGAATACTATTCCCTGTTGAGATTTGATGTTGATGTGGTGAGTTTATTCTAATCGATCAGTAAAAGAAAAAAAAAAAAGCACAGATTACAGAATCGAGATATGAATTTTGCTTTCTTATTCATTCTGCTTCCTCTTTATTTTATCTGCAAGCACAAGTTACAGAAGCAAGATGCGTGAGACTAGAAGAGCTCAAATTTCCAGGATTCCTGATCCAAGGCTGCTCTTTGACACTGGCTGAAAGAATCAAGGAGAAGGTGATCAGATGTGAAATCCCATCCACCCAAGTCGTCCAACCCATATAGGTATGCAGATTCTGGCCACTCCATGCGTGGAAGCTGGATCTCCTCGGCTTTCTCAGAAGAGCACGATGACGATGGCGAAAGGGAGCATGTGGCGGAGGTGCTTGTTGTGTTCTTCCCTTCCACTGGCTCCGCATCTACCTGGGGAGAGGAGTGTAAGCAGGGTTCCTCACGTAGGGGCTTGTGTGTCAGGGGGTCGATTCCCATCTTCCTCAGCTTCTTCTTGATGTGGGTGTTCCAGTGGTTCTTGATCTCGTTATCAGTTCTACCAGGGAGATGAGATGCGATCTTGGACCATCTGAGGTAGCACACGAAACCCTTGCTTCAGTTGCAGTGGAGTCCAACCATCAAATAACACACACAGAGAGAGAGAGAGACCTGTTTCCAAGCTGAGAATGGAGCTCAATGACCATCTTCTCCTCATCTTCTGACAGCAATCCTCTCTTCAGGTCAGGCCTCAGGTAGTTTGTCCATCGTAGCCTGCAACTCTTTCCACACCTCTGAAGTCCTGCATCAACATCAGATCCAATGATATCAACCAGAGAAGGAAGAAACGTAGCCAATAAAACGAGGAATCAAAAGGTTAGAATCACCTGCAAGCTTAGGCACAGCTCTCCAGCAGCACTGGCCATTGGTGAGGATGAAGGTGATCAGCTTATTGTCCTCCTCTGCTGTCCACGGCCCCTTCTTCAACCCCACCTTATCACAGCATGGCTGCCTCCCCATTGCCTGTCTCACCCCCTTCCTATGCTTCCTCACCACGAAACGCCTCCCCACACAAGCCTCACCGTCCCCTTTATAGCTCTCACTCCAAGCTTTATCTTGCTTTGTAGTCCAACTGTCATGCACACGTAATTAATAAGGAAGGGTGGGCTTGATCTCACGCGGGAAGTCTGTTTTGGGACAGTGGCAGCTCATCTTCTCATGCTTGGTTTGCAAAGGGGGAAACTCCAGCCCAGAGATTTCAAGGTTTTAGTATGCAGAGAGTTCACACGATGCATCAGTTCCAACATCGGGTCAAAAAGTGCATGAGGGAGGACTGACTTCACACAAAGAACACTGGAGATTAGGCTCATGGAGGGTGGCAAGAGTGAGGTCATAATGCTATAGCATCATGCAAGAAGCCTGCATCTTCTTCTCCCATGGTGAGAGAGAGAGAGAGAGAGAGAGAGAGAGAGAGAGAGAGAGAGAGAGAAGAAGAAGATAGAATGAGAAGAGTGTGAGGGAGACGAAATGAAACATTGTTCTGCCTCACAAGAACAATGTTTGACTTGGAAAAAAAAAATAGCAGCTAAAGTGTTTGGAGTTTGGTTAATTGGTTCAATTAATTATGCTAGAACAGCTACCAGCAGTTGCCTGCACTCTACTCCACTGGTGTGAGAACAACAAGCCTTCTCCTTCACTTGGAATTCAATCAACCAAGTAAGACTCATTGTTTTCCCCACAGAAGGTTCAGTTCATATGTTGTGTTCAAAATAATATAAAGACCCAACAAAAAAAGAAGTGATTGAAATGATGAAGAAGAAGGACCAGAGAAAAAAAAACAAGATGACAGTCAATAGAGAGGTATTATTTTATAAGGTCAATCTAAATAGAAATTATTATAACTCTTTAGACTGAATCAACTGAACGATTTTTTAATTATTGAACGATTTTTACATGGTAATCCTCCCATTTGATGTCGAATTTTGGGGTTAATTGACACAATTAATGAATTTTCTTAATCCAATTTATTTTTTTTGGGTCAGATGTGGGATTTTTTTTTTGTATATCCTAGATTTATAATAGATGGGGTTATGATATAAAGGATATATCTTAATTTAATCGACTTCAATTTTGACCGTGAAATAGATAGAATATAGTCATAGTTATAAACACAAAATCGAATTGAACAAAAACAAGGACAATATTATTTGTTTCCACCTTTAAGCTGCTTAATTTATATGAATTATTTATTTATTTTTGTTATAATTAAAGTATGTATTTCTAATATCATCATATCATTAATAATTTTAGATATATCATATATATTATATCAATAATATTATTTATATTATTACAATTTATTCAGACGAGTAAATATATATATATATATATATATTTGATCCATTTTCTGATGACTCCATATTGTTATTATTATTATTATTGTTATTATTATTATTAACTTAAGTGACTAAATAATAGACAGAAAAGGAACCCTAATAGACATCGACCGGAGCGTTGCTCGCCTCTCTTTCTTCTTGCTTGCGGCCACGATCGCCTCAATTGCTTCCCCACGATGGTTTACATCGCGGCCTGGGACGAGTTCGCGGAGAGATCGGTGCAGCTCTTCCGCGCGGATCCTCATTCGGTGAGCTCCTCCCGACCCTGATCCTGACCCCTTCGATCCCTGCTCCTAACAATCCATCTGTTCTTTTGGACTGATTCGTCTGGGGTTCCTTGTGATGTCGATGTCGATTGGGAAGTCGCGGTATGTGATGAAGTATAGGCACTGCGACGGAAAGCTGGTCCTCAAGGTCACCGACAATCGAGAGGTATGCTTCGAATCATCGTCTACTTTAGATGCCAATAAAAGCCTGTCGATTGCTTTTCTGCTTGTTTTGCAAGATCTCTTCTTTATTGAAGCGTATTGATTCATGTTATTTTGCCAATAAATATAAATACCCGTGTTTCGCTTGGAGATGCCTCTTGGATTGTATACTTAGATTGCACAGTCAAGGAGTTAATAGTGAACTATGTACTATCTTTATGGGACGTGGATGGTTTGGAACTTCAATTTTCCAAGGATGAAGATAACGATTTCAAAACACATCTTTTAATCTTAATTGTTGAGCATGGTTATCAATCCAGATTATGATCAAGAGAAAACTTGGACTAAGGTTTCAGCATTTGATTTCATTAGAGAGTTGTGTGTGCTTCAAGTTGTAATTAAGCACCATAACATAATAAATGTTGTAGATCAATAAACTACACAGCTGAAATAAATATAGGGTAATTTTGATTGGTTTTCTTTTGTGTTAGATTAATTATGTATATTTTCTTTTGGGATGTCTATGACCATTTCTTTGGTGTTGTGTCAAGTCTATAATGAGTTCAACAACTGCCCCATTGGTTGTTACTGACTATAGCTACACATGCCCCATTTGCATATTGGACCAGAAATGTAGATCAATCATAATTAGTACTATGCTATTTTAAGTTTCTAATGTTATTTCAAGAACTGGAGGATTGTTATGCAACAATTGTTACTCAGGATAGAAAACAGAAATTTTCAAGGCCAAGTGATCATTCAATCCAATAGATCCATGATCAAACTCTATTTAGAATGGACACTCAACTGCTAATATCATTGTTATACTGAAGTTTAAACAGGAAAAAGAGAACGATAGATGTGCTTGTTGTGCTATGTTGGGTTTCGAAGTTCTCTAGCACTTCTATCCCAAGGAAAAAAATTCTCTAAATTGTGATTGGTCTATTTTTACCGAGTCATTCAGTGGATCAAAGAGATGTCTTTAAGTCATTTTGTGAAATGTATGCTACTTGCGCGTTTGCCTAAAATCTCATCGAAATTTCATGATATAAAGGCGCAGAGTTGATGTCTGTTATTTCTGTCTTCATCCCTATCAAATACAATCCTCCGCATTGCAATTTTTTGATGCTATTAACCAATATACTAGTCCAATGATCTAGGATGGTTTTCATTCATGAACCAAGGGCATGGTTTTCATGAAAAAAAAATCAAGAACTACATTAGAAATCTTAAAAATGACAATCTTTGCATCATTATCACTTTTTTTTTTCTTGGTAGTTTGTTATAACAAGGATGATACTTAATGAATATGAACTTGTTGCAAGAGGAACAAATATATGAGTGAGTTTGCATCATTTAGGGACTGAAAAACAATTAAGATGGCACCTAATCAATGCAAAGTACCAAATACCACCGAGACTGCCTTTAGCTTAAGAATCAAGCTGCGGGAAGGCCCTCATAACTCATAGATCACTCGAACAATTTAGCTCAAAATCTATGTTAGCTTTTTCTAAATGGAGATGATTAATGTAGATTCAGGTAGAATTAAATTGATACGGAGTTCTAATACATCTGGGTGTGTAAGAAATGGAGATCTTCCTTTGCATTGTAAACCAAATATGTATGACTTCCTGCATTAGAACTGTCCTTTGCAATGCCAATAACCAAAATAGAGAGAGGCCTTTGGACTCTGAAAGTCATCTCAAGGTTAGAATTCCAAAATGGACAAGCTGCTTACTTGTTTATGGTTTAGAATTGGTCCCTTTTAGGGAGATGAAGTCCTCTCATATCATTTAAGTTCATTGACCTTATTTGACCTTTTTTTTTTGTAAATGAATTAGGTCTAAAACAAGGTATAATTAATAAACTCGGAATTGGTTCGAATTTGAAGTCTCTCATAGCCTCCTCTTTTTATAAACTCATAGGATTCAACCAAATAGATGTTTATCTATCTGGTTAGGCCAAGGTGTTAATAGATGAGTTTGTTCTGAAATTTGTTTCAAATTAAACATAGTAATTACTCACCTAACTCCAATTGAAACTAATTAGACCTGTGAAAGAGGTAGACTGAATCTAAGGGCTAAGTGAGCTGATCAAACTGTGCGAGAAACAAATCTAGTCTTGGAGGAGATGGTTTCCCAATAACCTAAAGGTGTTTGCCATGTTCCATCAATTATTATATTGCTATTATTTCATGTCCATGAAGCAAACAAGAATGTTCTTTTTTTTTTGGGTTCTTTTTCAGTAGTTTCAAATTTACGTTGCAACATCAGATTATTATTAAGTCCAATTAAGATGATATTAGCTCATCTTTCAGCCTTTTTTGAATAAGTGAGAAAAAGAAAAGGGTTATGGTTCTATCCAAAGATCTTTTCCGAAGCTAGACATTAACAGAAGATTTCTCTGATGAAGGTTGAACGTGGGTATTATCTCCGACCTTTTGAACATATAAATTGAAGAAAGCTCATGTTTGAATATTATTATTGAGCCTAATGGAAAAGTCAAAATTAGTTCCGACATCTATGTGAAACGTGAAGACTCATAATTTTAGATGTCTAATGAATAATGACATTACTAGGATCTCTTCATGATGAGCTCAAATGCAACTCTGTCTACATTATTGTTGGTTAACCTTGCATGCTTTGTTCTATGACAAACCTAAGTCTTCCAGAGGAAAAGTATTGTGCCTATCCATGTGGAGCAATGTCTGTATGGGAACTCTTTATCAAATTATGATCTTCTAAATTGTAGTTGCATTGGCGCACTACTCATTAACATGAATGATGATGTTTTACAGTGCCTAAAGTTCAAGACAGACCAGGCTCAGGATGCGAAAAAAATGGAAAAACTCACCAACATCTTTTTCACACTGATGGTTCGTGGCCCTGATGGTATTGTGCCTCGATCACTTCTCTAGTAAACATAGAATCAATTTTTCCTGCTACCTTATCTTTTTTTTTTTCTAAATCCTGTTGATTTCTGATATTCATAATTTGATTTTTTTTTTCTCTTTATTCACAGCTGATATTTCAGAAGCATCAGGCAAGGAACAGGTCGAGCAGGCTGCATCGAAGAAAGGAAGAGGCAGGAGGCAGTAAATCTTTGATCAGCAGTTTGTTCCTTGCCACTGCCATGCAGTTTGGGGCAAAGAAGTTCTGGATAACATATCCTGGCATCAGATCTGGACGGGAACTTAAATTTAAGTTGAACTGTAGATGATTTTTTTACATATTCAACATTTGCATTGTTTTAGTGGCAAATATTTCTAGTTAAGATGACTCAGTTCAACTGTGATGTGTCTTTCTTCTTCCTATTCTTGTTCTTCCAAGCTGCGTGTCATGATCTTGGAGTCTCGGCTGTGATCCCTACAGAATTTGTCCAAGTTCGATTTGATTTTGGTCAATTTCTTTTGCCTTGTAGTTAGAAATCAGTCAGAATGTCCTGAATCAGTTGAACTCTTTAAATTCAATTATTTGGACAACTTTTATCCAGTTTTACGACATCAGAAGAGAGGGAAGTATGTTGTTTACTGCCACCGTTCATGTGTATCATTATTATAATATCTGTGAGTAATTCTTATAACCTTTAAAAAAAATAGGAATGTTTATTATTTAACGGAGTTATATTAAATATGTAAAACGAAGTTGCAATCTTCATTTGAAGTATGCATGACAAAAGTCCTAACTACACAAATACGTCCAAACCAAGGTTAAGTGTATCCATGTCATGAGCTAATACACATTAGGTGTACTGGCTGAGACACGGATCTTGAAGCGCCACTCAGATCTCGACACGCATCTCGCAGCACTATGATCTGTCTCTTCGTTTCGACCCACCCGGATACGACTCTTGAAGCATCAATCAGATCTCTCAACACGCATCTCGATGCATATATACTATATATATATATATATATATAGTACAACAATATTTCCCTTGAGTTGTCATCCATGATCAGGATGATGGATGGAGCCACAATGGAATATTAAAAAAAAATGTGCAAAAACAGAAGAACAGAACAATACCCATATCATATTTTTATGCCACCAAACTCTATGTCTTGTGATTGTTCCTATAGTTCTCATGACTCATCATGCTCCTCCTTTGTGAGACAACACCTCCCCATACGCTGCACTGAGGGGTTGATACCCTACTGGAATCTCTTGGGGAGCTCATGGTTGCCAAAATCTACAGCAAACTATCAATCACCAAAAATAAAATTTATGACAATCTCAACATGTCTTCTATGACTGCAAAAATTAATCTCTTTATACCCCAAATAGTCTTTTTATAAGCAAATATTATTATGCAGATAAATAATAATTATTGAGATTAAAGTTCATCAAGCGCATCTGGTGTAGTGGTATCATAGTACCCTCCCACGGTACTGACCGGGGTTCGATTCCCCGGATGCGCAAAAAGGAACTTTAATGTTTTTTTTTCTTTCTTTTAATTTACTTTAATTTTTTTTTTTTTTAGAGAGAGCTGGATCATCTTCCTCGTCTCTCTGCGCTCATGTTCTTCAGCAGATTCAGAGTGCAGGCACCAACAAGGCAACTCAAGAGATCCAACGTAGTTCATTTAGAGATTTGAATGAGGTAGAGACCCTTTGCTCGTTCTTGTCAGTGATCAGCATGATGAGTTCCCAAGGCAAGAGAAGGTGAACTTTCCTGTAGTCTTTGCCGGTTCCTGCTCTATCAGGCACAATGAGTTCCTTTCATCTGAGGCCGGTTCAAACCTGGAGGAGAAAGATGCGTTGGTTCCCCTCCCTCCCCTCCCTTTTCAGAGAGATCTGCACGCACAACCTCGTGAGCAAGAGAGAGAGAAGGTTGTGGCACTGAATTCCATGCCAGTTGTTGCATGCTTTCTCCTCCATGAATGATGCCCCTGCTTCTGCCTTTGTGTTTGTATCCGAGGCTGAGGGTGTGTGCTTGATTGAGGTTCGTGTTTGCTTTCCCTTCACACCGGTGCAGACGCATTCATCATCCCTCGCGTTCCGTTCTTTTGTACTGTAGCCCGACATGCTCTCTACTGTTCATCCTAAGGGAGCTGCAGCTTCCAAGCGTCCCACTAAAACCAGACTAAGCAGGTGCAGTTTCAAGTCAGATGGAGATCACAAAAAGACACAAGAAAAAGGCTGCAGACAAGTCTTCCATTAACTATTTAGTCTGATGCTTGAAACAGAGAGAAAACATCATAACAGATACATCATTATGCAGCTAGAAATGGACAAGAACACTTGCGTGGAGCATTCCGGCTCTTGACGTGCACATTGAACACTGGATGTAATTGCATGCATCGTTCGATGTTAGATAATGGAGGGAATTGAAGCTATAATTTCGGGATCTTGCGTTGATGGTTGCGGTCGTCATTCTCCTCCTCGCCCTCGGTCACAGCCGACGACATGTAGCTGATGGCGAAAGAGTTCTCCTCGAAGGCCATTGCGGGCTTTGCCTGCTGGAACTGCTGCTTGCAGGCATGACAAGTGATTTGTACCACCGCGGAGCTGATCTGCTTCACGGCGTGCTCCCTGATGGCGTGAGCTCGGTTCAGCTCCAGCTGCGCTTGCTGCCTGATCCGTCTAGCCCTCTCGATCTCGTGCTCAGCTAGTTCGAGCTGTCGCCGAGCCTGCTGCCTCGCATCGTCGGCGAGTGCCTTCTCGGCCATGGCGAGCTTTAGACGTTCCATCACCTCGTCTTTGAGCCGTGCGGTAGCCGCCTGTGCGTCCTTGGCCGGCGTGTGGTCGTCAGCGGGACCGAGCGAGAGCTGCAATTTGGTGACTTCGGCCTCCTCAGATGCAGGAGAAGATAACACAGAGGAGGGGCGGGTTGTATGCTGGTTGTTGGATGTAGGTAGGAGCGGGAGCTCAATGTTCTCAGTGCAGCGCCGAACGGGTTGCGACGATGGAGAATGACCCGGCCGGGTGAGGAAGACGGCGGCCGCGGGACTCGGCATTCCCAGGCCGGGCCAGCTCGATGGGGTCGTGTTCGTAGCCGTCCTAGACACGCATGGCGGCGCCTGGTTCATCTGGAGCTCCGCTCTAGCTTGGCCGGCCGTGCATGTGTCTTGGTGCTCGATGAAGCTCTCCACCCTGCGGTGATCACAGTAAAGAACACAAAATAAATGCTACTGCTAAGATCGAGTACACTACACCCAACGAAGCATGTATTACAAATGTCCAGATTTGGGTTCATGCAAACTAAATGGCATTAATGGCACCGAAACCAGAGACGAGTAGGGAAGGAGTAGAACCCTAATAAAGAAGACCAGTACTGCATGAACACGAATAGTACTGTGGGCACCTGGAGAAGACACGGCCGCAGTCGCATGAGTGGCCGCGGGTGCCGCAGGTCTTGAGGTGGGCCTTGTAGTCGGACTGCACCGCATAGGCCTTGGAGCACTTGGCGCACGCCCACTGCCGGTGGCTGCTGTGCTTGCGCCGGAAGTGCTTCTTGATGCCGACCAGGTCGCCGAGGGCGTGGCGCGGGTCGTGGTGCAGGCACGTCGTCTCCGGGCACACGAACACCCGCTTCCGCACCTCCGACGCCGCCGCGTCCCGCTTCAGCAGCTTCCAAGGCACCTTGTGCCGCCGGCGGTGCATCTGCAGGTTTTGGTCCCGCTGGAACCCCTGCTGGCAGATCTCGCACACGTACCGGTCCGACTCCAGCAGCGTCCTCGGCGACAACGCCACCACGTCCGCGTCCGGATCTAACAATGACCACCACCGGAATCAGGAATCATCCCCGAACAAAAGTATAGATACCATGCGCAAAGAAAGCATGATAAAGATGACTTCAAGATGTAACCTGGAGTGCCCGCTGGCCTTCGCTTCTTCTTGTTGCCAGTGCCATTGGTGCCACCGGGAGGTGGTGGAGGTGCTGGTGGCGGAGAGCTTAACATTGTACTGTACTGTGGTTATCCTTGATTGAGATAACACACAGATTGTTAGAAATGGAGAGAATGCAGCTCGAGGAAGACGAAGGTTTCTATCTCAGGATTCTACGTTGTGCAGTGTGCTACACACTCAAAGAAATGACATAGAAAGGTCGGAGTTGGACTCGTAATGGTTTGAGGATCCTGCTAATGCTGCTATAAATAAAGCTGCTTCAAAGAGAGAGAGAGAGAGAGAGAGAGATCAGATGAGTTGCAAGTTGAGCCGCCCACCACAACGAGGCGATCGGGGACAAAGAAGAAGACATACCCACAAAGAAACAAAAGGGCTCATAATTCCATCATGACGTCCATTGGTCCAAGTTTGCATGCATCAATGCAGGCCAGTCTCCAAATACACGTGAGACCTCTTTTTCTCTCTCTAATAATACCTGCTATTGAGCTTTAGCCTCTGATCACACTACAGTTTGATGGTTTCAACTAGAAATATTAGAAATTAAGTTCCAAGATTAATCTTTCTAGCTATAATTATTACTTTTCTTATCAAACAAAACTGTTCATTTAACATAAAAATCATTTATGGTATTTGTCAGGCACATTTTAAGATTTTCTTGTAACAATTTGCAGCAGTCTTCTATTGCCAATTGTTCAGCATGTGTAATAACATTTTGTTCTTTGGATGAAATTCCATTTTGATTAAAACAAAAATAATAATAAATCTACAGACACATGTATGTATGCAATTGTTTGATGTTATACATATTTTACTAGAATGATTCATCTGCATTTACTATGTTATAAATGATTTTATAACCTCAAGGCTTCCATCTGTTGCTGATGATGACATGGGATTCATACTGCTATGTGAGAGAATGAAGAAGGGTGAGGACCCACAGGAGACCATGGCATCATTCTTCCACTTCATGCCATTCTCCACTGCTGGATTAGAGTAAGCTCAGAGTAGGCAGCTTTTCTTTTCTCTCTCTCTCTCTCTCTCTCTCTCTCTCTCTCTCTCTTCCACTTCATGCCATTCTCCACTGCTGGATTAGACTAAGCTCAGAGTAGGCAGCTTTTCTTTTCTCCCTCTCTCTCTCTCTCTCTCTCTCTTTCTTGCATTAAACATGCCATGCTGTTGCACATAATGATAGTTTTGCACCACCTGCTGTACCTGTTGATGGGAAGCTCATTGGAGGAACTTGGCGGTGTTCTTAATGAACTCCAAGCTTTACAACTCATATCTAAGTCTAAATAAAATGTCACACTGGCCTTTACAAGTTCTTGCCGCATAAAATTAATCAACTCATATGTTTCTGCTGCTGCAAACCAATGTTTAAGATACTGATAAGAATGGGATCATGTGTAACACAAGCACCTGTTTAAGGGCTTGACGAGATATGTGCTTTCTCAAGCTGATGGCAGCTTCACAGATACATAAATTGATATGTTCCCACTGCAGATTTGTAGCAATTAAAAGTCTTGGCATTATACTAACCATGTAACAAAAGGAACCTTTGTCTTCTTTAACAAAAAGAAAGTTGGGATCAGTTCACTTCCATTTGGTAACCCATCGAAAGTGAGTCTTTCTGCGTGCAGGTATCATATCCTTCATGGCTTTTCTGTTAGCTGAAGGAATGAGAGATGATGGAGGAGGATCTCAACACATGCATCTGTCCTTTGGCAATCATCAATCCCAAGCACTGGTGATCCTGAACCTAATCATCTCTGCTTGAGCTAAGCATGTTCCAGGATCTCGCTTTTCTTGCCCTCCCATGGCATCCTCATCTTTATCCTTCACCTCTTCTTCCTTTTGTCTTTGCTTTCCTCTTCTTTGACTCGGTCATGGTTAAAACTTTATCCATTCTTTCGGTCTCGTGTAGAAGGAGAAAAGCTGTGTGTGTGTGAGAGAAGCATGATTTATGTTTGTGTAATCCAAGGGATGCAAAACACTCGTCGATCTTTGTTTGGGAACGGTGATGATCTACTGTTACTATGTCAGATTGTGATGTGGATCACCAATTATGAGACAGATGCTTGTCGTGGCTTGTTGGGTACAGTGTATCTACAGGAATATCTTCAAGCATTGCATCTTTTTTTTAGTTATCAAAATGAAGTCAAATATAGGATTGATTGAAACCTATAGATTGAGAAGCGAAGTTACATCGGAAAAGCAAGTATATTATTGTGTGGTAAAAAAAGGTGACGTAATAGAAGGATCTACAGAGGCCACAGTGGACTAGTTTGATCATGTCGCATCAGTCCACGTCACGACGCAGCAGGGCTGTCGGACACGTGGAGCCCGTTGGACCTTTTACGAGTGGGCGGCAACAGCGGGACCCGCGCTGGGCCCACTCCAACAGGTAGACGAGGTGCATGCAGGCTTCCCTTCCATATATCGTAGCCATGTCGAGCTAGTGGTGGACTCGGCCTAGGGTTTTAGGGTTAGGGTTTCATCTGGACCATGTCCTTGTCTGCTATCTCCAGGCCTTACTGAGCTTGGCCGCATGGCCGTGGCTTCCCTTATTGTCCATTGCGCCTCTCAGCGCTGTCGGTCGTGCCACCCTCTGCTGCTACCATGCACTCCTCGCTTGATCTGACGCTGGCCATGACACATGCATGCATGCTTGAGGGGGTCGCCATACCGAGCTCGATCCCTTTTGTTCTCGAGATCTCTTGAAAGAATATTGCAGGGAATGATACAGCAGTTACATGACAAACGAAATGCTTCGCTCTTCCAACGACGACATGATCCTGTTACTATTACCAACATGCACTCCAAGGAATACAAGACAACTTAGGAGGTCACTCTTGATGTGATCTTTCTCCTCCTCCTCCTCCTCCTCTTCCTCCTGTCTGAGGTCGATCATTATCTATTCCAGTATAGCAATCTCGATCTTAAATACGCGTTGCTGCTTTTGATGAGATCAATTCTTCACTCAAGAGAAGTGCATGCTACCATAGAAGTCTCCAAGTACATTTTTCTCCACCTAAAGAAGAAGCAAAGCCATTCTACTTTTAGTAGGGGGCTACATAGTCATCTCTAGATTTGACTTGTATTGATCAGTATAGTACTGTTTAACCATGTGGACCAATAGCGAACACAGAGAGAGAGAGAGAGAGAGAGAGAGAGAGAGAGAGAGAGAGAGAGAGGCGTGTGGGTGTGTGTGTACAAGTAAAGGAGTTGAAGGGACTTAGTAGGGCATTGTCAAGTATTATATTCTTTAGCTGTCTGCTTCCAAGGAGGTCCCAAGCAAGAAGACAATGAGTTCATACTTGAAAGCTGGATATCATATATTTCTGAAAAGTATATGAGAGATTCCAGCACCACATCCCTTCTTGTCCCCATACCCCAGCTTGCATGTCCTCTTGGCCTTGCTCAAAGCTTCTTTCTTCCATGATAGGAGTGATGAATGGATAATGCCAACTACTGTACGTAATAGCTGTTTCGTTCCATCATATCACCCCTTAGCAACTTTGCCTCTTCCCACCTCATGACAGACACTTGAAGCCTAAAAGATTGGAGCATCTCCACAAGCATCCATTTGGCGAGTCATATGAACGATTCCAGACATTGAACGTAGTGTCTTTGATGTGGATGATGAAGGTACAGTTCTCATTGAGTAACATTGACCATTGTGCTGGTAACAGTTGTTTTTAACAAGGTAGGATGACCATTCAAGACAAATGAGTGTGTTGCGTGATTCTGTAATGGGATAGAATGACCTTATCATTGATAGATCCACTGCATGTCACAAAAGTAGAGCAAGGCAGCCAATGTGAATGAGTCCAAATCAACTAATGCTAGTGCATATAGGATTCTTCTTCCTAGCCTCTACCTTTACTTGCTATTCCCATCCCACCTCTCTTCTTTTAGTTGACAAGTCCCTTTTTGGATGAGCCACCATACCATGTGCTCCCATCACCCTCAGCCATGGTGGTGGATCATTTCAGATGAAAGACAAGCAAAATGAGACAAAAAGAGAGTGGGAAGCACAGAGAGGAAGAACGGCAGCATGTCACACTGGAAGAGTTGGACAGCAAGAGCCTCTCATCACACTCTCAGAAAAGTTTGTGTTAAGAAGAAAGACCTATCTCAGACTTTGTAGTCGTTCGCTTGAGATGAGAGAGCTCTCTTTTCAGCAAATCTACAGCCCAACTCACTCAGCTCCTCTCCTTCTCGGAGGCCTTGTGAGACCACAAAGGAGCTCAGGAACTGGCCACTTTAGGTCTCAATCACAACAATGGAATGTTTAGCATGAGTACTTCCTGTAATGCAACCTTACAGGAAGTAAAGATATTTGTATTTTTAGATCAGTGGTGTACCCTTAATAATTTAATGAGTTAATTATCGAGATGATCACGATCATTGACATTAAAGTCGATCTAAAATATGAAACATCATCAGAGTTCATGGATTAAACTGGATCTAAGTTTGACAATGACAATGACTCGAAAAATTAAGTAAAATTCATGGTGTCAAATTTGCACTATCAGTACACACCAAATATGTGATGATCCGATCTAATTGAATAATTTATTATTGGATCTAAAAAATATCTAAACTTAAATTCCTAATATTGTTTCCATCAGAACTTATAAAATAATATGAGGAATTACACTCTTGTATTCGCGGCCTGGTTTTGGTATCAAGTAAGACTACTGAAGTCCTGGAGCAGATTTCTGGATATGTGAATGAACACATTAGGTTTAAGAAATATACGTTCTCTTGTTCTCCTCATTTTCACAATTTTTGAATATTAATTAGGAATTTAGGATCGCAGGAGTCGATGGGTCAAATTGTACATAAATATAATATCAATAAAATTATAATTATATTAATAAAATATTATTTTTAAAAAATAAATTCAAGTTAACCATTATTGATCGTGATATCGATAATGAACACTATTTCTAATAGTTTATTGATTTCATTTGATAGCTTATTATCATTTGGAAGTGAATTTCAGTCCTTTTGTTTGACTTATCAAGCTACGAAGAGAAATATTAAAATGGTGCTAAAACATCTCGGGGTTGATGCCTTACATATTTCTTGGCAATCATGTGAATACTTCGATGTTCTTTTGAAGAAAGCTAATGAATTATACTTTCTTCTTATCGGATAATATTTGCTAGTCATAGATGCCCTATAAGCCAATTATGTGAGTGATGATACATATGATATACTATGTATTCTTTTTTATTATTAATATTATGATATTATCTCACTTTATGTTGTCTGTTGCATATATCATGATGTTCTTGGATCTGTATAATAGGAATTGTATTATGATGAGATTATAATAATGAGATCGATTCACATTTAAACACAGACCCTAAATAATTTCGGTCATAAGTTACTCGATAGGGACATCAAGATAACGAGATAGATTGGTGTGCTATATGCCCATTCATATGATAGAGATAGTTGATCTCACAACTGCTTGTGTGGGGACACTAAGGATATATTGCAGATGCTCAGTGAAAAATGAGTTCACTAATTAATCTGCTTTCAGAATGTTAGATGATTAATGATACTTAACGTTAGACAACGATTTCGTAGTTTTAGTTGTATGTCTGGTCCTTAGACTTGAGACATCAAAGACACCTTGCTTAAATAATATATTCTTTGACGCCAGACTTACGGGTTTGGAAGTTCTAGATCTGATATAGCCGATTATAAGGAATAGTAGCTATCCTTAGGGAGAAAATTGAGTATCAATAGAAGATCATTCACTCTTGATATCATGAGAGGAATATCTCGCGTATTCTCGCTCAGATAAATCTCTAGCCATGGTCATTTGGATTGAGAGAGAAAGAGTTCTCTAGGAGAATCCGATTAGAGTGAGACTTGGATGAATTTCATATGGGTCTGACGATACTGTCTAATATACGATCTTTGGAACTACAAATATACGGTAATTGAGGACAAATATGTCCAATGTATTAGATTTTTTTATACCGTCTATGGATATGACGTAGTAGCCTAGTACATCCATAGTCAATGAGTAAAGTGAATTATTTTGATATAACAATTTACTAAGTTAGAAAGAGTTCTGAGTCAGAAAGAATTCTGACGGATACAACTCATGGCCAGCTCAGTATTTGGCCCAGAGGGTCAGACATATATGATAGAAGTTACAATGAGTAAAGATTAGAATATGAGATATCAGCGGAGCCCTTATTTTATTGGATATTCAATAAGCCCCTATATTATTGGATCCTGTAGATGAGATCCAATAAGAGCTAATAAGAGATTATTTAATAAAGATCTACTAATTCAATAGGCTTGAAAAATTAGATAAAGATCTAGTACTAATATAGCAGGATATATTAGGGTTAAACTGTCATGAACCTCTATAAATAGGAAGTGATCATAAGCTAGACTCCTCTTGGTCACCCTATCTTATTCTCCTCCATCTCCTCTCTTCCTCAATCGACAACCCCTGTTTGCGGTGTGTGGACAGCAAGAAGGGCGAGCCCCTTCTTAAAGATAATGTAGCCTTGTGGTGCACGTGGAGAGAAAGATTGTGCTACGATTTGAGGAGCATCATCACCCTATCTGTCATATGTATCACTACTAAAGATGAGGACAACTGACATCTTTCATCCTCTCCTATGGATCTAGAATTTTCAAGGATATACGATCTCCTTATGTATTACTTCTAACAAATAACACACAGATCTTTTGATTTGTGATTTCTCTTGCACCAACCTTCTCACGACGACTAGATATCTTTCTTTTAGAAATCTAGTTTGTGATTTTATTTTTCGTACACATGTGATGCTATATTAAGATTTTCCAATAACATTGAGCCCATCTTGATGATCTGATTGAGGAGGGCCATGTCCCGGAGTGTCTCGATAACTATTCCGTTGGTTCAAAGTATGGAAGGGTTTTGGTCGAATCTCTTAGGTTTACAAGTGGCATCTTGGACCAGACTTTCTTAGGTAAGGAGACAGTCATGAGGTTGCATTATTGGGACACCCTTGAGTTGCTTCCTAATTCATCGACTCCAATACTAATCAAGAATTTCATCATTATATGATATGTTGAGATAACCGCATGTAGCTTGTTTAATATAGGTCATCTATGATGGCATTATAAGTCGAGGGATATTGACTACCATGAACTTAGTATTTATTATCTTTGAGTATGAAACCTCTCTAAAAAGTAACGTGTAGGCTCATTATCCAGAGAGGGGAGATTGAGTTGCCCGTTAATCCCTTCTGTAAGAAAGCCATGGGAGAAAATTGTAAGTTCAAGCTTTTGAAAGATATTAAAATATAGGATATCAACAAAATTACATATGTAGACTATGACCCTTTTTGTGCAAGCACTAACCATCATTACAATAACTACCAGAGCATCATCGTGATTTAGGTTGAGACATTCTGTCTCCTCCACTTTAAAAGTTATTTACTAGTCACTTTTAGTTTGGGGACACTTGCCAATGATGGTTTAAGCATATGCTTTATGCCCCAAGGTATTGTCTCCTTCAAAGGTCAGACCATCGATAACGACATTTATTTACTTTCGATTAGCCTATGAAGTCAGAGTGATGGCTCCCGATGCCTCTAGAGGAATCGCCCAAGGTGCCCTTATCATGTGACTTCCTTAATCTAGTCCTTCAGATCGTAACAATCTTTCATGTCGTGGCTGTGATCAAAATGAAAATATCAATACTTGACTTTGATTCTTTTTTCGAGTCAAGTTCTCATTGGTTAAGGGTCTCAAAACAAACCTTTCTCCCTTATCTATAGGAAAACTGATTAGGTTCACTGGGGTTAACTTAAGCTTGGTCAAGAAAGATCAGACTATTGGCCTCTCCTACATCGAGGTGATCTAGGGTCGAGGGTGGATTATGGTCGCTCTTGTCTTAGTCTTTTGTAAGGTTCCCCATGATTGCTCAAAACTATGGCATTGGCGGCGATTACTGTTTTGCTCTTTGAAATACTTTGGGCAATATCATCGATGGTATTTCTACCAATGATCATAAAAGACATGAGAGTTTTAAACCCATCATGACGAAATGGATCACGAGTGACGGGTGAACATTGTCCACGCTTCAAATCTTATTAGTGAACTGATTGATAAAGTTTGTATGCGTCTCCTCCTAGCCTTATCTTAATCCTATGAGCATTATCGTCGAGGGCCTCGGGCATACATTCCCAAGTAAGTGAAGCTAGAACTCTTTCGCTAGCTAAGCAAAAGAATTAACAGAGTGAGGTTTGAGGTGAGCATACCACTCTCTTGTCGATCCCCTTGGGATAGTTCGGAAGACACGACACATTAAGGAGTCTAAGATGTTATATAACAACATCTGCATCTAGAGGGTAATAACATGTTCCACCTCGTTCAAGGGAGAAGGTCAGGTCAACTCTATGTTGGTTCAATCCCCATTCATTCAGGACATACAAGAGGAGCCAATCTCCATCAGTTTTTGTCTCTCATCGTTGGAAATCTTTAATGATTGACCTAATGGAATATGTTGTTACCTTTTAGACACAAATGCCGTTATATAACACCTCAAATGACTTAATGTGTTATGCCTTCCCAACTATCCTAAGGAAGATCAATAAGAGAGTGGTATGCTCACCTCAAACCTCACTTTGTTAGTTATTTTTCTCAACTAGCGAAAGAGTTTGAGCTCCACTTCCTTAGGAATGTATGCTCGAGACCCTCGATTGTAATGTTCCTAGGATTAAGACAAGGCAAATTTTGTCAATTGGTTCACCAATGAGATCCAAAGCGTGGACAATGTCCACCCCTCACTCGTGATCCAGTCCTTTATGATGGGATTAGAGCCCTCCTGTATTTTATAATCATTGGTAGAAAGACCATTGATGATAGTGCCTAAAGTACTTCAAAGAGCTAACTAGTGTATCACCGTCAATGACACGGTTTTAAGCAATCTTGGGGAAGCTTACAAAAGACCGAGAAAAAAGCAACCATAATCCACTCTCAACCCCATATCACCTCGATGGAGGAGAGGCAAACAGTTCGATCTTTCTCAATGAAGGCTTGAGTTAACCCCACTGAACCTAACCAGGATAGAAGTTTTCCTATAGATAATGGAGAAATGTTTTCTCATAAACCCTTGACCGATGAGAACTCCACTCGAAAAAAGAAGCAAAGCTAAATTTTATCATTTTCATTATGATTATGACCACAACACTAAAGATTATTATATGATGAAGGAATAGATTAATGAACTAATATGACGAGGGCACCTCGGGCGATTTCTCCGAATGCATCGGGAGTCATCATGCCGACCTCATGAGCTGATCGAAAGGCAAATAGACATCATTATCGATGGTCTAACCTCTAAAGGAGATATCACCTCTAGTTGTAAAGCATATTCCTAAGCCATCATTGACAAGCAAATAACTTTCAAAGAGGAGGAGATGAAATGCCTCAACCTAAATCACGATGATGCTCTATAGTTACTATAAGGATGGGCAGCGACCCCGCATAATAGGTCATGATCGACATAGGTAGTTTTATTAATATTCTCTACTTTAATGACTTTCAAAAGCTAGAACTTAAAACTAATAATCTTGCCTCTATGACTTCCTTGTTGACAAGGTTCATGGGAGACTCAATCTCCCCCATTGGGATCATGAGCCTGTATGTTACTTTTCGGAGAGGAACCATGCTAAAAAAATAATAAAAATCAAGTTCATGGTGGCCAATATTCCCTCGGCATAGAATGCCATCATAAGACAAACTACAGACAATTATCTCAATTTATCACATGAAGATGAAATTCTTGAGCAGCATTGGAGTCAACGAATTTAGAAGCAACCCAAGGGAGTCCAGATAGAGGTACATCATGGTTATCTCCTTATCCAAGAAAATTTGATCTGAGATACCACTTGTAGACCTAAGAGATTCGGCTAAACCCCTTTTACACCTAGAATCAATGAAAAAAATTGATCGAGACACCCTTGGACAAGACCCACCCTAATTGAGTCATCAAAACAAGCTCAATATTACTCGATGAGATGAAAGTACAATTCATTAGCTTTCTCCAAAAGAATATCATAGTAGTCGCATGGTCACCAAGAGACATGCAAGATCAACCTCCGAGTGGGTCAACACCATTTGGACATCTCTCCCGAAGCTTGACTAGTCAAACAAAGGCCTCAAAAATTCGCTCTTGAATGACAATAAACTATCAATAATGAAATTGATAAACTACCAAAAGCAGAGTTCATTACCAAGGTATAATACCCGTAGTGGCTCGCCAATATTGTACTTGTTAAGAAGTCAAATACAAACCAGAGGATGTATATCAACTACACTGATCTCAACAAAGCATGCTTAAAACATAGTTATCCACTCCCTCGAGTAGATCAATTGATTGATGTCACATCGAGTCATGAGCTTATCATCTTCATGGATATATTCTCATGATACAACCAGATAAGGATGACATTAGAAGATCGAGAGCACACCACCTATTGAGCGAGAGATATATTGCTACTAAGTCATACCGTTTGAATTGAAGAATGCATAGGTGACGTACAAGAGAATTGTTAATAAGATCTTTAAGTATTAAATCGAGAGGAATATTAAGGTATATGTGGATGACATGATAGTCAAAAGCAGGACAACTGATTCATACCTAGTCGACCTATCAAATACTTTTCAAATCCTCAAAATATATAACATGTATCTCAATCCAACAAAACATGTTTTTGGAGTAACCTCAAGAAAAATTTTGGGATTCATCATACATCATTGAAGGTTTTAAACATAAATCTTGAAAAAATGTAAGTCATATTGGATATGCATCCATCTTAGTCGATAAGGGAGGTCCAACGATTGATGGGACGAATGGTAGCTCTGAGTCGATTCTTATCAAGAGTCGATGACAAGTGGTAACCCTTCTTCCGAGCCTTTACAAAATCAAAATATAACATGAGGACTCAGGAATGCCAGGGGGCTTTTGAAAAATTTAAGTACCACCTCACCAGACTATCACAATTGACCTCTATCTCAAAAATAATTCTTAGCCTCTACCATGCAACTACTGATCTAGTTGTAAACTCTGTCCTAGTTCAAGATAGTGTGGGAGATCAAAAGCCCATATATTACGTCAATCATGTCTTGAATGGGCCCCTATTGATCGAGCGATTGACACTTGCATTAGTACTTATAGCAAGAAAGCTTCGTACTTACTTCTAAGAGCATGTCATATAACACCGACCAACCACTCCGACAGGTTTTGTCCTAATTTGGTATTACGAGGAGGTTGCTCAAATGGTCCATAAAACTCAGCAAATTTGACATCCGATACATACAGAAAATTGTTATAAAAACCCATGCCCTAGCAAACTTTATCTAAGAACTGACTCCCTCACAAATGGAGGATAATCTTCTTCTCATCGCCTGAACATTATTCGTTGATAGTTTTGCCACCTCCCAAAGAGGCAATGTCGGGGTCATCCTAAAAGGCTCAGACTAGCATATGTTCAAACAAACCCTCATATTCGAGTTCAAGATCTTAAATAACAAGACTGAATATAAGACACTTCTCTCAAAACTTTAACTTGCACTAGAACTCTAGGTTTAAGAACTAATGGTGTTTAATAACTCTCAACTATCGTGAGTCAATTAGAGGGAAGCTATGAAACTCGAGACACCATTATAATAAAATATCTTACTGAGGTACAAAAGTTGTCCCGCAACTATTTCTGACTCCAAGTGCTTCAAATACCATATGAAAAGAATACCAAAGTAGATGCACTTGTCCGACTAGTGTCCACCCAAGCTCCTGAGCCAAATTGTTTGGTGGTTAGGACCTTATCAAACCGAACTATCACAAAGCTTGACACGATTATGATTGGGTAAGAGCCAAGCTAAATGGATGAGATTATACATTATAAGAAAGATGAGATACTCCCAATTGATCCTGTGGTAGCTAAAAGAGTCAAGCGCCACCAAGCCTGGTATTGTCTAATTATTAGTCGTTTGTCTTAGAGGTATTTTAGTCAACTACTCCTTAGGTGTTTAAATCCTCATAAGATTGAGAGGGTACTCACCAAGGTCCAATAGGGCATTTGTGGCGAGCACATTGGTGGGCAAACCCATGCTTTCAAGGTGCTCTAACAGTAACCAACACTATACAAAGATGCAATTGCATACGTCCAAAGATGTCGTAGGTGTCAAGAATTCGCTCGAGTACCTAGATAATTGATGATCCCCTTAACCCCAATTGATTGTGAGTGGTTGTTCGCTTAGTGGGGATTGACCTTCTCAAGCCTTTCCCACACACTTCGGGCCAACGAAGGTTCCTTATCATTGGAGTTGACTATTTCAGAAAAATGAGTGGAAGTCGAATCGACGATATCAACAACCAAGAGAAAGGTCAAAGGGTTTGTGTGGAGGAACATCATCAATCGCTTCAAGATACCAAAAGCCCTCATCATGAACAATGAGACTCAATTCAACAACCTAAGATTTAAAGAGGTATGCTAATATTATGGAATCCAGCTCAAATTCAACTCATAGGCTCACCCTCAAACCAATGGTTTTACCGAAGTCACCAATCAGGCTCTCCTTGAAGGCCTCAAACGCTGAGTCATAGGATCGAAGGACAACTGGGTGGATGAGCTGCTAAGCATCCTATGAGCCTCCAGCACAACACCGAAAATAAGGTCCATAGAACCACCATTCAACCTAGCCTATGGTACAGAGGCCATCCTACCTCCCGAGATAATATTCTCGATGCCTCGTGGCAAAAGTTTTGATAAGAAACTTATGAGGTTAGACTTTGGGTCGGGCTCGATATGATAGATAAGGTTAGACCCACTACGCATCTATGAGTTTTAAAATATAAAAAGACAATAGCCAAGTCTCCGGCCAAGGTGTTTGCCCACGTGGCATTCGTCTAGGGGACTTAGTACTGTATAAAACCAAGATAAGCAATCCCGCCCGAACCTAAGAAAAGCTAGCACCAAATTAGGAGGGGGTTTTATCCGATCATTGAAGTCATCCAAGATAGAACATATCACTTCAGTATAATGGAAGGAAGAACATTACCAAAACTGTGGCATATCTCAAACTTTAAAAAGTTTTATCTGTAAAAGCCCTTAGGGGGAGGGTTCTATTAAGACACAATTCGAGTCACGAGAAAAGTTTTTTTTAAGGAATATGATTATAGAAGATAGATCGGGCCCCACAAGGAAACTCAAACACCAATCTACAAAAGAAGAAGAAGAAAAAAAAAAAAAAGACGTCATCATCAAACACCAAACATAGAGTTGAGGCTGTCATCCAAAGCCCAATTGATTTCCATTGGAACATCTTGATCCTTGAGGTAGTCATAAAATGGGTCCTCCTTAAGTTCCAGTCAAAGGTACAATTATATATATATATATATATATATATATATATATATATATATATATATATATATATATATATATAATACAAGAAGTATAGGATATTGATATATAATTATCATACATATTTTTTAATGCATCAAATTCATTAGCAAGTGAGACATTAATGCATAATTTATTACTTTTTCTTTATTAATTTATTTTTTATTTTTGATTTACTTGATTTATCCCATATTGCTTTGATTTCTTCTTCTTTAGGTTAATAAATTTTTAATTATAAATATTCAATTTTAAAGTGTCCTAGCTTTTTACACTCATAGTAGATAATTATATCTTTTTTAGGCTCACTTTTAGTCTTTCTTTTTTTTCTTGTTAGATTTGTGTTTTTTTTTTCTTATAAACATTTTAATTTTTTTTGTAAAAAGTGTTATGTCTTCATAATCAATTGAGCTCTTCGAAGGTTTTTCTCTTCTTTATCATAAGCTTTGTATTTTATATTATTAAAGATCCTATGAGTTCTTCAACATGGATGTTGTTCAAGTTTTTACCTTCTTAGATTATTATTACTTTTAGATCCTTATTAATTCAAGATTAGTATAACTTATACTAAGATCTTCTAATTCATTAATAATATTCATAAAATTGATATATATATATATATATATATATATATATATATATATATATATATATATATATATATATATCACTAATAGATTCGTCTAGCTTCATTTTGAATACTTCATAACTATGAATTAAGAGATCTAAAGTATTCTCCTTTTAAAATCATTTATTCATCCATTTAGAATATTTTTGAAAATCTAACTTGACAATATTCTATAAATCAAAATCCATAGGAAGAAAAAAAATCTCATTCTAGTTTTTCAATAAGTGTAGTTTGTCCATTAAACGTAGAAGAACGAGCGATAAAATGATCATTTTGTTTGTCTGAAAAAAATCATTAGATCTTCGCACAAAGAGGGGAGAGTTAATTACTATAAAAACTTTTAAATTAATTTTAAAATTTAACTAAACAATTAATACATTTTGGTTGATTGATCATGTTAGAGTAGCGAGTAAATAAAATACGACTAAGTAATTGGTAAAGAGCAAGTAAAGAGAGGTAAACTAATTCATAGTGGTTTAATCTTCTTAATTTATTGTCACTTTTTATTCTTCTTCCCTCAAGATCATAAGCTTTCACTGTTGATCTTTTTTCTGATGGGCATAGATTAACTATAACTTTCTTCTTTTTCAAACTTTGGAGATAACCTTGACACTCTTTTTTTACAAGAAACCTCTCACCTCCTATAGCTTAGAATTTTAATCAAACTCAAGAGGAGGATCAAACTATACTCAAAATGAGAGCTTATAATACTTCACTAGCATATGAATAGATGCTCTATCAACCAAGCTTGAGTAAGATGTTTATAGGCCCCATAAGACTTTAAGCATAGAATAAAAAATTGAAGTCCTAAAATTTCCTAGTACAAGTTATACTACCATCAACATTGGTGGTTTTATCATCATAACTTTTGATGTGATCATAATTTTGGACTCTAATGATAATATTATTTTAATTTTAATTTTTGGATGATACTACCATCACCCTAAATAATACTACCACCACTTAAAAAATAAATAAAGCACAAATAGTACTTGTCGGTTGAATCAGGTGATACTATCTCTTGGGCTTGATAGTACCACCACCTAGGCTTGGTTTAGGCTACTTGTTTGACTTTTTAACGGGTCCAATTCAGCCTGACTTTAAGCCCAATAGTTTTTTGACAAGTTAGCTTTGTTTCGGCTAAATACCAACTCTAGTTAGCTTAAATTGATATTGATCAAGACCTTGACAAGTCAAACAATTCTTTCGACATATATTCGAAGCTTTCGACATTTGCCCACTATTCCGCTATATCGTCCGATCTTTTGGCACTTCGTTCAAACCTCCAACACATCATCATTTCTTTTGGCATATCGTCTATTTCACTGATATACCAATTTTTCCGTGATAATTAATCTTCTAGCATAATATTCAATTTTTTCGGCATGATGCTCGAACCTTTGATACACAGTTAGATCTCTAGCACAGCGACCAATCCTCCAACTCAATATTTATCTTTTAACATAATAATTTTTTGGACAAAATATTCGACTCTCATACTTTAGTGGTATGAATATATGATTTAAGTTATTTTCTTATGTTATTATCTCAAAAGTATATTAGTCCCATAAATTTATTAATTAATTTTATCATAAAAAATAAGGATTCAAAAAGTTAAATTCAAACAAATTCTACACTTGGTTAAATTCTTGTTTGATAATCTAATTTGTATCCTATGGTTGAACTGTTTGTGAGGGAATATTAAATGACACAGTTGACTAGTCCAAAGTCAAAGCCAAATGTTCCAAGGAGTTCGTAGAAAAAAAAATTTCACATCCCTTTCAAATTAAAAAAAAAGACTTGGAGAATCATATGACTACTAATTTAATTAACTTTTCATATCAATTTTTGGATTTGAATGATCAAATTTATCATGTTTCGTTTAAATTCGATTTTAAAAGTTTTAATCATGATAGGGGTATACTATGTGAACACTTGCACTAACTATGTTTTTCATGAATTATTTTAAAAAAAATATTAAGGTTATTTTTTTAATAAAATTAATTAAATTATTTTAGTTTTGTTAAGTTAGATTTTGATTGTTCAACGTAAGTGTTGATTTAGAGTCAATGGAGACCCTACTCGACATGTATCTCTAATTGAAGTGGTGTCAAAAATAAAATCTTGATGAGATTTATTTAATGGTTAAATTAGTTTGGATTCGATCAAGTGTCAAGTCTTTATGAATGTTAAAATGATAAAAAAATTAATATTTTATTTGATCATAGATACGATCATATATTACATTAAATAAAAAATATGAGATAATAATTGACTAAATCAACTTTAAAGAATTTGGTACAATTAAATTGATTATCTATCACATCATCTTAATAACAATAATGTATGAGATGTCGATAAGGTGTTGGCAATCCTTCAAGTGTTATTTATTATCTTCATATCAAACTTATTTTTATTTTTTTATTAAGTAAAAAATACATGAAAAGAAGAGATAGAACAAAAATGATCCAAATTGTCGTACAGTGTGTTTCTCGAAGAGGTTGCTATAGTTAGCTCGACGACTCCTCCTTTCTCATGATGACCGATGTTGTTTGGGTCAACCCATCATATGAAGTCAATCTCACTCTCGATCGCCTTGCACAACCTTCAGACCTTTCAACTCTTCTGGACTCCCCCCTTCTCCCACTTTATAAGCCCCACGTAAACCCCCTTACACCACTCTCTCTCTCTCTCTCTCTCCCCTTCTCCTTCTCCTTCTCGCAGCAGCAACAGAGACATCATCATGGGGACGTTGGTAGGTCATGTGGCACCTGGTTTTGGCTTTCTGGTGATTGGGTTATGGCACCTCTTCAACCACATCAAGCTCTACTGCACGCACCCTAACTCCTACATCTCCCACCCATGGTTCTGCGCCCCCAAGCTCAAACACCTTGAGCTCTACCTCATCATCCTCGGCAGCATCGCCTCCATCTCCATGGAGCTGATCATCGGCCCCGAGGCCCACCAGCCGTTCGACGCCGACGGCACCATCCCCTCCAACCACCTGCACAACTTCGAGCACGCCTCCATCTCCCTCTCCCTCCTCGTCTACGCCTGCTTCGCCATCGCCCTCGACCGCGCCCGCCCCCGCCCGAGGCTCCACGGCGAGATGACCATGCTCCTGGCCGCAGCCGCCTTCGCGCAGCAGCTGCTTATGTTCCACCTCCACTCCGCCGACCACATGGGCGTCGAGGGCCAGTACCACCAGCTGCTGCAGGCCGTCGTCGCCGTGTCGCTCGCCACCACCCTCCTCGGCGTCGCCCTGCCGCGGAGCTTCCCCGTTAGCTTCGTCCGGTCGGCCAGCATCGCCTTCCAGGGCGTGTGGTTCGTCGTCATGGGCTTCATGCTCTGGACGCCCCGCCTCATCCCCAAGGGCTGCTTCATGAACCGGGAGGAGGGGCACACGGTCGTCCGCTGCCGCAGCGACGAGGCGCTCCACCGTGCCAAGTCCCTCGTCAACCTCCAGTTCAGCTGGTACATGGCGGCCACCGCCATGTTCTCCATGCTTCTCCACCTCTTCCTATCGCGGTCCTACACCGAGGAGCCGCAGTACCTGCCGCTGGTCAAGGACGCAGCTCAAGAGGAGGAGGAAGACTTGGAGTCACAGAAGACGCTGACCGAGTCCGACAGCTTTGTTCCTATGGGGAAACGGTTTAGGCCATTCGAGCTTGAGAGATAGAGACACAAAGGAAGTGCGTCTTGGATCATCATATCATGTCTCCCACTTTGTTCTTTGTTCTTCTTTGTTTGATCCTTCCGTCTTTCTTTGTACAGCTTAGGATACTCTCTTGGCTTCTGGTGCTGTGTGTTTCTTCTACCTAATGAATGGAGGAGATCAATGCAAGTTGCCATCAATCCTTTTCTAGGAAGAGAATAGTTGGTGTAGCTTTCTGCTGCTAGTTTGATCCTTCTTTTTTCTTTCTAAGGTCATCATCATCATCATCATCTAAACTGCACTCTGCAACACAGTAGATTTAAGCAGCAATATGTTGACAGCAGCCTTTATAAACCCCAAATAACCACACCAGTCAGGAGTTGGGGACAGTAATGGCTGAACTTTGACTCCTCTCGTTTGCAATGTTGCAAATTTGAGTTGGGATATTATCCATCTTATCCATCACTTTTTGTGATTTGATATTTACTATTTTTCAGCTTAAATTATGATAAATAAGAAATCACATAAAAATCATCTCATGTGAAGATGAATCTCTAAACTCATATCACCGTATATGATTTATATAAAATTTATACATAGAAGACATACCTCAAAATAGGCCCATATGATATTAACATGTAGAATATTGTAATACCCCAAAGTTATCACACATGAGATAGGGGCACAGGTGGCAATTAGAGTATTCATTTTAGATAATTTTTTAAATACATATCATAAAAGATTTATGATTACAATAGAATATGATAGATGTGTGTCTGGGAATTTTCTTCTTCACATAAAGAGAGCAGAGTATCCATCTCATCAGAGATGAGAAACCTCAGCAAGCAATGCAGAGATAAATGAGGATTATGTTTTAGTTATGCATCCTTATCACAGAGCCAACCCACAGTGTGATGGATATAGAAATACAATTGGGGTAGTGCCCTATAATCTAAGCTTGAAAAACACAATATGATAAGCTCATTTGACTACAGAAAGTTACTTGTCAATTTAAACAATGACTTAATGAAATGATTTCTTTGTCCTGGCTGTGGCTTCAAAGCAACTTCAACTGAAGAACTCATTTATTTGGCATATAACAACACAAATATAGAAGAAACTTTAGCTTCCAAGGCATATATATGGCATAAAAGAAGACATGTAAAAGCCAGCACACAAATCCTGTCTACATCAGTTTCTCTTGAATAGTTTGTATATAGCAAAAGCCAAAGTGATAAGCTTTCTTCTTAGTCCAATGAACATGGTCTGTCATCATCTTTGACTTGCCCACTGAAGCAAGTCTCAATGGAATGGGATGAGGAATCTTTGGATACCTATGATAATGGGTTGCTCCTACAAGAAAACAACTGTCTGTCTTTATCAGGTGAACTGCAACTGCAAAGCATAGCAAACAAGACACATTCTCTTCATCCATCCCTCAGAGAAAGTAGCAGAACAATTATTTTATAAACTATTTCAAAGAGTGACATTACCATAAATATTTTCTTGATCTGATATTAACTGGAGGATTCATATTAACTAGATGAAGGTAAGTTGACCAATAAGATCACTTGCCTTCCAGCTTGAGCTAAATTTAATTAAGTGTTTGATAGGGAGGATATAGTTGGAGGAAGGTTAGTGCTCAGAGTGGAGAAGGAAAGATTATATAGGCAAACCATCTTAGAGGTCAGGAATCATCATGCTTTACTGATGAATTAAAGCTATCATCCAGGAATGACTACTAGCAATAAAGATAGGATGGACCATTTATCCAACAAAAACAGTCCACAATTAGTTTTTATCTGAGAGTTTTCAGGATTTACTAGGGGCCCTTTAAAGATTTTTATATAATCTTTATATGATTTGAGTGTGAATTTAGTCAAATTCAATTTTAAAACAAGTAAAATAATATTAAGATAGAAATAATCGAAGTGAACTGGAAAAGTTCATAATGCAATTCTCATAAATGAATTGTGTTATATATCATCTTTTGCATAATCAAATTTAAAATGTATGATATCAATTTTTAAAAAAATAAAATACATAAAATACGAAAATAGTAGGATCATTGTATATATATCATCTTTTGCATAAACCTCTATAGTATTATTATTGGCATAAGTGAACTATGTTACATTCGATTACAGCACTTATACTATAATTCTGATATAAATATGTACTCTATCATGAGGCTCATCAAAGGAAGAGAACAAGAATTCATGAGAGGTTCATTAAAGGAGAAGAAACAAAGAGGAATCCAACAGTAGAGTATCAGAGAATAATTAATAAGAGACCATAATTGGACACTTTTTTGTTCTTCATTACCTATTATAATTCAAAGTTGGCATCAATGATTTTAGACATATACTGAAATAAGTCAGAATAGGTAATTTAGTTGTCTGCTCAAACATCTAACTGCTGTGCACTTCTCAAATAACAAATTAAACCAATATGAGGAATACTACAGTTCTCACATTCAGCAATAGTGACATAAAAAGATTAGAAATGCAGCCATAAGAGAAAAAAATTGCAATTTCATCGGCCAAAAATAACAATAGTTTGGAAGGCACTGTGAAAGAACAAATTCAGATCACATACAAATAAAAGCTAATTAGTTCTGAGAAAAGCAGGACAAGGTAACTCTTCTTAGCAGCAGTACCTCTCCCAGCTGAGCATCCAAGACTGGAGAATACCAGTATCCATATTATCATGCCACTGGTACCTCTGGGGCCACCAGTACTGCTGGCTTGACATATTCTTCTTCATCTTTTGGTGGATGAATCGTGACAAGATCTGGAAGGGGCGTTGTAGGACCCTGCTTTCCCTTTGGATCCCAATCCAGCATGATCTTGACCTTGATTCCAAGAACACCCTGTTCATAACAACAGGTGAAACTAAAATTAGGAAAAGAAAATCTATATCCAGATATCTGTACCAGCTAAAACTGATCAGTCTCACATCTAATGTTTTTGAGGAAAAAAGGAGCACTGGAAAAGACAAACAGCAAATAAAAATGTGACAGGCAAATAAAAACATTGGATCCAACATCGGAAAAAAGTATGTATTAGGCTATCGTGAAGACCATAAAATGGTATATTTGAGCATGAAATATATGGAGACCTTGATAATATTAGATGCTAACCTGTCTTAGTAGAACATGCCTCACTGCTGAGTCAATATATTCATTGACTGGCTGACCAGAAGATATCATGTATCCATCCTTGAACTTCATAGACTTAGCACGCTGAGCCCTGAGCTTTCCACTCACAATTACCTAAAGAAAAATGAAATAAGACACCAATCCCCACAGAAAAAATGATGCATCATTAGGACCAGAGTATACCTCACATCCCTTAGCACCACTCTCCATGACAAACCTCAATACACCATAACAAGCCCTGGAACATAAGCAAACCAAACACCACTTTAATTCCAAAATCTAATCCATGAACTGTACATATTTTAAAGAAAATCTGTCCACCATTAACTCTGAAGTTAACAGTCACAAGTGGAACTCACATGTAAACAAATGTCACATACAGGAACATACCAGAAAACATGTTATGGAGAATGAGAAAAGAATAGATTAAAAATACTATACTAAGATAATGAATCCTCGAACGAAATTCATTAGAATTTCTCTGGTGACCTATGTTTGACTTTACAGTACTAATAAATTGGTGAATTTAACTAACCACGGATATAAGATAGTAAAAGGCTCTACAAAATTACAGCACATCACAGACACAACAGTGTCGTAGCATCATGTAGAACACAAGACACACTTCCATTCCTGCCAGAATTTATGTTAATCAGTCTTTTTAAAGACTGATAAAGAACGATACACGTCAGAACAAAATATTATATTCATAATCAGAAACCTGAAACAAAAACAAAAAAACCATAATCAAATGAACATCATAGATGCACATATACATTTCAATGGCCCAGTAGTAAGGAGGACATCTAAGATAACTGATGCTGACTTTTGATAAAACAGGCCAATTGTGAATAATCAGACAGTCAAAATATTACTTGATGTCACTATCAACGAATTTGACGCTTGAGAAAAATTAAAAAAAAACAAAAAATGGACACAAACACGTCCAAAAATAACACCTACATTTCATTAAATGGATGAACATGTCCTCTGAAGTTCCTACCATAAGATCTAGAAATATCAAAAAGATAACTACATCAAGAACAAACTTGATATGGTCACCTTCCAACACAAAGATGGCCATTACATAACCCATTTGATTTCTAGATGACAGACATTGCAGACATCAAAAACATACAAAATCATATTCAAACTATAAAAAAGAATAACTTTCCAATGACGACTAAAATTTGTACAAAATAATAGCTAAAATACCACCTGATAGCACACAAAAGTTAAGATAAACAAAGAACCAAAACTCTATTAGTTCCTACGGAACTTTTCGTCGTGTATCTGAACCTACATTTCCATGTTCTCATCTACCAAAAACCCATTGAGTTATTTATACAACTGAAACCAGTTTCGCAAACGAATGGCAATGAATTAGTAAACATGTTGCCAAATGCTTCCAATTATAAGATCAAGAAACATCATGAACCTATCTGCAGCTATAAAAAAATGACAAACATGAACAAGATACATAATATTAAACCATGCAAAGAAATTATCTAAATTACCACTGTAATTTAAATGATGGCCAATAGACCACATAACATACTAAATAGCATATAAGAGTTAGTCTTGACAACCATGAAACAGAATTCATGAGATACAGTTTGAGTAGAACCATAATTCTAAGAATAGGTGCAATACTATTGCTCTCACATATGCAAGTTTGACCACCTATTTATAACATCGATAACAATTAAGTAATTTAGTACCACGTTTAAACAGCAATAATGAAGAAAAGTGTCACAGTTAACAACAAAGCAATAGGAAAAGACTTCTTCCATCAAATCTAGATTTGAAACAAAAGTTGAAATAGTTCTCAACCTCCGAACAGCAAGGCCGCCAAGAAGCTTGTAACGGAGCGATTCAGCCTGAGCAATGGCACACAGCCCCCTATTGTTCACCTTCTCCGCGTAGAGCTCCACGCCGTTCTCCGGAAAGTTGAATCTTTTCTGCACCACCGACGTCAACTCCCTAATCCTCCTTCCCTTCTCACCTAAACCAACCCAACAAGGAATCAAACACTAAATACCACCTAACAAAGCGTGAAAATCGAATCAAACTCCCAAAAGTAACAGATAGCTCACCGAGGACGTTCTGGGTGCGGGTCGCCCGGATGATGATCTCGGTCCGCATGGGCGTGACCCGGACCTCCACGCCAGAGTAGCCATCCTCTGCGAGCTCCCTCGTAAGGACCTCGTTCAACTCAGCGAAGAACACCCCATCCGCCACAAACTACGCGAGACGGAAGGGAATCAAGCCAATATACTTAATTGAGAGAGCGACGAAAGAAAACCACGGGAAAAGAGAAAAAATTTGGATCGGAACAGGAGCAACCTTTCGTTTCTTACTCATCTGGGTCGCCATTTGCGAGGAGGGATTAGCAGATTCGTCGGCGCCGCCGCGGCCGCTGCCCTTCAGACTGGTCGTGCGTTGGACGTTGAAACCCTAGAAGAACATAAAAGGCGCAGTTGTTCCTTATATCCGAGTTCATCGAGAGGATCGGACGGTTAGGACGAGATGATCATGAAACAGATAGTTTAGATGGATATTTTGAGTTTTGAAGTATCAAAATCCATCGATCATTGGCTGTAAATGGTCTTCCATACTCGTTATTGATAGGGTAAATATTGAACCCATCGATCTATTAGTTTCATCATGTTAACCCAACAATCATATCGATTCTTTAGGACTCTTGAGTCACCTCGATAGGCACAAGCAACCCTTTACACAACGTCGTCTATTGAGGGGTTATACTGATAAGTCATCAAGGATCCGAGATCCGAGATCCGAGAACTAAGACAAATAATTTGATTATCATCTTAAGATATGTGATTAAGATATTAAATTAAAATTATTTAGATCATCATCATTTTCGAGCAAAGGACTTGATGTATTTTAGATGATAGTTTGTCTCATATCTTTTATATATATATATATATATATATATATATATATATATATATATATATATATATATATATACTTTAAATTATTATTTGACGAATTGAACTATTTAAATAAACAAAAGTAAATGAAAAAGATAGTGAGATCTTGATATCAAGGGGATATGATGAATTTAGTAAATATTAGAGACTTGATTAGATTGGGCCTTAGTAATAAATCTAGAAACAATAGAATTAAAAATAGGCAAAGCCAAATCATTATTTTAAGAAAATAAAGGTTTAAATCAAAAATAAATTTTTGTTCAAGAGTGAAATCTTATTGAAACTATCTATATATCTTATTCATTCTTCAAAAATATACCACATCCCAAATCTGATGAAATAGAATAAATTGACATAGTATTTTATAAATACATAATTATCATAAATATATCATTTTTTATTATTTTCGATCGCCTGAAAGGGACACAAGACACATCTTTTTTTTTTTCAAATTTTTTTTTATCTGTAATGGACCTCTCAATAGGATTCGTACCCAAATGAGATTCTGGCCATCCAAAATAAAAAGAAAACGAATTGATAACTATAACTATATATTTCTAACTATGAACTATATAAAACTACTTCTAACCATTATATATATAGGTTCATTCAAATTTGTGTTGTGTTGAATCGAATCACTTGTCACATTTAGACATGAAAAGAAGAAATAATAATATGAATCTGGTCTCTCCTTTGAAATATATATACACACACAACTGGTGTGATCAAATATCCCATCTAAAAGCAAAGTCCAGCCTAAATTGCAAATTGCTCTCACTATATGCATTTTGAGTTCCATATGTTGTACGTAGAGCAAGACATGCTATGCTATATTATCTACAAGTCCATCCTTGAAATGCCAGGCATGTCAAACGCATAATGTTAGTTTAATCTCAACCTGGTAATGAGAAGAACACTGCAATCATATGGCATTAAGAGCACCTCATATAAGAAAACAAGCAAAGCCACTTCACTGGCAAAACAAGCAGAAATCAGCTGTGAAATATAATGCATGATGATATGTCTAATAAAAGGAACTAATTGTAGGATCAGTTCTAAATGGATTTTTACTTTTTTCTTACCTTCAGCTGCCCACTAGGCATCCGCCAGAAATAGAATGTCATATTATAAATAGTTTAACACTAGGTACTTGAGAGATCCTACTGCCAACTGACAAAGAGAAGATTTAAAGGAAGGACAATGTCATGCTACATTGGCTTAACCGGGTTTTGCATCAAGGAAATACCAATGTAGACAATGAACTCCAGCTAAATCAGTACAAGTATCATGTGCGTTCATTAAGAACATGTCTGGTACAAGCATCAATCCGAAGAAGAGAGAAAAAGTGATTATGTTCTGGCGACTGGTTCAAGAGCTTCAATCAGGGCCACGCTGTTTCCTCGAATAACCTGCAAAAAAGGTTACATTTTCAATATCTTCAAAAAGAGACGAAAGACAAAAGAACCCCAAGGAAACACTTCATAAAAAGCACTAGAGATCGCATAATTGAACAGACACGATTATTGCTGCAAGAAGAACTCACCACCATGCCAATATCATTTTTCTCATTGCCATTCACCTCGACTGTGTTGTCAACAACAAGATTCATAAATTGGTCAAATCCGCGGAGCGTACCGACAACGACCCGGTTTGCATTCAGTTTTACTGCAAATATGAGCTTACGTGTGAAAAGGACATGAAAGATTAATCTATTCAAGGAGTGAAAAATTTAAAGCACATGAAATTTGACCTGCTGGCAGCTTGTCATGTTATGCTGAACAAGGCAATTCTACAACCTTACCTGACCTGCTGCTATTGCTATCTACCTATCCACTTAACACTAAGGAGATCATCTCTATTATGTCATCATGTCTATCAATTTTACTATGGGGTCCATTAGTGCTAAACAAATAAGATTTATGCTCCCTCCCATCCAATACTACTTAGTTATCTATTAATTTATAATGGAAAAGCTTTTCTCCTTGATGTTCCCTACCATTAATGGTAAACTATGTAGAAGGGTGTAGAAAAAACTGGACTTGACCCCCTTTTCCCCAAATAGTTACAAGGGTAGGTCATCCGAGTAACTAACTTAATATTTTTCAAGGCCACTCAGCACTCATCAATGACTAAACAGCATCTTGAACCATCTAGAAAAGTTGCATAGCACTTTGCAGTTTCCATAATCTACATGACAATATAGATCACTGGTTTGAATTCGGAGTATTTTTACATTCCATCTGATTCACACAAAAGTTCCCCCAAAGTGCTTTTCAAGCAAATCTTGGTTTTAAGACACCTCTAGCAACAGCATCCTCCGTTAATAAAGACCACAATATCCACCTTCCCTATACAATCACTTCACTTTTTTCATCTTATAAAACATCTGCTTTTTTGCATTTCCTCTTGCATATATTAGCTCACAAGTTAAAGGGATCAAAGCGTATTGTATTTCAAATATCTTCCAATTCTCCAATATCTCTTATCTTCATCTGTCACATTATCGTTGTCTAATAATCACATGTTTTCCCATCTATGCTCCTGTAACGAATGCTTATTGTCTAAATATAATATCTATAACTCAAACTGCAAGCTTGTTCAAAATCAAACAGTTTAGAATTACAATTAAATTCTCAACATGCAACCAGATGCCCAATTACTCAATGAAAAGAAGCAAAACCTTTTTTGGTAGCAAAATATAGCAAGTTCACGAGAAAAATGATCCATATTTAAGCATCTTGGAAGATTCAAACACTTAAAGATGCAATTCCTGTCTTGTACTTTTGTCTGTTCTAATTTTCTTGTAGGATTAGTTTACCATGTAATCACAAATAGTACAACTAAGGCCCCAGAAAATTCAACTACTAATGACAAATATTAAAAGGTCTAAGTCATAGGAAAAGTACAATAGTTTTACAATCTACCAGGGGCCTAAATATTCATACTGTGTTCAAAATTGATGTATTGACAAGTATCCCCTGAATCATCACAGAACGAATCCACCAATGATGGATACAAACAATGAGAAACTTAAATAAAAGAATATTTAATTAAACCAGAAATGACATTAAAATATATATACTATAAGATTGGTGATGAATTTAAACTTAATGATAACTTAACATGAATGTGGAAAATGAAGAAGAGATCCATGATTCAGATTTGTGATGCTAAATCTATGTGCTATTTTGCATTATTATTTTCCTAGTACAAATTATTAAGGTATCACACTATGTAAATACCAAAGTCCGAGAAAGAAGCATTAACTAATACTACAGATTATTGAAGGCATCAAAAACTTCTATTAGCGAATATATTAAGGAAATAAATTTAAAGGAGCCCAAGAGAATCGTACATTCACTTTTCCTACTGTTAGAGCAGGCAACATATGAAACTAAAAATCAAGATTAAAATTTTTCGTCTATCGCCCAAGTTTGTAGCTTTCCCTCAATTTCCTCCTGGTCACTCACCCTACGAGGAAAACCAAGAATAATCTCCACAAGATCATTTTCCACCAGGAACATGCCTATATTTCATCTCAATCGTCTCAACTAGCTTTTTCGGGATTATATAAAGAACACTAATCCAAGATGTGTCTCATAAAAAAAAAATGCTCGAAATGACAATGAAAACCCAAAGTGGACTGCTTTCGCCAAGAAAAGAGCGCAAATAAAAGCGGAATCAAATGACTACGGCAGGGGGCACTCACTCTGGAGCTTCTTGTCCATGTACCTGAAGAAACAAGCAGGCACCGGAAGGTACCAAGAATCGAAAAGGAGTCAGCACATAGATTGGTTAAAGACGCGAACAAATAGAGATTCCAAGGAAGAGATTGAGGAACTCACTTCTTGAGATCCGGGGGTTGGCCCGATCGGCTCATGGTGATGAGAAGCGAGAAGGAACCTACGGCTCTCCAACGACACTTGCAGCCGCTCGGGAACACTAAACCCTAGATGTCGTTTGGGTGTCTGAGGTCATCGATGTAGCGGACACGCAAATAATAGCTTTAAATAAATAAATAAAATATTGGCCGAATTCGGTAAGGAAAAATTCGAATTTTATGGTTTTTTAGACGATTTCCTAAGAAAATATTTATATTTTGAATATTTTTCAAAAGATATGATTTTTTACTTTTAAGTAATACTCATAATTTAAAAAAAATTAAAATATTTCTTAAAAGTTTTTAATATATTTTTATTATTTTTAACTATTATAATATTTTTATTTAGCATATTATAATTTTTAATAATAATTTGTAGTATTTTATTCATATACTAAATAATATAAATATTATTAAAAATATGATAAGTGATATCATATCGTATCTCTTTGATCATTGTAATATTTTTCTTAGATTTATAGTTAACTTAGTTAAAGCTATGAGTCTATTTTATAATATTTTTATTATGATAGTCGTAACACTATAGTGTGTAAAGAAAAATCATGTAATAAATCAAAACATTATAACAGAATAAAGAAATTTTAGGTAATAGTTTGATTATTTTTTAAATTAATATTATTTAAGAAAAAGTAGAATGAGGGGGTACCGATTGAATGTTTGGCAGATGACCCAGATTTAACCCATATTGGGTTTTAGTGAAGCCCATAGCTCAAAACATCACTTATATTAACATAAAACCTAGATTATGTGGCTAGGGATTGAGATTAAGAGAGCAGCGACGGTTAAAAACGTGGATAAAAGAAATAATACTGTAGATTAACAGTAGAGACCAGAAAATAAGAGATTCAGGAAAGGGAAGAAGACAAGGACAGGAAAAGACTATTCTCAATCATTCAAATATCATGTTAGATAAGTTTGTAGTGGATTATTATTGTGATCTCTTGGGAAGGTTTTAGATATTGTGCTTAGGATTATATTCCTTGTATCCCTGTGATTCTCTTGTGGCTATTGCTTTGGGCTTGGGCAAGAAGCCTTGAGATCTGTATATTCATTATTTTGATAGTGGATTTTCTCTGGCTTGTCCCGTGGTTTTTACCCTTCGAGTTGAATGGGTTTTCCACGTAAATCTTGGTGTTCATCTGATTGTGATTTCTGTTTGATTCCGCAGTGTGTGACGGTCTGCTAGTATTTGTTCGTATACAAAGTTTATTCCTGTTTTATTCCTATCAACTAGTATCAGAGCAGGGTTTTGGTGGTATTTAATCTTTTGTATCAACAAGGAGGCCGGTAATGTTTCTCGTATGATTAGTTTAAATGGAAACAATTGGATGATATGAAAGCTAAGAACGGAAGATCTCTTGCATTGCAAAGATTTATATGGACTTTTGCAAGGAGACAGTGCAAAGCCCACATCTATGACAGATGATGAGTGGAAGAGGTTAGCTCGAAAAATAGTTGGCTTTATTTGATACTGGTTAGATGATAGTGTCTTTCACCATGTTTCTACTGAATGTTCTGCTTACTCTCTTTGGAAAAAGTTAGAAGATCTTTATGAAAGAAAAACGGTTGACAACAAAGCTTTTTTGATCAGAAAACATGTGAACTTGAAATATAAAGAGGGTACTTCTATTCCTGAGTATTTGAATGAAATGCAGAGTATTACTAACCAGTTATCCTTTATGAAAATGTCTCTTGATGATGAGTTGCAGGCATTGTTACTTCTCAGTTCTTTGACAGAAAGTTTGGAGACATTGGTGGTTTCCCTCAGTAATTCGGCACCAGATGGTATTGTCACCATAAGTCAAGTAACAAACAGTTTGTTGAATGATGAGTTAAGGAGAAAGAATTCAGCAACTTCTCAGATTGATTCACAAGCACTTGTCTCAGAGAATAGAGAAATGTCAAAGTAAAATGATAGAAATGGTTCACGTGTGGGTAGAAGTAAGTCAAGATCAATAAAAGATATTGTTTGCTATAATTGTAGTGAGAAAAGATATTACAAGAATCAGTGCAAGCAACCTAAGAAGAACAAGAAAAGGGGGAAAGAAGTGGAGTATACAGAGTCAAAAGAGAATATCACAACTACAGTACAAGGTAGTGATTATTTGATTTTGTCTACTGTCGATGATATTTTTTCTTGTGCGTGCCAAGATCTCGAGTGGATAATTGACATAGGTGCTTCTTATCATGCTATACCACGGAGAGAGTTCTTTGCTACTTACAGGTCTGAAAATTTTGATGTTGTCAAGATGGGCAACTATGACACAACAAACATCATTGGCATGAGTGATATCCATATAAAGACTAACTTTGGTTGCAAGTTGGTGCTTAAGGATGTGAGACATGTGATTGAATTAAGACTGAATTTAATTTCAGTTGGAAGGTTGGACGATGAATACTTTGATATCAGATTTCATAAAGTGCAGTGGAAGCTCAGTAAGGGTTCTCTTATTGTAGCTAATGGGAAGAAATGTCATACATTGTACAGATTACAGGCTAAAGCTTATGGTGAACAGTTGGATGCTATAGAGAAAGAATTCAGCATAGAGTTGTGGCATAGGCGACTGGGACACATGAGTGAGAAAGGGCTGCAAGAACTTTCTAAGAGAGAGATATTGCCATACCTTAGAGGTATATGTTTGAACCATTGTATTGATTGTTTGGCTGGTAAACAACATAGAGTTTCCTTTGTTAGTCCTGTTTTATCTAGAAAAATGCATGTCTTGGACCGTGTCTATACAGATATGTGTGGTCCTTTAAGGATAAAAACTCCTGGTGGATCTGTTAATGTTCCTAGTATCAGTGGTGCACTTTATTTTATTACTTTTATAGATGACTTTTCCAGGAAAGTTTGGGCCTATGCTTTGAAAACTAAAGATCAGATTATTAATGTTTTCAAAGAGTTTCATGCCATAGTTGAAAGGGAGACAGAAAGGCAATTAAAATGTATAAGATTAGATAATGGTGGTGAGTACACATGATTGTTTAATTATTATTGTACGTCACATGACATCCAGCATGAGTTGACAGTCTCTGGTACGTCTCAGCATAATGCAATTACAGAGAGGATGAACCACACCATCATGAAAAAGATCAGATGTATGCTTTCACAGGCCAAGCTACCCAAAAGGTTTTGGGATGAGGCTTTGAGGACTGCAATTGATGTAATCAACTTATCACCATATACAGCTCTAGATGGTGATATTTGAGAGCATGTATGATCATGGAAAGATGTCTTATATAGTCATTTAAGAGTATTTGGTTGTCGTGTATTTGCACATGTTCCAAACAATGAGAGGTCCAAGCTAGATGGTAAGACAAAATATTATATTTTTCTTGGTTACTCACATGATCAGTTTGGTTACAGGCTTTGGGATCCATAAAAGCAGAAGGTGTTCAAAAGCAGAGATGTCTTCTTTGAGGATCAAACCATTGAGGATTTGAAGGAGGCACCAACTAAGACTTCTGCAGAGGGATTTGTAGACTGTGACCCAGTTATTCCTCCAGTATATCAGGGTGATGGGGGAGATGTGCAGGAAGATGATGCAGAGCCAGATGTTGATCTACCTGCAGGACATGTTGAGCAGGAAGAAGAAAGAGAGCAAGTTCTCACAGAACCTCAGTTAAGAGTATCTTCTAGACCACGTTAACCTTACAGAAGATATTCTACATATGAGTATGTGATGCTTACTGATGCAAGTGAACCAGAGAGTTACCAGGAAGTAGTTGAAAGTAAGCAAAAAAAGAAGTGATTTATTGCTATGCAGGAAGAGATGAATTCTCTGCAGAAGAACCACACATATGATTTGGTGCAACTACCAGAGGGAAGTAAGGCCTTGAAGAACAAGTGGGTTTTCAGGTTGAAGACTCAAGAATATTATTCTCAACCAAAGTATAAAGCTAGATTGGTTGTGAAAGGCTTTGGTCAAAAGAAATGTATTGACTTTGAAGAAATTTTTTCTCCTGTTGTTAAAATATCTTCTATCCGTGTTGCTCTTGGTATTGCTGCTAACCTAGTCTTGGAGATTGAACAGTTAGATGTGAAAACAACTTTCCTTCATGGTGATTTGGAGGAGAAAATTTATATGGAGCAACAAGAAGGCTTCAAAGTCAAAGGTAAAGAAAATCTTGTCTGCAAGTTGAAGAAGAGCTTGTATGAGCTGAAGCAAGCTCCAAGACAGTGGTATAAAAAGTTTTATTCATTTATGATTGAAAATGAATATAGAAGAACAACTTCAGATCATTGTGTGTACATCAAACGGTTTGATGAGAATTTTATTATTCTCTTACTTTATGTTGATGATATGCTTATCATTGGGAAAGATATGTCTATGATTAGCAGGTTGAAGAAGGAACCGAGTGAGTCTTTTGCAATGAACGACATGGGCCAACAAAGCAAATACTGGGCATGCAGATTTCTTGTGATAGAAGAAAGCGAAAGATTTGGTTGTCACAAGAGAAATATATTGAGAATGTATTGGATAGGTTCAGTATGAGTAATGCAAAGCCAGTTGGTTCTCCTCTTGCAGGTCACTTCAAGTTGTGCTCAGATCAGAGTCCGTCAAAGTGATGAGGAGAAGGAGAAAATGCAAAAGGTTCCTTATATTTTAGCAGTTGGAAGTTTAATGTATGTAATGGTATATACGAGGCCGGATATTGCATATGCAGTGGGTGTTACTAGCAGATTTATTGCAAATCCAGGTAAAGAGCATTGGGCAGCAGTAAAGTAAATTTTTAGATATCTCAGAGGAAGTTCTAAAGTTTGTTTAAGCTTTGGAGGTGGACCACATGTGTTGACAGGTTACACAGATGCAGATATGACAAAAGATATTGACACAAGGAAGTCCACATCAGGTTTTATACTTACTTTTGCAGGGGGAGCTGTGTCATGGCAGTCCATATTGCAAAGGTGTATTGTTCTCTCCACCACAGAGGCAAAATATATTGCTGCTACAGAGGTTTACAAAGAAATGTTATGGATGAAAGGATTCTTACAAGAATTGGGGTTGAAATAGAAAAACTATGTGGTGTATTGTGACAGCTAGAGTGCCGTCCATTTGTGTAAAAACCCAACATTTCATTCCAAGTCAAAGCATATAGATGTCAGATATCATTGGATCAAAAATGTGCTTGAAGAGAAGCAGTTAAAGCTTCAGAAAGTTCACACAGATGATAATAGGGTAGACATGTTGACAAAGACTTTGCCGAAAGAGAGACAAGATATGTGTCGATAGTTGGTTGGCATGACTTCACGTTGAGGAGTCATGAGACAACCTCCCTTATGAGCTGAAGGGGAAGGTTGTTGGGCAGATGACCCAGATTCAACCCATAATGGGCTTTAGTGAAGCCCACAACCCAGAACCTCACTTATATTAACCTAAAACCTAGATTAGGTGGCTAGGGATTGAGATTAAGAGAACAACGACGACTTAAAACGTGGGTGAGAGAAAGAAGACTGCAGATTGACAATAGAGACAAAAAAATAAGAGATTCAGGAAAGGGAAGAAGACAAGGACATGAAAAAACTATTCTTAATCATTCAAATCTTAGGTTAGATCAGTTTGCAGTGGATTCTTACTGTGATCTCTTGGGAAGGTTTTGGATATTGTGCTTAGGATTATAGTCATTGTATCCTTGTGATTCTCTTGTGGCTATTGCTTTGAGCTTGGGCAAGAAGCCTTGAGATCTGTATATTCATTATTTTGATAGTGGATTTTCTCTAGCTTGTCCCATGATTTTTACCCTTCGAGTTGAAGGGGTTTTCCACGTAAATCTTGGTGTTCATCTGATTGTGATTTCTGTTTGATTCCGCTGTGTGTGACGGTATGCTAGTATTTGTTCGTATATAAAGTTTATTCCTGTTTTATTCTCATCATTAAAAAGTATTTGATATTTTTCTTAAAATCTATCTTTTTTTAAATTAGTCTAGCTTTTTATTTTTTTTTTTATTTTTTACTTTTCTTATATCTCCAAAATGATGTCGATAAAATAAAAAATACTTACATTGTATCCACTCAAACCGATCCAGAAGGTCTAACCTTTATTGTTGCAATGTTAATTGAATAATATTAGAATAAATACTATATACAAATACTATAATTAAAAAAATAAGAATATAAAATAACATATAACCTTTTATGGGATTTCAAAAAAGTATTTTATTGGTTTCAAGATAAAAACATAAAAAAGGATTTTGACTTGTATATTAATTAGAATATTTTTTTATCAGGATTATAATATTTTTTCCACCCATACAAAAATATTATATATATGGGATGAAAACTCAAAATATAATATATATTAAAATTTCATCCTTTGTGAGGTTTAAAATATATATATATATATAATCTTATTGGTCACAGAATAAGAACATGTAAAAATATAGTATTTTTAAGTTAGGTTGAAATGTTTTTGACATGGTATAAAAAAACACTAAACTGGATGGGTTTAATCCATATGAATTGAATAACAATATTTTTATATTTGAAAAGCCATGTTTTTTATATAATTAGTTTATAAAAATTTATCTTAAATATCAGAAAAGAATATTTTATTGTTGTTACTTTTACTAACCTGAAGCCAACTTAGCTTTGTGTTATATCTTGTTGGATCTCCAAGAGAACTCCAACAAGGTGACTTCTTAAGAACCAAACTTAACATTAATATCTTCTCATGAAACAATAATAAAGAAAAATCATGTATAGTTTGATTTTTTTTATATTCTGAATTTTTGAGCTGACAAAAAATATCTCTCTTTTTTCATGTCTATATTTGAGTCGATAGCATTATTTTATTTTTTATTTATTAATTATATCTTATAATGGATATGGGAAATATGACATATAAGCTTTTGATAGTTCAGACTCATCTTGGCTCTATGATTCGACAAATCAGACAATCATAAAAAATTTAAAAATATTATAATATGAAAAATATCATTTTGTTTTTTTATTCTAAAGGAAAAGTTTGTTTTTTAATCAAGATTCACTTCAAAAAATCTACTAATAATAAAATAAAATAAACATAAATCTAAGTCCTACGTGTATACACGTACCATGTAAAAGCTATAAACTCACATATGCTAAATAGGGGTAAATTACGTAATTTTATAGTTTCCGAGCATCGATAAATAAATGAACCAAAAGAGGAACGCATACACGAAACGGGGAGAGATCATAGACGACCAATCACCAAAAATGGCGAGCAGCGGCGCGGCGAAGAATCGTAAGAAGGCAAACCTCGTCGATCACTACTCCATCAAGCATCTCCTCGATGAATCGGTCACCGAGGTCGCATCCCTTCCCTCCTTCAACTCCTTTCCGCCTCGATGGACCTCTAGGGTTCTCCTTGTTCGCCTCGATCCCTCCGCCTCCGATTGGTCGTCAGGGGTTTTAGGTTGGAGATGGTTTGTCTTTGGTTCAGGTCGTCAAGAGTCGGGGTTACGCGGAGGACGTGAGGTTGAGCAACGTGAGGCTGCTGATCGGATCCATCATCATCGCCATCGCGCTTCTTGCGCAGTTGTACCCCAAGAAATTCCCTGAAAACAGGGAATTCCTTATTACTTGCATCGGATTATATCCTTTTACTCTTTGTTTGGACCTTTTTGGTCTGCTAACACAGACACACACACACACACACACTCACAAAAAGGTTAGCATTTGTGCGGAGTTTGTTTCTTCTTTGACTTGGGCAAGTATGTAGTGTTTAATGGCCTGTTGCAGTTCATTAGCTATAGGAAGGAGAAGAACGCGTTCCTATTCACTTATCCTCCTCCTGTAAGTTTCTTTGGCTTGAATTAGTATCTAGAAATTACCTGGTTTTGGTTTTAGTGTAGATGTTGATGATATAACTTTGGGTTATTATTTCATATAATCTGAGGTACACTGTTGATATTCTTATATGAGTTTGTTTGTCTTCAAGAACATTTTAGCAGAAGTATAAATGTAAGAACGATTAATAAGTCTCATGCATGACTTTGTCAATTAGATTCAACACAAAATACACAATTCCCTGTGGAGTGCTAATTGTGCCAGATTAAAGAGGGATTCCTGCACTTGGAAGGGTGCTCCCCTATTTAGCAATTACACTTTGTAATTAGTTACCTTTAGCATCTCGGTTCTTATATTTTCAAAAATTATATTACGATCTTTATACTTATGACTGTGAAGCATTGATATCCGATTAAAAAGGTAATTTAACAGGGTTAAAAATTAAAAAAGAGAGAGGGGTTTTAGTGTAGCAATGAGGTTAAATATTTAACTTTCGTAAATATGGAGATCTCAATGTAACTTTTGAAAGCATAAGGATCGAGATGCTAAAGATAGCTAATTACAGGGGGTAATCTATAATTAGTCCCGTTTAGCATTCCCTATGAAACATTTTATATGTGATATATTAATGCAATAGTTGTCTGTTTTCTTTTTCAAAAAAATACAGTTGGTGTGATGTTGGTAACCTCGGTCATATGGACATAGATTATCTTAATTTGAGCACTCTATAGTAAGTTTGAAATCCACAGTTAATTTGTCTGCTGTAGCAACATGATAGTGCATTACTTGATCTCTCTGCAAAGATGTTGTATTTCATATACCTCCTTGGTTGGTAACTGATCAAAACAACTTGATTATTGTAATATAATAGCAATTGGCTTGTACTTTACATTATTACAATAGGTTTTCAGGACAATTTGGGCATAAAAATAGGATAACAATTGTCTATAAGGGTTGTCTTGACTATTGGTATGTAAACAGAAGCTATTTTAATTTTTACATCAGCAGCCTTTCATTGGGTGTCCCTTTCTTTTGTAAGGAGGTGGATGGATTTGGGATATGTGCAAGTTCTGTGTTAGCAGGCTACAGTATCGGTGTCACAAAAGTCAGGACTTGGGCCTCCAGTGACATAAAGTTGGGACTTGGACCATAAATTATGCAACTAACTGACTGCATGGATGTTGCTTGATTTATTAATCTGATAATGTAAGTTTAAGAACCACTTAGGTAGTGAGAAGTGATAAGTACAAGGATTCTCTGCTGTTGGGAAATTGTTGTCTGTATATCATGAATTTGTCAAATGTTAGATCATATTGCTTCTCATGTTTTAGGTAAAGTATATTATTTTCAAAGCTTCTTGGAAATTCGTTTGAGGTGATGGATTCTCTTCGGTATTTCAGCACCTAAGTAGACCTATGTTTTTATCTCTAAGGTTATGTTTTTATCTGATGACAGGGATCTTTCAATAGCACTGGATTGATCGTGTCCTCTAAGCTGCCAAGGTTCTCTGACATGTACACTCTAACAATAGCTAGTGCTGATCCAAAGTCCATTTCTGCTAATAAACCAATAGTTCTGACAAGGAGTGTTACGAAATGGTTAGTTTTCCCTCTTTTTGTTAATGAAAACTTTTTCTTAACATGAATAATTTATTACTAAAGTCATTTTAATTGACTGTGAAGGTAAATCGAAATGTTTGTGATAGGAATCAAGAAATTAGGATTTGAATGAAGATTGACTTTAAGAACAGTCTTAAATTTATTTACGGTGATGTAATGACCGAGCATCACCACCAAGGATAAGTTGTTGAATTTAAATATTTTGTCATGTACATCTGATATATCTGAAAGACAAAAAAAGAAAGGTGAAGGTGATGGATCATCACCACTAAATATTGTCCAACCTACCTACTCTTTGTTCTTGTTAGTTTGTTTATGCAGTGATGATCATTACCATAAAAACAAACTATTTGTCTCCCGAAAAAAAAAAAAAAAAAAAAAAACAAAGGAGCTAGCGTCAGATATATGTGACCATATTCGATTCCCACTAATTATTCACCAATTAAATGCCTTTCTTGATGTTTCATCTAACATTGGTGATGAGGAAGATTCTGGAAAGTTGTCCGGTTAAGTTTCTTTTTTCTCTGCGTCTTCTGAAAGCATGATCCAACTCTGTGATTTTGATTCTTCATGGCATTTTATATTCATACTTCTTATCTTCTCTTTTTGACCAGGTTCACCAAGGATGGTCTTCTCGTCGAAGGTCTCTTCTGGAAGGATGTGGAGCGATTGATGGATGATTACAATGGGGATCGGAAGAACAAATAAACTCATCTTTGGTTCATCAGGCTCGATTCGCAGAGGTTTTTTTGGGAACTTGTTCCTGCTGTTGAATCTCTTGCGTTCTTTGATTGCAAACATAAAAATTATAGATCATTGTCATTGCAAAACCAACACCCTTAAGAGTTTTTTTGTTGTTGTTGTTGTTGCCATTTCTGAATTTTTTTTATTGAAGGAAGCAACCACTAAGTTGGGATGTTTTAGATGCGCAGCCACACGTTTCGTCTTGCTCTGCGTTTGGTGGATCTATCTCTGAGGTATTGCGACACCTTTATCTTTGTCCGATGATACTTTAAATAATTTTTTCACAATACGACTACCCTATGTTGCATGCTGACACACATTGATCTGCCTTTGGTATATCCGCATCTGTAATATCATAATACTTCAATCTGAGTTCACAGTTCTGAAACTCCACCATCTTTAAACTAAATGTGCATCTTTTTTCTGTGAATCAAACCGATCAAGAATCCAAAAATAAGTCGGATGAATGGTTCAACGGTTCACACCCGAATGCAAGGTTTTGAAATCGGTCAAAAAGAAAAAAAAGGAAAGAAATCTAAATTTGCGGAGTCGAGTGGGATTGATTATACCTCTTATAGCTAGTTATATTTGTCAACGAAAATACGAAATCAAAGGGCACAAATATAATCTTAACATTCGGTGGCAAACAACGTTGGTGGTTGTAGACAACAACGGAGTTGCTTGACCACCTCCAATGACTCGCTCTCACCATAACGTCACTTGCCTCCACAAAGAGTGTGTTGCCAACCTCATCGTCACCCATCCTATGTTGCGCTGCACCTGCATTGACGCTGAAGATAGTGGTCGCCTCGTTGTTTACCCGTTGGGTGGATCCCAATCTCGACCCGAAGTTGTGGTTGCTGGAGCTCTTACCGCTCCCCCTGTCACCGCCCGCCTCGTGCCGCTTTGCATCTGCGTCGACGCTGACACAATTGTCGATTGACAACTATCTCGTCATTTACGTAGATGGTGATGATCACCGTGACATCTACAACGAAGATGGTGGTTGCATCACCATTGACACATTGGGTGGATCCCACCCTCAACCCAAAGATAGGGTCACCAAAGCTCACATCGCCTGCATCTGTGTCTATGTTGATGCAAATGCCACTCGACAATGAGGGTCGAATCCCAGCCTCGATCCATAGTTGGGGTCGCTGGAGTTCTTGCCACTCCCCCCACTGTCAATTGCTTCTATGTTGATGCTAATGCAAATGCTGCTCGGCAATGGGGGATAGATCCTAGCGTTGAACCCGAAGTTGGGATCGTCAAAGCTCATGTTGCTCCCTTGCTATCCCCTGCATCAATGTCTAGAGAACAAGGGGCATATCTCAACTACGACCAAAAGCTGGGATTGGCAGAGCTCTTGTCGCTTCCCCCGTTGTTGCCTGCATCTGCATCGATGCTGAGCAGATGTCGCTCGGCAGCATGAGTGAATCCCAACCTTGACTCGAAGCTGGGGTTATTGGAGCTCCTATTGTTCTCCTCATTGTCGCCCACATCTGCTTTAACATTAATGTATATGCTGCTCGACAATAAGGGGTGGATCCTAGCCTTAACCGAAAGTTGGGGTCATTGGAGCTTCCCCTGTTCCCCATGCTACCACTCGCATCTACATCGATGCTAATGCAGATGTCACTCGATAGTGGGGGGCAAATTACACCCTCGACCCAGAGATGGAGTCATCGGAACTCCTGTCACTCCTCCCGTTGTCGCCCACGTCTACGTCGATATTGATGTATATGTCACTTGGTAGCGAGGGGCACACCCTAGCCTCGACCAGAAACAGTGGCCGCTGGAGCTTTTATCGCTCCCTTCATTGTTGCCTGCATCTGCATCGACGCTGATGCAGATGCTGCTCAACCACCATGGGTTAGCAGCGAGGCAACCACGATCTTCATCATAGACGTTGTGACGACCACCATCATCTACGTTGACACTGACATAATTGCCGCTTGGCAACTACATCAATGTCAATGAAGCTGTAGAGCGACACGAGGTGAACCACGATGAGGTCAATGGCGCACTCCTTGTTGAGACATGTGGTGTCGCGATGAGAACATACCTTATCATCATCAGAGACGACCAATCAACTATGTCAGTATCGACAATAGTGACGCCACCACGAACGTCGTCTGCCATTGAACGTTAAAATTATTATTTTATTATTTTATTTTTATGTCATTAGCGTATAATTATAAAAAAATAATATAATTAAAAAAATATATATATAAGAATCGAAATGTTAAAGGTAATTACAACTATAGAGATAATATATAATTAGCTTGAGTATACTGACATGAAACTTTTATTTTATTTTTACAATAAGAACACCTACGTGACGTGCCTCCGCACCACATTGGTCTGCACGATGGGTGGAGGCGGAGGCGGAGGCGGAGGCGGAAGCGGAGGAGGCGGTGGGTAGATCCACCTCTCGGGTACGGTGACACTTCCATTTTTATCTGACACAGTTGTGGTATCTGCAGCGAAGACGCACCATGGCACTTTCTCCTGGCAGGCAAGATACTAAATTGAGAACTATATAACACAGTGAAACAAGAAAAATGGAATGGTCATAGAAGAAGCATGTACATTAAAGTTGCAATGTCGAAGATAGATAGTTCAACACAGCCTCTGGTTTGGACCATGATCTCCTCATAATTGTAAGTATTTTGATTGTCCTACAGGTCTGATTTAAAAACTTTTCCATCATCTGTGGATAATACCATAATTGAAGATGAAAGTGGAAAACATTTAAATTTCCGAGGCTATCACATGCTCAGAGATATAATTTCTACAAGTCAATGGAAATAACCAAGGACTTGACCGCCTACATTCTGCCTGATGGCTTCCTCATGATCCAAAGACACCGTTAGGGGTTGTGATCACAACATATCCCCACTGCATAAGGAAGAAAAGATTAAACAAGCATTTTCAATCATTTTCAATCATTCTTCATCGCCAAGATAGAGAAAGCAGTGTATCATCTTCGGCAAAAAAAAAACAGTTTCTAAAATCTGGTCTAATGATACTTGAATTTTACAAACATTTGTTCCGTCTTTTTCTAGCCATGGGTTATCATAGCAATATACCAATACCTACATGACGAACTAACATAAGATCAAGTAGAACACGATTGTTACAGTATCTATGCAATCCAAACTAATAAATGGTGGTGCGCTTGAAGAATGATCCTGTATGAATTCATTGAAATAATTAAATCATAAATTTGCATCTGAGTCCTAATTTCTTTAGGAGTTCACAAATGTCAACTAAGAAATTTGAACATGTCTCTAACAATGTCTTGTAGCAAGAATCCTGTGTTGTAATAATAAACCTGTTCTGACAAGATCCAAATGACTCAAAAAACCTTTTTTTCTTGATTCAGAAATACAAAACCGTTCATATTACTCCATATAGTTCGACTTCGAATTCAACAGACACACTTGACACTTGTATCTTCACATATACCAAAATCAGTTTTTGTCTCTTACTATAAGTAATAATTTATCAAAATAAGAAGTCCAAAAGCGTCAAATGTGCAGTAAACTGCTCAATTTAAAAGAATAGATAGCAATAATCTGATCCTTTTTGTCATCATGAAAAAATATTTTTATTACAAATCCATATAACTATAAGATAAGGTTAATCATAAAACACTTCAGAAAACTACATATGTACATGGTAAGGTTTAGCTTAAGAATAAATATTGCACATCAAAATGAGCACTGATTTGTCAAGTACTGTACTGAAGGATGGTATACTGGTGTCTCATAACACATTGAGGGTTTAAATCTAGATTTCTGTAGGTTCTCAAGTGCAGTAAAAAAACAAAAACACAAAGATGACTTAGGAGGATAATTTTTAAGACTGTGGTCAACACTTATGGTCACAGTAAAGAGACTTGTCAAAAAGGACCGTGTCAAATGTTCAGATAAAGGCTACTCTCTTTTTAGCCTAGTAAAAGCCTTGGAATATACTAACTAGGAAATAAAGGGCAAAAAGAGATGATAATATCTAAACATTCTGAAATGACAGGTCAAACACTTCATTAGTCAATCAAATCACAAAATTTGATAATTTACAATGAAAACACAAATTATTTGATTTGACTTACTTTATCCAACCATAGAACCCCGTAGGGTTTTATACTTTTATGTACCCTTGCAAACATGACCATACTCTATAATGAAAACGTCACTCTGATATCCATGAACTACAATGTCATAATAAGTTATGTACATATGATTTATAAATCCCTTAATCCTAATGCAAACTCAACAACTAGAGATATATTTAGATAAATTAGGGCCAATCGACACCCTAGCTTGGCTGGCTTGGGTCAGGACAGTTCAAGTCTAACATGCTGTATAACATTGGTCACATCAGAACAGCAGTGAAAATAACTTTTTGAATAAACATAATGGTGTTGCATTGAGAAAGAAATAGTACGTGATGTAATCAAGTCAAAAACATGATTATAGTAAAAACAGATGTAATATATATATATATATATATATATATATATATATATATATATATATATATATATATATATATATATATATATATAATATCACAATTGTAAAAAAAATAATTAAAAAATGAGATGCATATAGTGTTTAGCTTAGAATATTAAACATTAGAAGATACTTACTTCATGATTTTAGCTTAAATAATAAGCTATGAAACAATGTTACTACTTTGAGGCATGCACAAAGTTCGTTAGACAATAAAATAAACCTGGCATGTGGGTAGTGTGAGCAGTTTGTACTCTTCTAAGTTTTTAGCTTTGACATCCTGTTTATGTGTAAGTGCTTTGCAATCATTTATCCTGCCTTGCAATTCTACAGTAATCCTTCCCACTCTATGTGGATCAAAAACCTGAAACTTTTTAATATATCCTGCAAAACATTTTATGAACCATGTAAATGCATAAATGTATTGAGAACATCCAATCAGAAGAATTAGCTTATGTATTTAGAGCATATACCCATATGGCATCTTACATCAGATACTTAACATTCATCGGGAGTAAATCAAAAAATGCATCATTCACAATGATAAAGGATTTAAAATGATCTCAGCATCTGTCATAATTATCTTTTCATAGTTTAAATGAACGGGCCTAAGCAAACAGTCATTCATAGAAGTCATTAAAGCTTACAATAATAAAGCCACTGCTGGAACCAAAAAATAGAATTGAGATTTTGTTCTTCCTTTTCAGATTGGTTAGAACCTTTAGATTATGTTCAATGCTAAAGAACAAAAAATTCAATGACTAAAACAGGATGTTCCTGGACCATACAGAACACATTCTAACTATATACAAACGATCAACCAGTTATAAGTCAAGTGGATGTAATTTTGAACTGCCATCCTATGTACAATGTATTTTTAGAATATAGTGCTTGTGCCACAAAGAACATCAGTGAAGATCCAACAAAAACACTACTAGCAGTTGACCCGTTATTAGATCTGTCAAAGTAATGAAGTATCATGCTGCGTATGTCTTATAAGAAGAAAATGGTGATATGAGAGAATGGGAAAATTATGCAATATTCATGACCATATCTCCTTTCCTGAAGACAAAGCAATTTGACTGACAATTGGAAGATGGTACAAAGGGCATACATATACAAGGGAAAAGATCATAACAAGACATGCGCTTAAACCAAGAAATATCTGAATCATAACTGATAGTAGTAAATGGTCAAGATGTGGTGAACTATGACAAAATAAGCATGGAAACACAAAAAGGACTATTAGACACCACCACTCGACCATTTATTGGACAAAGTTACCAATCAAGAAACGTAACATAAAGGCATTGAAAAGCAATCTAGAAGTTGCAAAAAAAAAAAAAAAACAATCTAGAAACCAACTAGAAGATAAGAAAATCCAGCTAAGTTTAATCTTGGTAAACACAACTGCACCAATTATGTTTCAGGCCTTACAGAAGAAAACACAATCTCTTATATCATAAGACAACCCAATCATGTCAACATCTATTAAAACAGTAACTTAAGGATTCACGAAGACAATCTCAAGCAAAACAAGAAGGGTCAAACATGTGGTATGAACTTCTAACACTAAGGAAGAATCTGCAATCTTTTGCAATCTCAGTTACAGGTATTATACCTCTCAATGGAAGAGCTATATCATAACTCCAAAAGCCGACCAACAGCTTCCTATATTTTTATGGAAAAGGCAAAGCCTTCAACTTGATTGCAGGTGACTGACATGGACCCTCCCAACTCTTGAGGATGCTCGGACTAATAACAAATACTTAAAAGATTAAAAGCATCACAAACAATATGGAATAATAAAAGAAACCTTCTATTTGTAAAATAGAATTGCCAACCCCGGGTTTGTTTCATAGCTAAAGCATTATAATATGTAGCTATAATGAGGGAGGTTTTGTGAACAAAACTTATTCAACAACCTTGGTGTAATCACAATATTTTTCTTAAATATAAATCACCAATAATGTCCTTTAATATCAACATGTTAACAGACATATATTAATCTACTAGGGATCTCATGTGATGTTAGTTATTTGTTTTATCAATGTCATCAGAAATTTTAGGTTTGACCTCATGATGTCCCAGCCAAAAAGGCCATAATTACTCTTTCCTTCTGGTTACATAGGCAGTGTAAGTAAACTCCAATACACTGTCGAGTTTATGTCCACATTTATGCTCCACAAGAGGGATCGCTTCAACATAGAGAATAACAGGGGATCTTGACGCCATCAAACTACAATGCACTTGACCACTCGGTGGGGAACATACAGTAATAGTTGAGTTATGTACTTATTCCGAGCTTAACACATCATATGGATTTTGTTTCCTCGCACAAAAAAATGGATTATAATTTTCCTGCAGGATCAGAACTTGCTTTACGTAGGCTATCAATTATCAAACTTTAGCAACAATAACCAGCAGTTGTAATGCTGCAGAAGTAGTCAATAAGCCCACTCAGCATGAAAGGAGTGCTAATCGCATGATACATCAACAACGAGGTTACCAAACCATTAAATTCAAAAAGAACTGCGGAGTTCAAGAAAGAGATAATATAAGATTGATCAAGAAAATAATACGAATTTAATCAGGTGATGCCTTTTCGCGTTCGTGTTTCATTACCATCTGTCCATCGATGTGCCGAAGGCTTCAAAATAGAAGTGAGCGAGGATTTAGACAAACAATCTAGGGTCAGATACCACATGTCGCACTGCGATACAAGTGTTTAAAGAAACCATATACCCGAGTGACCAAAAGCCCAAAAAGAATCAAATTGACCTTCTTATTTAAAGGAGGAACACAATAAGAAAACACTTTATAGGCATTTGAAAAGAAGAATTGGACACCACCACGAGAAATCCGACGCAAAGAAAGCAAGGGTGGGAAGAACGAAGGGACAGAGGGTACCTCGAATTTTCATAATGTCGAGGAAGGAGACCATGACGGTAGAGATGGGCTGGAGGTTGGCGGTGGCCTTCCCCCTCTTCTCCGCGTTCACAATCGTCCGCAGCGCGTCGTTCAGTATCCTCCGGCCCATAGCTTTCCTCGGTTGCCCGAAGAAAGCCCAAAAGAGTAACGAGGGACGAAAACCCCTTCAGCGGCGAAAGCCGGCGAGCGAGAGACCGACGAGACGAGGGCTTGGAAGGGGTTAGTTAAACAGATGGGCTCGGCTGGTTTGACGGTGATCTGGATGGGTCCCACACGGGCTCAAATGCAACCTCCAATATAAGATAAGAAAAACGAGTCGGAGAAAACATTCCTGGAACAGTGACGTGAACTTAACGAGTGGGTTCCGCACGATTCGGGTTGGTTAGACGGACGTGTCCGATACGGGTCCCAGCGAAAATGCAATAAGACATGGGTATGGGGGTGGCTAAGTAAAAACGAGTCGAGATAGGGTGGCTCGGTTAATAATGCGAGCTCAAACAGGGGGCTGGCCGCATCACATGTGGGGGCCAACGAAGCGCCAATAGAACATAGCAATGTTATATTCTCCTCCTTTTTGGGATGGCATACTTCAACAAGTAGTTCTTTGTAAGAAAAAAACAGTTACAGATGATTACAATCATGCATTAGTCAATGTTATTATGCGAAGAACTCAGTTTTATCTACATATAATAAATAATCATTCATTGGACATAATTTTTTTTATTAATTTTGAACGAATTGATTTTTTTTTTATTGATGAAAATAAAACAAGAATAAACTTTGTATACGAACAAATGACCGTCATACACAGCAGAATCAAACAGAAATCACAATCAGATGAACACCAAGATTTACATGAAAAATCCCTTCAACTCGAAGGGTAAAAATCATGGGATAAGCCAGAGAAAATTCACTATCAAAATAATTAATATACAGATCTCAAGGCTTCTTGCCCAAGCCCAAAGCAATAGTCACAAGAGAATCACAGGGATACACGGACTATAATCCTAAACACAATATCCAAAATCTTCCCAAGAGATCACAGTAAGAATCCACTGCAAACTGATCTAACCTGAGATTTGAATGATTGAGAATAGTCTTTTTCTGTCATTGTCTTCTTTCATTTCCTGGATTTCTTGTTTTCTGATCTCTACTGTCAATCTGTAGTCTTCTTTCTTTCACCCACGTTTTCAGCCGCCGCTGCTATCTTAATCTCAATCCTAACCACATCATCTAGGTTTTATGTTAATATAAGTGAGGTTATAGACTATGAGCTTCACTAAAACCCATTATAAACTGAATCTAGACCATCTACCCAACATTCATAACTAATGTATATCACATAAGAAATACATAAATATTCATGCTTCAATTAGATATTTCACATTTGAGTTGCACATGTTTTTGCATATATTTCTCATTTGAGTTGCACATGTTTTTGCCTGGTTGACTCTGAACACTGTAGTCAATTTTATGAGATCTGTGACCAAGTGCAGCAATACAAGGGACACAAAGGAAGGCATCTGCAACTCTGAATAATAATATTTGGACTCTCCCTACAAATAAAACATTATAATACATGTGCACAAGGAGGGATCACCTTTGAAGACTAATATGATGCACTTGATGAGATCATTAAGTTTTCCATTACTGGATCCTTTGTTCAACAACTAAATTGTTCTCAACTTCACATCTTCTTGTAATGTGTTGTTTTACATTGTCTTAGAGAAACATCCATGTAGGAAATTAATATCATTTTTAAAATAAATCTTAATAGGTGTCAAAGATCAGCACAGTAAGTTTTCCATTACTGGATCCTTTGTTCAACAACTAAATTGTTCTCAACTTCACATCTTTCTTGTAATGTGTTCTTCTTTTACATTGTCTTAGAGAAACATCCATGTAGGAAATTAATATCATTTTCTAAAATAAATCTTAATAGGTGTCAAAGATCAGCACAGTAAGTTTTCCATTCCTGGATCCTTTGTTCAACAACTAAATTGTTCTCAACTTCACATCTTTCTTGTAATGTGTTCTTCTTTTACATTGTCTTAGAGAAACATCCATGTAGGAAATTAATATCATTTTCTTAAACAAATCTAGATAGGTGTCAAAGATCAGCACAGTAAAATTTCTCAGGATTGTCTTAGAGAAACATCCATGTTGTTTTACAATAAAACTAGTATTTCACCATTTGTCAGGTTAAGGTGTAAAATTTCTAGAGATATATTGTTCGGATTCCTGCTATAAAGTCTCTCACACATTTTCCTCAACAAACTACAGGAAAAGGACCTACATCATTCAGCAATTAATTTGACTAGTAATATTGCCTTTAGCAAAGCTCAATGCAAGAATAGTTGTAAGCCTCTTCACCAATAATGTAGATATCCAGCCTAAAGCACACAGAGAAGTTCACTAGTAACAGCTAAATATCCATAACAATCCACTATCAAATATTCCCCTACCAAATTCACCATTTCATGCTGAATATTAATTTATCTTCCTTTCTTAACAAATGACTCCATTTAGGTAGGAACCACTAAAGTGGTCAGATAGAAATAAGTAATTGTCCATTTCATCCATTCATTCGGTTTTACTAGCTGTTCATTTGTTAGTTTGTAGCATGGGTGATGAGCTTACAAAAAATTCATAGGACAAGGTCAGACATCAAACTCTGTGATCTAATATGATATGCACAAACATCATGTGGAATTATGGTCTGCAATTACTAGCTGATAGTACATGGTATTCTAGAGTTTCTACCTCCTGGGATGAAAAATATCCCTCTCAATATTCAATATCAAACATAGGATAAAGCAAACAAAAATTTGTATGATTCAATGTCTACCAATAAGTTTTCTTAATCCTAGTAATACTACTAATTGGAACCAGATTCCTTTTTCCAATTTCTAGCAAAGGCAGTTGTAGGATGTGCCTACTTCAGACATCATGTGGCCTGACAAGAGTAAGATTCAAGGTAACCACATAACTAGTTAGTCTTCGGTAATAGCCACTTATATGATCACAAGAAAAAAATATTCTTCATGTGTAAGCACAGCATATGAAGGAGAATGCAACCTCAAATGAATCAAAGTAGTTACCTAAAAAAATGTGAGATAAAGGGGGGGGGGGGGGGGGGGGGGAGTTGTTCTTATAGGGGGGTAATGTTTGGATGGATATGCATGTTACTCTGTCAAAGATCTTATTGGTATTCATAATTGCACATAGATGATTCATATAATTGAATTTGAATATGAACCCTTAGAATAAGGATGAACACTGAGATACTAGTTAGTGTGATCTCTGAGCAGGTAGACACCAGCAGACATTGATTAGCTCCCTAATATTTAGTATTCCAATTAAGGCAGACATAATGAAGTGCTCAGTTGACTATAATGTAACATGAAAAAATCGGCATATTGAAACCATGCACATTAAGAATTAAGAGGTTCATGATGGATCAACTAGGCTTAAATTTCAGCAAATGATTTTTGGTTCCTTAAGCTTGGTTCAATGCAACTTGCACTTGATTGAAATTCTCCATGGGATAGTATAATCAATCAGATCCACATTTGACAATATCATTTTTTTTTCCCTTTAGGTGAACCTTATTGTTTTCTCCTTTTTTTTTGCCAATATTATCCTTATCCATTACCACATTTGACAAGCAAAAAATTGAACTTAATAGGTAGGACAATGTGCAAGTTTCACCTAAAGGGTACTACTAAATAAAGCTTTCTTGCAATGACACATCCACCTAATCTCACCATCAATGATTCTCAAATTTACAAGTCAAATTAAGGACACAGAATACTGAGTACTGTTGCAATCAGCAAATTGCAACACTAATGATCTCTCCTGATAAATCATTTTAAGCATCCCCTATTTTTGATCAAAATATTATGCAAATTCTCTAGGCATTTTCTTCTTCATGCACAGTGATACTACAGTGTAGATCATGAAACAGTTTATCTATCATTTTAAGGAAAGGAGTTGAAAACCCAATATTTGATTGCAGATACCATGTTTCAATCGTTTGCGTCATCTAGCCAAATACAAGTTATTGAGTTCAGACTGCATAACTACTCAAAGCTCAGATCATAGATGCAAGAACTACATTAAAAGTAAAAGCAATTCAAGAACACGTTAAAGATCATGTGAAATGGAAAAGAAAACTGTGTTTGATCTCAAAATTGTTTTAGTTCTACAGAGGAACGTATTGCTTTAAAGCTTCCTCAAATTGAGTCCACATTATTCTCACAACTCTGTGGCTAGAAAGCAAAAGGCAGAGGTTACTTTGCAAAGTAACTCAACAAAGAATGCAATGCCAGACCGTACAACATGGAGAAATTAGAAGGTATCAGAAACAAGTAAGACCGTCAAAGGAATTCAAGAATCGTTCCCTTTCTTCACCTCCTCCGGTTCAGGGTTAGCGGAGGCGGCCGCGTCGGCCGCGGCCTCGACCATGGCTTGCTCCGCACGGAGCACGGGCTCGTAATAGTCTGCGTGAGCGTCCATGCACTTCTTAAGGAGGGCGGTGACCTCGGCGCACTTGTCCACGATGTCATCGCTGCGCTTCTCGGCGTCCTCCACGCACTTCTCCCACGCGACGAAGGCGTCCTTGCAGCCGCCCCCCTTCATAAAGAGGCAGAAGCCACACTCCTCCTCCTCCTCCTCCTCCTCCTCCTCCTCCTCCTCCTCTTCCACTTGGGCTACTTCGTCTCCTGATCCCATCTTCGACTCTGCTCCCTCGTCCGTCGCCGCCAGACCGACGACTGGCGGGGTGTCAAGATCGGGTGTGGGCTCGGAGGAGGAGGGAGATGGTGAGGGGGTTGTGGGAGGAGGAGGAGGATAGGACATGATTAGGGTTTTGTCGATTCTTTGATTCGTTTCGGGGTGAAGGAAGAGGAACTGTGCTTTTAAACACTGGAATCCCGAGAGGTTGCTTTTATAAATGACTTCGACCTTGGGGAACAAGAAATCACATGATCACCAGGCTCATTGGAGGGGATGGCGGATCCGGTAACTTCCGATTGAATCCGCATAAAAGTCCCATTTTATTATGATCCGAAAGATAAGTACTCAAGTCGGATTTAAAATAACTTATTATTATTATTCTACTAAAAATTTATGGAGAAGATAGAATTAAGATATTTTCAATTAAATTGAGAAATAGATAGTGAAGTATCACTAATTTTGATTATTAGAAATTTGATGTGTAAGTTGTTTGAAAAAAATATCATTAACATTTCCATCAACATAATAGAGTGTGATTTCTCCATATTTATTACCTATGCAAAGATCTAGGTCAGGAGGAGCTTACTGAGTCGATCTCACATATACTTAAACATAAATATTAAATAATCCTGATCATATATTATTCGAGAGGTATATCAAGATAACCAGACAGATCGGTATACCATATACTCATTCACATGATGGATTGGTCTCATAGTCATTTGTGTAGATACACTAAAGATATAATATATGTGCTTATTGGAGAATGAGTTCACTGATTGATCCACTTATAAAATATTATATGGTTGATGATACCTAATGTCAGACAGCGATTCCATAGTCTCAATTATATATCTGGTCCTTTGACTTGAGATACCAAGAATGCCTTATATGAGTACTCCTTTCTTTGACGCCAGACTTACAGATTTTGAAAGTTTTAGATCTAGTAAAACTGGTTATCGGGATTGGTAGCCAATCTTATGAAGGAAATTAAGTGTCAATAAAGGATAATCCACTCTCGATATCACGAGAGGAATATCTCATATATGCTTGCTTAGACAAATCCCTGGCCCGGGTCATTCGAATCGAGAGAGAAAGAGTTCTACGGTAAAATTCAATTAGAGCAAGACAAACTGATTCCTATATGACCTGACAATACCATGTCCAATATACAGTTTTTGGGATATTAGTTGGATGAGGGATTATAGATACATGGTAATTGTGGATAGACAAGTCCGATGGATTCAATCCCTCATGTATTGTCTGTGGACTATAGCGTAGTGGCCTAGTACATCCATAGTCGATGAGTCGAGTAAATTATTATGGAGATAATAATTCATTATATCAGAAAGAATTCTGATATGAGTGACTCATGGCCAACTCGGTATTGGGCCTAGAGGGTCACACACATATGATGAATTCTTCAACGAATAGAGGATTGAATGAAGATCCAATTAGCCCCTATTCTTATTAGATGAGACCCTATACAGATGAGCTCCTTGGTTGAGGCCTAATTATAGGCCTAAGGAGATTATTGGATAGAGATCTAATAATGTAAGGTTAGTGAGTAATTGGATGGAGATCCAATACCCACTAAGGTATAAGCCCTAAGATTTTTGGTGGCCCTCTATAAATAGGAGGGGAGACTCATGATTGATAGGCTGCACCTTTAGCCACTGTCTCCTATTCTCCTCCCTCCCTCTACGCAAGAGTTACAAGATCAGATTGAAGGAGTTTCGTTGTAGAGATCCATCGTGTGGATACTGCTAGAGAGGAGGATGCTTGACCTCTTTCATCCTCTCCATCCGGATCTAGAAATATAGGGATATACGATCTCCCTAGGTAAAATCAATCTCTCACGCATCACAGTTTTTCAGATTTTATGTTTTTCTTGCGACCCCAATCTTTTGCGTGACAATTTAATCTACATGGGAAACCAATTTTTTGTCTTGATTATCACTGTGCATGTGATGCTCTTGTTGAGGTTTCCTAACAGTGATAGCAGAGCTAAAGTTTTCGTGCGAAAAATTAGTTTTAAACTGTGTGTGATGAGGTTGAATCGCATAAAATCATTCTACGCGTTCTTGCTATATTTTGCAGTGAACATAGTGGGAAAGGGGGGCGATCGACCATAGCCAGGCCCTCTGCAAAGATGGTTGGCCACGGCCAGGCCCCTACAGGGCGACCAGCAAGAGCGACCACTTGCGGCTTGCCCGCAAGGGGCGACACTTGCCGGCGACCAGGTCGTAAGGGCAGCGCTCGCGGCTAGCCCATAGAGGGGCGACACCCACAGAGGTGCCTACGCAGGGGCAGCCGTCGGTGGACAGGGTGTTAGGATCAATTGACACTAAGAGGGGGGGGATGAGTTAGTGCAAGCTAAACTTTTTATTTTGTAAAGCAAAAGCTTTTTGAATAAAATAGAATAGGAAATCCGAAGCTTCTCATTTTTAATAAAATAAGTGAGTGATTAAAAGTAAGTTATTACATAAGCCGGAAAGATAATCACGTTTAAGGAAAGTAACTTATCATCTTGCTTTCAAGGAGTTTAGTTAAGTTAGAAGCATCAATTCAACAACATTCAAGCAATGCAAGTATGAAACACTTACAATTTTACAGTGGTTTGGCGCTAACGACCTTTGTCTACTTCCGAGTCCTCCTTCTTGAGACACACCGACATCCACTACCAATCTTTTTTGGGTGGAGATCAAACCCTTACACTTGAGCTTACAAGGGAGGCTAGATTTACAACTCTAAGCTCTCTCCCTTACCCCTTTTCTTTTTTTTATAATTCTCAACATAATATTTTCTCAGAATATAATCTCCAAAAAATGTTATTCTGAATGTAAGAAAACTTGGGGTATTTATAGGCCCCAAATTGACTTTAAAACCAGAGCCAAAATCCAATCGTATCCAAAAAATCTGGGTACGGGCAGTTTACCCGCCGACCTGGGTGGTTTACCCACCATCAGCAGTTGGCCACCGCCCAGGTTCTGTGGTACGGGCAGTTCACGCACCACCTAGGCGGTTTACCCGTCGAAGTTTATGCAAAAGTTGTTCCCTCAACTTTTCGAATTCTGGCTTAACTTTTACGTTGACCAGCTCTTTGGTCAACTGATTGAGCTCAACCAAACCCAGTAGTGGATCCGGTTGCCTCATTGAGTTGATTTGGATTCCTTCTAAATCCAACTCAATTAGGACTCTAACCCTAACTATGACTCAATGATTACAACACTTAATGATCAATTAAACCTAATTAAGACCTAACTCCCGCATACTCCGGCAACCTCCGGTGATCTTGCGGCAAGTCCTCCGGTCATTTTTCCGACGATCTCCCTTCACGTTCCCAGCGAGCTTCCCGATTCCTTCGGCGAATCTCCTAGCGAACTTCTAGTGAGATCCCACTGCATCGTCCGAACTCGGCCCGATGCCTATGATTTCTCTTGGCCCATCATCTGGTTGTAACTCCATTGATCCTGTCATAGTTAGACCTGCACGATGCTAATCATGACTTAATTAAATATAATCATAATTGCCAAAATATCCATTAAAAAATAAGACCATCCCGACAAGCTTTTCGACTACCCCCGACAATCTTCCGGCAAGTCTCGATCTTCTTTGGCGAACTCCCTTACGCCATCCTGGCAAACTCCCGATACCCTCACTCTTGGCAAGTTTCCAAACGTATCGACTTGATGCATGGACTTAACCTTGGCCACCCTGATTGTCATAATCATTCTATCGTAATTAATCCTATATCAATCAACTCTAATAATCTTGTTAGATTAATAATCCATCAATTGATTTCATCATCAAAATTCAAGATTCAACACAGGACAATCGCTAACAGCGCTCACGCCGCGTAGGGGCGGTAACTGCACTGAGGGGGCAAGAGGGGTTAGGGCATCCTTTTGAGAAAAGGATGATCCTACCCCTTTGAATTCAGGAATTTTTGAGGACTATCCTCGTGTACAAAATTCTCAAATTACCCTTAACAATTTTAAAAATTCCAAGCATATCCTGATTTTATAAAAAAATTAATTAAATAGTTTAATTAATTATTATATATAGTAATCCTACACATGATGTGATGTACATGTGATGTATGATGTGGATGGATGATCATGAGTCATGTGTTGTGATGTGTGTAATTATGATTATTATTATTATTGGGGTCTGCGAGCCTCTATTTTTCTCTTTTATTGTCAGACTTACGTGTCTGTGATTATTTGTAATTATATGAAAAGACGTAGGGGGAGCGTAGAGGTTTGTCAGTGTCCACTAAAGTTCTTCTTCATGGGTGAAGACCAGACCCTTTGACACTTCTCTCCTTTTTATATGTTTAGGAGAGGAAACTTTTACAAGTGTTTCTCATTTTTTTTAGACTCACTTTACACATTGAAACACTTAAGGGAAGCTCTCAAAATTTATAATTCTTTAACAAAATTGTATCTTACTTATTCGTTTACTTTACTTGCTACTCCAAGTAGGGTATTTATAGACCCCAATTGACTTCAAAAATAAAGTCAAAATCTAATCAATCTCGTAAATTCTACGTACGGGTTGTACTACCACCGGCTCCGGTGGTACTACTACTGAAAGTGCCCCAAAAACAAAGGTGACAGTGGTACTATTGTAAAAAATCCTAAAAAAAAAAAGTATTTTCATTACTTTTTCTATACCCGACTTGTACCTTATATTGACCCTTTCCCAAGTCAACGAAATGAGCTCAATCTGAACTCAAATCCAACCCAGAGTGAACTCGGTTGCCTCCCATTAATTTGGATCCTTCTAAATCTAACTCAATTGGACTCAAAACTGAACCGATGCTAACTACGACATACTAAGTCATGCAAATACAATCAATTCGACCAACATGTTAATTGACCTTCTTAACTCTTAGAGATCTTCCCAGTAACCTCTAATGAACTCCCAACAAGTCTCTTGGTCATCTTCTAGCGAACCCCCGATGCATTCCCAGCAAGCTCCCAATCACCTTCGGCGAGCTATTGGCAAACTCCTAATCACCTTCGGTGAGCTCCTAACGAACTCCCGACAAGCCCTCGATCACCCTCAGTGAGCTCCCAGCAAGCTCCCGATACCTTCGGTGAGCTTCCGGCGATCTCCCGATGAGTTCCCACTATATTGTTCGAACCTTGGCCCGATGCCTGAACTTGACTCCGGCCCCTCATCTGATTGTATTGCCTTGTTGTAGTTAATCTTGCATTATTCATCTCTAACACACATGTTAGATAATAAAATTCATCAATTAATTTCATCATCAAAATATAAGATTTAACATATTCGTGTACAGGAGAGATATTAAATTTAAAGAGAAAAAAACTCATCCAAATTTAAATAATTAAAATCATATTTGTAGTTTAAGAGATTCAATAATAATGGTTTTTATCTTTTATTGAAGGCTTGATAGGATAAAAATAATTTCAAAAAGAAATTTTCTCCTCTCTTTTTTTATGGGTTGTTTTATGTGATTCATTTCCATAATGCATTCCAAATCAATGCATTATCGATTAAGACTGAAAACCAATTATACCAATTATCATTTTAAAAGAATCAATACGATCATTAATATAAAATAGTAATCTTCAAACCAAAAATTTGATTTACTTTAATCCAATATTTAAGTGAGTCTACCTCTTTACACTTAGTGCAAGCAGTTGACATACATTTGCTATGCTCATTTCAAAATTTTTTTTTTCAAAAACACTAGAAGGAGAAATATGAATTTTTTATATTTTATTTTAAGTTTCAATTCAATAACCATCATCCTTTAATACAACATACAACTCATTTTAACATACAACTATCATAGCATTTAAATCAACATAACATTTAAATCAATCATTCAATAAACTTAGTAAATAATAATATAATATTTAAATAGCCTTTTCATTTAAATTAACCAACATTCATGCTAATGATTTTAAATCTAACACTTAATCATTATCGACACCCCCCCACCCCCCCCCCCCCCCCCCCCCCCCTTTTATGAATTTCAACATAACTAATTTTTCATTAAACATAGCTTTTTTTATTTTGTATTGGAATATTTATGATCAAAAAAATAATTTAGATTAATTTTATAACCACAAACCATTATAAGATTTTTTGTCAATAAATTTTAATTCAATAATTTTTCTTATTATTATTGTTTTGGCTAGTAAGCTTGGAAAATATGTTAGATCTAAAGTCATATGCCTTAGAGTATCTACTTACAAAATATTATTTTTGCTCTTAGCTTTTGTTAGGAGTTAAACCTATAATAAAGATGGTTTTGATTTAGGCACCCATATGAGTTTTAATCACTAGTGAAAGATTTTACCCATTTTCACTAATGGTTTTTTATTGTTTATGTTTCCTTTAGGAAACTAAATCAATTTATGTGAACTATATTTTCTAAATAAACACCTATAGGTAAAATATCCACATCTACTATAAAAATTACATCTATTTTCGAGCGTAGAATATAATATGGGTCTTTTAATAAAGGTAGTTGGCTTTTGATGAGTATTGCTCATAATGCTAATATATTCCTTATAAACATGACCCTTATCAACAAATATCATATTTAGAGACTTGTTGTCTATTTTAAGCTTTTCTAGAGTTTGTAGTATATTATTTTTTTGTTTAATTACCTATAGTGACTCATATTTAAAATAAGAAATGTATGATGTTAATGCTTCATACATTTTTTTATTCAAGTTTCCTAGAAAGTAAAGCATGATCCTTCTTAAGTGATTTGCAAGTTTTGTTAAACTTCTCAAATTCATCGAAACATTCATGAAAATCATTTAGTAATTCATCAAAAGTAAAAAAATCTTTAGGTAAGTTACCATATTGTTGATGGCCACAAGAGCGAGATTTTTCACTTCTCCTTGGTTGTGGTGCTCTTCATCTTCGGAGTGTCTTAGTTTCTTGCATTTATAACAAGAAGGTATGTCTATTTTATGTTCATTTTTATGTTTTTTTGTCTATTTTCATTATTTTTTCTGATTCATTTATCATAAGTTCATAATTCTCATTACTCGAGGTTTCACTCAAAAAGTCATATGTTGTTCTCAGTTCAAATTCCTTCGTATTCATTGAAAGGTGATGTTCTTGTATTCACGGTTCAGTATCCTTCTAGTTCTTTTTTTTAAGATGTCATTGAAGTTCATTTTTATAAGTTATTTCATTTAATGATTAATTTAATTTAATTATGATTTCATATATGATTTCTAATATATGCCATATATTAAAAGCCGAATCACATGTAGAAATATGATGAAACTCGTTTTTATCTAAAGCACAAAATAAAACATTCATAGTTTTGGTATTTAAAGAAATATATATTTTTCATGATCATTCCAATCATTTATCGGATGGGATGACTTCTAAAAACTATTTTTGACAATATATCATAAATTAAAATCCATTGGAATTAAGAACATAAGCATTTAAATATTTTTAAGAGGTGTAGTCCGTCCTATTGAACATGAGCTTATGATGAATTGAGCTTTCGTTAATGCCATAATAAGTCATTTAGTCTCTTAGGTGTTAATCCAATTGAATATAATGTAACTCTGATATCAACTATTAGGATTAAGTTGTCACTAAGAGGGGGCGAGGGGTGGGATGAATTAGTGCGAGTGCTAAAAACTTTGCTCAAATAAAAAATAAAATCGAAAGCGTTTCTTGGAATTCATTTAAATCAAGTTTAATTATAAGCAATTAAGCTTAAGATCAAATAAAGAATCATGGTTTAACTCAAGGGATGATTAAATAAAGAATAAGTAAGAAAGACTCATCAATTTATAGTGGCTAGGTCATCTTTAACCTACATCCACTTCCTAGGTCCTCCTTCGTCGTGGCTCGCCGGTGTCCACTAAATATCTTCTTCATGGGTGAAGATCAAACTCTTTTACACTTCTCTTCTTTTCAAAGGTTTAAGAGATGAACCTTTTAGAAGTGTTTCTCACTTCCCTTAGACTCACTTTACACTTTGAAGCACTCAAGGGAAGCTCTCAAATTTTATAATTCTTTAACAAAATTTTATCCTACTTTTTTGTTCACCACCCTTACTACTCCAAGCAAGAAAAACTTAGGGTATTTATAGACTCCAATTATCTTAAAAAATAGAGTTAAAATCCAATCAATCCCACAAATTGTACGTACAGGCGGTACTACCATCGGCGCCGATGATATTTTCGTCGAAAGTGCTCCAAAAATAGGGACAATGTCGGTACTACAGCTTGGAGTCTCGGAAAAAGTATTTTCAATACTTTCTCCATATCTAACTTGTACCTCATGTTGACCTCTTCCTATGTCAATGAAATGAGCTCAACCTGAGCTCAAGTCTAACCCAAGTGGACCCAGTTGACTCACATTAAGTTAATTTAGAGTCCTTCCAAATCTAACTCAATTTGGACTCTAAACCAATCAATGCTAACTACGATATACTATGATATATAAATACAATCACCCTTGTATTTATATATCTTATGGTGAACCCCCAGTGCATTCCCGTCCATCTCTCGATCTTCTGGTACAATCACCAAAAGATGAAATGGTCATCTTCTGGTGAACCCCCGGTGCATTCCCGGTCAGCTCTCGATCACCTTCGGTGAGCTCCCGGTGAACTCTCGGCAAGCCCGCGATCACCTTCGACGAGCTTCCAATGAGCTCCCGACGAGTTCCCACTACATCGTTCGAACCCGGCCCGATGCCCAAACTTGACTCCAGCCTAACACCTGATTATATTACCTTATCGTAATTAATCCCGCGTCGCTCATCTCTAACACATAGGTTAGATAAAAAAAATCCATCAATTGATTTCATCATCAAAATCCGAGATTCAACGTAGAATGAGTAAAGCCTCGGAGCAGTACTAGGGATCCCTATGTCTGAAGTAGATTTATCTCTCCTCTCCCCCCTCAGAAGTGTTGTTTGATGAGGGCTATTGCATCTAAGTGGTGGTAAGCTAGGTCGTGGGTGTTTATTGTTTATTTTTTTTACTATGCATCTCTACACTTGCAGCACCATCATTATGTGATAACCTCACTTGCAGCACCATCTCTACACTTGCAGCACCATCAGCAAGCTTGAGGAAATGTCGACCTTCAAACCGAGGTCGAGAAGTTAAAGAAGGTGGGAGTTGATTCTTCTATCGTTGTTGTTGATGAGGCAAAGACCCAGGTTGATATGCTAGTGCAAAAGTTGAAGGAAGCCGAGCGAGGGCTTTGTTGCCTTAGCTAAATAACTGGAGGGTGTCCCACGTAGTACAAGGCATTGTGATGGAGGAATAAGCTCAGGAGCTTAGGGAGACATTGGAGGCTGAGCAATTTTTCTTGGAGTAATGAAAAATATATTTTGAAAACTTGAAGTATACCTAAATAGGACCTGAGGGGGGCCTTAAAGATCAAACTTATTTAAATGGGAGATGTGCTGACGTGTTCAATTGTCTCGAGTTGATATTCACGTCTTAGATAACTTCGATAACTTGATATGGTCCTCAATTTAGTGCCAACATTTATTAGGATCGAGTCGGGTTACTTATCTCAGCCTTGAATAAAAGCACTAAGTCTCTTAGCCAAATTCCCCGAGGTGGATATCTCGATCATATAACTTGGCCACTACCTTCTTATATCTCAATATTCATAGATATGTAGCTACTCGGGTCTTATTGACTATGTTAAGTTTGGCTTGGAGTCCGGCTTTGGAGGCTTCCTCATTAAAGTTCTTAACACGAGGTTTTGGGAAACCTAAATCGGGTGGTGAAATGACCTTGAAGGCTAAGTTGAAAGGTGATTCTCTCGACCTGATCTTAGGTGCCATTCAAGAATCTCATAGGATGCTCGCCAACTCACCCACCTAGGTGCCCTTTGATCCGATGGCTCATTATTTGAGATCTTCGAGATAGCTCAGTTGGTGACCTTAGCAAGACCATCGGTTTTAGAATGAGCCATCGAATTGAATCTTAGTTAGATTTTTGTAAGATTAGTAGAATTATTTGAGTATTAGGTTATTGAATCTTGTTACGATGAGGGCCTTTGATACTATTTAAAATCTTCCAAGGACTAAGGATGACTCGAAAATAATTTTCAAGGATTAAGGATGACTCGAAGATAAAGTATCATGACCCAAATCTTAATGATATCTTGGTGATCTTTATGAGAATGATTAATGCTCGAGTGGAGGGTCATGATTAACAACACATGTAGCTCTTTCACCATTTTTTTATTTTGATGATTTTTAAAACTTTAGATGTCAACTAATGACATTGACTTCTTCATTCCCTATCTCTTCTCTTAGAACTAAAATAATATTGACTAATTAATAAATATGAAAAATATATATATATTCTATGAAAACCACTTTTTTTTTATTTTAACTATTTGTGCTTTATTTTAACTATTTAAACTTTTTTTTATATTCATATAACATGTACTTTACAACCTATATGCTTTACATTATATTTGTTTTATATTTTATATACACCTATTGCCACAAATGAATAGACCGGTAGATTGAGCAACCACACTATTTTCGTTTATTATTTTTGATAAATCACCTCCTTATTTTTGAACTTTTAAAGCAGGATGTGATTAAATATTATTGTTTATACAGATTATGGTACAATATTAATATATTAAATTTAGTTTAAAATAATTAATCATTATGTCCTAATTATTTAGGATTAGTTAGGTGAATTTTTTGAATGAATTCCCAAGAAAAATCACTTTTTCTCAATTAGTGCACCTATTTAGCTATGAGTGCCCCACTTTCATTATATCCTTAATATGCCCTTGATTACATAGATCGAATATACTTACCATTTACACTGGACCGGTACAGTTATTGTATTTTTATGGATATACTGAAAACATCATGATATTATTTAGAAATAACAAAACTATCATAAAAAAAATACTTTTTTAATATTCTTGTTACCAAAATAATAAAAATACTTATTTAAATCCCAAAAAAAGATAATAAATTTGTTTGTATCATATTTTGAGTCTTTATTCATTAGTTATAGTATTTTTATATAAATTCAAAATATTTTTGTGGATTTGCCAAAAACAATATAACCCTAATAAAAATAGTATAACACTAATTCATCTTTTTAATATGCCTTATGATGGATGCAAGGAATGTAAGGCCATCAATATAATAATAATAATAATAATAATAATAATAATAATAATAATAATAATAAACGGAAGTGAGAGGCAAAATTTTACAATTTAGTTAAATTAAAATCATTGAAAAATTTTATTTTATTTTGATACATTATATTAAATATATTTATAAAAGGTAATTCTTGGCCATGTTCAAATTTCAAACATGATAGCTAATAATTTTCTTTTTTTTATTTAGATCGATTTAGTGTCCGTGCCACGTAGAAGCAAGGTGATTGGATGATGGAAGGTCCCCAACTGGGCCCCTCAACGTCAGTATCCCTTAACATTACGGTTGAGGCAACAAAGGCACGACTATGTTGCATGGCATCTCATTCTTGCATGAATCAACACACGGTCTACGTCGGAATGACCACGGCCGGCTTCCGCAGTCTCAAAACTGGAATTGGACATTCCAAATTTAAAACTGTATTTGGACAAGATCCTTAGCTCCTGTTTCTACTGCCGCAGGAATAAAAGACAAACAAGTCGAATGAAATAAAGCTTGAAAGCACGAGAACTGTTTGCGTTCACCCTTTCCGATCGCCTCCCGACGCTAGTACGTCTCCGTCCCTCTCTGCGCTTCCTTCCTCCCCCATCTCATTCGACAACTCGTGGTTCGTCCACCCGATCAATCGCTGAGCATTTACACTCTATCGTTGCTCGATGGACATCGTCTCTTATTCGGTCAGTAAAGAGCATGACGAGATCTACCAGAAATGGTTCTCATTCGCTGACTCAGGTTCATCGTCGATCGTTACTCTCTCATCCTTGTTGTTTCAATGATGCTCACAATGTTGTTGAGGATTTCCCCCTTCATAATGATAGATGGAGATGGCCGCCTCACGGGGACCGATGCCATCAAGTTTTTTGCCATGTCTAATTTACCTCGGGGTGACCTAAAGCAGGTAAATCGATTTCTACTTCATTTACGGGGTTTCATCTCTGCTTCTGCAGATTATACGAATCTTCTTACATTGTTTAATTATGTTAATTCCGTTATTACTTCGATTCTTACTGTTCTTTTTTTTCCTGGACTTTTGATGTTGTAGGCTTATCTTTCAGTGTATAAAGAAAAGAAATGATAGATGCATTGCTTCCCTTTTCTGTTCAAATTAGAAGTTACTATACAGATAAACGCTGGCTGTAGTGAAAGACATTATTTTTTAATGAAGTCATCAATAAAACTAAAGATACATGTGATAGAATTGTTGTTGGTGTGGGGATAATTGGATTTGGTGAGTTTTTATGCTCTAAATGGTCATAAGGTTGCATCAAGGATCATCTGTAATCTTAATTTAGTGCTTGTACATAGCGTTATACAAGATATGCATATTGATAAAGTGAATGTATTGTTGGGCAGCATTGGTTAGGGACAGGCTCTAAATTACAGTGACAGATGAATTTATGAGACCATGGGATTTACTTAAGGCAAAAACATTTGATTTGAAGATGCTAATTAGCTAGTAAAGATGGTCCTGGGACTAGCATCCGTCTAAAGACTCTTTCATCATCTTAATTCATTAAACTATTAGGTGCTTAATTTTTTGCATGTATTGGTTGTTTATTTTTTAGCTAAACACTTGCTGCTTCCTTGGCAATCTTTTTCTATAATATACAACCGTATATTTGTTTATTGATGCTTCTTATCACAATTTGCATGAAGGTATGGGCGATTGCAGACTCTAGAAGGCAAGGTTATCTGGGCTTAAAAGAGTTTGCGATAGCAATGAAGGTCTTGTTGTGCTACCATATGTGGTAGTTAATTTTCACAATAGTGTGCGATTATCTTACCAAATTAAAAATTTTCTTTTGATTTTAACAGCTTGTGTCACTAGCACAAGCAGGGAATGAGATCACACATGTTGCACTTGCTCATGCTGGTAAGCTTTGTATCTATCTTCTAAATCTCGTGTTACATGTTTAGGATAGTTTTAAAGAAAATGCATCGGTATTTCTGTTGTTTTGTTGTTGCAGATTTGGAGAAAGTAAATCCTCCAGTGATGGAAGGATTAGATACCTTTCTCTCTGTAAGTTCAAATGAAAATTTCACAGACTAATATAATATAATATTTTTGTCTATTTCTAACTTTCTTTTAATTGTTTGCTTAGACAAATAAGCCTCCAACAAAGGAAATTGATCCTGACCAAGATGGTATAGAACTTCCTGTGTGTTTTGCACAGAGATAATATTGATTTGTGCATTCTCTTATTTTTAGTGTCCTCTGTAGTGAATTCACAGCCACAAACTCCTAAACCACAGTGGTTTCGCTCAAAATCATCAAAAAAGGTATATATTTATGATCACTTTTGCATTCTTTGGTGATATATATTTTTTGATGATCTATTTTCGTCAAAGGATCCGTTCCTTGTAGTATTATTGTGTGCCACAATTAAAATAATTATATGCAGCTTCTAATTTTCTTTTTGTTTGTTTCATGTGATTTAGATTTGAATTCTATCTTTTAGTATTTCTTCATATATTTAATTTTTTTTGAGTTTGAGTTATTTTTGTGTCTCTCACATAAGTACATAACTTATACTTAGGAATATTGATATTGGTGTTCCTCTTATATCAGTTGCCATTTGTGATGAGCTACTGAATGATTAAGTTTCTAACTTTATCATTCAGTAGACAGACTGGGTTTCTAACTACATATTGTATGGCTTCAATTAATTTGTGCTTCTCTAAAATACCAACAAGCTTATTTGCAAAATTTTACAGAGCCATCTTCTCATGGAACTCTTGCATTATCTGATTTATTGATCACGAATCATGGTCTGATAAATTGACAAATTAGACCACTTGTCACAACCCAATTCTTACAGGGATTTCCTGATCATGAAAACTATGAACAACAATAGCATAATACTAACTTAGCATCTATAAAATGCAAGAAAATATTAAAATCTATCTGCTATCATAGGGGAGTGTGGTTTTTCCTATTTAAAAGCATATAAACTTTGGCAAAAGCTTTCCCTTATTGACCAATAGCTAAAACTACAGCATCCTGGTATTCAATGGAATCATGTGACGGTTAGGTAAAAACTCAGATGACTGCTTTTGTTTTCATTTCATTGATTTTTTTATTTCATCTTAGATTAGATATTTTAGGATATAAAGTATCTCATAACAAAAATTATACAAAGAAAGAGTATATGTTGATTAAGTTCCTCATATTGCTGGCATTTGTTGTCTTTTTCCTTCAGCTTAATTGAAAAATACACTATATTTTTGATGCCAGATACCTTTAAGCTCAGTTACTTCAATAACTGATGGTTTGAAGAGATTATACGCCCAAAAACTGAAGCCCTTGGAAGTCACGTACCTGTTCAGTGAGTTTGGTTCTTCCTTGTTGGTGAGCTCTATGAGACTATTAATTAATAGATGTGATGCTTTTTGCAATATATATATATATATTTTGCACAAATTACATAACCCCATCGAAATGTGATGCAATACATCTTGTTGCCTTGTAGACAGGCAGTGATTTCGATGCAAAGCCCATGGTTATGCTCCTAGGCCAATATTCTACTGGAAAAACGACATTCATAAATCATTTACTGAAGTGTAGCTATCCAGGTTTTTCACTTGTTAACTTCTCCTGAGATTTTTGCTTATATGTTAGTGCAAACCAGAATAACCTCATGCCATCATCTTTCATAATTCATACAGGTGCTCATGTTGGACCTGAGCCTACCACTGATAGATTTGTTGCTGTGATGGTATATTACTCTGATCTTCGTTTTATTTTAATATTTGCCATTCATGGATTTTCTGCAAACTGGTATTGTTGACAATTTTCTTGTCTAGATGATCATACTGAAGTAAGATACTAATTATTAAATTGAGACTTGATCTATGTAACTTTTTATTTATAATAATTAAATTATTAAATTTATAATAATTAAATTATTAAATTATAATATAATATTATCAACATGAGCTATACTTTATTACTAATTAAATATTTAAAGATCTGAATTTTAAATGGAGATAGCAGCATAGGTTGTATAAGGATAGAGAAATTTTTAGAAACTGATGGCTCCTAACAAGGGTTTTTCTTCAATTGAGAAAAAAAATTCTAGAGAGATTGAGGATTAGACTAAGGTAAAGATCTGTACATATGACAAGTAACAAAACATTTATATATGATGTTAAAATTGTCATAATTTGGATTTCTTTGAGAAGTTAAGAGGAGCTTTGAAGGAAAGTTGTTCACTTGTTTTACTTCTTTAGTCAGGACCTGATGAAAGGACCATTCCTGGGAATACTATAGCTGTTGAAGCAGACATGCCTTTCACTGGCCTCACAAAATTTGGAAATGCATTTTTATCGAAGTTTCAGTGCTCACAAATGCCACATTCGGTATGATCTTATTTTAACTATGTTTTTAGGCATGAATATAATATGGTTACTAAGTAACCAAGTATTGAAAAGGATTTCTGTAATGTTTGATTTGAAATGTATAAAAGTCAGACTTATACCTTTCCGTTTCAAACCAAATCTTATAGTTCTTCTTCACGTGGCCTTTCTTGCCATAGAAGCTATAAGTTACTATGAAGATTTTATTTTTATGAGTTTTATAGTACTAACTACTGTGTTTTTTTTTGTGAAGCTACTAAAACACGTCACATTTGTTGACACTCCTGGGGTTCTTTCTGGAGAGAAACAGCGAACTCAACGTGGTTATGATTTTACTGGTGTTACTTCATGGTTTGCAGCAAAAAGCGATCTTATTCTTCTTCTATTTGATTCCAATAAGCTCGACATAAGTGATGAATTCAAGCATGTCATCGGATCCCTACGTGGTCATGATGACAAAATACGTGTGGTTTTAAATAAGGCAGACCAACTTGACGCACAAAAGGTGAAATAGTTCGATTTGAGTTTGTTATCTTTTGACATAAGGATATGACTTCTTTTGCCAATTGGTATAATTATAATGCAATTCTGAGCAAGTTGCCTTTACCTTGCAGCTAATGAGAGTTTACGGTGCATTGACATGGTCGCTTGGAAAGGTTGTGAATACTCCTGAAGTGATGCGTGTTTACATTGGGTATGTTGTCAATGCTAATATTACACATTTAATAGTTTGTGATAGTGCAGTGCATTTAATAGTTTTTGAGTATCAAGTCGTTCTTTTTTGGGACTGCAATAGTAAGGATTGCTAATTTGATAGATTAATTTCTTAATTTTCTTATAATAAATTTTCAGTTCATTCAATGACAAACCAGTAAATAATAATGCTGTTGGCCCAATGCGGAAGGAGCTGTTTGAAAAGGAACAAGAAGACCTCCTTTCTGATTTGAAAGATATTCCTAAAAAGGCTTGTGATCGTAAGGTAATCTTCAATCAGCTGCAACCCATATATCTTTTATATAAAACCGTATAATCTGATTTAGTTTATTCATCATTATTATTGATTGCAGATCAATGAATTTGTTAAGAGGGCCAGAGCAGCAAAAATCCATGCTTATATTATTAGCCACCTTAAGAGTCAGATGCCAGCAATGTTGGGCAAGACAAAGGCTCAACAACAACTCATTAATAACTTGGAAAATGAGTTTGCAAAGGTAATGCTTCTTTTTCTATGTAAATCTCATGGAATTGTTATGTAGTACTTGCCGACATGCTTTACTAGATGATCAGTCTAGCTTCATTGTGCCTTGTGCTGTTCTTTGAATTAGGTTTGACTCTAACAGCTTTCTGAAGCAGGTTCAAAAGGACTATCGTCTTCCACCTGGGGATTTGCCTGATGTCCAGCGCTTCAAAGAGGTTTTGAGTAACTACAGCATTGACAGATTTCAGAAGCTGAAGCCGAAATTGATACAGGCTGTTGATGATATGCTGGCATTTGATATTCCAGAACTACTAAGAAAATTCAGAAACCCATATGGGCAATAAATACTACAAATCCTAAGATGTGTTAGGACCTTCATCAACAAGAGCAAATGAGTTGTAAATACTACATCAATTATTCATTTCAAAACTATAATGTTATAACATTCAATTTATCTCTTGGTTGGTAACAGTTTTGGCACCTTGTCATCTTTCATCATTGTAGATAACTTCTTTGATATCTCATTCAACTTGGAACAATGTTGTAATATTCAACTTCAAAGATATGGCGAAGATGAAAAGCTTGTAGTGAATCATGCATTTTTCATGTCAATCTCAAAAAGCTTTAATTGAGTACTAAATGCCTATTTCATTTTTGGTTATTTTGATTGTGCCTTCTATGTTTCCGGTGAGGTTTTTAGTAGACAATGAGAAGAAATTTCATGGCGGAATTGATTTTAATAGTGATTACTAGCATTATGAGGCTTCAATTCTCTCACAGGCAAAGGAATGTCAAAATTATAATGATTTTTTCTTGTGTTCCTCAAAAGTCATAAAATACTTTGGTTTGGTTGATTAATATTTAACTGCAAAGCTATCTGTCCATATAAAGATTCGGTGCACAAAACCTTCATTACCGCATCTATGTATTTAGAAAGAATATTAACCATACTAATCTTTGCTCATAACATATAGAAATTGCAAATATATATATATATATACATAATTAGAAAGAACATTACTATAAAGGAAATTTGAACTTGTAAGGCTCAAACGGAGATTCCTGTGGAAACGGTGCCGACTCTTCCGGTGCCCATCGATGGCCATCACCGCCGCCACCGTCGAGCCTCGATCCCGCCCCTCGTCATCCGCTTCTTCCTCTCCTCCTCCTCCTCCGCCCTCGCTCATGGTAGGTTTCTTGATGGATCTCGTCGGCTACGTGGAGGACAAGGGTGCCGCATCACCCTGCGATCTTCCCACTAGGGAGCTTGGTTTACGCCCTCCCCTGCATCAAGCTCTTCTATGCACAGTCGTCTCTCCATGTGCTTGTCAAGTCTAGGGAGGGTTCTTCTTCAATTGGCTTCTTTCTAAATCAAGGAACGGCTTCCTTCACTTGGTGGATCAGTTGGAAAAGGGTAAGTGGGTGGTAATTATAGTTGCTCACTTAATCTTGGCGTTTTCATTGGATCAAACTTCTTAGTTTGAAATTATTCTCGATAGAGATATAGCTCCTTACCAAAATTTGCATGTCTTATTAGTTTTTTTTTTTTTTTTCTTCTTCTTTCTCTTCTCCTAACATGCCAGAACTTAAATTGGCAGAATGGCGTATAGTATAGTCATTCATTCTTTCTTCTTGTTTATACTTCGGATTGAAGGATAGAACAAAGGCATAGCCATCGGAATATTGAAAGTACTTTGGATACAAGGCATGGACAAGGATACAAAATTTAGGACAAAAAGCAATACGGTGGGGATCGGAAGATAACAAGCTCACCACTCAAATAAAATGCTCTAGTGATACCTGTATCATCATCCAAAGAGTTACAGGGCTTAAGAAATCTGAAGTATCCATCAAATAGATATAGATTTGTAAGAGAAGAATAAAACCTCTGAAAAGAAAATTATCCTTGTATTTATTCCCTCTAAGGCTTTCAAGACATGATATTTATGTTGTTACGCTTGGAACAAAATCTCCAAGCATGAGTTATTAATTCTTCAGCATTTTCAAGATCAAAATAAATAAAAACTAAATTAAATATTTATAATAATTAAAAGTCATCCAGAAACTCCAAAAAGGTGAAAATAGCTTTCTTACAGTCTCAACATAACAATTACCTTAATCATTGTAGAAATAACAGAATATAACTTTCTTTTGAAAACTTAAATCTATTTTTAATTAATTATTTTTGAAATTTTTAGGTATCATACAATAGGGTTCCCAATATGGCATGTAGAAACTCTTTTTACTACTACGAAACCTTAGTCGCTAAGAGTCTCTTGCAGTTAGGAGTCCTTGGCCACATGGAAACCTTGGGAAATAGGAAACCTAGCCCTAAGGAACTCCTTTTGCAGCCATCCCTATGGTTGCAACTTTCCACGGGCCAAACACCCTTTGCGGCTAGGAAACCCTAGCCTTAGGGTTTCCTCAGGCTACTAGGAAACCCTAGCCGCCAGAGTCCTCATGTAGCCACCACCTTGGCTGCTTCCATGGCCGAGAGGTTACTGCTCTCAACCTTATAGCTTTTGGCCAGGCCGAGGGCAACAACCTTGCTCTCGACCAAGGCTGTATGTAGCCTTTGGTCGTGCTGCAAGGCATCAACAATTGCTGTCCTTTTCCTCTTTCTTTGTGTCAATAATTTTGACATCAAAGAAATTTAGAATACATCTTTTATAGCACATTTTATCAGCGAGAAGGACTCCTAACTGTAGGAGACTCCTAGCGGTTAGAAGAAATTTAGAATACGTCTTTTATAGCACCTGCAGTTAGAAGAAATTTAGAATACGTCTTTTATAGCACCTTTTATCAATCTCATCACATGCAGTTTAAAACTAATTTTTTGCATGAATGACCTTGGTTTTGATACCACTGCTGGGAAACCAAGCAGGAGCATCACATACATAGCCAAAAATCAAAACAAAAACTAATTTCTCAGGTAGATCAAATTGTCATGCAAAGATTGGGTCGAAAAAAATCATAAAATCGAAAAACTATAATATGCGAGAGATTGTTTACCTAGGGAGATTGTATATCTCTGAATTTTCAGATCCAGATGGAAAGGATAAAGAGGGTCAAGTGTCCTCCTCTCTAATGGTATCTACATGATGGATTGTTGCAGCGATACTCCTCCAATCGTAGCCTCAAGTCTCATAACCCTTGCGCAGTTTCTCGCCACAAACGTAGAAGAAGATCTTCTATCTTCTTTGCATAGAATCAATGACATCACAAGATATTTATTCAACATATAATATAAGAATATATCAATAATAATAATAATATAAAAAAATTATGTAACATGTCACATATGACATTACTCACGTGATTGGCTTACAGGGCAGTTATAAGGAAGGATCAAACTCACACACTCAACTACCATAACAACGATAACGGGGCCTCATCTTGCTCACCAACTTTGGCAGCAGCGCTTACTTCAACCCCGCCTTCTTGTAGCACGAAGATCGATGCATCTCATTATGATGCTAAGCTTACTACATAGTAAATAATTTTATTTAATCATTCGTGCTTTTTAAGTTTATTGGACTAATTAACTATCTTTAATATTTTAATTTTTATATTAAAAAACTATATTAAAATCTCACATCATCTACTTTGCTGATAAAAATATATCATAGTTTTATCATTAAGCACGTATTGACTCACATTATGTCAGCAAGTGAGATATTTTCGTCTACTTGAGAAAAATGAGATTAAATATTTTATTTTCATATATATAAAAATCCCAATATAATTTTTGAAAGTATAGGATGAAAATACTAATTGGCTATTATTTTATACTGTACCTACTTCAAAACCTATATGCTTTATATCGTTCTGATGTTATATTTTTTTTATGTTGTATTACTATAATAAGATCAGTACAATAAATCATCACAATTCTTGCATTTATTATTTTTTATAAATCATCTCGTTTTTGGAAACTAAGAATTATGATGTGATTAAACGTTATTAATTGTGTAGGTTATGGTATAAAATTAGTATATTAAAATAATAATATAATAATAGATAATAATATCCCAATTATTTTAGTGTTTTTTAAGATGAAATCTCGAGAAAAATCTTTTGTTCTTGCTTTTTTTTCACCATGAGTATCCTTAAAATACCTGTGATAAAAATATAATAAAGTCACTTGCGAAGGACATTGGATTCGATCGATATATAATATAAACCAATTCAATTATAATATTCTTATAGATATATTAAAAATACTATAATAATGTTATTCATAAACAAGAAAATTAGCATAAAAGTAATTTTTTTTTTAATATTCATGTTCCCAAAACAAATAAAAGTACTTCTTAAACTCCAGTGAACCAATCCATTGCAATAAACAAAAACATCGATGTAAATGTTCTATTATCTGAAGCATTATAGGAAGTCTCCATCTGCCCCACACCGTTTCATTTAGCATTACGGTTGATGTGACTATTTTGCATGGAATCCCATAATTGCATCATCCGACGTGTAGCTGATATTGAAATGTGTTTTGATGGCTTCCACGTTTCCAAAACTGGAATTGGACATTTCAAAGGTGAAATTTTATTTGGACAAGATCCTTCACTCCTATTTCTATTACCGAAGGAATAAAAGACGAAACAAGCTGAAGGCCCCTTCCACCGCTCGCGCGTCTTCCTACCTCTCTTCAACTCGTCCCCCATCTTGATTCGTCTATCCAATTAGTTGTTGGGCGTTTGCATTCCATCATTATTCAATGGACACTGTCTGTTGTTTGATCAGTGAAGAGCATGACAAGATCTACAGGAAATGGTTCTCATTTATCGACTCAGGTTTGCCGCTACTATGCATTACTCTCTCGTTCTTATTGTTTCGGTGCCGCTCATAGTATTGTTGAGGAATTCCCCCCTTCATCATGATAGACAGAGATGGCCGCGTCACGGAGAATGATGTCATATGCTTCATTGCTATGTCTAATTTACCTCAATGTGTTCTGAAGCAGGTAAATCGATTTCTAATTCGTTTATACGATTTCATTTCTACTTTGTTGACTGTATAGTCTTTTTGCGGTGGTTGATTACGCTATTTCGGTTATCGTTTTGGCTATTAGTGTTCTTCGTTGTGTGTGTGTAGTTAACTGAGCTTTTCATGTGATCACGGAGGAGAAAAAGGATGTCAAAATTATTATAGGCATATCTTTCGGTGTATAAATAAAAGAAATGAATAGATGCACTATTTCACTTTTCTTTACAAATTAAAATTTATTGTACAAATAAATGCTTGTTATTGTAAAAGATTATTTTTCAATAAATTTATTGATGAAAAGCTAAAGATACATGTGATTGTATAATTATTATTGTGGTGATAATTAGATTAGGAGAATTTATAATGTTTTAAGTGGCGACCATATGTAAGTTTAGTGCTTGTAAAGATAAGTTCACTCGACATATTTAAGATATTATTATATAAGATGTGTATATCGATAAAGTCAATATATTGTTGGTAGCATTAAATAGGGATAAAGTCTATGAGTTTATGAGAACATCATATTTGGTTAAGGTAAAATTATTTGATTTCAGGATGCTAACTTGCTTTCTCATAAAGATGGATTTATAGACTTCTTCATCATCTTGATTTATTAAACTATTAGGTGCTTAATATGTTTGCATGAGTTACTTGTTATTAGATTTAGTTAAATAGTTGCTACTCTCTTGATAATATTTTTCTCTAATACACAATCATATAATTGTCTATTGTTTCTTCTTGATCACGCTCTACATGAAGATCTGGGCAACTGCAGACTCTGAAATACAAGGTTATCTGGGCTTCAAGGAGTTTGTGAGAGCAATGAAGGTCTTCTTGTTGTCTGCTAACTTTTGCATTAGTTAATTTTTATCTTACTAAAATGAACACTTTCTTTTAATTTTTGCCAGCTTGTGGCACTAGCACAAGCAGGGAATGAGATCACACAAGATTCACTTGCTCATGCCGGTAAACTTTAGATCTATCTTTTAAATCTCATAGTCCACACTTAGGATGGTTTCTAATAAAATGCATCACTGTTTCTACTATCTTACTCCTACAGATTTACATAAATTAAATCCTCCTGTCATGGAAGGATTAGATACCTTACTCGATGTAAGTTTGAAGGAAAATTTCACTGAATAACATAATATGGTATTTTTGCCTATTTCTAACTAACTTATTTTTAATTATTTTATTAGACAAATAAGCATTCAACAGAAGTAATTGATGGTTTGAAGAGATTATATATTCCTTTGAAAGCTTTGGAAGTTACTTATCGGTTTGATGAGTTCACTTGTCCCCTATTGGTACGCTTTAAACTTATTTTACTTCTAAGCGAGACTATTAACTAATAAATGTGATACTTTTTGCACAACTTACATAACCCCATCTAAATGTTATGCTATATATCTTGTTGCCTTGTAGACAAATAGTGATTTTGACGCCAAGCCCATGGTTATGCTCCTAGGCCAATATTCTACTGGAAAAACTACATTCATAAAGCATTTACTGAAGTGTGACTACCCAGGTTTTTTAAATTGTTAACATCTACTAAATTTTTTTGCTTATATGTTAGTGCAAACCAGAATAAGGCATCATCTCCATAATTCATGCAGGTGCTCGTATTGGACTTGAGCCTACTACTGATAAGTTTGTTATTGTGACGGTATGGCAAAACCTTGATTATTATTACTCCAGTCTTTGTTTTATTTTATTTTTTTAATTTTGTGAAAGCTAGTAGTGTTGTCTAGATAATTATACTTAAGTAAGATACTAGTTATTTTTATTTTTAATAATTAAGTTACTAATTTTATAAGATAAACTATCAACTTAAGCTATAGTTTTACTGACAAGAAATATTTAAATATCTAAGTTTTAAATAGATAGAGCAGTATAGGTTGTATAAGCGTATAGAATTTTTCAGAATGATGAAGCATTTGTTAGACTGTTAGAAACAGATGATTCTTAACAAGGTATGTCTTCACCTAAGAAATTTTTTTTGAAAAGATTGAGGGTTTCAGTAAGGTAAAGATCTATAAATATGACAAGTAACAAAATTGCTATATATATAATGCTTGAATTGTCATATTCTGGATTTCTTTGAGAAGTTAATAGGAGGGCTTCAAGAGAAAGTTGTTCACTTGTTTTGCTTCTTCAGTCAGGACCTAATGAAAGGACCATTTTTGGGAATACGATAGTTCTTCAAAGAGATATGCCTTTCACCGGCCTCACAAAATTTGGAACTGAATTTTTATCAAAGTTTGAGTGCTCACAAATGCCACATTCGGTATGATCTTATTTTATCTATGTTTTTAAGGCATGAATATAATATAGTAGTTACTAACTACTAGTATGGTTTCTGTGAAGCTGCTGGAACACATCACATTTGTTGACACTCCTGGGGTTTTTTCTGGAGAAAAACAACGAATTCAACGTAGTTATGATTTAGCTGGTGTTACTTCGTGGTTTGCAGCAAAATGTGACCTTATCATTCTTATGTTTGATCCTCATAAGATTGACATAAGTGAGGAGTTCAACAATGTCATTAAATCTCTGCATGGTCATGAGGACAAGATACGTGTGGTTTTAAATAAGGCAGACCAAGTTGACACAGATCAGGTGAGATAGTTTCGTTTGAGTTTGTCATTTTTTTTTGTGATTATAAGGATATGACTTCTATTCCCCTTTCCACTCACTTTTGTTTTCTTTCTTTTAACAACTGATATAATAATCAATGTGCATTTTTCGAGCTAGTTAAGTTGTCTTTATTTTTGCAGCTTTTTCGAGTTAATCATGCATTAATATGGTCACTTGCAAAGGTTCTTCCGAATAGACCTGAAGTGATGCCTATTTATAATGGGTATGTTGTCATTGCTAATATATACATCTATTCGTTTGTCATCATCATGCAGTGCATTCTTGGCTTATCTGAAAAATAATTGATTCTTTCTTTTGTTGTTTAGAGTATGCTGCTTTCAAGTCATTTTATGTTCTTTTGGGTTGCAATTCATTTCATAATTGGAGTATCAAGTTGTTCTTTTGGGTTTCTACTTTTATGGATTAATTTCTTCACTTTCTTGTTATAAATTTTCAGTTCTTTCAATGACAAATCAACAAATAATGTGGATGTTGACCCAAACTTAAAGAAGGTGTGTGAAAGAGATCAAAATGACCTTCTTTCTGAATTCAAAGATATCCCTAACAACATTTGTGATCTCAAGGTAATTTAAATCTTAAATCAACTTCAACCCATATATCTTTCATATGAACTGTGTCGTTCGATTTGGTTTACTTGTCATTATCGATTGCAGATCCGTGCATTGGTTAGGAGGGCCAAAGCAGCAAAAGTTCATGCTTATATTATTAGCCACCTAAAGAATAAAATGCCCATAATATTCGGCAAGGCAGCAGCTCAACGACGACTCATTGATAATCTAGAGAATGAGTTTGCAGAGGTAATGCTGCTTCTTTTCTATGTAGATAGATCACAATAAGTCTTATATGTAGTAATACTTGCGGATTACTATGTGTCATTATTCTTCGAATTAGGTTGTACAGTTTAAAATGCATGTAGACTCACTAACAGCTTTCTGAAGCAGGTTCAAAGGAAACACAATCTACTAGTTGGGGACTTTCCTAATGTTCAACACTTCAAAGAAGTTTTAAGTGGCCACAACATCGATGAGTTTAAGAAGCTGAAGCCTAAAATGATACGGGCTGTCGACGTTGTGCTAACATATGATATCCCAGAACTATTAAGACATTCGGAAACCCATATGGGTCGTAAGAACTACTCACCCTGATATGTATTAGGATCTTCATCAACAAGAGCAGAAGTGTTCAAAGTACTATGCGATATTTCATCGTTACTTGCAACTATTCATATCAAAACTATAATGTTGTAATATTTATTTTATCTCAGCAATGAATCATTCATTTTGTTTCTCAGTCTCCAAAGCTTTATTTATTATTTTTCGTTATTTTAATTGTATTTCTTTGTTTTCGCTAGGTGGTGTTTTCAGTAAACAATGTAGGAAGAGATTTGATGGTAGAAACACTTCTAGCAATGATAAAATAGCCATATGAAACTTCAATTCTCTCACAGGCAAAAGAATTTGTTTTAGTTTTTTCACTATCATTGTTAAAATTATAATAATTTTTCTCCCATAAATAACATATAAAAATTGCTATATATATATATATATATATATATATATATATATATATATATATATATATATATATGTACATGAAAAGATATCGAGAGTTTACTTAATAATAACAATATGATTAATTAATTGATTAATAACGTCTGTTATAATTAATCACCTTCCGACGATATAAATAGCCAACGATGGAGATTAAAGTGAATCGGGGTGCATGCCGTCTTTTCCGGTGCCCATCGATGGCTATCACTACCGCCGCGCCATCTCTTGCAATGACCGCCACCGTCTAGCCTCGATCCCGCCCCTCCTCATCCGCTTCTTCCTCTTCTCCTCCTCCTCTGCCCTCGCTCATGGTAGGTTTCTTGATGGATCTTGTCGGCTACGTGGAGGACAAGGCTGCCGCATCATCCTTCGATCTTCCCAGTAGGGAGCTGGGTTTACGCCCTCCCTTGCATCAAGCTCATTACAAATTAAAATTTATTGTACAAATAAATGCTAGTTATTTTAAAAGATTATTTTTCAATAAATTCATTGATGAAAGCTAAAGATATTTGGATTAGGGGAGTTTATAATGTTCTAAATGGCGACCATATGTAAGTCCTAATTTATGTAAGGTAATATTATTTGATTTCAAGATGGTAACTTACTTTCCCATTAAAGATGGACCTATAGATTTTTTCATCGTCTTGATTCATTAAAATATTAGGTGCTTAATTTGTTTGCATGGGTTGATTGTTATTGGATTTAGTTAAAGACTTGCTGCCCTCTTGACAATCTTTTTCTCTAATGCACAACCATACAATTGTCTATTGTTTCTTTTTTATCACGCTCTGCAAACTACAAACTCTAAAAGGCAAGGTTATCTGGGCTTGAAGGAGTTTGTGACAGCAATAAAGGTCTTCTTGTTGTGTTACCTTTTGCATCAATTAATTTTCAGAATGGTGCACGATTATCTTACTAAAATGAATACTTCCTTTTGATTTTTGCCAACTTGTGGCATTAGCACAAGCAGGAAACAAGATAACGTAAGATTCACTTGCTCATGCTGGTAAACTTCGGATTTATCTTTTGAATCTCATAGTCCACACTTAGGATGGTTTCAAATAAAATGCATCACTATTTCTACTATCTTGCTCCTGTAGATTTACAGAAATTAAATCCTCCATTGATGAAAGGATTAGATAGCTTACTCATTGTAAGTTTGAACGAAAATTTCACTGAATAACAGAATATGTTATTTTTTTTACCTATTTCTAACTTACTTACTTTTAATTGTTTTCTTAAATAAACAACATTCAACAAAGGTAATTGATGGTTTGAAGTGATTATACATTCCTTTGAAGGCTTTGGAAGTTAGGTGCATCTTAAACTTATTTTACTCTGCTTATGAGACTATTAACTAATAAATGTGATACTTTTTGCACAACTTACATAACCCCATCTAAATGTGATGCTATATATCTTATTGCCTTGTAGACAAACAGTGATTTTTATGCTAAGCCCATGGTTATGCTCCTAGGCCAATATTCTACTGGGAAGACGACATTCATAAATCATTTACTAAATTGTGACTACCCAGGTTTTTTAAATTGTTAACATCTACTAAATTTTTTTGCTTGTGTTAGTGCAAACCAGAATAACCTCATGGCATCATCTCCATAATTCATGCAGGTGCTCATATTGGACCTCAGCGTACTACCGATAAGTTTGTTATTGTGACGGTATGGTAAAACCTTGATTGTTGTTTCTCTAGTCTTTGCTTTATTTTTTCTATCTGCCTTTCATGAATTTTGTGTAAGCTAGTATTGTTGTCTAGATAATTATACTTAAGTAAGCTACAGTTTTACTGACAAGAAATATTTAAATATCTAAGTTTTAAATTTATGTGGTATAGGTTGTATAAGTATACATAATTTTTCAGAATGATGAGGGTTTGTTGCCTTTCTAATAGCTGAATTATTAGAGTGTTAGAAACAGATGACTTTTAACAAGGTATGTTTTCACCTAAGAAAGTTTTTTGAAAAGATTGAGGGTTTCAGTAAGGTAAAGATCTATAAATATGATAAAAATTATTATACATAATGCTTGAACTGTCATATTCTGAATTTCTTTGAGAAGTTAATAGAAGGGTTCTTAGAGAAAGTTGTTCACTTGTTTTACTTCTTCAGTTAGGAACTAATGAAAGGACCAGTTTTGGGAGTGTGATAGTTCAAAGAGATATGCGTTTCTCTGGCCTCACAAAATTTGGAACTGAATTTTTATCGAAGTTTGGGTGCTCACAAATGCCACATCTGGTATGATCTTATTTTATCTATGTTTTTAGGCATGAATATAATATAGTAGTTAGTAACTACTATGATTTCTGTGAAGCTGCTGGAACATATCACATTTGTTGACACTCCTGGGGTTCTTTCTGGAGAACAACAAAATCAACATGGTTATGATTTTACTGGTGTTACTTCATGGTTTGCAGCAAAATGTGACCTTATCGTTCTTCTGTTTGATCCTCATAAGATTGACATAAGTGATGAGTTCAACAATGTCATTAAATCTCTGCATGGTCATGAGCATGCATCTTCGTCTCTCTTTTCACCTCCTCCCGCATCTTGTTTGACGGCTCGTTGTTCGTCTACCCGATCTCTTGTCGGGCATTTGCACTCCATCATTGTTCAATGGACATCGCCTCTTGTTTGATCAGTGAAGAGCATGATAGGATCTACAGGAAATGGTTCTCATTTGTCGACTCAGGTTTGCCACCACTACATGTTCTCTCTCGTCCTTAATTGATTCGGTGTCGCTCATAGTGTTATTGAGGATTTCCCTCTTTCATCATGGTAGACGGAGATGACCACATCACAGAGAATGATGCCATATGCTTTTTTGCCATGTCTAATTTACCTCGACATGTTCTGAAGCAGGTAAATCAATTTCTAATTCATTTATGTGATTTCATCTCTACTTCATTGATTGTATAGTCTTCTTGCGGTGTTTGATTATGCTGTTTCGGTTATCACTTTCGCTATTAGTGTTATTTGTTGTGTGTAGTTTACTGGACTTTTCATGTGGTCATGGGGGAGAAAAAGGGTATCAAAATTATTATAGTCATATCTTTTAGTGTATAAACAAAAGAAATGAATAGATGTGCTATTTCACTTTTCTTTACAAATTAAAATTTATTGTACAAATAAATGCTAGTTATTGTAAAAGATTATTTTTTCAATAAATTCATTGATGAAAGCTAAAGATCCATGTGATTGTATAGTTATTGCTGTGGTTATAATTGGATTATGGGAGTTTATAATGTTCTAAATGGTGACCATATGTAAGTCTTAATTAATTAGTACTTGTAAAGATAATTTCAGTTGACATATTTAAGATATTACTATATAAGATGTGTATATCGATAAAGTCAATATATTGTTGGTAGCATTGAATAGGAAAAGTCTCTAAATCTCAGACATATATGAATTTATGAGAACATGAGATTTGGTTAAGGTAAAATTATTTGATTTCAGCATGCTAACTTGCTTTGTCAATAAAGATGGATCTATAGACTTCTTCATCATCTTGACTTATTAAACTATTAGGTGCTTAATTTGTTTGCATGGGTTGGTTGTTACTAGATGTAGCTAAAGACTTTCTGTCCTCTTAACAATCTTTTTCTCTAATATGAAGATCTGGGCGACTGCAGACTCTAAAATGCAGGGTTATCTGGGCTTCAAGGAGTTTGCAACAGCAATGAAGGTCTTCTTGTTGTGCTACCTTTTGCATCAGTTAATTTTCAGAATGATGTATGATTATCTTGCTAAAATGAACACTTCCTTTTGGTTTTTGCCACCTTGTGGCACTAGCACAAGCAAGGAACGAGATCACGCAAGATTCACTTGCTCATGCTGGTAAACTTTGGATCTATCTTCTAAATCTCAGAGTCCACACTTATGATGGTTTCGAATAAAATGCATTACTGTTTCTACTATCTTGCTCCTGCAGATTTACAGAAATTAAATCCTCCAATGATGGAAGGATTAGATAGCATACTCAATGTAAGTTTGAACGAAAATTTCACTGAATAACAGAATATGTTATTTTTTTTTACCTATTTCTAACTTACTTACTTTTAATTGTTTTCTTAATTGGTGGTTTGAAGAGATTATATATCCCTTTGAAGGCTTTGGAAGTTACTTATCGGTTAGATGACTTCATTTCTCCCTTGTTGGTGCGTCTTAAACTTGTTTTACTCTCTTATGAGACTATTAACTAATAAATGTGATACTTTTTCCGCAACTTACATAACCCCATCGAAATGTGATGCCATATATCTTGTTGCCTTGTAGACAAACAGTGAGTTTGATGCTAAGCCTATGGTTATGGTCCTAGGTGAATATTCTACTAGAAAAACAACATTCATAAAGCATTTACTGAAGTGTGACTACCCAGGTTTTTTATAACATCTACTAAAATTTTTTGCTTGTGTTAGTGCAAACCAGAATAACCTCATGGCTTCATCTCCATAATTCATGCAGGTCCTCATATTGGACCTAAGCCTACTACCGATAAGTTTGTTATTGTGACGGTATGGTAAAACCTTGATTATTATTACTCTAGTCTTTGCTTTATTTTTTCATCTGCCTTTCATGAATTTTGTGTAAGCTAGTATTGTTGTCTAGATAATTATACTTAAGTAAGATGCTAGTTATTTTTATTTTTAATAATTAAGTTACTAATTTTATAAGATAAACTATCAACATAAGCTACAGTTTTACTGACAAGAAATATTTAAATATCTAAGTTTTAAATTGATGGAGTAGCATAGGTTGTATAAGTATATAGAATTTTTCAGAATGATGAAGCGTTTGTTGCCTTTATAGTAGCTGAATTGTTAGTCTGATAGAAACAGATGACTCTTAACAAGGTATGTCTTCACCTAAGAAATTTTTTTTCTAAAAGATTGAGCATTCAAGTAAGATAAATATCTATAAATACGATAAATAACAAAATTGCTATATATAATGCTTGAATTGTCATATTTTGGATTTCTTTGAGGAGTTTATATAAGGGTTCTTAGAGAAAGTTGTTCACTTGTTTTACTTCTTCAGTCAGGACTTAATGAAAGGACCATTTGTGGGAGTGCAATAACTAGTCAAAGAGATATGCCTTTCTCTGGCCTCACAAAATTTGGAACTAATTTTTTATCGAAGTTTGAGTGCTCACAAATGCCACATTCGGTATGATCTTATTTTAACTATGTTTTTAGGCATGAATATAACATAGTAGTTACTAACTACTATGATTTCTGTGAAGCTGCTGGAACACATCACATTTGTTGACACTCCTGGGATTCTTTCTGAAGAAAATCAAAATCAACATGGTTATGATTTTGCTGGTGTTACTTCGTGGTTTGCAGCAAAATGTGACCATATCATTCTTCTCTTTGATCCTCAATGTCATTAAATCTCTGCATGGTCACGAGTACAAGATACGTGTGGTTTTAAATAAGGCAGACCAACTTGACGCAAATCAGGTGAGATAGTTTCTTTTGAGTTTATCATTTTGTGATATAAGGATGTGACTTCTATCTCCCTTTTCAGTGACTTTGTTTTCTTTTAACAATTGATATAATCACTGTGCATTTTTAAGCTAGTTAAGTTGTCTTTATTTTGCAGTATTTTAGAGTTACTGATGCATTGATATGGTCGCTTCCAGAGGTTCTTCCGAAAAGATATGAAGCGATGCGTCTTTATATTTGGTATGCTGTCATTGCTAATATATACACCTATCCGTTTGTCATCATCATGCAGTGCATTCTTGGCTTATCTGAAAATTAATTGATTCTTTTTTTTTATTGTTGTTGTTTAGAGTATGCTTTCAAGTCATTTTATGTTCCCAAGGATATTCATCCCATAATTGGAGCATCAAGTTGTTATTTCAGGTTTCTATTTTTGTGGATTAATTTCTTTTGTTTCTTATTATAAATTTTCAGTTCATTCAATGACAAATCAGCAAATAATGTGGATGTTGACCCAATCTTGAAGGAGAGAATTGAGAGGGATCAAAATGACCTTCTTTCTCATTTGAAAGATATTCCTAACAATATTTGTGATCTCAAGGTAATTTAAATCTCAAAAACAACCTCAGCCCATATATCTTTTACATGAACATTATGTCATCCGATTTAGTTTACTTGTCATTATTGATTGCAGATCCGTGCATTTGTTAGGAGGGCTAAAGTAGCAAAAGTTCATGCTCAAGAAGAAAATGCCCATAATATTTGGCAAGGCAACGGCTCAACGACGACTCATTGACAATCTAGAGAATGAGTTTGCAGAGGTAATAAATACTTCTTTCTATGTAGATCACACAGCTTGATATGTAATACTTGCCGATTACTATATGTTATTATTTTTCGAATTAAGTCGGACAGTTTAAAATGCTTCTGAAGCAGGTTAGAAGGAAATACAATCTACCAGTTGAGGACTTTCCCAATATCCAACGCTTCCAAAAAGCTTTAAGTGGCCACAACATATTGATGGGTTTAAGAAGCTGAAGCCTAAAATGATACAGGCTGTTGATGATATGCTACGAGATGATATCCCAAAATTGTTAATAACATATGGAAACCCATATGTATATTAGGATCTTCAACAACAAGAGCAAAAGTTTTCTAAATACTATGCAATTTTCATCGTTACTTGCAACTATTCATATCAAAACTATAATATTATAATATTCATTTTATCTCAACAATGAATCATCCTTTTTATATCTCAATCTCTAAAGTTTTATTTATTACTTTTTATTATTTTAATTATACTCCTTTATTTTTACTTCTTGATGTTTTCATTAAACAATGAAGGAAGATATTTGTGTTGAATCTCGGATTTCTGATAATGAAATCATTTGATGGGTGTTTAATCTAATATGTTTGTTGCTAAAGATTGTCGGAAAGATCGTGAGAGTTAGGAAAGTCACATAGGTCAAATTAATTATATTTGTATGTCGTAGTATGTCATAGTTAGCATTCCAAACTGAGTTAGATTTAAAAATAACCCAAATTAACTTAATGTGAGGCAACCGGGTCCACTTTGAATTGGATTTGAGCTCAGGTCGATCTCATTTCTTTAACTTCGGAAGGGATCAATAAGAGTTATGAGTTGGATATGGAAAAGTATAAAAAAAATGGCTTTTGTAGGATTCCCGATGACAGTACCGCCAATGGGCGATGGTGGTATCGCCTATGCGACGATAGTACCATCGTAGCCCTATTTTCATGGCACTTTCGACGATAGCATCGTTAGCACTAATGGTAGTACCACCTATACGTAGAATTTATAAAAAAATTTAAATTTTGGCTTTATTTTTGAAGCTAATCGGGGTCTATAAATACACCAAGTTTTTTTATTTGGAGAAGCAAAAGGGTAATAAATGAAAAAATAAGAAAATTGTTATAAAAAGTGTTATAAAAATCTTGAGAGCTTCCCTTGTGAGCTACAAGTGAAAAGAGAGACTAAGGAAAGAAATATTCTTGTAAGAATGTTCCTCTCTGAACCAGTGAAAAGGAGAGAGAGAAGTATAAGAGTTTGATCTTCACTTGAAGAAGGTCATTAGTGGACATCGACGTGCCTCAAGGAGAACTATGAAAAGTGGACATAGGTTAAGTTTTGGTTAAACCACTATAAACTGTGAGCCTTTCTTAAATTCTTTTTAAATTTATATGTTCTTGCTTGAGATTTTTTTAAGCAAGATAGTAACTTAGCAAGATAGTAACTTAGCATTGATTCATTGCTTGAGATTTTTTTAAGCAAGATAGTAACTTAGCATTGTTCATAGTTTCATTGCTCATGTATTCAACTTAAACTAAATGTTTTTTATTTTATTTCAAGTAAGTATTTCTAAAACTAAGATTTTTAACATTGCACTAATTCACCCCTCCCTCCATCCTCCTCTTAATGCCAATTAATCCTAACACTAAGTATTTACTCTGTCGGGATACTGATTTGATTGTCGAAGGACTATATCGGGTGTCCCGACCGCTAAGAGGTCTTTGTGCAAAGTAGCCGAGAATAACTTTGGGTCGGGCAACCCGAGATGCTAACCCTCGAGGAAGGGCGATCGAAGGAGCAATCCCCAACAGTCTAAATTAATCTCTCCCGAGCACTAAGTCCAATATTCACCGACGTGGATAATTTTATATATACATAAATAATCAAACTATGCTGACACATCGATCACGACCTAAAACCCCCCATAACATTGGTGATTCGTGGTACCCAAACCTTTCTTGGAACTATAAATATACTATATATGTGATTCAAACAACATTACAATTCCCATGACAAATCTAAGAGAGAACAGAAGATATCGCTAGGAAATATAATCACATCACCGCCCAACCTTATTTCATTTGTTGCTTAGCGCCATCGCCACTGCGGTAGATGTGCATTAACATTTTACGCAGAAACGCTCGCGATGCGAGTTTAGTCGCAGAGCAGTGGTGGCGAGATGGAAGAGGATGAGGTGTTGACCGAGTTGAGGATGCTGTTCCAGTAGTTCTTAGGTCCATTTCCTTAGGAGTCACCGCGGAAGTCCGAGGCCTTCTGCGCTGCTGAGTCACCCAGGAGCAGTCCGGTGAATCCTGCATCGAACCGTCCCCAGTATGGCTCCGACAGCCATGGCGCCTCCCGGCCGAAGGCGGCTTCCATGGGGAAGCCTGTGAACCTGTCCACTCTATCCTTCACCAAGCTCCTCCACTCCGCTCTCTCCGGCTCCAAATTCACGCCTCCTTGATGGCTGGTGGCGGATGTGGCGCCGGTGCTGGCGTCCACAAACCCGACGCCGGCTGCCGGCGAAGCTCAAGGTGGAAGTGGGAGACTCCAGGTCGATCCTGTCGCCTTGGTGCCCATGCCCTGAGGACGTCGAGTCCGCCGGCCTTGGTGGTGAGCGGAGCAGGTGGCGGCGGGACGGTCGAGGACGAGGACGACGACGATCCCATATGCTGCTGTTGCTGCTGCAGAATCATGGAATTGGGCGCCGGACGAAACTTCGACTCCCTCGCGAGCCGCTCCTCGGCCTCCAGTCGTGCGCTCTCCCAGTGGGCAATGTGGCTGAGGTTGGCAACGCTCTTGAGGTGTCCGTCGCCGGAGCTGAGGGTGTCGCTCTTGGCCTTGTGGGTGCAGGGGTCGATGCCCATCTTAGCCAGCCGCTTCTTCAGGTGGGTGTTCCAGTAGTTCTTGATCTCGTTATCTGTTCTCTTGGGCAGGTGGGTGGCAATCGCAGACCATCTGAAACCAGTTTCATCAACCATCATAAAGCCATGATATGGATGGGCTGAATCGAATGCATAAGATCAAGGTGTGGCGATCACCTGTTTCCGAGGAGGGCATGGAGTTGGATGATGGTCTGCTCCTCCTGCAAGCTGAACTCTCCCCTCTTTATGTCCGGTCGCAGGTAATTCGTCCACCTCAACCTGCAGCTCTTCCCGCACCTCTGCAGCCCTGCAACCAAGGATCAAACATCACAACACTCAGCTACGACGACGACGACGACGAGACCTCAGCTGGCTCACCGGCTTTGGCAGGCAGCGATCTCCAGCTCCCAGTCCCGTGCTTCCCGATGTAGGCGAGCAGCTTCTGGTCCTCCTCCGGAGTCCACGGCCCCTTCTTCAACCCCACCTTCTCGCAGCACGGAGTCAACCCATCTCACTCCGACGCTACAACCTGCAGAGGAGGAGGAAGAAGATACGCTTAAGCTGATCGCAGGGAGGGTCTCTATAAATCCACAGTAGGAGAGTTGGTGCATGGCAGTCACAAGTTGCAGGATGTTACACCGAAGCCAAGAAGATGTGGAGTCTTTATAGGGGAATTAGCATGGCAGACAGAGAGAAAGATGGACAGAGAAAGAGATGGAGAAATGATGAAGGATAAATAGCAGAGATGTAAATGTTGTATGCACGAGTGTGACTGACACACTGTTGGTTGCAGACACATTAATCCACCCTCTCCCACCTCCGCTGTCCACTGTCCTGCCCACAGTGCCTCCAAAGTTTAATCTGTCCATGGAGAAGGTGGCATTACGAGGGTTGTTGCATGTACTTGAGGTCCTCTTCGTTCTGGGCGAGAGGATCTACCTGCTTGCGGTCTGCCGTTCCCTGCTACCAAACTACATCACAGACAAGAGCTTTTGGCTTTATTGAACCAAACATCTTCCATTCTTTTTGGTGAGAAGAACAGCCGAGGAAATGAGGTTTTCTTGATGATTTCAGTCATGAGATGATCCGCATCTGATTCCAGTAATGTCTATAAGATTGTTCAATTTTATTTTATTAAGAGTGATAGGAAAATTAGATAAATAAAATTTTGGATTAACTTGTAGAGGCTTAGTGTTCCTATTACGATTAACTTACACTTGAGTACTTTGAGTTTGACGGGGAATATTTGAGATTGATAGGAAATATATTAATGACTAATTATCATCTGACATATAAGTGTTACGTGAAAGTTAATATGGACGAAAAAAAAGTCCAAGTTACCTCTCGTCCATCTACCTGCATGGACTTATTCGGGACTGTCTAGCTTCTATCACTCATGTGTACAAAACACTAAGAGGGGGACGTGTAAGTGGTTACAGGTTGCCCCTCTAAGGTCATTTATAAAAGATGATCCCTGATGCTATGCTAGACGGGTTCTCTTTTGGAGAAATACCAATATCCAAAAGGGAACTCAATTACTAACTTGAGCATTGAATGGGTCGGATTAAGAAATTTCTCCCGATATTGGTCTTAGTGCAGGTAATGCCTAGAGAGCTCGAACTATCACCTCAAGGCCACTTCGATCACCATCTCAGATTTTCTTACACTTTCGGGTTTATACCTTGTTGGGTCGACTCAAACATCGACAATGATTTTCCTTAATATTTTTGACACTAAGAGGAGGGTATGATGTCATAAGATCATTCATTTGTTAATCCTCCCAATGAATGCTTCTATGAGAAGGCTATGCCTCTAACCCATAGCACTTTTACTCAAGACGGGTAGTTTTCATCCTTCTCTAACATGGACACATCCACTTCAACGCAAACATCGGTATGGTACTAGCATCTATTCAATGACCTAAGCCTTCTACCTCTAGGGGTGATCTCGAGCTACCTACTTATCCCTATCAAGGTGTTTATGAATCTCGGCTAGTAGTGCAAATGCTAACAGGCATGATGCAGACCATCCCCCCACTCCTACCTTAGGTAGCCTAATAAGCAATACTAATATCTCAACCATGATCAATACCTTAATCGCCACTAGCTCTAGTGTCTATCTGGATCCCCCTTGCTCGATGCGATGTCAGCATCTTAGGAATGCCCAAGGCCTTTGGAACTATCAGTCGATAGAGCTTCTTGCTCCCCAACCTTGAATTCAACCTATTATCACACCATCGCTCTACTATACCTGAATCTGAGACCTAGTCATTGGATTCAATGGATGACTCCCTAATGATCTAGTTATGGTAAATGGACTAATGTCTAAAAGAGTTGTGACAAGAGCTCCAACAATCACAATGGTAAAGGCCAAACGACCCCACCTCGGGTTGGGTTGGTCCCCATTTACTCGGAACATTTAAAAAGAGTCAATCCTCATGAACTTTCAGCCCCCCATCACTATAGGCATTTGACGATAGTACTGACCTAATAAAGCACATTGTCGCCTTTTGTGCCCATGTGTCATTGCCCCTTCCTACCTCTTACACTGATTCGTTTCATGTAAATATCAGTGAGGAAGAATTCACTAAGCAGGTTATGCTAGTGGTCTATTATTTCTCCAACAAAGGAGTTTAAGCTCTACTTCCTCCTGAATTGGCACTTGATGCCATCAACAATAATGCTTCTCAAACTTAGGTAAGGGGAGGAAGAAACACTTTTCTATTTCATCAATTGATTCACTAGCAAGGTCCGATGCATATAAGACACACATCTATCACTTGTATATAGTCCTTCATCATAGGGCTCAAGCCCTCTCATTTTTTCTTCATTGGTTAGAGAGGCCACCAACGATATTAACTAAGGTGCTCCAAAGGGCCAATCAATATATTATCGCGAATACAATTATCTTGAATAGGCATGAGGAGATGCATAAAAAATTGAGACAAGAGAGATTACTATCAACTTTGACCTCAAGATCATCACGGTAAAGAAGAAATGAATGACCCAATCTAACCTTGCCCGAGATCTGAGTCAACTCCCATGAACATGAATAGAACCAAAGTCTTTTTACAAATAAAGAAAAAATACTTTTGAAAGACCCTTTGCCGATAAAATATCATTAGTGAGGAGGAACAAATCTAATTATAATCACTTCTACCATGATTATGACTATAACATGGAGAGCTATCACAATTTGAAGAGGCAAATCAAAAAGCTGATTTGTGAGGAATACCTCGAGAGCTTTGTCCAAAGGCACCGGGAGCCCTCACCCTGACTTCAGGGGCTAGTGGAGAGGTAGATCAATATCATCATGACCTACCTCATAGGAAGATAGCTCCTCAGGTCACAAAGCACACACCAAGTTATGAGAAAAACCCAACTCATGTTATGAAAAAAAACTCGAGATGTGAAGAAGCACACACCCAAGATGTGCTTGAGGCATGTGAGTCGGAAAAATCTAACTCATGTTATGAGAAATCCACTATAGCAGAAGTATAATGCAGGATGTGCCTAAGGTGTATAAGTTAAGAAAACCTGATACATGCAAAGAAAAATCTATCATGGTAAAGGCATAGGGTAAAATGCTCATGAGTCGTATGAGTTAAGAGAACTAACTTATGCCAAGAGAGATCCTTTATGGTGGAAGAACAAAATAGAATATGCCCAAGGTGAGTGAGTCAAGAAAACCTTTTGCATGGAGATGGAGGGCAAAATGTGCTCGAGATGTGTGAGCTAGGAAAATCTAACCCACATCAAGAGAAATCTATCACAACAAAAGCACAAGATGAAATTTGCTCAAGGCATGAGTGTCGGGAAAACTTGGCTCGCATTAAGAGAAATCTGTTATAATAGAAGCACAGGGCTTGATGTGTCTCAGGTGTATGAGTTGAAAAAACTTGACCCGTCTTATGAAAAATCTATGACAGTAGAGGCATGATCTTGTAGAAGTAATTTTACCCACGGGCACCATTGGTCGTAATTGAGGATTCAACCGTCAGTGACCTTTACGTCAAACTTGTTGCAACCTTTGATTTGAAGTGTCATATGTGCAGCAACCTTGTTATTAAGGAAATTATGTGTGCTGCCCGTATCGATGAGAATGGTGATGGGTTGTTGTTTAAGAAGTCCTCCAACTTTCATCATCTGCGGGTTGGAGTAGCCAGCCAGCGCATGCACTACGTAGTCAGTCGGTTGAGGCTCTTCCTCCATAGCTTCATCTTCGGATTCAAGGCTTTCTTTAGATGGTTCATTGTCTGTATCTTCTACTGGTTCAATCATGAGGAGCCGACCCTTTGTGCATCAATGTTCTCGGCTCTATAGTTCATCACAATGCCAACACAACCCCTTGGCCGATCGTTCAAGAAGCTCGTCTCTTGTTTATTTTTTTAGTGCGGGGGCTCGGATGACAGTAGAGGGGGCTATAGGCCTTGGCATGGCTGATTGGGGAGTGACCCTTGTCCTTCATACCTTGTGGTTCAATCATTCTTCTTGGATTCTTGCCAAGGAAATCGTCATCATAAGAGTGTATGGTTACAGTGTCTTTACTTATCCTCAAATCTCTAGCTCTAGGCTCTCAATAAAAGTCACAAAAAATTATTTTTCAGTCCAATGCACAGTTTGGTTAGATAAACATTCAAACCTCATTTGATATTCTTGTATTGTAGAGGTTTGCCTAATCTTCGCCAATTGTCCGTCGATGTTGTCAAAATCGGTTGGTCCGAAGTGATTTAGTAGTCCTTCCTTGAATCGCTGCCAAGAGAGACCTCCATGGGTGTGCTCAAATCAATTGAACTACTGAATAACATCTCCCTCGAGACAGACGGCAACAATCTCGACCTGTGTAGCGTCGGCGGTTTGGTAGAACTGAAAATAGCGCTCCGCGTCTGAGATTCACCCGATCGGGTCTCCTTCGACCCATCTAGGAAAGTCAACCTTCATGCGTGGATTGTTTGGATCAGGGATGATGTGAACATGCTTTTGAGGATCATCTCGCTAATATGAGGTTTCTCTTTATTGTAATTTCTTAGGACTAGGTGGTTGGCCCATACTGAATTCGGTGAAAAGGGATTGTATTTCTCCTCCATGCGGCTTTCAAAGGCTTCAAACTTGGTGTTGATAGCCTCCTCTGTTGCTATGGTATAGGCCTCTAGATCTGTAATATTAAGATCCTTTTTCTGTTGTCGGGTTAGTGGCATGAGAATTTTTGGAGAAGAGGTGGTCGGTTGGATGGGTGGATTGGTGTAGATGGAAGTAGGCTATCGTTTAGGGCTGATTTGGGTTGTTGTTTGGGATCGATTTAGGGTGCGATTTGGAAGGGTTCTTAGTGAGGTTAGTAGGATTTGCAGATGAGAGAAAGAGAGTCCGAAAACTCACAAAATACAACACTCAAATCTAATGAAATTCGATAAAGAAATGTACTACAATGTGCCATCCTCATGCCGAACAGATTTTATGTTGGAGAAATGATAAATTCTCAATATAAATTCTAGAGGAAAACTTAAGAAAATTATATAGAAATCCTCAATTTAGATAATGATCAATATTTGTAAAATGTTTGACAAAATTTCGGCAGAGTAACAGTAGGAAAAAATGGTAAAAGACGGAAGGCAGATCATTTATCGTAAAATTTCAACTCTGCATGACAAAGAATTAGGACACAATAAAATCGGTTTCAGAAGGAGTTTTTACCATAGATCAATCGTAGGAGGCAACAACATATTGATTTGATCTGTGGCTTGGGGATGATGGTGGAGGCGACGTCAAAGGCAATTATAGGAATTGCTTAGCTTAATGGAGGCGACCGAGATGGCAGTAAGGGCAGCAAGAACGCTACTCTGATACCAGATGATAGAACCATAGAAGGAGTTATATAGATTTTGACCCTTGAGGGGGATTGGTTCTAAACCCTAGCCCATGGCATACTTATATAAATAAAATTATCCTTTTGCCCCTTCTATATACGACCTGCCTTAATAGGAATAGGGGGCAGCTAGGTTGGCTCTATAGCCAACCTAAACATGGGGAAACCTTGGCCGACCAACCCAGTAAAAGGGGCAGTAGCCATTAAGTCCTAAGACTCAAATCTAAACTCTAGCTACACTTTTTTATAGGATATAAGTGGCATGGCTAGGTACAGTTTTATTATAATTTCATAGGGTTTTATTGATTACTTCTACGGTGATTAGGATACAACCCTGCTGGAGTCTTATCAAAAGTTTTCTAATTTTTCTCTATGTGACACTTGGAATTCACACACACACACACACACACACACATATATATATATATATATATATCCTCTTATAAGGTTCAAATTAAAAAATTAAATAACATTAATTTTCTTTCTTCTTCTACATATATTTGAATGTGTTCCCTCCCATTATAATAAACAAAGCATGTTTCTCTTAGAGCTTTATATGCTAAAAATCCTCATGTTGTGATCATGTTCCCTCTCTTTGTTAATACTACCTTTTGGGAATCAGTAAATTTTATCATATATATTTAAAGAAGCTTATTATTTACTATCCTCATTTTACTGATAATCCCTTGCTATTGACAATATCTTTAAAAGCTAATAAAATATTATTTTATTATTTATAGTCTTAGTATTATTGATTTTATTATTTTTTTATCATTAATTCTTTTCCACAATCCTTATTTCATCTTAGCTGATGCTATCATCATCAACTCTATTTGTCGTGAACATCTCTTTTTGCCCCCTTCGATGTTTCTTTACTCATTGTCGACATCGTCGATCGCACAACAACCACTATTATACTCCGTGAAGGGACAAAAGGGAGAAAAAAAAAGAAAAGTAATTATAATAAAAATATTAATAAAATAAAATAAAATACATAATAGAAAAATATAAAAATAGTAATCTCCTATTTCAACCCTACTAATTTATTAGATTTTGAACTCAATTTATCTTCCAAAATTAGCCTTATATCACAAGTGGATTAATTAGATCTATCATATTAAATGTCATTTATTACATAAAATTATATTGATTGTGATAAATGGGGACGGATTTAATTTTAGACTTGCAAATCGTATATGATATTATTACGTCATTTATTCCAAAAGATTATGTTGATCGTGACAAATGGATGTGGACTTGTGTTTGGGTCTCACTTGAGCTCAGCCGCAGAGTTAGTAGTTGGCCCTTAGTCTATTGTTCCTAGTAATATATATTGGCAGATAAATACGCAAACACCTGGTGGGCAGTAGCTGCCTTATCTGCTCACTGTGCCTTCTCTGCTTCCTTCGAATTCGATCCTCCCAATGGGCAGCTTCGCCAAGCACATTATCCTTTGCCACATGACCCCGACGCCATCGGGCGCCGGCCACCACCAGCAGCAGCGCCGGGGGGTGGAACCACCGTTTCGTCCTCCTGCGGTGGCCGAAGAGAAGCCTAACTACTCGAGGCGGCGGTGGACGGTGCTGTCGACGGTCCTAACTACCTCCGCGGCGCTGGGCCTACAGCGGCCGCCGCCGGCCGCGTTGGCGCAGGCGGAGCAGAGTTGGGGCACCCGGTCCTTCATCAAAGAGAAGTACTTCCAGCCGGGACTGACGCCGGAGGAGGCGGCGGCGAGGATCCGGCAGACGGCGGAGGGGATGCGGGACATGCGCCACATGCTCGACACCATGTCTTGGCGCTACGTCATGTTCTACGTCCGCCTCAAGTCGGCATACCTCGACGCCGACCTCAAGAACGCCCTGGCCACCGTCCCGGAGCCCCGCCGCCAGGCCTTCGTCAAGACCGCCAACGAGCTGGTGGACAACATGGCCGAGGTAGCAACACTCCATTCGCATCCTCTGCCTTCCCCTGTTGCTTACCAAGTGTTCGATCGCTTGTAACCACTCATTAATGTTTGGTTTTGTTTTGTGTACGCAGCTGGATCGTTATATACGTAGCCCAAAGGTATATGAATCGTACCTCTACTACGAGAAGACGTTGAAGTCACTGGATGAGTTGGTTGCACTTCTGGCGTAACGTCACGGGAGGAGATCAGATCGCAGTGCGGGATTAGTTGCAAACTGGTGTCTGTTATAACGGCTGCACCGTCTGATTGACTTCCTTATTGTTTGATTGAGGTTTGTATGTACATATATTTGATGAAAACTGTTGCCAAGTCTTATTTTTCTATAGATAAGATAATTACTAATTTTTGATTCCTTATTTCGATCATCCAACCTATGTTATGTGTTTGTGCTTATCATAAGTTCGATGACTAGCGGATAGAGATTCGATCAGTGATCTTGAAAAACCTTAATAATTAAATTAATAGGCATCAGACTTGATATGTTATCAAATGATAGGGTAAATAATGGGATGGCTCGTCACATGCCACATCTTTAGCTGACCTGGCACGGGAACGGATGATATGATCAACCTAGCGCAAGTATGGCCAACCTAACACAAGCCTGACACGGGCACGATCGACCTGGAGCAGGTATAGCCAACCTGCCACAAAAGCAACGTGAACCCCGCGCACGACATCATTAGGTACAAGTGCAGGTTTGACAAGGACCTTGGGACCATATGGGGTTGTACGACATCACACCGAAGGATGCTAGTAGCATTAAAGATATTGGATACGGATGACCTCTGACATGTAGGTATAAAAGCTACCTCTGAAGATATAGAAAAGGGATCTTCTTTCTCTTTTTGAATTCTCTCTACAGATGAAACACACTTAAGTCTACTTGAGGTCAGAAAGTAGCTTGATCGTTAGAGAGGCCACATCAGGGCATCCTGCCCAGACGAGGCCTTTGTGCAAGAACCTTTAGCCGACCCGAGACGAATCCTGGAGCGGTCGCCATCGACCTGAATGAAGCCTAGGAGCGCACACCTCCGGCCTTTTCGAGCTCCACCCCCCTCTCCCCTCAGAGGTCGACGCGGACGAGCATGCACACATGAGAGGAACCTAGCCGTGCTGACTCCGCAGCAACGACACGAAGTTCCACAACATTTTTGGCACTAGAAGGAGGGCCCGATGTCGCAAGAACGCCTACAGAGCAATCAGAACGAGGAACATCCAGGCGGACAAACTCACGTTCCTCGATCGACTTTTGAGATTGGGGGGCTGAGCTCTTTTTCTCCTTCCGAGGAAACAAACCTGCCGACGCCTACCCAAATCACTACTGGAGACTATTCAACGACCCGGGATTTTCACCTCTGACGTTGAATCCCGGGCCACCTGCTGTCACTATTGTTGCCTTCCTTAGTCTCACTCAATACGTCCAAACACTAGTCGGGATTATACAAGCTATCGTCCCACACATCCCACAACTCATGTAGCCAATGCCACCCCAATAGCCAGCTTCCTGACCAATGCCCCAGCAAATTCAAGCCCAATTCCTTCCGACCCGAAATAATCAGCCCGACCTGGAGGGCAGCGATGTCCTATAATGGAGGTAAGGTTGGGAACCCCGAGTGTCACTACTGCTCAATCGGTGAGTCACCCCCAAGATTCCACTCCCACAACCCCCGAGCTGGATACCCTCTCTTCCGTTTTGACAGACTCGTTGAGAAAACAACTACGCTAAGTCAACCAGAGACTGGACAAGGTCCAGAAAGTGTTCATCAAATCCAAGGAAGAACTCAGAGAAAGCTCCAAGGGCGGTTCCTCATTTGTCCCCAAGATACAAGAAGCTTGTTCCAACCAACTTCCGACTGCCTTCGCTTGAACCTTACTACGGCAGCTCGAACCCAACAGAACATGTTGCAACCTTCTGGGCTCAAATGGCCCTCTATGACATCTCGGATGCACTAATGTGTTGGGCTTTCCCAACTACCTTGAGGGGATCGGCTCGAATGTGGTATAGTCGACTTAAACCCGCCTCGATCTCATCGTTTGACCTACTCACGAAGGAGTTCGAACTAAACTTTTTAGTGAGCACCCATCTGAGATCCACATCTACTTCGCTCCTTGGGCTAGCTCAAGGCAGTGAGGAGCCCTCGCCCAATTTGTTGGGTGCTTCATGGCGGAGGTTCGAGGAGTGCCCGACTCGCACCCTTCTATGGCGATCCAAGCATTCTTGATAGGGCTCCGACCTTCTAGGTTCTTCTGGTCATTGATCGAACGATCATCGGTGGTAGTGCCTGAGATGCTACAACAGGCAAACCAATACATAGCGACCGAGACTCTGGTGGCCGGGAAATAGGACCATCAGAAACACCGTTGAATCGAACAATCCCGAAGACAGCCCTCGGGACCCCGAGAAGAAGAATTGACAAGCCAGAGTTGTCATCACTGAGGCCACCACCGATCCCCCTCAACTCGACTCGGACATAAATTTTCCTCCAAATTTGAGAAAAAAATGACTCCTCACGCCCCCCAACCCGATCAAGACTTGCCCTAGGGGGGCGAGACAAGAAAAGATAATATCGCTTCCATCGAGGGTATAGGCATGAACTAAGGAGTGCCATGACCTCAAAAATCAGATTGAAGATCTCATTCGCTAGGGACACCTTAGTCGTTATGTCCGGGACCAACGTCCCACTTTCAAAGCTCGACATCACATAAACTCTTCACCTCACCCGAAGGGACCCATATAGAAACAAATCGACGTTATTGTCGGCGGGCCTGCTTCCAGAGGTGACAGCTCATCGGTTCGCAAAGCCTACGCATGATCCTCAGTGGAGAAGAGACCAAAATGTGACCACGGCCCTAAGATCACTTTCTGGTCGGGGAACAAAGAGTATCCGGATCACAATGATGCCTTGGTGATCTCGGCACGGATCGCGAATGCCCGTGTTAAGATAATCATGATCGACACGGGAAGTTCAATTGACATTTTATACCTTGATGCTTTTAAGAAATTAGAGGACTGACTGATAAAGATCTTATCCCAATGACATTTGACTTGATAGGATTTACAGGAGACTCTATCTCTCCCCTTGGCATGACGACCTTTTCAGTCACGGTTGGAGAGGAGCCAAGATCAAAAACACTGATGATCTCGTTCATGGTAGTCGGACTCCTATCGGCATACAACTCAATCATCGGTCGACCGACACTTAACAAGCTAAGGGCCTCAACGTACCATCGCACCATGAAATTTCCTACTAGAGCAGGAGTCGGTGAAGCAAGAAGTTATCCTCCGGAATCTAGAAATGCTACCTGACGGCAATGACATTGCCCAAAAATTTTAAAACCCTGATAACGACCATCGACCCTCGGGATCCGGATAAAGGTACCTTAAACCCCGAACCAGTAGAAGAAGTGTTAGATGCTCCCCTCGACCCAAAACATCCAAGCAAAATGGTGAAGGTCAGCTCGACACTACCAGAGGAACAACGAGTCTATTTGGTGGAGTTTCTTAGAAGAAACACTGATATCTTCGCTTGGTACCCAAAGGATATGTCCGGTATCAGTCCAGAAGTGGTCCAGCACCACCTCAATGTATCACCTGATGCCCGTCCAGTGAAGCAATAGCCCTGGAAGTTTGCTCTCGATCGACAAAAAGCCATAGAGGATGAGGTCGCTCGGTTGCTAGATGTAGGATTCATCAAAGAAGTCAAGTACCCGACCTAGCTGTCTAATGTTATACTCGTTAAAAAATCTAATGGGAATTGACGTATGTGTGTTGATTATAACGACCTCAATCGGGCTTGCCCGAAAGATTGTTATCCCCTCTCGAGAATCAACCAACTGGTGGATGCTACGTTGGGATACGAGCTACTCTAATTCATGGATGTATTCTCGGGGTACAATCAGATCCAAAGGGCACCGAGAGATCGGGAAAGCACAGCCTTCATCACACACGATGGCACATATTATTACAAGGCCATGTCGTTCAGACTGAATAATGTCGGAGCTACCTACCAACAGATGGTGAACCTCTTGTTCAAGGACCAGGTCAAAAAAAATATGAAGGTCTATGTTGATTATATGATAGTCAAAAGCCAAAGAGCTGACACTTATCTCTCGGACCTGGCCGAGACATTCCAGACACTAAGGAAGTACGGGATCCGGCTCAACTCGGCCAAGTGCGTCTTTGGCATCGCGTCAGGCAAGTTTTTAGTATTTGTCATACACCGACGAGGAATCGAGATAAACCCAACAAGGTGAGATCTATCCTACAAATGTAGTCCCCCCGAATAGTTAAAGTAGTCCAGCGCCTCGCCGGAAGATTGGCAACGTTAAGTCGATTTATCTCCTAAGCGGGAGACAGGATCTTGCCCTTCTTCCGAGCATTAAAATTAGCTAAAGACTTCAAGTGGACTCCCAAGTGCGAAGAAGCATTCCAACAGCTGAAGGCACATCTTGCTCATCTACCACAACTCACTTCAATCGCCCTCGAAGAACCTCTCGGGCTATATCTTGCAGCATCAGACACAACGGTTAGTTCAGTTTTGGTGAAGCTCAGCAAGGAGGGGCAGAGCCTGGTGCACTACTCCAATCGCATCCTAAATGGTCCCAAGGTGTGCTACCCGCCAATTGAAAGGCTAGCCCTGGCATTGGTCCTAGCGTCGAGGAAGTTGAGACCATACTTCCAGGCACATCCCATCAAGGTAATAACTGACCAACACTTGCGCCAAATCCTATCAAAGTTTGACACTATAGGTCGGATGCTCAAATGGTTGATTGAGCTCGGGGAATTTGACCTCAAGTATGTCCTGAGGATGGCAATAAAAGCTCAGGCAATAGCCGACTTCATCACGGAGCTCGTGGTTCCAGAAAGCTCGATGAACCTGAGCTCAACTTGGACGTTGCATATCGACGGATTGACCAATTCCAAGAGAGGATGAGTTGGTCTCGTTCTGAAAGGCCCTTCTGACCAAGTCTATGAGCATGCCCTTCGGCTAGAATTTAATGCTAGAACAACAAAGCTGAATATGAAGCATTGCTGTTTAGACTGAAACTGGCTGTCGAGCTCCACGTGGAAGATATATGAGTCTTCACCGACTCCCAACTTGTGGTCGGACAAATTAACAAGGAGTTCGAAGCCTGGGAAGAGTCGATGATCAAATATGTAACTGAGGCACAGCGACTAATCAATGCTTTCGGGACTTCTCCATCACTAAAGTACCCTGAGCCGAGAACTTGCAAGTGGACGCCTTGACCAAGGTGGCCTTCGCTAGTGGGCCGAAGGAGTAGCCACTGTGGATAGTCAGGATTCCTAAACTGACCATCAATTCGAACGAAGTGGCCATGATGGAGGACGATCACAACTGGGTCGAGGAACTCCTCTGCTTCAAAATGGATGGCATCCTTCCTAATTACAAAGTGGTAGCACAGCGGATCAAAAGAACTGAAGCATGATATTGCATTGCATCGTCAACAAACGCCTCTACCAAAGAGGTTTCAGCCGGCCTTTACTCAGCTATTTGCACCCTGTCGAGGCTCAAATCACCTTGGTCAATATACATGAGGGAATATAAAGAGAACACATTGGTGCCCGAATGCTAGCACATAAGATTCTCAGGCAAGGATATTACTGGCCAACTATGCATTGGAATGCCCAAGTCTATGTCCAGGGATGCGAGCGATGTCAAAGACACGCCCAGATCCAACACTAGTCGGTGACACCACTTGTGACCTCAGACTGTGCTTGGCCTTTTGCCCAATGGGGAATGGACCTCCTCGGACCATTTTCCCTAGCCTGGGCTAGCTTAGATATCTTATAGTCAGGGTCGACTATTTCACCAAATAGAGTCTAAGATTCTGGGCATGAGCGGTATCACCGCCCGAAATTGGTGGTACTACCATCGTCGATAGCCAATGGTACCACTACCTAAAAATGCCAAAAAAGTACTTTTTATACCTGAGCTATACCATCTCTTAACCTGGCTATACCTCCTCTCAGGTCCATGAAATGAGCCTTCTAATAGCTCAAATCAACCCTAATTAAGGCACAATTGGCCCTTAATTGAGTTATCATGATTACGCTCAAAACTAATTCAATTAAGACTTAAACTACTTCGATCAAGATAAATTATTATAAAGCATGAATCACATGTTGTCCAACATGTCATTGGCTCTTCTGGTGCTTCATCCGACCCTTCGATGCATCGTCCTCTCTTGCGACGTATTGCGCAATTAGCATATTGACCTTTGCAATATCTGATCTCCTTGGAGCAATGTTTGATCCTTCTGATTCAATGCTTGAACTCATGGGATGAAGCCTTCTACCAACACGTTGACCATTCTTCTGACATGTTCCACTCCAGCCTAATAATTGATTCTTCCTGCTTTAATTTGTCTCTCCTTGATCGAAGTTAGTCCTGCATTACTCAAACACACATTAGATCATAACTTTATCAATTTGTTTCATCATCAAAATATGAGATTCAACAATCTCTCTCTTTTTTATGATGATAACCAATTGATGATAGAGTTTAATAAACTCCCTCTATTAATATACTATATTGATAGAAACTTTGAATTCAGAAAATCATGAGAATTTAATGCATAATCATACCATGCATGATCATCATCATACCTTCTCCCCATTGTCATCAACAAAATGGATAAGTACAACTAGTAAGTTCTTGAAACATGCAAGCTAGTAAGCAAGCTTTACTTCATATTGTAAGATATCAAATTGGCAAGTTTTACTTCTCCTTGAAGTATGAAAGCTAACAAGTTTTCAAGAATGTGAAGTTAAGCAAAATTTTTGCTTCTCTAGATGTATATGATATCAACTTTTGCCTCAAGCTAGCGCTTCTCTTTAGATGTGGGAGCACTTTTGGTTCTCTTGAGATGTGCAAACTAGCATTTTTTGCTTTTCTTTGCGATTTGCAAGCAAGACTTTCTCCCCCTTTGTCATCAACAAAAAGGAGAAACATTCAACAAATGTTTTGATAGAACACTAATAAGGTTGGGTCTTCATCTATTGAGTCATGTTATTTATTGAGTTATGTTGGTCGATTTAGTGAAGTCAATTAGGAGTCCTAGTAGGAGTTAGAATCTATTTAATTAACAGTCCCATTAGGAGTTTATTTTAAGAGTCGAAGTTCAATTAGGAGTTGGTTAAGAGTCTCTATAAATAAGGGTGTAACTATTTTATTTTGGACAATCAATAAAGAAACTATGTTTTAGCTAATAGGCCAAAACCCTACGAGGGCTGAACCCCTATAAAGATCAAGGAGGGTTAATCCCCTATAGAGATTAAAGAGGCCGATCCCCTCAAAGTGGTCGTTTATCCTCCATTTTCCATCTCCATCCCTAATAAAACCCTCGGGGTTCATATCAATTGGTATCAAAGCATCATTTTTGGCATCTTATTGTTCATCCACTCCACCTTTGCCCCTACAACGATCGTTTATCTTTGATAGAAACCTTTAGGTTCCTATTATTTAGTATCATAGCAGCATTCCTTGGCACTTTAAATGTTGTCATCCATCATCTCCCCTGCGACCCCTGCCACCTTCAATTGTTGTCGCCATCTACAACCATAGATTGTAGCTATCATATTCCATACCTTGCTACTATCGTGCTGCCATCTAACCCTAGATTGTAGCCACCTTTTTCAACCCCTTGCTGCTGCCGCTGTTGCCAGCTAGCCCAAGTTGCAGTCGCCCCTCTCATCCTCTTGCTGCTGCCATCTAACCCATGTTACAAGTGCCCCTCTCATCTTGTGCAGTCATCACTACTGCCTCCCAACCTCAGATTGCAACCGCCAACAGCACCGTCATCGCCCTATCATCTCCTCATCTTATGCTTTTGTCGGTGCTACCTCCCAACCTCATATTACAGTCGCCAACAACACTGTTGTCACCCTATCATCTCATCATATTGTGTTGTCATCGCTGCTGCCTCCTAACCTCAGATCGCAGTCGCCAACATCATCATCATCTCAGCCACCTTGTTGTAGTTTCTCACCATCTTTGCTATAGCAATCATCAGTCTCACCTTCATCAATCAACACATATCCTTTGTTGATCTACTACAGCGATCAACGTTGCCTTTAACAGACTGCAACAGCGATATGCTCACTGCCAGCACACCGCTGCCCGATGCTACCATCTCGCTGCCTTCTTCAAATCATCTATTTCATATTGCTACAGCATAGCCATCGCCATCACCCCTGCCATTGTTGTTGCTGCCTTCATTTGCCGCCTATAGTCCACACAACTATAGCTGTCATTGTTATTGCCTTCCTCTACTACAACGATCTCTCACTGTCATCTTTGCCTCCCACTGTAACACATAGCCCTCTGTCGTCCACTCCAACGGTCGCTGCCTTTTGTCCCAGCGTTGCTTCTTCCCTGTCGCTGCCATCTTCACGCTATCATCTCCCTTTTTCCCTACTCGCTACTTGCACGACGCTGCCAGCCTCTACCACAGCAATCTCTCACTGCCATCTTTGTCCCAGCATTGCCACTTCCCTTGCTTCCCGTTGCCTTCTTCTTCCTTTGCAAGCCGATAGTTGTTGTCGTTGGTTGCCGACGTCGTCACCTGCAGCCACGCAGCTGTCAACAACCATTTTTTCTTGCATATGTTGACCACGAGCCCCGGCGACACCATGATGCTCGTCGGACCCTCGCTGTTATCCTCTTCCTTCTCTTCCAACCTATGTCTAGTCCCTGCTCCAACCCCCCTTCTTCCTCTTCCCGGCGTCGCCATCTCCAGCCCACTACGGCAACTGCATGACCTTGTTGTCGCTGTCCTTTCCCTGCTATTCCGGCACCGATCATATTGCTACTACATTCTACTCCAACCGCCCCTACTTCTACCTCTACTACCATCCTCTTCCTCAACCGCACGATCCCTTCCACAATAGCCACAGTAAGCGTCACTGCCTGCGCAACTAGGATCGCAGATCTCAGTGGTCCCTAGTTGCATCGCCATTGCTGCCACTCCTTCATCATCGCAGCATACACCCAAAAGTCATCTCCCTTCTCACCTGCCGCCACTTCTCTTCTTCTCTGCCTCCTCCTCTATTGTCATCATTAGCGCCTGTTTCCCTGCTCCCTAGCCGCCGCTTTCGCTGCCCCCAATAAGGATCAGCAACGTCGCCATAACCCTCTATAGCGGCACACAACAGCGTCACTGTTGCATCTGACTGCCACATCCTGCTCAAAGGTCGTCGCCTTTGTTGCCACGCCTACCACAGCGCTGCTTTCAACAGTAACAACAGCAGTCGCACCCTCCTTTGTTGTAGCTGCCACCTTTGTCCCGCTGCCCTTTACTTATCTTTTAGCCTTCTACTGTCATCTTCTTCGGTCGTTGCCACCACCGCTTCCTTTTCTCCACAGGCGGCGATAATAGTTGCGTAACCTTATTCTCGATAGCCTTGGGTCGTTGCATCCTCAACTGCTCCCCTGTTAGGACCCCAGCTGAGTCGGGTCCTAGTCGATTGAGTTGAGTCCTTAGATTGGGTCTTGTTGGCTAGCCTAGACCTGACATTAGGTTAAGATTTGGTTGAACTGGAGTCTGGTTAGGAGTCGGAGTTGGATTCAGATTGGAGTCAACTAACTCAAGCTTGTAATCAACCCAATTGGCTACCCACCTTGATGAGGGGAAGTCAGCTAAGGCTGAGAGGAGACAGCTAGCTTTTGAGATGGGAGTGTTTAACTTGGAGTAATAGTTTGATCATGAGTTGGAGTCTTAGTTTTCTTAGAGTAGGAGTCCTATTAGGAATTAGGATTTTGAGACCCTATATAAAGCATGTATTTTTTTCAAGCAATCAATACATCTTTTTCAATCATTGTAGCTAACTTCTAAGGAGGGAGGAATCTTTATAGAGTTCCAAGGAGGGTCGATCCCCTATAGAGGTCATCCCAAGCTTAGAATCCTATAGGGTTCTAATATCCTCATACTGACGTTGTTGCTTTTTAGCCCCTACCGCGCCTCCTCTCCATTGACTCTGATCGCTACTTTTGTCATCAACATTGTTGCCTCCTTCGCCATCACTACCGCCCCTATATCGATGTTGCTGCTTCCAGTTACAGCAGCCTCAGTCATTCCCTAAACTGATTTGCTACCTTCTAGACTTAGGTAGCAACCTTCCCTCCTCACAGTGATCGAAACAAGGCAACTTCTAGCCCTTAACCGCTGCCATCTTCCTCCTTCTCCAATTGCACCAGCGCTACCCCTTTTTCTCTGTCCTCCTCAGCCTCGATGACCTCATCCTTGCGGCATCACCGCAGCACCACCCTTCTGACCACCAGCATCACAACAACAAATATCGAGTAGGACAGTGCTGATATCTTTATCCCAATATCAAAAATAGGAGTTGAACATTACTAATCTACAATCTTATGCGATGGCTACTAATGGTTCAATGAAAGTAAGATTTGAAGTATTCGAAGTTGGAATGGAAGAAAGATTGTAAGAACTCTTCAGCAAATTCAGAGGAAGTCTATTAGATGGCCCCAACAAATCTCAACATGGTAAAAGTTCAAATCTCAAAGGGAGCCGATTTGAAAAATATGATCAAGGGCAAGACACGGGGTACCCATACATAAGGACGGAGTTCCCTAGATGGGAAGATGGAGATATGACTAGTTGGGTCTTATGGGCTGAAAAGTTCTTTCACCTCCATAGTACTCCAGAAGAATCCAAGGTGGAAGTAACTTCAAATCAACTTAGTGGTGATGCGATCTGGTGGTATGATTTGTACGAGACCTATCATGAAGTTCTTTCATGTGGGCAATTCAAAAGAGAGCTCTTGATTCACTTTGGACCATCAGAGTACAAGAACGTTAATGCACAACTCGCCAAAATCTACTAGACTTCCATAGTACAGGAGTACCATAGCATATTTGAGGACCTATCGAACCAAACCCGAGATTGGTCCAAGAAATAATTAGTGATAACATTTATTGAGGGACTTAATCCCGAGATCCAGTGTGAAGTTAATGCTCGCCACCCTTGTACCATGATGACAGCCATATCATTCGCCCGAGTGCATGAAGAAAAAATCAATATGGGCACTTGCCGAAATAGAAGCTTCAACAAATAGGTAGTAAGCCGCCCACCCCATCTATTCCTAGCCAAAACCAGGACATCCAAAAGTCGACTCAAGAAGAACCCAAGGAAAGATCAACAAAGGATTTACGCTCGTGTTATGATGAAAATCAATGTACACAAGGGCAACTTCTTACGATTGAGCCAATTAAGGAGGAATCAAGAACTCACAATGTGGAGTCCGATCATGAAGGTTGTGACAAACTTCTGATGATTGGGTCAATTACTACATTAGAAGTTTGTCACAGCCTTTATGGTCGAACTCAAGGTTGCAAGTTAGAAGTTTGTCATAGCCTTTATGATCAGACTCAAGGATCGAGCTAATTACTCAATTGTTAGAAGTTTGTCACCGCTACTGTGCACGGTTGTGAAACAAGGAGGCAGCGATGGCAATGGTGGCTGGACTGCAACCTTCTTTATAGGAAGAGGCTAGGATATGGCAGTGGCAATGGCATAAGGAAAAGGCAGGATGAGAGAGGTAGAGGAGGTAGCGGCATGGGTGGAGCAGCAAGATTGTGTGGATACGAAAGTTGTAGCGGATGTCGAGCGATCGGTGTGGGGAGTTACAGCGGGAAGAGAAGAAGGCAGTTGTTGCAGTCATTGAGGAGCAATCACTCGACAAGGAAAAGTAGGCGCTGCAAGTGGAAGTGAGGATGGAAGGCAATGACTTTGCTTATCCTCGTAGTTAAGGAAGAAGACGACCGTGATAGGGAAGGAGCAGTGTTGGGACAGAGATGGCAATGAGAGATCATTGCAGGAGAGGCTGGCCGCGTCATGTAGACAGTGAGCTCGCTGCGGTTTAAGGGAAGAAGGGAGATGACAGCAACATGGAAGAAGTAGTTCTGGGACAGATGGTAGCGACCGTTGGAGCAAACGATAGAGGGCTGTGAGTTGTAGTGGGAGGCAGAGATGACAACGAGAGATTACTAAGGTAGAGGAAGATAGAAGCAATGACAGCTGCAACTATGTGGACTACAGGCAGTAGATGAGGATGGCAGCAGCAACAACAGGGGGTGATGATGATGGCAGCACTGCAATGATGTGAAACAATTGTTTTGAAGAAAGAAGTGAGATGACAACACTATGCAGTAGTGTTCAAGACGCAAGCATATCGTTGTTGTGGTTTGTTAAAAGCCAACATTGATCGTTGTAGTAGATCAGCGGGGGATATGCGTCGACTGATGAGGGTGAGGCTGATGATTACTGCAGCGAAGATGGTGAGAAACTGTAGCAATATAGCTGAGATGAACTACGATTTAAGGTTGAGAGGTAGCAGTGATGACATCACAAGATGATGAGATGATAGGGTGATGACGATGTTGTTAGCAGTTTCAATCGGAGGTTGAAGGCAGCAACGATGACAGCACAAGATGAGGAGATGATTGGGTGATGATGGTGTTGTTGGCTACTGCGATTTGAGGTTAGGAGGCAGTAGCCATGACATCACAAGATGAGAGGGCGGGCTGCAACTTGGGCTAGATGGCAACAATGGCAGCAGCAAGGGGTTAGAAAATGTGGCTGCAATCTAGGGTTAGATGGCAGTGTGGCAACAGCAAGGTATGGAAGACGATAACTGTAATCTAGGGTTACAGATGGCGGTAGCAGTTGAAGGTGGCAGGGGTGGCGGGGGAGATGGTGGACAACAATAACGAAAGTGTCATGGAACGCTGCTATGATACCAATTGATAGGAACCAAAAGTTCTCTATCGAAGATAAATACTCACCGTAGGGGCAACAATGGAGTGGATGAATAGTGAGACGCCAAGAACATTGCTCTGATACCAATTGATAGGAACCATAGGGTTTTATCGTGGATGGAGACAAAAAAGAAGAGATAAACAATCATTTCAAAGCGATCAGCCTCCTTGATCTCTATAGGGTGTGGCAAGCGCAGCAAGATAGCAGGAAGTAGAGGATCTCGATCTAAACTACCTTTTGGAGTAGAAAAGGAAAGGGCTGAGTGAGTACTGCCCTGCTATGTCGGCAGCACTAGCTGTTAGGATCAATTGGCACTAAGACGAGGAGGGGGGTGAATTAGTGCAAGAGAAATAGTGCTTGATAAAAAAACATTTGCTTTCTGAAAGTAAAGAGTGAACAACTGAAGCTTCTCTTTATATTTCAATAAAACATTGAAAATCGATTTAAAGAAGTTGAGAGTTTGAAACTTCGTATCTAACTATTAAGTGTTTAAGAGCAATCAAAAGTAAAATGAAAGCAATTAAAAAGGACTCATAGTTATAGTGGTTCGACCCCAATCTAGCCTATGTCTACTCTCGAGTCCTCTTCCCCTAGGTCCACCGACGTCCACTATCAATCTTCTTTGGGTGAAGATCAAATCCTGACAATTTCCTCTCTTCTTTTACCAGGCTTAGGAGATGAACCTTACAAACCCTCAAGGGAGATTTACAAGTATTATAAGCTTTTCCCTCACTCCCTTACCCCTTTTCTTTTTCTTATAAGTTTAGCACATAACTTTTTTACAAAGTTTATTCCCCAAAATTGTTGTATGAAATGCAAGAAAACTTGGGATATTTATAGGCCCTAATTGGCTTTAGGATTTGGAGCCAAAATTTAAACGTATCTGAAAAAACTGGGTATAAGCGGTACAACCACCGAAAGCTGTCTAGAATCTTGGGCGGTGGCGGTACAATTGCCGGCCTGGGCGGTACAACCTCCGCTTACCAGCAGTACAATCTTCGAAAAACCCAAAAAAGTGATTCCTTTCATTTTTCCAATTCCAACTTGTACCTTTTGTTGACCATTTCCTAAGTCAACCAATTGAACTCGACCTGAGCTCAATCCATTCTCTGTAGTGGACTCGATTTGCCTCACTTGAGTTAATTTGAGTTCCTTCTAAATCTAACTCAAGTAAGACTCAAATCATAAATGATGCTAACTGTAACTTAATTAATTACAATTAACATGACCAATAAATCTAATTCAAGACCTTCCCAACTTTTGATAAGATTTTCGACTACCCCCGACAATCTTCCGGTAAGTTTATCAGTCTTCTTCCGGCAAACTCCCTTGTGTCATCCTGGTAAGCTCCCGACCTCCTTCGGTAAGCTTCTGATGCCATTGGCGAGCTCCCAACGTACTCCAAATGAGTTCACAACAGTATCATCCTAATCTTGGCCCGATGTCTGGACTTGACTTTGGACAAACCTCTTATTGTAATTTTCTCTCTGTCGTAGTTAATCTTGCATCAATCATCTTTAACATACTTGTTATATCACTAACCTATCAATTGATTTCATCATCAAAATTTGAAATTCAACACTAGCAATCAACAGTACAATGATGGATTATGTGCGACCACCGTGGGTTGCATGGTTGATGTTCTTATCCAACACTGCAGCAGTTGAGATGTGGAGAATGTACAAGATGCTACTAAGTTCTTGCGTAGGGAGGGTATGTGACAGCACTTGAGATGGTGGGCAGCGAAGAGGATAGTGTCATCACCGATCGCTGAGAGGCAGCTGTTGTCACTGTGTTTCCCTTCTTGCTAAGTGGCTGGGAGATTGAAGCCGTCGAGGGACGGAGAGTGATAGTGTTCAGCTGAAGCAGACAGTGATCTTCTTGGGATTCGGCTCGTCACCGTTGCTCGACTGATGTAGGGGAAGCAGAATCAAAAAGGGAGAACAACAGTAGAGGAGCTTACTCGGCCTAGCGATCTGTGATGATAACAAGTGATCGCTCAGAAGGAAGAATGATTGCCACTGTTGAGACTGCGAACATTAACAATACGGTGTGAGAAGAGGTGCTGGCTTCTGGCCAATGCTGCTAGGAGATCGACACTAGTTGCAGGTAGGAGGAAGAAGACCACCGATGAAGGATTGCTGTCATTGGATGACAAAAAAGATGACTTGCTTTAGGCAAGTAACTCTGATACCCCTACCTCCTCTAGGGTGGGAGAGGTCAAGCGGAAGCGACACCTTCTTCTTGCCAAAGTACTCCTTACCGATGAGGCGAGGGAAGAGGAGAGGCAACCGCTTGATGCAGATCAGGTGACGACGGCTGCAGCTGGTGCAGATTGCAGCATTTGGTGGCCGACTTTAGAGTCAAGGTTTGGAGAGAGCAGGTTGCCTCCATGTCCGGTGAACCCTCCGGGCCAACGCATAAGGAATGGAGTTGAGTCCCCCACTGCTCTACAACTTTTGTTCCTACCAAGTGACGAGAAGTCATAGTAGCAACCAGTGATGAATCGAGTCCACCAGAAAGCATAACTCCAAATGGGACATTAGTCATCAGCCTTTGATGACGGCCTTCTCAAACGCCTTCCTCAAAACAAGGGGAACATATTGATAGAAACTGAAATGGAAGGAGATGATAGCAAGCGACAACGACCTTCTCTTGCTTGAGCAGGAGGGTGTGGCTGAAGCGGAAGATAATAGCGGCAATGTTAGGGGCGACGACTGCATAAAGGGGATAGATCAGCTCTACATATGCGTCGACCCTGGTGACGATGCCGAGGAAGCAAAAGGATGAAAGCAGGTAGCGGGTTAGTGCCAACGGCGACTGAGCAGTTTGAGGGATCGAAAACTGCAAGAGCAAACGGTGTCAACGATCGAAATTGATGGAGATCATGAGGCGGAACAGATGCAGTGCCGACGTCCTGCCGTAAGAGTCGCTACGCCCAATGAAAGCTAATTGGAGTGGGAGAGAAATGGTTTCAGAAAGCTCACGGTGGTATTATGCTAACATATGATATCCCAGAACTATTAAGAACATTTGGAAACCCATATGGGTCGTAAGAACTAGTCGCTTTGATATGTATTACGATCTTCGCCATCAAGAGCAAAAGTGTTCAAAATACTATGGAATGTTTCATCGTTACTTGCAACTATTCATATCAAAACTATAATATTTTAATATTTATTTTATCTCTCAATTTCTAAAGCTTTATTTGTTACTTTTAGTTATTTTAATTATACAATACGATAATAACCTCTAGGATTCTATCATAGAAAAAAGGGATAAATAATCATTTCGTAGGGATTCGACCTCCTTGATCATTTAAAGAGGATCAACCCCTTATGATTTTACCAAATGGTTAAGATAATATTTTCTTAAAAGGAATAGTTACATCCTTATTTATAGAATCATTACGAGAGTCCCTTTAGACTTTGATTCTTCCACCTATAGTCCTTTATCTATTACTTTTAGTTATTTTAATTATACTTCTCTTCATGATATTTTCATTAGATAATATGATAGGAACACATAAGGTTCTATTGTATAAAAGGGGGATAAACAATTATTTTGAGGGGATCCGACCTCCTTAATCATTTAGAGAGGACCAATGAGAGTCCCTCTCTAGACTTAGATTTTTCCATCTAAAGTCTTTTATTTGTTAATTTTAGTTATTTTAATTGTACTTCTCTTTATAACATTTTCAATGGACAATGTGATAGGAACCCCTAGGATTCTATTGTATAAAACAAGAATAAATAATCATTTCGAGAGGATCAAACCTCTTTGATCATTTGGAGTGGATCAACCTCCTTTAGTTTTGTCAAATGGTTAAGATCATATTTTTTTTAAATGAATAGTTATACCCTTATTTATAGAATTATACTAAGAGAATATCTGGACTTAAACTCTTTCACCTAGAGTTCTTCTATATTTGAACTTCTAATTAAATAATAAAAATTAAATAAACTCCTAGCTGATTTTAACTTGGTTAATCAAATCAGAAATTACATGACTTGACTCAAAAATTTAATAATTTAATAATTTAATGGAGTGACAACGAAGAAGAAAGAGATTTCATGATAGAAATACTTTTAGCAATGATAAAATTAGTCTTATGAAACTTCATCTCTAAGGCAAAAGAATTTTTTTAGTTTTTTCAATACCATTGTTAAAATTATAATTATTTTTTTACCATAAATAACATATAGAAATTGCTATATATATATATATATATATATATATATATATATATATATATATATATATGAAAAGATATCGAGAGTTTACTTAACAATAATAATATGATTAATTAATCGATTAATAACGTCTGTTATAATTAATCGCCTTCCGAGGCTATACTCTTCTCTTGTAATAGCCAACGATGGAGATTAATTAATGTGAATAGTGGGACACGTCTTTTCCGGTGCCCATCGATGGCTATCACTACCGCCGCTCTATCTCTTTCAATGACCGAGCTTTGATCCCGCCTCTCCTAATCCGCTTCTTCCTCTCCTCCTCTGCCCTCGCTCATGGTAGGTTTCTTGATGAATCTCGTCGGCTACGTGGAGGACAAGGCTGCCGCATCACCCTTCGATCTTCCCACCAGGGATCTGGGTTTACACACTCCCTTGCATCAAGCTCTTGTATGCACCGTCTTCTCCATGTGCTTGTCAAGTCTTGGTAGGGTTCTTCATTTGGCTTCTTTCTTAAGCGAAGGAACGGCTTCCTTCACTTGGTGGATCAGTTGGAAAAGGGTAAGTGGGTGGTAATTATAGTTGCTCATTTAATCTTAGCATTTTCATGGGACGAGGCTTCTTGGTTTGAAATTGTTCTCGATACAGATATGGATTGTAGTTGCTCCTTACCAAAATTTGCATGTCTTTTGAGTGTTTTTGTCTTCTCCTAACGTGCCAGAACTTAGATTGGCAGAAATTATTAAAGCAGTGACAATTAGAGTCAGACTTGTTCAGAACCATTAAAATTATGTTACTTAATATGGATGATCTTGAATCTGGCATATAGTATAATTATTCGTTCTTTCTTCTTGTTTATACTTTGGATTCAAGGACAGAACGTAGGCATAGCCATCGGAATATTGTAGGTACTTGGGATGTAAGGCATGGACATGGACACAAATTTAGGACGAAAAGCAAAACAGCACATGGCACAGGCATGGTAGGTATGGAAATGAGATGAGTGGAAAATGATAGAACAGAAGATAACAAGCTCACCACCCAAATAAAGTGATTCATATAAGGGCTTAACAACTCTAAAGTATCGACCAAAGAGATATGGATTTGCAAGAGGAGAATAAGACCTCTGAAAAAGAACTTATTCTTGTATTCCCTCTAAGGCTTTCAAGACATGATATTTATAGTGTTAGGCTTGGAACAAACCTCCAAGTATGAGTTATCAATTTCTTCAACATTTTTAAGATCAAAATAAATAGAAACTAAATTAAATATTTATATTAACTAAAAGTCATCCAGAAACTCCAAAAGGTGAGAATAACTTTCTTACGATCTCAATAGAACATTTAGCTTAATCATTGTAGAAAGAACTGAATATAACTTTCTCTTGAGAACTTCAAATCAAATTTTGTCAATTGCTTTGAACTCCTAACTCAACAAACTTTTACTGATGTATAATACATCAAGGAATTAATGTGGAATGAGTATTAAGATTTTGATTTATTGGGGAACTAAGAGATCAATGCGACTATTTTGACTTCTCTTAATTGAGAGCATGGGGAGACTTTTATATTAGCAAGTAATTCATGTACACATTCAATGTAGATGATCTGTCTTTGTCAAATGTGAAGCCTTTAAGAAACATAACAGCCATTCCGATAGTTAGCAAACATTAATTGAAAATACTTGATGAAACCTGAAGCCTTATAATATCTGTCCCACATATATACGATACATTAATATAAATGACTGAGTACACGGTCCTAGTATTCTTATAAGTTCCTAACGCCCTATTAGTTTATTATCTCTCAATTGAAATTACACATGCTTATATCATCATGTACCATTATTGGGCTTCAGATGAGAAGCAAAATATAAGTTCTAAGTCATATGAATCTTTTTGTAGATTGGCATGAATCAAGTCTTTATATATTACCTGGTCTAAAATTCTCTTGCAAAAAGGGTTACCAGTTTTTGGAAGTGCCACAACAGAACTACAACTGTATGTTTGGCTCCTTTCAAGAGCTTAATACTTGGCTGGGCATTGTTATTTAAATAACAAAGTTTGTCTTGTTGCTACAGGCAGTTATTTGTATACTTCATATGTTTGTGTGTCATCTTGGTTCTAAAAAAGCATTTTGAAACTCCCATATGTGATGTGTTGTCTTTGAGGAGCAAATAGGATCCAATTGTGACACATTTGTCGGTCAAATTACTTGATGGATCCTTCCTGCATTAAGATGTTACTAGTCAATGTGATTGATAAAAAACAGTTGTAAAATATAGAATTTTTCCTTTTGATTTGATTTGGATCTGTTGAGTAGCTGGTCTGCATATTTTGATTCCTTGTAAGTGATGGAATCTGGCTGGTTAATATTTAGATTTTTCTCATTCTGTTTGGTACTTAACATGCCAAGAAAGAATAAATCATCCAGATTTAACTGTCTTTGATAAAAACTTTCTAAAAGACCTTCTAAATTCTTGTAAAACACATTGATAAAATCTGATGACGGACAGCATGGCTTAAATTTTAAAAAAGAGGACTAAGAATAAGTGTTTTTTTTTCTGGTTCAATATGCTAAATGTATGGATGTCATAAGTTATCCCAGTTTAGAATTTCACAGCATGCAGGATTGTTATTGGAATGTTGACTGTGTTCAAGAAGACAAATGTTAATTTCCAGTTTTGGTTTGCAGGTTATGTTTCATTCTCCTTTAACTTTTTGTCTTTTTTGATTCCATATCAAGTGAATATTTTTTCACCTGAGAAATTTGATTGAGTTAACTTTAACAGTCTAACCTTTAGTCATTATGCATCATTTCAAAACTAGGTCGATGATAAACTCCTATTACCTCTCATCATTTTGCTAGGGTCAATTTGGTTTCATGCTCATTTTTTTGGCATAAAGTTTAGTTGTAAGCTCTAGAACATATTTTGTTTTTACTTTTGTCTAGACGGTATTTGTATTTTCTCTATGCAATATTCACAGGCTAATTATAGATTACCCCTGTAGTTAGCTACTTTAGCATTTTGTTCCCTATAATTTCAAAAGTTACATTGGAATTCCTAAACTTACGAAAATGAAACATTGAAATCCCTATACAGGATTAAGAAAATAATTTCACAGAGTTAAAAATCATCTTCTCCATGTGGTGTACTTGCATTGATTGGCATATTTCCATTTTTAGTTATAACCACTTCTCGGAATTTACATGTTCTGCACTCTGTAGAAAATAGTGGCTATGGAGGCCATTAAATGGGAGATATTCTTAACAGTCCTTTTGCTTGAGCTTAGCATGTAATATATTTTCACTATGCACATGCTCTCATTTAAGAGAATTGAATCGCCGGAGAAGAGATGTATAAAGTGTCACTGTCCTTTCACTTGTTTGTTAATATGATTGGCGAACATACAAGCCACAGAATTGCATGCCTTAGATCTTCATTGCCTGATCTCTGTGTATTGTTGTAGTGACTGTAAATGTGGTTTCACTTATGTAGCATGCAAAATTGATGTTCCTTTCCTTGGTAGAATTTACCGGTTAAAAAATCCATTTTAAATGGGCAGCCAAAAGAATGCATACCTGTCTGCATATTTTTCTTTTTATTTTTCCTGTACGTGATGATGACCTTTTGGAAATAGATTAGCGTATCGCCACGATCCTTCCTGGCAATTGTTTGTACTTCGAGCTGCGTTTAATGCTTTTAGAGAATGGGTAACTTCATTTTTACTATTCCGGTCTTCCCCATTAACTTTCATCTTGCACCTTGGCATCCCTTGCAGTAATAAATATATGCTTCTTTTACTTCGTGTATTATTTGTTAACATGTTACCACAGGCTTCTTAATTTGTTTTCCCAGAGTTGTGCTAGGGGGGGGAAACATCACAATTCAGCAATTTTATGGTGCTAAGGCCACTTGTGATGGTTCTCATGCTAAAGATGAGCCCTTCTTCAACTGGCTTTCCAGCTTGTGGTGCACGCCATGGGGGGAGGGGATGTAACAGCAGCGGCGGCAACACAGCCTTAAATGCCAGAGATTGCAACTTGTTATATTCCGTGTAGCTGATCATATACTGCTCTCCTTGTGCCTCAAATCATTGCTTGCTTGGTCGGGGCGGTTCATCTTGACTGGTAAAACTGTGTCCAATAAACATATTTAAGCGTGCATATTTTTACATAATCCTTTTGGTAGGATGATGTCTTAAATTCTTAACTTTTGGTAAAAGCAATATTACGCTTTACCAACAGCCTAGTTGTTCATTGTTGGTGGACCACATCTACACGACCATATTGTACAAGAATTATGGCAGGAAACCAGCCATCACTATATTCATGACAGGTTATTGTGGTAAGACCCATTTACCTATAGTCTATGGAAAAAAAATGTATACTACTGTGGTAAACCTGTAAGCAGCAGCTCAAATCTGCCTTGCATTAAATTGTGTAGATCTGTGATGTATGTACATCATGAGTGTTTTTGGCTTGGTCAAATGTAATAAAATCTCTCTCTCTCTCTCTCTTGGAGCATGATGTACCTGATGATTAAATGTGATATTGGTACCATGATGTTTCTTGTCAATTCACTATATTTGAGATTGGTCTGGTATGGACAAATATGATTTAATTCTCCTTGACTAAACAAAATTATAGATTGCTATGCGTTACATTGTTTTCTCGTCTTTTTCGCTCTGTAACTTGAATTTTTTGAAAGATTAGTATCGAAATCTTTTCATTTATCAAATGCTTTAAAACAATCAACAAACATATTACTTATTCTTGTAATCTTATAGTGCTAATAGTTAGAAAATGTTACAACAACCGCTTACATTCTATTCTCTCTCTAGACTAACACACTGGCTTCGTATCTCTTTGGTGGTGTTAATTTCGTGTGCATTTGGGTAAATGGAAGACAATAAAGATAGGTACAGATCCTTTCTCACCATAAATATATATTGTCCCTTCAATGAAACCCGCCGTTTGACCCACACATTCTCATTGGGCGACACAACCGTAACGCACTTCATGGAGTTATGAGCATGTGGAATGCGTCTCTTCTTGCCGGTTGTGCACTGCACTCCACTGCGCAGGGTTTCTTTTCATCTCGGTGATTCGTACCTTTAGCCAAGCCTCGATTCGTGGTACTCTTAAACAGAATAAAACCCTTCTTGGAACTACAAATATATTATATATGTGCTTCAAACAGTACAATTCCCATTTCAAATCTAAGAGATCAGAGAAGAGGAGATCACTAGACAATATAATCACATCACCACCCATCCTTATTCTTTTGTTGCTCTGAGCGCCATCGCCACTGCGGTAGACGTGCATTAACATTTTAACGCAGAAACGCTCGCGCTGCCAGCTTAGTCGCAGAACAGCGGTGGCGAGTTGGAAGAGGATGAGGAGTTGACCGAGTTGAGGATGCTGTTCCAGTAGTTCTTGCTCTCCTCCTCTCCTTCCAATGCCTCCTCCTCCTCCTCTTCTTCTTCTTCTTCCTCTGCCTCCTCTTGGGCGAAGGTCTCAGGTCCATTTGCGTAGGAATCATCGCGGCAGTCCGAGGCCTTCTGCGGCGCTGAGTCACCCAGGAGCAGTCCGGTGAATCCTGCACCGAACTGTCCCCAGTATGGCTCCGACAGCCATGGCGCCTCCCCGCCGAAGGCGGCTTCCATGGAGAAGCCTGTGAAGCTATCCACTCCATCTTTCGCCAAGCTCCTCCACTCCGCTCTCTCCGGCTCCAAATTCACGCCTCCTTGATGGCTGGCGGCGGATGCTGCGCCGGCGCTGGCGTCCACAAACCCGACGCCGGCTGCCGCGAAACTCAAGGTGGAAGTGGGCGACTCCAGGTCGATCCTGTCGCCTTGGTTAGCCCCCGCCCATGCCCTGAGGACGTCGAGTCCGCTGGCCTTGGTGGCGAGAGGAGCAGGTGGCGGCGGGACGGTCGAGGACGAGGATGACGACGAACCCATCTGCTGCTGTTGCTGCTGCAGAATCATGGAATTGGACGCCGCACGGAACTTCGACTCCCTCGCGAGCCGCGCCTCGGCCTCCAGTCGAGCGCTCTCCCACTGGGCCATGTGGCTGAGGTTGGCAACGCTCTTGAGGTGTCCGTCGCCGGAGCTGAGGGTGTCGCTCTTGGCCTTGTGGGTGCAGGGGTCGATGCCCATCTTAGCCAGCCGCTTCTTCAGGTGGGTGTTCCAGTAGTTCTTGATCTCGTTATCTGTTCTCTTGGGCAGGTGGGTGGCAATCGCAGACCATCTGAAACCAGTCTCAACAACCCCTCATAAAGCCATGATATGGATGGGCTGAACCGAAGTAATGCATAAGATCAAGGTGTGGCGATCACCTGTTTCCGAGGAGGGCATGGAGTTGGATGATGGTCTGCTCCTCCTGCAGGCTGAACTCCCCTCTCTTTATGTCCGGTCGCAGGTAATTCGTCCACCTCAACCTGCAGCTCTTCCCGCACCTCTGCAGCCCTGCAACCAGGGATCGAACATCACAACACTCAGCTACCATGACGACGACGACGACGAGACCTCAGCTGGCTCACCGGCTTTGGCAGGCAGCGCTCGCCAGCTCCCATTCCCGTGCTTCTCGATGTAGGCGAGCAGCTTCTGGTCCTCCTCCGGAGTCCACGGCCCCTTCTTCAACCCCACCTTCTCGCAGCACGGAGACCGACCCATCTCAGTCCGACGCTACAACCTGCAGAGGAGGAGGAAGAAGATGCGATGCGCTTAAGCTGATCGCAGGGGGGGGGGGGGCGGTTGGTGTCTCTATAACTCCATAGTAGGAGAATTGGTGCATGGCACGCACAAGTTGCAGGATGTTACAGCGAAGCCAAGAAGATGTGGAATCTTTATAGGGGAATTAGAATGGCAGACAGCGAGAACGATGGACAGAGAAAGAGATGGAGAAATGATGAAGGATAAATAGCAGAGATGTAAATGCTGTATGCACGAGTGTGAATGACACACTGGTGGTTGCGGACACATTAATCCACCCTCTCCCACCTCCGCTGTCCACTGTCCTCCTGCCACAGTGCCTCCAAAGTTTTTATCTGTCCATGGAGGAGGTGGAATTACCAGGGTTGTTGCATGTACTTCAGAGTCTGCAGAGGTCCTCTTCGTTCTGGGTGAGAGGATCTACCTGCTTGGTGTCTTTCGTTCCCTGCTACCAAACTGCATCACAGACCGGAGAGCTTTTGGCTTTATCGAACCAAACATCTTTCAGTTATTTTTGGTGAGAAGAACAGCCGGGGAAATGAGGTTTTCTTGATGATTTCAATCATGAGATGATCCGCATCTGATTCCAGTAATGTATATAAGATTGTTCTTTTGTTTTCTTTTTTTTATCACAGTGATAGGAGTTTTAGATATATAAAGATTTGGATTAACTTGGAGAGGCTTAATGTTCCTATTATTATTAACTTAAGTTTAATAATGAATATATTAACAGTCAATCATCATCAGAAATATAAATAATATTTAAAAATTATTATAGAAAAAAAGGGTCCAAGTTACCTCTCGTCCGTCTACCTGCGTGGACAAAAGTCCAAGGCAGGTCGTTCGAGGCTATCTTATCTTTATCGCTCGTGTGTATAAAACACCAAGAGGGGGATGTTAGAGTGATTATAGATTGTCCCCTCTAAGGCCAGGTGTAAAGATGATCTCCGACGCTATGCCGGAAGGGCTCTCTTTTAGAGAAATACTCATATCCAAAAGAGAACTCAATGACTAACTTAAGCGTCAAAGAGATCTTATCTTTCTCCCAATATTGGTCTTAGTGCAAGTGGATCCTTAAGAGCTTGATACTTCTACCTCAGATATTCCTGCATCTTCGGGTTTAGACCACGTTGGGCCGACTCAGACATCGACAATGATTTTCCTTAATATTTTTGGTGCTAGGAAGATGGCATGATGTTGCAAGAATGTTCGCTTATTAGTCCTCTCAATTAACGCTCCTACGAGGAGGCCCTGCCTCCAACCCATAGCACTTTTACTCAAGGGGGGTAGCTTCCATCCTTCTCTCACATGGACACATCTACTTCGGTGCAAACGTTGGCGTGGTATTGACATCTATTCAATGACCCTAGTCTTTTGCCCCTAGGAATAATCTCAAGTGACCTTCTTGTCCATGTCAAGGTGTTTATGAATCTCATCTAGCAAGTGCAAATGCTAACAGACAAGCCATCCCCTCATTCCTACCTCAACTAGCCTAACAATCAATACTATTATCTTAACCATGACCAATACCTTAATCGCCACTGGATCTGGGGCTTCTCGGGATCCCCCCACTCGATGTGGTGCCAACATCTTCGGATCATCCAAGGCCTTTGAAACTGCCAATCGAGGGAGCACCTTGCTTCGCAACCATGAAATCCAACTTACTATCGCACCATCGCTCTACTCTCCCCGAATCTGAGACCCAATCAATAGATTCGATGGATGACTCCCTGAGGATCTAACTACGGTAATTGGACTAATGTCTAAAAGAGATGTCGAGAGAGTTCTAGCAATCCCAAGGGGAAAGGCTAGACGATCTCACCTCGGGTTAGTCCCTATTCATTTAGAACATTTAGGAGGAGTCAATCCTGACAAACTTTCGCCCCCCATCATTATAGGCCTTTGACGACAGTACTACCGTAATAAAGCACATTGTTGCCTTTTGCGCCTAGATGTCATTGTACAACACCTTAAATGTCTTGATGTGTCATCATTCCCGATAATTTTAAGAGGCTCGACACAAAAAGGATACACTCACTTAAAGCCACTATTGGTCGACTCCTTTGCTCAGCTCGCAAAGGAGTTTAAGCTCTAATTCCTTAGAAATGTGCACCCAATGCTTCTCGAACTCAGGCAATGGGAGGAAGAAACACTCTCCAATTCCATCACTCAAGTCACTAATAAGATATGATGCATATAAGAAACTCATATATCGCTTGTAATATAGGACTTCATCATAAGGCTCAAGCCCTCTCACATTTTCTAGTCATTGATAGAGAGGCCATCAATGACATTACGTGAGGTGCTTCAAATGGCCAACCAATATATTATCACGGAGATAATGGTCTTGAGTAAGCATGAGAAGATGCACAAAAAGCTGAGATAAGAGCGACTACTATCAGCTTCAACCTCGAGGTCATCATGGTAAAGAAGAAATGATCGACTCGAGCTAACCTCGCCCGAGGTCTGAGTCAACTCCATTGAACATGAATAGAACCGAAGTCTTTTTATAAATAAAGAAAACAAAATTTTGAAACTCTTAACTAATAAAGATATCATTGGTGAGGAGGAACAAATCTAAGTACAATCACATGCATCGTGATTATGACCATGACATAGATGACTATAACGATTTGAAAAGGAAATAAAAAAAAGCTACCTCAAGAGGTTTGTCGAAAGGCACCGAGAGCCCTCACCCTAACCTCAGGGGCTAGTGAAGAGGTAGATTGACATCATCGTCGATGGACCTACCTCATGAGAAGATAGCTCCTTGGGTCACAAAGCACACACCCAAGCTACAAGAAAAACCTGACCCATGCTATGAGAAAAATCCAAGATGTGACCAAGCACACACCCAAGATATGCGTGAGACATGTGAGTCGAAAAAATCCAACCCATGCTAGGAGAAATCCGCTATAGCGGAAGCATGAGGCGAGATGTGCCCGAGACGTATGAGTCGAGAAAATATGACTTGTGCCAAAAAAAATCAGCTACGGCATAGGCATAGGACAAAATGTGCATGAGGTGTGTGAGTTCAGAAAACCCAACCTGTGCCAAGAGAGATTTTTTATGGTGGAATCACATAATGAAATATGTTCGAGGTGTGTGAGTCAAGAAAACCTGACCCACGCATAGAGACATAGGGCGATATGTGCTCGAGGTGTGTGAGTCAATAAAACATAACCTGCATCAAAAAGAATCTATCACAATAAAGGCACAAGACAAAATGTGCTTAAAGCATGTGTGTCAGGGAAATGTAGCTCGCATTGAGAGAAATCCACTATAGTAAAAGCACAAGGCTAGATGTGTCCGAAGCGTATGAGTTTAAAAAACCCGACTCACGCTAAGAAAAATCTACCACAACAGAGGCGTAGGTTGAAATATGCTTGAGACGTATGTGTCAAGGAAACTTAATCTGCGTTAAGAGAAATCCACTATGGTGAAAGTATATGGTGAGATGTGCCCGAGGTGTGTGAGTCGGGTTTACCAAGAGAAATTTGTCACGACGATATAGGGTGAATTACACACGAGGTGTATAAGTCAAGGAAACCCAAGCCCTACCAAGACAACATGCCTTAGACGTCACACTCTAGGTCCCTTAAACAAGAGCCCTGAAGCACGCCATGAGAGAGGAGGTACAAATGATAGGAAATATATTAATGACCAATCATCCGATACTTAAGCATCATGTGAAAGTTGTCATGGAAGAAAAAAGGTCCAAGTCACCCCCCCCTTCTGCCTGCATAGACAGAAGTCTAAAATAGGCCGTTCACGACTATCTCCCCCTTATCGCCCATGTGAATAAAATACCAAAAGGGATATATTAGAACAGTTACAAATTGTCCCCTCCAATATCAGGTATAAAAGGTAATCCCCAGCACTATGCTAGAGGCTCTTTTCTTGAGAAAAACTTATACCCAAAAAAGACCTTCATGACTAACTTGAACAACAGAGAGATCAGGTTGAAAAAAAATTTCCGACATCTATCTTAGTGCAAGTGGCACCTCAAGAGCTTGAGACTCCACCTTAGAGTCACTTTGGTCATCACCTCAGACATTCTTGTATATTCGAGTTTGGATCACGTCGGGTTGACTCAGGTATTAATGATAATTTTTTTTAACAAAAGTAATGATTATTTGACTATATTTTAGAAGTTATAGAAGTATTTGGATTAGAAAGTCAAATATCAAGAATAAAATTATTCATGATATAAAATTTATTTATTTTATAAATATCTCATATATCTTTATTTGTTTAGGATAGGTGTTCTTAGAATTTTTTTTTTTATGAATAACTATCCAGGACTACATTTTAAGATTTAAAACCCTAAAATGAGAAAATTTGGATAAAGTTGGATGAAGAAACACTAGTGAAAGAGATTATACCACCTCAGTTTAATTTTTCATGTGGATAGTATATAAAGATTTATATTGATTTATAAAGACATAATAGATGTACGTACATTAATTAGATTTAAATATTTTTGAGTTAATAATTTATACTGGATCATGGTACTTATATATTAGACAAAATGCATCTTATTTAATCTAAAAAGTCATTTAAGTTCAAGCAAGATGTTGTTTACTTGAGATGTTTACTTCACGAATACATGTTTTACCCATCAAAGAGTGGCCATGGTGACGTGAAAAGGCTCAATAAGAACTAGAACTGCATGACCGATAGCTCCACAATAAAGCTGACACACTTGCTTCATGGGAGTTAAATTACTGGGACTTTTAGGTTCGAGATCATTGTTGTGAAAAGATAGTCCTGTCCTCCATGGCGATGGTAAAAGTAGAAGGAGAGTTCCAAATGGGGTCAAAGGAGGGTGAAGCGGTGCACTGCCGATGGGTACGCCGGCAGTCATGTCACCAGAAAAGGCCAAAGAATAAAGTTCCTTCTCCAAGAATAAGACGATGGGGTAGGCCTCTTAAATTCCTTTTCATTTATGAACAGTGAGGATTAAATGGAGGAGAGAAGGCCAATAAATTATATGGTCCAACGAATATGAATTCTTCTTTATCAGAACACCAATCCTATAAACTTTGATTCACCATCTTAGTTAGTTTGGGTGGAAGAGTGACCCAAATGACTCGTTAAAGAGAGACGAGACTTAAGTCCATGGCCTTATTTCAATTATCATTCTCTCGTTCGTTAGGTTTTATTGTTGACTTTTCTTATCAAGAGTTCATTCCTAACAAGCACTAAAAGTCCTCATTATTAGGCATCAGCATCACTCTCGTGTGGGCTAATAATTATTATATGTTATCTTTTATACTTACTCTATTACCATTGTGGTTTTTACATTTAAAAAATTTATATATAGATTATTATAGTTTTAAAAGTGAAATAAATAATTTTATTTATTTTAACATCAAGTTGCATTGACAAAAAAAAATATAATATATGACACTATATATTGGATTAATACGAAAGTGATGAGCAAAAATATAGCTTCAACATCCTTCCCGTTTAGACCATGTGAGATGTTAAGATTGTTAGGATCAATTGGCACTAATACGGGGCTGAATTAGTGCAAGCGTAAAAATACTCTATTTGTGTTTCTTGGACTTCGTTAAAAGTGAGTAAGCAAACGATTTAAAGAAAATTTAAAAGATGATGCACTTATCTTTTTTTTTAACTAATTAAGAATAATTAAATATAATAAATAAGATAATAGTAGAGATCTCACATATTTATAGTGGTTTGACCATAACTTGGCCTACGTCCACTCCCCGAGTCCTCTTCGTAGAGGTCCATCGGTGTCCACTACCAATCTTCTTCGAGTGAAGACTAAATTTTTATACTACCCACTCTTCTTTTCACAGGCTTACAAGATGAACCTTACGAGCTTTACACTTATAACTCACAAGAGAGACTTTACAATGATTACAACTCTTTTTTTTTTCACTCCCTTGCCATCTTTCTTTTTCTTACATAATTTTAGCATACAAGTTTTTACAGAATTTCTAGCTCAATTGTACTGCTAAATGCAAGAAGACTTGGGGTATTTATAGACTCCAATTGGCTTCAGAAATTGAAGCTATCCAGAAATTTCGAGTACGGGCAGTACAATAGTCGGCGTCGACAGTACTACCACCGAAAGCTGCCTGAAAAATAGAGCGATGGTTGTACAATCGTCGACATGTGCGGTACAACCGTTGCCTAGGTGGTACGATAGTCGTTAACAATTGTTGGGAATCCCAAAAATGTGTTTCCTTCATTTTTCTAATCTCGACTCATACCTTCAGTTGACCCCTTTCCAGGTCAACTAATTCAGCTCAACTTGAGTTCAATCCAAACCCAAGTGTGGACTCGGTTTACGTCACTTGAGTTAATTTTAATTATTCCAAATCTAAATCAAGTAGGACTCAAACTTAACCAATGCTAACTATGACTAATTAATTATAATCATTGTGACCATCAAGTCCAACAAAACCCTCCTAACTCCCAGCAAGCTTTTTGGCAATCTCCGATGATCTTTTGACAAGTCTCTTCATCTTCTTCCAGCGAACTCCCGACGCCTTCCTGGCAACCTCCCGATCACCTTCGGTGAGCTTCTGGTAAGTCTCTCGACGAGTTTCTACTGCATCGTCCGAACCCCGGTCTGATGAACAACATTAATCATCAATCACCAAATCATCAAAGATTTTTAAGTATACAATAATACATTGTTAAACAACATCAATTTCAAATTCATACATCAATTTCAAATTATTCCCTTTAAGCCATCAATCATTAATTATCCTCATTAAGTCACTGATCATTTCGCCCCTTTTGTCATCAACAAAAATAAAAAATATTCATTTTACCATTTTTCATTCTACATTTGTCATCAATATACCATCTCTCCCCCTTTGTCATAAAAAAAAAGGTGAAGCATTGAGCAAATAATTTCAAAACAAATGTTCATCATATTTCAAGTTTCTCCTCGTTTGTTATCAAAAAGGATAAATATTGATTATATATCTAAACATTAAGTGCATAAAAAAGTTATTTCATTGCTCTCCCTTAATTTTTTTCATAAAAAATTTTCTTCCCCTTTGTAAATAAGAAAAAAGAAGAAACGATTGGGGTGAAATCAAAAATCCAAGCATTTAGTGTTTCAAAGATATTAAGTGGGGGGGAGGGGGTACATTTAAAAATAATCATATCAGGTCTATGAATCGAGCTAAAGTCTCATCACAATAAATCTTGAATCCCCTTTTTAAAAATATCAATGTTAACGAGAATCATTTTGAACGTAAGTTCAAAAATCTGAGAAATCCAAGAGCTACTTATGCATTCATCTTATATAAATTTTAAATACAAATAGCAAATCAAGAAATCCAAAAAATAGTAAATTATGCATTTTGAAGATCTTCCCATGTGAATTTTGATAAGAAGCTCAATTTGTAAAAGTCAAGAAATCCAAAAGAAATTCTGATAGTAAATTAGGCTCAAATTGTTAATCATGCATTTCGCATATATTTAGAAAATTTAAAATTCTAAATTTTCTTCTAAGCAAATTTTTCCTCATTCAATGTTATAAGATTCATCATATCCAATTTTCTTCTAATCATATTAATAATTATATCTCCCCCTTTGGTTATTATAAAAAAAATGATAATATAATTTTTCTTTTTACATCCATATCCTAATTACGACCATAAGTACAAATTGATCATATTATTAAGAATGAAAAATTAAATTGTAAGTACCAAAAGACATGATTTTTTTTGGAAATCTCTTCCATTTTTCTTTATAAATAATGAAAATAAGTCTATTCTTGATTCATCCAAGATAAATCTTACGATACCTAACTCATTTATATAAATCTTTTTAATAAAATAAAAGAAATCATATAGATTAAACACGATTCTCATAAAAGATAAGTCAAGTCAAGAAATCAAGGGAATGTTTATGATAAAACAAATCTCATATAATTTTAAACTTATCATAAATTTAAAGAATATTAATTTTTGTGATAGGTTATACTAAGAAGGAAGTTATAAATAATCATGTCACGAAGGATATTAATATCAAATCATGAATATTAAGAAGGAAGTTATAAATTTCATGACATTAATATCAAATCATGAATACTAAGAAGGAAGTTATAAATAATCATGTCATGAAGGATATTAATATCAAATCATGAATACTAAATAACATGACTTATTTTGATAAATCTCTTCTTAGATAATAAAAAGAATTTTTAGGAGATCAATTTTGTAAGCAAAATCTTAGTTCATGAAAATTGTCAAGTTATAAATATCAAAAAATTAAGATCATGAATTTGTAAAATAAGATATGAAAATACATGATATCAATTTATATATAATTGATTTCAAATCATCAAGATCATTGTTTATTATAGTTCCAAAAAGATAAACTTATGATTTATTTATAAAATTCTTTTTAATAAAAGGAAGGAATCTTAGTAAACTATATTGGTTTATATAAAGATCTCAATTTATAATTTTCAAGATTTCAATGTCATGATTTTGATAATAATCTTTTTAAATTTAAATCATCAAATTATTTTTGTAGTTTAAGAGATTCAACAATAATGATATCATTTTATTTTTTGTTGAAGGGTTGATAGAATAAAAATATTTTCAAGAATAATTATCCTTCTTTTTTGTTATTTTATGTAATTTCTTTCAAGAATGCTTTTCAAATCAATGACTTATTGTTTAAGATCGAAAATCAAATTTCATTCTAGAAGAAATCATCAAAGTCATTATTATAATACATCAAAATAATAAACATGTTTTAAAAAAATTTAACCTATCTCAATTCCAACATTTAAATGAGTGGAATTGACAAATTCATTTCCAAATTCTTTGTTCAATTCAAAATTGATCTATTATTCAATTATACAACCTTCTTTAGGTTAACATATAACTCATCTAATATTTCAATCATTCACGTCAATAATTTTTAATCTATCATCGAAATCCCTTTTTTCATAAATTTCAACTTAGATAATTTTGTATTAAAAATAATTAACTTTCTTTGTTCTAATTTTAGCATGCCCTAGCTACGCAAAAGTCATGCACCATTGAGAGTAATCAAGATTAATTATAACAATGAATCATCCAAAGATTCGTTACCAATTATTTTATTTCTAATAATTATTTTTTTTGTTATTACTTAGGCTAGTGAGCTTGAAAGAGTGTTAGATCTCAAGTCATGTGTCTTGAGCATCCACTTTCAAAATATTATTTAGTACTCCTAGCTTTGTTAGACAACTCTATAAGATGGGGAGTTTTGGTTTAAGTACCCATTTGAGTTTAGGTTCCTCATGAAATGTTATTCTCATTTTCTCTAAGGGCTTGAGGTTGTTTATGATCTTTTTGGGAACCCAAATTAATTTATATGGATTATACTTTCTAAATGAATATTTGTAAGCTATATGTCCTAATCTATCACAAAAGTTACATTTAATTTTTGGTGGCAAGTTTAGAGCATGTCCTTTAACTAAGATAGTTAGCTTTTATTGAGTATTGTCAAAAAAGTCTATACCTTCTTTCCTATGAACATGACCCTTATTTGCAAGGATCATATTTAGGAATTTATTTTCTATTTTAATTTTTTCTAGAGTTTGTTTTAACATAATATTTTTCTTTTTAACTACTTCTAATGTTTCATATTTAGAGCAAGAATTGTGTGATTGTGATGCATCATGTATTTCAAGTTTGCTAACTAATGATGCATACTCTTTCTTAAGTAGTTTATAGGATTTGTTAATTATTCTAAATTCATCGTAAAACTCATGAAAAATATTTGATAATTCATCAAAAGTAAATGAGACATTGGAGGAATCACTTACCTCATTATTGATAGTCATAAGCGTGAGATTCTCCACTTCTTCTTGATTGTGCTTTTCATCTTTGGAACGCACCGGGTTCTTATGTTTATGGCAAGAGGTTTTGTCCAATTTAAGTTCATTTTATGGTGTTTGTTCATTAATATTATCTAATTTATTTGTCAAAGGATCAAAGTTCTCATCACTTGAGGTTTTACTTGAGGGGTCATCTGTTGCTCTCAGTTACATTTCCTTATTATTATTTGGAATATATAGTTCTTATATTCTTAGTTCACAATCCTTCTTATTCTTTAGAATGTGTTCTTCGAATTCATTTTTATGGATCATTTCATTTAGTGATTCATTTAATTTAGTTATATTTTCATATGTGATTTTTAATATATGTTATATATCAAAAGCCGAATCACAATAAGAAATCTGATCAAAATTATTTTTATTTAAAGCACAGAATAAAGTATTTATAGCTTTGACATTTAAAGAAAATATTTATTTTTCATATCATTCCAATCATTTATTGGATTGGATGACTTCTGAAAACTTTTTTCAATAATATACCATAAATCAAAATCTATCGAAATTAAAAAGATACGCATTCAAACTTTTCAAGATGTATAGTCCGTCCCATTGAACATAGGAAGACTTGTGATGCATTGACCCTCATTAATGCCATAATAAGTTATTTACTCACTTGGGTATTAATTCAATTAGTACAATATGGCTCTAATACCAATTATTATGATCAATTGGCACTAGGGGGGAGGGAATTATTGTAACTGTAAAAATATTCTATTTGAAAAACTTGCTTAAAGTAAAGAAGAAAATCGAAAGTATTTTTTGGACTTCGTTGAAGGAGAGTAACCAGACGATTTAAAGGAAGGTTGAAAGATGATGCATATGCCTTTCTTCAAATTAATTAAGAATAATTAAATATAATAAGCAAGACAAGAGTATAGAGCTCACAGATTTATAATGGTTCGACCATAACTTGGCATACGTCCACTCCCCGAGTCCTCTTCGTCGAGATCCATCGGTGTCCACTACCGATCTTCTTCGAGTGAAGACCAAACCCTTATAATTCCCACTCTCCTTTTCACAAGCTTAGGAGAGTAACCTTACAAGCTTTACACTTACAACTCATAAGGGAGATTTTTACAAAGATTACAACTCTTTTTTTCACTCTTTTGCCCCCTTTCTTTTTCTTGTATAATTTTAACACATAATTTTTCACAAGATTTCTAGCCCAATTGTAGTGTTAAATGAAAGAAGACTTGGGGTATTTATAGACCCCAAATGGCTTCAGAAATTAGAGTAAAAAATTTAAACATATCCGAAAAATTTGGGTACGGGTGGTACTACCGTCGAAAGCTACCCGAAAAATAGGGGGACGATGATATAACCACCAACCTGGGCGGTACGATTCTCGTCCACCAGCGATACAACCATCGGGAATCCCGAAAAAGTGTTTCCTCCACTTTTCCAATCTCGACTTGTACCTTCAGTTGACCTCTTTCTAGGTTAATCAATTGAGCTCAACCTGAGCTTAATCTAAACCCAAGTGTGGACCCGGTTTGCGTCACTTAAGTTAATTTGGATTATTCTAAATTTAAATCAAGTATGACTCAAACCTAACCGATACTAACTACAACTAATTAATTATAATCGTTGTGACCATCAAGTCCAACAAGACCCTTCTAACTCCCTACAAGTTTTTTGGCAACCTTCGACGATCTTCCGGTGAGTCTCTTAGTCTTCTTCCGGCAAACTCCCCATGCCTTCCTAGCAAGCTCCCGATCACCTTCAACGAGCTCCCAACGAACTCTCGACAGGCCTCTGATACCTTCGGCGAGCTTCCAATGAGTCTCTCGTCGAGTTCCCACTGCATCGTCTGAACTCCAGCTCGATGTTCAAACTTGACTCTGACACAATATCTGATTATAATTTTCTTTTTATGTCATAGTTAATTTTGTATCAATCAGCTCTAACACATATGTTAAATCAACAAATCATCAATTGATTTCATTATCAAAATATGATATTCAACAAAGTTTATTTTTTTTATTGAAAATAGATTCCTTTCAAGCATGTGAAATGTTAAATATTATTTTTATTAATAAAATTATTTAAAATAAAAGAGATATTAAAATTATATTTTTACTAATTACTTTCGTGTTGTATGTGATTTCATGTGTTATATTTTTCATCAATACAGTCAAAGACATTAGGACAGATGAGATTATTCATTTTATTTTTAGAATCATATGAATTCCAAAGTAATTTTTTTATCAAGTATAAGAAGTAGTATGTAATTAGCCCATCTCTGATAACTACCACTTGTTCTTTTTAATCATACATTATAAATGGAAAGAGAAAGAATAATAAAAAATAAATTTTTTTTTTTCTTTGTGACACTTGGAATTCATATATATATATATATATTATGTTATTTTTGCTATCCTCTTATAAGGACAAAATTAAATAACATTAATTTTCTTTCTTCTTCTACATATATTTGAATGTGTTCCCTCCCATTATAATAAACAAAGCATGTTTCTCTTAGAGGTTTAGATGCTAAAAATCCTCACGTTGTGATCATGTTCCCTCTCTTTGTTAATACTACCTTTTCTAGGATAAGAATGAGAATGAGTAGGGAATCAGTAAATTTTATCATATATATTTAAAGAAGCTTATTATTTACTATCCTCATTTTACTGATAATCCCTTGCTATTGACAATATCTTTAAAAGCTAATAAAATATTATTTTATTATTTATAGTCTTAGTATTATTGATTTTATTATTTTTTTATCATTAATTCTTTCCCGCAATCCTTATTTCATCTTAGCTGATGCTATCATCATCAACTCTATATGTCGGAACGTCACTTTTTGCCTCTCTCGATGCTTCTTTACTCATTGCCGACATCATCAATTGCACAATAACCCTTTGACATTGTCCTCCGTGGAGGGATAAAAAGGAAGAAAAAGAAGAGAAAAGTAATTATGTCTATTTGTAAAGGGATATAATAAAAGTATTAAAAAATAAAATAAAATACATAATAGAAAAATATAAAAATAGTAATCTCCTATTTGAACCCTACTAATTTATTAGATTTTGAACTCAATTTATCTTCCAAAACTAGCCTTATATCACAAGTGGATTAATTAGATCTATCATATTAAATGTCATTTATTACATAAAATTATATTGATTGTGATAAATGGGGACGGATTTAATTTTAGACTTGCAAATCGTACATGATATTATTACGTCATTTATTCCAAAAGATTATGTTGATCGTGACAAATGGATGTGGACTTGTGTTTGGGTCTCACTTGAGCTCAGCCACAGAGTTAGTAGTTGGCCCTTAGTCTATTGTTCCTAGTAATATATATTGGCAGATAAATACGCAAACACCTGGTGGGCAGTAGCTGCCTTATCTGCTCACTGTGCCTTCTCTGCTTCCTTCGAATTCGATCCTCCCAATGGGCAGCTTCGCCAAGCACATTATCCTTTGCCACATGACCCCGACGCCATCGGGCGCCGGCCACCACCAGCAGCAGCGCCGGGGGGTGGAACCACCGTTTCGTCCTCCTGCGGTGGCCGAAGAGAAGCCTAACTACTCGAGGCGGCGGTGGACGGTGTTGTCGACGGTCCTAACTACCTCCGCGGCACTGGGCCTACGGCGGCCGCCGCCGGCCGCGTTGGCGCAGACGGAGCAGAGTTGGGGCACCCGGTCCTTCATCAAGGAGAAGTACTTCCAGCCGGGACTGACGCCGGAGGAGGCGGCGGCGAGGATCCGGCAGACGGCGGAGGGGATGCGGGACATGCGCCACATGCTCGACACCATGTCTTGGCGCTACGTCATGTTCTACGTCCGCCTCAAGTCGGCATACCTCGACGCCGACCTCAAGAACGCCCTGGCCACCGTCCCGGAGCCCCGCCGCCAGGCCTTCGTCAAGACCGCCAATGAGCTGGTGGACAACATGGCCGAGGTAGCAACACTCCATTCGCATCCTCTGCCTTCCCCTGTTGCTTACCAAGTGTTCGATCGCTTGTAACCACTCATTAATGTTTGGTTTTGTTTTGTGTACGTAGCTGGATCGTTATATACGTAGCCCAAAGGTATATGAATCGTACCTCTACTACGAGAAGACGTTGAAGTCACTGGATGAGTTGGTTGCACTTCTGGCGTAACATCACGGAAGAGGAGATCAGATCGCAGAGCTGGATTAGTTGCAAACTGGTGTCTGTTATAACGGCTGCACCGTCTGATTGACTTCCTTATTGTTTGATTGAGGGTTGTATGTACATATATTTGATGAAAACTGTTGCCAAGTCTTATTTTTCTATAGATAAGATAATTACTAATTTTTTATTCCATATTTCGATCATCCAACACATCAGGGTTTTGAATCCAACCTAAGTAAAGTGTTCGCGCTTATCATAAGTTTGATGACGGAAGGATAGAGATTCGATCAGTGATCCTGGAAATATATACAATCGAAGACTAAATTTTACTTAAAAGTGGGAAGAAAGAAAGAAGGCTCAAATACCAACGTATGAGTATGTTTTTTTAATTCGCTGAGATTCATTATGATAATATAAATCGATCTAAAATTTGATTAATGAACTTACTCACTACATCAAATAGATTTTATGTAAATCAATCAAAATATCATCAAAATAGGGATGCTGGTATTTGTTCCAGTAATAAATCAGAATAACAAAAAGAATAGATAGAAATTATTTTGTTTGATTGATCTCATAGTATATTTTAGTGTAACGTACTATATGTTTATTCTCTAATCCAACCATTTTGTGAATGTCAACTACCAAAGCCTGTATAATTTGAAAACGGTCCCACATGGGGCCCGACGTCTTCGCTAATCAAGAGACAGGTGGGCTACGTGTAAATCGTCCGTGGGCGGGAAAGCGTCGCTCCAATTAAATATCTATCGCCGGAACGATTGACTTTTCAAAGGGCGTTGAAGACCGTCTCGTCCCTTCGAGCAGCCGAAGAGTTCGAGATCAGGGCTCAACAAAGAGCAGAACCGGAGACGAGGACGACGAGATCGAGGCACAGAGAGAGAGAGAGAGATGGAAGGGCGGAACCTGAGCGGGTTCTTGATCGGATGCCTGGGGACGGCGGTGACGTTGTGCGCCTACTCACAGACGCTCGTCTCCGCCACGCAGTGCGTCGCCCTCGGCCTCCTCACCCTCATGTTCGGCCTCTTCGTCAAAGAAGGTTTCCTCTCCCTCTGAAACCACTCAACTCCTTTCAGTCTCGCGTGGAAGATATGAGCTGACTCCAAGTTCTACTGCTCTGCTGTCTGTCTTTTTTTTACTGTAGCACTATGTTTGACCTTTTGATCTGTAATAATAACTTGAAGCAGAACGGAACCAAGTGGTATGAAAGAATGGATTTCATTTTCTTCTACGAAGAATCTTGCTAAGTACATCTAAGATCCCTCTTAACAGCTTGCTCAAGAGTAACCTATTCTTTTATGGATTTCATCGCCATGTACAGGTTATTTTCGTCTTTCATAGTGGCATGTGGATGTCATGGTAGGATCTGATAGAGAACTTATGTGCACCATAAATATCTCAATGATCATGATGGATTTGAGCTCCTGATGACTCGATTCAAAACTAGCAAACCTTTGTCCTCTGTTTCACCATCGTCTATATATTTGGTGAGCAGGACAGAAAGATGTTAAGCTGTTAGTAAACAGACAACCATTTAGTTGATGATTGAGATTATTATGAAATGTAAAGATGAGTTGTCAAAGAATTGCAAGAACTTTTGGAGACGCTTTTTATTTAAGGTCGTATCAAACGCAACCTTTCGGTCTTTTTTTTCTTTCGGTTCAGAAGGTATCATTTTATAAGTGAAAGTAACAGAGAAATCAAACAAAAAAAAAAGATATTAATTGCACTTCCAAAGATGAGAGAGAGAGAGAGAGAGAGAGAGAGAGAGAAAGAGGGACAGAGCAGTGACGAACAAATCATTAATTGCACTTCTAAAGATCACAGAGAGAGAGAGAGAGAGAGAGAGAGAGAGAGAGAGCAGTGCGAACAACATGGACAACGTAAGAATTCCATTTTGTTCGTCACTAACAAGCATAGCAAGGATTGAGGAGGAAGCCAAGTGAGAGTAAGAAGAAAAAGGAACCCTAAGCAGTGTCCGTAGATGAAATCAAGCTACAAGCTAAGGAAGTCAGCTGGTTCACAGCACTCTTCTTCAGAAGCAGTACTCAGAAATCCAATCAAGACCATCAACATCTTTGGTCTAGCATGACAAGAAGAGGCAAACATGTAGCCAAAAACGACTTGCCGGCCTTCAACAATGGCGCGTGCTACCACTGCTGTTCAAGATGAACATGCATGAGTAAGCTCGCCGGCAAGTCATCCTTGGCTACACACTGTGACCTCGTCCCCCCATGCAAGGCCTTAGATGAGAGTACCCAGATATGCCATGCAACGCACGTAGCCCCCGGAACAGTGCTGCAACGATGAGGAATGCAGCTACTGCTCTTTATCCCAACACAGGAGGCCATCATGCTCAGAACAGGAAGACGGAGGAGTTTCCCATTGGACGATGGGAACTTTCACAGGGGAAAGCTAACGAATGGGGGGGGGAGGGTTGAGATGAGAGCTGTAGAAGGGAAGGCAGCTTATAAAGAATGTTGGTGTGGTTTGGACCAGCGGAGAAAGATAGCTCAGAGGAGCTTTTATGATGGATTTGACAAGGCAGTGCAGGAGAAACCTATGAAAAAAGTTCGCCACCTCCTACGTGACAGAGGTAAAAAGGCTCTCTCACAGCCCCAACATGCAAGGAAGAATGGATGTGTACCTGTGCTCGTGTTTATGGCACAGAGGTAAAAAGTCTCTCTCACAGCCCCAACATGCAAGGAAGAATGGATGTGTACCTGTGCTCGTGTTTATGGCACAAAGCGCCGTATGACCTGTGCCTTTGCTGGTACGTCGGCAGTAGTAAGTGCGTGCCGTGAAGACGATGGTTGGCCATGCAAATGGCATCTTTGGATGAAGGCAAAGCTGTTCCCACAACGTTTGATCTCACAGCAAAACCCCTTCAGCATGCAGCCAGGGGAATCGTCGTCCTTCCCCAAGCTGTGAGATTTTTAAAAAAAAAAAAAAAAGGTGGAGAATGAGATCTACCAAACCGTTGTAGGCTCCGAATCGTCCTTCTCACCAGCTAAAGAAGTCGGAAGTATGTTGCTGCGGGCCATGACCAGAGCAGGCGCCGATGCCTACTTTCTTATCTGCGTGCAGGCAAAAGTGTACCGAGGTCATCTTTCCGCTGCTGCTTTCTTTTCTATCAAATATGCCACCATCAAATCAATTAACAGTTGGGAATATAAAATATATACATATCAGAAATATGTCAAGCAGAATTAAGCCCCTTCGATTTTACCCGTTGACTGCCCACATACTCTGATGTAACCAATGCAAATTGAAAGGTATACTTTTAGCAGCAGGAGAAAAGAAAAAAAAGGTGTGTAATTCATCTGAAAAGAACAATTTTCACAAGGAACACCATAACACAATCTAGCATAACAATTTGGTCCGATAACAATTAATGATATCAAGGAACAGGGGTTTGATGTTAGAGGGGGGACATCAAAGTATCAGTGTATATAGTTAGAAAGGACCAGTTTGGCAGCTCACCCTTGGCACATGCAATCTGGAGCTGGATATGTATACATGGATTGTTTTGGTTTCCTCAATCTGATTTGTCCTTGTCTAGCTTTGTGACCAGCTCGGACAGCCTGTTGGAACTCGGACCAGTCGATGGTCTTGTTCAGGAAGAGTTGTCCTAGCAAACCCATGTTTGGTCGAATGGTCTTCAAGTTTTCGTAAGTTCGGTAGCCCAGCTAAAACAATCTAAGCCCTCAGTAAGTGACTCTTGTAACATCAACCATGGCAAATGATGGGAAATTTACTGTATGATTATGACTGGTGATATACTTACAACTGCATTGTGCATATTCCCTGGGGATGCGGAAATGAAGATATCACTGTGCATGCTAACATGGTAATCGACAGCGGCTAGAAGAGATGCCTTTCCTTCCACCTTAGCTAACTCCTCTTCTGAAGCAAGACTCCTCTTATCATCCATCAGCGGGAAAAGCTTGCGTAGGCTGGATATCCTGGCCTCTCCACCATACACCTGAAGCACAAGATTCATCGTCCAAATTTTAAAGAAAAAGAAGGATTCTATTAGAAAGAGTTAGTATGGAGGACCTTATGAGAGGCAAGATATAGACGAGTACTGCTGTCAAAGCCAAAAGCTGCCAGTAGCAATCCTATTTCTTCAGGAGTTAATGGACATCTACCCTGGCCTCGCAACTCCTCATCAGTGAATTGGGAGTTAAAGACCCTCCCTTGCCAAATCACCTGCCTGTACTTAGCCAAAGCAAGCCTTTCAGCTCTACCACCCCCAAAATCACAGGCAGAGTGTGCAGCCATGTCCTGCATATTTTTGTCGATTAAGACTAATAACAAAAATGCTTCATGTAAAAAATTGGATCCACCACCATGGATTGATTAGACATGGAATCAAATATGTTGGAATTTTAAGCGTGTTTGAGTTATGTAAGCAATTTTGCTCCCATGGTAGATGTACTATAAAATTAGGATGGATGTACCTTATCGAACCTAAGGTGCAACACAGCAAACTTTCCAGGGCCCTCCTGGACATTTTCATCCGCTACTTCCTTTAAAAGCTCCTCAGGTTGTTTACGGACTGGACTCCTCAACCGCTTAATAAGTGTCTCCCCTAAAGCATTGATATGAGAGACAAATGCCAATGCTTGAAAATTGACCTTACACCTTAAGCGTTGTATATCCCCAGACAAATTCTCAAAAGCCAGTCGGTGTGAAAATGGGGAAATGGCAGCAATACCATAACTGAAGAACAACAATCAGAGAAAGAAACTGATGCAACTAGAAAATATGAGTATATCAAACAGAGAAGGTAAATCCTGGCATCTCACTTAATGAAGTAGCACAAATCAATTGCCAGAAAATAAGTCACCGGGACACCAAAATTTGTTCGAAGACATAACTGATGCAAAATTAGTTACTTTTTGCAGAAGTCTGAAACATAAAGGCTATAGTACTTCCATATAAGATATGAAAGAATCGACTTGAAGATAAGAAAACCAAAGTTCTCATTACCGCTGCTTAGTAGAATAGATGTCAATGGTCTTTGTGTAGTTTCAGTTGGCAAAGGCATGAACACTTACTAGTGACTTCATATAGAGGCAGCCGAAAAACAAAGAAAAAGTTTGTAATTTTACTGGATTATAAACAAAAGTTATAATCTCATCACATAATGTACTCCAGTCAGTCCTGAGGTCCTCAGGTTCTGCCTTTCCAGATCCTGAAGTGAAAACTAATGTCAAAAAATACTCTGAAAACAACATGCTACAATACCAGATCAGTCATGCTACATAAGACTATTGCAAGAAACTAGATTCCTATGACTTCGACAATTAAATAATTCATATGACCACAGACATGCATGTCTGATAAATGACAAAATGTCTTAAGATCCCAACTATTTGGCTTCATTGCTCGATCTTCTCTAGCAACTGAGTCTAAACACAATACCGCTAGTTCAAGCAACGCCAAGCAATCTCTTTTTATAGCTTCTACAAAGTCCTCTTAGGTCTTCTTTTGTATCTCCTCCCACCATCAACGTGAATCAACTCACCTCACTATCTAGTGTAACTATAGATGAACTTTTGCATTAAATGGGTTTTCTTGATTTTCCTCCAATCAGAACTATACCTAATTGCTTATGATTCCAAATATTTTTTATTACATCTCTTCTTGTAGTTCCAAATATGACGTCAACCCTGGGATAATTTGCCCACTTGGATGATGTGAAAATGTCAACCTTAAGAAATTTTTCGTGCACATGGAATGGATTTTGATTTAAGGATCATGAAGACCAATTACAAGAGCATATAAGTTATAAATCACCAGGCACCATGACCACAAAAATGATTTACAAGTTCTATGCTCTTACAATTGGTCTTCATGATATAGCTGCTGAATGAGTAAGATGGGTTGAATTAGAGTGCTTACTACATATGAAGCTTAGTGGATAGAATCAACACATGAAGATAATCAATGGGGGTCAAAAGTTAATTGATACGGATGGACAATACCCAAATCTGCCAGCAATTATGAATCATCCATGTTTAAGCCTATGAATTGCAAATTTATTGATTCTGAAAAGTAAAACTGGAATGACATTTGAGTAAACTTTGGGGCCTGCTGTACATAAAGATTCCAAAAATCATTTCAATATTGACAAGGATTTGCTTAGTTAGCTATTAGCAGTACAGTTTCTAAAAGCATGCCCAAATCAGCCTAGCAATCATGCTGACTAGGAAAGGATAAAGAAAATAAGGATGACAGATACCACAGAAGTCAAGCTGGTGGTGTCTTCGATGGAGGATAAAAGCAACAATTTTAGCAGCATATTTGAGGAAAAAGATGACAAAAAAACATAGAGTGGCCTAGTGCTATTATGAACTTGATATTGATCCCGAAGATCAAATTTTAATCCGGTTTTGTTGAATATCGTCCACAAGCTATAGTTTCATTAGGATTCTGACTAGCATAAACATTTGATCCATTTAGCCAACTCGAAATAATTGGGATATTATAGTTTGTTGTTGTGTTGTATTGTAAATATCTGATTGAATACAAGCAGAAAATTTAAAGCACAGCATTTGGCTTCACAAATCAATGCTGATGGTAAATATGAAAGACAAAAAGTAGTTAGTTACTCAGGCACCAATAGAAAGTCATCATTACGAACCTCTGTAAGACAGGTAGAACATTCTCCAGATACCAGTTTGCTGAGGCATGAGAAGGTGCAGTCTTTACTCTTGTAGCCCGAATGCCAATAGCATAATACTCTCTAGTGCTCCAAGAGTATTCCTTGGGCAATTGTCTAGTTATTGAGATTTCTTCTTTTAGGATATCAATAAAATGATCCACATCATATATTTCCTCAAAAGAGCTGTAGTAGCAAAAGCAACAAGGTATCCTGTTAATCCACATGACAAAATTTGGCATTTAAGGGTACATAAAAAAGATGAAGTTAGGTTTTACAGATACCTTGAGTCTCTCCAGACAGGATTTACTTCAAGGTATGGGATAACAAGGGTAGCATTCAAAATTTTAGCAACAGCAACTGCATCGCAGATCTAGAGAACACATACATCAATGAGAAAATTGCTGTCTAATTCTGACCCATTATATTTGGCCAAAAGAAAATATTTGGTTGTTCGAACAAAGAAAAAAAAGAAGTTAGCTTACTCCCATTCTCTGTTGGTTCAGTCCACCATCAAGGAAAACCTGAATATATCCATTTGACTTACTGGGGAGTGCTAGATAGAACACGATATAAGACCTCAGCCAAAAACCATGAAAATGAAAGATAAACTAATGCTGGCAAGAGAATATCACAACAAATACTTTTCTGACATGATCAAGGAGTAAGAAGTACATAGATTTCATTGTTACACAGGCACTTACAAGAAGTACTTGTAGATTCAATACAAGGTTTCCATCCTTGTGGTGCTAAGGGAGCCCAAAGCTCAGACTGTTGACCAATTGACTTCAAGAAAATGGACACAATGGAAATGATGAATATACCATCACACAAAATATTAGAAAACGATCGTACGTAAGTGAATATCTTGTGCTTACTGTATTCCGTTCTAAGGCATCCCTTAGAAGAGATAGATGCATGGGTTTCGGAGCATTCCACTCCTGCAAGAAGTTACACCCTTGATTCATTTAGCAATTAAAATGTAAACAAACACAATTGCATAAAATATAAGATGATACATAACACATGTCAATAATAACAAATGCTCTTCAAACAAATGCTACAAGAGAAAGAAATGATTGCACATGGTACCCAAGTTAAATATTTTCAATCTAAAGCAAGTTAACAACCAATAAATTCATAGTAACAATTTTCAGAGTCAAGCATTTCAAGCAGGAGATCCAAGTATTTAGATACCATGTATAGGATGCTGTGCACCATTAATCCCTTCATTATTACTTGTCATATGCACACACTAATATGTCCAGAATTTTGACAAATTACTGACGTTTTGGCCACAATTTCTTGAACCAATTTTTAGCTGAACAACATAAATGAGAAGCTGAACCTATAAAATCATTTTAATGAGCTTTTTCAACGCACTTACCCCAATCGAAACTCATTCTAAGAATACAGCACCTGTCCGAACAATGCCTATCCAGTGGATTCCAGTGACCACTCAAGCAAATCCACTCGAATTGGTGCCTCTAGTCGCAATCAAGTGTATCAAACAGATTGCACAAACGATACAATCTTGAACTTGACGTCCAATAATTCAGTACAGGAATCAAGAATTCGTGATAGAGTTACCGGAAGTGATAAGATCGAGTCAACATTTCCCCTAATCTTAAGTCATTTCACAAGATGAGAGGAGGGGAGAAGGGAGCTCACGGAGAACAGGGAAGGGAATGCGTGGCCGAGCGGGGTGAAGAGGGACGGGAAGAAAGCCGGGAGGAGGATCACCAGCGCGGCGGCCAGCGCTCCGCCTCTCTGCGGTGGGTGGTGACGGCGCCGCCACGAAAGCAGCAGCCGCAGCAACATCGCGGAGCAGAGCACCTCCTCGCGGATCCACCTTCCGCCTGCGAGCACAGATGCGTGACCCCTAACCCTAGACGCCGTCGAAGGAAGAACACGGTCGCGCCTGGCTTCGTGGGTCCAGCTGCGGGCTGACGGATTGCTGGCGCCGTGGAATGGGTTGACGTGGCCGCTTTCTATCTCCTGGAGAAGTGAAGTGGATTCAAGTTGACACGCGGGGCAGAATGGGTTGCGGAAAAGGTTATTTCCTGTGTGGCGTCTGCAACGGAAAAGGCGTTCGCTATCATCTTTGCAAGCCTTACATTTTTCCTCGGTACACGTCATCATTTCAATCGGGCAAAGTTGGGCTGTCTGCGGCCCAAACTATTTATTAGTGGATCAAATTATTATGGGTAAAATCTTTAATAAATTAGATAATTACATATTTTCTATTTTATTTATTTATATATTTTTGTTATATACGACTGAATTAACAGCAGTGATACAGAATGATAAGGTGACGATCTCAGTGTTTTCCGGCGCCGGCGGTGGTGCTCCCCCCTTGCCGCCCGCCCCTACTAAGGATACTATGCTCCTCCACTTCCACGTTTCCCCTCCTCATCTTCCTCGTCGACCCAAGCTCCTTGCCTGCAGCCCCGACCCCGTCATCCGCACGACTTGGTTCGCTCCACTCCATCCGCTCCCGCCCACTCTCCTCGCCTCCCCGGCCTCCACCACCGACGCCGGCCTCCGATTCCGTGAGAAGCTCCTCTACCTCGAGCACGACCTCGGCCTCGACTCCTCCCGCGCCCTATCCCTCAACCCCTCCCTCCGCTCCGCCCCCCTTTCCACCGTCCACTCCTCCACCGCCGCCCTCCTCTCCTTCGGCCTCCTCCCCGCCGACGCCGCCCGCGTGTTCGCCATGTACCCCTCCCTCCTCACCTGCGACCCCAGCGCCGACCTCCTCCCGGTCTTTCACTTTCTACTTGGTCCCGCCGCCATCCCGTTCCCGGACCTCCGCAAGGCCGTCGCTCGCTGCCCCCGACTCCTTGTCTCCAGCGTCCCCGCCCAGCTCCTCCCCGCCCTCCGCTTTCTCCACCGCCTCGGCTTCGTCGGCCGCCGCCGCATCACCTGCCGCACCACCCTCCTGCTCGTCTCCAGCGTAGAAGCCACTCTCCTCCCCAAGCTTGACTACCTCCGCGGACTCGGCTTCTCCCACTGGGAGACACGCAGCATGGTGCTCCGCTCGCCCGGTATGCTCACCTTCAGTATAGAGAACAATTTCAAGCCCAAAGTCGAGTTCTTTCTCCATGACATGGGCAGAGACCTCTCGGAGCTCAAGGAGTTTCCGCAGTACTTCTCCTTCAGCCTGGAGGAGAAGATCAAGCCCCGGCATCGCTTGCTAGCGGAGAGCCGTCTCCGGATGCCGCTCTCTGAGATGCTCAAGGTCAGCGATGGCGAGTTTATGAGTCGCCTGGTGGAGATGCGGCTGAGTCTTGTTAATGACAAGTTGTAGGCAATCACCATGTGAGTCACTTTGAGTTCCTTCTCTTTCCCCGTTGAACGAGCAGATTAGGTGTATGCGTATATGCCTCACTTGTTCCAAAAATACAACTGAAATGGTTTAGAATAGAAGGAAAACTAATATTTTTTTCTTACTTCCTATGGCAAAATAGTCTCGCTGTTTCTACAACTGTTTTCTATAAATTATCATGTGTTGCATTATAGAGTGTTGTTCTGTTTAATAATAGAGCAGATCGAAAGTGGTTCCGAAAAGTTTGTCTTGTGGTTCTTCTACATGTTGTTTGATCTCTTCACTTACAATAAGAAATTCTAGCTTCCATCTTTCACATGAGCAAATGCATGGCTCGTGTTCTTTGAGTTATTTCTTGATCATTTTTTTGTTTTCAAGTAGAATTTAATCTTCCATCTTTACATTTCATGTTTGTGTACCTTTCATGCCCTTGATTTGGTGACCTTCGACCTGCCTGGGAGCTGATTACAGTATCATTTTCACATTGTCAAGGAATAAATACTGTAGGATTTTTAAGCATACGGATTCCTCTCTACTCAATTCTGCATCGCCACGGCTTATCAGCAGTGCAGCTAATTAGCAAAGTATTTCTTCTTTATCAACCAAGTACATCTGTGTCAAGTCTATCTGCAATCAAGTGCTTGCCTTTACTTCCAATTTAATTTAAACGAAGATGAAATAGAAGTTATTAACACCTTTTAAGAAGTTACCATCACCACACATTTATCTACAAGAACTCATAAAGAGCTATATAACTAAGGAACATCATATATTGATCAGACCAGACCGTACCGATCAAGGACTGGTTTCAGATCATATGGTTTGATACCGGTCAATTTTCTATCATTTTTTTTCTAGTCTTACCTAGTGGTACAGGTTGCTATACTGCGAAGCATACTGCTATTGTACCAGTCTAATAAGGAGCCAAAACTGATATCAATCTGAGATTTGAAACCCTGAAACTAACACATTACGTTGATTTTTTGTCACCAAAATGGATTTAATCTAATTTAGTCAATGTGGATAAAAGTCATGGGGAGACTTCTCTAGTTACTTTTAATCCTGGCTCTGTTAACAAATTTTTATAATACAATTGTGGAGAATTTCATGCTGGAACTGTATGGTTCTTACAATAGTAACATCATATTAATATACTGGTAAACACGAAATATCCATGCCAACAATAGGTGTTATATAAAGGTAATCATTCTATTATAATAACCACCAATTGGAAGGATCTAACCATGCCAGTTAACCTGTTGCTGCATGTTGTCATGGCCATCCTGTTTGAGGAATAAAAATTCGTTATTGATTTTCATCATCATTCAGTAATTAATTTTGAATTTTACGTTTAGAAACAGTTAAGTTGGCACAAAGCTATTACTTTCAAATGTTCTATTAGTCATTCAGTCAACAGTGATTATTTTGTGAGAGCACCCACCAAAAATGGCTTTTGCTTCTCATTATTCTGCATCATGATCCAATATCATGGCCTGCCTACGAGAATGGTGAATGCTAAAAACAAAACATCGATGGAATCAGGGAAATGTTGATAATAACCCATTGCTAGTACTATAAGCGGTAATGGTTTTAATAGGTATCTGCTGTACCCATGATAAACTTTAGGATCTTGACAGAATATATGTATTGCCCTCAAACTTAATGTTGTCTAATGAATTTCTTGGTGTATGCAACAATCCTGTTGGTATTTCTCTCATCAGAGGTTGGAGGTTACTGAAAAGTAGGACAGAGCTTTTATTACAGTCCGATCATACTAGTTCTGAAATTTTGGAGCCCAAGAAGAAAAGGACAAGATAACATGAGACCTCTTGTACATGGTTTATTCAACTGCATTACATGTCTTATTATTGTTAAGGTTCAACATATCGGCCAAGTGGTAATGATTGTGCTCTCGAAGAGACCTTGCAAGTTTCTCATGGATGCCATTGTGCATGTTTGTAGACAGGTTCAAGGTCCAGTTGATCATCATTCTCAGTTTCTATTCATTCATCTGTACCGATCATTTAGTTTGATTCACTAGAACTGCGCTATCATTTGTTAGATTCTTTGCATACTTGGATTGATCTACAGGCATAAAAACAAATCCAGATGGTCATCCAGTTTTTGGTTCTTGACTTAAGAACAACTTTTTTGCTCTGTTCCTTTAATAAATTCAAACAAACAATAGACACCAATGCATGAAATTGCCAACCCATAAGAACTTGTTGTTGATGCTTTCTGGTATATTCTAATCGTATCTTGCAAAGATTTGTAGCATGAAGAAGAATGGATAGGTGAAGACGAATTGCTTCCCTGGTGGAGAAGAATGGAGTAATTATGACTCAAATTTAAACTAAAGATAGTTGAACTTGAATCTAGCCTAAGCTACTGAAAATTATATCCGGTGAGGACCAAGATGCACTGTGATTAGAAATTCTAGTTTGGATTTTGTTTATTTTACTTCAGCATACGCTTAGTGATCGTTTTGGAAATATAGCTGCTATTGCCTTTTTGTTTTAACTACTTGGAAAGTTTGGTTTGGCAGCTCCTTTAAGATTGTGTGCTCTTGATTGTTAAAAGTGTAACAGATGGATCACTAAGGAGCTCCTTGATAATTTCATCCGTAGTTGGTACCTCTACACAATTCTGAATGAAAGGCAAGGCTATACTAAAGATGATAATGTCATCATAGGCAATTACTAAAGCAAATGCATTATGTCAATTTATTGAAGTCATGTTTTCTTTTTCACATTTCTTTAGTGAAAAAAAGATAAAAAATCACTTTTTTCCTTACGAAAAAAGAAAAGAATGCAATTGGAATGATGGTGGAGGAAGTTAAAGAGAAAATTTGTTTATCAGAATGATAACAAGTGCATTTGTCTTGTCAGAATTTACATCTTTTGGAGTTTGTGACTGATCATTGATAGATTTTAAAGTTATAGCAGTTTGGAGAGAAGCTTGAATGAGCTCTGAGAGTTTGTCTGTGGAGTCAAATTGCAAAAGAGATCCTAAATTTTGTGATGCTGAGAAACCTGTGTGATGGTGGGAGATATGTCAATCAAGATGAGTGACTTCAGGTGCAGCAAGAAACTAATATTCCCAGTCAACATGGACTCATGAAATCTAGATACTAATCCAACAAAGGCACCCTTAAACTTCTGTTAGTCTGAGGAATGACTTCTGTAGATTCCATAGAAGACTGTTAAAACCAGTACATCATTCACTGAAACTTCCCTAGGAGTTCAGATAACCGAAGTACCAGTTATCAGAAAGAACACTTAGTATCACAAAAGCTACACTAGTTACGTTGTAGTGACTCATTAACACCATAGGTTTTGATTCTTACTTACCTTTGTTCTTTGTCCTTGGAAAGGTTTTTGTTGAATGCCATCCTCTTGTGAGGAAGAGTTCTTTAGCTGCTGCCTATAACACAATCAAAAAACCCTTGTCACCTGGACAGATTTGGTGTTAGGCTTCCGATGCATCTATCTGGGGAGGGCATATGTTCCATTTCTGAGTCACTAGTCCTTATCATTGTCTGAAAGACCCACATAGGTGAGGATCACTGTTCCTATGCCCTTCCATGGACATTGTCATAAATGATGTCCTTCACAATACAAGTCTTCCGTCTTGTTTATGTCAAGGTTTTGAATGCTGAGGCAATTGGGTTGGTGTGGCATTTCTTGTTTGGGGTCGCAATGGTTAGGCAAGTGGGACAGCACCTGAACCGGAGCTAAATGCCCAAAGAAAATGAACTTAATGCACTACACTTTCTTCATGCAAACTAATGTGTTCTTTTGGTGGGACTCTGCTCTCTTCTCTCTTACAATGCTTTTGCTATGAGCACATTAATGTTCTTTTTATTTTTGTATCAGAAGCTCTATATCTCCTCAGTATTTCTACTGCTTCAACACAGAAGAGCTTTGGATTTTGCTGACAGCCTTTCCTTTCACCTCATTTACTTCAAGGGGGCTTTCACCTTGTCTTCCTCTCAGGTTTTGGTGTTCTGCTGAAGTAAGGTAACATCAACATCAACCTACCTGCTCTCATATCATGCTATGAATGAACTGAAAACTAACCCAGGTCTCATCATGCTTTTACTTCAAGTTCAGATGTACCATCAGAAGATGAATCTACCTATGCATATTTATCGAACTCGGGCTTCTGCATTGCAGTTTACGACATGGTCCTTATGATCGTCATGCTTTGTGCCAAAGAAGTGGCGGTCACCATTCAAGGCAACACTTGCATGGAAGCTAGACAGTAGCTGTTGGGTTTAATAGTTGCTAGTGACAACTAATCCTATTTTCCTTATCAGAAGTGAAGATTGTGAATGGCGGAAGAAAAGATATTGCAGAGATCTCTCCTCCCTTTCCTTGCTTTGGGTGTTAAGAAAAGTTGAGGACGACGAACGGAGCTCTCCTTTATCCGAAAGAGAAGCATCCTCTATTACATAACCGATAAATTCTAAGCTCCTCTTTACATTTAATTGTGCTTCCAACAACAACTGCTACTACTCCATACTAATGCAATTCCTTTGTCAGGGACCTCTAAGCTATGCAGCTGAGAAGCCTCTTCTGTCAACTGATCCCATCAACTAAAGTCATGTGAAGTATATGGCATTTGATGCATCATCTTCTTGGAGCTTTAGACCACTTAACAGAACCTGCTGCATTCAATAAGGTGTAATGCATAAGGATCAGTGAAACACACGCTGTTTCTCTCTGTTCTTTTGGCTCGAGCTTGTGGAGTCAGTACAGACACAGAACTACACTCTTCTTTTACCCCCCCAAAAGCCATGTAATCTGGTCTTCCTCATATCTGCACTGCAAGTGTTCACCTAATGGAAATATGTTTTGATGAATCCATTCTCAATCTTGTTGCATTCCCCCAAATGCTTACATAAATCCTTGGAAATGTGTGCTTAGCTCTTTTTAATCCCTTGGTTAGTTGGTCATCCAACACTGGGTACAACTTCAACTGAACATTAGCAATAATCCTCTTGCCATGAAGTTGGACACCTTCAAAGTAGCATGCTTTGCAGCAAGTGCAGGTCAAGGCAGGGAGAGGTTCCTAGATCAGGTAAACTTTCTTTGTTGATTAGCACTTTAGAGAGAGAAAGAACCAAGGCTTGTACAAATGGGAATCACTGAGAGAGAGAGAGAGAGGTTTGTCAAGGGAGAAAGCAACAGCTATCCATGAAGCAGCAGACAGATGAAGTGCAGATGTGCACTTGCGTCTCACACGAGTGCTGCAAAGACACCCACACGTGTGGACCATAGCTTTGAAGAAGAAAGTGATGGCGTGACAGCTGAGCCCTGCTTGGGTTTCTGTTTCTAGCTTTCTTTGTTCTCGGTCTCCCTCTCTCTCTCTCTCTCTTCCCTTCTCTATCTTCCAGTTTCGTTGGAAGTGAAGGCATGGCGAGTGGATGCTCTGCGGACCCTTCCTCTTCTTTCTGAGCCAAAGAAACCTCCTCACTCTTTGCGGGCCCAACCTCTTCGGTGGAGAGCTGTCACTGCAGCAGGAGCTCGAAGCGCACCTGTCGCACCTTCCCCTTCATGGAGAGCTGCCTTGGCTTTCAGGAAAACCCTCAAGAGAACACTGAAGTGGTTCACGGCGTCGGAGAAGATAACCCAGATGGAGGGAAGACTTGCGCCAGAGGCCACTGGAGGCCAGCTGAAGACTCCAAGCTCAGGAGACTGGTCGAACTCTACGGCCCGCAGAACTGGAAGCTCATAGCAGAAAAGCTCAAGGGCAGATCAGGTACTCATCAACTCTCTCTCTCTCTCTCTCTCTCTCTCTGTTGTTTGATGCTCTTTTGTGGGCGTGAAGGGAAGAGCTGCAGGTTGAGATGGTTCAACCAGTTGGATCCAAAGATCAACAGGAGGCCTTTCACCGAACAGGAAGAGGAGAAGCTCATGACCGCTCACAGATCGTATGGGAACAAATGGGCTACGATAGCGAGGCTTTTCCCTGGTAGAACTGACAACGCGGTGAAGAACCAGTGGCACGTCATCATGGCCAGGAAGTACAGGGAGCAAGCCGCCGCTCACCGGAGGAAAAAGCTCGGCCAACCCCTCCACCGGAGACTTGGGGAAGCTGCAGCAGCCCGTCATCATTTCTGTCCTTCTCTTGCGGCCGTAGGTGGCTCCATTGGCTTGCATCGCGTGGCACACAGTGGGGAGAATGCAGTCTCAGGAACTCCCTTTGATTTCTTCTCCGGTACGACTGCTAGTCGTCAGTTCTGTGTACATCATTGTTCTCAGGCTTGAGCGTTCTTCGTCTACCCTAAATCCGATACATTTTACTGTTGTATATAACCAGTACGGTGCTTGAGAACACATCTGCTCTTTTTCTTTTACTCCTCCATGGATCAACTCTATATGATCATGTTCTGAGTGATTGCAGACGACAAGGATCAAGAGAAGGGTAGCTTCAATAGCAACAATTCTCCGATCAGCTTGGCAACCCAACGATCAAGTCATGCATCCCATGTTTCTGTGAGTGGTAGGCCATTCGAAGGGAACAAAGAGAGCAGCCACCTCGATGCCGCGGTCTCACCAACTCTCATAGATTTCCTCGGAGTGGGAGCTACATGAGAAGGAGAGAAAGAGCGATCGAGATGTCAGCACCAAGGAAAAGAAACCATGGTTAAGTTAGGGGAGCAGAAGCCATTGATTCATCTGTGTAACTCTAGCACTCAGATTCAAAACAATTGTAGCCAAATCTGCTAATCGATCAAGCTCCTACCATAATTTGGTTGGAGACTTTTGCCTTCTGCTATAAGTTCATGCTCTATAAATGTTTGTACGTACACCTATCATGGAGTACGACCTCTGTTAGTTTGTTTATACATGCTTTTCCTCGGAGAGAAATCTTGGTTTGCAGTAGGAACAAATTATATATCATCTTGGTTGACTTGTAGTTTAAAGCTAACATAAACTTAGGGCTGATGCATTAAGCCTAGAGAGAACAAATCAATCACTCCCTGAAACTTTACAGTTTCATAAACCACTGATGAGTAGCTTTTTATCCTTGTGAAATGGAATTTTTAGGGGAGATCAATCCGATAAATAGTTTTGGAGTTTATGGAAATAGTCTGAGTCCTGGAGATCATAGCAATGATGAGTCAAATCCACAATCCACTGGGTTACGATGGGTGAGTTGCTGACCTCTGAAGCAAATCCTACAGTGGATTGTGGCCTTGACATGAGTAGAGCTTTTCTTCTACAGTGAGCCACCTGCAGATTTTGAGATGAAGGCACTGATGCATCTCACTAAAAGCCATTAAATTGAAGAGAGAGAGAGAGAGAGAGAGAAAGAGACTTCATTGCCGTCATCTCTCTTCCTATCCTTGAATGTTTCTGAAGCATCACCAAGAATACGGACCCAATAAATCGAAAGGAAGAGATGGCACCTGTAAGGCAATAAGTCTCACAAGAAGCAAACGAAGAAGAAGAAGAAGAGCAGAAGTGACCTTATTTGATGTCTTTTGCTGCCTCAGCACACGAATCCTTCTTCCACGTCGTGCACAGCCAAAACATGCAACAAAGGAAGAGCTCTAAGAGCGTGTGATCGCACCGAGAAAGGAGGAGAGGAAGCTCAACAAGATCAGCAAAGATCTCTTATCACCTCCATGGAAGAAGAGGAAAAGGAGGAGGACCGAGACGAGCAAGGGAGGTTCTTTGTGCTTTGCGATGTGTGCAAAATTGGATGAAACCTTTGAGATCCGCGCTACAATATTGTATGTAATTAATGCGAGTGTTCCAACGTTGTTGTTGTTACGCGGTTGACCATCGGCATTGAGGCCGTTGACATGCTAAATTAATAATTTTCATAAAACTTAAGAAATAACTAATCAAATAATTAGTGAAATCCATATGAGATATTATTTTGTAATTTATTGCTCATCATAGTTAGTAGGGTTTAAATATGTAACATGCAAAATTTAGCTATGGCTTAAACCTCACTGCAGCTCCATGACAAGCAGCATGTGTAACATAAAATTTTGCAGAACACTTGACATGGAAAAAGAATGGTACTTACTATATAATTCTCTTTACAGTATCTTTACAAAAGCATACAACCATCACAGTCTCTCATATCTCAGCATTCTGCTACCACAAACCACATTTCCCTTTGATTATAGTAGTACAGAAATATTGGCCTAAATAATTTCTCAAGTGTAATCAACATTCTCTCTCTCTCTCTCTCTCTCTCAGCAACAGCCTGCTGTATAAGGAAATTATTAATCACTGTAAATATCTCGAGAAACCATCAATTGACTAAAACCTGTAGTTAGCCAGCCATCAAAAGAGGACCAGTTTAGGCAAAGTAGCAATGACCTGTGTCCAAGACAAGCCATTTCAAGGATGTCCGCTTCCTGCAAGTTAGTAGAATTTAGTATACCACAAAGGGGCACCTCAATCCATGCTACTCCCCACAGCATATTCCTCTTTTTGTCTCCTGAAGTTTTTGCCACAGGCATAGCATTTCCTGAGGCTCCTGGTAATGGGCAAGAACATACCCATTCTCACAACCATCAATACAAATCCTCCCCTCATTCACATATTTGATATCTGACCCTTGTTTGTTCATCTTGTCGATCCATATGCCCATTGCAACATCCTCTAGCTTGAACATCTGCACATTAACATCTTTTCATTTAAGAAGGCGAAATACAATTTGAAGTAACAAAATGAATTAGTGAGCTCTGTCTATGCCAAAATGGTTGACCACTCTTCAAGGCATCTCAATTCTAAATATACCTCTTATTTTAACAATAAACATGACTACCCTTTGAGGCAGCACACGATGCTTTTACTTATGTCAAAATGTGAGGGAATCACATGAAGCAGGAGAGAATTCAGTACCTTCAGCTGCCCCTCTTTGTGTTGCTTGTACACTGCCTTTGCAATGTCATATGACACCACATATCCTGGACCATGAGCCCAAGGAGGGTACTTCTCATCAGGCCATTCCTTCATGAAAGTTAACAAGGGATGAGAAGAAATGGGTACACAAAGCAAGCTTAACAACTAATTTCTGGAATACTCCCGTCAAAAACCTTTTTCTGGAAGATGCTTTAGTTTGTTTAGACATAACATGAGACTTCAGTCAAAAACAGCGACACAAGGAAGTGATGGTTCAAATCCCATATTCTTAGTGTATGCTGGTCAAGAGTCTTTAAGGAAAACAATTCAAGAAAAAAAGAAAAAATAGTGGCATATGATAGATTGGTGATGTCAATTCAGATCAGGCATGATGGAGTAACCAAAAAGGAATCATCATCTCTCTGCCATATATGCATTGTGTGCTTCCGAAGCAAATTAAAGACATCATGCTTGTAGTTTGAACATACACTGCTGACAATTCAATTATCTGGAACCAGCTAAAGTCTGAAACATTGGCAATTACGGCAAATAAAATTGGTATGACTTTCTTGTTTGGATTATAAGCTGGCACAATCTCCAAAGATAGCAATATGCAGAAAAAAAAGTGACAATGATGACTCCTGTAGGAATATGTTTCACATCAAAAGGGTCATTTACATAAATTAGACGTTCATCACATTTATGTCAAGGTGAGAATTTAGTTCAGAAAATCCTTGTTGCTATGAGCTTATACTGAAGAGATAGAATGGTGTCACTCTCTTAATTCTTGTATTGCTGATTTCCTTTTGTATCAGAAATTTTTTGAAAATAAGTTGATATTTCTTTGATTTGGAATTCAAAAGAATGATCTGATAAATGGACAGTTGGGACATTATGGTTTGTTGAGAATCAGAGGTGGGACATTATGATCTGATAAAAGGACGTAAGCACAAGAATTTTACCTTAGGTGATATGTACCATTTGCTCTCCACATTTCGGTGAGGTTGAGAATCAGAGTTGATTCTACCATACAATAGCCCTCTCGTGATATTTATTGCTGTCAGTGAAGTAAGCACCTCGTCAACACGGACAAAAGCATCATCATCTGTTTTCATTATGTACTTGGCCGATACAACATTTGTCTATCAAAACAAGAAAAAAAACTTTAGAGAAGTAAGATATTGGATATGCTGGGTTAAAGTTAGGTCTTTGTGAATTCATGGACAAACTTACCCCAAATACGCAAATGGCTATGGTTTTCCAGGTAATTAAACTATAATAGTCAACAAATGGCATCAGTTGGATATCACCATATGTGGATGCCTCATTCCAAAGCTCCTCGTTTACCATTTGGTTTCTATGCTGTTTAAAAAGCCAGAAAACATCACTTAAGTATGCCAACAAGTTGTAGAATATACCAAGAATAGATTTTCATCTTGAAAGGCAAAAGAACATAAAATTGGGTAACTTTGATCGAACCCTCAGAAAAGGAACTTTCCTTCAGGAAAGTACTTTGCAATTAGATTAACAAAAAAGCTATAGGCCAGATTCAGATCACAAAAATCTTAGACAAATAGAAATGCAAAAGGAACTTTAATCAGCTAGCTACATATTACAGAACAACTAAGCAGATTTAGTTGAATTTCAAATTGATGACCTACTTTGAACAACAAAGGTCTTCTCTAGTAATTTTTCAATTATACTTTATGTTATATCAGTATTAACTTGGTTATAATTAAGAAAAAGAGTGATCATTTCCAAATAAGCTGGCAAAAGAAGGAAGGACATGCTCAAAAGCATCTAAGTAATGCCAGGTTGATTTAAAGAAATAGATCTGCCTTACCAGGCCTACAAAAAAACGCACTGCAACTGCTCCAGTACGTACAACATCATATTGCATCCATGTTCTTCTTACTGCCATTCTGCGTTTGAAATTGTTTGCCGTTGAAAATATGCCAATAAAGAGATCAACAGGTTGGTGGATGGGCAAAGGTTTTGATTTCAATAATTCTAAATCAATAACATGTTCAAAGTCCTCTGATGTAGGTAAGCCACTGGCAAGGACAGATATCAACTTCATGTCTCCTGAAATTCTCACTTCACTAACAAGCCATGGCTCCAAGCTCTGACCACCCAAAAAATTGTTAAAATGTTAAGTCAATCGATCATTGAAGTTATAAAAACAGATGAAAAATAAATGGATTTGCTGCAGTAACAGTACTTCTCTGTATGCAAATGAACTTATATGTTTTCCATCTACAGTTACTTGGATTCCCTCGATGCCCATCCTAATAGTAGCGATGGAAAGATATCCTTGCTTGAAAGGGAAATATCTTCTAGGTTTATCACCCTCTTTTTTCAGTGGAAATGATCTAGAAATATTATGACCCTTATTAGATGCAAAGATCCCTTTGTCATCGGTACCAACTATTGCACTACACTGCTCCAAATCATCCACTGCAACAAAGAACAAAGAAACAATAAGAGGAAACATCAAATAGAATCAAGACTACCAACATATGAAATAGGACAAGTACATGGAAGTGAACTGTGATAAACTCAAACACAAAATTGTAGCTAGGGCTCATGAAACTAGACCATCCAAGATAAACTCGTTAATAAAAACAGGTTAAACAAGGAACAATGATTTCAGTCCTATGTAATAGTGGCGAATTCATTATAAATTTCTCAGCACCAGGAGGACTACAATGAATATTTAGATATACTGACAGCACAGGTGTAAGTTTCAACCAGCACTAGTTGATGATTTTGATGTCCAGTAATCTTTCAAGAAATTGCCCCATATATAATGTATCTGCCATTGAAAGTAGTCCTGAATCCATCACTTTTTGCAATATCTGAAAGAACATAACCACTTCATCGGTGGAAGAACATAACCACTTGGTGAATAGGTTCTAGATGCCACTCAGTATATTTTTTGTCACTACCACTCTCTTCATCCATGTTTTCTTATGCATATTCCCATAAAATTTTAAATGTGAAAATTTATGAGAATTCAGAACTTTTAAGATTTGCACAACCAAACATGACTTGTATGACAATTTGTGAAGAACCAAATAATCTAGTAATGAGAAAATATTTCTTTATCTGTTATATTGTTGGGTCAATTAATTCTGGTAGTCCTTCAAAGTTTTTCTACTTTGGAAAACCAACAAAAGAAAATGCATGCAAATTCGAAGGTTATAGTTATCATCTTGATCTCAGAGATTACTAGCAAAATGCAAATATAACCAGACAATAATGTCATTATGCTTGAAAGTTAGGTATACAAACCAAGATGAGATCTAAGAGGATTTACTGAAGTTAATAGAATGTCCACATCTAAGTATTTGTAAAATGATACCTAAGTCATAAAGTAGGTGATGTGGAAATTAGGAAGATATTAAGAGGATTTACTGAAAAGAACAATAATAGTCTAAGAAGCTGGTCATGGCTCATGTTTCTTATTTGAACCTGAAAAAGCCAGCAAATAGAACACCTGCTGCCTTTGCCATCTATCTCACATAAAATTATGAGACCGCACTTGCAATCTCGAAAAAGAATGTTATATATTTTTTGTATTTATAACAAGTATTAGACACTTTATCCAGTAATCAAAAGCCAATAATCTATCCCATATCCTATCCTATTTCTACTTCTCACTTCCCGCAGACCCACAATCCATTAACTACCCTTTCCATCAGCCCCAGCACTGTCCTTCCCCTTCTTAGCCTTATTGTTTTGTCCACAACTATTTATAGACACCATCAGAGGTTGAGAAAATACAAGCCAGATATTCCTAACCAATCCCTATGTGTTACTTATCAGATATTTTGTCAGTCATGTGGTACCTTCACCTGGTACCCTTCGCCAGAACTGTCATATCTACCCATGTTCTGGTCTGTAAAAGCCAATAAAACTATGGATGTCCAATTGGTTAGATATTCAAGATAGTCACAATGGTATAACCCACATATTAGCAATTTATGGATAATTGAAAAACAACTGTTCATTATTTTTTAGAAGTAGGAGAAACTTTCAAATAGCTTTCCGGTCCCAGAAAAGGATATGTAAAAGAAGCAAATAAAGAATAATTTAACAATTATAGGTATAAAACTCATCCAATGATGCCCAGAAAACAAGCACACAAAAACACAGTATCATAAAAGCAATAGTATCACGATACTTGTAGGTATATGTGTCAGAGTCCACACTTCACAGGATATCCATAAGATCAGCACATCCAGTAAATATAAATACTAGGATCTAAAATATAGTGAAAATTAGAAAGCAAAATATAAATCTAGCATAACAGATTAAAGATATCATAGAATGATAGAAAGCTACACAGTCATGGAGGTCTTACATGTGGATGAGAGAAACATATCATAGCAGAGAATTAAAATGAGCCTCTAAACTGTAATGCTCGATAACTTGCAAAAAGAATTATTACCTTTCTTATTATTGTCAGTATCTGAAGGACAACGCTCCTCTGCACCCCAATCATTGGCTACGGACCACGTATTTTGAACAATCACTGGATCCTCAGTTAATTTATCACCATGAAGACGGACATTGTAGTGAAAGATGATAGGAGGATCAGGTTCACCTGGAAGAGCTGTTCCGACTAGATCAACACGGATGTTACCAAGAAGGCCACCAGGTGTACCGATCAGAGTAACTGAAGAACCCTGAATCAATCCACAAGGAATTTTTAACTTGAACGTGTCACTGTCAAATTCCGAAACATTCATTCTCTTGATAGAATATGGGCACTGTTTCTCTTTGACTTTATGCTGCATGCTACTGTTTATCTTTTTGTCCTCGAGTGAAGCCATAAGGCTTTCCCATGCAGATACAGCTTCCCCAATAGCCTCAATAGCTTGAGGCAAACCACTGGAATGACTTATTAAGTGATCCAAATGATTCCATGTTTGCAATGACCGTTGTTCTACATCAGAGAGATTTCTTGGTGCAAAAAGCTGGGAGATGATGGTATTAGCAGAAATTACGAGTGACTCAGTTCCTGGATTTTGAACAGCAGGTGGGTCTCCAGAAGCCAACCAATCAAGGCGTTCAGACGAATTATGAGAGAAAGGACTTGGCAGTAATCTTTCAGCTAGGGGGTTCTCCAACATCCCATATCTCAAAATCAGCAAAGTGAACAAAAACACCAATATAACGCCTCCAGACCATTTCTTCATCTTTCATGAAATGTACCTTGTAGCAATATTATAAAGTTACTATTCCATGGAACTCAAACCTTTAGGAAGATGGTGTATATAAACATAAAATTGATTTTGTTTGCTGGTGAATGTCTAGCGATTGAAGTTCCTGCAATAGTCAATAGGAAACACTCCATCAAATTTGCAAAACATGCCAATAATATAGACAAACAAAATTAAAATCATGTGTCGGATCACATTGTCTGGTTGAAACAACCAATTCAAGACCAAAGTAGACAAATAAAAGCAATGTATACTGAGATAGGAAACTCCAGAAAGTGCCAAAGCAAACTCTAATCTCCAAACATAACAAGCTGTTTCTGCAACTGTGCAACAAATTAGGTTCATGAATTAGACAAGTAGTCAAGCAAACAGGATCCTCTTTGTACATTGTTAAATTAGTAAAAAAACTATGCAGCTTTCCATTGACCAGTTCAAAGCTACATCTAAGAAGCCACTTAAAGACCAAAAAGGAACTTTTTTTATGTTAAAATGGCAACACTAGAAGAAGTATAAATCTTAAGCGCCTCCCTTATTCAGGACACTTTTGAGTAGTAAAAATGCTGAGACCACCAGGTAGGTCCAATCCCAATCTTCCAGCTAGGAACTAGTGTGTGAATTTTCATCAAGGATTGCAACGGCATATATCATTTTACTTCAGAGTGAAAACAAGTCCACCACACTCAAATAAAGATGATTTTTCACCCAATTGAACAGCAAATTCGTCCTTCTATCTCAAAATCATACTCATTTTCTTAAAGATTCCACAAGCAGGGGACGAAGCCCTATGAAAGAGACTCCACAGCAGACAGAAACCCACCCACCATCAACTGCCTCCGCCAATATGCTTCACCAATCACTCATTACGCCACCCACAAAAATAATCCAAAACAAAATCTTTATTCTCCCCCCTTTCTTCTCTCTTAGCTGCATCAATACTGTAAATGAAAGGTCAACTCTATACAAAAACAAAAAGAAATAAGAGCAAGATCAATCTCCTACACAAAGTAGGAGATGGTTAAGCCGAGCTCATAACCTGGAACAGATCATGGGCTCGAGCGAGCGTTAAAGAGGTAGGAACAAAGACCCCGTGAGTTCCTGGATCGACAGCATCCTCTGGAACCAGAGAATCTGCTAGATCTCAAGAACCTGGAAGCACAACGCAAACACTATTTCTTCGAAATATGGAATAATGCACCACCGCAGAAGTGAAAGGAAAAAAGCGGGAACAAATGGGGGGAAAAGTCCTGAAGCGATCGATCAGAAAAAGGCAAGCGGAAACACAACAACAACAACAAGAACGAAACGAAATGATCACAGCAAGCCAGAAGAACGGCCCCAATCACATACACAACAGCATTCCAGCTCAAATCTGGCTCAGAAAGTGATGAAAGCACAATCGAGCAAGCCAGAAGAACGGAGCCAATCACACACACAACAGCATTCCAGCTCAAATCTGGCTCAGAAAGTGATGAAAGCACAATCGAGCAAGAGGAAGAGCAGAAGAGCAGTACCTTCTTGCGTTTTCGTCAGAGACGGCGTCCGATCTGGGGCTGGAAGACAGCCAAGACAGAGAAGGACAACAAAAATTCTCTCCTCGGTCACGTCTTCCACGCCGAAACATCGAGCATCAGCACGGCGTCCCGGCAACTGATGAACGCATCTGAGAGAGGAGAGTCCAACAGAACGCTGTTTGGTCTTCCCCTACCGAACGCTTAGACGTATGATATGCGACTGAAATGTGCCTCCGGTGAACGTAAGTCTCTGTTCCACGCCGTCCCGCGGGATTGGAACGTGAGAACTTAAGCATTTAAGAGGGAGGTAAGCTCACCGTGGGCAACACCGTTTGGCGTCCTACTGAAGTGGAGACATTTATACGATGTGAAGATGAGGGAGAAGTAACCACGAAGGTTTGAAGAGTCTGTGAACAACTTTCGGCCCCCGCCTTGAGTCACCCGATCGACCACCCTCCTATTTATTGGAGACAGTGGGAGACTTGAACGTGGGGTCCATATCGAGCTACTCGACAGCGCTTGCTATGGTGGGACCGGGTAAGTAGTGCCGGGCGTCGGCTAAAAACAGCGCCGGGTTTAACCCGATTGTTCCATTCCAAATTCACTTTCGTAGACGCAACACGATGTGCTGTCCCTGTCCGTCTTCATGTGGGCTCACTTCTTACCCAGTCACAACACGGGTAGCTCTCCGGGTATCATTTATTTTGTACGATGACACGAGTGTGCCTCTTTTGCTTTTGCTTCGCCCCGGAACGGCACGAATCGAGCCAAGACTCTCGAGGCGGAACGGGAAGACCAGTTACGGTACGATTTCTTCGCCATATAAAATTCCAGATATAACCCCCTCGTCTTAATCAATCACCTAACACGTAGCGCTGCGTCAATCTTAATACAACAAATGATGTACAAGTTATCAACGTGACGTCCAATTCACGTGGAATTGTACGGTGTATGACAACAAAGAAGTATGGTAGATGGATGTCGCTGTACGACTCGTGGTTTGTTCTACCATCATCGGGGCTTGTAGTCAAAGATTCCAAGTGGTTCACTTGTCAACCAATAAAAGTTTAGGTGTACCGAACGACATATGGGAAGTCTATTACATAAGCATGAGGGCAGTATGAGTAGTCCACACTTTGTTTTGGTTTGAAGTCTTTAATTGGGTGGAACATTTGATTTTATGTGTCAAATTGGTACTTCTCCATGACATCGACATGTTCTATTGCTGTTTCACATCACACAATTAAACCCATTATATATTAAATGAAATTATGGAAATTCTGAATCACACACACACTTCTAAGCTCGATATGGCTTGAGTTAATGAGGGATTAAATGAATTTTCCTTGTGGTATGCCTTCTCTTTTCATTGAAGCCTAACTAAAATTTAGTTGATTAGATCCCATCAAAATAGACTAATGACATTTTTTTTTTTTGCTTCGATACCAATATTCTAGCATGAGGTTTACAGTGATCTCATCGTACACTTCTTAGATACTAATTTTATAGGGAGTATTAGATCAAAAATTTTAGAGTTAAGGTTTATTTTAGTCTCTATAATTTTGGTCATGCCCATTTAGGTTTCTATGATTTATTCATATCTAAAATAACTTTTATATTTTAAAAAATATAACATATAAACTCCTATCAAATCTGAGTTAACAGACATCATAGTCTGTTTATGTGATATACTGACTCATAATAAATTATTAATATAATATATATAATTTAAATTAAAAAATCAATTTTAGCTCCTATAATTTTGACTATGAACCACTTAAGCTATTATAGTTTTACACGTGTCTAAAATAATCTTTATATTTTTAAATATAGCATGTAAATCTTTCTCGTCAAATGTTAGTTAAGAGACGTTAGAATTTACTTGTGTGACATGTTGACTCATAATAAATTATTAATATAATAACATATGTCATTTAAATTTAAAAAATTGAGACCACCATCAATGGCTGAAGGAAGAATCATCGTATAAGCGACCACCACCAACAGTACCGAGTCATTATCGCCTAGTAGGACATCGTACGCATGCAGCATCTCCCTCGTTAACAACGACCTCGAGAGCTTTCGATCCTACCTCAGGTGGATGTGTGTCGACCAGTTCGACGCTCGGTGTGTAATGATCTCTTGGTCCCTCTTCCTCCCTCTATGAGTCTTCCTCCCCACCGTCTCTCATTTCATCTTTTCCTATACCCACTCATCATGCCAATAACGTGATACCACAGGTCTCCCTCACCTTCGTCTCCGACCTTTCCTACCTTCGTCTCTTCATCCTCATCCATTGTTACGATCTCCGTTACCCCCTTTTTTCTTGATAAGATAAACTTTTTTAACTTAAATTATACGTATTATCATTTAATAGCTTATTATGAGTTAGCATGTCATTTAATGTATATTAACTCATATTTGATGGAACGAGATTATATGTTATATTTTTCAAAATATAAAGATTATTTTAACCACGAGCAAAACCATAAGGTCTTAAGTGATCCATAACCAAAACCACATAGGTTAAAATAGATATTTTATTAAAAATTAAATTATATATTATTAAAATTAATATTTTATTATGAGTCAATATAGCGCGTAATCACTTTTAATATCTCTTAATTTAGACTTGACCAAAGGATTTATATGTTATATATTTTTTAATTTAGAGATTATTTTATAGAGTAAATCATAATGACTTAAGTGATCTATGACCACATATCAAACTTTTATCTTAATTTACTTAATTTCTTCAATATACTCATATCAATTTCATATTTATGAGTATCACCATTGTAAGTGAAAATTGATTTATAAGGACTGCGGGCAAATTGATTTCTAAGGACTGCGGATTGGGATGGAGAATTAATGCAATCCCGTTGCTCACATTAATCAATATATATCATAAATTGCTGGTTCATTTTTCACTTTTAGTGATTGAATGCTGCTAATTATATTATATTTGAAATTCCAAAATCTTTTAAGGCTATAATTTGAAGTCCTATTTTTCAGACTAATTATATATTACCTTTTTTTTGTTAGACCTAAAAAATCTATATTAAAATTTGTATAGTTATAAGGTAAAATATTTAATATCATTTATCCTAATAGCAGACGAAAGATATAGTATATATATGAATAGCACAAAAATGATATATAAAAAGATAATTTAACGATGGTGGTGAATGATGACATCGTGGGTGGCTGTTATGATAGTATTGATGACAATAACGTAGTGGTCAACCTTACCGATGTTGATCTGAATATTGATGACAAGAAGGAAAAGAAGGAAGGTGAAGCATCTATGTCGGCGCCACACTAATTTGCCTCATCTTCCTCCTTCAACAATGCTTTACATCTACATTATCACTATGCTCAAATCATCGGATGGTCACTTCGTCTAGTGACGTGACATATTTGAGGAAGAGACGATGGGTGGGGAGAAGGAGGGAGAGGTTGCAAGCAAGCTTGGTGAAGAGTTACGCCTACTTCGAGCTCTCGAGCTTTAGTCGACGTATGAATGATGCATACACCCCGACCACAACAGCATAGTCATCGATTTGCTTCCTGATCAACTCTGTCCACGAGCGAAGGGGATCTGATCGAACGACGAGGACCGATTGTCGCATAAAATGGAAGCTCGAATAGTATAGATCCGATGATGGGAGAGACAATAAACCCTCATCCTCCTTCCCACTCGTTGGATCCATCACCACTATCTTTTTGATACTCTCATACAACACCACGATGATGGGAGAGACAATATGTACTCTTCGACCCTCTATTTTATGTGGTGATTAGTCACTCACCATCTAACCGGATCCCCTACAATCGCGAGCAAAGCTGATCCGGATGCCCTCTATTTTATGTAGTCGGCGACCACGACACTATGGTCAAGGCGTACACATAGTTAATGGTCAGCTAAAGCTCGAGAGCTCGAAGCAAGCACACCTCTGCATCGATCTCACGACCTCTTCCTCCTTCTCGCCACCCACTACCCTTCCTCGAATCCATCGAGTCATTGGACGAAGTGACCATCCGAGAATTTGAGCGCAACATTGACACAAATGTCTCACCTGCCTCCTCCGACATCGACATATATGTAGAGCGACATTGGAGGAGGAGAAGAGCAAAACGGTGCGGCATCGATGTAGATACCTCACCTCCCTCCTCTATCTCCTTCGATGGCGATGTATATGCCTCACCACTCTACCTTCTCTTCATCATCGTCATCAATGTTTGGATCAATATCAGCATAGCGACCACTATGTCATTGTCGTCAAACCACTACCACAAGAATCACCTACGACATCAACATCTATCACTATCATTAAAATCATATTTTTGCCTATCATTTTTGTATCATTCATGCACGTATTGTCACGTGTAGATCTTTCATCAGTAAAACTTATGATATTAGAGTATTTACTTTCATAAATATCGAGATTTTAATATAAACTTTTTAAATCATATACCAAAATACTAAATAAGTATACGTAAAATATATTATTAGCCCGCTATTTCTCCCAAACAAATATTAAGATTTCAAATTGCGTACCGGTGGGGATGGTCGAACCTGCCTGGGGTCGAACAGGAGATCAGCAATCAATTGATCGAGCGCAGAAGAGGGCTCGTTCTACTGGTGGTTGTAGTGGGGTGGTCCGGTTGTTTTTACTGGTGAGGATCGTCGAACCAGGCGATCAGAATCTCCTGTATGATTGCAGACGGGATTCAGCATCCAATGCGCAGAAGTGAGACCACGCTCGTTCTACTGGGTAGTGGGGCCCGGATTGTTTTACTGTGGGGACCGTCGAAGCTGGCACGAGTCGAACAGGCGATCCGCACCCGGTCGCGCTCGTCCTACGTGACCGCTTTTGAGTTCTCCGTTCGTTCGTTCGTTCGTCCGGAGGAGGCCTACTATAAATAGGAGAAAGAGAGAGCCATTTCGCCTCGCGATCTCCGTCGAGCTCTGCTCGTTGGTCAGTGGAAAGTTATCTTCGGTGAGAAGGTCATATTTCTTCCTCTTCTTCTTCTTCTACATCTATTGTGACTCGCGTTTGGTGTGTCTGATCCGATTTGGTTTCCTTGAGCCTTCTTACTATTGTCGATCTGATCTTGGCCAAACGGATTGGGTAGGGCATGTAGCTTTGTAGCGTGATCGAGATCTCCCGATTTAGTTCGTTCGATCTGAGATCTGGACTACGACGATTTAGGTCTTTTTGCTACCTCGATTTCTTTGATTTGGTAGATAATGGTGTGATCTCTAGTTTCGACGTGGTTCATCCGAGATCTTAATTAGCGTTGAATGGGAAGACGTAAGTTCTAATAGCTTCTCCTTCAATTTTCTTTAGTGGATTTAGATTCTTGGTCCTCCCTCGACATTGGATTCTTGAGAGAACAAAAGTCATCCGCACAGATCATTTAATTCTTCGTTCTATTTATCGTTCATTCTCCTTTTGAATATTTTTTCGCGGAAGTTTTGGCTGTTAGTGAGGTTTGTACTTTTGTACCTGTTGATTTCATTGCGTTTCTTGAATCCAGCCCGGTAGGTGGATGGTAGGGCCTCAGGTAGATATTTCATGGTTGTCTTTTTTTTTCCGTTTTGTATTAATTCTTTGTGAATTTTGATCTACGGGTCCATTTCTTGTTTAAAATAAGCTTTGTTTGATGCCTCTTCTACCATGTTCTACTGATTCCGATAACCTTTTCTTTTTTTTTCAATCGTTTCACGCGGTCAGAAAGGGTTGAGCCTGATGGAACCTTTCGGCACTTTCTGTTTGCTTTTTTGCCTTAAAGGCACCAAAAGATATTTGCTACCAAACAAGAAAGTACAGGGCCCATTTAGCCTTTCTTCTGCTTTTGGTATTGCTAAAAGGAAACAGGAACATCATTGTGGTTTGATTTTGATTTTGTTTTCTGTTTCATGGAGCACATGTGATTTGAGGTTTTGGCTGGAAGAATTAGGGTGGATCAACAGTGGCCTGGGTATGACAAGGGCCATTTAACCATTGTGGACTTGAAGAATTCAAAAGAAGTTTGTAAATCTCTTCCAAGTACACAAAATTTTGTTTCCAGAATCTTTCACCAAAAACACAAAAACTAGAAATGAATGAATCAGACACTTTCTTTCATCCATTTTTCACATATTATATAAAAAGCAAGAAGAAAAAGAAATGAAAGTAAGCTTTTCAAGCAGTCATTTGGGTCTGCAGATCCATCCCAGGTACCGATCATCCAGCTACTTAGGTGGTGGTAACTGTGCAAATTTAATGGTTGAAATGTACTCATTTAATCAACTTTAGCAACCTCTGGTCATAATGTAGCTTGTCCTCATAATAAATTTCACTCATGATAACTCATGCATAGTTCTGCACGTCTTTTTCCTTATTTTTCTGATTGTTGTTTTTTAATGCTTATTTAGGTTCTTTTATGAAACCTTGGTTTATGCCATTTCACATGTTTCTTGAAGTAAAATTTGAGTTGCTTTAGCTATATTGTTTCATAAGCTGAGATGTTTCTTATCATCTTTGTTCCATATGTTATCTTTAAGTTACAAATTTCTCTTCTAAACTTGTAAAATACTGAGATAAGAGGGTTTGACTATTATACCTAGACCTTTATTCTTTAGCTAATGAATCAAGAACGTATGTGATACCTCAGTTTAGTACCACATCCGAAGTGGGTGGAGGATTGAATTGGATTATAATGCTAGATGGAATTACTGTCAATAATTTGAACTAATGATTGAGACTCACTAAGTTAATGGGTCAATTATTGCATCAAATTAGGTCATCATAACAAGTCTTTCTTGGAGAGTTGCATGTGTTCCTTAAGTTCAACATGATGAAAGCTTTGGTTATGTGGGCCTACAAGATAATCTATATATTAATGAAGGTAGTTTCATTGTAATTATAATTAAACATGTGAGTTTGCATGAAGTTTTTAACTGACAAGAAATGTTTACAAAAATTACTATATGGATTTTCTCAACTCTGATAGACCTGGTGTTTCATGGTATTAATAGTTTCCACATATCTGGTTGAAAATGTAGATATGTTCAAGAAATTCTACTGATTCATGTCATATGCATTTTCTTCCTAATAGGGGAATCTTCCTAACCAATGATAAGTTGACATGAGATTATACACGTGGCAGCCCAATTGATATAAAGGAGACATGACCTGCCCCTTTAGTCTGCCCACGTGGCCTCTGAAGAGGAGAGTATCTCCCTCAACTGAAGCATTTGCTCCATCTCCTTAGGGGTCAGGAAGGGGGGGGGGTCTTATCTATGGGATCTGCCGACCAGCTAAGATCGAACCCCAGTTCGATAAGTCCCTATGAAGAAAAAGTGCTCTTTCCAATCTATGTTGTTGGATGGAGCGCCCCTTACCTTAAAGCCTTCCCGAGCAACCATATAGCAATCGTTAGGCCCCTTGCACAAGCAAAAGTAGGCAAGAGAAAATTTACGGGTCGGGTTATGCCAGCATGACCACATTCCTCGATGAAGACTACAAGATAGGTGCCCCGAATTGGATGTCGTACGAGAGCGTGAGATCCTTCTCCATTGAAGGCATGCCATTATTAATGGATTGAGAGGGAACCAAAGTCTCGCTTCCAATGGATCCAAGGTAACCAGGTCAGGCAGTCCTGATCTCCTCGGCAAGTGCTCAAGGTGACCAAGGTTGGCAGCCTCGACCCGACCTTGGTGAGCACTCGAAGTGACCAAATCAATCAATCCCATCTTTGACTTCCTTGAGGAGTGCTCGAGGCAACCATGTTAGCTAGCACCAACATGACCTCCTCGAGTGCCTGAGGTGACCAGGTTGGCCAATCCCACCCTGACCTCCTTGCGAATGCTTGAGGTGATTGAGTCAGTCAATCCCGACCCAACCTCTTGGGTGAACACCCAAGGTGACTAGGTCTGCTAATCCCGACTTGACCTTAGTGAATGCCTGATGTGACCCTATCAACCAGTCCTGATTCAACCTCAGCGAGCTCCGTCGATCGTGTCGGATAGTTCCCAACCTCCTTTGGCGGATCCTGGCCCAATCGGGATGGCCTAGCATCTAGGATCCCCCTCCACTTCCACATAGTTCTCGTGTCGAGCCGCCCAATGGCTGCACTTTGACCCCTCTAGGAGAGTTCCCAAAGTGCACCTTTGGCATGGGACAAATGATAGGGGAATCTTCCCAATCATTGATAACTCGACATGTGGCCATACAAATGGCAATCCAATTGGCATAAAGGAGACAAGACTTGCCCTTTGGTCTGCCAACATGGATATCAGTAAAAAAAAAAAAAAAACAATTATGGGTTGTTCTCTCAAGAAACATTCTACTTGGTATAAAAAGATCTTTTGCACAGTAATTGAGGTCAGACATTTTTTTACTATTTCTACCCGTCCACCTCAGGTTAACTTAAGTGTCGGGTCGGGAAACCTACCCGACCTCAGTCTTCATACAGGTCATCACTGAAGCACGTGAGCAGATCCACCACAGCCCTCAGGAAAGCTCTAGAGACAGCTCAGCAACCATCTCACCCTTCTTGCTCATGCAGACTCGAACCATGTCTGGCTAACTGGGATGTCATCAATTTTCTCCGGCCACTTCGTATTGTTCTTCCTTTGTCTTTTTCTTCTTTTGACATGGAAGTGATCTTACAATAATTTGGGGAAATAGTAAGATTGGACCAGATGGTGTTTCTTATCAAATTGACCAAAAGTACCCAATGACTTGCTTCTGTATCTTCTGAATGTGCATTTGAATGCATGAAGTTCTCGATGATGACATAATGTTAGAGAAGATACCTTGTTTTAAAATTCAATTTTAACATGGGGTCGATCTGGTTTGCCTATGGTGTCACAATCTGAGTTTGAAAATCACGAGAATGCATACAACGCAAAATGATAAGCGGCCCCATAGAGTATTGGCAAATGATGTGCCATTCCCTGGCTAGCTAGCCTGACTAACCCACTAATGGTGTCAATCCTCTAGGTTCTAGACAGTTCTGTCGCAACTTGTTAAAAATGCACATGTCTTTACATTTAATTTCTTTTATGCCAATACCCTTTGTGGTTTGGAAGTCCCTGAATTGTTAAGAATACATTTTGGTCAATATTTGAGAGGGTTGGGGTTAGATTCAGCTAAATTACCATTAAACCTTGGCTAGCCTGAGGACTGTTCTTGTAAATAGTGCAAAAGAGCATGGATCCATATTTGCTAACTTTTCAAGGGTTGAGGATTTTATTTTCAAATATAGTTTAGGAGCAGCTTATGCGAAAAAAAAGTTTATTTTACAAATAAACCATGCATTTAAAAGTTTCCTGTCAACCTTATCAGCTATAAAGTACAAAGAAAAATTGAGTTGGGAATTTATAAGCAAAATTTGACTCAAAATGTAAATTATTTTTTACAGCATTCTTTCCTTTGTAATATTACATAAGAGTGATGTGGTATAGGTAATTCCAACTAATTTTTATGACTTTTCATAAGTTTAATGCAATCATAATAATAGATTGTTAAGATTATACAAAATATGTCCTAATAAAATGTATCCATGTACTGCATGTCCTACTTTTTCAAGTTTGTATGTCAACATATCTGTTTCATATTTGTACATGTCTATGCACTGGTCTTTGCCTCACAAGTAGCAGTTAACTTTTTTATTCTGTTTCTCCATTACTTTTATGATTCTTTTCATACATAAATTCTAGTGTTCCTTGGTTCCTTTGCCATGATTCAAATGGTTTGTGCTTCTTGGCATATGCAAATGAACAACAACAGATCAACTCAATTATGCAAGTCTCACAAACTTGAATGCTTTACTTTTGACTGACTCTTGATGTTTGGTATAGGTATCAGGAGAGTTTATACTCTTAGCTCCCTGTATTGTGGTGTAAGATGGCATCGACAGCACTTACAACTGTGTCTATTGGATCAGTTTGTGCTCAACCTAGGTTGGGAGCAAGACCCAAGGCCTTTGGCTTGGGTTTTAGTTGCTCAAAGTCCTTCAATGTTTTCAGTGGCCTGAAGGCAGCATCCTCAGTTGGCATTGAAGCAGATACATCCTTTTTCAATGCTTCTCTCCAGGCATCTTTTGTTCCAAAGATTAAATCAAAACAAGTTTGTCTAAATCAACTCCACCCCTGTGCATCCTCGTTTAAGGTGGCTGTCCTTGGGGCTGCTGGTGGGATTGGCCAACCTCTAGGACTTCTGATTAAGATGTCTCCTCTGGTCTCAGCACTGCATCTTTATGATATTGCGAATGTTAAAGGAGTAGCTGCAGATCTCAGCCATTGCAATAGCCCTGCTCAAGTTTTGGATTTCACTGGACAATCAGAATTAGCCAAATGTTTGAAAGGAGTTGATGTTGTTGTCATCCCTGCAGGACTCCCAAGGAAGCCAGGCATGACACGGGATGATTTATTCAACATCAATGCTGGCATTGTAAAGACGCTGATTGAGGCTGTTGCAGACAACTGCCCTGATGCCTTCATCCACATCATCAGCAACCCAGTAAACTCCACTGTTCCCATAGCCGCAGAGGTACTCAAGCAAAAGGGTGTCTATGATGCTAAGAAGCTTTTTGGTGTGACCACCCTTGATGTTGTTAGAGCTAACACTTTTGTTGCTCAAAAGAAGGACCTAAAGTTAGTCGACGTGGATGTACCAGTAGTAGGGGGTCATGCTGGCATTACTATATTACCATTGTTGTCGAAGACAAGGCCATCAACAACATTTACCAATGATGAGGTTGAAGAGCTGACTCTAAGAATACAGAATGCTGGCACAGAGGTTGTCGAGGCAAAAGCCGGTGCTGGATCCGCAACCCTGTCCATGGCCTATGCAGCAGCACGCTTTGTTGAAGCGTCACTTCATGCTCTCGATGGCGACGTGGATGTTTACGAGTGCTCCTTTGTGGAGTCTCATCTAACCGAGCTGCCTTTCTTTGCATCAAGAGTCAAGATCGGGAAGAAAGGTATAGAAGCCACTGTATCTGCTGATCTCGAGGGTCTGACAGAGTACGAGACCAAGGCACTGGAAGCATTAAAGCCGGAGTTGCAGGCTAGCATTGAGAAGGGCGTGGCATTTGTCCACAAGCAGGCGGTAAATTCTGCATCTGCTTAAGTAATCGATATTGTATCTTCTGTGTTTTGTAATCAGTTAGTCTTGCAAGAACAGAATAAGAACAGGGACGGTCAAGGCCGCCGCCCAGTTTGATGATGAAGCAGGTTTTCATGTTCTAAGCTCGAGATGATGTTATGCCCTTGAGGACATTCGAGGGCAGTTAAGCTGGTTTCAGCGATATTAGAGGGAAGAGAGAATTGAGCAAATGACCCGCAACTGCATTGGGTATTTTCTTATCCATCAACTGATATTTTTTTTCTTTTTTAGTTTTTTTGCTGTTTTGCCATGCTGTTTAACCTTTCAAATAGAGATCATGAAACTTGTATGATTCAAGAGAACACGGTTTCTCGAAATTGACTTGTCATTGGCAATAGAACATGGCATTACCATCCCGTGATTGGGGGGTTGTCCTTTTGCTGTCATGGTTTACAATATTATGACCGGAAGTTTTTAGTAATAGAACATGCAATAAATACAACAGTTTCCTTTGACATTTTAGATTGTGACGGCCGAGCAGAATAGTTGTGTCGTGTCCTTTTCAAGTGCCCTGTGTTGTATTTTCTCAAGTACTTCTATCTTACCAATACAATTAAAATATATGTCATTTATATTATAATCAGTTGATTCATCGGTTCAACCAATATAACTAGTAACACAAGGTTTTCCATGGGATTTTGATAATTATGCTTGTCAGTCATGTAAAACATAAATGAAGTGAAAGAAAGAGAGACGGATAAGGTTTTGAATATTCAATTCTTGAAAAGTAAATTTTTATTTATATCATCAAATTAATATTTTAGATATAAAATTTATGTACTAATACTTTTAAATATTAAATTTTTGGTGAATGAACTAGGTGTGTCATCATCATCATCATCTTAATATCTTAGATGTGAAATTTTATTGAATGTGTTTTGAATCATCCATAAGTAGATTTGGTACATTATCACTATCAATATTAATATTATAGGTGTGAAATTTTATATAAATATGTGTAAAAATATATCTAAAATTTACATCATCACTATAAATGAGTCTTAAGTCTGAGCAATTTTATTTCCTGTTCTTGTTGTTATTCGGTGATCGTGCCATAATTTACACAACCATAACAATGGGAGAGCCCCATGTACACAACGACTTCTCGTTGGTCAACCCACAAAAGTCTCAAACGTAAGCAGCAGACACACAGAAAACATAAATATTTAGAATATCAAATATAATAATAATAATAATAATAATAATAATAATAATAATAAATGTCAAACGGAACACAATACATTGGGAGATAAAGACAATAAAGTTGACCAATTCGTTGCTCGACAACATATCATATCATCGATGAATTTATTTCAGAGGGAACGGAGAGACTAGCTGAAGGAAGGAAGCACCGGGGCAGCTCAGAAGGACGGGAACTCGATCCTGGAACCACAGCTGTTTCGTGGAAGCACCGGGCATTCGATGAGCTCCGCCGCCGAAGTGTCGACGCACAGGTAAACCTGATACAGCTGCCGGTTCCCCGCCTCGTCGGTGTTGCACTCGATCCACGGGGTGTAACCAATCGCCTCGCTGATGGCGCTCACGATGCTCTTCAAGCTGTAATCGCCACCATCGGGCTGAATCCCTGCAGCAGCAGCAGCAACTTCCATCTCAGACGACCATCACACGGCTTCGGGAATCAATCGTGTGATCATATTGTTTGTTACTTTGGGGTTTTACCTGCATCCTGTAAGATCTGAAGAACGTCCACTTGTTTCTTCAGCTTGAGAGCTGCTTGGAAGTAATCGTGCTGGCCGAGGACGGACTCGGAGCAGGTGCCGTGCTTCTCCCATTCATGGGTCCAGAACTTGGTGCCGTCGCTGCTGGGGCACGCAAGGCTCGGCCACTTCTCTCGCATGCTACTCAACAGATCCCTCACCTGCAACCAAACCAACAAAGACGTCTCCCATGATTTCTCGTCCGGATCCATAGGATGCTACCATTCCACGAACACACAAAAAAAAAGGAAAGAAGAAGGTAATCTGGAGAAGGAAATCTTCTTAATATTTGCTTCCATATGTTGCATGGAGACTCAAATCTGGCCCATTATTTCTGCAAAATATTCCAATTCTGGTAATAATCATCACAAGATCAAGAGGAGAGGAGGAGCAGACACCTTGGAAGCATCGTAAGGGCTGTTGGGATCACAGTTAGATGGATAGGAACCATCGTTGTAGTTGGGCCAAAGGCCATGGATGCCGAAATCTGCCGCCGGCTTCCCCGAGGTCGGATAGCAGCAGCTGTTCGCGGTGTCGCAGTACGATCCCGGCCACTGCGTGCGTTCCAATGGATGATCAGCGTATCATCGTCACGGTGAAGTGAGTCCGAGAAAGAGAAAGAACAAACGGCACCTAACCTGCAGAACCAAGTAGAAGAAATCGAAGTCTCGTGCAAGACTGGTGGATGCAACTGCCAGGAGAGGGAGAAGAACGAGGAGGAAACGAAGAGGGACCGGTGGATGATTCCTCATCGTCATGGCTGTGAAGTATCTATCCTTCCTTCTCCTCGATAATGATGCTTGTGTCAGGTTTGAGGTGAGGCAAGCCACTACAACATGGTGGCATATAAACACACAAGAGAATTGAAACAAGCATATTCGACGTTCATGAACCCCCACATAGGAAACAACATGGAAAGCGCACCAATAAATCTATGTAAGGCAAGAGACGACTACCAAACAAGGGAGTTGGGAGTCACAAAATTAGGTTATTCTTAGAGAGAGAGGTAAACTACGTAACAAAAAGAGTGATAAAAGAAAAGGATTTTATAAATTCAATCATTCACAACCACCGATGAAGATTTCCACAAAATGTTAAAAGGATTGTTTATCCTATTTAGAAATCAAATGGATTCGGTCTTATACATACGTTATTCTTTCTTTTATGACTTAGTAGCCTGCTACATGAAAGTTGTTGGTAAAAAATTATAGAATACTAAATAATATTTTTTTATGTATTAAAATAAAATTCTCATAAAAAATTATCAACTTGTTGTCAAAGATAAATATTAACCAAAGTAAACTAATAAATCATCTATAAAGTGAGACACTAATACGGGAAAAATCACGGGACCGTAGTCCACTTAACTTCTATTATCACCAATAATGATAATATGTTTACAATGAAGCTTCTCTAGAATAATTAGAGGATCACTATAGCATCAAGAACATATATCTTGGCTTACCAATGACATAACATCATCAAAATATATGCATCTCACAATAGGTAAATATCAAATCTCACTAAGTTGGTATTGTAGAATACCATCATAGAGATGATAGATTATAGATCAGTACCGTTAGGATTGTAGAGTTTGCTGCAAGAATTTTTCATATAAAATTTAGATCAAATCTGATGAAGTTTTATCGTTAGATCTTGCCAAAACTCTGTTTTCTATCGCGGCCGACTTAAACCCACGCAGCCTCCACTTAGTTAGGGTTTTAAATCTTTTCCTTTTTTTTTTTTTTACAAAACAAGTTTGACTAGTCCAAGCCCACCTATGGGCTAGACCCGATAATTCTCCCCCTCCAGCTCATATGGTGGGCTATACTAAGCTCGCTCTCCGTCTACATGCTTCAAGTTTCTCTTTAGGCAAACACTTTGTCAACATATCTGAACCATTCTCATCGATATGCATCTTTTCTAAGTATAATTCTTTCATCTCAAGCACATCATGAATCCAGTGATATCTTACATCAACATGCTTGGATCTAGAATAATATGTTGAATTCTTGGATATATGGATGACACTTTGACTGTCATAGTAAACAGTGTATCCTTCATGTTTCAAACCCAATTTCTGTAGAAATTTTTTCATCCATAAAACTTCCTTGCAGGCTTTAGTAATTGTTATATATTATGCTTTTGTGGTTGATAGAGCAACACAATTCTATAACTTAGACTGTCAAGAGACTGCTTCCCCTGCAAAAGTCATTAAGAACCATGAAGTGGATTTCCTGGAATCAATATCACTAGTCATGTCTGCATATGTATAACCCTCAAGCACAGGTTTACCAATGCCAAAACATAAATACAACCTAGTAGTACCTCTTAAATATCTTAAGATCCATTTGACTACTATCAAATATTTTTTACCAGGATCAGAGAGAAATCGGCTGACAACTCCAACTGCATAAGCTACATCTGGCCTAGTGTAAACCATAACATACATCAAACTGCCTACTGCTGATGAGTAAGGCACTTTAGATATTTCTTTTTTTTCTTCTCATTTGTAGGATATTGTTTTGAACTCAGCTTGAAATTACTTGCAAGTGGAGAACAAACTGATTTGACTTTATTCATGTTGAATCTTTCAAGAACCCTCTCAATGTTGGTCTTCTGAGATAACCAAATCTTTTCATTTTTTCTATTACGAAGAATCTTCATGCCAAGAATTTATCTCGCCGATCCTAAGTCTTTCATACTAACCCTCAGAGTAAGGAAATCCAAAAGATAAGCAACGTCATAAGTGAAGTGTTTGGCGTGAAAACCTTACTTTCAAAGAGTAAATGAGATCGGAAACATCAACACGAAATTAGTAAACAATGAAAGCAAAAGACAAACTCACAAGTTTTATAGTTTTTCGGCACCAACGGCCTACGTCCACTCCCGAGTCCTTCTTCTTGAGGCACACCGACGTCCACTACCGATCTTTTTTGGGTGAAAACCAAACCCTTACACTTTGCTTACAAGGGAGACTTCAAGAATTTTCTAACTCTAATCTCTCTCCCTTACCCCTTTTCTTTTACTTATAATTCACACACAATATTTTTTCAAAATATAATTTTTAAAATTTTGTGTATAATACAAGAAAACTTAAAATATTTATAGCCCCAAATGGCTTCAAAATTTTAAATCCAAAATTTAAATATACCTGAAAAATCCTGGTACGGGTGGTTCACCCGCCGATTTGGATGGCTCAACCGCTTGAAACCCTGGGTACGGACGGTTTACTCGTCTGCCCTGGGCAGTTCAGCTATCGTCAACCGCCCGAAAATCTAGGCGGCGACGGTTTACCCATCTCTTATCGGCGATTTACCCGTCGGAATCTCCGGAAAAGTGGTTCCCTTCACTTTTCGAATTTCGGCTTGAACCTGATGATGACCAACTCTTTGGTCAACCAATTGAGCTCATCTGAGCTCAATCAAATCCCATAGTGGATCTGGTTACCTCTTCAAGTTGATTTTCAAATCACACTCAAATCAGAATCATTCTTAACCTATGATTTAAAGATTACAATCAAACATAACCACCAAGCTTAATGACCTCACTCTCGCATTCCAACAACCTCCGGAATCTCCAGCGATGAGTCTCACGGTCTTCCTCCAATGATCTCCCGGCATGTTCCTAGTGAGCTTTCCAATCCCTTTAGCGAATCTCCTAGCAAACTCCCGATGAGCTCCCACCGCATCGTCCAATCCTTGGCCCGATGCCTAAGCTTGATCCCGGATCCATGTCTGATCTATAATTCCTTTTCACGTCATGGTTAACCTGCATGATGCTAACTACGACTTAATTAATTACAATCATAATTGTCAAACACATCCACTTCAAGACCTTCTAAACTCCCGGCAAGCTTTTCGACTACCCAAGATAATCTTCCGGCGAGTCTCAGTCTTCTTCTAGTGAACTCTCTCGCGCCATCCTGGCAAGCTCCCGATACCCTCGCGAGCTCTCGACGCACTCCTGGTGAGTTCCCAATCGCATCATCCGAACCTTGACCCGATGCATGGACTTGACTTTGGCCAATCCTGATTGTCATATTCTCTCTATCGTAGTTAATCATGCATCAATCAACTTTTAACAACCCATGTTAGATCAATAACTCATCAATTGATTTCATCATCAAAATATGAGATTCAATAATCTCCCCTTGTTTTATGATGACAATCAATTGATGACTGGAGTTAATCCTAACTCCCTCTAAATCTATGTCACTTAAATTTAAAAGAATTACACATTATTAAATTCAAGCAATCAACATTCTATGCAAATTTCAACACAAATTGCATTATATCATTGAATCATGAGTTTCAAAAAGATATGCAAGATATCCAAGTATATGATTAATATCATGTATCATCAATGTACATTTCTCAATGTCATATGTCATCAATATATATTTCTCCCCTTTTGTCATCAACAAAAAGGTAAAATATAGGACAAAATTTTTTAAGGCATATGAGTTTTTAAGGAACATCATTTAAAAGTGCTCTTAATAAATTTCAAAAAGAATATTAAGATGAGCTCAAAAGTCCAAGTTGAGAATAAATTTCATATCATTATAATAAAATCATGATTATTATTTCAAATCATCATATATATTTTCAAAAATCAACATGCATTATCATTATACATAATTTCTCATCGTCATATCTTCTCATCATTTGTTATCAACAATAAGTACAATTAGCAAATTTTTGATACATGAAAGCTTAACAATTTAGCAAATTTTTCATCACTTTAGAACATGTAAACTAGTGAGTTCATTCTTCTCTTTTGAAAAGTACAAGCTAGCAAAATTTTGATTTCTTTGTAATATTCAAGCTAGCAATTTACATCATGCAAGTAAACAAGTTTTGCTCCCCCTTAATAGAATAAAAACATATTTTTCTTATGAATTTTTTTTCTCTTTCTTTGAATAATAAACAAAAAACAAGGGAGGGGAGTATAAGACATTATATTACAAAAATAGGGCTTAATCTTTTAGATGTAAATTTTAAAATCCAAGAATTGATATCTACCCATATAATTTAATTCATTTAAATCAAGAGTAGTGCATCAAGTGATTCATCAAAGATTTAATGTCAAAGACTTATATCAAACATCTAGAAGTTTATGTTATATATATATTTCCCTTTGTAAACATTCATCAAGATTCATGAAATAAAAATAATCTTTAAAACTATCTCATCACAAAAATTAGAATCCTCTTCTTATGTTCATTTTAATTAGAGTAATTTCGAAAGTAAGCTCAAAAATCCAAGAAATCTAAGAAGAATTAAGAGTCACACATGCATTTAAATTGTGTGATTTTCTAACACAAATAGCAAATCATGTATTTTTGTAGATCATGTTTCATTTATATTTTCTTCCTTTTTATAAATAAGAAGGTATAAATAAGGAATAAAAAGTAAAAAACATCATATCATAAAAATGATCAATTTTATAGATGTAAATTTTGAGTATCCAAGTAAAAACAAGAGCTACCCATGCAAGTTAACTCAAAATCCCAGCAATGGAATAATCTTATGTAAATTTAAAGCAAGGTAGCAAATCATATCTCATGTAGATTTTGATAATAATCATCAAGAATTCCAAAAGAAAACATGATAGTAGATTAAGCTCAATTTATAAATCTAATATTTTGAATGCATTTATAAAGTTCTAATTTTCTTCTAAGCACTTGTTCTTCGATCAATGTTATTATATCTAATTTTCTTCTAATTATATTGGTAATTTTAATTTTTTTTGGTTATTATCACAAAATATGATGCCATAATTTCTTTTCATCCATGTTCAATTTATGTCCAAAAGTATATGAGGTATCATGTCATTAAAAATGAAAATTCAAATCTAAAACACATGATTTAATAAATTTGCTCTACCTTTGTTTATGAATATATGTATTCAAAATTTCAAGTAAAATGAAAATCCAATCATGCAAATCTCATGTAATTTTTAACTTATCATATTTATGAGTTATAAAATAAATCTTGTCAAGAAAGATATTAATATCAAAAAACACTCATGAATACCAAAAGATATAATTTAATTTAATAAATCTCCTCTTAGATAATAAAAAATTTTAGGATATAAATTTTGCAAGCAAAATCTTAATTCATGAATGTTGTCAATTTACAAGTATGATTTTACAAAATGAGATGTGGAAATATAGGATCTCAATTTATATGTAAAGATTTGAAGTTTCATTTTCTAAACTTGTCAAAAATCATGATAATAAATTATTCAAGTTCAAATCATCATAACATTGGATAGATTCATCAATCTCCTTTTTAAAATAAAATCATTTGAAAACTTATCCAAAATCATTTTTTGGAAAAAAACATTATAAATTATTTTTCAATAGCTAATTTTCTCTAATCCTTTTTTGTAGTTTAAGAAATTTAATAATAAATGTATCATTTTATCTTGTTGAAGAATTCTTATTTTGAGTTAATTTTAACTTATGAAATTTATTTCAAGAATGCGATGTCATTTAAAGTCAAAAAAGGAAGTTTCATCAAGATTATTGCAATAAAACCTTTTTTTTAACAATAGCTTTGATTTATTTTGATTCCAATAATTTTTCTTGTTATTTATTTAGGCTAGTGAGCTTGAAAGATTATTAGATCTCAAGTTATATATCTTGAATATCTAAAATATTATTTAGTGCTCCTAGCTTTGTTAGAAGACAAATTTATAATATGAGAGGTTTTAGTTTAGGTACCAATTTTACATTGGGTCCTTCATGGTATGTTCTTTCTATTTTTTCTAATGGCTTAAGATTATTTATAGTTTATTTAGGAAGGATTATAATTTTTAAATGGATATTTGTAAGTCATATATCCTAATCTTTCACGAAAAATTATATTTAACTTTTGATGGTAGATTTAAGATTGGTCCTTTAACAAAAGTAGTTGGCTTTTGTTCGGGAATTGCCCATAAGACCCATTTTATTTCTTCTGTTAATATGACCCTTATTAGCAAGAATCATATTAAGAGATTTATTTCATATTTTAAATTTTTCTAAGGTTTATTTTAGTAAGATATTTTCTTCTTTAACACTATCTACCATATCACATTTATAACAAGGAAGGTTTCATGTTTGGTGTATGTATTGTGTGATGATGCTACTTTATGCATTTTATCAAGTTTACTAACTAGTGATTCATACTCTTCCTTAAATAATTTATAGGATTTGCTAATCTTTCTAAATTCATTATAAATCTCATGAAAAGAAAATATAACTCATTAAAAGTACAAGAGCTTTCGGGTGGGTTGCTTACCTCATCGTGGTTGGCCATGAGCGTGAAATCTTTCATTTCTTTTTTATTGTGTTCTTCATCTTTAGAGCATCTCGACCTCTTGTGTTTATAGCAAGAAGTTTTGTCCATCTTTAAATCATTTTTATGGTTCATGTTGATTAATTTTTTTGGTTCATTTATCAAATATTCAAAGTCCTCATCGCTCAAAATTTCACTCGATGAGTCATATGTTCTCAGTTCAAATTCCTTCCTGTTCCTTGAAGGTGTTCTTTAAATTTATTTTTAAAAGTATTTTTATTCAATGATTCATTTATATTAGTCGTGCTTTCATATGTCATTTCTAATGTATGCCAATATAAATTTTTATTTTAATTATAAACTTTTTCACTTTAAGCAAGATAGGAAGATTCAAAGCTTTTGGTTCAAATGAATCAAGTGAGTGATTGCAAGAATATTGCTAAGTTACTTGCTTACACATTACTTAAGAAAAAGTAAGGAAATCCGAAAGATAAGCAACATCATAAGTGAAGTGTTTGACGCAAAATCTCCTAGCATGTTCCTAGCGAGCTTCCTGATCCCTTCGGCAAATCTCCTAGCGAACTCCCAGCGAGCTCCCACCATATCGTCCAATCCTTGGCCTAATACCTAAGCTTGATCCTGGGTCCATGTCTGATCTGTAATTCCTTACCACATCGTGGTTAACCTGTATGATGCTAACTATGGCTTAATTAATTACAATCATAATTGCCAAACACATCCACTTCAAGACCTTTCAAAGTCCCGACTAACTTTTCGACTATCCCCGATAATCTTTCGACGAGTCTCGGTCTTTGTTTGTCGAACTCCCTTGCTTCAGACTTGACTTTGGCCAATCTTGATTATCATATTCTCTATGTTATAGTTAATCTTATATTAATTAATTTTTAACAACTAGATCAATAATTCATCAATTAATTTTATCATCAAAATTTAAGACATTAGTGTGTCCGAAGGTATACGTAAACTTATGGAAGCACAATACCAATGTATTGAGAATTTAGATTGGCAAGTATAAGATGATCTTATATTTAGAAGGTATATGCAAATACATCGCCTCTCAGAGCGATCGGTAAATCTCCCTCGAACTCATTTCTTCCACATGAACACAATGAGAGCAAGATGAAGGCCATGACACTTAATAGAGAGGGCCATCTAGTAGTCCAAATAGGGGAACCATCAATGCAATGACAACCAGCAACATTCTCACCGATCGTGTCGACAAGCTCTTGTTGTGCTCTATTGCAGTCGCCATAGGTACCACCATGAGTGTACTATCTTCAGCCTGATTTTGCCGAAAGATTCAAGGTCACGAGTTATCGCCACACATGAGATATGCATGCACTCCTACACTGCATGTCATCATAAATATATATGTGTACTTCTATACTTCATATCATAATATATACATGCATTCTTATACCACACATCATAGTATATACATATCCATGCACTCCTATACCACATGTCATAAAAAACACTTGCACTTTTACACTATACATCATCATCTATGCATGCATACAAGATTTTTTTTATAGTAATTCATATATTTTTATGTTTCTAATATATATATATATATATATATATATATATATATATATATATATATATATATATATATATTCGCATTTAACTCATGCCTAACTCATGACAATTATATCACTATGTGAGGATAATATATACATACTATTTTTATATTTATTGATATACTAATTATAATTCAATATGCATATGACTCGGGCACTATATAAGGGAAAAGAAACAGACCTCAAATCTTACTTAAAATCCAGTGTTTTGAAAACCTAGATCCTTCTGATTTACTTAAAATCGAATTTAATTTTTTTAATATGATTTAACTCAATAATATGAGTTACTAATGAATAAGCATCATAGTCAGATGAAATTTATGGATAATTACTTATTGTGATAAAATAAACAAGGATAGTAAATATAAGCAATTTCAAATACAATAGTGGAATCTTTATATCTCTATACCAGTATTAGTTTTAACTGCTGAAGTGTATTCTTTTACTATAGGTTTTCGAAAAATACTATAAAAAAAAAGTGGTGATATATTTAAACCATAATAAAATATATTAATAATATAAAAATAGATTATGCATCGATTTAAGCTTTTATATGCAATGGTTTCTGATGACCACATTTAGGGAATTTGATTTGGCTTAAGATTTATTATTTTTATTATTTTTATATTACATGATGAAGAATTTGAAACTTTATGTTTATTATTTTAGATTTGTTACTGTTGATTGAATCATGGTATTGTCCTATTGATATCAATCTTCCTTCCCTACAGTATCTCTCAACAATCACAGAATTTGACATAAGATGCACTTTGTTTGTCCAAAATGTCTCCTTAAAAGCTAAATTATGTGCTTCCTTATCTTACATAACAAATGATAGATTTCAGTTCATTTTTTGGTCTTTCAAATCCACTTGTTGGATGCAAACAATGAAGAATGAAAGAAAAAAACAAAGTCGAGGGCCCCTAATCAGAGATGATTAATGTAGGAAGATTACTCGTCAATCTTCATAGGATAAGGACAAACCCTACTAAGGTTTATAAAACATAGAATAAACATGGTTTGTAATCCATATCCTCATTGGATGGCCATCCTCGTCTACATACAACATTGTAAGAGCCTTGCGTTTCCTCAACAGTATGGATTCACTGCAAAGAAGAATGATGATGATGTATGCATGTCCAAGAACTAGGAGGACAAACCTAAGATAAGATTCCAAGAAAGCAACTTTTGCTTGTCTTAAGCCTCTGCTTCATCCGCAAAGCATAAGGAAGAACGGCATCGTCCCAAAAGGACTGTGTATTGTGACCTAAAAATCGTGTGCAGTTTGGTCCACCCATCGTGTCCAAATCTCTCCATAGAATGTTGGTTTTTAATTGATAGAGAATCTTGGCTGCATTGCCATGTATCTTAGCTGGTGTTTTGATCCTGTTGCACCATTGTTTTTGAGCTCAGAAGCGTGTTATCTTGAAGGTCGCATCATTGTATGAATCCAAATGCCAAAAGGATGCTAAATGGTGTTTGATTCGTCCTCCTTTGGATCTTAGTGACTCTTGATTCGAGGTGTAGGACTTTGCTAGGGTTCGTCGTTAGTCTGAACTATGGAGACAATCTGACTTAGCCCTACTTTTCAATCTTGTCGAGTTCGAAGATGCCATTATAACACGATTTCTAAGTGGATGTGGCCGATGGAAAGGAGGAGCTCTGAACCCAATCAGTTCTTACAATGAAAGACCAATGCCAGGGAAGTGCTCGATGGGGTTCACTCGACACCCAAAGCAGCAGCTGATGCTCGACGTAAAATACGGAGAATAACATGCATGACTGTTAGAGAGAGATATATATATATATGTTTCGAATTATTTCTGATTTAGAGAATATTTTCTTGATTTATGTGATAGATCTGATTAGATGTTCACCTATCAAGTCTCGAATGGACGACAAATATTACCCATACCACTGGGGAAGAGGAAGCTTTATTCTTCTGATAGCATCCATCTTTAGCTAAAAGAACTAAGGTATGGGTCAAGGGAAGAACAAGATGACGATCGGAGGAGATCCAAAAGACGAGCATATTTATGTGAGATCACACGAAAAGTTTGAAAGAATTTGGTGCCAAGACACATCAAAGGTGAACTCGAAAGCAAGAAAGGCACAAGAATGTTCCAAGGCTGCAACAGTTCATCCTGATGCAGACAAACACATTTTAAGCCCTAAGAATAGGAGGAGCCATGACCACCACCATCATCAGATTCTTTCATGGAAAAGACTTGTCCTTGAATCATCACCATGGATGGAACCTTTCACAGAAGCTGCTCCATGAGAAGAGAAGCTTTTGCCAGTGACCAACTCAGTGCTCAATGCTTCTTCTTCTTCTCCTCTTCCATTTGAGACTGACAGGATGCTGCAAAAGGGTCCACAACACCATTGCTGCAGATGCTCTTACTGTGTTGATTGATCTACATGGATACATCTGTCACAATAGTTTTGGCATATATCTGATTCATTAGCCTTGTTGAATCAAATCTCGTCGAGGCATAACATAGCCCGAGTCTAACCTTAGCACGACGATACACAATGAGAGCTAATCCAATGGTGACTCTACGCTGTGAGATCGAGCTTGTTATGCATTCACGAGTAACCCTTTCTTACTCATCACGATCTAACCTAATGGAATAATTGATTTTTCATTACTTGTTCAAAATATCTAAGCTTAATAGTAATGCACTCATTAAATTCTCATCCAATTTTAATGAAGGACTAAATCAAAGTACTATAAATTGCTCCAAGAATATTGTTTAATGGCATTTGGACTGTACCCAAAAACACAACATCAACACCATTACTACTCAAACCCCACTTGAAAGTGATGTTCTTGGACTCATGATCAGATTAAGCGAGGTTTCGATCTATGTTTTAATCACAAATTTGAATTTTATGTTCCTAATCTGTTGGACTAACAGTGGTCTATAAATTATGCTTGTGATGGTGAACTGTATGGAAAAATAAAACTTGATGCATTTGAATCAATACAGGTTGCGATTTGCACTAATAGTTCTACTAAAACTGTGAAATGAATCTTAACATTAACTCTTAATCATCACTGTCTTCTCAGGAGAAAGAATTAAGAAGGAAGAAGATACCTAACTATGCACTTCATCAAATACTTAATTCTAATTTTTAGATAATAACATCGATGGAACGCAGTCACCACCTTCTGCTTTCCTCCACAGAACATTACTGTGGAACGTGAAATAGGTGTCACATATTAATGATAGTGGTGATGATGCACCCCAATTGTGTTCTCATGGGAGAGATGCTTCAATGATGTGGCTTTTCAAAAAGGTGGGAGATGGTCCAATTTACACGCATTGTTCCTTCCTTGAAGGTTGACTTTTATGCATTTGATTGTTCTAATTAGTACATATAATATCACACATAATTTCTCATTTGTTTGCTAAAACAAATAATGAATTATTTTCAAAGCAAGAAAGTATGACTAAATGAAGGAATCAACCAACATATCCTTAATAAGATTCAATAATGCTATGTTACTTTTGTTCCAAGAAATTAATCCACAGTATTTACAAACAATAATACTTACAATATGAACAATGATATTTCCTCTCTCTAAAATAAACCTCCCAAGCTATCACTTAGTTTATGTTTTTGGATGAATGATGTCTCCTTTATATCATGATATCCTATAATAAACATTAATCTTTTATTTTATTTGGAGTTTACAACATATGTCATTTGATGTTAAGATAAAAGTTCCCACAAAGTAGACAATGGATCCATTAGAAACTCATTCTAAACAACAAGTTGGGCAAAACATAAAGTTGATGCCTACCAAAATGAAGCACCCACATAGACCCTAAAGAGAATCCACAAAAAGTGATGACAAAGGTTAATCCCTCAACTAAGGTTAGTTAGTTTATCTTTTATAAATCCTTGCTCTTGACAACACTAAGGAAATTTTGGGAGGAAATCTTAAGTCATTATAAAATTGTCTTTATATCCATGGATGACATTATCTCAGAAGCACTATTGAGTGATGGTCTTCATGTTGTTTTGAGATTAAAAAAAGTTGTAATGCAAAAAATCAAAGTGAAAACTAATTTGAAATGCTAATGCATGTGATTGTTGAAAATAGATTCATTAATTTAATGTTTTGTTGCATTAGCTTTGGGTCTTTCTTTCACCATAGTAATATTATATTTATATATGTTAGTGGAGAATCTGATACTTACCTAGTAGATGCGTTCAGCCTCCGGGTTTGTTGAGCAAGCACTTGCTAGTTCAGGCCTGTGTGCGCTAGCTCGCCCGTAATCTTCTCAGTACGGAGTGGGAGCTCGTCCGGATGAATGACGATTCGGAGTTCGGCTTGGGAGGTCGGCTGCTGGAGTGGTGGAGTCTGGGTGAGGAGGGAGTACTCCAGTTCGGGTCGACTGCTGACTCCTGCAAGAAGGTCGAGTCGGGTAGGTTCCCGACGTGACCCCTCCGAATGTCAAGTTAGCTGAGTGATTTCTTTTTTTGTGATCCCCCTGCCCCGTAGAGGTGCAGGAGCTTTTATAGTAGGTGCTGTAGATCATTCGTACATGATAACCTTACTGCATTTATGGCTTACTATGCCGCCGTACCCTCCAACCATGCTTGTTGTCCTTGCAATGAGACGTACGTTTGCAGGTGGGGGGTGCCGACCTTACTTGTGTCGGGTCGGCTGTACGACCACTGGCGCCCCCCGTATATCCGACCGGTTACCTGCGTCGGGTCGGCCACGTCGACGGGCCAGCTGTCCGAGGGTGTGATGACTTGACGGCCAGGTCAACATTTATCATATCAATATATATATATTTGGTCAAGATCATTAAATTCGAAAGCATATTTGGTCAAGATCATTAAATTCGAAAGCTTATGATCTAATTTATTTTTATAGGTACTCAGTCGATCTAGCACACAAAATATTAATTGGGATATATCATAGCCAAGCTTATATAAGATATAATCTTAAATTTATTTATTAGATATACTCTAATTTAATAGTTTTACCGTGCTTGATTACAAACTAAATTCTATCGAGAGGCTACATTTTACATTTAAGATACTATTTTGATCTAAATTTATCTTAATTTTTTTTAAGAAACAAAAACTTATGCATCATTTATTTGTTGTGATTTTCAAATTGGCCGATGGTGACGAAGAAGACATTAATTCAATTATTAAGATAAATTCATCTTTGAGTTAAATTGTTGTGATTTTCAAAAAATAAATTTTTGAAAATTTATCTTAAGCATGAGTTTGACAATCACAAAAATTTGAAAATTTGGCCGATGATGAAGAAGACATTAATTCAACTCAAAAGCTTACGTTTTATTTTTTTAACTACTCTTTCCAACCTTAGCAATATAATAATACTATTTTTATATTCCTGTCTGAAGAGCTCACCCATCAATATTCTCTTAACATTGTGTTGTTACATTATATTCAAAGAAAAAATTATTGAAGAAGCCAATTATAAAATTCTTCCTCATAAGAAATGTAAGTGAACATGAGTCATTCTTATGTCATCCAAACTACACAAGTGGAAGATTCTTGGAGACAATGGTTAATGCTCTTTATTTCCTCCCCCTTTTTCTTGTTCCTCCCACTCTGTGTTGTTGTACCTGCATCAGCTGGTCAATGGGTTCAAGTTAGCATTGGAAGAGAAGAAGAGTCCAATCCAAACTACTCTTCCAAGAGAGACAAAGAAGACATAGAGGAGTAGGCACTCATGCATCCACAAGAGAAAACCCAAGAAGTTGCCTGCCCAAACCAGCTTCCCAAAGTGGCACATCATTGTTTGGCTGTGCTTTTGAAGCATGGGTTCTCAGGCTAGTGCTTCTACCTTTTGGACTTCAAAAGGTTGAGGTAGGCTATAAATGTTTGACCCAAAAAAAAATTTAGGGTTGATAAGTTTCTCTAGATTTTAGGATCAAATCAACTATGTAAAACAAAATTTACACAAAGAAAAAAATCTAAAAAAATAATTTATTATTAATGTATATGCTAATGGATTCTTAAAAGATGAAGGAACTCTGAAAGGTTTATATGAAAGTGTTCGAATTGATTTATGAGAACTTTAATTTGTTAGTACGATGAAAAACTTTTTTTATTATTATTCATAGATATAGAAAGAGTATCAAATAAAATAAATTTAACTTCATAAATGAAATGATTGAGAATTAAAAATTAAGATCATTCAGTAGCCCATTTAATTTTTAATAGTAGCCTAGCCTCATGATAAAAAATTATGATTATTCATGAAGAAATAGAAAATAATAATAATACCAGATGCAGAGGTGCATAATAAATCGATTGAGCTATCTCATAATAAGATCATGTTCATTATTATTTGAACTATGTGTTGTAAATCTTATACATGAAGAGGATGGATGGCTGAGATCAGAGTGTCATTTCATCGAGCACTTACATGCAAACCCAGCTGAGCCCATACGAGAAGAAGACATGGCAACAGCAAGTGCAGCTCGCTCTATAAATACCACCACCCGACAACAACACAGAATAGCCACCACACCCTGAGGAGCTCTTAGAGCTTGGCAATGGCTTCCCACGGCACAAGGCCTACTACTACTGCCTGCAACGAAATCCATGATGAAGTCACAGCCCACACCTCCATCTCTCCATCTCTTCTCCACCGGAAGAGCCTCACAGAACTCTTCCCACCCTTCCTTGCCGAGAAGGTCATTGTCGCTTCTTGACCCACCCACGCTTGATCTCTGCCTCTCGTTCATGGCTGCTAGCTTCTGGTGTTGCAGGTCGTCGCGGAGACGATCGCCACATTCCTACTCGTGTTCGTCACCTGCGGGTCCGCGGCGTTGAGCAAGAGCGAGACGGGAGCGGTGTCGCAGCTGGGGGCGTCGGTCGCCGGGGGATTGATCGTCACGGTGATGATCTATGCTGTCGGCCACATCTCGGGGGCGCACATGAACCCCGCCGTCACCTTGGCCTTCGCCGTCTCCCGGCATTTCCCATGGATTCAGGTGCGCACGTCCCTTCATCTCCTCTCACCCTCTTCCACCACCTATGCTAAGTCCTCCCGCTTAGCTTTTGTTGCTCTCCAAGACTGATGGAAAGATACCAAAATTTCCTATAGAACTTGATGTTTAGCCTTCATCTTTCACCATTAATATCAGAATATATATATACATACATACATATATGTGTATAATCCAATTCTAATAATGCATGATCTCTCCATATGATTGGTTTGATCAATGCCTTTATAGTTTAAGCCTTTTGTTTCCATAAGAGTATTGTTATTATGTTAACACAAGAAGATGATCCGAAGCTATACATACCTCTCATGAAATCTTAGTCGTTTGACGAGCTTAGGGTTTAATGATCAGCCTGTTCACTTATCTCCCTACAATACATCCTTGCAGGTTCCATTCTACATCTCTGCTCAGATCTCGGGGGCCATGGTCTCCTCCTTCGTCCTCCGCGAGCTGCTGCACCCCATCACCAATCTCGGTACCACGGCGCCGTCGGACACGGCTCTGAAGGCCTTAGTCATGGAGATCGTGGTCACCTTCTGCATGATGTTCGTCACCTCGGCTGTAGCCACTGATTCCAAAGCTGTGAGTCCGCACCAACTCTTCTCACCACGCCCACAGTTCATGCATTCTCCTCCTTGTTCTCATGCTTCCCAACACATCGTCGTCCTGATGCAGGTAGGAGAGTTGGCAGGGCTAGCTGTTGGCTCGGCAGTATGCATAACCTCCATTCTAGCTGGGTAAAATAATACATCTCATCGTTCTTAGGGTTGCAAGACTGACAGTGATACAGACTAATAATGAAAGTAATGTCACTTAGGTTGATATATACTAACACAGACTAAATAAGATTAACAGCAGTTTCAGTAGACGAAACGCATAGGGTTACAACACTTAAGATGGGATGGAGCTGTGCAGGCCGATCTCAGGAGGGTCGATGAACCCAGCGAGGACGTTAGGTCCGGCGGTGGCGAGCAGGAACTACGACGCTCTTTGGGTGTATCTTCTTGGCCCTGTGGTGGGCACCATGTCAGGAGCGTTCTCCTACAGCTTCATAAGGATGAGTGAGAAGCAACCGCAGTCGACCACCACCCAGAAGTTGTCCTCCTCCTTCAAGCTTCGGCGTTTGCAGAGCCAGGCCATGGCGTGTCCTTTGGCCGATGCTTCCGGGCGTGTTTAGCCGGCAAGACTGGAGCTTGGGGACGGAGATCGATGAGGCTAATTGCCAAGTATTGCCTTCTCTGTAGCTTTATCGTCATCTTAAGTGGCAGTCAACGAACGACGCCTCATTAATATCCATGTCTCCGTTCACACAAGCTAAGGGCTTTTATAAGTGATATAATTATTCACGTACTAATACGTCTGTTACGCTTCTCCGTATCTTATTTTCTATTCAACAAACTGGTGGTACCCATTGTGGTCCACTTTCACTATCCAATCATCATCTCCAGATATAAGTGGGTAGACCACCACAAACGACAACCAAATCTTATATTTTCTTTCTAAATATACATTTATCATTAATATTCTCGTGAAATCCAATATATATTATATTATATAGTATTTAATATTCTTCAGATGTATGTGTATAATATAAAGTATATACGGACACATATGATATGTATATTTTTCGAATGTCAAAGGTTATTTTAATTTTCTTCTAAATTTAAATTTATCATTAATATTCTCATGAAATCCAATATGTATTATATATTATTGTATTTAATCTTCTGCAGTTGACTCTTATTTTATGGTGAGAATTTTAAGAATATTCTATTTTGAAAATTTAAAATAATTATCTTTTGGTCTATTTTTCCTCTTTTAAGTGAAGAAGAATATTAAATGGCGCAGTGAGGACGGTGTGAGGCATTGTGTCGCCTCCGCTGCTTCTATTGCTCCGTTCCACCATTCCTGCTTTCAACGCCCCGACTGCGAGCATGGCGACCTCTGCTGCGCTTTTCATCCCCTCCTCCCCCGCGAGCTTCTCCCGAGCCGCCTCGATCTCTCGCTCGCGCCTCCTTTCTCCTCCTTTTCTTCTTCCGATGGCGAGGCCGCTTCGGTTCAGACGCGTCTCTTCATCTCTCGCTCCTTCCGCCCCTTCTCCTGTCCTGGATAATTCTCCGTCTCCATCTAAGGTAACCTACTTTTGACCAGATTTCTTTCTTTTCCTTCCCTTTTCCCCTTGTAATTTCTAGTTCAGGCGCCTGAAATCGGGTGTCTGATACTTGTAATCGTGTTGGATCTTTCTGTGTAAATTGTTCTTGAATTTGTGGATATTTGTGTTTGTATGTGAAGCTTTAACTAGATGGTGCATATTTATACTGTTTCCACTGGAAAAGATTGCCCTTTTATTCCCTATTAGAAGAATTTCGTTATGCATAAAATCTAGAGAAGTAAAATAGGAGTTTTTTCTTCGCTTGCATTTGGGTGATTTAGTCTCGTGTTTTGCATTTGGCTGATAAGTGCCTGTGGCATTCCAGACTGGCAATTGGCAGTGGAATTTCGACGGCAATTCTGTGAACGTCTACTATGAGGAGCATGAGGGGAAGATTGCTGCAAACGACAAGCACATCCTCATGATCCCCACTATCTCGGACGTTAGCACTGTTGAGGAATGGAGGACGGTGGCGAAAGACATCGTTGAGCGAGAAGGAGATGTGCGATGCCGTGCTACTATCGTTGATTGGCCTGGTCTGGGATTTTCTGAGAGGCCTTCACTGGAGTACAATGCTGATGTCATGGAGAACTTCCTTGTCCAGTTTATCAATGCATCAGATGGTCCTCTGGCAAATTCAGGTGAAATTTTAGTATGGGCTGACAAGAGTGACCACTTCCCTCATGTTGCCATTGTTTCTATTAGTCATAATCGTGTAGAACTTATTAAAATCCAACTTGATAGCATAGGATTCCAATATCATTCCATTATTAAATTGCAAATAGATCTTACATAAATTAGACCATTTACTGAACCTTCATCCTTAACACATCGAAAGCTACAATAATCTCATAGCAAAAATAACCACTGTCTACAAGTATCTGCTACAATACCAGCATATCTCATCCCCTATTTTCTGTTTTAATATGTATTTGTTTCTTCTAAAGCAGCACATGTTTCTCTGCCATCATAATCAATACCTAGGTAGGCTGCAACTGATTAATGTTTACATCCTAGGGCATTTATTTGATGGGTGAAGAGTGTGTTGTAGTAGCATAAGAGGATTGAGACTACCGAGCACATTTTGCCAAGAATTAGTCTGTATTGGAAATAATATAATGTGCATATAAGACAGCTGATGCAAACTCTAATATAGAACTGTTAGCCAAAAACTTATCATTAACAAACCTAAATGAGCTCTGGGTAACCAATGTTTTAATTCTCTAGAGAAAGTCGTGTACTTTCTACACAAGTTTAGAGGTCATTATACTTAAGGGCATTGGTTATGTTGTGGATAACTTCATTGTTCAATTGATTGGTGCATCAGATGCTCCTCTGATACATTTAGGTGATCTGAAATCAAAGGTTTTGATTGTTGTGCAGCACAACTGCAATATGGTCGTCCGCAGAATTTCATGAATAATGATTATTGTAGCTCCATCCATGAGGAATTGTCATACCACAGGCATCAGTCAATTTCATTATTTGGTTAAAGAAACATCGACTTGTATCTGTCACTAAGGCTCTTTCTTTTGATGATGCAGTTTCTAACCTACATCTTGAAAAAGTTCCAGGTCTCATTGAACCTGCATTAGTTTAACTGATCAACCAAATATAAGTTATTAAAAAATGGAGACCAAGAGTTTCTCCAAATTTTGCAGGCTGCACGTTTAGAATGACTTTTCTAGGAATGCTTTTAATCACTTTAAGGTATAATGTCGTCACTCTTATGCTTTGAATGGGTGCCCGACCAGCTAGTTACTGATTCGTGTGGTGCCTCATAGGACGTGGTCCAATGGGAGAACGCTGTAGTATAAGATTTTTGCCTATATTAGAAATCACATAATGTGAATGGAAAATTGTTAGACAAAATTTGTTGTTGTACATGTTCAAATGAGCTAGGCATAACTAATGTCTATCAAATTCATATGTATGAATTGCTAATATCCATGAAACCTTCTTTTGAGCTGTGACTTCTTATTGTGAGATTATTTTTCCAGCTATTGTTGTATGTTCTTATTTCATTCTATCAAAAACAGAAGGAGAGTTGGTTATTTTTGGGGGAGGACATGCAGCAACTATTGCACTTCGTGCAGCTGGAAAGCGTTCAATTAGTCCTACATCCATAGCAGCTGTTGCACCTACTTGGGCTGGTCCTCTTCCTATAGTCTTCGGTCGAAGTTCAGACATGGAGTCAAGGTACTTGTTTGACTTGATCTTGTATTGTTTCATATTTAATCTTATTTCCAACATATATAGTTGTAGTACATATATTAAGTGTACCTAAACTTATACAGAAGTTAGGTTTTTTTAATCTATGATGCACTTGAAAAAATGATCTGCAAGTAGAATTGTAATAGGTGGACAAATACTAACAGATAGTGACTTTGTTGTTTCTAACCTTCAATAGAAGTTTGCAATATAACTAATAAAAATAACGAAGAAATTAATTAAAGAAGAGAGAACCTTTTAGTTAGGCATCCTGTTTGTCTGCTTAGTGCATCTGAAATGTTGGATATGTTACAATTTTCCTATGACCTTTTAATCTTTGACTATATTTCCAAATTTATATGGAAGCTCTCTAATGTCTCACTCTCAGCTGGTCTTCAAGGTACTGTGTAAAGCTCCTAATTAAAGATCAGTGATCTTGTCAGCATATTCAGCTAAGGTCTGGAGGGACTTGAGAAAGCCCTTGCACATTAGCACAGCTTTATTGAAGCTGGAGAACACAATTATTACTTAGTGAACTTTCCAGCAAAGATAGAACATAGAAATGCTGAACTGACATGACCCCATGCCAATTTCTATAGGTATGGACTCCTGAGGGGCACTCTGAGGGCACCAGCAGTGGGTTGGATGATGTACAATGTGCTTGTGAGCAATGAAAAGTCCATCGAATCCCAGTACAGGTCCCATGTCTATGCAGACCCAGAGAATGTCACACCAAGCATCGTGGAGAGCAGATATAACTTGACAAAACAGAAGGGTGCTCGATATGTTCCTGCTGCTTTTCTGACAGGCCAGCTTGATCCCGTTATGTCTCGTGAGGAGTTTCTCCAACTATTTGGGGAACTGGACGGGAAGATGCCGATATTGGTTGTATCAACAGCAGGTGCCCCCAAGAGGTCAAAAGCCGAGATGGATGCTCTAAAAGGAGCCAAAGGTGTCACTAAATTTGTGGAGGTTCCAGGGGCTCTTCTTCCACAAGAGGAGTATCCCTTAACAGTTGCCGAAGAGCTGTACAAATTCTTGCAGGAGCATTGCGGTTCAAAGAGCTAAAATAAGACGGTCATCAACCTGATCCTTCGTTTTTTCGGATCTCCCAGTAAGCTGTGGAGTTCAAATCAGTCATGTTTTATTGGTAATTCTGGAATTCTGTATGATTTCTATCACTCCATCAGTCCATTGATATAGTGTTATCTTTTCCTCTAAGAGTATCAACACTGTTATACTGCCCATTGGGTGTCAATCATATATGCTCCTTTCAATAAGAACTAGATATTTCCAGATAGAAAACTTCAATTTTTCCAGTGACAAATAGTAAGACCTGTGTCATTGTTTAAGATATTTTCAGTGACGAAAGTAATTTGTCCCAAAAATTTTCATGTCCTCTTGCTATTATCAATTTCTAGTTGCAAATTGCCGGTGAATAAATAGTCACAACATCATTAAATTTTTTATGACTCATTTTATGATACAATCCGAATAAATCAACCATGAATACAATTTGTCGCATGATTTAATGACAAATATATTTTTTTTGTTACTGAAATTTTTACTGATGGATCTTTTAGTGATAAATATTTGTATTTTGCTCAAATATGCAAAAAAAAAAAAATGTTTTTTTAATTTTTATTTTCATGGAAAATTCTGATTTTTTTTACTATGAAGTGGACGGTCGCGATCAACTGTCGTTATATATATTCTTTTCTCTCTGCCCCGTCCATCGCGCGGCGATTAAATCCTAAAACCCTCCCGACCTCGTCCTGTTGCGTGATCACCTCTCCACGAACGCTACTCCACGCGATCGTCGTCTTCGCCTCGATCGCCCCCCTCTCTTACCCCCTGAGACGAACTGGGAGCTCCGCTCGCCTTTGATGGCGATCACCGTTATCTTAAAGGGCACGAACGATCCCCGGCTTAAGCTCCGCTTGATAAGGTCCCTGGTGAGGGATCGGCTGCCCGAGGAGACCCGCCGCACCCCGAGCCCTTCCAAAATCTCCTCAATCGAGACCCGCGGCCTCCTCTCCTAGCTCGTCCTTGATCCGGCCGAACGCGAATCTGATCGAGGCCTGACGGTCCGCCGTGGATGCCTGCGTTGAACGCGTCCTCCCGTTGGCCTAAAGTAAGATGTTAACGGCTTGGCTCCTTTCGTCCATTGCATGTTCATCCTTCATACATGTCAGAATGGCTTCATCTTTTTCGCCAAGGCAAAATTATAAATCAATTGAAATTTGTCTGACATCTAGAAATTGAAGAAATAGAACTATGAAACTGATATAGCATCTCTTTTAAAAATGATTAAAGTACTATTTTTGTTTAGATTGGTGATAGTTCCAAGATATACTTGTGGATTAATATTCTTGCGGTTTAGTCTTACACATTGATAGTGAAAGATTTAGTTTTCCTCAAGTACTGATTGGGGTACAAGTTAATGCTAAGAACTGATATGAATTTGCTGATATGTCAAATATCGGTAAATAAAAAGATACAAAACAATTGATATTGGCAAGAAGATTCTTTTTATTGTGTAATTATCATCTGCAACAAGCCTTGAGATTTACTTAGTGAGTTAAAAATGTTATTATCTAACATGATAATCAAGAAAGAATTATCGAGTATTGCCATATTCTTAAAAGATTTCTTCAGTAATTTTAGAAAATTGAGGCCGAAATAACATTTCAATATCGTCGCCTTGTGATGCTCATTACAAATGACAGCTGACGATATTTTTATATTGTAAGATTATGTGGCCCTTAATAATTGGATAAGATATGTATAATGAGATTAATTGGATTTTGATGAGAGATATACAGCCAATATTAAATTAAAATTTATATTATATTAGGATACTTTAGGGTATGTCCTTGGTGGTAGGAACTCTCCTAATAACCTGTCCTAGATCCTCTGCTCTCGTCTATAAATAGACAGGACCCCCTCTAAACTTAAGAGCATAGAATAGAACAGCGCATACGATATAGAGTTGAGGGATTACGGTTATTTTCTCATCTCCCTAAACCATCAATTTCAATGGTCCTATGAAAGGATAGAAAGAGAGGAGAATGGTTCTAGATATCTTCTAGTTCTCTTTGTAGATCGACGTTATGATTATATTCGAATCCAAAAGACGGTGCTTTTGCAGATCAAGAAAGATCTTATTCAAATGACATCTAAAGATCGACGTTACGGTGATATTCAGATCCGAAAGACGGTGCTTTTGCAGATCAAAAGGGATCATATGACATATAAAGAGACGCGCATCATAAACAGATCTAATATTTTTTTTATTTTAATCCTGGCATAAAAGTTCTAATATAGGATTTTAGATGTCATCTAAAGGTACACGTATTGTAAACAAAAATAGCAGATCTAATATATTTGATCTCAAGAACTTGGCTCTGATACCAATTGAAAGCATAAAAACTATAATCATACAATCTGTTATGCGAAAAACTTTTATGCCAGGATTGAAATAAAATAATATCAGATCTGTTTACGATGCACGTACCTTTAGATGTCATCTGAATAAGATCTCTTTTGATCTGCAAAAGCACCATATTCCGGATCCGAATATCATTGTAACATCGATCTTTATATGCCATATGAATAAGGTCTCTTTTGATCTGCAAAAGCATCATCTTCCGGATCCGAATATCACGGTAACGTCGATCTACAAAGAAAACTAGAACAGATCTAGAACCCTTCTCCTCTTTTCCTATCCTTTCACCAGGACCACTGAAATTGATGGTTTGAGGAGATGAGAGAATAGTCGTAATCCCTTAACTCTATGCCGTATGCACCATTCTATTCTCTGCTCTTAGATTTAGATAAGGTCCTATCTATTTATAGACGAGAGCAGAGGGTCTAGGATAAGTTAGTAGGAGAGTTCCTTCTATCAAGGGTATCCCCTAAGATATCCTAATATAATATGAACTTTAATTAATATTGGCTATATTATCTCTCATCAGAATCTAATTAATCTTATTATATATATAACAAGATATTCAGATCATTAAGGTATCATATGTGTTTTTCCCTATTGATTAATGTTTAATAATTATTATGGTTGTTATTCTATTAGTGAACTGTTTTAGCATAAATTAGATTAAAAAGAACTTGATGAATATCATTTGTAATTCATCTCCTTAAGTTATCCCTGACCAGTAGTTGCTAAAGTAACCTGGGATGGTAGGCTTATAGTATATGAAATACAATTAAGCTCTTGTCATTTATAGGACAATTTAATTTATATTTTATATTACTGTATTGATCTTGTAGTCACCAAAGTGGCGTAGATCAATGATTTATAAAATTACATTAAGGAATAAGTCTTAAATAACATTAAGGAAATAATATTCAGAATGACATTCATAATTAGGAGATTTAGATAATCTCAAAGGATAATCTATTTTAAATAATTATGTGATGGGATAGGATGATACTATTTTGGATATCCTTGCAGTTTAGAATTGTATACCCAAAGGTAGCAAAATTATTCTATAAGGATGGTATCAGTTCTCCATAAATAATCTTGAGTGAACACTAGATATGTCTATATTTTACCCAAAGGTTAAATATTGATGATATCAATAGTTCATCATATTTTGGTGAGCTCAAAATATTAATGTTATTTTATGTTATGTAATGGTATTTTCATCCATACATTCTCATGCTTCTAGTATCCTTGTACTCTCTGGATCAAATTATTCAGAATGGTTAGAGCATGTGCAATTCACATTGGGTGTATTAGATCTTGATTTAGCATTGCTTGTTGAAAAGCCCGCAGAATTAACTGATGAAAGTACTGTGGAACAAGTCAATGAAATGAAAGCTTGGGAAAGATCTGATAGGACCAGTTTAATGTTCATAAGAATGACAATTGCAAATAACATAAAGACGTCATTATCGGTTGCAACTAGTATACGAGAATATTTAAAAGTTATTGAAGACAGATTTAAATCTGTTAATAAGTCATTGGCTGACACATTAATGAAAGAACTGACTACGGCTCAGTATGATGGTACTCGAGGAATTCAGGATCACATTCTCAATAAGACTTATAAAGTTGCAAAATTTAAGACATTGGGAATGAATGTTGATGAGTATTTTCTCGTGCTATTTATTCTTAATTCTCTTCCTTCTCAGTTTGGCTCATTCAAGATTCACTACAATACAAATAAGGATAATTGAGACTTGAATGAGTTAACTAATATGTGTGTTCAGGAGGAATTAAGATTAAGACAGAATTAGTAAAAACACAGAACAAGCAAGTAAACAGCTGCATAACTTCCTTTACTTTAGTTCATATAATGTTATGATTGCTACTCAATGAACTAGTAACAAGAAAAGAAAATTGAGGTATCATCCATCAAAGAAATTTATCGGGTCTGGAAATGTTAAACAGACTATTGAAAAGAAAGCTATTACAGTAAAGTGTTTCTTTTGTGGCAAGAAAGGACATGTAAAGAAGGACTATATTAAACGTAGGACTTGATTCGAAAAGAAAGGTATAAACTCAATTTTTGTATGTTTTGAATTAAACATTACAGAAGTTTCTTTTAATACATGGTGGATTGATTCTGGTGCTTCAACTCATGTTATTAATAATATGTAGGAATTCCTTTCAATCTGGAAACCAAAAGAACATGAAAGATTCATAATTATGAGAAATCGTCTCAAAGCGAAAATGGTATCAGTAGGGATTTATCGCTTACGCCTAGAGACGGGTCATCTGATGAATCTTGAAGACACATGTTTTGTTCCTACCATTTTTAGAAATTTAGTTTCTCTATTGATGAGTTAGGATATTGTCTTTCCTTTGGTAATGATAAACTCAGCATATTTTATGATTTAATAAAAGTTGGTTTTGGAATTCTGTATGATGGTTTGTACAGAATTAATTTGAATCTTGAGTTTTCAAAGACATTATTGACTCTGTAATTAAGTGTTGGATTAAAATATAATTTTATTAATGAAAAATCTTCTACACTGTCGCATAGACGTTTGGTATGTATCTCTAAGGAAAGAATTGAAAGATTAGTGAAGAATAATATTTTGGAAGATTCAGACTTCACTGATGTTTACATAGATTGCATTAAGGGAAAGCAAACTAAGCATACAAAGAAAAATGCCACAAGAAGTAAAGAAATTTTTGAAATTATTCATACTGATATCTGCAGACCACTCCATATTTCTTGTTTTAGTGGAGAAAGGTATTTCATCACATCTATAGATAACCTGTCCAGATATGATTATGTTTATCTAATACATTGAAAGTCTCAGGTCGTTGACATTCTTGAAGTGTATATAAATGAGGTCGAGAGATAATTAGATAGAAAAGTTAAAATTGTCAGATCTAACAGGGTGGTGAATTTTATGACAGATATGATGAATCCGGTCAGAATATTGGTCTTTTTGCTAGAGTCCTAGAACAACGGGGCATTTGTGCTCAGTATGCATTACTAGGTGTGTCAAAGTAGAATGATATTTCTGAAAGGCGAAATCGTACTTTTATGAATATGGTTAGGAGTATGATGAGTTATTCTTCTATACCTGAGTCAATGTGGGGTGATGCTCTTAGGATAGTTATGTATATCTTGAACAAGGTTCCTAGTAAGTCGGTTTCATCAACTCTATTTGAGTTATGGACTGGTAGGAAACTCAGTCCGAGACATTTACATATTTGGGGTGTCCTGTCGAGATAAGAATATTCAATCCACATGAATAGAAGTTTGATTCAAGAACAATTTTTAGATATTTTATTGGTTACCTAGAAAGATCTAAGGGATCCAGATTTTATTGTCCTAATCATAATATGATGATAGTAGAATCTAGTAATACAAAATTTCTAGAAAATGACGAAATCAGTGGGAGTCAAAAATCTCCAATTTTGATATTGAGGAGGTTCATGTTAATTCTCCCGTATCATCTCCTATTCGAGAAATTATTGTTCTTCAAATCAATGAGAGAATTGATGAGGGTGAACAATAAAATAACATTGATTAACTCTCACATGATGTTGATGTCGTCGTTGATGATCTTGTAGAACAATCACAATTGGCAGCTTTAAGAAGATCTCAGAGGAAAAGAAAATGTGTCATTTATGATGATTATGTGGTATATCTACAAGAATCATATTATGATATAGGAATTAAAAAAGACCCCTTATTGTTTTCACAAGCCATAGAAAGTAATGATTTTGAAAAATGGTATGATGCAATGAAAGAGGTGTTAAAATCAATGGACTAGAATGGTATCTGAGAACTCGTTGAATTGCTCAATAATTATAAAAGAGTCGATTGTAAATAGGTCTTTAAGACAAAATACGACTTGGTGGGTAATATCGAATGGTATAAAGCCAGACTTGTGGCCAAAGGTTTTTCTCAAAAAGAAGACATTGATTATCATGAGATATTTTCTTCGGTTTCTCAAAAGGATTCATTGAGAATCATCATGAAATTAGTAGCTCATTATGATCTTGAGTTACATCAGATGGATGCGAAAATAATATTTCTGAATTGGGATCTAGATGAGAAAATTTATATAGAAACCTGAAGGATTCATAGAAAAAGGAAAAGAAAGTTGGCTTGCAAACTTAAGAAATTCATTTATTGCCTTAAACAAGTTTCTAGATAATAGTATATAAAGTTTTATGATATCATTACTTTGGATTTAAAGAAAACATTGTTGATCAGTGTAATATCTGAATGTTAGTAGGAGCAAGTTTATTATATTGGTCATATATGTGGATGATATATTGCTTGCCAGTAGTGATCTTTGTTTGTTGTACGAAGCCAAGATATTTCTCAAAAATAATTTTAAGATGGTTGATATGAATGAGGCATATTATGTTATTAGCATTGAGATATTTAGAGACAGGTCTAAGGGATTATTAGGACTATCTCAGAAAGGTTATATTAATCGTATATTGGAGAGATGTAATATGCAGCTTTGCTTAACCAAATGATACACCTATTACTAGAGGTGAAAAATTCAGCCAAAATCAGTACCCGAAAAATGATTTGAAAATGGATTAAATGAAGAATATTCTATATGGGTACGTAATTGGAAGTCTATTATATGCTCAAACCTGTACAAGACCATATATCAGTTTTGCAGTTGCAATGCTGAGTAGATACCAGAGTAACCTGTGAATGAAACATTGGAAATCTACAAAGAAATTAATAAGATATCTGCAAGGGACAAAAGATTATATGCTCACATATAGGAGATCGGATCAGCTTGAAGTGACGGTATATTCAGATGCTGATTTTGCAAATTGCCTTGATAGTAGGAAATCTACTTTAGGATTTGTGTTCATGCTAGCTGGTGGGGCAATTTTTTGGAAAAATGTAAGATAATTGCTGATTGCATCATCTACGATGGAATCTGAATTTGTGGTATGCTTTAAGGCTACAAATCAAACTTTATGGCTGCGGAATTTTATCTCACGACTTGGTGTGGTCGACTCAATTATCAAGCTACTGAAGATATTTTGTGATAATGCCGCAGCAGTTTTCTTCTCTAAGAATGACAAGTACTTTAGTGGTTCTAAGCACATTGAGATAAAGTACTTTGTAGTTAGAGAAAGAGTCTAGAAATAACAAGTGTCAATTGAAAATTTGAGCATCACTATGATGGTTGTTGATCTATTTACTAAAGTTTTGCAGTGCAAAACATTTAAAGAATATGTTCTTAGAATGAGGCTTATGAGCAAGTCATAAAGGATATGGTGATGCATATGTAAGTGGATGTTATTATTGACATTTCTTTTGCATGATTAAAGTTATTTGTTTCTGCTATCCTGTTTATATCTATGTTTATGCATATTATGGTTAAATGCAATAACAAGATTGTCTTAACAAGACAAATTACATGGGTTATTATAGACTATATAAGAAAAGACTAGCAGAGTTGTAGTACATAGAAGGAAGTGTAGCATTGATGACATACAATCGCTATGACTCGCGTTGATAGTTGGACTGAATACAGTATTACTGGGCTTATTGGCTTGTTTGAAAATCATGACCATGTATAAAATGCTTTTCAAAATTTTTAGAATCCGATTATGTAAAATTATTTTCAAACAAATTTTGTTTTATTTATTTTGATTTTGAATATCTTTTATATCTTAATAATTAATGGACCAAGTGGGAGAATGTAAGATTATGTGACCCTTTATAATTGGATAAGATATATAATGGATTAATTGGATTCTGATGAGAGATATATAGCCAATATTAAATTAAAATCCATATTATATTAGGATATCTTTTGGGATGCCCTTGATGGAAGGAACTCTCCTGATAACCTATCTTAGACCATCTGCTCTCGCTTATAAATAGACAGGACCGCCTCTATACCTAAGAGCACAGAATAAAACGATGCATACGACATAGAGTTAAGGGATTACGACTATTCTCTCATCTCCCCAAACCATCAATTTCAGTGGTCTGTGAAAGGATAGGAAAAGAGGAGAAAGGTTCTAGATCTGTTCTAGTTCTCTTTGCAGATCGACGTTACGGTGATATTCGAATCTGAAAGACGGTGCTTTTGCAGATCAAAAGGGTTCTTATTTAGATATCTAAAGATCGACGTTATGGTGATATTCGGATCCGGAAGATGGTGCTTTTGTAGATCAAAGGGGATCTTATTCAGATGGCATCTAAAGGTATGCGCATCGTAAACAGATCTAATATTATTTGATTTTAATCTTGGCATAAAATTTTTTCGCATAACAAATTGCATGATTACAGTTATTATGCTTTAATATATCATATGCACATCTTGTCCATTGAAGACAAGTGAAGTCCTCAAGTTTCTAATGTCATATTACTTCTCTCTCAAGTTCCTGAGTATCTTATTAGTCAACAATTATAAAAGATTATCAATCAACAATTATTAAAAGATTTGGATACTTCAACAAAGTTTTTGAAATGCATCTGAGAAATTTGAGCGCAGGCACCTGATACATGTTAGATATTGGGCATGGTAAGCATTTATAAGTATCTATGTCTTGTAGTTGGCCGCTATGCTTGGACTTGGACTTTTAGTTTTGAAGCATACATGTTGGATGTGTCTGCTATGCCCCACATTTTTAACATTCCTCCAAATTAATAATTTATTTTTGCATTCAAGCAGCTTCAGAGCTTGGATAGGCTTCATACTAAGATTTTTTTACCATGTTGGATGTGTCTGCTATGCCCCTCATTTTGAACATTCCTCCAAATTGATAATTTATTTTTGCATTCAAGCAGCTTCAGAGCTTGGATAGGCTTCATGCTAAGATTATCCCTAATTGTTTCTTTCTCACTGATATGCCACCTGATTGCACAACTCCAGCTTCTCTTGTTTCGATATTGTCAGATGAAATGCCTGGGAACTGGGAATATTTTGCAAGCATTAGATGACACAATAGGCCAGTACTAATAATGGCATATCAGTGAGAAAGAAACAATTAGAACTGTCTATCTAGGTGTTAGTAGATTTAGTTTATAGGTGAACAATGTCTGCACAAATTCAATGTCTTGCATAGAAAAAACTGGTGACCTTAACAACTTACATTCAGTTCTTATTAACTTGGATTTCTGTTTTTGTATTTGCAGGTAAACTGGAATCTGGAACAGAACTTGCTTCATTCTGTGCACAAGCACTAATGGCCTTAGAAGTTTTTATTCGTCCCTGAGCCCTTCCTATAGTCAGACTTTGAAGTTTCCAAGATCTTCGTACATGAAGGTTTCGGAAATACTTTCTCAGCGGTCAGAAACATTGCATACATTCTTTTCCAACGGGCAACCAAGTAATGAATGAAATGGATGATGACGATGATGAATTGTTGAATGGCTGGCTTAGTGCTGATGAAGATGACCAACATGTTCAGTGTCTCAACACTATATGAGGGAAAAACATGTATAAGTTGATTCAGCCGGAGGTCATTAGATTACTGAAGGCGTTCAAGAACCATCAAGAAACCATAAAGAGGAAATATTTTGCCCAAGCCAACACAAAGTGGAAGGAGCTGAGTTCCAGGGCTATTGTTATGGCTGTCAATGACAAGGCATCTTCCTGATGAAGGTGATGCCACTATCCAAGATGATGTTCCCAAAGATGACTCTTGCCGGTTAATGTTTAGTAATTTGGAAGCCCCAGATGCATCTTATGGCTGGGGCTGATGCTTCTGAAAGCTTGTGAGTCTCTTATAAGGGAAAGGAGCCGTTGCTCACCTATGATTCTGATTCAGTGTCTCATGGTTGACTACCCAAATATTATTGATGCAGATCCAGACACCATCTATATCTCGAGGTGGTATGTTCTGTGTTCATCTTAATTTACATTTATGTCGCTAACTTAAGATGATTTCAGATGGAATCAGATAGAATGTCTCATCATAATTGCCCACTTAGCTGCTGCCTATGGTTGAGTCTCCAAGAAACGGGAGGATCTGCATGCATAGAACAACAATTTTGAGCTACTTTGTAATGAAAGCTAAGTCCTTTCAGGTGACACAAATCTCATAAAACTTTCATTGATGGCCTCTTTTTTTTGTGTTTGCCTTCCATTGCATGTCACTAAGAATTTGTGTTTGTGACGTTAGAGAGCTACATGACGTGTTATCTCTCCGCGTGGCAGATCTCAACCGCCTCGTCTCCCTACACGCGTGGTTCGAGATTGGTTCTCCACGTGGCCTTCCAATCTGGCACTCAAACGTGGCTTGAAGTGCCCTTATCCGCGTGGCAGATCTCAACGAACTCTCTTATCCACGCGTCAAGCTCGTCACCTCGCGCACCCGTCGAGGTCGCGTGCCGTAAACGTAGCAGCAAACGCGCCTCTCTCTCTCTCACTCACTCCGCGCCCGTCGATCCCCTATTTATTTGCTTCCCCAACCAAAAACCCTATCACCGGACACGGGAGAGACGAGAGAGAGAGAGAGAGACCACATGACGGCGGCGATCTCGATGGTTGGGGAAGGGAAGGAAGAGAAGCGGCCGGAAGGGGAAGAGAGCGGCGGTGGCCGGACGTTGGTCCACAGCCAGGTGCTAAGAATACGGGAGGAGGACCTCCGGATCGGCGACGGCACCGGCGAGGGGCTGAGCGCGAGGGATCTTCGAATCCCTGTTCCCCTCCACACCGCCGTGGCCGCCGACGCCCTCCTCTGCTCCCGCTTGGCGCTGCCCTCCTCCCCTCTCCGCAACAGCAAGGCCGCCTTTGGATCAGCTTAGGTTCGTATTCTCTCTCTACGAGATGATCCTTCTCTTTCGTTCCCCTCCATATTTATTATTCCCATTCTTTCTCCTAATATCATAATAGATTTACCTTTTGAAATTTTCTTCGAAAAACCCATGGTTATTTTTTTTGTGTTATAAATACATAATTTACTCTTAACGAAAAATGTTTTTATTATTTCGTCCTTATATATGATTTTTATTTCTTGTTAATCCCTCTTCACGTGCAGGTTGCGACGTTGAGGCAGGAGAAAGTTCTGGAAGTAATTTTCTAATTCTTTTTTTTTTTTAGTGTGTGTGTGTGTGTGTGTGTTTTCCTCCTTTAGCCTGCCTTATCGCGGTCCGTTGTACAGGAGCGGCAGATCTTATATTTGTAGACTGTAGAATTGGGTATGATTGATTGCAGAGTTTTGGTATATTTCTCCCCATTTCTTTATTCTTTTTTTTACATTTTATTCGGTTGGCGAGTAAACGCTCACAACCGTCAGGTCAACTAACTCTGCAACCGTCGGGGAGCGAGAGCCCGCGAGGGGGAGGCGGGCGGGCGGGAAGTTTCGAGGAAGCTTCCATCGATTGGACGGTCCACCACGGACGTTGGCGCCTCGCCCCACGTCACTTGCCGTGGATCCCACGGACCCCTGGTGAGCCCACCCGTTTCATTTCTTACAGTACTGACCATATGGGTAGGTAATTTTTTATGGGGGTTGTTAGTGCTGTTTAATTTGAATTCACCAACATCAGCAGCTGACGCCAAAAGGCTGAAGGAAGTCCATATCTCATCATACAAAAATTTGACCAGAATTAGGTTCAGTCTTACCCCAAAACGATGAGTTACATCTCAAGTTAGACCGTTCGTGGTAGGATTAGGGATACAAAAATGCCGACGTTAGGTCTGTTTCCCTCGAGCTTACAGAAGCCACCACCCCACCCAAGTTGGTCTAGTGGCAGAGAAAGGAATATTATAGATGAACTAAGTAGAAATTTTCTTGTGTTATGTACAGGAAATCCAAGGGTTACCCGTGCTACATCATTAAGTCCCACACTTAGAACAAGGTACATTATGTATGCATATGCAGATACATATGTGTTGACATCCTTAGGTTGGAGTGGAACAAAGGAGAGGACAAACCGTGCTCTCACGGCCGGAGGAGACTGCGGATGATGTCGGCCTCGGCGCTGTCGCTGTCCATGGTGGCCATTAGGGCCGAGAGGCGGTCGCTCAGGTCGTCGACCTCCCGGTTGAGGCTCCTGATGTAGTTGCACGTCTGCTTCAGTAGCTTTGCTGCCGAAACCTGCAGAAGAGAGTACAGAGACACTGACACATCAGATGAGCAACTTAGGTAAAAGAGGAAGCGGCGCCTGCTTACCCTGCCGCTGCCGCTGCCTCGTCGGCGGGCTTCTGGGAGGAGGGACTGCAGCTTGGAGACGAGCTCGTTGATCTCCGCCTCTGAGATACCGGACCTCCTGCTCGACATCTTGCGACCTGCCACAAAAAGGTGTGGGAAGGAGGGAGGGAAGGGCTTATATAGGAGATGGACAGGAGGGGGGGGGGCTTGGGTTGAAAGCTCCTCCTCAAAGCTAGCCATCTGCATGAGGAGGGAGGGTAGGAGATGGCTATTTCGAGTTTTGCTTATCATGTGATGAATTCCACTTGTAGGGGCCCTTCTCTCCACAGGAAAACGGGAAGAGACTCGATTCAGGGGAGAGGTGGTTGCCCCCTTTTGGGGGTGGGGGGTGGGCATGAGTCCCATGTGACCATGAGAGACAAAAACACACAGCAGCAGCAGCAGCAGCTGCTGCTGGTGGAGATGGGCGGGCAGGGCTGTCTCCCCCTCCTCTCCCAAACCCCACACAAAACGGTGGCTGCCCACCATATGTGTCATCCAACACGTCCACATGCGCTTTAAATGGCGTACCAACTTGTGATGACACCCGCCCATGGTGGCGTGCCGGAGACCTCCTTCCTCCTCATCCAAGTGTGAACGGGTCGTGTTATCAACTGTGTAGGGACGAAGGTAGAACAGTAGGAGAAGGGAGGAGAAAGGAGAAAGAGCGTGTACGACTGGGAAGGTCTCCACCTGCCATGGACGGATGCGAGTGAGTTAGGTGCGAGAGGGCCGGGTGACGGACGGTGGGAACCCATCCAGATTAATATTTTTTTCTAGGAGCACCTGTATACACGACAAACAAATGTCCCAACTCGGGACGAGTCGAAGCAGTGCCGCGTGGCCTCGCACGCCGTTTTAAAGCAGAGATGCTCGCAGCCTCGTGGCTACGTATTAGGTATGTTGACTCCCAGGGGATCCACCACAGTTGTTTCGCTTTAAGATTCCCGCAGGGGGAGGATGATTGAAACTTGGGTTAACTCGCAGAAGAGAGAGCGAGAGAGAGAGAGCAGTAGCTGGGTATGGATGCTGTCCGTATCTGGACGTGCTTCTTGAGGCTGAGATCGTTTGACTTGATCACTGCTTCATGTTTTAAGTTAGTAATGTTTAAAAAGTAAATAAAATAAGAATGGGAAAGAAAGAGAAAAAAATATTGAAATGATTCAGACCGGTGATGTGGCTCAATCATTTGGTTTCGTGAATGACCGTGGGTCAGTCACCTATCAAAGTGGTATATAACCTTCCTTCATTGATGTGGCTCAACCACTTGTCGTCTATGGCTCAACCACTTATTAAGGTGATGTAACCCCCTATCGAGATGGCTCAACTATCGATCGAGGTTAATCAATTGTGCCGCCTTAATATTATTACACATCGTAATTAAATTGGGTTCATTTTGATCGTGAGGTTAGGAATCTTGATTCGAATTTTGTTATGTGAACTTATGCATTTAAGCTTAATTTTTAGATCTCCCCAAATCGATCAGATTTGTTCTTCTGCTGAGTGTTCACTGGAGGTTAATAAACGGGTTGAGATTACGAGTTCCTTTTTGATGGGATCATACAACATTCCAAACCCCTTTTTCAATCGGATCTCGGAAAAGAAATCATACCATTCCAAAAATCCAGTTTAATGGAGGGTGGACTTTCTGGTTGCTACTACGGACGCTTCTGCCGTCCACATCCTTGGCTTGACATTTCTAGCTTTTGCTCGTCTGCACTTGATCCACAGAAAAAGTCAAGATTGGTCGCTGTGAGAGACACTATGCCGACATTGCATGGTTTCCAGCATGTGCTGATAAGAGCAATCTTGCTCCAAATATGCGGTCATCATCTTAAAAAAATAAATAAAATTATAAAAAGATATTATTACATAAAATGACATAAAATACTCGAACTTGCGGCAATGAACTCGTAATCAATCGGATGTCTCAACAGAGATGTAATTTTTGTCTAACTCCCCTAATTTGAGATCATAATATTATTCCTATACAAAAATATATAAGCTTCGTTTTAACTCACCATGACGTCTACCAAACTCCGTGTCTTTCCATCCAATAAAAAGCATGATCGCTTGCGTAAGGCTTTCTCAATATAAGGTCATAGTTTTACTCTTTACAAATAAAAATTTATAATTTTTGTGACTCAAATCATAAACATGTAAGATTGTAAAGGGTAAACTCTGATAATAGTCACTCCATATAAAAGATGAAGAAAAAAAAAAAGGAGAGAATTATGATAAGTTAGTCAATACGTATAGTCGAAACAGAAAAAAATGATGGTTAAAAGTCACTGCTCAGTTTTCCCCTACACACAGTGCGATAAGTATGATCCAGTGCATCATTTCCACTCTGACACCAAGAAAACAAAAGAAAAAGGAAAAAAGTGATGGATGATCATTTTTTTTAATTAGATGCTGGCATTTGCAGCATCTAATTAGAACGAGAACTTGAACAACATGTTGTGTTTGTAATCCTCCCCAGGGTTCACAATCTGGGATGGGAATTCGGGGTGGTTCACAGAGTCAGGAAAGCCTTGCGTCTCTAAGCACAATCCAGCATGTATGCCATAGATGTGGCCTCCCTTCCCTTTGACATCATTCAGAAAGTTCCCGGTGTAGAACTGCACGCCCGGCTGGTTCGCCCACAGCTCGAAAGCCCTTCCTGAACCATCACCATCCTTCACGACCGCGACCTTCCTCATGCCATTGCTGCCTATCGGCTGATCCAGGACATAGTTGATGTCATAGCCTGGTGGTACCTTGTCGATGCGGCTGCCGACAGTCATGGGCTTGAGGAAGTCATATGGTGTGCCAGAAACTGGCATGTAGGCACCGGTTGGGATGAGATTCGCATCGACGGGCGTGATCTTGGACGCAAAAATTTGGACCGTGTTCGAGAGGATCGTGCCACTACCATGGCCTCCGAGGTTCCAGTAGCTGTGCTGTGCCAAGTTCACTGGTGTTGCCTTGTTTAGGGACTTGGCACACATGGCTATGCTCAGTTCATATGGTGCCGATATCTCGTAGGTAACAAACACATCAAGAGCACCAGGAAAACCTGTAGAAGGCATCAAGTTTCACTTAAAGAAAGATTTGAGTGTTAAGACTCGGAAATCACAGTGGACATGAACTTAAGTGGTTATTTTCTTGAACAAAAGAGAGTCTCCAGCAATGTTATCATCATCTATGACCACTGAGGTATGGAGTACCTCCAAAATTAAAAGTACCAGAAAATGATATGAAAATGAGATGATGTAGAAAATGATATGCGACCGTCTTACTGTTTTTCTTCTTTGGTGAGAGGAAGAGTAGAAAAAGAACTCAGTAAAATCATAACCATGTCATTGTTTTGGTGTGTGTTTTTCTTCTTAAATTTGATGATAAGATAGCCTACATACAGCTCATAAAAAAGAATAAAAGAAGAAAGTAGATCTAATCTTGCGGGTAAAAAAAACATGTCTACGATCTCACCCTTAGAGGAGATGGTAATAATGTCATACATACCTTGTTCCCCATCAAAACTATGGTAGTATAATGTGATGTAAGGGAATTCTCCATCAACTTTCTCCTTTACAGTCCAAATAACACTACTGAACCCTCTGTGCCCACCTGAATTGAGGGATCGAAGAAATTATGCTCTTAAACTTGCTGATGATTTTAACCGGGATGAAAGAAAATGGGTTTACTCATACCATGAAGTGTGTTGTTTCCACTGTTTTTAGACAATCTGTATGCCTTTCCATTTAGAACAAATCGAGCACCCGATATCCTGTTAGCAACTCGTCCAACTACTGCTCCAAAATGAGGTGAATTGTTCTGATGAAAGAACACAGGGTGTAAGAATTAGTGCTCCAATTCAACAAACAGATGGAAGATCAACATGCATCCACAAGAAAGTAATATCTTGTAACACACACCAAATCATAATTTGGTCAGTCAACCTTTGCTATCCAAATCTTTCTTGTGAGTTATAGTTGAAAGAACAAAGGGTGTAAAACTGGTGTTCCAATTCACAAACAAACGGAAGATCAAGGAGAAGAGATCAACATGTACCCACAAGAAAGTAACATCTTGTAAGACACACCAAAGCATAATTTGGTCTATCTATCACCCTTGTCATCCAAGTCTTTCTTGTGGGTGTTGCTTTTACTCTTTTGGAAGAATGAGGTCAGGCGAAGTGAATAAACTCCTGAATTGTTCCTCAAGTTTCACTAGAAATCATGGAAGGACAAGAGTTGAAGGGAAAGGGAAATTAGCATATATCCAAAGCAGCCCCACCAAGATGATGTGATCTGGATAGAATATAAACTTACTGTACAAAGGCACATGGAATCGCATGGAAAGACCAAATAAAATATGTGATAGATTGGAAAAAGTGCTTATTCTTGATTAGCAAAATGGGTCTCCTTGACTCATTGACCTTCCCCCAAACTTTTCATGTACTACAAGTTGGTATCTTTTTCCTACAAACAAGATGTGGAGAAACATCCACTGTGGGAAAATTTGTTGCAGTGTCACTGAGGATATCACTTGGATTAGCAGTCTCTCTACTAAGATCACAAGCAGGGGTAGCATAAATCAATGCTTGAACAAGATTCAATGAAGAGAAGAGGGAGATTGATCTTACAAGATATGGACCAAGCCCATCATACCCAAGAACAACATCCCCCAGGTTTCCTGCAGTAGAGAGAAAAGGAAGTCAGGGCTATGTTGATCCCAACAGAGAGGAAGCAAACTATCCAGCAACGGAGACCTTTTGAATCGGGAAGAACAACGGACGTGATGATGGCACCCCAGTTGGTCACCTTCACAGAGAAATCGCCCTTCTTCAGCTCATAGAAGGCCACCATCTTCCTCGGCACGGCACTGCAAGAAGTGCTCAGCAAAGCTGAGGCTACAAAGAGGAGGCAAGGGAGAAAGGGAGGCTTGGCCATGGCTGGGGAGTGGATAAGGAAGACTCCCTTTGGATTGAGAGATGAAGGCGAGGCGCGTGGAGTATATAGAAGTGGGATGCTGAGAAAGGCTCTGGAATTGCAGTGGAAAAGCCACAAGCGATAAGGATGGGAAGTGTTTGATGAAATGCGTGAAGCTGCTTTGGTGTGGGACTCTTCTATTCCTTACCTATTAGCTTGACTTAGTCAACGCGAGTCTTTTTTTCCTTTATCAAAATTGCATATATATATATATATATATATAATATTTTCAGAGGAAAAAAATATAATTTCCAATATCTGAAAAATAGACATGTAAATTTTTTTTGATCTGGACTTTGAGGTTTGATATATTTATAATGCATTTATCTTTTTTTTTTTGTTGTTGTTAGGAGCACATGGAAATCCCACTCTTTTTATTTAAGAAATAATAAAAGACAACATGATTGAGAAAAATTAGGTTATGAGAGTCTCCCAAAATTTACACTATAGCGAAAGGAAAATTGACTAATTTCAAAAAGTAATAAGAGCTCACCAAATTTATCACCCAAAAATTTTCAAAAAATGATCCAAAAAATTATAGTCAGTTAAAAAGACAAAATATGAAATCGTTTTTGCCAATAATAAAACAAACTCCTCGCTAGAGTCAGTTAAAAAGACAAGTGAAATAAAACTTAACTTTGTGTTTCCAGAAGAATATATTATGAATATTTATAGGAAAAGTTTTTATGTCTATTAATTCCATAGTAAATCCAAGTTATATGGAGAAAAAAAATTTATAGAGGTGTAGAATTAGCACCATATTAATTTTCATGTGGCTCATGTGAATGAAAGACATGTATGTTAATGCCTTAGTCATTTCATGTACCATATTAATAAATTAAATATATCTATCGGCACATTGTCTAACTTATTAAAATCATCATCAAAATTTCGAATTAACTCCTAACCTAATGTAACATGAAATTTTAAACAACACAACATGACATTTTCTCAATGTGTCGGTGATGACTATGCCAAGTGTTTGATGTAATGTCTTTCTATTATTTTCTCCCTCTATTAGCTAATGATCAACTAATTCTAGTGCAATATTTCTAATAATCCAGGAATTAGAAATCAACCTCATCGTCAAATGATGGATGTTTAAGAGGGCGTGGGAGCATTTAATGCTCACGGAATGAGATCTGTGCTCCATTCACGTGAATTGAAGGATTATATAAAGAGACTCTATTGCCAACCTTTTCTTGCGTACTGTTACCTTATTAATTATATCATCAATGCATATTGATGATATCAATTTTGGAGATATCCAACTAATTAATAAAAGATAACAAACCTTAAAAATTAAAAAATTATGACTTTAATAAGATATCAGATTAAAGAATTCATATCTCAAGATATGAATTATAGTATGTAACATGAAGACACAGATCCATACCTTTTTCACAGAGACGATCGGACGAACACCTACCGGGCGCGCATGTCGGACCACATAAACAACCTTTCGATGGCTACTGAATCCACCAGTCTGTGAATGAATTGTCTTTTTATTAGGGCTGGCTTATCACGAGCATGAGATGATGGAACTGAATGGATCTGAGCTTAGTCAATTACCCTTTTAAGCTTCCGAGAGGTGTCATCGACAGCCAACAGATGCTGGGGACTTGGGCACCTTCGCCACCGCCTCTCCGATGCGGACGGCGACCCATCATGAATTCCCAGACAAATGTCTCTTCCAACCTGCACGCATTATTTGTACTTTTCCTGGCCTGCGTTAGTGCTCAAGTACATACCTTTCACTGCAGAGCATCATCATGCACAAAATGGACACACACAACTGTCCAAAGTCTGCATCTACCAATGAGAGGTTTCCTCTCTGCTTGACATCAGTTCTAACCAGAAAAAGGGGGGGAAAAAAAAAAGCTGTATCAACCCAATCATGCATCCTCGGGAAGAGAGCATGTGTTGAGTGGGTTAAGTGCCAATGCCACTTCCATTTGATCTCGGAAGGCCATTAGTGCTTGTTAATTTTTCTTGAGTTACTTTTACATATCTATCTATGTTTCTATATTATTCGCGATAAGTCAAATTGGGATGCAAAGGATTCAGATGTAATCTTAAAGTATAACTTCTGAGTTCATCACAGATTTGGTATTGGAAAAGGAGAGATTTGGTGGATGATCCTACACCGAGATACGGTCTCTCTTAGGGTAATAGTAAGGTGGTTGATCCATCAGTACTCCCACCGTTATTATCGTTACCTGTTCAGTAAAGATCTCCTCATCATCATCATGTGGGAGAGAAAAAGCAAACTGCAGATTGACAATAGAAGCCAGAAAATAAGAGATCCAGGAAAGGGAAAAAGACAAGGGCAGGAAAAAACTATTCTCAATCATTCATATCTCAGGTTAGATCAGTTTGCAATGAATTTTTACTGTGATCTCTTGGGAAGGTTCTGGATATTGTGCTTAGGATTATAGTCCTTGTATCCCTGAGATTCTCTTGTGGCTATTGCTTTGGGCTTGGGCAAGAAGTCTGAGATCTGTATATTTATTATTTTGATAGTGGATTTTCTCTGGCTTGTCCCGTGGTTTTTACCCTTCGAGTTGAAGGGGTTTTCCACGTAAATCTTGGTGTTCATCTGATTGTGATTTCTGTTTCATTCCGCTGTACGTGACGGTCTGCTAGTATTTGTTCGTATACAAATATATATACAAAGTAATATATTATAAAATGGGTCACAAATTTCTCCCAAAAGTTAAATTAACAATTTGAGCTTGATTTATCCGACTTACTCAATTGGACTACTAATTTAAGCATCAGAGAGGTATTATCATAAATATCTCCTGAATTAGTTTTGTAAGATCTAAATATTAAATTTGGCAAATTCCACCTTGAAATCGGCTTGAAGTGATATCAGGCTATATCATACTAAGCCTTCAGGTCGAATAACTATAACCACTATAATAGTTTGGCACTAAAAGGAGGGCTGAGGATGTCTCAAGAAAAGTTCACAAGTCTATCTCGATTAAATATCAAGGATCCAAACCTCTCAAACCTGAATGGTTTGACTTTGATAACCTTGAATGCTCATCAACCAAATCCCTTTATCTTAATAATATAGAATCTGAGGATGTCAAGAGTGTCTATCACTATGAATCCATTTTCTATCCTCAGCCTGAATCTTTTTTTTTAAACATTTTCAAGATCTGACCCTTACCCAATTGTAGGACCTATAACCATGAAAATCCATGCAAAAAATTTTCACACCCTAATTCAACAAATGTATGTTTTAAATAGGGTAGTTCAAACGGTCACTCCTTATCTACAACAATTTTCCTAACTCGCTCGTCAAACATCACTTTCATTTATCCCGTGAGTTCTAGCTCTTGTACCATCACCAATCATTACTCCTAATATAGTGGATAAATTTGGTTTAGATTATGCTCGAGCACTATTAGTGATATATCATTCACCCTTAGCCCAAAATCATATTCTTCTAATATAGTAATAATTATTAAATAGTTTGTCAACGGACCTCTCAACAAAAGTCCAAAACCATTTTAATAAAATGGGTCGATAATTAAATAATATTCATAGAGAAATTAAACAAGACAAATAATACTTATGATCTCATTTTACCATGGACATAAGTAATCAACTAATTTCTCATGGTTTTAGGCTTCCTATGCTCCACCTGTTTGATAGTAAATCTGATCTATCCAAGCGTATGATTAGTGTTTACCTCACAAATTATCCTGTATGACACTTATGTTTCTCTTATATGTCAGACTCTCTTATATGTATGCAACATCTTAATTAATTTTATATCGAAAGTGAGCAAGATTAAGATTGACTTATAAGGATCTGATGAGTATATTATTATTAATTTTAGCTTAAATATTTTGACTATTAGTTGGGCTAATGAAGTTGATAGGTTAGTTAGCATATCACACTCTCGTGGCATTTGGTATCAGAGCCAACTTAGTGTTTGAGTATGTTAAGAGAGCTTAAGTATAAAAGGGTTACCTAGAGTCAGATGACTACATGGAGCCACCATTGTGTTATGTCTCACAACGTGGAGTCATTAGTGGGTTATACCTCTTCTTATACCATGCTAGGGTTTGATATAAGTTATGTTGAGTCTTTAGCTTAAGCATCTTAGCTAATGGTTTGGACCAAACTAAATTGGTAGGCCAGTTAACACATTAGGCTCGAGTCATGATAATATCGCACACCATCCTTCCCGATCATGAACATGTCAAGTTGGGGGTATTCCATCAACATGCTACACTAGCACTACTAAGTCAACAAGTGCTGAGTAGGGAAGGATGACTTAAGCATTAAAGGATCATTGTCAAAAATATCTCTCGACTTAGTTTGATTTAACGAATTCCACCTTAAAATCTACTTAAAAGAGGTCAGGTTAAGTACCACTTAGCTAGTTCGATAAAGATTCAGATGCTAAAATTAGTGAAGGTTTAAAGGATTTAAAATGATAAAAAAAAAAGCTAAGGATGCATTTGAGAGGTCTTTTCATTTTATAATAAATTAGTATAATCATTGAATTGAAATAGGAGTTAACTTAGTATTAACGATGCAAAATCATCAACTATTTTTGATATATGAAGATGTGCGTTTGAATCATTCAATTCTTACAGTTACGATGTAATGATTTAAGTTGCCGTCCGAAACTATCTTATTATCATGTAATATTATTGATTGGCCGATATTATTATGGGACAAAAAAAAAATCATTTGGTTGACAATATGCTCAATAAGACATGACAGGTCATCGGATTTTTTTTTTTTCTTTCTTGTGTACGTAAACCCCTTACAAATCCTCGTTACTGTGTAAACTACAAACACATTAAAGTGCATCCCTGACACGGCGGGCCGGCCATATACTTGCAGTTCTCATATTCTATGCTTCAATGCACTTTCCCGAGAGAGGATGGATGGCTTTGTGCCTTCTTCACAGGTGCCCATCCTCTGCAAGTCCGTGTAGAGAAGACGAGTCCAGAGGATATCTGAGCTCTCATCTACTCCAAGTATGGATGCTGCAGTCGTCACATGTCCTGCTCGCCTCTGATCAGTGATCACATCCGGCCAAAGTCACCTTCTGCCATTGGCACCACTGTTCTGAAGCGGATGCTCTGTATTCTTTCGGCTCTGTGGTCGCCTTTTGGACTTTCTTCTGTTGTGTTGCCTTCCTCTGCCTCGTTCATGGCCGCGAGAGCGACGTGATTAGGGCTGTCAAAGAATCTCTCGCTGTGATTCGAGAGCCAAAGAGGCTTAAGATCTAACCAAAGAATAGATAAGTCAACTGGGAGTCTCAAATTGGTCAACGCAAATTACCTGTGCCGAAAGATCTCCAGTCAATCTACCGAAGCTGGTGGATCTAACGAACAGGTGGAAGGGAGGCATCGTTGAAGGTTTCTGGTCGATTCATCCTCTTCGCTGTCAGCGAAAGCGAAACGCTCGCTGCATCCTTTCGTTCTCGCTGAGCTTACTTAACAGTGCAGTTAACTCCACAACCATGGCGGTAATGCAGTAGCACAGTACAAAGCCGTGACGACCTCTGCCAGCGTCGCCCCACTTCCTCGAGCGCGTCTCCGCACACCCGTTTCGCCTTCAAGAATAAATCATTCACGCGCTCAAAGAAGCGCCTCCCCCTGTCGGATTCCCGTTGTCACGGGTCGCAACCGGACAAAACGACGCCACCACTACAAACCCAACTAGGGTGGGCAGGAGGAAAGCCATTCGACGCCACGAGATCGATGGGAGAAGCACCAAAATCCCATCTTCTCGACCTGCTCTTCTTCGCCCTCTGCTTCCTGTGTTTCTTGTGCTCCGATGGCGTCGCCGGCCAAACCCCCGTCTTCGCCTGCGACGTCGCATCGAACCCCACCCTGGGGAGCTACGGCTTCTGCAACACGTCTTACGGGACGGAGCAGAGGGTGGCGGACTTGGTGAAGCGGCTCACATTGCAGGAAAAAGTAGGGTTCTTGGTGAACAAGGCCACGGCGGTGTCCCGCCTCGGGATTCCCAGTTACGAGTGGTGGTCGGAGGCCCTGCACGGCGTCTCCTACGTCGGCCCGGGTACACATTTCTCCACCCTCGTTCCCGCGGCGACCAGCTTCCCTCAGGTCATCCTCACAGCGGCCTCGTTCAACACTACACTGTTCGAAGCCATTGGAAAGGTAGAGATTTTTATGCTCTGTTCTTGGTTCTTACATTCCCATGTTGCTGTTTCTGCGGCTCCAACATTACTTGCTGCTTGTTCTGGAATTTGGATAGAGAGCTTGATGAACTTGGCATTATCTGGATCTGAGTTCATATCATCTGTTTCTTCTGATTCATCTGCAAGACCTCTCCATTCCTTTGTGTTGGGACCAGTGACAGTGGACACAGATATGCACAGTGGTTCTCTCCATGATTGCCACCTTGTTATCATCAGCATTCCCAGCCCACTTTGTGAGAATGAGTGATGACGGTGGTGAGCACAATAGACATCATGAATATAAAATCTTATGTAGTGAGTGGCCTTCCTGCGTCACCCACTCATCCAGTATCATGAACTATGACCCTTTTAAATGTGTGACTCTTTCCTGTAGTGTGTTCTTTTGGGGATCACTCTGCCATAGTTGAGATGTATCTGATCTCTCAATCCTGCAATTGAAGAAGCAGTTATCAGCAGAGTAGCTTCTGCATCTTAAAGCATGAGTGTGGTGCTATGCCTGCAGGTGGTATCAACTGAAGCCAGAGCGATGCACAATGTGGGGCTTGCAGGATTGACATATTGGAGCCCAAATGTCAACATATTTAGAGACCCGAGGTGGGGAAGAGGGCAGGAGACACCAGGAGAGGATCCTCTGCTTGCAAGCAAGTATGCCACTGGCTATGTGAGAGGCTTGCAAGAGGCAGATGAACCAGAGAAGCTCAAGGTTGCTGCTTGCTGCAAGCACTACACAGCCTACGACGTCGATAACTGGAAAGGCATCGAGCGCTACACCTTCAATGCTGTGGTAGTTGTCATGCTCCTGCTTGAATGAAACATGAACTTTGCTGAAGATGATGATCTGCTCATTTTGATTGCTGCGATGTTAGGTCTCAAAGCAAGATTTGGACGACACCTTTCAACCTCCTTTCAAGAGCTGCGTGATTGATGGCAATGTGGCCAGCGTGATGTGCTCTTACAACCAGGTCAATGGAGTCCCCACCTGTGCAGACCCAGACCTTCTTTCCGGTACCATCAGAGGAGATTGGAAGCTCAATGGGTCTCTTCCTCTTCCTTCTCTTCCTGTAGCCTTCCTCCTCGAGTCTCTGATGCTCAACTCTCACTCGCAGTTACATCGTCTCGGATTGCGATTCTGTCAATGAACTCTACAACCGACAGCACTACACTAAAACTCCTGAGGACGCTGCAGCTATCAGCATCTTAGCAGGTAAAGCTCTGATGTCAAGGTTAAGAGAAAGCTTCTGTCATGGCCGAATCTGGTATACCGACTCGTGAGTGCAGGTCTCGATCTGAACTGTGGGTCGTTCTTGAGAGATCACACCTTGGCTGCGGTCCAGGGAGGCAAGCTGACGGAGAAGGACGTGGAGAAGGCCATCACCAACAACTTCGCCGTCCTGATGCGGCTCGGCTTCTTCGACGGCGATCCTAGGAAGCTCCCTTACGGCGATCTCGGCCCCAAGGACGTTTGTACGCCGGCCAACCAGGAGCTCGCTCGCGAGGCCGCGAGGCAAGGCATTGTCCTCCTCAAGAACAACAATGGCTGCCTTCCCCTCGACTCCACCCGCATCAAGTCGTTGGCCGTGATCGGTCCCAATGCTAATGCCACCTTCACCATGATCGGCAACTACGAAGGTTACATAACATTGGATCTTGGAGGTTTCTTCTTGCCTCGTGAGGTTATGTCAACGTGCGTTCGACCACACCGTTTCAGGGACACCGTGCAAGTACACGACTCCTCTGCAAGGCCTTGCGGCGAACGTCAAGACCGTGTATGCGGCAGGGTGCGCCAACGTGGGTTGCACGGGGAACAACCTCCAACTGGACTCGGCGAAGGCGGCCGCGGCCGCCGCGGACGCCACAGTCCTGGTCGTCGGAGCCGACCAGTCGATAGAGAGGGAGAGCTTCGACCGGGTGAGCCTGCTCCTCCCCGGGCAACAGACGACCCTCATCACGGAGGTAGCCAAGGTGGCCAAGGGACCGGTGATCCTCGTCATCATGTCCGGCGGCCCGTTCGACATCTCGTTCGCCAAAACCAACGGCAGTATATCGAGCATCTTGTGGGTGGGGTACCCCGGCGAAGCCGGCGGAGCTGCCATAGCCGACGTCATCTTCGGATACTACAATCCAAGTAAGTTCCTGTGCTCCGACTGCAGAAGATACCAGTCGATCGTGTTCGAAGTTCCATGCATATGCAACACTACGGAGCTTAACGATGACTTGATTGATACGTGCAGGTGGTAGACTGCCTGTTACGTGGTACCCTCAATCCTTCGCAGACTCGGTCCCGATGACTGACATGCGCATGAGGGCGGATCCAGCGACGGGCTACCCCGGCCGCACCTATCGGTTCTACACCGGCGACACCGTCTACGAATTCGGCGACGGCCTCAGCTACACCGACTACACCCACCACCTCGTCAAGGCTCCCCGGCTGGTCTCCATACCCCTCGAAGAAGGCCACTCGTGCAACTCCGAGCAGTGCAAGTCCGTCGACCTCGCCGGAACCGGGTGCAACGACCTGGGATTCGACGTGCACTTGCGGGTGCGGAACTCGGGAAACATAGCGGGGAGCCACACGGTTTTCCTCTTCTCCACTCCGCCGGCGGTGCACGGCGCCCCGAGGAAGCACCTGCTGGGGTTCGAGAAGGTCTTCTTGGGGCCGAAAGCGGCGGGCCTGGTGGTGTTCAAGGTCGACGTTTGCAAGGACCTGAGTGTGGTGGATGAGCTCGGGAACCGGAAGCTGGCGTTGGGGTCTCATGTCCTGCACTTGGGGAGCTTGAAGCACTCACTAAGCTTGAAGGTTTGAGGCTGACGAGAGCTGTCCGGTGGCAATAAGCTGTTCCCCATGGAAGAAGGACCGAGTTGAGATTAGCTTTCACCATTTCTGATTCCTCGAATTGCAAATTTGTAATTTGGAATTAATTTGTACATCTCAACGGGGAAGAGAGATTGATGGAAATTGTCCATTTCTAATCGTGTTAATTGTTATTTTTAGCTAATTGGTAAATCCCAGCGTTTTGAATGCATTAATTTTCCAATTAAGTGAGCATTGAGATGAAATTAAGTTATAAATACGGATTAAACAATATGTAATTTTGTTTATTTAAATCTAAAATTATCTTGCTAATAAAAAAATTGATATTTAGATGATTAGTTTACAAAATACGTTATATGTACTTACCTCGAGCTTATCGGATGCTGATCGTGTTTGCGATATGATTGATCCGACAAACCGATCGGAATTGGATCTCGGAGGCGAATCGAAAACCCTGATCCGATCCGAGTTCAATCCGTTTATACTGCCCTAACCGGTCTCGATCTACCATCTGCTTATCGCTGCTGACCACCGGCGACTCAGATCCGGGGAGGGGGGATCGCAAGGCGATGCAGTTCTTCAGCGGCTCCTCGGCGGTGGACATCAGCCCGTCCCCAGCGGCGCCGCCCGGTACGGCGACTGGGCTCAGCGGGAACAACGCCAACATGCTGTACATCTTTAACCGGAGCGGCGTCTGCCTACTCTACCGCGAGTGGCACCGCCCCCTCCGTACCCTCGACGCCAGCCAGGACCAGAAGCTCATGTTCGGCCTCCTCTTCTCCCTCCGGTCCTTCACCGCCAAGATGGATCCCACTAGGTACGTGCTGAACTTCCCGCTCTTTGGTTGCATGCGTTCGATCGGAGCGGTGAACCCCTCTTTCATTTGGCAGCGTCGACAAGGGAAATCTCGGTGTGCCGCTGTTGCCGGGGCAAGGCTGCTCCTTCTACAGTTTTCGGACCAATACCTACAAGCTGAGCTTCATGGAAAGCCCGTCTGGGATAAAGGTCAGTCGAATTCTCCTTTTTCTTTTTGTAGGAATTGCATGTATTTGTGCTCAAACTGTGTTTACGAATTATTTGGGTTAATTCAAGCAAGATTTAGAGCATCTCATATTGCATTTTGAGTGGACTGGTCTTTAGATCGAGTGATTTGAATGGTTTCCTACTTTGGTAGAATTAGAGACATTTCTTTTATTTTTTATTATGTTATTATTCCTAATGATGTTAGAACCTCATTGTGAGTATAATTGATGAGTGCGAATCATGTTTACAGGTGTTTATTAGGTTGATGGAGATTAAGTCATTGTGAGTTAGTTCTAGAATATCTTTTTATATAGGATTGTTTGCAACAATCAGTTTTATTGTTAAGTTGCTCTATGCTTTAAATTGTATAACTACTGTCTTGCAATGAGACAAATATAGTCATACTATTAAGCTTCTTTGACCATTGATCCACATTCAGTGTATTCTTGTTCCTTCCGATCTTCTATTATTTCTCTTCTATTCTGCTCTATTTGCTAAGAGATAGTAATTCTGCTACATATCTTTTTTTTTATCCTGTCCAATCACCTATAAATTTAATAACAATTGATCCTTAACATTCTTATGTTTTGTCAAGAACAAATACTATATTTTTTTGAGGTACATATTCATCTTATTCCATAGTTTCTCCTGTTTCAGTTTCTGTAGTGTTAATCAGTCTTGGAGTTGGATCCAATTAATCAGCAATTATTTTGACATAATAGTCTAAAGGGGGTTGGATTGGCGATACTTGCTTTGGAATTTTTTTTCCCCCAAGTTTATAAAATTTGCAACCCAATTTCATATACATATCTTCAATTGTGTTACATAGTAATCAATGATGAGCATATTTCAAATCATTTTAGTGTGCTACACACTAACACATTGATTTTGGTAATCAGTATCCCTTCTTCAAGGAATCTTCAAATACTGTCAGGACAATCTTTTAGAAGACTGCACTTTGTTCGTCCTTTCTTGAAGTGCTAGACTGTCATATCTCATTTTTCCCTTCACCCAAGGTTAGCTAACTTAAACTTTGGCTGTTGCTAGTTGTACTAGGCTATTAGCATCGAACATCTTCCCCTTATCCACAAGATTATATGGATCATTTTTTATTTACTCCCCTTTTTCTTGGGTATGGTACTTCTTGAGTTGGTCAGCATTTAAGGATTATCTTTTTACCATGCAATCTGTTTTATTAGCTCTTGGAAATCCATGTCAATATGGTGCTATCTAATTATCAATATTTTCTATTAACAACCAAACAAACTGAGTTTATTTGAGTGCCCCTTCATAGTTCATGCTGAGATTTCGTCATCTGGTAATGCTGTCCAAAATCAATGTACTCTCAAGTTTCTATACAAGTCTGGTTAACAATGAAGATTTTGTCACTGATCAAGGCGAGTTAGGTTCTAAAAATTGCCCTCGTTTCAGTTCAGATATGGATTACCCTCCTCAAGGGAGTTTCATCAAATTCTACCCCTGAAATATTTTGGGAATTAGTGAAGCAACAAACCATTAGTACTTCCTACATTTGCACATAGTCTATTAAAATGGGCCAAATGTTGGTCAAGATTGCAAATCCATTTCATATCTTGAATTTAGAGGAAAAAAAGACAGCCTTTTATAAGGTACAAAATCAAATTTAGGTGTGCATGCTATCCTTTTCTCTTTCTCAGTAATATGTGAGCTAATCCTTATTTGTTCTAGCTAGTTGATTGCTAGTTTCGAATTTCCTCTTTCTTTATATTCTGTTGCTTTTTGGTTGCAACACAGATTACTAATAATTTGTGATGTTCGCCAGTTGTGCTCGCTTTTGCCATCCATATGCCACTCGGTCAATATCATGGGATGGTACATCCTCTATATTAATGTCAAAGAATGTTAGAAAGATTCTAGAATCAATATGAGTGCATACGTTTGACTATTATCCATAGCATGTACCACACACCATAGGTTATCATACAGAAGAATAGAATATATTAAAAGAGATATTGACCTTCATCCATGGAGAAAATGGGGTCACATCCTGCCCAATTTTTTGTTTCCACGATGCAGAATATGATCATCTTTCAACAGCACCAATCCAGAGCAATATAAAAGTCAAAGTAATTTTATTCAAAATGAAAATTTTAAATGTTTTTTATACACAAAAGATCTATTAAGAGATATCTGACAAGTGCTATTAGATTGCAGTAAGAGGCATGAAATGCTAGAAATAGAGCTATTAACTGGCAGTAAAAGGCATGAAATGCTAGAGCTCCTTGTAGGGCTACCTAACGATAAAGAAATGTCTTCTCCACTCAAGCCTCAGGCCTAACACTGTCGGGAGACTCTTTTGAAAAATAAATGTAAAATAAAAAGTAACATATCAGCAAGCATAATGAGTAAGAACCTCCTAAAAATAAACATATGTAATTATCATTATCAAAATAAGGCAACATAATCATAAATTAATTATCATTCAAGGTCGATCATATAACATTTCATATCACAGTTTGCTGTGGTGTCTATTGGTGCACTCTCCCAACGGATGAAGTACCCATAAGTTAGATCCTTATCCTTCCGACAACAGTGGAATGGTTCATTTATCTACTAGTACTGGTTTGTCTGCTCATTTGCAGTTGTCAAATGATGTTCTCAATCATCATGGGTCGGATCATTATTTTTAATTTCAATTATTGATCAAACTTAGAATTTGTCTACAATTTTCAAAATTAATAGCAAAATTTTCAATTAAAAACTTTTAAATTCCTTAAATCAGAGAACCCACTAGTCCCCTGGATTGGCTTAAACCATCACAGAAATAGTTTGATTCAACTCCATCGGTGAAGGTAAGAATTGATATTATACTCATTCAATTACCAATGGGCGCAGTACTCAGATCTGTTCATGACTGTCTGACATCCCTAGCCAAGATTTTTTTTAAGAAAAGCTAATAAAGTCTGAGAATTTGTTCTTTATGTTTAAGGTGTTAGGCTAATGATTACTGTTTGATGTTGAGAAACATACAAAATTTACACATGATTTTGAATTATGTGGATGTTAATGTCCTTATTCATGAAAATGATTCTTTCAATTTATGTTATGAGGGCATAGTCATGATTCAATTATTCTTTGTTTCGTGGTTTTAACACTAGAAATTAGCATATGGCTTTGTGTTTGTTACTTTTCAAAATGTAACCAAGTCCACTTGCCGTGTGAGGACCTGAATGCCACAAAATTGGAATCCATAATAAATCATTGGTGTCCAAGAGTCGTTTTGAGTGATATCGCTTGGTACAGGCGATATATACCAGTACGTAGACTGCCCGCTACGAGGCAGTACTGTCAATTGGGGTTGTTTCTGCCCCGTTACTGTTCGATATCGGTTGGTAATAGTCAATTTCGATCATCGTCGCCCGTTATCGAGTGGTATTAGCCGAGGAAGAAGAGGGAGAACCTAGAGATCCGACGTCACTCTGCCTCGTTGAGATGTCGCCTCCTCCCCGTCTAAGGCATCACCGAGGCTTCGTGGGGAAGAAATGGGGCAACGTCGTCCTTTTTTTCTTTCTTTTTAATTTTCTTTATATATATATATATATCAAGGTTTGACATACCGGTCCATACCGGTGTAACGAGATCATTCGGTACCGGTACCGGCCGGTACGCACAGTGCGTACCACTCAATACATTAAAATATATATAATATTATATTTATATTATATTATATAATATAAAATAATAATATATTAAAAAAGGGGTGACGTCGATCTTTCTCCCCATGCGGGGAGACGTTCCGCCTCCTCGCGCGGAGAAAAATCGCCGACGGGCGAGGGCGGCGACGGTGCACGGGCGAGGACGATATGGGGAAAGGAGGTACTTCTTTCTTCTTCTTCTCCTCTTCTTCTTTATTCTTTCTTCTTTTCCCTCAATCGATCGCCGTTGGTTGATTTCTCCCTCAATCGACCGTCAACGATCAATTTCTCCCTCAATCGGTTGCTGACGGTCGAAATCGATCGTCGACAGTCGATTTTGGCGGTACCACCGGGTAGCGGGCGGTCTACGTACCGGTAACTTGATGGACCGGTACGTACCGCTCATACCGGGCGGTACAGATTAAAATTGCATTCCTTGATATACATATATTGAAAGGTACGTTTTGGCATATCGCTTGGTATACTCGTACCATACCATACTGAGCTAAGCTCGGTACCCTGGTACGGTACAAGATGACAAACCTTGGCCTCTATATTACTGTACTTCATCTATTTACTGAAGGTTTTATAAAAAGTGCTTAGTACTTTTATAACAATATCATCATCTAGCTATGAAGTTAATTTAGATTGTGGATACATAAGCTAATTTTTTTCTTTGAGGATCAATGATTGAAGTGTCTTGTTCAGCTAGAACTATTTTTTTCAAAGATCATGAATGTGCATTTTAACTTTTTTGATACTGCTTTGACTAAGCATCATTATTGGTGCAACAATGTTGCATTAACCTTCTTTCTTTATGCAGCTTATTTTGATCACACATCCAAACACCAGTGACCATCAAGAGTCTCTGAAACACATGTACAATCTTTACGTGGAATATGTTGTAAAGAATCCTCTCTATGTTCCTGGTACTCCAATCAAGTATGACTCCTTTTCTTGCATTCTAAGAGCCACTTTTTTAAAATATATAAACAGCTGCAAATTGATATTTTTTGAAACCTGAAGGTGCCTTTATGGGGTTAATGGTTTAATATTAATAGCATGACAACTATATAAGTTTTCAATTTTTTTGTACAATGAAAAGTGACAAAACAATTAATTTTACTTGATGCTGATGAATACGCTGTGGTAACTTTTTTAAGCAGACACATTTTTCTACTGAGTGTTCCACCTTCTATGGCATCAGCAATGGACATGTACACCAAATGTCTATCAAGTGCAGGCTTGATTGCATATTCATAGTTTCCACTTGAGTTTAGGTTCCAAGCTAATTCATTTGATGATTGCTAATGTTGTTCTTACAATTCTTTAAAGCCCTTTTGAAAATGGTGTATGAGCTCAAATTGGATAAGTCAATGTTTAGACATGCATATGCCAAAGATTTGTTGCTTCATCTGAAAGATGTTATGAAGCTGTGACTGGTCTTAAATGCGCTTTCAATCTATAGTGTTTAGAATGTTGCAAATCTGAAAGATTTTGCTGGCATACATGCATTATGGTTTCTAATGACAATTTACGCAATGCATAATCTAGTTAAGTTATGCATTCTTTTCTATCAGTTGAACCATCTGCAAAATGCCTGCAAATAGTGACACTGGCATTTATCATCACATCCACATTTATTGTCTATGGGTCAACCAGCCGTACCCTTCTAAATGCTAAATTTGTTCCAAACATTAAATCTATTTTTACATAATGTTATAATACATAATATGTTATACAAGATCAATCTAAATTTCAATTTTCTTTTTTCAATGTGGTGCAAGCAGCATTGATCCAACCGAGCATGAGCTGAGGTATTTTATTCCTGATTTATTGTTCACAGTATTAGGTAGATCAGTAGATGCATCAGCTGAGGCAATTATCTCTACCATTGTAAACAAATACACAAGTTATACTTTTAGATTCTCCTGAATGCTATCTCATAATATAAAATGACAATCAGGCTTCCTCTTTTCATTCAGGATCATTATTCTATATCTCAGAAAGTACTATGATGAGTTTCCATTGAAATTCTTATTCTGCTTGCTGGTTTTGCTTTAATTGATATAGCTCCTTGTCAAGCCTAAGGACGTCTGCTTAATTTTGTAGGTCTGAACTCTTCAATACCAATCTGGACCAATATGTGAAAACACTGATCTAGCCTGCTGTGGCAATTTGGATGTGGAATGGTCAGTATGTTAATTAATCCATCTGAATTTTTACAAACTTCCCGTGCTTTTTTGAAATGATATCATTGAATGCACTAGACATCTTTTTGTCATGCAAGGCTCCTATTGTTGGTGTGACTGATGCACTTCTTTGTTTCTTTAAATACTTGGCATTCTTGCTGTGTAAAGATGGTAGAATACAATCTCAAGATGTTCTCTGTAAGTTCATTGTTTCAAGATCAGTAGTTAATGTTGTTGTGACTGGTCATATATTTGATAATGACCCGGCTAAGTGGAAGCTAAATTTGGATGACAGATTGCACAAGATTTTCTTGATGAGAGGAACCAAATTGTTTATATCACAAGGTACATTTCTGCTGATCGCTGTTGTGAGTAGGTGTGGGAGATGAAGAATGTTTGGTCCTTTTTTAAAAAGAAGATAAAAATAATTAATCAACTGGTACTGCAGCATTCCCAAAAGATATATGGATCCATGAGTAGATCCTGTTCATGAATAACGAAAATGTGCAAAAGTTCTCTTTGCTTATCATTATAAGTCTGTCTTTTACCTATGATATTGCCACGCCCTTTGGCGACATCTATTAATTCGAATTATTCTTCCATTTGTATGTTTTCAGCTATGCCCTTAATAACCAAGCAAGTGTTTTTCCTTATGTAGATCTTACTTCAATAGGAATTTGATGGGTCGATAGGTACTCCACATATTAGTTGATGTTAAACAGTCAGTGGATATTATTTTTTTGTTGGATCTTTTATATGGCTCGATAGATAATTTGATAAGCCAATAATTTTTTTGAGATGAGGAGATACAAGATAGGACATTACTAGACTCAAGCACAATATGAATAACTTTAATTTATTTTATTAACCAAATTATGATGAAATATTCTATTAGTGACATTAAGGTTCCAATATCTCTTATAAGATAAGACACATGGCTTCAATGCTTCGTAATTAAGGAAGTGGGTTACCAGATAAGTCAGCACTTAATGGCAGAGAAGAATATTATGACCGAAACCCATAAGATTTTAGAAAAAAACAATTACAGCTGTTAAGAATGGGTGAATGCATCTGGCATTGATCGAATATTTAGAAAGTGTAGTATCACTTATTCTGAAAGGAACAAACCCTTCTCCAACTAAATCTATCTTCTTCAAATGGAGAAGAACCCTCTAAAAAGAAAGCCTTACTATACTTTCCTCTAACATCCAAGGTTTTTATGTGCAATGTATCTCGCAAAAACCAAAAAAGACAAAAAACAAAAGACCTTACTATACTTTCTCTGAATGTTCTATAAAGCTTTCTTAGAGCATAAGAATATTCTGCTAGTTGATCAAGGCTTCTGTGGCCTTTGTTCTTCACTGTACTTTTATAAATGTAAAAGGAAAGCTTCAGGCTTGGGCGTTCACTCCAATTATATATATATAATTGGAGTATCTTGGTCGATCTACTCCTCAAGGCCTTCTTGAAAATAAAATTGGTTTTTGTATTATTTTGAAGTAAATGCTTTCTGCAACGAAAATTTCCAGAATAAAAGGCAATGAGCATCATTTTCTCTGTCATTTTGCTTCATATTTACCTACATGTAGGAAATGATTGGAGAGTGATGGTAGCATGAGACGTTTTGGTGTTTATTAGTCTCTTTATCAGCACTACGTTGATCGCGAGGTCTCTTCTTTTAACATCCAGCCGTTTTATCAACAATTAATTGTATTTTAATATCGAAGAATTGGTTTATATATATATATATATATATATATATATATATATAAATGTTTATACACACATGTAGAGCTAAAAAAGCCTGTCTAAAACCATTATATGGGATTTAAGAATTATGTGGCTCGATCGAACCGGGACTAGTTCGGTCGGACCGGTTCGAGACGGAAGTTTCAAGATTTCTTCTGAATCGGCGTGTGGGAGACGCACCGATTCCACGCCGTACACTTCTCGACGGATCAGACGGCCTCCATCAACATCAAGATGGAGATCGTACGGCTCCGATTCGTCATAGAACCCGGCCGTCACACACCTACCTATAAAATAGACTCTCCGCTCTTTAACCCTCTTTCCTGTTCTCTCCCACCTTCAAATTTTGGATAGAGACCGCGTTCGTCCGACGCTCTCAGATCTCTCTCTCTCTCTCACTTCGGCGTCCCCTTTCCCCATTCTCCTCCAACCCTGACTCCAACCCTTCTCTTCATCAAGACCCTCAGCTTCCGCGATCGGAGATGAGGAAGCCGAGGGCATCGTTGGCGTCGAAGAAGAGGAAGGCTTTGGCCGCCGCAGGGAGGGAGGAAGAGGGCAGCAGCAGCGGCGGGAGCAAGTCGCCGGAGGAGCTCCAGAAGGAGTCGAACAAGGGTGCCGCCAGAGGGAAGAGGGTCAAGGCGGCCAAACCCAAACCGGAGACCGAGTATCTCCCCGAGAAGAGGAACATGGTTCGATTCGGCGCCCTTTTCTTTCTTTTAATCGTGTTTTCTCTGCATGCCCCTAGTTCTTTATTTGGGGTTTTCATGCCTGTTTTGAAGTGTTATTGATTTCGTGTTGATTAATGCCCCTATTTGGATTTCTTATGGTCAACCCGTGTCAAATTTGCCTAATTTGCCTCTTTTAGGTTTTCTGTTCTGCCAAGTTATTCATGTTGGTGGTTAGATTGGCAGAAATTGCTCTACTAGTTAATGTGTACAACCTCCAACTGAATATTAACTCCTAATATGCTTGATGACGATATCCCTCTATTGTGTTGTAAAACCATGATTGAAACAAGTAACCTCGTTTATTTTCTTACTAACTAACTAATAGATATTATGCAACAATACCAGGACGTTAATAATTCCTTCTGTATGCAGGAAGATCTTTGGCAAGCAGCTTTTCCGGTTGGAACTGAGGTTTGTTTTACTTTAAGCTAAGCTACACGGAGATTTCATTTAATGGGATCAATCACATTTGTACATTGGATAAACATTGTTGTGAAAATATACATCGTTTGCTACACTGATTTTGATTTATCACTTCTGTTATATGACGTTTTGAGTTCTCGGGTGTATTTGCTTATGTCAGTGGGATAACATGGATAAAATTCGTGAAATCAATTGGGACTTTTCCAATTTAGAGGTGTGTGCTTGTCTATCTTTTTTTCCCTCTCTGCCTAATACAAGATAGTGGACTGATGACAAAAGTCAATTTTCCTTTGTGGTGTAAAGAATGCCTTCGAGGAGGGAGGAGAGCTTTATGGAAAGACAGTCTACATGTTTGGCAGCACCGAGGGTAAGTTTTTTTTGGTTATGTCATGTGAGATTTATTAGGTTGTGTGCATATTCCCTTTCTATCAGTTCTAAGTTTCGAATAATTGTTGTATGATCTATTTACTGAAACCTTCAATTATCTTGCTTATCTTTTGTGCTTCTAGTTTGTGCTTGTTTTTATGTTTTGCACCCATGGTCTCATACGTTTGGGTGATACAATTATTCAATTCTTTTTTGGTTATGTCATGTGAGATTTATTAGGTTGCGTGCACATTCTTTTTCTATCAGTTCTAAGTTTCGAATAATTGTTGTATGATCTATTTACTGAAACCTTCAATTATCTTGCTTATCTTTTGTGCTTGTAGTTTGTGCTTGTTTTTATGTTTTGCACCCATGGTCTCGTACGTTTGGGTGATACAATTATTCAATTCTTTTCATTTGACTAGTGTACTTCTTTTTTCCTTGGTTTTGCAGCTCAAATGTTGGCTGTAAATGGTGAAGAGAAGGTTGTGCTTATCCCCATTGTGGTGGCAGTAAGTTGCTTTATAATTTAAACTGTATTATTGTCATTTTAATGCTTAGTACTCTGAGATCTTTTTTATCTACTTTTAGGGCCACATTGCAAATATATTTTGTGAATTTTTTTTTATCTATCTACTTAATTTTAAAAGTACAAAGAAGTGAAAATGTTACTACTAAATTGGCAGAATGCAAGGACTGCCCTTATCTGGAGTAAAACTATTTAGCAAATGAAAAAAAGACCTAATGGAATGCTGAAGCTAGTCCATGTTGCTCTTCTTGAAGTGTTAGCTATACTTGTCCAACAACCTATATATATGCATGAATTGGGGGTCAAAGACAATTGTTATTGTGTGGGAAATAGGTGTTGGGCAGCAAGGACATAGTAGATAATGGACTAAAAAATATAGTCTGGACGGTGAAAGAATAGGATAAGAAATTGTGTTTCTGCAGTGGGATGTACTCGAGAGATTTGCTGTATTGTTTGTAGAAGGATAATATACGGTTGGAAAGATGGGATAAAGAAGAGAGTGAATGATAAAAGAAAATTGATATTTAAGTGTCCTACATCCTATGAAGTTGCATTTTGATGTAAAGGTAAGATAGCTGCATATTAGGAATATCTTGTTTCATTCATCATCATTCATTCATCATTACATAGCCTTTTTGAAAATACAATCAGAAAAAAAGGAAAATAAATTATATCAGGAAGGCCAAAGGAATTTCATAATTTCTGATTGACCCTCATAATTGTGCCAAATACATCTTGATATAGACATTTTTTCTGTAACCAATTCACTGCTATTCATTAGAAACAGTGGGATTAGCTTGGATTAATTTGGATCAATGGGGATCAAATGTTTCTTAATCCAAGATTACCCTTCCATGAAAATTTTTGTTCCAGGTTGTTTAATGTTGGTCTCAATCTTGATTGGCTGATCTTTGGAACCATGCTGCTAGTTATATATTGATGCTTCATCTATTTGGTTCATGGTAGTAGGAATCTGTAATGGTAACTTACACCTGAGGTTGCTTTCTCTATTGCCCAAGCATCATGTCACATGTGACTTTTTGTTCATTATGAGATCAGTGAATATTGTAACTTTACCAATTTTGAATACTAATTTCAGTTATATTATTAAGTTTGTTGTGTTAAGCCATTAACATGTTAGTTAATTCTTCTTCAATTTCTTGTACAGGTGGTTTCTCCAATTCCACCGTCTGATCAGATTGGTATAAAATCTGTGCAAAGAGAGAAAGAAGAAATATTACCAATGAAGACAATGAAAATGGCATGGATTCCATACATTCCTCTTGAAGATCGGTATGTGCTATTTGTGATTTAATTTATTTATTTCCAAGCTGCTTATATTTAGCATCTTATGGAAGTAAAATGTTTGAGATACTTTTGGTTTTTTTTTTTCCAGTCAAAGTCAAGTTGATAGGTTGAAGACTCAAATATTTACCATGGGTTGCACCCAGAGAAGGTATTTCAGTTATTTAATTATTTTTTTAGGATTTTCGTTATGCTTGTGTCAATTGAGATACTAATTTGGAATGTTTTGTTTGTGCAATGTGTGTGCATAGATAGAAAATTCTGTGAGTTGTTCCTTTTGTTGATTGATTGGCATTATATTGATCTAGCAAGCATAGCAATACAATGATGACATTTTTCTTTAATGTCATTACACGTCAACAATCAATCTTATAAACTAAGGTCTTCAGATAGAAGGTTGGTTGACAAATATTTTATTGCCATTTTCGCACTTAGGTCACCTTTGCTTTGGTTGCAAAGGGCCAATTATTGGGACATGGTTATAGATCTTGCATGTGCCACCACACATCTTTTTGATGTTATTTTCAGTTATGCTTATCAAATGCTTGCTTTGTTAATTTTTCAGTGATATTGACAGCAAGGTTTTATAAGTTGATTTCAGTACCCATCGGATTAGTATGGTACTAGTATACTGGAGAGAATCTCGATTATCACTGGGTATTACTGAACGAAGTTATAAAAATAAAAATGAATCGTATGTGTTGGTATTGAAATATATGTAAAAAATGCTTGTTTGAACCTATATTTAGATACTGATCATTATTTAAAACCTTCTCAAGCAAAACAGGTTGGTATATCACTCGGTATACTACTGTTTTATTGGTCAATGTTGATGCTGGTTTTGGATCAGAATTCTAAAGAAGCTTACTATTCACAGTCCTCTTTTTACTATTGATAATCTCCTCACTATTGGGAACCCCTAAAAAATAATAAAATATTATTTTACTATTTACAATCCTAATATTACTGATTTTATCCTTTTTTCTTTTTTTGTTTCTTCCCCACAACCCCTTATTTCATTCTTGTTGCCAACGTTGCTCATTGTCATCGTCGATGCTGCTCGATGTCATCCAACCTCGCTCGCCGCCCCCTCAATGCCGTCCTCTGTATAAGGGGAAGAGGAGGAATAATTAGAAGTGGAGAGGATGATGAAGAAGAAGAAGAGGATGAGGAAGATATGAATAAGGTATTTGTATCCATTTGCAAATGGGTAGTCTAGAAATATTAAAAAAAATTAAGTGGGATTGTACATAGTAAAAAAGGATTTCAAATAGTAATATCCATTTTAAATCTTGAAATAAAGTATATAAATAAACATATAGGGCACTAAGGAGAGACTAACTATTCAAGCTCAAGGCTCAAATCTCCATAAAAGCATAAGCCAAGCAAATCCCACATAGGAGCATAACCTGTTTAGTGAACTTGACATTAGATATGCTTTCATGTGTGGTTTCTTGCCACCAGGTCCAGCTTATGAGTTAATCTACACGTGAAAGTTGAATAGGCATGAGTTTGGTTTTGCTAATCTGTCCCAATCTCAAGTTGTTCTTAGATCTTTTCAACTGAAGCCTTTCTAGAATGCCTTATATAATTTAATAACACTAAGTTTAAACTCAAGAATAACATCTAAGATAAAAAAGCTATAAGGCCTCACCTCGTGATTATCAAAATTTCATAGTAATTTAAAAATCACTAGGCGCAAAAAGACCCCAAGGTCCCAAAATGCTCGAGGTGTTCGCCCAAGCGAAGCAAGGCGATTTGAATATTATATAATATAATTATTTAAATAAAAATATGATATTAAATTAAAAGGCTACTGTTAACAATAGTTAGAGGAGGAGAAAAGGGGAGAAAATCTAGTATTAATAGTACATTATTTATTGGTAATAATAGCTAGAAGGGGAGCATAGAACCCTTCACAATAAAGGGATAAAAGGTCATCAACAGTGGAAAGTGGGAAGAGAAGCAATGGTGAGAAATTGGTAGCAGCAACGGCGAAGGATTAGTCTAATACAGCCGTGATAGCACTGCAAACGACAGTGGCGGAAGTTGCAGACAACAACGTTAGCAAGCAGCAGCGGAAGTTGAGGAGACTTAGTTGGCGACTTAGCAAGACTCGATTCGTTGCGTCTGTGGCGGTGGCAAAGGGAGAAAGCGCACACTAGGGTTGGGAGTTGGGGTCGTGTGTAGCTTTTGAGGTAACTACGTGCGTTAGTTGGTTCAATCTAACCAACTAATGCACATTTGATTGAACCAAACTTAAAAAGTTTGGTTCGGTTGTCTTATATCAACCGGGTGCTCGCCCGAAGTGTCCAGCGTCTGGGATTGGGTGAGCACCTAGGTGGTGTCTCATTGAAGCGTGTCGCCTGGTCCTCATATAAGGCCCTCGAGCCTTGCCTTGCCTCGCCTCGCCTCGCTCGAGCGCCTAGGTGAGCGCCCAAGCGCCTTTTTAAATCACTGATATTCCAAGACAATCCATGCCAGTAGTGTATTATTTGGATCAGCCTCTGTTAAATTGCAGCACTATAAGATATCTTCGGCATGACAAAGATGCTCTATGTTGATACAGTGTACATATGAACATAAATCATCAGCTAAATTCATGGTTAAAGTTATTCTAAATTGTGGAATTTAGGTTCCTGTGGTTCATTCTGCATCTATTAAGCTTCATATCATGTAGCAATCATAGTTATACTGATGAATATTTTTACAATCCTGTACTTTAAAGTTTAAACTTACAAGTGGACTCTGTATTTTGGCTCTTCAAGACTTGTCACTTGTTTCTTTGATAGTCTCTTGCAATTTTCATTTTCTTCTTGATTTTGATCTAGGCAATAGAGGGATTTTCTATGTTGATAATTTAAATCTTCTGCCTTCCTGGTTTCAGTTTAAGCTTATGTAACCATGGTCCCTTGTACAGCCTTCTCCTTGGACTTATCTAAGGAAAAAATTAAAAAGAAAAACAGAGACACTACCATCCTTACAGGGTAAAACAAAAGAAAAATACTTTGTTGTTGAAATTGGAAATGAATATATTTCTAGATCTCATTGGTCCCTTGTACATTGTTTATTCTTGTGGTTTCTTCCCTTTCTCTTATATATTTCTTTTCATTTTTTCTTGTTGTCCTGATACATTTTTTCAAGGATCTTCATATTTCAAATGATTGCGAGAATGAGACTTGGTTGACTACTATGCATAGGAGACATCATTGAAGTTTTCTAGTTTAGGATTCCTTGGAAATACAAGGTATCAACTTTCAGTGATTCTATTGGAGACAATATGTTGGCCTTGATCTTTGATCGATGGGTGTCCGGCTATGCCCTAATTGCTCATTTTTACTTGGGTCTGAAATCAATTTGCTATCTCACAAGGTTTATTTACCTGATTCTGTAACTTATTTGATGTCCTATATGTTTTAGATACATTGCTCTTACTGACAATCATACTTTCAGAAAAAAATATATTTTAAGCTAAATTTCATTATGCAGATCTGCTTTAAGGCATCTGAAAGTTGAGCGTGTCAAGCAATATGACTACTGCCTTCCTTGTAAGTCTAATTTGCTTTCTCTGACCTTAATTTTGGTTGCTTCTATTTTTAGATTCTATTGAACTCGAAGTTGGTTTCTATTCAATTTATATTTGTGTACTGCTATAACTCATTTCTTAATGTTGATATTTTAGCCCTTCTTATGGTGACTATCTAAATGTCAACGTGTCACCATTTGTAAAAACTGAATAAACAATCATTGTCAAGAATAAAATTCCCATGTTTTCTATTTTTTGTTAAAGCATGTATGCTGCAGTATAACAAGATGCCCAAAGCTGCAGTATAACAAGATGCCCAAATGCTTCCATTTTCCAACCTAATGTCGATTGTCACTAGATGATGGCCATGTAAATTGAATGTGATGTTGCACACAGATTGAGGATCAGACATTGCACTTGCAGCCTCAAAGTTGATCAGCTGAAGGCATAAATTTGGATTTTTGGAACAATACAAAGTTCCTGGTTAGATTGATTACATGACCTAGAGGACTTCATGTTTTGTTTAATTTTTACCATGTGATGAATGTTTTGAAGCACAAAAGTTATAAGCAGGTGGTTACTTATTGTGCAAATGTGATGTCCAGGTGCATATGTGGTATGGATTCTAATTAGCACAATATAGCTATTCAAAATTATAAAAGTATAAACTGAAGCTTAAGATTTTCCTGTTCATTTTTTAGCTCCTTCAAACCCCAAATAAACCATGCATCTTATGTTCTACTCTTGTTTGGTCTTTGGCAATAACCTAAAAACTTTTCATGACTTGGATATTCCAGTTTTTACTTATTCTTTCTTATTCATCCTTGTTTCTAGATCCTATTGAGATGGGTTTTCCTTTGATTCATGATATTTACATGTTTTCTTTTTAGAACTTTATTTAGTGACACTCTTAGAATCGAGATATTGTAACTTTATGACTTCGTAGATTTTTTAATTCCATATTGTTTCTAACTGAAGTTCCTGCTGAACTTTCATTTGTTTTATAGATCTTCAGTCACTTAAAGCTGATGAAGATGAGGATGATACAGTTGTTAACATAATGTTTCCTCTAGAACCTCCGGTAAGCTAATGTTAGCAATGCCTTTTTTCCCTGTGATTATTTATGATCGATAATAAGATTCATTAATTCTGAACAGTCTTTGTATTTTGAGTAGTATTTCTAAACAATCTTGAGCTTTTGCATTTCTCATTAGTTTTCTTCCAATAAAATTTTAGCCTGACATACCCTATTTTCACTTGATCTATATTGGATTTCCTATTTAGTATGACTCCATTGAATCAGTTTGATCCATTCATAATAGAATGATTCCACAGTTGTTTTGCCCTAGTGTGGGAATGGGTTGGGTCAGGTCAAACCACCAGCCAGTGGGATAAACCCAAGAGTTGTTCACCTTGCCCAACCCAAATGGCTAAACCATTGAATCATCTGTTATCAGTTCTGTTTATAATGTGATTCTATTTACAATATTCTCACATAATCCAGTAATGTATACTATGCAACATGCAATACACCAAGGATGCAAGAATTCTTCACTGTTAGGATAAATAAGATCAGCTTCTCTTCGTTGTTGAGACAATATAGTAGATTTATCAAACAGAGCACTTTGATTAATTCAACGATGACTTGAGAAAAAAGAGGCGCAGTGTATGTTAACAAGAGGTGATAAATGGATAGAAGAAAAAAATGAGGATAGGAATGATGATGAAAAATCTAACCATAAGAGGGGGTAAAACAAGACGATGATGTGCTGAGGCATGATGATTGATGTCAGTGTCTTCACCACAATGAGAGAAAACCAACCTACAACAGTGGAGGGCTAGACTGGATGAGAAAGGATAATGGCATGTTGATCTGTTAGGGTACCTATGGGTTGATAGAAAATTGACAATCTCTGAAATTTGCAAATTTATAAACCGAGTGTGTTCTTGCAATCTGGGGGTTTTGGAGGGTCCAGTGTATGTGTGTCATGAGAATGGCATGGCTCCAAGTATGCATGTGATGAGAATGGCATGGCTCCAAGTGATCGGGGAACTCTAACAGGAATTGGCCATGAACTGTACATTAAAAAGTGAGTCGAGTGTTTGGGCCAGTTCCACACCATGACATGAATCTGACCAGTGCAAATTTGTCAAGGGTGATACTCAAAATTGGCCCTTGGACCTGATGGGTTGTTTAAAACAGGTGGTGATAGGTCCTGGTTGGTTTGGGTTGACCCGACATGTTCAAGTTAAGATTCACACCCTACTGCATCATGCTCGTACAACTTGGTGGATCTTTATTCGGGGTAGGCTTTGTAGATCTTCTACTGCATATATATATGTACATACATATGTATGTATATATATATATATATATATATATATATATATATATATATATATATATATATATATATATATATATATATATGTGTGTGTGTGTGTGTGTGTGTGTATATATATATGCACATTTGTAATGTATTAATGATTGTGTCAGTAATCACTGAACTTATCATCTCATAAGCTTTCTTATGGTGGAGAATCTCTATTTTACAGATTGTCTGTGATTTTGATTGGGAAATGGACGACCTTGAGGTGCAAATCTGTCTGTTTGGTTATGCAATTTTGATTATGTTGATTGGATATCCCTGACTTTCTTGATACTTGTTCATAACTCTAAATCTTGGATTTCAATTTTCAGGAGTTCACTGACAGTCTCATTTCGGAGGAGACATTGTCAGAGGATAAGAAAGACGAATTTAAGGTAATACAACAAATAATAAGTACTGTTTTTTTTTTTTAATTTCTTTTACTGGTAGCTGATGGGCCTTTGTTATGAAAGATATATTTGATTTACTTTAATCCTGATATGAGAAGTCCATTATTAATCTTATTTATGAGTTTTGTGGTGGTTGTATCAGGAATATGTTAAGGAGCAGGTTAGAGAAAGGAGAAAAGCACAACGACAGGTATATTCTAAAAAATTGCACTTTTTTCTGACTTAGTCACATGTTGGTGATTATATATGCTGGGCACACTATCACTGCAGGCAAAGGAAGCCAGGAAGAAAGCTATAGAGGACATGGATCCAAAGACAAAAGCCGCTTTCGAGAATATGAAGTTCTATAAATTTTACCCGGTTCAGACACCAGACACACCTGACATTAGCAAAGTAAAGGTATGTGTCTAGTGCGTTTCTAATTTGTCTGCCTCTCATCTGCCTATGATATTTATTTACATTGTGGTCTTTCTCCTGGCTACACCCCTGTGCTATAAATGTTTGTACTTGTATTAATTAACTGATGATCTGTGTTTACTGAAATAATCTTTATTCTGATTGATAATGGCCCCTCCCTTTTTTTTACTAGTCTAAATTAAAAGGCTCCTTCATCTCACACTGAATTTGGATCAACACTGGTGGTAATATGCAGGTGGCATATATAAACAGGTACTATGGGAAGGCTCATTTTGTGAGATAGACTCAGTCTCCAAATTTCAACTGTCAGACCTTACAAAACAACAGGGCTTATAGTTTGAGCCGGTATTGTTTCTTAAGATCAATGCTGGTTTGCACCGAGGAAACTATAAGGTCCAGTCCTCAACTACTACTACATTGAGTGAGGATATATTGTAAGTTCAGGATGTTAGTTGAAGTTTTGTTTGATTACTGTGGCGGTGGAAATGTTTTGTTTTTGGTTCAGCAGAAAGTGGTAGGAACAAAAGAACAGCAAGTGGTGGTATAATGTTGATATAGATGGAGAGAACCTTTTGTATTATTGTGGGAGTACTAAAGCTAACGCCCAGTCTTTTTTTTTTTTTTTTTGTCATTTAAAAACTTTCCTTGTCAACATATAGATTTTTGATTGATATTGTTTGTGCGTTCATTAATTTGTAACATTTATATAATTAATTGGGGTTGAAACAAAAGTGTGGTGCAGGGCGATGGTATAGTTGAAGTGGGGTGGCCGAAAAGCGCCGACGATACCTCGGCTCTGCTGAAGCCTCGCCCTGCGTTTGCCCAAAGTAAGCTCTCTTCAGTTTGACAAGAATAAAATGTTTTGTTAAGTAGTGACCATTTTATAACTTTTTTGACTTCATCCTGATCATCTATCTCCTGGCACCCCCTCAATATGTTCTCCCCATTTGATTTCCTCTATGAAGGGAAATCACCGCCTTCTCTCTCTCTTTCTCTTTCTTCTCTCTCTAAATTTTCAAAAAAACAAAAAAACAAAAAAATTGCTAGTAGACAAAAGTCTTTTGAGATAGATATTCACACAATATTGACTGCATCAACTTAGGCATATTCATTCGCTGGACGTTTATATAGTATATATAACCTCAGATGTGTACAAAGCCACCACCAGTCTGTTTTAAACTGCAACACTATAGAAACATAAAGTGGCAGTATATACCGTTTATCCCTAATAAGAGTTAGTTAAAAAAAAAAAAAAGGATTATGGAACCATCTGATAAATCATGAATAATCTGACTTGAGATCGGAGTCTTTAGATGCGAACAAGTTGGGGTATGAGAGATATGCTTCATCCTCACTGACAGGTGAGCTTTGAGGTTCATGCGAATCCCATATCTGCTCCAGTCCATAGTCGGTACTTTTCTCATTATTATTGCAGAAAGAAGACTGTTGATCATGGAAGATCGGATTTGCTAAATCCGTTTGTTCCTCAAAGCCTTGGCCATGAGATTCATTTCCACCACCACTTTCTGATTTTGTGAGGAGATCAGTAATTCTAACCTGAGCAAGGTTTGCAGCTGCTCTCGCTGCAATAGCTGCACGTTCTGCGGTTTCAGCTGCAGACTGGGCTGCAGCTAACACATCCTGCAAGTCCACATCTACCTCACATTTTGCCCGGGAAGAGAAGGATGGCTGAGAGGAAGCTGGTTCATTTTGAGCCTGATGGTCTGGAAAAGAAGACAACGGTGGTGGAGGAGGAGGAGGAGGAAGAACATATTCACTTCGATTTGGAGACGGTGAGATTGAAGATGATGGTGGTGATGGGGAGGGGGCAGGCTGACTAGTAGAAGAGAGCCATGTAGTAGTAGGATCAGAGAACTCATTTTGCTTTGGAGGGGCAGAAAAAGAAGAAAGAGGTGGGGGGCTAACAAATGGGATGAATTGTTTGTTTGCCGCGATAACAGCATTGGATTGATTTGGTGAGGAAGTAGGATCAGAGAACTCACTTACTGCAGGTTCCACAGGAGGAACTTGTGGCATGTCCTCACTTGAAATAGACTTGGTAATCGCAGGACGACCGAATCCAAGTTGATGGGCAGAAGGTGGTTCACTTGAGACATTCCCTAAGGCTGATGGGAAATCTATAGTTGCCCGAACCGGATCCTTTGGAACTTGAGGAAGATCCAAGGAATCTGAATCTGCATCCAAACCATTGTCTGTACGGTCGGAAGATAATACATCATCGTGTTCGTCATGTTTCTGTGGTGGAAGAGGCAATGATGATCCATTTGTGACATGGTTTGGTCCATTCTGAGGCAAAAAAAAAGAAAAAAAAGAGTATGATATTAGATGATGATGAAGAATATGAATCAACCATAGAGTATAATGGCTTCGACCGACCAATAAATCCTCGTGCGGCTTGCTTAACTCGCTTTCGGTCGCAGACGGATCCCAATCCAACTCATGTTGCTCGGCAATTTCCTTTAACAACTTCAGTTTTGTTTCAACTGAAGGAACCCGAACTGACATCAGTTCAATTACCTACAATAAACAAGAATGTATCAAAAGGAATGTCGCACTAGTTCTATCATTTTTGCCTCCCCAACCTTTTGTCTATAGAGGAATGGGTCCAATAGAATCCAGCAACTAATGCTTGGTTGTTAATGTTCAGAATCCAGCTACTAATTATTTTGGTTGTCAATGTTACCTGGCGATTAACTCCACAATCTGGCAAGAGATAAGTTGCTGCTGTCACAAATTCCTTGCCATATTTGGCAGCAAATAACATTTGCACCTGCTGCAGTTCAGGCAGGTCCACACATCTCGGTGCAGCAAAACAAATAGTGGAAATTGCTTCTTTCAAGTCCAAAGGACATTCCCTGAAAAATTGCAGTACAGAACTCTTAGCCTCAGGAAAGGGCTGATAGTTGGGGTCTTAAATCTAAGACTGTAGGATAAGGCAAGTCATACACACACTCGAGGGGAATATACTAAAACAAAAAAAAAAAATACAGGATAGGATAATAAAATCAGTGGTATTTGAAATTATATTCCAGACACCAAGATGGTCTATGGAACATGAAAAATCAAGGTGACAAGAGATCACTGTGACATGATGCGATGAGATTAGAGAATAAGCGCTGAAAAGGGTATGCTTCTAGTAAATTATCAGTTAAAAAAAATTAAAAATTGAATGGTTAAAATAAAACAGCTCTCGGATGCCCAACACAAAACTGCATGAAGCTGTGGATTAGGGAATTCGGAAAGCTTGTCAGGGAACTTGAAAGTCCTCTCATAAATGATATTATTACTGGACACCAGACACAATTGGGTAAGAATGTTTGGTTATGATATAAATGATTAAAATAAAGCAGCCCATGGACACCCAACACAAAATCAAGAATATTGGGTTGTAAATGATTCCTGGTTATAATTAGGTCCATACTTAAAAATATCTTATGCTTTACAGATAATTTTTCAAAGCAAAAAGTTCGATGAAGATGATAATGTCTCATGTTTTTGCCCCTCCCAGATGAAGATTTATTGACCCACAGTTCTCTGCAGCATTGCAGAAAGATTAAGACATTTCAAAGGATATATATATAAAGGCTATTTCCTCCAAAGAACTAAATCCTTAAGAAAATATAATTATCCTCTGAATATTTTTATTTTGCCATAACAAACATATGAATTGACTGATAGCCACTGAGATTAAACTACTTGAGAAGAAACAAAAAGATATAAAATTTCAACTTCATGTGCTGAGAATAACAAAATCTTGAAAAAATGTGCAACTGTGTTATCATGAGATTTAGATGGGAATTACATACAATGTATAAGCTCTGATGATGGATGGCCCATCCGAATGCATATCCAATGGTCTCCCATGGATCACACGACACAGTCAAACAAGATACATAAAATAATCAAGTGTTTGTCATTGTGGTTGCAAGCATTCAGAGGAGAAGGCGTTTGCAACCCCAAATATTTGGGACATTATGGCTTGTTGTTTCGAAGCAATTCATTGTCAGTTTCCTCAGTTCAAATCCATGACAAACAGAAAAGCTTCAAAAACATTATAGTGGCAGCCCTTATGGATGTTAGCAAAACAGATAAGCATTATGTTGCGACCATAGAACGAAACGAAGTGGTATGAACAAAACCTTTGCGATTCTATTATGGGAAGGCGGACAGCTATCAGCTCGCAGAACAGCTCGAGGATCTCCTGCGCTGCCATCATATTCTCCTCCCGGATGATGTGCTCCACCTTTTCCATCATCAAAAACACATTGTTAGTTTTCAGTGCTCGACGCTTCCAACAACAAGCATACAGCTGATCAAAACAGTAGATCAACAACCGAAGGAAAACAACATCATACCCGAACCCGGGCAGTGGCTTCTTGACCATCCCCAAGAAGCTTGGCAATATCCTTTCGCATCTGCTTCAGCTGAATCTCCCGTCTATTCCGCAGCAACCTTATTCTCGGAATTGTCAGCTTCAGCAGCGTTTTGCTTATCACAGAAGCAGTCATGATCAGGAACACTGATTTACTTCCGTAAATCCCAGAATCTCAACTTTTACTTTTCGATTCCGAACAAATAAGTATATCCTAGGAATAATGCCAAAAAAAAACTCTCTCTCTTTTTTTCCTTCCTTGTAAGATGCAAATTTTTTCCGACAGGAACAAAACTCGAAAATGACCACCATCAAGAAGATCGAAACATCAGAAATCCACAAAGAAAATTAATACCAAATCAATATCAGCAACAAGAAATGCTTATGGTTCATCAAGAATCGCGAAACGTCCACAAGAATTTGCAGAAAGAATCGACGCTTCCAGAGGCGAGGTGGGGTGTGTGGGGAGAAAAAAAAAAAAAAAAAGGGATTCATGCGACGAAACATGTGAAACATGAGAGGAATGGCGATCGGAACGCTCATCGCATACCATTTCGCTCCTCTGAAGCCCTTGTTGAAGAAAGCATCGAGCATCGACATGGCTGGTTGCTCGCCTCTTGACCGGCCCCGAAACCGAACGCGGATGAAGCCGAGCACCGTCGAATCAAGGATGGAAGCTGTCTCTATTTACATGGAAGAGGCCGATCACTGATCGGCGGTCCTGTGCTGACCGTCCGATCTACATTAGACACCGGGGAGATCTTATAGCGCGAATATTGGCGCTCCCGTTGGTGCCTTCGGCTCGAAGATTGCGATAACGGAAGCTGTTAAACGGCGTTACGAGAAGCGATTCCAAGCGCGTAACGTCGGAAGGACACGTACGTATGCTATAACTCGCTCTTGGAAGAATCGTAGAAGAAAAGAACCCCAAAACAAACAAGGCATGTGATTTTAATGAAGAAAGGCTAAAGAAAATTACAATAATGAATCAACAAAAAAAAAGAGAAAACGAAAAAAAAAAAACATTTGGAGGCATGTGGGCATGCATGTTTATTGCCCTAAGACCAAACTTATTATATTATATTTATATTTATATCTATTTATATTATAATAAAAATAAAAATAATTATTATACTTATGATAGATTTCTTGAACTCCAAATATAATAAATACAACGAAGGCTTTTCATCTAAGTCATCTTTACTCCATGGTCCACAATTAGAAAGAAAATAATTAAAGATATTTTGATGACAAATTTTAGAAAGATTAATTTTTTATGGTTCTAAGTTTGGAAGGAGCTTTTCATCTTTCTCTTTTAACTTTGAATCTCCTTAAGTATGATATGATTATTATTTTTAGTCAATCTTGATTCTAAGATTGTCCCTACGGTTATACCGCATCCATTAGTGAATAGGATAAATCATTTGTTGGGCATCCTATATCAATAAAATATCTAAAATAAAATTCTCTTGTTAATCAACCTTTTTATATATATGGTAAAGAATAAAAAATTAACTTTAGTTTTAGATATTCATGGATATATATTATCTACAATATCAAGGGAGTCTTGTCAAACAAATCCGAGTATAATCTTTTATAAGAAATTAGATATGAGATATGATCATCTTTTGAACTAAAGTGGGACAAGGGATGTGAGATACAGGTGTTTCTTGCATTAATTTTTTTTTTTCCTATATCCAAATCTTAATACTTAACAACTTTACTCTTTTGGACTTAATAATACTCTTAAACACAAGCCAGGTGAAATCAATTTTACCTGATGACTAAATTTGATCCTATCATATGGAGGGCTCTTAAGATACTATTATAAGAAAAATAAACACAGGAGGTCCCACAAACATATGATGACTAAAAGGTCCCTTTCCCAACTTTCCCATTAATTATTGGCCTAAGCCATTGAGACCTCTACCTCTTTAGAAGCACCGAATGCGATACCAAATCCATACAACACTTCTTGCATTCCATACAATATTTCTAAGAGAAGAATTATCCATACAACACTTCTTGCATTCCATACAATATTTCTAAGAGAAGAATTATGTGAAAAACTTGTATGAAGTATAAGAAAAAGAAAAGGGGTAAGGGAGAGAGCTTAAAGTTGTAAGGGTTTGGTCTTCACCCAAAGAAGATCGATAGTGGACGCCGATGTGCCTCAAGAAGGAGGACTCGGGAGTGGACCTAAGCCTTTAGCGTCGAACCACTATAAAAATTGTGAGTGGTTCTTTATTTTCATTGATTACATATTTGTTGTATTTAACTCAACTCTTTGAAATCAAAGTTTTCAAGATAAGTTATTTCATTCAAACGTTACTTATTTTTCCAGTTTCCTTATTAACTTAGCAACTTTATTTTAATCACTCACTCGTTTCACTAAGAATGAAAAGCTTCGGATTTCCTATCTTGATTTAATGAAAAAGATTTTATCTAAACCGAATATTTATACTTGCACTAATTCACTCCATCCTCTTAGTGCCAATTGAACCTAACAATTGGTATCAGAGCCTCGTTTTTCTCATTTGATTTAACACCCAAGAGAAATGACTCTTATTGGCTTTCAAGAAGGCTTTTATATCGTTCATCTTCATATATTCAATAGGGACAAACTACACTTATTGGAAAATCGGATGAGAGTTTTTTTACTTTCTTTATACCTTAACTTATGGACTATTATTGAAAACGGATTTGGAAAGTCTTCTCTTCCAATAAACTATTGGATGATTTGGAGAAGAAGAATTTCTATTTAAATGCAAAGGCTATGAATGTCTTGCTTTGTGCTCTTGATAAAAATGAATTTGATCGGGTTTCTTGTTTTGATTCGGCTTTTGATATATGACATGTATTAGAAATAACATATGAAAGCTCACTTAATATAAATGAATCATTAAATGACAATACTTCTAAAAATGAACAAGAAGAACACATTCCTAAGAACCAGAAGAAATGTGAACCGAGAATAACATGACTCCTCGAGTGAAATCTCGAGTGATGAGAACCTTAGACATGAACTTTTGCTAAATAAATCAGAAAAATTAACGAACTTGAACATTAAAAATAATGTAAAGATTGACAAAATCTCGTGCTATGAATGCAAGAAGCCGAGGAGCTCCAAAGATCAAATGCATAACCAAGAAGTGGAGAACCTTGCTCTTATGGCTATCAACGATAAGATTAGTGAGCATTTAAATATTTTATTTTCAGAATTATTAAATATGTTTTATCACTTGTTTGATGAGTTTAGAAAACTTAACAAGTCTTTTAAATTACTTAAAGTTGATCATGATGTTAGTTAAAAGACTTGATGAAATGCATTACTCCTTAGCATTACATAAACTATGTTCTAAATATGATATGCTAAATAATGTTAAAGAAGATAATTGCATGCTTAAAACAATATTAGAGAAATTTGAGATAGAGAATAAATTCCTAAATATGATCCTTGCTAATAAGGGTCATATGAATAATAGACATGACATAAGTTTTGTTGAAAATATTCAATAAAATCCAACTATATTTGTAAGAGGAACTACAATGAATGTGCCACCAACAATAAAATGTAACTTTTGTGACAAATTAGGACATAAGATAAACAAATGACCTTTTAGAAAATGTAGTCCACATCATCTTGGATGAGTTCTAAAAAAAACTCGATATAATAAAACTTGGTTAGAAAATGAAGATAAAAATCTTTTTGAAAGACCCAATGTAAAATGGGTACCTAAACCAAATATATCTTTCCTATAAATTTGTTTCAAAATTAAAGCTAAGAGCCCCGAATAATATTTTAGATGTCAAGATATATAACTTGAGATCCAATATTCTTTCAAGCTCACTAGCCTAAATATTAACAAGATTAATTGTTAATAATAAAAATAAATTTTTATTATGATTAATTTTGGTGATACATGACCATTGCATACTATAATTAGAATTAAGAAATGTTAGTTATCTTGAATAAAAGTCATATGTATATGTATGTAAGAGAGATTTTGATGATGATTGAAAATCATTGATTTGGATGTAAAGACTATTATTAAATACTTTAAATATTGACTAAGTTTGTGGAATGATTATTTTAAATGTTAGATTGATCGAAATATTATGATGATTGAATGATTATGTTGAATGTTAGAGTATAAAAAATATATATGCTTTATTTTTAACTATTTTGAAAATGAGTTTGTTAACTTATTGTGCTATATGTAAGGAGTTAGACTCATTTAAATATTGAAATTGAGAAAGATTGAATTTTGATTGAAAATATTTTATAAAACTATGAATTAATTATGAATAGTGATTATGCTTAATAAGTTTATATTTTAAAATTATGTATGATGATATTTGTGATTTATAAATTATTGATCCTTGTCATAATGAAAAATCTTTTTTGTTTTAAATGAAGATAGGTATTTTTATTTGGCTTAAAAGACAAAGAAAGATATGCTTGTATGAAATAAAGAAAATACATTTTTACTTGAAATTCTTTATCTTATAAATCTTTCGAAATAGATTAATTATCTTTTATGAATCTCTTAAACTATGAAAGTGATTTTGATGATTTGATGATTTGAACTTGGATAAGTTATTATCATGATTTTTGATAAGTTTAGAAAATGAAACTTGAAATCTTTACTTAAATATTTTAATTATGATAAACCTTTGTTGAATGAGGAATGATTTGCCAAAATTAGAATTATAAATTTTAAATACACAAGATTTTACATGATTGGATTTCTATTTTATTTGAAATTTTGAATATATAAGATTTCTTGATTACTTATGTTAAAAATTACAAACAATAAGGGGGAACAAATTTATTAACTTAAATCATGTCTTTTGGTATTCATGAATATCTTTTCATATCAATATCTTTCTTGACATGATTTATTTTAAAACTTATGAATGACATAACTTATCACCAAAATTAATATTTTTAAATTTGTGATAAGTTAAAAATTGAAAAAGATTTATATTATCATGAATATTTTCTTAATTTATTGATTTGACTTTTACGTTATGGGAATCACGTTAATCTCTATATTTTTTTATTTTTTAATAAAAAGAAGATTTATGATCTTAACAATAATAATTAAAAATTTTATCAAGATCATTCTTCTTTTTTATTAAAGAGATTTATCTTGGATTAATTGAGATTATCCCTTAAGACTCATTTTTATTATTTATAAAAAGGGGAAAGAAACTTATTAAACGAAATCATGTATTTTGATATTCAAAAATTTGATTTTATCTTTAACGACATGATCCTCTTGTACTTTTTGGAGTAATTTAAATATGGATGTTAAGAAGAAATATACAATCATATTTTTTATATATATTAACAAAGAGGGAGATAAAATTGGAAGCAAATTGGATATGATAACATTGAATGAAAAATAATTTACTTAAATAGAAATTTAGAATTTTAAATTATCTAAATATATACAAAATGCATAATTCACAATTTGGGCTTAGTCTACTATTATGTTTTCTTTTTGAATTCATGATGATTGTTATCAAAATTATATTAGATGATTTTAAATGCATAAGTAGCTTTTTAACTTTTGAATCTACTTGAATATGTTGAAGTTTCAAGCTTAATTTTGAAATTTACTTCTATAAAAAGTTACATCTTTAAAATTGATTATTTTTGTGATATGATGTTTTTCATTTCTCTACCTTGATTTTACATTCTTATTCACACAAAGTGGAGAAAGGAATCACTAGCATTTCAAGAGACCAATAAGTCCATTAATTTTCTTTTGAATCTCTTAAAAATAATTTTGATTATTAAAATTAAATGAGTTCTTTACCTATATCATGATTTTAATTCCTCTAAATTATAACTTGAAATCTTTGATAAATCAAATCTCTTATATCTTCTCATATTATTTAAAATTAGATTTTTGCATAAGTCATGATCTTGACAACTTAAGAATTATTATGCATGAATCAAGATATTCTATGATTTGTTTCTTGATATTCACAATTTATTTTTATAAATTGAATATCTTATCATTATGTTAGTTGTTCTTGATATATTTCATGTGATGATTGGTATATTTCTTCATATATTTATTGAAAAATGATGTAATGGGAAAAGTTATGCACTATTCTAACTATCCCTTCTTGTTGATAATGACAACGGGGAAGAAAAACTTGTTAGCTTAAAATTGTTAGTTAGAACAACACAAAGTAAGCAGATATTTGTTAGGTTACACTTTTCAAAAGAGAAGAATGAATTCACTAGCTTGTCACTTGCTTGCATGTTCTAAAGTAATTGCTAAGCTTTCATATATCAAAAACTTGCTAATTACACTTCTCATTTTGTTAATGACAAAGAGGGAGAAGGTATAATGATGTGAAATCATGTATGATGATAATGCATATAATGATGATTTTAAAAATCTATATAAAGATAATGATTTATTATTATTCAGATTTACTTGCTATATTTACTTGAAATTTACATGAGAAGAATTCGTTGAGGTCATATTCAAAATTATATATATACAAGATTGAGGTTAAGACCTAGAAATACTAAATCATTAAAATATATAAATTACTAATATATATTTCATGAAATGAAATATTTTTGTGATAACATTTCTTGAAAACTTTCTCCATGATTTTATCTTATTGTTTTCAAACAATGAGAGAAAACATTACATGAAGATATGCCACATTTGAAAATTACAAGAGATGACCTTTGCTACATTTGAAATGCATAAGTAGTCTTTAAAACTCTTAAACTTTTAAGCTCATCTTATTATTACTTTGAAAATTTATTAAGAACTCTTCTCTATGATAAATGATTCAACAATAACTCCCTTATTTCTCTCCTTATTAAAGGGAAATTTTTTTTTTATAATACATGTACTAAAGGGGAGTAATGTCATCCTGAGGTTTGAAATTATTAGCTATATTTTACCTTTTTATTGATAACAAAGAGAGAAAAATATATATATTGATGACACATGATATAAATTGATAAATACATTGATGACACATGATCTTGTTATAATACATGGATATCTTAGATAAGGATATGAATTGAACATCCTGTATATAGATGTTTAATTCTTTTTTACTCTTGATTTGATCACTTGATGCTAATTTATGTTAAAATTTACATAGAATGTTGATTGCTTAAATTTAAGAGTGTGTAATTCTCTTAAATTTTAAGTGGCATGAATTTAGGGGGAGTTAGGATTAACTCCTGTCATCAATTGATTGTCATCATAAAAAAGAGAAAAATGAGTGAATATCAGATTTTGATGATTAAAGCAATTGATGGGTTATTGATCGAACCTGATTGTTAGAATTGATTGATACAGGATTAATTATGACAGAAAGATTATTATGATCAGGATTGGTCAAAGTCAAGTCCATACATCAGATCAATATGGTTGGAAACTTGCCGAGGGTATCAGGAGTTTGCCACCGAGACACCTGATGATTGTCGAGGTAACCGAAAAGCTTGTCGGGAGTTGGGATAGTCTTATAATGGATGTTTGGCAATTATGACTATATTTAGTTAAGTTGTAATTAGCATCATGCAAGACTAATTATGATAGGAGTAATGGAGTTACAACCAGATGATGGGCCAAGATCAAGCTTAAGCATCAAGTCGAGGTTCAGATGATGTAGTGGGATCTCGTCGGAGTTCGTTAGGAGATTCGCCGAAGGGATCGGGAAGCTCGCTGAGAACACGTCGAGAGATTGCCGGAAGAAGATTGAAAAACTTATCACAAGAATGCCAGAGGTTACCAGATTGACTGGAGTTAGATCTTGATTATCTTGATCGATCATTAAATGTTATAATCATTGAGTCATAGTTAATGTTTGAGTCAAAATTGAGTTGGATTTGGAATGAATCCAAATCAACTTAATAAGATAATCAGATCCACTATTGGGGTTTGGTTGAGCTCAATTGATTCAATTGGTTGGCCAGAGGGTTGTTCAACATCAGGTTTAATCCGGAATTCGAAAAATGGAGGAGACCACTTTTATATAAATTCAGACAGGTAAACCGCTAGTGAGTGACGGATGTATCGTCGTCGCCCAAAATTTTGGGCGACTGATGATGACTGATCCATTAGTTGAACCGTCTTTACCCATATTATTTTAAGTGAGGCATGTAAAAGCTCACATCAAATTCACCTCAATTATAAATAAATTAAAAAAATTAATATTTAAAGTGTTGAAGAGGGCAAAATAAAGAAATTAAAGATAAATAAATAAGAAACATATCGGAAAACTAATATAAGATTTAATATAGTTAGATAAATCACTATTTATTTTTATGGAAAAAATTATTTATTTTTATTATATGAGAAAAAATAATTAAATGATCCACATACCCGTTGTGTTAATCTGTATACACCCTAGATACTTCTATGTTTTTCATTATCATCAAAACTTCAACACTTAAGGTATATTTATATGAATCCATCTTAATTTTAAAGGATATATATTTTTCTTTAATACCTAATTTAAATCTAAATTCTAAATCATAAAAAAATCTAATTTAGTTAAAAAAAACTTTTTTAAGTAATTTAAATATAATTAAAACTCCTAAAATATTTAGACAAAGTTTTCTATTAATATGTCCCGTGCAACTCATGTACGAGATCATATTGGAAGTGTTTTGTGTCCCCCAAAAAAAAAAAAATCCTTAACCCTCACACCTTGCAATAGTACTGGTGACAAGTCAGAGTTTTATTTATTTATAGCCTTGGATGAGTTTGATAAGAAAATAAATATCCCAATTGGATTCGCTTTGCCAAGATGAAATTGATGGTTGATGGTCCGAAAAGATTGAAACCGATGGTTTCATATCAATTATAAATGAAAACAGTGACAAATCAATTTTTGATTTTTTTAGCCAGTCATCTATCAATCCAATTAATGTGATTTTGAGTAGGTTTGAATAGGAAAGGAAAACTATCTAAATTGAATCCGGATTCAGAGAACTCGGTGATCAATTAAGATATTGACTACTCAGCATGGTGCAGCACCGTCCGTCATGCCTCGTGATTCGCAAAAGAAAAAAACTCTTGGATATCAGATCGAAGGCAGTTTGCATGCCTTAGATCACTGTTTAGGTATATCTGGACCATTTCCAGCAGTGCCATCTGACTCGGACAAAGACCAATGTCAAAGTCCTGACGACTCGAGAGGCAACTGATACATCAACAACCAAAATTAATATGGTGAGGTGAGTAGTTTAGTTGGCTATTACTTGTCCCAGTTCCGCTTTTTCCTCGCTACAAGGTCATATATCTATCTAAATCTCTTTTCTTGCTTTTACTCTTCCCTACATATCTCCAAGCTTCTTCAATCTCATTCCAACATCCACTATTTATTGTTTTTAATCTTCTCTCTAGTTGTTAAGCATAATTTATTAAATTAATTCAATAATTTTTTATATTTGAATTTTTAATGCTAAGTACTCATATGAGGATGTATTTTCTTACCCATCGAGGAGGAGGAGTTCCCAATCCAAATTCCAAGCAGCTCCTGCAACCAAAGCAACGATAGATGGGTAAATGACCAATACACAATTTTTGAACACAAAAGGAAATAAAAAGGATAAATCGAAAATTGAATAAAATAAAATAGGAATACTTGACAGAGGCAGACGTCGTTAAAACTGACGGCGACGGAAACAGACAGGACGTCCAGAACGGAACGGACGAAAACGTTACTCCTCGACTGCAAAGCATAACAACCAGTCCGACGTCACGCTCAGTTACGCTATAGAATGGAATTGCTTCAGAAACATACGCAAACAAATCAATGAGGGTTTATTTTGGAAAATATTAAGTGATTTTTCTTATTCTCGCAGGCGTTCTCGGATCAATTCCGATGTCTTTGTACAGTTCCCAGAAAAGAGTCTGTGCATACGGGCGGTCTCATGAGTTCGCCGCCCACATCATGCGTTTCTTGGTAAGAGATGACTATAACAAAGCTCCGATGTGGTTCCGATCGGGTCGAACGGTCGCCGGCGAATCTCGCGATGATGATGCAGAACGTGTGTAAAGATATGTTTTCTGCTGTCTTTTTTCTACGAACCTGATTCGAGATCTATGGGTCGGACGGCCTTGGACATCCGGGAGAGGCGGGTGGGGCGGGGTTGGAAGTTGGCCCGCCTCCGCTGCTGGTGGGAGGAGGGACGGATGAGGGCGGCGAGGGCGCGCTTCACCCACTCGCCCTCCACCGCCCCGATCCGGACCAGCGAGTTGGTCATCGCGGACCTACGGGCGTTAAGCCTGTTCGAGGGCGAAGCGGCGGCGACGACGTGGCTGGGGTTATGGAGGTCGAGGCCCTTGTGGAGGCTGCAGCGGAAGGATCCAGGGTGGGTGGAGGGGGAGCAGAGACAGGTGCGGCGGGCGGGAGCGGCTGGGGATCGCTTTAGGGAGCGGCCGTAGGAGGTGGATCGGTCGAGGGAGAAACGGACGGCAGGGGGCGGGGGTGGGGCGGAGCGGGGCTGGGAAAAGGAGTTAGCGAAGCGACCGGTGACGCTGGACGACGACGAGGCGAAGGAGGCACCGCGGCCGGCTCGGGGAGAGATCGATGGCCGGAAAGCGAGCACCGGACCGCTGGATCTTCTTGAAGGCGTCGCCATTTCTTTCCGATAGTGAGAAGAAGGCTTCCGACTCCCTAACTTAGGGAGGAACAGCTCAACTCCGGCGTGGTATTTATAGCAAGCGAATGAGGGGGTACAAGAGGTAATTAAAAGAGAGCCTTTGGGGCGATTGATCGATGAGAAGCAGTGGGGTTCGTTCAGCAGTCGTCGAATGCGAGTGGCGGGAAGTAACGGATCCGACGACGCGTGGATACCGAGTTTTCTCACATTGCTTCGGTTACGACAGGATTGGCGGGAAGTAACGGTTCAGCACGTGGCGAAGCTTCGACGCACACATCACTCGGGAAGAGACTGCGGGGGGCACTTTGGTAAAAGACCCGTCCCCGGGGAAGCGGGTGGGTCGACGTCACCCGATACCCCATTCGCCGTCACTGGATGTGGCCCCACATCCGGAGTGCGATGAGATCGATGCTTCATTGTATACTTGTATTCTCATATCCGTGTATTCGAGGGTCGTATGGGCTATATTGCTTTTTCGACGTTGAATTATGACTAGACCATGAAAAGAAGGTCAAATTGGATTAGTCTTACCTGTTGACCAAGCAATAGCTCCATCCATAATTAATTAAAGTGAGATGATCCAGTTGACTAGTCAAACCTTGACCGAAACTAGAAGATCTAAAGAGTTGAAATATCTTAGATATCTTAGATTAAATATCTTAGACACCATGGGTCAATCATATCATTCTTCGGATTAAATATCTTAGATTTTGTTCCTAAGTCCTCACTTATTTTAAGGATAAAATATATCAAGCTCTTTTTAATTTATTAAACTTAAATTTTATAATTAGTTAATCAAAGTCTTTATAATAAAGGTGGTTTTTTTTGGAAAATATTCATATTTTGGATATTTCTAAATCGGTCTTATTTTATTTTATCACAAATATTTTTCCTAATTTTAAAAATATCTAAATTATCCGTAAAAAAATTTCTCGTTTGTTATAGTGTTTTGATCTGTTACAAGAATTTGACTTATTATAATATTTTAACCACTATAATAAAAATACTATAAAACCTACTTGAAAATATAATAAATAAGTCAAGTAAAACCAAAACACACTAGAAACCATACTAGGACTAAAATATGTATTTATAATAGTTTAAAATAATATCACCCAAATAAAAATAAGAAATTAACTTATTACAGTTGTTTTGACTATCATAACAAAATTACTGTAAACCCTGAAAATAAATTATCTTAAGGAACTCTTGACCTCAACTAAATAAACTGTAACTATAGAAATATGGTATTGTAATAGCCTACGAATAATGTCATCAAATAACTGACTATAGAAATATGTCACTTATTTGATGACAAAAACTTTTAAGAGATATTTTTGATATTTTTTAATTAAAAATATTATTTAAGAAAAAATAGATTTAGAAAAATCTAAAATATATGTATTTTTTTTAGAAAAAATCAAACTAGGCTAATATACTTTTCAAATAAGTGACATAGAAAATACTTCGATCATAGATTCCGACTACTAAAGGGTTAAATATTGAGCAAGAGAGTTGAATATTATGATGATAATTTATTATGTCAAAAAATTAAATGTTGAGCTAGAGTACATACCAAAAATTAAAATTTATACTAAAGATTCAAATATTATATTAGAAGGATCAGATCTTATATTAGATTATTGAATATCGTGGTATAATGATGGAATATGGGATATGTCAAGAAAGAGTGATGTGCTTAATAATTTCATATGAAATGTTAGAAAAATCAAACGACATGACATGACGTACAATATGTTAAAAGCTTTATAACTGTGTCTTATGTATTATTGATTTATCAAAATCTTGATCGATATTATTATGAGTCAATTTAAGTTAGTATTGAATGGAACCATATCAATTTATCAAGAAAATTATTGGGCTTAAACTAATTGAATTCGGCCTATTAGAAGACCGAACTGGGTTTATCTCTCTTTACTTGTTCTAGGGCTTAGTTTTATTTTCTTTACCTATCACTTTAATTTGAACAATCAAATTTTTAAAATATCGATCCAGTTTTAAAATCAATTAAAAATATTATTATACTAATTCACATCTCCTCTTAATGCTATCATTCTAACAATCCTTTCACTTGATTGTGGTCTAAGCTTAACTTGAAATATATTGAATAGAACCAGTTGGGCTGATTGCTTGATCCAACCAGTTTTGATGATTTGAGCTTATAACAATGAAATATAGATAATTGTCAATCTGTCTAAACTCTTATGCCAATATTGTTTATATTACTCCCCCTCACTTGTGGACTATCAGATGGATTCAAACCCAATATGTCAAGTTTTAATTTTTATGAATTATTATATTCCTTTGTATTATCAGATTATTTGATCATAGATTAACTAGATCTATGTTATTGGATATATGATCTAATTAATCTATGATCATTAATGATCTAATTAATCAGTATCAATAATATCATATCTTTATGTGATCCAAAGGTAAAGATTATCAAATATCACTTAGTTGCCAACAATCAAGATTGTAACACAGTAGATGATTATTTTTTTCCATTTAAATTCTTTCCATCACTAATGATCCAATGCTCAATCTCAGACCTTTTTGAGTAATTATGACACCCATTTTCTAGTGTTTAACAAGTGATCTTTGACAATATGTGATATAGTTTTGCCTATGATAGAACAGCTATGCATTACAATATGTTGCATCAATAACAAGGGAGATAGAGAATTGAACATAACTAATGAGTTGATATGAATCAAATTAAGCCAACTTGTGTCATTGTTTGTTTAATTCATGAAATGGAAAGATCTTACTAAAGTTTTGCTCTTATAGACATCCACAAAGATGATATGAAACATAATATGGATTTGTTTGACACTGTCAAATATATTTAGAAGGAGAGATGACAACTTATATGGCACTTATGTTCCATACACAGCTTTATCATATGAAATAATATTATCTTCTTAGATGATGAGAACCAGTAATTATGTTATCCATGATGAGCTATTTCAATCAAAGAAAACTAATTGACTTTTGGCAATTAAAGGAAACTATTTGACATTTTAGTTTGTGGAATAATCTATGCATAATTGACATGCTCAGTCAACCATTTGTCTATATTACCAGCTTCAATCTGGCTTTTGAAGAAAATATATCTGACCAAAGTTTTTGGAAAAGTAGTGGTAGCCCCCAATTATACACTCCATAATAAACTATTTGACTTTAAATTTTTTGTCATTGAAGAAAAAAATGTATGACTTTTGCTTTTATATGCTCAGTCAACTATTTAACCAAGTATATAGAGCTCAAACAAGCTGTTGTATATTGCATGCACAAAACTCTTTGAATAAAGACAATATATTTATCCATTGATTTCAGAATTAAAGAGTGCAAAACACATCATTTACTTTCCCATAGTCAACTATTTTCTTGATATCTTCTGTCCAAATTGTGAAATGATAATATCAATTGGCCGCTTTTTAATGTTCAAAATTGAAATAAACTATTATGATTTTATCAATTCACAATCGCTTGACAAATTTATATATGAATCGAATAAATTTTTTTTTTCATGTTCAACTATTGGTTACTAGTTGGGTAATATCCAATCCTATAAGGAACATAATTTACTTTTTTTTTACACTACAAGATAAACCATGCAACAATGTCTCACCCATTGAATATCTCAATAGAAATAAATATATTTTGATAATGTTTCTAAGCTTTCCATATATAATATTTAACTTTAGGAAAAAGTAACTTTTTATTATTTAATTTATTTATTGTTTACTTAAGTCATGTAATATCTCGTGAGAGCCAACCTAATGTAGTCTAATAAGAACATAACCCAATGCTTTAAATAAGACTCATGAATTGTATATATATATATATATATATATATATATATATATATATATAAAAGCTTGTAAGATAAATAAAACATATGGGAGTATGTGATGGACATCATCTGCCAGATCTCTGACATATACATACTTTAATATTAGAAATAATATCTTATATAGTTTTCGATCTTAAGCATTCAAACAATCCATCTCTCCCTTTTTCCTGTGATATATATATATATATATATATACTGATCTGGCGAGGGGAATGGGAGGAAGAAAGAGAGGTAGCAGAAGTGGGGGAAGATGGGAGAAGTGAAGGCCGGAAGCCGGCCGCCATGGGTAGGGTTGGCGGCGGCGGTGTGGGTGCAGGTGGCGGCCGGAACTGCCTACATCTTCCCCCTCTACTCGCCCTCCCTCAAATCCGTGCTGGGCTACAGCCAGCAGCAGCTCACTATGCTCGGCGTCGCCAACGACATCGGCGAGAACTTTGGCCTGGTCGCTGGCTTCGCCAGCAGTCGCTTCCGGCCCTGGGTCGTGCTGCTCGCTGGCGCCGCCTGTTGCTTTCTCGGCTTCGGCGTTCTCTGGCTCGCCGTCACCGAGACCGTCTCCGGTTTGCCCTTCTGGGTCGTAAGTTCGTCTCTCTTTCTCTCTCCCCCCCACTGGAAACAACAGCTTCAGATTTCTCCAAGTAATGCTTGCCATTGATTTCGTCAAGCTGATCACTGCACCAAATCAGTAGTAATTCTTAGTGAAAGTAGGATTTTTAGGGCAAATTGTTGGGAAGATAACAAGTACCTGCTGAGCTTATGCCTCAAGAAACAAGATTTCAAGGTGATCTCTACCCATAAAAAGCTGATCTTTTTATGAGGAGCAGAAAAGAATAACCTTTCGATAAAGAAAACCATTACAAGTAGCATCAGGAAACTCTTCACTACAATCCATGTGAATTAGGGCACATGCCAAGCCCTAACCCCCAAAATGGATCTGAGATCGAGCAAAGTTTCTGTAGTTTGAGGACACCAATCTTGTAACTAGATTCAAGAACATAACGTGGGATTCTTGAATATTCAGAGAATTTTACATGGAAATGAATGATGATAGATCTGATCACAGTTGTGATTCATCTTATTAATTGTGGAGTTGTTTCTCCTCTGATCACATTGCTTTATCTTAAAGCCTCACTACTCTATGTCATGATCTCTGCATCTTTGTTTCAGCTGTGGATTGCCCTTTGTATTGGTACCAACAGCAGTGCATGGCTGGTCACGGCTGTGCTGGTCACCAACATGCGGAACTTCCCCCTCAGCAGAGGCACTGTCTCCGGCATTCTCAAAGGCTATGTCGGCCTTAGTGCTTCAGTGTTCACTGGGTTGTACACCGGCATGCTTCGCAGCTCATCGACAAACCTACTGCTGTCTATGGCCATCGGTCTGCCTGCTATGTGCCTCGCTATGATGTACTTTGTTCGTCCTTGCACACCATCTCTTGCAGAGGACTCATCAGAGCAGTGCCATTTCCTGTTCACTCAAGTTTCCAGCATACTTCTTGGTCTCTACCTTCTTGCTTTCACCATTGTCAGCAACCATGTTCAACTGAGTGATGGCATTACCTGTGTTCTCTTCGGTGTCATGGTGCTCTTCCTCCTGGCTCCACTTGCCATCCCAATTAAGATGACTTTTTTCCGGACCAAGCCTAAACACACTAGTAGTTCTTCAGAAGATAAAGCAGAACCTTTGCTGGCTTCGTCGTCGACCACAAACAATCTGGAGAAGTTGCAGGAGCCTGATGATGCTTCTGATGTGAACATGCTCCTGGCTGTAGGGGAAGGAGCAGTAAAGAAGAAGAGGAAGCCCAAGAGAGGAGATGACTTTGAGTTGGAAGAAGCTTTGGTGAAAGCTGATTTCTGGCTTCTATTTGTGGCCTTCTTCATCGGTGCTGGCTCAGGTGTCACTGTTCTGAATAACTTGGCACAGATTGGGGCTGCAGCTGGAATCGATGATCCGACCATCTTACTCTGTCTCTTCAGCTTTGGCAATTTTCTTGGTCGCCTCGGTGGAGGTGCTGTTTCCGAGTATTTCGTCAGGTGAGTGTTGAAAGATTGCATTGGATGTCATAAATTATCAATCAATTATGAATCAAATCAACAGTGCGGCTCGATGACAAGTCAATTTCTTGTTCTTGTTGCAGGACGAGAATGCTTCCTCGACCGATCTGGATGACATGCACACAGATGATCATGATCATAGCCTACCTTTTCTATGCCCTGGGTCTCAGCAGCACTCTCTATGCCTCAACTGCCATGCTCGGCATCTGCTACGGGGTCCAAACTTCCATCATGATTCCGACCGTGTCTGAGCTCTTCGGGCTGAAGCATTTCGGGACCTTCTTCAACGTGATGCTGCTCGGGAATCCTCTTGGTGCATTCTTGTTCTCAGGTCTTCTTGCAGGGTACTTGTATGACAAAGAAGCAGCAGAGCAGCATCCAGGCTTCCTCCACCATTCAAACACTTCTTGCTTTGGGCCAAGCTGCTTCAGGCTCACATTCCTCATTCTTGCAGGGGTGTGCAGCCTGGGAACCTTGTTGACCATAATATTGACAGTGAGAATAAGACCAGTGTATCAGATGCTGTATGCAGGTGGGTCATTCAGGCAACCCCAAACTACACATCACTGATGATATCATGTTGTTGTTGTTCCTATTGTTCTGCCACCTTCTTGATTCAGTGCCTGCTCAGCTGTTGGGAGTCTTTATGTCCTCAAAACTCCACAGAGATTGTGGGTTTGTAAGAATTGCAGTTTTGTAATGTCAGCTGAGAGAGATGTGACAGTGTTGTGAAATATGTTGTGTAATGATTGTCTGGTGTTTTGTCTTTCCGAAGGATAAATGCTGATGGTGTGTTGGGTGTGGATGTCTTTGGATGGTGTGAGATGAGAATTTAACTATAAAGATCATACAGCTTCCATCTGGTTCATGTGTTTTACAAGTTGAGACCTCATCTTTTTCTTTCAGCAAATTACAAGCTGAAGCTTCATGTATAACTTGATGTATCTTCTCTAAAGGTGCCCAAGGTTGACCTTCTAACCTTTTTAATCCTATAAAATATGTGACAAGAAGAGAAAAACTATAGTTTTGCCTTAAATTAATGTTTGTAAATCAAGGTTTATGATATGGTTTGGTATTAGACATTATTTATCGATTCAATACGTGTCAAGGTAAATTATGAGGCATGTCCGATACACGACCTATACCACCCGATGCGCGTGGCACAAGATAATATATGATAGAACATAATGAACAAGTTTTGAATCAGATTTTTAATATATACCAATGCATCTCAAAACTACTCCGAACCCTAACCAGAAGATATTATACAAGCATCAATGAGGTGATTGACTAAACATGGAAGATATTATATCCCTTGATCATTTTCCAGTTTATTCACATGTTATAGCACAGAATTATAGCTGGTCATGATCATTCTAATGGAACCGCATAATTACACATGTATCACATAAAAATAAATGTTCTCTTGTTGTCTAATTAAAATGTACAAAGATGTGCCATGAATGGGTTGCAACAAGTAAAATTCAGCAGTTCTGCCTAGCTAGGAATCAGAGAATGCTTTTAGGTTTTCATTAGAAAAAAATTGATGCACCAATGCCAAGTTTGACATTACCTCTCAACAGTATGAGATAGCATATAAAGATAATAAGTTCCTGCTTCCTCTGGAATTAAATTAACATCTTCTCAAGAAGGAACATTCCTAACTTGAAAGGCACAAAATAATCATAAAGTTTGATTGGGACAAACAACTCAGTGTTATTGGAGACCAGAAGAAACAAAGAAAAGAATGACAGAGGCCTATATTTTATATATCAGATGTATGATAGTAAACTAATCTGACCTTTTCTTTTTTACACTGATTTATTGTAGTTCTATAAAGAATTTATTGGCTTCAAATTGACCTGAAAACTTATTTCAATTTCTGTCATAGTCAGATCAATGCATTAGCATTTTTATCAAGCATCATAAACACTTTTATTTTGAACTAGAAAGACAATAACCAGGTGACAAACAGACATTTCTTGAGATATTTAAAAGATAAAGAACCAAGTTCTTTATTGCTAATAAAGAATGTCAACTACATAATTGTGTAGATATTTATTATAGGTGTTCCCATAACCTCAAGACCTTAAAATTACTTGTACCCATACAAGTTCACGACAAACTTCTGGACTGTATGTACTACTGGTACACTTCATTGACATTTGCCATTTGAATGGATGCAGTTTACTATTAATCCTCTCAGTATCAACTTAAGTTAAATCATTGACTTTGAAACATTAATTTAGCCCACCAAATTATGGTTTAGTCAGCCAAAGTTCAAAACAGTTCCAGGTCTATTTAAAAGTTAAAACATTTCAAAAACTACACAATGGCAAGCATATTATTGTAGAGATCTTAAGTTTAAATTACCATATAAAATTCTAAAATCTTAATCAATTAACAAAGTACTTGGATATCCATGCTACACTAATTTGCATCTTTAGAACTGAATTATTCAATCACATAATTGTTACATATTCATAAGCCATCTGTTCATAAGATATTATATAGTTTATGTACTAAATAAATATAGGCTAAAAAGGATAATAATTAGAGGGAAAGCACATAAATCTCAGTAATAGTGAAAAGTCAGAAGGTTCCGCATAAACAAATGTTTGTTTTATCAAGAGTAATGAACTGAAAGCACAACAGCATGACAAGTCTTTGTAGTTCAAACTACAAAATCTAGTTGGCTAGTTGGCTTCTATGATCGTCTTATGATGTCTTCAGCATAACTTTTTTAAACTGGAACTGTAGCATAAGGAGCAGAAGGATAAACCTCTGCATGTTTCTTATCTAGAATGGTAAAATAATTCCAGAGATTGAGAATAGGTAAGTTGGTTGTATTAAAGGCAATGAGAAAGCATTTCTGAAGAAAGAGAACCTCTTTTGGAAATAGTACTTCTCAGTGGACAATGGCACATCTTTACCTACTTATTTAACTCAAAGAAAAAAAAAATTGATTTGATCTGAATCCCTGCACTCATAGCAGTAGGGTTCTCTTTCCAGTTGCTGCCTACATGACACTTAATTACCTTCTCTTTTTATTTTCTGCTCTCATAGGATGCACTTAGTATGTAAGCATAAAATCACCTATATGAATCTCACTTTGCTCTTTAACAGCAAAATCAAATTATCATTAAGCGCCTCTTCAACATAAAAAGCCTCAAAAAGAACCTGATTTCGAGGTCCTTTTGTAGATGAAACAAAGTGCAACCAAGCAATAAGAATACTATCTTCTTGTCCCCAAGTCATCTTTGAGAAAATTTGTTGCAAAATTTTCATTGCCACAGTATTAGCACCCAACAAAGTAGAGCACAAAACTAAAGCCTAACTTATCAGTACTAATTAGTAGTGATTTAAAAAACGCTAGGCGCCAAAAGGTGCCAAGGGGGATAAACTATTAAAATATAAAAAATATAGAATAATTTAAAAATAATTATTTAAATAAACATATGATATTAAATTAAAAATATATTGTTAGCAGTATATTACTCACTATTAACAGTATTAGAGGGGGAGAAAAAAAAATGTTAGTGATAACAGAGGGGGATAAAAATCGACGGAAAGTGGTAGCAACAACAGTGAAAATGCAACGGTTGGTAGCAACAGCAGTGAGAAGGCTGCGGTGAGAAACTGACAGTAGCAGCAATGAAGGATTACTTTAAGATAGTTGCGACTGCGCTGCGAACGACAGCAGCAGCAGCGACGGAAGCTGCGGACAGCAGCAGCGGCAGTGGCGGAAGCTGCGGACAGCAGCAGCGGTAGCGACGGAAACTGCGGACACGAGATGTGACAGCTGCGAAAGCTGCAAACAGAAGTAGCAACAACGGCAGCAAAGAGCAGTGACAGTGGCAGCGGAGAGCAACAGTAGCAGCAGCGGAGAGCAGCGATAGTGGCAGCAGCAGCGGTAGCAGAACTCGACAACGGAATCACATGTAGGGTTGGAGGAAGTCACAAGGAGGGGGAGGCTGATATGCATGCGTTAGTTAGTTCAATCGAACCATCTAATGCAAATGTGAGCGAACCAGACTTAAAAATCTGGTTCGCTCGCCTTGTTTAAACCAGGCGCTCGCCCGAAGCGCCCGATGCTTGGGCTCAGGCGAGCGCCTCTTTGAAGCGCACCGCCTGGCCATTAAACGAGGCGCTCGAGCCTCACCTCGCATCGCTCGAGCACCCAAGTGCCTTTATAAATCACTACTAACGAGAGAAAATTGGAACTTCAATTCCGCTTTTGTACTTGACCAAGAAACATGATAGGAATCAGAGGAAAAAAAATCCAACCTTGGACAAAGAAAGTTGACTGAGAACACACATTCAATATGCAAATTTACAAATATGGTACTTCAGGAAAAAAAATTTGCTAATTGAGTTAATGAGAAAATGAAGACTTAGCATGAGAAGAACTATCGTAAAGGCCCATATCTACCTCATCAGTCTCAGATTGGTAACCTGTGAAGTCATGCAGCATTGTTTACTAATAAAGCCACATAAGTTACTTCAACAGTACGTTGCAATTGGTGTTAGAATCCAGACGGATTCAAACACCACAAAATACATGATAATAAACAAGATAGCATGTCATTCGCTGCTTACCAGGCTCAGGTGCGAGGCAAGCATTTCCCTGATCCTCTCTCCATCCTCATCACCCTTCCCCTCGAAATCTGGAAAATCTAGCTCTCCCATTGTCGTCTCAATCTCATCATCCATGGGCTCACCACATTTTACAAGGAAGTTGTGAAGCAAACAGCTCGCTACGATCACATAGGGCAGGGCGTCAGCACACTCCTTCTTCCAACTTGTCTGAAGCAGCTGCCACCGGGAACGAAGCCTTCCGAAGGCTCTGTACACCAACTCCATGCCGCGAGCATGCACATTGTTAAAAGATGCAGCTTTAGAGGAATTCAAGCTGGAATCCACCCCTCTAAATGGTGTCAGCAGCCGGGGGAGGAGAGGGCAGCAAGAGCCACCCAACAGATACTGAGGCACCGAACCCCCATTCAGCTCCATGGGGGAACCAAGTCCCAGCACCAAGGCCTGGGCTTTGTAGAGCTTGGTTCTGGTTATGATCTGGGCCGGCAACATCGACCCATGCCATCCCACGGAGACGTCGAGAAACCTCCCTTCGGAATCGACCAAACCCTGTGCGATCACCGATCCTCCTCTGGAGGCGCCCTCCACGGCGAATCGGGCGAAGCCAAGCACGCCGCAGCAATTGGGGAGCGACAGCTGTTCGAACCCCCGGACGACGCGGCGGAGGTCAGAGGATAGCTCGAAGAGGGAAACAAGCCGGTCGGTGATGGCCTTGCAGACCTCGTAGAAGGCACGGCACGCAGCATCCGGCGACGAAAGGCCGAAGCGCCGGGCCACAGCGTGGTAGGGGGCCGCGTGGGCGAGGCGGAACAGCGCGGCACCGAGTTTGACGTCGGGGGGCACGGCGGCGGCTGCGGAGGGGTCGGATTGGAGGGAATGGGACAGAGATTGGAGGAGGGCATCGAAGGAGAGCTTAGACATGCGGAATGACTCGACCCAGCGACGATCGTCGGCGGGAGAGGCAGCGACGAAGCGGGAAAACCAAGGGGAGTGGGGAGGGGGAGGATCGAGGGGGAATGAATCGGGAGGGAAGAGGGAGAGGAGTCCGGAGAGGGAGAAGGCGGCGGACTCGATGGAGGAGTCGAGGGAAAGGGATTCGGAGGGGAGGAGGAGGTGGTCGGCGGAGGAGAGGAATCGGAGGGAGCCGGAGATGGCGGAGGCGAGGAGGCGTAAGAGCGGCATCAGCTCCTCGGACGTGAAAGGCGGCGGCTGCGGCTGCGGCTTACGCTTCTTAGCAGAGCACGGCGGCGGCAGGGGAGAGGAGGAGGTGGTGGCGGCGGCGGAGCGTCGCTTGCTGCTGCCGACCATTTCCTTCTTTCTAAAGCACGCGGGGGTTTAGTGGAGTGACGGAGACGGGTAATCGAGCATTTGCAAGACGACGGAACACATCTACCCAAATGGCCACTAAAAAAATTTCCTTTAAAAAGAATAACAATTATTATTAAATCTTATTTTGGGTTTTTATATAACATAAAAGTTCCCAAATACTTTAATATTATTATACATACGGCTACTTAGCATTCAACTAATGAACTTATTAACTAACCTTTACTAATCTGATTAAATATGATAAACATTAAATTCTTAAAATACCACTTTCTATTTACACTGTTCCTTAAAAAATCGATAGAAATTTAATTGCCAAAACCAATATATATGTTATTGACGGTTCCAATTACAAAAGCATTAATAACTAGCAAAATCAGCTGCTTATTATTTATACATTCAGAAGAGTGAATGTAAGAATATTTCTGATGGTAGCAACTCAAAGTTTTCAATGAGAGAGACTGAGCCTTTTGGGTTTAGGCAATACAATTGTAAGCAAAATCTTAGATGAAGCTCCTAATGTCTAATGATTTCACATCAATCATCTCCTCATCCTTGAATTCCTATCTGCAAGAGTTATGAGCAATTAGTGTCATACACAGCCATCCAAACAAAGTTTCTTTTATATATTTTAGACTCTAGCGAGGGGATAAGACAAACATACCCTTTATGTTGGGATTCCATTGCTTCCATAGCATCCTTCTTCAGATCCAGCAAATCTTCTGTGGCAAATTTAAGTTCCAACTGTTCTTCATACTTTGGCAGGTCCTCCTTTTTAATGCCCAACCTAATTTAAATTTGAGAAATAGAAAAAAAACTGAGTAAACATCCAACTTTTGGCTTAAATAAGTAGGGGGATCTAACAGCCTTCAGAATGGACATGATATTGGTGTGAGTAGAATTGAGATTGATGTTACATCCACAGAAGATTGATGCAAGAACCATAATCCTCTGAGTCAAGTTAAAAGATCCAATTGGAACTGTGAAATCTCTTAATAGGGCACAGTATGTCACCATAAAATTTAATGGCAGTAGTAATAAGGGCAAGCAGTAGTATACAAAACTGCTGATGCAAGACAAATAGCCACCAGTACATGCTAAAGATAATGAAACCTCTCCACTTACTTTGTGTTGATCATGTTAAATTCAGCAGAGAAGTGCCATGTTCTCCTTGACAGACCTCAAAAGCGGCTTTTGGATATCTTTATCTCCAAAGCTTTCATCATTATAGCCTCAGCACCGAGATCATCATTAAGGCCACTCCTGACAGCGTAAATTGTACAATCCGCATCAACAAGGGAAGATGTGCAAACATTAAGTAGTCATTTTAAACATAAATAAATATAATTTTTTAATCATTAACTTTTGTATATATAAGGAAAGACATATATAGCAACATCAGTAAAAATGACAATTAAATATAAAGATCAGGAGGTATTTGAAGATTAAATATTTTGATAGATATTTGATTAGTTAAATATAAAATAGTAAGAATGACATATCCAAAAATATATTTAGGAACATAAGTGGTAAATAAAATAGAGCATGCTGATTCAAGTAGGTGTCTATTTTTCGTTCTATAATATCATTTTGTTGGTCGCTATCAACACATGGAGATTGGTAGATAATTCCAGTCTCTAACAAGAACTAAAAATGATATTATTCTTTACCATTGTCAGTTTTCAAAACTTGTATTTTTGCTTGTAATTGATTTTGGATCATGGTAGGAAAGTTCTCGAAAAAATTTTTAACATTAGATTTTTTTTTTTAAGAGGCGAACCCTCTTGTATGGTTGTCAGTAAATATTATAAATCACTTGGTTCCAAATAGATTTGTCACTTTACAAAACCCTAAATGTCACTCTGTATATGACTAAATGGTTTAGATTTTTTGTAAGATCAAGAAAGAAAAATGATATTTAGCAAACTGACAAATTTCATATTGAAATAGAGGACTATTATTATTTCTGCATAATAAAGATAAAAAATTTTGCAAATAAGAAAATCTTGAGTAGTCTAGTTATAGTGCCACAATATTATTTCACTGCTAGCAGGAGTGTTACTATTTATTGTCAATTGAGCTTAGCTATTCCAAGTAGTGTCCTCTTCAAGATAATAAAGTCCTCTTTCTTTAGCATTGTCAATCGTCTTCCTTAAATACAAGTTTTGAAATTCTCAATGAGAAGGAAAGAATTTAACAACACAATGCAAATCTTTTTATGAGTTTACTAAAAGACAGCAAGTTATAAGATAAGTTGGGAACATGAAGCACAAAATTTAATACAAAGGAATTTAATACAATTGTGTCTTTTCCTGCTATAGAAGCAAGTGATCCACCAACTTTTATTATAGAGTTTCCAAGACAAAGTGTGTAGGAGCCTTAAGATCAAAGGAAGCAAGCAAAGCTGTGAAACAATTACGTTTCTTGGCTAAAGAGCAAGATGATAAAGGAGAAGGATTAGGATTTTGGGACTGGTTTAGAAACTTCAACAGTTACTCAATTTATTCCTTATAAACAGAGGTATTTCGGCTCTTTTAGAGGTGATGGCAGATTGATTATCTACTTGAAATCCTTGGCTATTAGCCTTATCTGAAACTCGATTATTCTTCCAGTTTGTTGGTTTTCTATGTATCTTCCAGCAATTTTCTCTCGTGTGTCTTTGTTTATTGCAAAAAATCACACCATAGTTTGTCTTTATCATCTCCTTTCCTTTGATTATGTTGTACAGCATTAGAAGATGAATTAATTTCAACTGTCATAATAAGTGCATAATTTTTTATAACCATAGATGGAGTGAAAGATCCTATCATGACTTATCTTCTACTTTCCACCATCCTAACTTCGAAGAATATAGTTTAGAGAGATGACAATAGATCCTTTCCCAATATCCATCTAAGAATTTCATCTAATTATTTAATTAAAATTACTAAAAATTGAAAGGCTTGATCCTTCTCAAGCATTTTAATGTATCGAGCACTATCAGCAGCACATGACCATCCAAAATCATAAAAACTATCAAGATTTTACCAATATTTTGTAACGCTAGTATTACCTTGTTTAAACTCTCCGATCTTGTTTGTAATCTCAAATACTTGAGCTGAATTCCCCATATCTGAATATGTCTCAACCACAGCATCCCATAACATCTCAAATATTTGGATCAGTTGGTAAAACATCTCCTCTCTTATTTACCCATAGGAGACCTATTTTCCTCCTTGATTTAGAGAATGCTCCACATAAGAGTGTCATATCCTATTAATTTGGATTAAATAGGAAAAAGATCATTTAACCCATTCTCATAAGTTTAAGTCAATGGCATAGGGGTCTGGCTTGAAAAAGGAACATGACTGGATGAGGTGATCATGCTGCAAGATTATCATTTCTCATATAAAAGAAAATAGATCCATATACCTCTTAAAATGTGATTACCTGATTTAATAGAAAAAGAAATAGTTTTTCTGTAAACATTCAAGGGCAATGGGAGAACATGTAGCAGATTGCCTAGACCTCCAATTTTCCTCGTATGTTTTACTTATTATCTTCATTTTTCCTTCCAAACTCATTTTACAAGAATCCTAACTGATTCTCTCCACAGTACTTCTAACCAGTAACATTATTAATCAGCTCAATCCAATTCTCAACACACTCAAAAGTCTCACTGGAGACACTAATTTCCAGGATATGATCATCATAGATTGTCAAGCACTCAAAATTATTCAATTTTGCTAACACATACTTCGATTTCTTTTTCTTATCTCGAAGTGAGTTTTTCCTACTCGAATTAAATGATAATCACATTACGCCAAATATGATGGCAAAAGGAATATGGCTAATAAGACTATACCCATGCAGACAAATTATCAACAGGTACAACAAGTATAATGGCAATACTAAACGGAAGCAATATGACAATATTAATGCTCTTACAATCTCCTTGAAGAGGAGGCAGATTAGAAGGTGCAGCTTCTTCTGCATAGGATCAAACTGACATTGCATTATCATGCTGCAAAATGATCTGACCAGCATATAACCGCAAGAAAAACCGAACCACCACAAAAATTATTGACAAAGGCCTACGGACTTTGTTTACTGGTTTGTTACATAATGATATTTGAGCAACTTCCATCAAACTAGAGCAAATTATCCATACGACGATGAAATTTATGGTGCAGGCACAGACTAACAATCCAAATTCTCAAAGCATGCTATGTGAATAGATGAGCCAAAAGAACCACTTGACAAACTACTTTATCAAATCATTACATGTGAAAGATGCGAACCAAATTTGCACTAGTGCCTTGATCCTCAGATTACTCTGATTATTTATTGCTAGTTTTATCTCAGACTAGCATTTTGGAAGTTATATATCCACAATTAGCTTCCCTTGTAGCATCATTCTCGATTGACTCATACATCAAACTAAAATGTAAATAATATAAGCTGATCATTCTATAAACGATTTCCGAAGTATTGCCCCAAATGAAGGATCATCAAAGCGTCATCAATATCAATCATTGCCATTACACGCAAATCTACAATCTAGAGAAATCAAAATCAAGTATTGCCACAACAAAGGTAGAGGCTGCAGCATACGATAAGGGTTTCACGACGCTGAAAGGCAATTAAAGAAATCAAAAAGAAAAAAGCAACAACGAACACATCACAAACAACGCATCGATCGAGATCGACCGGGAGACGGGAACATCGCAGAGCGTGGGGGCGATCTGCCTGTCTCATCGGACCTGGATACCATTTCGAAGAGAAGATATCGATTCAAGGGATCGATAGAGATACGGTAGGGGCGGGAAGGCAGTTCACCTGTCTGGATCGTGAGAGGATACGAGAAACCAACGCCATGGCGGCCGCAACTCGCAGTCGTTCCTCTCTCTCTCTCACTCTCTCTCTCCCTCCCTCCGACTGTGCTATCGAATGCAGTAATAGGCATATCCCACGACACCGTGCGTCGATCATATATCACGGAATTGTGCGCTATCTATCACCGTAGAATCCACATCGTGCGGGGGGTGATGCGAGCTCGGAAACTATTTGGTCAAACCATGGTCGATGATGCGACGTTTAGAGTTAATTTTTATTTACATTTTAAATAAAAATTGAATTTAATTAAAATAGAAGTAAATTATTCTAAATGAACTTAATTAAATTCATTTATAGAGAAGTAAAATACATGGGCATGATCATGCTAGATTACATTGTTAATTTTTCCATATTAACATGGACTTAATTAGACTACTTGTAGTTTTATGTTCAACCCATTAAAACATGAGCTTACATTTGCATATTACTTCTACTGTATATTTATATTTAACATGCATAAAAATTAAAAAAAACTTTGAACCTCAATTAGAAATCCTAAATTTAATTTAAATGAGTCAATTCAACCTGATATTATTATCATATATTTATTACCATAATTTGCAACTTAGTTTATTACCAAAAATCTGTATTTGGTGGCAATTCAAACTCTCTATGCGGATTTGTGATCTGCACTGCACCAGAAAGTAGCAATGCCAATACTTATATCTACACAGATGCTGAAACATAATCCCAACATATGTACATAAATATTTACAATCATTATTTCAGGTGAGAATACTTGCATGTGTTCAGGATGAAGCATATTTACATACCACTGCATCAGTTATATGTGCAAGTTTGCCCACCTCTAAATTAAACTAGATCAGAACACAAGGACTAGACATCACCCATTATTTACGACTCCATCGGATTCCCTACCGCCTGGCAGATCTCCTTTATGTGCACACCGTCATCTGTACAGAGGCAGACTATCTACAGATGCTTGGCCTCGAACTACTCAGGTCGAACGCTTTGCAGATTCGGAAGCGCAGCCAACCGTAGCTTCTTTATTTCAGTAGCAGTTACTTTGCAGGACTCCAGGGTAAGTGATTTCAGATTCTTCAGTGGTTTCAGATGTTGTAATCCAGCATTTGTTATGCGCGAGTTTGATACATTAAGAGAAACCAATGCAGTTAATCCTGCAATTGAATGAACCATGTCAACACAGGTGGATTTTGGAGCTAAACAATTGAGAAGCAGCAAAGAACAATTCTAAACTGCCAGTAAAGTACCTGAAATCAATTCCAGAGTCTTATCGGTGAGGTTGCAATTCTGAGACAGATTTAACAGAGTAAGAGATTTGAGGTCCTTGATGTTCTTGACTCCAGCATCGGTTATTGACCCACCACATACCTCAAGTGACTGCAGGTTCTTGAAATCTAGTAGATTACAGGAAACAACATCATCATCCTTGGACAACTAGGTGAAACTCAAAAAATGTAAGTTCCAACCGTAGATGAGCTGACAATACAGTACACTGATAAACATATCATGTCCCAAAGCAGTTTACAAGTCTACCAAAATCTAAGTACTTAGCATCCTGGGTGAAAGAGCATTAATAACAGGCATCCTAATTGAAAGAGAATAGATATCACAACCAGAAATAAAAATTCCAATATAAATTGTGCACGTGCAGCTGAAGAGCAATTATGGGAATCTATTTTTAAGTTTCTCTAGATGCATCACCTGAAATTTTCCTTTTCGATTCAAGATCTACAGGATCTATCATCTTCTATATATATGATTTCCAATGCCCTTTTTATAATGATAAGCATGAACGTGGCAGAGAATAAGAGCCTCTAGAGAAGTTCTACAAAAGTAGCACAGACAGGCCCCAAAAAACACTGCTCTGTTTGTCTCATTTCTACGTAGGTATCAATATTTTTGATATAGGAGTAATTTGATATTCCTCACTTTTAATCTTGTTAAAGTGCCAATAATTGATATTTCAATGAATTGATCATAAAAGCATTTATGATCCTGGACTATTCAATCTAAAGACACAATGTTGAATTTTGAGGTTAATAAGGTTGCAAGCAAGAGGCAACCAATCTACCTGAAAGTTATGGCAGTAAGCAATCTTCAGATTTTATCTGCCATAAGTTTCACGATCATGAATAAACCACATTCATCATTTAAGGTTAATTAACCCTATATCTCGTACGCAAAATTATCTTCTCTTCTTCTTCACTTACATGATGTTATTATAAGATTGCTTGAGAGACTAAGTCGGTTCTCTTGTTGCCTGTTATACGGAGTAAATTGCCTCTGCATGAGATGTAGTGGTATACTCCTATCTATTGCTTTCCTCTTTCTATTGAAATATTCCATTGATGTTATCTATCAAAATAAAAAATTTATCAATCTCGACTGAGATGTGATGTTTCTTCTTTTAACTTGGATGGTAGAAACAATAGAGACAAAATAAAATAGCACAAAAACTGGAGAAGACCCTTGAAAAATGCATACAGAAAAGTTATATAACTTACGTCGGAAACAGTTTGTCCCCAAGTCTGTGATACGAGCTCCAAAAAGATCCAGATGGGTTAATCCAGTAAGACCTGAATGACAAAACAAGCATTTAAGCAACTATCTGTTTCCAAGTTCTATTAAGGGCACCTGAAGGAAAATTTTCTTATTAACTTAAAAAATAATCATAAATTAGAATAAATGCTACAAGAAACAAGAAAGTTGGTAGATAAAAGAAGATTTCAGTCTCAACAATTTGAGACTTCATACATGGATCAAGAGTCATGAATATATGATGAACCATATATTGATCGTAAATTAGAATAAAAGCTACAAGAAACAAGAAAGTTGGTAGAGAAAAGAAGATTTCAGTCTCAACAATTTGAGACTTCATACATGGATCAAGAGTCATGAATATATGATGAACCATATATTGATCGTTCCTAAGTATCTCTCTTAATAGTCAGAGGACAATCATGTCCTTTTTTGTTGTTTCCAATCAAGTGTTCCTTGATCTTCCTTGCCAACTTGAGACACCTAAAATTTCAGTCAACTACAATCATGTCTTTTTCTAATTTTCTTTGACATTCCTCACACATTTATGACATGCATAATTCAAATAGGCTAATCCATCCTTGCTGGAGCACTTAATTTATCGCCTCCAAACATGCCAGAATCACCTTCAATAGTTCTCTCATATGTGACACCTCCCAAATTACCAGCATTAATAGTTCCTCTTTGCCACCCTCCTGTTCCCAGCTTCCTTATGACATGTCCATCATCACTGCCAACTTTTCTACAATATTTTCCTCACCTCATAGCTTCATACGAATTGATGTTCTCACCTTTGTAGAGGCAATTTTAGATCCAGACACGAAGGATGCATTAGGTAGCTGACTGCTAGCAAAAATCAATTTGAAGTACTTAAACATGGACATATGCAAAAGGTGCTTAACAGAAGTAAACAAAATAATGCCCCTAGTAGCAAATAACCTATCAGGTTCTCAACATTGTAGCAGGAATGTAGCTGATCTAATAAGCAATTAATTTGGGTGTTAAAAGACCCAAGTGAAACCTAACAAGCAAGTGAAGTTCCTCAACAGATTTGAATATAAAATAATTTCAACATGAACATTGCATCCAAAACCTTGTTTGGTCAAAACTTGTAGAAGGAATTTCAGTTAGCAGATAAAGATTAATAAAAACCCATCTGACAAACAAATGTATGAAACTAATAATTAAAAAAAAGTTTATTTATTCCTATAGCTTTCTGAAACCTATATTCTGGTGACTTCGCACTCTTACACTTCCATTCAGCATAGCAATTCCTCCCACCTGCTGTATCATTTTCAACTTGCCCAAGAATAGAATGACTCTAACTACTTGACTTATACAGGACACTCCAAGAATAAAATCATGCAAAGCAACAATTTTTTGTATGCAGCCGCTTGCAGTTAATTCACAGAAAGATCAGAAGTGCAGAAGTTCTATGCCACCTTTTGAGTAGAAGGTTCAGATACAAGCTCAACAACTACTACTATTTGATAAAGTATGAAGTTATCAACAGCCATTATCACATGCCGTTTACTAGAATGAGTGCAAATCCCTAAATTTATTGAACAGAAAAGCACCTAAAAATTCTACAAGAATTTTTTTTACATAAAACCTCCTGCAATTAATTTGCATAAAGACAACAAGTGCAGAAGCTTCCCACACAGACTTTTGGATAGGTACGTGTTAATAAATACAATCTGTGCAACAGTTAACTGAGGATTATGAATGTCTATACAGGCATTATCATATGTCACAATTATATTTAAATATTGGAATCGAACAGAATAAAGAACCACTTGAAATTTTGAATTCACCCATAAAACTTGCAGCCAGCAATAGTAAAAATTAACAAGTAAAATTTTCAAATTTCAGGATAACTTTTCATGTGGTCTGCTAGCTGTAGTTCAAATGGAAGGTTACCAAATAAATGCTTGAATACCATCCTATACAGATATCCAAGTCTTCCCATTGTTTAGACCAGTGAATCACTAAGCAGAAATCTAATTTTTAACTGGCAATTTTCCAAGTCCGCTATGAGAAGAGAAATAAATTACACAAGCTATCCTACACGAACAAACAAATTCCAGGATCATAAATATCAGCATAAACATATTAGGACAATCATAATGATGCATGCTTGCAAACAAGTCTTACTGGTAATAGCCGTTAAGCCTACATCTGTTATCTGGCGAACATCCAAATTAAGAGATTTAATGGAAGTTAATCCAGACAGCCTCATCAAACCACCATCAGTTACTGCTGTAAATGACAGATTGATGCTCTCCAAGTTGTGTAAACCTGAAAGTGTTTAAATCATAGTCAGGTTTCTTATGGTGTAATAAACTACTACACAAACTATATAGATAATTTTTCGAGGATTCACATCTTAAAACCTAAAAAGGATTTAGATATTTTGCATATGTTTTGCATAAAATGAGATATTGCAAGCTATAGGCCATCATATTTCCCAGGTCAAGAATACAACGAAAACGATAACACAGAAAAGAAAATGGAACGCATGGTGTAAACTTAAAAGCTAGTTTTTCAAGTTTCACGAAGTGAGACAGAACATGAAATGCATCAAATTGTTTATTGGGAAATGTCAATAGACAGATAAAGAAACAGATGTTTGTTGGCCATGAAACAAAGTTCACAATGATATAGTTACATCCAAGGTTTGCAACACCAATAGGTACCGCCCATACCGAGCGATATGTACCGGTCCGTAAGCAGACTGGTACGCAGATCGCCTGCTACCGGGCGATACCGCCGATTGGGGCTGTTTCCACCCCGCTACCACCCGAAATCGGATCGCCGCCCGACCGTCATTGGCCACTGTCGGGCGGCAACGGTCGATTTCGATCGTCGACGACCGATTTTGGGCAGTATCAACCGAGGGAGAAAGAAGAAAAGGGAGAACTTGGAGTCTGGCGCTGCTCTCCCGATCCTGATCCATCACCCGCGGGTGACTTCTTCGCGCGCGTGATCCGTCGCCCGCGGGTTATTTCTTTTCCCTGTGAGGGGAGGAGAAGCGTCTCCCCACGTAGGGATAAGGAACGAGGTGACGTCGCCTTTTTTTATTTTTAACTTTATTATATTATATTATATTATATTATATATATATATATATATATATATATATATATATATATATATATATATATGTGTGTGTGTGTGTACCGAGCGATAAACGTACGCATACTGCCCGTTACTAGCATACCGTACCATACCGAACTAAGCTCAGTACACCAGTATGGTACGGTTTGGCGAACCTTGGTTATATCTGTATTGGAGAAACTGCTACCGCAACGACTTTTGCACAAAAGGAAATGATGTGATTGGACATGTACTTCATAATTAGTATATTATGTTGAGTGTCATATTGTAACAAATGAACTAACACATATTTCATGTATAAGAAACAGCATTTTCTTCCAAGAACCACAAAATATACTATAACACAATAAATTTTGGTTGTTTCATGGGTAAGCACCCACAAAGCAGTAGCAAGTAAACAACAAAGCATAGGGGTAAGTCATTTCAAGGCAGTGCGGCCACTTAGTTCTTCTATCTACTTATCACTTGGGTTGGTCAAAGAAAAAGGTTCCAAGGGTGGAATTGAAGGTGCAAATAATGCATAGGTGTAACTAATTGCATAACTTCAGTAAATGAGAACTCTGACACCATCACATGTAAGTTGCAAAGCATACCAGAGAAATGGCTCAGTCCATTGCTTCCAATTTCAGTATCTGACAGCTCCAAACATTTTAACTGTAGAAGGCCTAAAAAACCAATACAAGTTCACTGAAGAATCTCAGTATAAGTTTGGTAAAATCAACAAAAATTTCTTCAAAAATTTGATGACAATTGTCCGTGAAAAACATAGATGTTTCGATATATTTTGTGATATCTTGAAAAGTTCAAGAATAGGTATGTGAGAAAGAGTATGTAAGAAATAGCACATTTTAGTATAAGGGTCTCAAATTGAATAAAACCAATTATGGAAAGATTTTCAAGAAATCCAGGGATAATTTTTTGGCTACAGTTGGTGAAATAAGATATGGAATTAGCTTGTTTTTTCTACTCTTTGAAAGCCTGCAGATGGTGCCTTGGCCCCTTAGGAAAATCATATCATAGACTTACTCTCTTCCTGGTAGGAACTTCATAGCTATCGTGTCATGCATTTTTTATTGTTGATCAACCTAAGAGTTTATATACCGCCAGCTCATGTGTTCAATGATCAACCAAAGTTAGCTAAAACCAAAAGATCATGTTGTAATTTAAGCAGATGAAAATTCAAATGTGAAAGCATAGTGAAAACAAAATAATGAAGTAACAGGGGCTTGTCCAAAATGCGATCATTTGGGAGAAAAAATCAGAAATTAAAACTTCTTAGAATTTCATAAAATCGATTTTTTTGGTAGTAGATGTATGTAACAGCTTGGAGTTAATTAGACACAATAGCTCTTACCTTTCAAGTTTAATAAACCTTCATCACCAATCTTGCAAGAATCCAAATTTAAGCTCTCCAAATTGATCAAATCTACAATTTATTAGGATTAAGAGAAGATCAGTATAGAAAAGTATATTATTCCAACATTTGTCACAGTAATGACATTCAGAAAACCCAATGACGAGTTGACGACAATTAAAGACTCAATTATTTGCAGAACCAAAGCCACAATAAATCAATTTAAAAGATAAAAGTAACGAATGATTACCAAATTAAATACAAAAATAATTTGCTTCAATAAATTCCAGGCAATCAAAAGATCTACAAAGCCATTAGGAGAGATAAACCAGCTATTTGCCTTGAGCAAAACCCTAAAAGTTAAAACTTCAATCAAGCATCAAAAATACAATAATACAGGGTTGGAAGCCACCAAGCAGGGCATCAAATGTGCATTAAAGACTGCCAAATTTCTAGACCTCATCAAGAATGAGAGGTATTGGGAAATATCTCTTGCTACAAGGTGTGAGATTATTATGATGCATGCAAAATCAAATGTGATTTACCTTTAAGATACATCAAACATGCATTAGTAATGTTGTTGAACCCCAAGTTCAAAACTTTCAACTTCTGAAGGCCTGCAATGGTTGTGCAAAAAAATAGTAAAAAGATGAAGCATGGAACAATATATACGTAAGTAGACCAGAACAATGTCAATTAATACATGACCAAGTATATCACGGTATGGTTTACAAAGCAACAAACACCATTGTCATGTAAAGCAGACCTAGCGTTCAGTTGAAAGTTCTATATATTCTGAAGTATAAACAACAATGTTGCTGTACTAAGGATATCAGCAACAGCGATTATATTAGCATCTAAAAAGACAGTGTACTTTGAAACCATCTCTTATGTACATGGGTCAATTGTCACCTGGACAATTCAGAAAACATTAGTTAATTTATAAAAGTAACCAGCTAGAAGCTGGGTTTAATTGCTTCAACAAGATGCACTGGATGCAGTGTTATGGATGTCATTTGTCAAATCCTCATACGTGATCTGTTCATGTTGCTTGCTTTATCAATATCCTTTCCCTAATCTAAGTCCAATGTGGAATTAGTTGCTCCATAGAGCAATAATGCCTTCGATAATGCTTATATTCTTTCTCCAACCAAAGTGTGTGCCATTCCTATTAGAAACTGAGGCTCGTTGCACAACCATTCTTGGCCAACTCAGGCAGCTTACTGTTCCTCTTTTCATATATGTGGCAGAAAAGTTAGCTCCTATGCCTCCCAAATCCAGATTTTCAGAATTCCAAACGGCCAATAATGATCATGCACCGACCTAGAAGCACATCTTCTATCTAACATTCTAGCCCATTAGACATGCTCTGACTCCATTCTGCAGTCATCCAAACAATTTTCCATCACCTTGAGGTAGCACAGACAGCAACAGAAAGTTGAGATGGCCTAGGTTTGACATAATTTTATAACTGACCATCAACCAAATTTTAACCATACAAATTTGGTCCAAATTCCTCAATGAAACAACTTTAGTCAGTAGATAAATTTTATGGACAACCTATAAAGTCAGTTGAGAGTAGAAAGGACTATCTAGTTTATCGCAGCTTAAACTCATGCCAATGGCAAGTCACCTACCAGAATTCCCTAATATTGAATAAACAAGAAAACAGAAGGTCCTAACTAAATGTCATGGTATCAGATGAACGAAAAAAATCCACAATAACAGATAGCCCACTAAAATTCCATGGTACCATGTGATCAATAAAGCCAAAGATCCTAACTCAATTTCATGGTACAAGATGAAAGAAAAACTCAGGATCATGCATGATCTAAATGACAAAGATCATGATGCTGGATGGCTCTAGACAGCGTAATTTGCGTAAAGTTTTGCATTTGGAATTACGCAACATTGAAAATATGCATTATGCCAAACTTCAATATTTGTCATGAATAAACCATCACTTCTGATTAACAAGAACTAATCAGCACATAGGTTGTCACAGACTAAGGTTTTCCGCACCTTGGTGGGCCAGGCACACCACTCAAGTAACTACTGATTCATATAGGGGGGCACAAGCTAAGGATTTGGCAGTAACCACTCTAACCTCAAGTGGGAGCCGCCTTGTGTTTTCATGCCAAAATTTCAGTTCAAACTAACAGACTCTCTCCCAGATCAGTAGAGATTGATATTGGAACTAACATCAAAATGGCATCCAGGGAATCAGAAATTAAATTAGTCGAGGATACAGATAAATTTATCTAAAGTTTCAGTATATAAGAAGTATCATGTTCTCACAGAAAACTAACAGAATGTTGTTCCCTTAGACATGCATGAATAAAGTTTCAACATAGATCAGAATCAGCGAAAAATCTGAAGTAACACATTTACACAGCTAAAATTACAAAATCTTTTATGAAACAATGTAAAACATGTTTCCCTTGATTTCCCATTTTACATGGTAGCAACATTTGAAAGAACACTACAAGTATTCAAAGGCATTATGGTACCTACAATATATGAATAAACACTGAGAAGTTTCAAAAGAAACATTCTTCTCCATATATTGCATGTTTATAGGAGACATCTTTGCTTTAACATGTCATGATTAACTCACCAGAAAAATTCTCACTTCCGTCATCAGATATACCACATCGGCTCAAATTCAAAAATACCAATGATGTGAAGCCTACAAAGATCCAGAAAGAACCATATTTATCACATATCATTTATCTGAGCAGATATAGATAGGGTAATCCAAACAAGCAGACAAGTCACTTTTAAATAATAAAACAAAAGAATATACATGATATGAAAGAATATCTGCTCTGAAAGCCCAGCTAAAAGAAAATAATTTGGACAAATTACAAGTTAAACAGGTTATATCAGAGTTCAACAAGCTATATAGTAATTAAACCTTAAAAAATCATGTTAAAATATTCTAGGTAAATATATACTTGTTTCTTACCTGCCTACCAAAAATAAACTTAATTAAGAAAAAAATAATTAGTACACTATGACACAATTTTTTTTTAATAATACATAAAGTATGCAGAAACAAAATAACTAAACCCCAAGATATGCAGGACTTTAGAAAGGGAAAAGAAACTAAAGAATAATTGACTTAAACGTAAAAGTGAAAAAAGATACCAAGGAATATTGTACAGGGAAAGGGACATTAGCAATAAATTTATCACCACAAAGGAAAGATAAAAACCTGATATAACATCCAAGCAAGAAGAAGTAACTGGACAACCCTCCAGGTTCAAGTGAGCAACTTTAGATAAGCCTGCAAGGAACTTAAATATAGAAACATATGCATTTTGAAAGCAAAACAGGAGTCTCCCTGACAATTGGTTTCAAAGGACAGAGATTAACAAAACACAGGAATAACAAACTGCAAGGGCGGGGAGCAGAAAATATCCATTACATCTTACCTTTCAAATGAGCGATGCCCACATCAGTAACTTTACAGCATGACATTTGCAACTCTTTTAAGTTTGTAAGACCTAGTTTAAGAATAAAATGTTAACAAATGGATAAATTTTGCTTGATGAGACTTGACAAAGTGACCATATTACACAAAAAATAAAGAAAAGCAAGAGGAATATAAAGGAAAGGAAAGTGGGAGGAAGCAGTGCAACTCTTCTTTGTGAAATAAGGAAAAGTGTGCTACTTAGGCTATCTAACTAAAGGAAAAGAAGCATATGATATCACAGGAAGAGAAGTTAGCAATGGGCCTTTTTAACATGCAATAGAGTGCAATGTTTCTGTAATGTTCAAGTAACTGGAACTCCTATATCTGAAGGAGGACAAGAAAAAAAATCAAACTAAAGGAATACATACTGAGGTTATTAATAAAAGAAATTGAGATTTAGGACCGAACAGGTGGGGTGTATCATCACCATCATCAGTCAAACATTTTTCCCATCGGTTGGTATATAAAACCATATACTTCATCAGAATATTAAAGCTAATGCAATTTTATATTATAACAAGAAAGCTCGAGAACTTGGAAAGTTCTTGAATAGAATTTCATAAAATCAATACAGCCAATAATGTTTTTCTTTAATGAGCTATAAAAAGATAATGAAGTGTGCATCCACTGTTTATAGGATCCTTGAACTCTCTCTTTCATCCTAACCAAGGCTATACAACCCTTTCTCAGCCAAAGTGGCTTCTACCCAATATTGGAGGCACCACCAAAATGTTGAGCAAATATGTACTCCATGTAGTATGTACTATGTAGTGTACATCTTATTTCTAAACTCACAGAATTAGTAGAGGACAATTGTATTGCTACATGTACATGCCATACTCTTTGTACTGAAGACTATCGTTGAAATGTCTTCACAAATAAAAATTGAAATTTATTCCACAGTAATGACTTCTCTGGGCAGGATTGCCCAACTAAAATGATAACTGCTCAACTAAAATTGCAATAATCTCGGCAAGAGGTATCCAAATGAAGCCAACCTGAAAGAGGCACCATGTCTGCATCTGTTACACAATTGCAGTATTTGATGTTAAGGGATTCAAGCTTTTTCAGATCTGCAGAAAGTTCACATTTAATTGCCTGAAGGATAAAATACAAAAAGCAGCAGTGTTTAAACAAAAAACAGTCAAAAATAGAACTTACAGTATTAATACATAGTATATAAAAGAGGAATTTATAGAAACAAGAAAATCTGCCAGTATTAAGCAAGCAAATTCCTACAAAAATTTAATATTGCCTCAAATATCCAATTTTATCTGAAGCATTGATTTGGTCAATGGAGAAAAGCTAACTATAATGTCAAAAGTAGCACATAACCTAACTGTCAAATGCACCTATATGATATTTTTATTGATATATTGCTGTGATTTGTTTCCCTCTTGTCTATCTTCATCTTTCTTCTATAAGAACAGTATATTTCTCCTCCGGGAAGGAAAGAAAGCTTGTGTAAAATATCATTATTCATTGGATGCCAGTAATGAGTACCAAACTACCAATCCTTGCAAAATTCATAGCAGGTTGTAAATTATGTACTTATGTGACTTTTGGCATGTTTCAGCATTAAGGAAAACTAAAGATCAAAAAATCAAAAATTTCTATCTCTATAGAAATTCACCAACTCATCCATATACAAAATAAAAAGTATATTCACAACATGGCAACCAAGGTCATAGCATGGGGAAAGCAAACCTTTCAAATAAATAAGTCCACCATGAATCTTTAAGCATCTCTCCAGATCCAAATTTACCAAGTTAATTAAGTTGGTAAAAGCCCTCATTCCTTCGACAGTGATAGCATGGCTCTTCTTGAAACTTAAAGTCGTCAAGTTTGGAAGTCCTGAAGGAAGAAACAAACTTTGCGATGAAAAATGTAAAAAAGATATCAAAATCATTGAGTCGAATTCTTCATCAATAAAGAAAGTAAACAAAAGACAATCTAGAACAGTTTCATAAAACATAACAGCAAACGTGTCAATGTTCACATTCAAGATACTCAACCATAGTGAGGAAACAAACGCAAGAGCCATACTGAAATGTCTTCAGGAATATTAATAAAAGAACATACAGGCAATATTATGTCATAATATAAATTGAGGACAACACATTAAAGATATTTGGGAAGATATAGAGAACCTCAGCATCTATGTAGCAAAAGGATATATTGTTCAAGATATTGCAGTTTCCATATTAAAGCAAAAGTCAAACACATGATAGACAAAATAACCAAACATGGAGAAAAGCCAAGCCAAGTTTCACAATTAGAAGCCAGAAATCATGCCCCAGCCAGATGTCACATGCAAAAGCTTCTCCTCACACCTAGGTATACCTCAGACATCATTAGCACAGATACAACATCACTTCCCAATTAAATAACAAAAGGTTGTCTTATATACTAAATAAGGAGATCATTTTATCTGATCGATGATGTGATGCAATAAAGGCTCAGAAAATTAAGAAAAATTAGCAATACATGGAGTAGAAGCCAAAGATATTTACCAGATATGTGTTCTAAGCCACAATCTGATATTTGGTCACAGTAATTACATTTCAAGCTCTGGATGTTGGAGCAGTTTTTCAGGAGACACAGTCCAGAATCCGTCACATCAGAGCAAGAGATATCAAGGGACAAAAGTGATTGCCCCTGAGAAGAAACTATGCCCATCCAACCATCCTTCACTCCTGGATATTCGCCAAGATGAATATCCTGATGACAAGCAAAAGGCAAAAAGAATATATCAACAGCTTTAGCTACAAGATCCAAGATAACAGAACAGGTTCCATATTGTTGGACGTTCATATTAGTACATTCTACAAGTCAGAGGAATGCTCACCAAAGTTGTCCATATAATATTTAATTAAACCTTAGGTTGGAAATTCTCTATCACATGCATGAATATGCAGATATTCCTCTAAATAATATTGGCAAGCTTAAACTAGAAAAATATCAGACAGCACAACTTCTGCCAGAGACCTTATCTATAATTTTTATTTTCTGACACAGGTTAAGCAAGAGCATTACCTTGATGGTTATAGCTGCCATAAATTATAGTTCATACTATTCATGATGAGAAACTGGAAAAGAGCTTTTTCCTGTCAAATAAGGGTTAATCTAGAACAATGAGATATTCTTCGTTCTGGCAGCACCTTGTTAATAATAGTGCATACTGATAAATACACTTGCTTCTGGTTGCTAATCATGGTTGCAACTTGCAAATCATTCTGAGTAGTTTATACAACAAAAGATGAAACTGTAGAGCAGAACCTTATCCAAACTTTATTTACAATAGAACACCTCAACCTCCTATGGTTGAACAATAAGAATAGCGCTCGTTGGACTAAAGCCATAGAATTTGTTGGAGTACAGCTAAAAAAAAAATGTGCACCTGAAGAGCACAATCCCAAAAAGCTTCAAGAGATCCGTCAGTAAGGCAATGAGATTCCACCAATTCATTGAATATCTGCTGGCTAAGGTCTCTTGGAAGCATGGAAAAGCTGCTATACCTTTTTATATCCTGCTTTCACCCAAATACTTTAACATAGCAACTTAATGTCTCAAGCACAACAGAAGTTGCAAGATAAACAATATGTGTATAACCACGACGCACCTCACAAACTTTAGCCACACACAACTCCATGAGTGAAGGGCACTTTCCTTGCCTTCCAGCAGTGACATCTGTGCTGCAACGGGGCAGCATAAGTAATAACCATTTTGAGCTTCCACTCTTAGAGTATCTTCCAGACCTGCGGAAATCGTCTTCATCGAGAAGGTCTCTCTTCCTGGAACAAGCTCCCCCCATTGGATGACGATTAACTTCGAAGATGATACTTCTTTCTTGTTCTTCAGCTGTCCTGTTAGAAGATTAATTCCCCTCCATCTATACTATCCGCAAGAACCCAAAAACCGTTTGTGATTCTCCTACAACATCCTATAGTAAGATTAGATTCTAAGTCAGCGTAAGCAGCATACTACAAAAGCTACTTCCTTTAAAAATCCAATGCAAAAAGGAATCTTTGTGAGAAAAAACAATCAAAATCATCTTTTTTACGGAAAATCAAAGTCAATCCCTGATTAAACTCTAAACCATCATGATAGATGAAAATTCCCAAGATCGCAAGACTTGTACGACATAATAAGAGAAATCGATGATCGCTCACTGAGCAAAACTTCAGAACATCCATCGCCGCTTCTTTTCTAACGCCATCAGCAATCCAATAATTCCAAGTCCAAAAGTAGATAAGGGGAAACAAACAAAAAAGAGGTGTGAAAGCGACGGACTGTTCGAAATATCCCGAAGGAACTCACAAAGCCACACCAACCGGAAGATCGATAACCGTACTCTTACCCTAGAGGGTGAGGAAAGGAGGCGACGCGTGACCGATGCTTCGGGTTAGCAGGGAGGAGGAGGAGGACGGGGGCAGGAGAGAGGGGAGTGAGGGCGGAGGAAGAAGCCCGAAGCGGCACGAAAGGAGGGAGGAAAGGGCGAGCGAGCGAGAGAGAGAGAGGGGGGCGCTCCAAAGCCGACGGGTGGAACTCACTCGCCCAACCACCAATGAGCTACGCGTGTTCGTGACAGTAGCCAGAGCTCGTCGCTTCGTAGGGGCAAGGATAAGGCCGCGGCGAGAGGGCCGATCAGCTGTGCGGACCGGACACCAAATAGGATGAAACACCACGTGGCAAATCATTTGTGGCTTCACGATGGTGGCCCACATTCACCTAATTTTTTATGGAAATATCCAATTTATGATAATATCCAACAATTTAAGACAATATTATATTTCAAAGAAGCAAACCCTTAATGGTGGTGCTTTTACCTGAAAAGGTGATGTGTAAATAATTTATTTTCCAGAATTTTAAATGCTATGACTTCAATTTTCAATCGTATACAAATCAATATATTCTCAAAATTACATATATATTTCTCCAAAATCAACGATAAAGAACTCAAAAGCTTCCGTAAATACCAATGAGTTAATATATATTAATTCACCATTAAAATCTTTCAAAAAATAGTACATATATTTCTCTGATTATTTTTTATATATTTTCTACCCTTACATTTAAGCTGATGGTGAAAGTATTAAAATATATTTCAGGCATTTAAAAATTTTTCAATATTTTCAAGGTTTGCTAACGACTAGAATCAATTATTCTCAATCCGAAAAAATTAAACACATAAAGATATGGGAGGGTAACAAAAATGCTATTTCTGAAGTTTGGAAGGACATATATTTGTAGTATATAGTAAGGCTCAAAATTGAACACAACAAGTGGTGGCAGCACACGGCGCTTTGGGTTTGGATAAGCACAGCGGATCCACGGAGGAAGGGTGGAGGAGTGGGTCGCGGCCGACACGCCACCTCAAACAGAAGCCATTTCTTTTTGTTTCCGCCCTCATATAAAACTCATGGGGGCAAAACGCACGTGGGCCCTCACCATTAATAAATTTCCACCAATTAAGTATTAATCCTTAACCCCTATCCGTATCTCTATAATTAAATATAACTCTTAATGCAGGTGAGATTTCTTTGTATCAGCCGAGTCTGTGACCGACTTCGGCACCCAAAGCTGACGTAACAATAATAAAGGAAAGAGGGGTATGTGAACCGTACCGCGAATGCGGACGTACGAATAGGAGAAGCCGGCGCGGATTGAGTCGGTCAAATCGAATCCCAATGGTGATTTGGTGTGCTAGAATTGGCAGGCATTCTGCGGAAATTGAGTATTACATTTATTTTAATTGTATTATTATATGTGATAAATAATTGGTTAGATATATTGCCTGCTATTTTGCGACGTAGTTCTCTTGATTGCCTGCCTCTCTTCATCCCTTCGCTACCCCTCGTGCCCTCGCCACGTGCTCAGCCCACATCTCGGTATGATCCCCACGCAGTCCCGGTGGTTCGCTTCGCCCTCCCCTCCTCTTCCGACGCCGCCGCCGCGGGGGCTCCGGAATATGCCGTCTCTCCGGCCGAAGCCCGCGTTATTTAACCCCATCTTCCGCCTCACGAAGTCCGGCCGGCTGCGGCGCACGTCGACCGGCGGAGCGGTGCGCGCGATGGACGCCGCCCAGGTGTTCGACCGCGAGTCGGAGGAGCCGGAGCAACGGGCGCGCCTCAAGATCGCGATCGTCGGCTTCGGCAATTTCGGGCAGTTCTTGGCGCGGACGTTCGTGGCGCAAGGCCACGCCGTCATCGGCTTCTCCCGCTCCGACCACTCCGCCGCCGCCCGATCGCTCGGCGCCGCCTTCTTCCGCGACCCCCCACGACCTGTGCGAGCAGCACCCGGACGTGGTGGTGCTCTGCACCTCCATCCTCTCCACGGAGGCCGTCCTGCGCTCCCTCCCCCTGCAGCGCCTGCGCCGCAGCACCCTCTTCGTCGACGTCCTTTCCGTCAAGGAGTTCCCCAAGAACCTCTTTCTCCAACTCCTCCCCCCGGACTTCGACATCGTCTGCACGCACCCCATGTTCGGCCCCGAGAGCGGCAAGCACGGGTGGTCCGGCCTGCCTTTCGTCTACGACAAGGTCCGGGTCGGCGACTCGGAGGATCGCGCCGACCGATGTCGTCACTTCCTCGACATCTTCGCCCGCGAGGGCTGCCGCATGGTCGATATGTCCTGCACGGAGCACGACGAGAACGCGGCGGAGATCCAGTTCCTGACCCACACAGTCGGCCGCCTCCTCGCCAGGCTCGACCTCAAGTCAACTCCCATCAACACCAAGGGCTACGAGACGCTGCTCGAACTCGTCGAGAACACCTGCAGCGACAGCTTCGACCTCTACAACGGCCTCTTCATGTACAACAACTCCTCCACGGAGCTCCTCGAGCGCCTCGAGCTCGCATTCAACTCCCTCAGGAAGGAGCTCTTCGGTCGCCTGCATGTCAACCTGCGCAAGCAGCTTTTTCAGAGCCCCAACGGCGGCAGTTCACCTGGCGCCGACGAAAACTGAAGGCCTTCCCTTCATGTCTTTTGCTTCTTGTCAAGTATGTGCCCAATATCACTTGTGTTACAACAACAACAACAACAACAACAACAGGTTTGGTTCTCATCTTCTCAAGAATGTTCACTGTCATTACACCACAAAATTAACATGATCGGCGTCGTCAAGCATCAACTGAACAAAAGTCGAGGAAGGCATGCGATGGAGATCAGAGTACTCAGACGAACAAGTATCGTCAGAGTTAGAAGATCTTGAACAGGATACCACCATGAGTTGCAAAGAATGGTGCAAACACGAGCGATTCGACAGCCATTAGCTTGATAAGAATGTTGAGCGATGGACCGGACGTATCCTTGAGAGGGTCCCCAATGGTGTCACCGATAACTGCAGCTTTGTGGGGATCAGATCCCTTAGGGCCAAGGCTCCTTGCATGCTCCGATGCCCCGGCCTAACAACCCCATATGAGATCAAGTTAATTGCATTCCAACACAGGTCACAAAAGGTTTAGGGTGGCTGTACCTCAATATACTTCTTAGCATTGTCCCATGCACCACCAGTATTGGACGCAGAGATAGCAATCTGCAGCATAGAAAAACCACCATCACTGTGTGTCGGTAAATACAGCAAGCAAGTTCTTGCATTACCTGAACCCCGGAAACAAGAGAACCAGCGAGAACCCCGGATAGGGTTTCCACACCAAAGAAGGTTCCAACGATGAGGGGGGTAAGCATCACCAATGCGCCAGGAGGAATCATCTCTCTGATCGAAGCATCTGTGGAGATCTTTACGCAGGTGGCGTAATCAGGTCTAGCGGTGCCTTCCATAAGCCCTGGTATACTGTTGAACTGCCTGCGGACCTCCTCCACCATTTGTAGAGCTGCACTTCCAACGCTCTTCATGGTCATGGCTGAGAACCAGTAAGGGAGCATTGCACCAACGATTAACCCAATGAACACTTTTGGTGTCAGAACATCAACCGTGGAGATCGCTGCTCGGCTCACAAAGGCACCGAAGAGTGCCAGAGACACCAAGGCAGCTGAACCTATGGCAAAGCCCTGGGAAAAGGCAGTTAAAATATGAAACATGTTCACATCCAAGGACTCTTGTGATGATTTGAATGCAACATTAATAGCTCTACCTAGCAATCAAAGGAAATAAAGTGGAAAGCAGCTTCACAAGGGTAATTGCAAACAAATTTCTTAAACAAATGCAGTTATACGCAAATATTATCTATAATGAGAAAACATCATCCTGTATCTAGCCCAGACCCCCAGTTCCCGAATTGAAACCATCGATTCTGTCAAATTTATAACCGGAACAGAATCAATTCTAGATAATTCCAGTTCAAGAATGGACAGTTCCGATTCCAATTGTCAAACCCAAAACCATCTCTTTTAAAAAATTTTTTAATTTTGCCAAAATACCTCTCCAATTAGTCATTTATTAAACTATTAGGAAGGAGAAATTCATCATTTGTAGGGGCATCTAGGTTTTTTTATTTTTCTGACCTGTTCAAAACCACTGGTTTCAGTTCCAGATTACAAGAACCTAATTCGAACCGCTAGAACCCAGCTCCGGTTCGGTTCGGAACTCGAACCATTGGGTGCTAATCAGAATAGAGCTGCTGGCAAACAACCTACATCTCCGCAACCTAAATCTGGTATTTACTTATCTTATTCTTACTTGCCAGCCTCGCTTCCAATCCGATATCCCCATCTCTTGGCCTGTAGCTCATACCTTTCCCTCGATCGATCCGCTCTACTGACTACAACTAATAGGATCAATTGCCAGCCTTTATCTAATTGTTACTTTACTCACTACGGGGCTTAGGCTATTGACTCCAACTTAGAACCGACCATAGTTTGGTTCGAAACGGAACCAAACCAGGTTCATCGATCAAGAATCGAAATTGATCAAACTGCATCAACATGTCTAAATGCAATAAAACCACCAACAAAGGCAATATCATTCTAATTACCAAGCTTGGAACAAGCTTCCTTGCCAAGCTACAAGCAGATCAACCATGGTTAATAGGTTGCAGCAAATTATTTTGGCAATAGAATTGTGCTACCTTTCCAATGGCTGCAGTGGTGTTGCCGGCAGCATCAAGTGCGTCTGTTCTCTCTCGGATCCTGTGACTCATTCCAGCCATCTCAGCAATGCCCCCAGCATTGTCACTGATGGGTCCATAAGCATCAATGGCCAGACCAGTAGCAATGGTGCTCAGCATGCCTAACGCAGCAACAGCAATACCATACATGGCAGCAAGACTGAAACTAACAAATATGCTGACAGCAATGGCAAAAATGGGGATAATCACAGACTTGTATCCTAAAGCCAGTCCAAAAATTACGTTAGTCGCAGCTCCAGTTCGGCAGGAATCAGCAACATCTTGGACAGGACTGCAAACGAGTAGTTAACATAAGACATTATCTATGAACCACAAATCATGATAATTCATGTTCATCAGAATAGAAGAAGCAAGTTCTTACCTATATGCATTGCTCGTAAAGTATTCAGTGACAAATCCAATAACCAGGCCAGCCCATAATCCAATTGCAACACAGAAGAACAACTCCCTGTTCAGCTCTACTGATTAGATCATTTTAAGAACTCATTATCTTCAGAATTAAAGAGAAAATTATGCTTACCAGTTTTTGACCTTCTTCTGCTCACCAAAACTGAAAATTGTGAAAGTCGATGGGAGTGCTATCCAACTGATAATCGCAATACCAATGGTCATAAGAAAAGTGGAGATTATGAGCTGCCTCTTTAGAGCAGGTTCGATCTCCTTCACGGCCTTTATCTCAAACAAGTCGGTTGCAAATAGAGTAGTTATCAAACAAACTATGATTCCCATGGAGCTGATAAGCAAAGGGTAGCACATTGCAGTAAAATCATGGTTGACTCCAAATGAAGAGATAGAGGCAACAACGAGAGCAGCACATGATGATTCAGCATATGAGCCAAAAAGATCAGAACCCATCCCAGCAATATCTCCAACGTTGTCTCCCACATTGTCAGCAATCACCTGTAAGATGTATACAAAAGAAAAAACTAGGAACAGAAAAGCCATTTATGGTCTGAAATGCTGGTATTTGATAAATTCATCAGTAACATTTGGTCGATAAAGCCTAAAGGTTACCGCAAAAAGTTAAAGGTGCAAAGTTCAAAATACTAAAATAAGTGGCATATCACTAACGGAAGAGCACGGAAAGAGAATTTAACTGTACAGAAATACTCAAAGAACCTACAGCTGGGTTTCTAGGATCATCTTCAGGAATGTTCCTTTCAACCTTGCCAACAAGATCAGCACCAACATCAGCAGCTTTTGTGTAGATGCCACCGCCTACTCTACCAAAAAGAGCCATGGAAGAGCCACCAAGACCATAACCAGTAATAGACTCAAAGAGACCTTCCCAGTCATCACCATAGTACAATTTGAATAAGTTGATAGCAATATAGAGGACCAACAAGCCATTTGCTGCAAGCAAAAAGCCCATGACTGCACCAGACCGAAAAGCAGTAATGAAAGCTTTTCCAACACCCTTCCTAGCTTCTAGGGTTGTTCTTGCATTTGCATAGGTTGCAATTTTCATCCCAAGAAAGCCAGAAACCAGGGAGGTAATTGCACCAAGCAAGAAGGAGATAGTACTGAAGCCAGCATTTGCAAGTGCCGGTTTGCAATATTTATCCTTGCTATAGGTGCAAGGCTGTGCTTTTGTGCTAAAGCCTTCCACAGAACCAAGGAAGAGGAAGATCAGGACTGCAAAAGCAACCATGAAGATTCCAACATACTGGTATTCCGTGAAAAGGAATGAAGTTGCTCCTGTTCACATGTACAGAGAAGTTAGCTATCAGACTATCATCTTATAAGTCAACTATCAGCATGGTATATGTTCTTTGTCAAAGTGAACAATATGCAAAAATTAGAAAAAAAAAAACGGGAAATCAACACACAAAAAGTAAAACTTAACCAAATTGTAGGTGCACAGCAACCAATTCAAACAATATTTGTTGAAGTTAACATTCAAGTGTAATAAAAAAATAATAAATAACTCAATCAAGTCAGAAAAAATTATACTCATTGGATGAGTGACAACTACAGGTTTGTCTCTGTCAATGATACTGATAGTTATAAATTGCATGAAGTACTAAATTTAGAAAAATTGATCAGACAATTATCATCAAATGTGTCGATCACCAAATAGATATACTATACATTATACATTAAAAACTCTAGTGATTTCTCCCACTGAGCAAGTTTCTTTTGCAAAACAAAATTAAGAATGTCAGAAATAGAGTAACACACATTGAAGCTACAAATTCAACAACAAATATGACTTTCATAAGATTGATGGAGACCAAAGTGGTAACTAAATGAGATAAATTTAGAGTTATTGAAGACAAAAGAGGAAATGGAATTCCGTTACACAAGAAATCAGATTAAATAACATGATAAGTTTGTAGGCAACCTGTTCTGTAATTTCTACGATCATGAAATTTAGACACTACATTAGCTATATAATCACTAAAAACAACCTAATATAAATATAAAATCCTTGTTAATCGGATCATTTACATGTTCTGAAATAAAGCTTACATGCTCTGTTTGCTCCACTTTTTGTTTTCTTTAACAATATTATACTACTTTCTGTTGGGTGAAACCATATAAGATTGGATGAAGCAAAGGAGTGGATCTTCATGTCTTGCTCTTACATAGCTAGGTTTAATAAAATGAGAATCGTCAACAAGAAGGAGATCAACTTAAACCATTATAACAAGTTCCAGATCAGCTTCCAATGAAATCAATTTAGTAACAATAGAAGCAATTGGTTAGATATCTGGACTTCATACATTAAATATTTACTAATCCAACTTGAGCCAGCTAAATCAGCATATATGCATGCGTTATGCAGCATCAGAATAACAATCTTTCGTTTCTGTATTCTAAGAGAGCCAAACATCATATTGCATGAAATAAATGTTTGTACTATTATACAATGTCGAAATTAATTGAGAGGACTCAGTTTTTAGAAATATAAAAAATAAAGGAATCATCGCATTTTCCATAAATACCTTGTAAAATTAACTTAGGCTACAGATGGAAGATACACATTCAATAATAAAATTGACTTCCATGTGATTAATGGATCTCTAAGTGATAATTAAATTAATGCATTAGAGTCTATTTGAAGACAAAACAGGAATACAAAGTTCATCTCACATGAAAATTCAGATCAAATGACATGATAAATTTGCAGGTCTCATTTTTTGTAATGTTCATTGATGATCATGAAATTAGGCACTACAGTAGGTGCAGGACCACAGAGATACCAATTTAATTAAATTAACAATGCATGTGAACTGGATCATTACAACTTAGACAAATTAAAATTAACCATAACATGCTCCGGTGCAGCATTTTTTTTCCAAATGTTTTCATTCAACAATATCATAAAACTTAATGGGTCGAACCATATACGATTATATGAAGCAAACATGTGCGTCTTCAAGTCTTAGTCTTACATAGCCTAGCATAAGATAACGACAAACATCAACAAGAAGCAAATCAATTGAAGCAATTGTCACAAGTTGTATAACAGCATAAAAGAAAACAATCAAGAAGATATGCACCATATAAAGAACAAATATATAAACATTTACTGAGTTAGATCCTTCTGGAAAGAGACCATAGCTTGTAATATCTGACCATGGCATAGTCACTTATCAAATGGAGGAAAAGCACGTAGAAGCAACTAAAGTTATTCTTCTAATTACTTGAACTCATGGCAACAGTGGCCACGAAAAAGTGTAGAGTATTTTTTTTTTTTTTTTGAACCTCAGAATTTATTAACCCATCTTCCTCCAAGAAACGAGAAGGAAAAGAAAAGGCGTAAGAGAAGTGCAGCATATATTACGATTCCTTTTGTACCCAAACAAATTATATGTATTCTGCCGAAAGAAAACTATCGGATCAAATCAAGTTAACCAATTTTTCGGAATATTATGATCTCCAATTTTGATAGCTCGAATTCTTTCGACAGAAATACTACTTGAGCTAAAACAAATCCATTAACAAGAAAACAAGTGAACCACAAAATCTTGTTTTTTGCCCCTCAGAAAGAGACAATAATCTTTAAATCCCACCATATCTCGGCAAAGCTAAAATCAAAGATCTAAGAGAAAGATGTCCCGCCTTCCGATATGGCGCTCTGGATCTCGGCGCACTTCGCGACGACGTTGTGATCATTGAGCCCTTCCTCCTCCTCAATGAGGTAATCGGAGACCCCATCCCTGCTGCCGGACGGTTTCTCCGGGGAGAGCCTCACCTTAGAGACCAGCAGCCACTGCACCAGCGCGAAGGCGATCCCGACGACGGCTGCCACCGGTATCAGGATCTCGGTCAGGAGGCCCGACAGTATCGCCGCCCCCATTGGCTACTACTCCTCACTAGGCGTCAGCGGCAGCGGCGGCGTTTCTGTGGCTGAGAGAGGGTTTTGAGGGTTTCGCGGCCTCCTCTTCACACACTTTGTACTCCCAAAGAGTGGCGTTCCGATAACTCTCGAGACTTATAGAGGGAAAGAGGGGGGGGGGAAGAGCGAGAGAGAGAGAGAGAGAGAGAGAGAGACAAAAAATAAAAAGATAAAGATAAAGATAAAGATTAAAAAAAGGGAAAAAGAAAGGAGATGGAAGAGCTTTTTGCATAATGCACCAACAAAGAGTATATATTTCATTTCTGTTGCATATAATGTCTTCAGTTTTAGAGAAAACATATAAATATTTTATTATATTTATCCCTGCAGACCATATACATTATTTTTTGCTTGATGACTCTTAATGTAATAACTAAAAAAAATTGAATCTAAATAAATTCACATAAATCATAATTCCCTAACATTTCAAAAAAAAGGTGTATTGTAACTCATAATGATATATATAATATATAATTTTGAAGTTTGAAAAGGAGGAGGCGTTATCGCACAATAACTACTTCCCTAAGGGGGTTGGTTGTCGTGTCGCGTCGTTAGGATGAAGAAGAGGAGAGCTTGAGCTGATGCGGACCGTTGGATCTCTTGATGACGGTGCGTCCTGATGGAACCTACCGTACATGGACGGCCGTGATGGGTCCGGAAAGGGCGCCTTGCCAAGTGGACGGAAACGATGGGCGAAGATAAGGTGCCGACGTGTCGGTGGCGTGTGAGACGCCCGCGGATAACAGCTTTTTTTATTACTTTTGTTTTATTCGGAAATAACACTTTTATTATTTAGTTATTTCTAAAAATAAAAAATTACTATAAAGTGAGAGGAAAAGATTTTTTTGCGTCGCCCTCAAATTCCTAAAATTGTAAGAGGCGTATCTGTTTGCTTCTCCAAATATGACCCAAATCAATCAATCTCACGAAATAATGCATATTTATCCGATAAAACTTAGACTAATCATCTACAAATATTAAATTTACTGTTATCATTTGTATTGATTATTTAATTTATTATTTTCTGAAATTAAATTCAGAATATAAAATTATTAAAGTCGAATAAATATTAAAAATATCATAGTTTTTACTTTTTCTCATAAAATGTTCTCTGATTTTTTTTTAAAAAAATAAGATTACTCATGACCTTTGCCTCGTCAAACATTTTATAAAAATAAAACAAAAGCTCGACGCTTTTTCAAGGAATTTGCTCAAGAAGAAAACTTATACCTTACCCTCAAATTCCTAAATTTGTATAGGCAGATATGTTTTCTTCTCCTCCAAATTATTACTAAATAATGCATATTTATCCAACATCATCTCTAATCAATAAGTAATCAAAATATGAAACTTAATTATCTTATCACTTTCATTGATTATTTAATTTAGCATTTTAAAGCTAAATTCGAAGGATAAATATAAATAATGTTGACTATAGTGTAAACATCATTATTAATGTACATACGTAAAAAGTTCAAGACTTATAAAATTATTTGTGTTAAATCTACATATAGAATAAAAAAATATTATATGAAATATATATATTTTTATTTTTATCAAATCATATTTTAATTTTACGATGTGAAAATGATATCGCTAGCACAGCAAGGTGGTGCATTGAATTTGTTTAGTAAGACGCCTATGATGATTAAATTAATAAATGATTTGAAAATTTTTTATGAATGTTGAATCTTTAGAATGATTAATTAGTAAATAAGTAATTTAGAAAGATTCGGTATGATAGACAATGTTCTCTTTGTGGTAGTCTATCGATACAAAATTAAGTTATAGCGTAATAGAGAGGGACTCATCGAAATAGTCAATGACGTAGTTATGGATATGTGATTCAACTGGTTGCAATCGGTAGACATGTTAAATATGAGAATTATAGACTCGTCTCATATTTAATTTATTGTTGATCAACATCCATTTGTTGAGAAGTCAAAGTGTTAGTCATGTGTTGTCAAGTTGACATCATCATATTGATGAGATGTTAATCGTGTGTTATTTTTATATTTTTTGTAACGTTAATTATGTTCATTTAAAAATAGATTGGATGATGATGTACTCAAAATACCACCCATTATTAATTGGATAACATTTAAATTTTATCTTTTATAAGGATATATATATATATATAAGCTAAATTTAATATTAAAATAACAACTAGTAATATATATATATATATATTGGTCTGGAAGCTTGCAATGTTAAGTGGGTGGATGAATTGGATGAATGAGATGGAATAGATTACAAGTCAGAAGACATATGCCAAAATAGGAGGATATCAAAATTCTAATCCTTATCTGATACGGTCGAATTGGATTCCATGAATCCGATCCACCATCCACGAGAGGAGAAGCCTCCTCGATGGATAACGCCACAGTGGTTTTGCATGCTCTCGTCTGTCGATGAGATATTTATTTTATATGCTCCATTCGATTCCATGGGTTTGGTTGGAGGAGCACTCTTTGTTTGATTCCGACCTCCTTCTTGTGGTTGTAGAAGAGTTGCTCTCTCTCTCTCTCTCTCTCTCTCTCTCTCTCTCTCTCTCTTCCTCTTTCTCATCTCTCTCTCTCTCTCTCTCTCTCTCTCTCTCTCTCTCTCTCTCTCTTCCTCTTTCTCATCTCTCTATCTTCAATGTGTGTGTGTGTGTGGAAAGGGATGCGTGTGGCCTCCCTCATCTTTTCTCTATCATCGTCGATTTTGGATGATACAAGCGAGTAAGATAACTAAGATTTTATTATATAATTAACTAATGAATGCAATACATTTTTTAAGTAATAAATCTAGTACGAGTCTTTTTAAATAATATAGGAGATTACTATTTACGATCCTCAATTTTTAAAAAATTATCATTTCATAAATCTTATTTAAATTTTTTTTAATTATTCAAAACTATCTTTTCGTAAATGAACATAGACGGTCGCTTCTTCTTTCTCCGTCTCTTCATCTCTTGCTTATCTTCTTCACCTTTCTTCTCGTACTCCACCTCCTCCTCTGAAGATAGTTTCGAGGGAGCGATAAGCGGGACTAGAGTGCAACGATCGACGGTTGGCAATGATGATCGCTAGCTAGGGGTAGTGATCGACAACAAGCGCAAACTCGAGAGCAAGCTAGGAGGTGATGATCGAGGATAAGGAACACTAACATCGATGGTGACATTATGGTGTGCAAAATGGGATCACAAGCGATAAAGGAAAGAAAATAATAATAATAATAATAAAATTAAAATAAAAAGATTGTGAATAGTAGAAGATTATCGATAACAAAAATTGAATCGTAAATAGTAAGCTCCTTAACATAGAATTAGGATAAGTCAATATATATAACTTATAAATATAATTTAGGAAGATATAAAAAATAACGAAGATTTCATAATATAAATAGCGTATGAATGCAATGCAAAATTTGTATATTTCTTAAGGGATAAATCTAATTCATGAGCCTCTAGTTACTATAGAATTTTACAAGGAGGTTGGATTGGATTAAACTGAATACTATGGAGCTTTTGGTATGTACTCACAGGTGGGTGGGTGAGACAAGATTCATACTGTTCATTCTAGTTGGGGGTGTGGTTGCTAAACAATGGAAGGAGTTGGTACAATGCCACTACGGAGATTGATGCTGATAGGTGAGTAATAGGTAAGAGATGACATGGTGAATAAGTTAGCTATGACATGATTACATTTATCATGTGATCGATAGGCAGACCATCCACAGACCATGTTGATCGAAAATAGCGACGATCATATTCGGATACAGATGATAGTGGCTCAAGATAAATCGATATGGAAGTAAAGGGTCGGCTGACTAATCTCTCCGATCTCGCCCTCTAACACACATGAGCGACGTGTCACAAACGAACGGACAAACCCAAGATCTGGCAGCATCGGACGTCGTGCAGTCACCATCAGGTTTCATCAGAACCTAAAGGAATCATACGACAACAGAGCAGAAGCAACACACAACCGACAACATGAACAATCGTCGGTGCTACCTGCGACATTAAACAGGTTGACAGAAAATGCTAGAAGTATGATGAGATCGAGACTTTACCGATCGATGATGTACAGGTATAAAAGGGACACCCCAAGGGCTCTTACAGGACGCTCTCTAGCTATATATATATATATATATATATATATATATATATATATATATATATATATATATATATATATATATATATCTACTTCAATCAAAAGAAAAAGAAGTTCTGGCGTCCGAGCAGGAGACGGTAGACTTCATCCTTCGAAATAACTCTAACTTGATCGTCGGAGGGACCTCCCCGGGAACCCATCACCCGGGCGAAGGTCTTATCTTGCAGGGATAGTTCGACGAGGTCAGCAGAAGAACCCGCATCAAAGTGACAACCCGAGTTGAGTATCAGCATGCGTCGACTTTGAACTATCCGCATCAAAGTGACAACCCGAATCTCGTTATGCTGACTCCCTGGACGCGGTGGAGCACCCACAACATATTCGAAGACACCTGGTCGGCACAAATCACATGTGATCGAATGTTTGATTGTCAGAACTCCATGATTGGCACAAGCGAATAACATGAGTTTCGGAAACATTGACTATCACACCATTCTCTTGTCTAAAAAGCTATCTCTTGATATTGACGGTCTTGAATGCCATAGTTCCTGAGTTACAGATAAAAATGGACCTCTAGGTATGTACTCGAGGCCATGCTTCTCTTAATCCTAATTGGCTAGTTTGAATATTTTGCTCAAGAGAATTAATCTAATCATTAGAGGGATATTGGTTGCAAACATCCTCACCCTATTGGAGAATTTCTATCCAGAATTGAGATAGATTCAGAATGAGTTTTGATTAGATCCAAATTACCATTTCAGCTTCAACAATTTGCCCTAACTAATTGATGTTAATTTAAATTATTATTATTCAAATTGATTAAAAGGTTTTCTAATTGTGTTAGAAATTTGTTTGAAACCTTTAACAAGCTTCGAGCTCATAAAAGTTATACCCTTTTGGAGAAAGCTAATCCATGTGCTATTTAGGCACTTTGATGATCAGAGTCTTACGTCGTCATAAGCTTCTTTTTTAATATATAACTTTCACTTTTTGATATATATATATATATATATATATATATATATATATATATATATGCAATAAACTTAAAAATAGAGATAATCCTAATCTATACATAAAATTAAGTATAATATGATGATAGCAAAATATTTAACTTATTTGGTTAGTTATTACATTATAATGATAAATAAATTATCTTTATATATTTACTAAATATATAGGATTAAGTTTCATCTTACCTCATATGATTGTGGGCATGGATTTCTTATGGTTTAATTATATCTAAAATAATCTTTACATTTTAAAAAATATAGTATATAAGCTTCTATCGTCAAGTATGAGTTAACAGACGTTATATAGTGATTATGTGGTATATTGACTCATAATAAACTATTAACTTTAATTACATGTGTAATTTAAGTTTTTAAAAATGGATCCATTTTAGCTCCTATAATTTTGGCTATAGACTACTTAAGCTCTTATGATTTTTCTAGTGTCTAAAATAACCCCTATATTTTTAAAAACGTAGTATATAAATCTCTCTTGTCAAGTCCGAGTTAATAAACGTTAGAGTTTGCTTACGTAACATGCTGACTCATAATAAATTATTAGTATAATTATACATATAATTTAAGTTAAAAAATTTATCTTGTCAAGAAAAAGGGAATGACAGAGGCCGTAGTAGAAGATGAAGGTGTAGAGATAGAGGTAGAAGAGGTCCGAGGCAGAGGTGAGAGATACCTAGACCACCACATCATAGACACGATGAGTGGGGGCATAGGAGAAGATGAAGCGGGAGGTGGTAGGGACAAAGATTCCTAAGATGAGGAAGAGGAACCAAGAGACCATTGTAATCCAAGCGTCGGACTAGTTAACGTACATCCACATGAGATAGGACCGGAAGCTTCTGAGCTCATCATAAGAGCGGGAGAGGCTACATGCTGTCACGGACAATCGTCGCTCAATCACAACACCTTTGCTTAATGGACCGTCCATCACTTTGCTTCTTTATATAGTTATTTGGCAGCCTATTTTACCTTATTTTCAAGTGTTTTTACCTAATAAATATGAGCATAAATAGTCTGAAAGGCTGCAAAACGACCGTTCAGTGTGTAGAATCAAAACAGCCCTAAACTGCACAGTTTTGGGCCATTTTCGCATGTTGCGGCAAGCTTTTTAAGCAGCACAGAATGTCAGTCATCTCAGTCTTCTGGAGCCCCTCAGGTGGCACAGGGCTGGATGGGGCTTTGGGATAGTAGTCGGGCATGAGCACTCAAAAGAAATTGAAGTGTTTTGCATCTGATGCCCTTGGGAACTGTCGTTTGTGGACTTGCGACCATTCTTACAGCTCTCTAAAGTCCTGTTTCACTCTCTTTCTTTTTTTTTTCTGCTGCACTCAAGGTGTTTGACAAATTACTTATAAGAGCTGCCCTCTTTGTGAGACGTCGGGACTTGTCCGTTGCTCATCTTCAAAACTAATCAACTTCTCTTATCGTAGGTTTTTCGGGACCTGCACGAGGTTGTAATTGGGCTGACCCTTTATGGGCAAATACGCTTCGGCATTTCATGACTTAGGCAATCCCAGCTAAGTCCGGAACATTGGGCAGAGGTTGCTTCGCGACTTAGGTAATTCCAGCTAAGTTTACAAGTTTGTCGCAAGGATGTCATACGGCTTAAGCAAATTCTAACTCCATGACAGTGTGTATGATGTCCTATTAAGCAATAGCGACTCGGTGCTACTGTTTGTGGTCGCTTCCATGATGACGCCTCATCTAACCATTGATGAAAGTCTCAATTTTTTAATTTAAATTATATATATTATTATATTAATAATTTATAGTAAGTCAACGTATCACGTAAGTAGACTCTAACATCCCATAACTCAGACTTGATAAGAGGAGTTTATATGTTATATTTTTAAAAATATAAATATTATTTTAGATATGAAAGAGCTAAAATAATATTTTTTTAAAAAAATACATTTATCTTTGTATTAATAGTTTATTATTAGTCAGCATATTACGTAAGTAGACTATAACTCTGTTAACTCAGACTTGATGGGAAAGACTTATGTACTACATTTTGTAAAATATATGGATTACCTTAGATATAAATAAATCATAATAACTTAAGCGGTACATCACCAAAGCTACTAAAATAAACTTTTAACCTATATATATATATATATATATATATATATATATATATATATATACTTGATATAACCCTCAATTACTTGTACGATAAGCATACTAATATGCACACTTTTACCTTACCAGTTAAATATTATTTTGTTCGATGACACCCATTCTTAATTATAGGAATAGATTTCGTTGTACTATCAACGCTGTGGTACTCTTCTCGATGGACCAACACCAACCCATTCTTTTACATAAGAAGAGAGAGGTGTTGGGCCAGTTCTTTGGTTCTTCTAATGGTGGGACTCATCACCATCACTTACGCTAAGGCTCCATTTTTCCTTTTTATGGTTGTTTTTTAGCGTAAAAAATGGATTCAGTCTTGCAGATAGAGGATTCGACATCAAAAGACTTCAGAGAAGTAGTATCGTGTTCAAAGGAGGAGTTCCTCGTCAAGTCTCATTAGCTCTCTAATAACGGATACACTTGTTATTGACAGAATGACTTAACCATTACATGTTGTTTCAATTTAAGAGTCCCAAAACCACGAGATAAGCTAGAGAAAATCCACTATCAAAATAATAAATATACAGATCTCAAGGCTTCTTATCCAAGCCCAAAACAACGGCCATAAGAGAATTACAGGGATACAGGGACTATAATACTAAGAATAATATCCAAAACCTTCCCAAGAGATCACAGTAAGAATCCACTGAAAATTGATCTAACATGAAATATGAATGATTGAGAATAGTCCTTTTTTGTCCTTGTCTTCTTTCCTTTCTTGGATCTCTTATTTTCTGGTCTCTACTGTCAATCTGCAGTCTATTTTCTCTCACCCATGTTTTCAGTCGTCGTTGTTCTCTTAATTTCAACCCTAGTTACCTAATCTAGGGTTTAGGTGAATATAAGTGAGGTTCTGGGCTATGGGCTTCACTAAAGCTCATTATGGGTTGAATCTAGGCCATCTGTCCAACAACCTCCCCCTTCAGCCCATAAGGGAGGCTGTCTCATGACTCCTCAATGTGAAGCCATGCCGATCAACTGTCGACACATCTCCTATCTCTCTTTTGGTAAAGCTTTTGTCAACATGTTTGCCCTATTATCATCTGTGTGAATTTTATGAAGCTGTAACTGCTTCTCTTGAAGCATATTTCTGATCTAGTGATATCTGACATCTATATGCTTTGACTTAGAATGAAATATTGGGTTCTTGCATAAATGGATGACACTCTAGCTGTCACAATATACCATATAGTTTTCCTGTTTCAGCCCCACTTCTTGTAAGAATCCTTTCATCCATAATATTTTTTTGCAAACCTCTATAGCAGCAATATATTCTGCCTCTGTGGTGAAGAGATCAATACACCTTTGTAATCTGGACTGCCATGATATAGCTCCCCCTGTAAAAGTAAGTATAAAACCTGATGTGGACTTCCTTGTGTCAATATCTCTTGCCATATCTGCATCTGTGTAACCTGTCAACACATGTGGCCCACCTCTAAAGCTTAGACAAACTTTAGGACTTCCTCTGAGATATCTAAAAATCTACTTCACTACTGCCCAATGCTCTTTACCTGGATTTGTAAGAAATATGCTAGCAACACCCACTGCATATGCGATGTCTGGCCTCGTACATACCATTGCGTACATTAAACTTCCAACTACTGAAGCACAAGGAACCTTTTGTATTTTCTCCTTCTCCTCATCACTTGACGGACTCTGATCTGAGCACAACTTGAAGTGACCTACAAGAGGAGAACCAAATGACTTTGCATTACTCATACTGAATATGTCTAATACCTTCTCAATGTATTTCTCCTGTGACAACCAAATCTTCCTCTTTCTTCTGCCACGAGAAATCTGTATACCCAGTATTTGATTTGCTCGCCCCATGTCCTTCATTGCAAAAGACTCACTCAGTTTCTTTTTCAACCTGTCAATCATAGACATATCTTTCCCAAGGATAAGCATGTCATCAACATAAAGTAAGAGAATTATAAAATTCTCACCAAACCGTTTGATGTACATACAATGATTTGAAGATATTCTTTTATATTTATTTTCAATCATAAATGAATTAAACTTTTTATACCACTGTCTTAGAGCTTGCTTGAGCCCATACAAGTTCTTCTTCAACTTGCAGACAAGATTTAATCTACCTTTGACTTTGAAGCCTTCTGGTTGCTCCATATAAATTTTCTCCTACAAATCACCATGAAATAAAGCTGTTTTCACATCTAACTGCTCAATCTCCAAGTCTAGATTATCAGCAATACCAAGAGCAACATGAATAGAAGATATTTTAACAACATGATAAAAAATTTCTTTAAAATCAATACCTTTCTTTTGACCAAAGTCTTTCACAACCAATCTAGCTTTATACTTTGGTTGAGAACAATATTTTTGAGTCTTAAACCTAAAAACCCACTTATTTTTCAATGCCTTACTTACCTCTGGTAGTTGCACCAAATTATATGTGTGGTTCTTCTGTAGAGAATCCATCACTTCCTGCATAGCAATAAACCACTTCTTTTTCTGTTCACTTTCAACTGCTTCCTAGTAACTCTCTGGTTCACCTGCATTAGTAAACATCACATACTCATCTGTAGAGTATCTCCTAGAAGGTTGACGTGGCCTAGAAGATCTTCTTAACTGAGGTTCTGTGAGAACTTGCTCTCTTTCTTCTTCCTACTCAACATGTCCTGCAGGTAGATCAACATCTGGCTCTGCACCATCTTCCTACATCTCCCCCATCACCTTGATATACTGGAGGAATAACTGGGTCACAGTCTACAAATCCCTCTGCAGAAGTCTTAGCTGGTGCCTCCTTCTTCAAATCCTCAATGGTTTGATCCTCAAAGAAGACAACATCTCTGCTTCTGAACACCTTCTGCTTTTTTGGATCCCAAAGCCTGTAACCAAACTGATCATGTGAGTAACCAAGAAAAATACACTCTTTTATCTTATCATCCAGCTTAGACCTCTCATTGTTTGGAACATGTGCAAATACACGACAACCAAACACTCTTAAATGCCTATAAGAGACATCTTTCCCTGACCATACATGCTTTGCAACATCACCATCTAGAGCTATACATGGTGATAAGTTGATTACATTAACTGCAGTCCTCAAAGCCTCATACCAAAACCTTTTGGGTAGCTTGGCCTGTGAAAGCATACATCATATCTTTTTCATGATGGGGCGGTTCATCCTCTCTGCAATTGCATTATGTTGAGGCATACCAGAGACTGTCAACTCATGCTGGATGTCATGTGACCTATAATAATCATTAAACAATTATGTATACTCACCATCATTATCTGATCTTATGCATTTCAATTATCTTTTTGTCTCCCTTTCAACTCTAGCATGAAACTCCTTGAAGACATTAATAACCTGAGCTCGGTCTTCAAAGTATAGGTCCAAACTTTCCTAGAAAAGTCATCTATAAAAGTAACAAAATAAAGTGTACCACTGATACTAGGAATATTAACATATCCACCATGAGTTTTTATCCTCAAAGGACCACACACATCTGTATAGATACGGTCCTAGACATACATTTTTCTAGATAAAATAAGACTAATAAAGAAAACTCTATGTTGTTTACTAGCCAAACAATCAATACAAGGGTTCAAATGTGTACCTTTGAGGTCTGGCAATACATCTCTTGGAAAGTTATTACAGCCCCTTCTCGCTCATGTGTCTCAGTCGCCTATGCCACAACTCTATGCTGAAGTCTTTCTCTATAGCATTCAACTGCTCACCACAAGCTTTAGCATGTAATATGTATAATGTATGACATTTCTTTCTATTAGCTATAATAAAGAACTCTTACTGAGCTTCTACTGTCCTCTGTGAAATCTGACATCAAAGTCTTCATCGTCTAACCTTTCAACTGAAATTAAATTAAGTCTTAAGTCAATCACATGTCTCACATCCTTAAGCACCAACTTGCAACTAAGGTTGGTCTTTATATGGATATCTCTCATGCCAATGATGTTTGCTGTGTCATAGTTGCTCATCTTGACAACACCAAAATTTTCAGACATGTAAGTAGCAAAGAACTCCCTCCGTAGTGTAGCATGATAAGAATCACTTGTGTCAATTATCCACTCGAGATCCTGGCACACACAAGAAAAAATATCATCAGAAGTAGATAAAATTAAATAATCACTACCTTGCACCGTAGCTGTGATATTCTCTTTTGACTCTGTATGCTCTACTTCTTTTTCCTTTTTCTTATTCTTCTTAGGTTGCTTGCACTGATTCTTGTAATATCATTTCTCACCATAATTGTAGCAAACAATATGTTTCCTTGATCTTAACTTGCTTTTACCTCTGTATGAACCACTTCTATCCTTTGACTTTGACCTTCCTCTGTTCTCTGAGACAAGTGATTGTGAATCAATCTGAGAAGTTGTTGAATTCTTTCTCCTTAACTTCTAATTCAATAAACTGCTTGTTACTTGACTCATGATGACAACACCATCTGGTGCATAATCACTAAGGGAAACCACCAGTATCTCCCAACTTTTTGGCAAAGAATTGAGAAGTAACAATACCTGTAACTTATCATCAAGAGATATTTTCATAGAGGATAACTAGTTAGTAATACTCGACATTTCATTCAAATGCTCAGGAATAGAAGTACCCTCTTTATATTTCAAGTTCACAAGTTTTCTGATTAAGAAAGCTTTGTTGTCAGTCGTTTTTCTTTTATAAAGACCTTCTAACTTTTTCCAAAGAGAGTAAGCATAACTTTCAGTAGAAACATGGTGAAAGACACTATCATCAAGCCATTGACGAATAAAGCCAACAGTTTTTTGATCTAACCTCTTTCACTCATCATCTGTCATGGTTGTGGGCTTTGCACTATCTCCTCGCAAATGTCCATACAAATATTTACAATACAAGATATCTTCTATTCTTGGTTTTCATATCATCCAATTGTTTCCATTTAAACTAATCATGCGAGAAATATTATCGGCCTCCATGTTCAGATACAAAAGATTAAATACCACCAAAACCCTGCTCTAATACCAGTTGATGAGAATAAAACAGGAATAAACTTTGTATATGATATGACAAATGCTGACCTGGCCACCACGTTATCATACCCTCGGACAGCTGGCCCGCTGACGTGGCCGACTCGACGCAGGCAACTGGCCGGACGGAAGTATGGGGGGCGCTAGTGGACGTACAGCCGACCTAACACAGGTAAGGTCGGCACCCCCTACCTGCAAACGCACGCCTCATTGCAAGGATAGCAAACATGGTGGAAGAGTACGACGGCATGGTAAGCCATAAAAGCAGTAAGGTTATCAGGTACGAATGATCTACAACACCCACTATAAAAGCTTATGTACCTCTACAGGGCATGGGGATCGAAAAACAAAACCACAAAACTAATTTGACCGTCGGAGGGGTCACATCGGGAACCTACCCGACCCGGCCTTCGTGCAGGAATTAGCAGTCGACCCGAGCTGGAGTATTTCCTCCCGACCCGAGCTCCACCACTCCAGCAGCCGACCTCCCAAGTCAAGCTCTGAATCACCACTCATCCGGACGAGCTCCCACTCTGTACCAAGAAGACCACGGGTGAGCTAGCGCACACGGGCCTGAACCAGTAAGTGCTTGCTCAGCAAACTCGGAGGCGGAACACATCTACTAGGCAAGCACAAGATTCGCCCCTAACATTTTGGCGCTAAAAGGAGGGCCCATGTCGCCAGAACGCCCATTCATGGATTCGGGTACGGAGCGCCAAACGGAACCTGACCACCCTCGACCGACGGAGGAAGTCGCGGCTGCCGTGCCAACCCCCAACCGCTTTTGGAGGATGATGACCGACCTAGGGTTCCCCTCACCCACATCAAACGCCGCGCCATTCATGGTCACGGTAGAGGCTTTCCTCGACCTCACTAGCCAGGTCCAAGCACTAGCGGGGATGGTGCAGACCATAATCCCATACCTACCCCAGCTTGTGCATTCAATGGCTCACCAACCGGCCCCCACGGTGGCACCCCCGCAAACGGAGTCACAGATGGCCCCAAACCGGGGGATCCCACCCGACGTTGAGGCGCCACCACCTCGGGTCGCCGAAGTCCTCCCAGCTTCACCGACCCCGATGCCAGCCCGATCTCAAAGTCGCTCCTACAATCCAGCACCGACTGAGCTCGATCTCGACACCTTATCGACCGACTTCACCGACTCTTTGAGAGAGCAAGTTCGTCGAGTCCATCAATGACTTGACGAAGTCCAGAAAGAAGTCCTCAGATCAAGAGAGGAGACAGAGGAAAGCTCTAAAGGTGGCTCCACGTTTACCCCCGAGATACAGTCCAAGCCCCTCCCGGCCACCTTCAGGCTCCCAGCCCTCGAGTCCTACGATGGCAGCGGCGACCCGATGGAGCATATCGCCACATTCCACTCCCAAATGGCCCTTTACGACACTTCAGAGGCGCTGATGTGTCGGGCCTTCCCGACCACCCTTAGGGGATCGGCCAGAACCTGGTATGCTCGTCTCAAACCCGCGTCTATACCCTCGTTTGACGTGTTGGCAAGAGAGTTCGAGTTAAACTTTTTGGCAAGCGCATACCCGAGGCCAACCACAGCCTCACTCCTCGGAATGGCCCAAGGGAGCGACGAGCCCCTCTCCCAGTTCGTAGGAAGGTTCACATCACAAGTCCAGGGCATCCCCGACCTCCATCCGTCACTGGCCATCCAAGCATTCCTGACGGGGCTAAAGCCATCAAGGTTCTTTTGGTCGCTGATCGAGCGACCACTGACAACTGTGCCCGAGATGTTGCAACGGGCGCACCAATATATGGCGGCCGAGACGCTGATAGCTGGCAAGCGTGACGAGACGAAACGCTCCCGGGGGGAACAGTCTCGTGGGCATCTGGCCCCACCTCCGAAGAGAAAGGAGGACAGGTCGGGCTTGCTGCCAGCCAGACCCCCCCCGATACCCCTCAACTCGACCCGAACGGAGATTTTCTTCCAAATACGAGAAAAGGGGCTCTTGAAGGCACCAAGCCCGATTAAGTCGCATCCCGAGCGGCGCGACAAGAGGAGGTACTGTCGCTTCCACCGAGAATATAGTCACGACACCGAGGAATGTCGTGACCTCCAGTGCCAAATTGAAGACCTTATCCGGCGCGGGCACCTGCGGTGATATGTCCGCGAACAACCCCCTCTCCCAGACGGTCGGCCCTCCCGAGATCTATCTCCCCGACCGCAGGGCCCGGTCGAAAAATAGATTGACGTCATCTTTGGCGGTCCGGCATCAGGCGGCAACACCTCCTCGGCGCGAAAAGCATACGCGCGATCCGAGGCCGGAAAGAGGCCGCTACATCATGAAGACCTCGACGTCACATTCAGGTCGGAAGACAAGGAGCACCCATCTCACGATGACGCACTAGTAATCTCAATCCGCATGGCCAACGCCTATGTCAAGAGGGTCATGATCGACACGGGGAGTTCGACCGATATCCTGTATTTCGATGCCTTTCAACGGTTGGGATTGACCGACCTAGACCTCACCCCTCTAAAATCTACCTTGACAGGGTTCACTGAGGATTTTATCTCTCCTATGGGAACAACCACGATCCATGTCACGTTCGGGGGGGAGCCGAGGTCAAAGACTCTGCTGGTATCATTCATGGTGGTCAAGCTCTCATCTGCATACAACGCCATCATCGGGCGCCCGACCATCAATCGGCTCAGGGCGGTCGTGTCAACGTACCACCGGGTCTTGAAGTTCCCGACCCGAGTTAGGGTCGGCGAGGTCAGAAGTGACCCAAGATAATCCAGGCAATGCTACTAAACGGCAACAACGTTGTTCAAGAGGCCGAGAACTGAACTGTTCAGTGCCATGCCCCCAGGTCCGGAAGAAAACACCCGAGACACCCATTCCGCGGAAAGAGTCCTAGAGCTGTCACTAGACTCGAACTGCCCTTATAAGCTGGTAAAGGTCGGGTCGGAGCTTGCGAAGAATCAACAAGTCCAAATGATAGATTTCTTGCGGAAGAACGACGATGTCTTTGCATGGACCCCAAACGACATGTCGGGGGTCGACCCAGAGATCGCCCAACATTACTTGAACATCTCCCCCGGCGCCCGACCTGTGAAGCAGCGTCCGCGCAAATTCGCTCCGGACCGAAAGAAGGCTATAGAAGATGAGGTCACTCGTCAATTGGACGCGCAGCTTATCGAAGAAGTAAAATACCCGACCTGGTTGTCCAATGTTGTACTTGTCAAAAAAATAAATAGAAATTGGCGGATGTGCGTTGATTATACCGACCTCAATCGGGCTTGCCCGAAGGACTGCTACCCACTTCCTCGCATCGACCAACTTGTGGATGCCACGTCGGGGCATCAGCTGCTCTCCTTCATGGATGCCTTCTCAGGGTACAACCAAATCCAAATGGCCTCGAGAAACAAAAGAAACACGGCCTTTATCACTCATAACGGCACATATTGCTACAAGGTGATGTCGTTCGGATTGAAAAATGCCAGCGCAACCTACCAGCGGCTCGTGAATTGCATGTTCAAGGACCAGGTCGGAAGAAACATGGAAATTTATGTAGACGATATGATAGTCAAAAGCCGGCAAGCCGGCAAGCCGTTAAGGAAGTACAAGATGCGTCTCAACCCGACAAAATGTACTTTCGGCATCACATCTGGGAAGTTCCTCGGTTTTATAGTACATCAACAGGGAATCGACGCCAATCCCGACAAGATAAAGGCAATACAGGAAATGCAGCCCCCCAAGACTATAAAAGAGGTCCAACGACTTATGGGAAGGTTAGCAGCCCTGAGTCACTTCATTTCCCGAGCTGGAGACAAAAGTTTTACCTTTTTCCATGCACTAAAGTCGGCAAAAGACTTCAAATGGACCCCTGAATGCGAGGAAGCATTCCGCCAACTCAAGAGTCACATCGAAAACCTACCGCAACTAGCCTCGGTAAAGGATGGGGAGCCTCTCGGCTTATACCTCGCTGCGACCGACCTGGCGGTTAGCTCGGTCCTGGTAACACTCGATAAAGCCGGGGAAAAGTCGATCTACTATACTAGCCATGTCCTGGCGGGACCTGAGCTCCGTTATGCCCCCATAGAAAGGATAGCTTTGGTGCTGATCCTGGTTTCCAGAAAACTGAGGCCGTATTTCCAGACACATCCCATCAAAGTAATAACCGACCAACCCTTGCGCCAGATCCTCTCCAAATTTGATGTTGCAGGTCGGATGCTCAAGTGGTCGGTAGAGTTAGGGGAATTCGATATCGAATATGAGCCAAGAAAGACGATCAAAGGCCAAGTGCTCGTGGACTTCCTCTCGGAGCTCGCACCCCCAGAAGTCCCGGCAAACCCGAACCCTGGATGGACTATGCATGTCGACGGCTCCGCTAATTCGAAAAGAGGAGGCATCGGCTTGGTGCTCAAGGACCCCTCCGGCCACATCTACGAACATGCCTTGCGGTTAGGATTCAAAGCTACAAACAATGAAGCCGAATACGAAGCGCTCTTGTTCGGTCTTAAGGTCGCGGCCGAGCTGGGAGCAGAAGACATTGAGATATTCACCGACTCCCAACTCGTCGCTGGCCAAGTTAACGGAACGTTCGAGACCCGAGAAGCAGCAATGATCAAATACTTGGTCGAGGCGCGATGGATGACGGCTCGGTTTCGAAGGTGTACCATCACCAAGGTACCTCGCAGCGAGAACGCGCAAGCAGACGCCTTGGCCAGGCTAGCTTCCTCCTACGTGACCGACACACCGACCGGAGCAATGGTGAGGACCATCGGGCCCTCTATCAGTTCGACTATGTTGACTGTTGATCAGGAAGACGGAGGCTGGATCGACGAGATCCTCCGCTTCAAACAAGCAGGAGTCCTCCCCGAGGACAAGGCGGCCGCTCGAAGAATCAGAAGGATGGAATCATGGTACTGTGTTGTCGATGGCCGCCTCTATCGGCGAGGCTTCAGCCGACCCCTACTCCGCTGTCTGAATCCGACCGAGGCGCAAACCACCCTAGCCGAGGTCCATGAGGGAATAAGCGGGGACCATATCGGTGCTCGCACCTTGGCGCACAAGATCCTTAGGCAAGGTTACTACTAGCCCACACTACGAAAGGATGCCCAAATTTATGTTCGGAACTGTGAGCCATGCCAGAAGCATTCCCGGTTCCAACACCAACCGATGGTACCGCTCACGACTGCCGACTGCGCCTGGCCCTTCGCCCAATGGGGAATGGACCTCCTCGGCCCCTTCCCCCTGGCCTCAGGACAAAGAAGGTTCTTGATAGTCGGAGTCGACTATTTCACCAAATGGCTTGAGGCCGAGCCACTGGCCTCCATTACCGAGAGACAAGTCGAAGGATTCTTGTGGAAAAATATCATAACCAGATTCGGCCTCCCTAAGGCCATCATTACAGACAAGGACACGTAGTTCAATAATGTGAAGTTCAAAATGTTCTGCCAAAGCTATCGCATCCAACTGAAGTTTAGCTCGGTTGCCCATCCCCAAGCCAACGGGCTAGCCGAGGTAACGAACCGAGCTATTCATGAAGGGTTGAAGAAAAGGGTTTCCAACGCTATAACCTCTTGGGTAGAGGAGCTCCCGAGTGTTCTATGGGCATTGCGAATAACTCCGAAAACCCCGACGGGGGAGTCCCCGTATAGCCTGGCATTCGGAACTGAAGCTGTGCTACCTCCTGAGGTGGTTTTCCCGACCCTCCAACTCCAAACCCAGCGTCAGGAGGAGTCCGACCAACAACTCCGTGGGAACCTCGACCTATTGGAGGAGAAGCGTGCCGATGCCCATCTCCGAGCATTGGCCTATAGAAGAGCTGTCGCCAGAATCTACAACCGTCGAGTACACCCCCGACACGTCAAGACGGGCGACTTGGTGCTCCGAAAGACCGAGGTCAGCGACCCGACCCGGTCCCGCGGCAAGCTGGCCCCGAACTGGGAGGGCCCCTACTGGGTTATCGATGTTATCCGAGACGGGACTTATACGCTGGCAACGATGGAAGGATGGGTGCTGCCAAGAACCTGACACATCACAAACTTGCGAAAATTTTACGCATGACAATGTCAGCAAAACGACCCGGCTTGTATTGCGACATGTACTGAGTAGAAACGCAGTGATATCAACAAAACAACTTGACTTGTATTGATTTGAAACAAGTACAAAAGAGGTCAGGAGCAAAGGCGAGGGCTTCCCGACCCGAGTTACAAGCTTCAAAAAAAAAGAGATTTGGCAAAAAAAAGAGAGAACAAAATCAGGGCTCGGGACGCACCGAGTCGTCAAAATCTTGTTGCCTCTCCATCGGCACTGAGTCATCCTCGGGGTAGATGGTAAACGGATCTTCTTCGATGTCAGCATTAGGGTATCGGGCACGAAAGCGAGCCAGTGCCACCTGATACCCGTATTCATAAGTAACCCGACTTATCCGCTTCAGACCCTCTTTGAAGCCGAGGGACCCCTTGTACTGGGCAACCGTTTGCCCTGGCAGTTCGACTCGGGCATGCTCCAGGTCCTTCACGGCCTGCAGTAGCTCATCGTCCATCCTCCGAGCCCTGGTTCGGGCCTCCTTCAGCAGCTGCTGGGCGTCGCCCAGATGGCCCCGTATCGCCTGCAGCTCCTTCTTCGAGGCCTCGCGCCTGAGGAGCTCCTCGGCCTTTTCCCCCTTTATTTTCTCGAGCTCCTTCATCAGCCTGGACGCGCGTTCCTCGGCCTCGGCAACCGCCTCGGGTCCTCCCTGAGACCTCAGAGCGTCAAGCTCTTCTTGCAGCTGCTTGACCCGGTAGTCCATGAAGGTGATCAGCCGACCCGCATCATGGACTCGGTCGACCAGCGCCATTTGGAAGTGTTGGCCCTGCATGAAAGGACGATCGTTAGGATCTAGCAAAGGAGAAAAACTCACGTTACTAAGGCACAAGTCGGGAGGCTTACCAGGACCATCTCCTTGGTGGCTCGGGCCATTAGAACCTCAGAGGGGAGCATGTACAGCTCCCGCGCTAGTTGGGGATGGAGAAGCCCCCTTCCATACTCCTCGGCTGCCGACGAGTTGTTCCACACTTTCGTCGAATTTTTCAGCCCTGTCCATCTGGCCTTCAGCTCCTTCTCGGGGTCTTGATGCCCCAAGTCGGACATTAGCAGGGCATAGTAGCCCTGGTCGCCCATTTGAACCTTTGTTTTGAAAAGGTCCTTCATCGACCTCGGGCGCTCATGAACTGGAGAAGCGCCCCCCTCATCGGATCCGGCGGGGGCCTCCGGCTCCTCCGGAGATGCCGCGGGCTCTTTACCCTTGGAGCGGGAACGAGATTCTCCCTCGTCGACACGGGACTTGTGCTTTCTCGTCAGCACTTTCATCTTCTTCTGTTGCCTTCCTGCAACTTTAGCCTGCTCAGTCGGAGGGGGAGCCGGCCTTTTCGAAGAAGCCCTCGGAGCCTCCCTCGCGGGAGACGCGCCGACCTCACGGGCGATGGGACGGGTCGGAGGAACCTTGCCGCCAGTCACTCTCGGCATCCCGCGAAGCTCCCCGAGATCCATCCAGTCTACATCCCGACTTACAGGTCAGTAAGAAACTAAGGAAGCTAAAGCAAAGCGAAATGTTAGTACCCCTAGAGGTCGGACTCAAACCCGCCTCGACGAGCCAAAGTTCGGTCATCTCCTTGATCGCACAAGAAGAGGAAAGAATCCCCTTCAGTCGGCCGACCAGGACGGTCTCCTCCTCGGACAGGTAAGGGGGGGGCATTGCCGATCGGGTGAGCCGACCAATTGAGCCCGAACCCCCAAGCCAGACCACTAACGTAAAGATAGCGGGACTTCCTACCTTTGTTACTGGAAGGTGCCCCGCGGACCCTAAAACCGACCCGGGCGGTAAGATAGTAACTGTCCCGACTCTTGCAGAGGCGAAAACAAGCCATGAACAAGTCCCGAGTCGGGATAATCTCGGCTCCTCGACACTCACCCAAGAAAACCACAAGGTAACGCCACGAGTTGGGCGCTACCTGGCTGGGAGAAATTCTCCACCATCTCAGACACTCCTCGATGAGAGGGTGCAAAGGAAACCGGAGACCGGCCTCCAAGGCATCTACCAAGATGCACATGCCGGGAACGTCCAAGCTATAGGGACGCTGCCCTGGCTCTGGAACATGCAGCCCGTATTCAGTCGGAATGCTGTATCGCTCCCTAATCATGACAAGTGACCCCTCAGTCACCGTCGTGTCGAGATCATGATCTGACATCATGACCTCTAAGTCCCTCTGAACCCTCGCGTCGACAGGCGATGGGGGCCCGGAAGACGCTCCCGAGGAACCAACCTCGGGATCACTCTGACTTGTCTCCCCCGATCCCTGGGGAGAAACGACCCTGACACTAGTTGAGGAGTCCGAGGAGGTCATCGCGACCTGTTCAAAAGAAGTTGCCGAGCTGAAGGGACGAAGAATAGCTAGGGTGGTACGAGATGAAAGCAAGAAGAGGGCCAAATGAACAAGTGAGGTCTTTGTTAACCCCGCAGCGAACTTATAGCACCCAGGGGAGTCGTTTCAGCTTCCCGAGGTAAGAGGAAGCGTCGCCACCCCGAAAAAGCACCCAGCGCATTAAATGCACCACAACTCTGACCGAAACCCTAGGCAGAGGATGAAAGATATGTATATATATAAATATATATACATAAATATATATAGTATAATATTGTCCGATAGGTATGATAGTATGCACATGATAATAAAGAGCGAGTTCACCTCCTCGGCCAAATCTCCGGATTTGCGCCCGAGTTCACTTCCTCGGCCAAATCTCCGGATTTGCGCTCGAGTTCACTTCCTCGGCCAAATCTCCGGATTTGCGCCCGAGTTCACCCTCTCGGCCAAATCCCTGGATTTGCGCCCGAGTTCACTTCCTCGGCCAAATCTCCGGATTTTCGCTCGAGTTCACTCCCTCTCGGCCAAATCTCCGGATTTGCGCCCGAGTTCACCCTCTCGGCCAAATCTCCGGATTTGCGCCCGAGTTCACTTCCTCGGCCAAATCTCCGGATTTGCGCCCGAGTTCACTTCCTCGGCCAAATCTCCGGATTTACGCCCGAGTTCACCTCCTCGGCCAAATCTTCGGATTTGCGCCTGAGTTCACCCTCTCGGCTAAATCTCCGGATTTGCGCCCGAGTTCACCCTCTCGGCCAAATCTCCAGATTTACGCCCGAGTTCACTTCCTCGGCCAAATCTCCGGATTTGCGCCCGAGTTCACTTCCTCGGCCAAATCTCCATATTTGCGCCCGAGTTCACCCTCTCGACCAAATCTCTGGATTTGCGCCCGGATTCACCCTCGACAAAAGCCCTACATCACAATTCCCGAGCTCCTGCTCGGTCGGATCAACTCTTACTACATTGCATTTCCCGAGCTCCTACTCGGTCGGATCAACTCTTGCTACATCACAATTCCCGAGCTCCTGCTCAGTCGGATCAACTCTTACTACATCGCATTTCCCGAGCTCCTACTCGGTCAGATCAACTCTTGCTACATCATAATTCTCGAGCTCCTGCTCGGTCATATCAACTCTTACTACATCGTATTTCCCGAGCTCCTACTCGGTCGGATCAACTCTTGCTGCATCACAATCCCCGAACTCCTGCTCGATCAAATTAATTCGAGCGGATCAACCACCGCACCACTTGAAATCCCCAAGTCCGCACTCGAAACTAGTTCAAAATGATCTCGAACCAGCGGCTAAGCATAAGACCTCATCTTCGGCACCCTCATCAGGCGCCTCGAGAAGGCCTTCCCAGGGGGGAAGAATGATATGACAAATGCTGACCTGGCCGCCACGTTATCATAGCCTCGGACAGCTGGCCTGCCGACGTGGCCGACTTGACGTAGGCAACTGGCCGGACGGAAGTATGGGGGGCGCCAGTGGACGTACAGCCGACCTGACACAGGTAAGGTCGACACCCCCTACATGCAAACGTACGCCTCATTGCAAGGATAACAAACATGATGGAAGAGTACGACGGCATGGTAAGCCATAAAAGTAGTAAGGTTATCAGGTAGAATGATCTACAACACCCACTATAAAAGCTTATGCACCTCTACGGGGCAGGGGGATCGAAAAACAAAACCACAAAACTAATTTGACCGTTGGAGGGGTCACGTCGGGAACCTACCTGACCCGGCCTTCGTGCAGGAATTAGCGGCTGACCCGAGCTGGAGTATTTCCTCCCGACCCGAGCTCCACCACTCCAGCAGCCGACCTCCCAAGTCGAGCTCTGAATCACCACTCATCCGGACGAGCTCCCACTCTGTACCGAGAAGACCACGGGTGAGCTAGCGCACACGGGCCTGAACCAGCAAGTGCTTGCTCAGCAAACTCGGAGGTGGAACGCATCTACTAAGCAAGCACCAGATTCGCCCCTAACAATATACGAACAAATACTAGTAGACCGTCATACACAGCGGAATCAAATAGAAATTACAATCAGATGAATACCAAGATTTATATGGAAAGCCCTTTCAACTCGAAGGGTAAAAATCACGGGACAAGCCAGAGAAAATCCACTATCAAAATAATGAATATACGGATCTCAAAGCTTCTTGTCCAAGCCCAAAGTAACAACCACAAGAGAATCACAAGGATACAAGGACTATAATACTAAGCACAATATCCACTCCCTTGGCTCTTATTCTTTGATTGACTCATCATGCTTACTTGTGCTTACTCCGCGAATCCAACTAATAAGTAAGAGAACGTATCTACCTACTACCAATAAGCCTAAACCCACACCGGTAACAAACCTTCCCAAGATATCATAGTAAAAATCTACTACAAACTGATCTAACTTGAGATATGAATGATTGAGAATAGTCTTTTATTGTCCTTGTTTTCTTCTCTTTCCTGTATATCTTATTTTCTGATCTTTATTGTCAATCTGTAGTCTATTTTCTCTCACCCATATTTTCAGTCGTCACTGTTCTCTTAATCTTAACCACATAATCTAGGATTTAGATGAATATAAGTGAGATTTTGACTTATGAATTTCACTAAAGTCCATTACAATCTGGGCATGTGCTCTAACATCATTAGCTTCATCAACTCTACCGAGTACTCTAATCATAGTTTTGCTTCCCAATTTAATGTTGTTTATTTTAAATATTTTTGATAGATCTCTCCTGACCTTGTAGCTAATCATCATGCCAATTTTTTATCTTTATACGTGAGCATATCACATTTTTTTAGCTTTCTAATACATCTTTTCTTTTCAAAGGATACAAAATTGGTGTTGGATTCTTACAATATAAACCTTTTTATCCTCTTAACTTTTGTAGAGACTCAAAAAATCAACCAATATTTTTCTTTACTAAAATAGCCTAAAGAGTATTCCATACCTCAAAAAAACAATCTTATTTATATGAATTAAGATTGATCATAAATCAATCGATCCAATGATTTTTATACCACTTAAGTGCAATATGTGATCATGGCACTGTGAGTCGGCATCAATTGATACCAACATATACTCATGTATTTGCAAAAAAAATAAAATAAAAAGACCATCAACTACATGGATTTATCCACATACTAGAGAGAGATCCAATAAAAAAAAAATATCTTATCACTATTATACCAAGTTTCACCATTCTAACCAAATGCTACACCTTATCATCTGTATACATTCCAATCTTTCATTTGTTCTTGGATCTTTGACCAACTTGCCTTTATTCCCCCCAAGACCTTTGGTACATACACTACAGCTTATTGAGGAACACTTTTGCTTTGTTTCTCTCACACCTCAACGCAACTATTGGATCGATCACAGTGGTCCAAACACCAATCAACCACATTAATATATATATATATATATATATATATATATATATATATATATATAATATAAATAAACTTGTTGGCCACATTATAATAAAAAGATATTTGCAGTGGGTGACAGCAACATTGGATGTTGCATTGGTGCATTAGGACAGAGAGTCGTGTTGCAGTGGAGATGCATGCATGTACAAAGATCTACTTGAGTTCAAGTAACCCGTGGATCTCATGTTTCGTCAAAAAGAAAAAGAAAAAAAAGAAGTAGGTTAAACAATGCAAGAGGATGCCATTGTCTATGATTTCCTCTGCATCCAAATCTCATAATTTTTTTAAAAAAAATAGGAGCTGTTTGTCCATCAAACCTTACTATGTTTCTTATGTTCTTCACTAAACTAGATTCTTTCATCACTATCTCATTCCATGTATTTTTATTTTATCTTCAGTTATTACTATTCAAATTTCAAGTATAGTTTTTTTGAGTAATTTATTATTAAGATTCAAATTTGAATATATTTTTATTTGAATAATAAGACTATATCATTGCCTCTCTGTTGTTCTTAGATTCTCATGCCAAGACAGTTTTTATTGAATATAATTTTTTTTTGTATCTTTTGAATTTTATATATATATATATATATATATTATTTTACTTGATATATTCCATGAGAAGAACGAGATCCTTATCCTGCTCCATCGGCGGCTGCGTATACATATATATATATATATATATGTATAAATTTTTCTTATTTTTACTTGCTATATATATTCCATGAGAAGCACGAGACTCTTAACCTGCTCCAGCGGCAGCAACCATTCTCTTGAAAACTTGGAGTCACGTGCTACGGCGGTCCACCTAACCAATCCCGGCTTCGTCTCCTGTCGTCTTCCTCTCACACCAGTGGGAGACCTGAACAACCAGCACGAGAGGAGGAAGAGACGAGGAAGAATTCTCCCGTCCATCAGTAGCTACGCCCGAGCAGGCGGTCCCGATGGCGGCCGATCAGCTCGTCAACGCCGACGACCTCGAGGCTCCGCTCATCACGTCCGCAGCTTCTTATCACGACGAGCACCGCACCCGCATTCGCCGCTCCACCTCCAACACCACCTCCCAAGTCGCCATCATTGGCTCCAACCTCTGCCCCATCGAAAGCCTCGACTACGAGTTCTCCCTTCCCCCCCCAACTCCCTCTCGATTCACGCGATCTTAGATTCCTTCTTCGAATTTCGATCTGTGGCGACTGCGGGTGGGATGATCTGACCCTGCACGAATTGCAGGTTGATCGAGAATAACTTCCTCAAGCAGGACTGGCGTAGCCGGGGGCCGGGCCACATCGTGCAGTACGTCATCCTCAAGTGGACCCTCTGCTTCCTCGTCGGCGCCCTCGCTGGCGCCGTTGGATTCTTCAACAACCTCGCCGTCGAGAACATCGCCGGCGTCAAGTTCGTCATCACCTCCAACATGATGCTCTCCAGGAAGTATGATTGGATCCGATGAACCTAGCTCCGTCGCCTGTTCTCTTTGGTTGATTCTTCTTGTGGGTGGAGCAGGTACGGATGGGCCTTCGGAGTGTTTGCGGGCACCAATTTTGTGCTTCTCATGTTTGCTTCGATGATCACTACTTTCATTTCGCCGGCGGCGGCTGGATCGGGGATACCAGAAGTGAAGGCCTATCTTAATGGTGTTGATGCCCCTGATATTTTCTCGTTGAAGACCTTCTTCGTCAAGGTGAGGTTTTCGGGTTCTCTGGTGGTTGTCATCTGTGCTGTGCGACATCTATTTAGGATGCCTTACAAAACGAATTTGGCATTAGCTCTTCGTGGAACGCTAAACTGTTTATACCCAAATGAAAATGACAAAAAAGAAAAGAAAAGAAAAATCTTCGCAAGCTGCATTAACGATAGACTAATTTGGACTGTAATGCCAATCTGCAATTCCTAGAAAACACTTGGCCAGAAGATATGCAAGCCAATTTATTAATTAATAAAACCTCATTAGATAACCTGGTAATTAATATTTCTCTGGATGTCTCATGCTCTCCGTATTCTTCTTTGCGTTATCATAATTATGTGATCCCTTCAATTTAGAAGCGAAAGTAATAGATTTTGATATGGAACATGTTACCATCGATGTATAATCCTCTGTTGATTATGCAGGCCTTTGTTGCATGGTTATCATGATGGATGCACTTTTGAAATCTTTTAACCTGATAGAAGTGAGTGATGTAGATGTTTTGTGGAATCAACAGGTGGTAGGCTGCATTGCTGCTGTCTCCTCATCTCTCTATGTGGGTAAAGCTGGTCCTATGATACATACAAGTGCCTGCATTGCTTCTATTCTGGGGCAGGGTGGATCTCGGAAGTACAAGTTAACTTGTAAATGGCTGAGATACTTTAAGAATGACAGAGATCGACGGGATCTTGTTACCTGTGGATCTGGTGCCGGAGTTGCTGCTGCTTTTCGTGCGCCAGTTGGTGGTGTTCTGTTTGCCCTGGAATGTGTATCATCATGGTATCATGCACATCGATAACTGTCTCATGCACTTTACTCTTTCTGTGTTCTATAGTAAGATATTAAGTTAACTATATTACATTGATTAACATAGATTGAAGTTTGCATGTGATCCTTACTATGGTCTCCATCATTTATGGCCATGCAGTTTAACTGGTTTTTTAAGGGGCATAAATTGTTTACTCTTTTTGAAATGCAATAATTACGAGGAGTAGTAAGTCTAGGGTTCACAATATTTTGTGTAGCATACTGGAGAAATTAACTAATGAATCTTATGCATAACTATCATGAGTTGGGGCACATTAGCCACGCTGAGAACTGGCCAATACTTGATAAGTATGGCCTTTTTTGTCTTTTCAAAAGCTGTACAATGTCTTCATTTCGTCTCCTTATAGTTGTTTTCTTGGCTTTGAAGGTGGCGAAGTGCATTACTTTGGAGAGCATTCTTCACAACAGCAGTTGTTGTGGTCATTCTCAGGGCACTGATTGATGTTTGCAATAGTGGCAAATGTGGATTATTTGGGAAGGGTGGTCTTATAATGTTTGATGTCACTTCTGCCAATGTCACTTATCACCTAATCGATTTGCCTCCAGTACTTGTTCTAGGAGTTATAGGAGGAATCTTAGGAAGCTTCTACAATTTTCTGTTGGAGAAGGTTCTCAGAGTCTACAATCTTATCAATGAGTATGTATTACTTGTTTCCTACTACAATTGCCTTCTTTCTTTACTAAACTAACTCAGGACACAAAGAACAGTTCAAATGTATTGTATTGTGCCAATGTCTCATTATGAGGACCAATGTTGCATCTTACTGTACTTGTTGATTATCTCTGATGCAAATTCCTATTTTTTTCTCTAACATGTAGTTTTGCAAACATGTCCTTCAATAGCATTTTTGAGAATATATTCAAAATTTTATTTTCAGGAAAGGGCATGTCTACAAGTTGCTTCTTGCTGCTTCAGTGTCCATATTCACATCATGCTGCATATTTGGTTTGCCATGGCTTGCATCTTGTAAACCTTGCCCAGCTGGGTTATCAGAAGCTTGCCCCTCAATAGGTCGATCTGGAAATTTCAAAAAGTTTCAGTGTGCTCCTGACCACTATAATGATCTAGCTAGTCTGTTTTTTAACACAAATGACGACGCAATCAGAAACCTCTACAGTGCTGGCACAGATAATGTGTTTCAAAAATCTTCGGTATTTTTATTTTTCGTTGCCTCATACTTTCTTGGTATCATCAGCTATGGTCTAGCAGTTCCATCTGGCCTTTTTGTGCCAGTTATTTTGACCGGTGCAACTTATGGACGCCTTGTTGGGATGCTGATGGGTTCACATTCGACTCTGAATCATGGTCTCTTTGCGGTCCTTGGTTCTGCTTCCCTTCTAGGTGGATCAATGAGAATGACTGTTTCTGTCTGTGTAATTTTACTAGAGTTGACTAACAACCTCCTGCTGCTTCCTCTGGTCATGCTGGTTTTGCTTATTTCCAAGACGGTGGCTGATGTTTTTAATGTCGACGTCTATGATATGCTTGTAAAACTGAAGGGGCTGCCTTATCTTGAAGCCCATGCTGAACCTTACATGAGGCAACTCACTGTTGGCGATGTGGTTGGAGGTCCCTTGCAGATATTCAATGGCGTCGAGAAAGTTAGCAACATAGTCCATGTACTGAAGACCACTGGCCATCATGGATTCCCTGTGGTAGATGAACCTCCCTTTTCTAGTTCACCAGTGCTTTATGGTCTGATGCTTCGTGCACACCTACTTGTTCTGTTGAAGAAGAAAGTTTTTCTTCATGCTCGCACACTTGCAAGTATTGATGTTTCAAAACAGTTCTCAGCTGAGGATTTCGCTAAACGTGGCTCCTGCAAGCATGAAAACATTGAAGGGATTCACCTGACCGCTGAAGAGATGGATATGTATGTTGACTTGCATCCATATACCAACACTTCACCTTACACTGTTGTTGAGACGATGTCACTGGCAAAGGCTCTCATTCTTTTCCGAGAAGTTGGCTTGAGGCACCTCTTGGTTATTCCAAAGTCTTCTTCGGTAGCAATCTTATCCCCCTTTAGTGTGCATGCACTGATCATTTTATACAATACTCGGACCCAATTTCTTTTGCTAGTGTAGATTTCTTACCAAATTTTTTATATTTTCTATTTAGTCTATTGTTGATTTTAGAACAGCCTATTTGGTGCTTGCCTGACACTAAAATGTGTTTTTGGATTACTGCAGCGGGCACCTGTTGTGGGCATATTGACAAGGCACGATTTTATGCCTGAGCATATACTTGGGACGCATCCATTCCAATTGCAGAGCAGATGGAAGACAATACGTGTTGGCAAATCAAATTTGATTGAGTTTCTTAGTGGTCTTTGTTGAAATGAGAACTGAGTCTGTCAAATCAAAACAAGATATGACTCATTTCGATGCAGAATTTTTATCCTTTTTAGTTTTTCATTTCAGATGCTGGGGATTGAATGGAACAAAATCATGTCTAAATTTTGGAATTACTCTGGGGGGCCATAAGTAGAGACAAGTTAGATTCTTTCCATATATCTATAGAATAGACCTATGGAACATTTTTTTCACTTAAAAAACAATCTGCTATCTCCTTTCATTCTTGTTGTCTTGTATCCCTTTCATCGTCGACCATCATTTCAACCTTGGATGAAGCATTTCTTAGTGAATCTGATCCTTTTCATTTCTGCAATTGATATGTAAACTAAATGTTGTGCTAGAACAGTATATCTGCTCCCACTGTCAATATAACACAAAAGGGATCCAACAATGATTTGGTACCTTCTGATTGTGATGAAAAGTGTACCATAGATGTGATTCTTGTGTTACTTCATTATAAGTTTTTCATCAGTTTGTATACCATTCTTTGGATTATCTATTATAAACAGTTCAGGTAGCTTACTTGTCCATCGGTCAGCCATATACATATTGTAATCACCCATTTGTATCATGTATTATTTTGACCTACTGATGAGCATATTAATTTCCAAATTTTTTTTCGAAGATCGTTTCCTGAATTCAGAAGTTTTTAATTTACTACTGTCACATGTCCAGTTCATATTTACACATTTAGCAGAAAATTGTGAAACTGATCTCTGCTGGAGCTCCTTGGAAACTTCTGGGATTGTCCTCCAACATACTGCTGTTGGTATAGCAGGTTGTCACAGAAAAAGCTCCAGATGTCTCTAGTTATATTGTGCTGTAAACTATCATAGTTCTAAATTTCTTCCTGAATTTGGACTCATTTTTATAGGTTAATTTTGCATCAGAAGTATTTAGACATTGCCCACAGAATACTTGAACTTTTGAGACTTGTTTTCCCCCCATGCATGTAACCAAGCAAGAATAAGTTGGACTGGCAGGTGCATGTTAAGTTGCAAATATTGGAACACACTCAGATTCTCTGTGAATAGCCAATTTTTTTTATTAATTATTATTTAAGTTTTAGATTCAGCATTTTGGTTATTTTTGGTGTATAAGAAAGCATATGATACCATGATCATAACCCCCAAGGATGAGTACTGGTACTTCAAAATTTTCTTGGAACTAAATCATCATTTCATTGAGTTTTGGATGCCTGTTTCAGCATGTTATTTGGCAGGCTAGTGTCTTTTTACTCCTCCATGCCACAACAATGAAGAATACTCTTGCCACAGAAGTGGTGGGATGAAACTGTTCTGATGATAAAATTGTTGCAAACTGGATTACCATGACTCACTATTTTGTGTATGAATGCTTAGTCTGATGAAAACATGTGATATCACTCTCAAACACATGATAATATATTGTTGTGCCAAGTTGTGCTGATCTTGTCATTGCCATAAAGGAGATAAGTATGGGCAACACAATATATTATGTGAGACAAATGTGTCTTCTGATGGCAGCATGTGCTACTCAAAAATAGTTCTCTTCCTACTCTTTTAGCAGGAAATCCATGGCAAGACATGAAGAAATTTTTCTGCAGGAACCTGAGCAGAAGCAGCATGTTGAATCAACACAAAGAGGTACATTCCCGTTCCCATTCATTTAATCATCTCCTGCTTACATATGCTCTGCTAATGAATTTTAAAATAACTTGTAATATTCTGATTTAGTCGCACTTATAAGAGTTAAGATGTGTTGTAATGCTCTGATAAGTGGAACATAAACTTGTATTACTCTGATAAGTGGAAGATGAGTTGGCTTGAACTTTTTGAGTTAGGTAAGCCTATTACTAGTAGGTCGGGGTTAAATATTTTGGACTAATAATTAATAGATTAATTATCTCATTAGATCGAATAAATTTACAAGGATTAGATGAGTTTAGTATTATTCACTTGAGCTTGCTAATGGACATTTTGAGTTTCTAATATTCTTTTTGAGTCTACTTTTGCAACTAATATTATTGATGGGCTACTTTTGGCAGATGGAAATATGACATAGAAAAAAAGGGAGGTTCACATGAAGAAGCATTTGAAGCAATCTTCGAAAAATGAGAATGATTCCTATAAAAAGACCTTCATGTTCCTTCTGCTTTGTCCTTTTTCTTGAGCATGAAGATGCCACCATATGCTTCTTCTCCTAAATAGCCAACAAAGCTATCATCATCTTGTAATTATCTATCACCCCTCCTCATCACTATTCTCTTACTCAATCATCCTCCACCTCCATCTAAAAGCAGTCTTTATCTTTGAGTTTTAAGCGCTGCATGCCTACCCTCACCAGTAGATGGACCCTCCAATGATTGATTCCTCACGAGCCTCAACTTGCATCATTCTTCCCATGGAGTATTAGAATTTTGATGAAGATGCATACGTGACATCCTCCCAACTTTCTTGACAAGACTCTTATCTACTCCAAAGGATTTGTTTCGTTTTATAATGCATCCGAGCATCCTCCAACATCTTGCTTAGCAGAAGAAAGCATGATCCATAAACACGTTCAGCTGTGACACAGATCCCCCTTCAGGATCTCATAACCCAATTGGAGAGCAGCAGCACCACATGACACCGTCTACATCATTGCTGTGTGCAATTAATGTGCATATGACGTCGTCTCACCATCAAAGTCTATATTTGGATCACTGCAATTTTGTAGCATAAATTTGATAGTATTTATTATCTTTTGTTTAATTGACGCAGAGATTTCTTGACTTGCTTTGCTCCAACAGCATAATCTAACAACAGTTTCTTTCAGGCCTGCTCTACTTCCCTGCAATCAGCATCTCCAAGGCCTGTGGAAACACCCTCTCCTTCAAATTCACCGGCTTTGACCAGCCACCGGCAACGACACCGACATCTCCATTCATTCATCGTCGAGCCGACGGCTGCTTAAACTACTACTACGGTGGCACACTTGGCCTCGTCTATGGCACCGCCGACAACATGCTCAGCTGCCACAGGGAACGCTTGGAGGAGATTGGATACCAATCGGTAAACTCAAAACTATTAAGTCGTAAGTTAGATTTAACGTATTTGATCTGCTCTTTCAATATCCTCAGTGACGTGAGATTATATTTTAGTTCTCTTCCAATCCATAAATAGTTTGCATCATATATATTCTTGGAAGCGTCGAGCAATAATCTCATGGTTACTCTTGCTACAACCAAGGAAGACAAGCTGTTCATGCCGCAAGAGTAACACATGAATTAGAAAGTAAGAGAAGAAAGTGTTCTCCAATAGGTTTTGTTAGGAGTAGCATCAGAAGAAATTGAGGCTCCACAAATAGTGTTGGATGATGAAGAGGACAGTAAAACGAAGGTTGTCGATGTCATTAATTAGTTGGGGTAGGAACTCTACTTTTACATGCATAAACTACACCCACAAGAAAAAGATACTGAAAAGAAACTGTGAGCATATTTGGTGATGGCTTCTTGTGTAGGAGCACACTCCTTTCTTGTTGTATGTGTGGGAATTGACTGCTTAAGTTCATGTACAAACATAGGTAGTCATGATCATAATAGACATACCAAGAAAATTTTCTGATGAGCCATGAACTAAGCTGTTGGCCTTCCTGTGGTTAGTGAATGAACTCTAAATTAATGCATACTTAGGATATGTTCAACAATTAGTAGACATGAAGTATTAAGCTTTGTTGTTGAAGGTTTCTTGAGATCATCTTTCATGATTAATTACTGGAGAAAAGATACTTCATGACCACTCCATGTTCATAAACAGTATTATTTCAGTACCATCTGATTACCTTCAATCTGGAAGAAACAGTTCATGAGAGAGAGAGAGAGAGAGAGAGAGAGAGACCACTCCAAGTTCACAAACAGTATTGCTTAAATACATGGAAGATAAATACCATCTGATTACCTTCAATCAGGAAGATTCAGTTCATGAGAGAGAGAGAGAGAGAGAGAGAGAGAGAGAGAGAGAGAGAAGAGGGAGGGAGAGAAGTAGCACCGGGGTTTCTTACATGACAAGAAAGAGAACAAGCAAGCAACTCTCCTGCTGAGGAAAGAAAAAACAAGAAGATGAAGGACAGAAAGGATTTATAGATATATAGATATATATATATATATATAGATATATATATATATATATATATATATATATATATATATATATATATATATATATATATATATATATATATATAGATGAGATAGGAGTTTATAATTAGACTCCATAGACTGCGTCGGTGAACTTGTTCTTGATCCACTTGACGCTGTTCCTCACCGAAGACTTGAGCTTGCGTTCCATGGCAAAGGAGTTGTAAGAGGCGACACGCCGCTTCCTCTTGAGCTCGGGATCGCTGGAGCTGGCAAAGCCATCATCCTTCCCACTGGGACCATTGAAGCTGTAGGAGTTGCACCTGTTATCATATCCAAACCCCCCGGTCGAGGAAGATGAGTACTCCGGGAAGGACCTGCACTTCTCCATGCCAAGACCTGTCAAGAGTAAGCTGTTTCTGCACCCACAGAGAGAGAGAGAGAGAGAGAGAGAGAGAGAGAGAGAGAGAGAGAGAGAGAGAGAGAGATGCGAATGATGAGTGAGGAAGAGGTGATGAGAGATTAAATTGGGAGATGGGAGTGGCAAAAAGATGGGGTCAGAGGTGGAGTAGGGAGAATGATGATGGCTCAACAAGGAAGGGGGGGCAGCATCAGTGCATGGGTGACCCCATGTGTGATGTTGAAGGCACCTCTTCATAGCTAGTGGATCTTTATTTGCCAAAGCTCTGATAGATTTAGGATGAAAGATTCAATGTTCACTACCATATACCTCAACCACAACTTCACACATCACAAACCCTATAGATAATTTGAATCACTCAGCACCTCAAACTAGGAAGATGCTGACACTTATAGTCATTGATTGATACAAGCCACTACTCAGGTAGGTTGGTTATGATAATACCAATGATAATACTACTAACTAATAATAATAATGATAGTTGTATGTTATTAATTAGAGGGGAATGAGAATGCTCCTTTCACTCAGTGCATGGAATGAAGACACATATAGGTTTATCCTTTTAGAAATGGTTCATGCATTAGCATCTTAGTTAAGTCCATTTCAAGAGGAAATATGACCATATGATCCACTCTTATTATTTGATATTAAAAATGCACTAGGAATGGGTCATGCATCTGATGCACATTTGACCTTAAGTACATAAAGTGACTATAAGATAATTAATTTTCTTTCCTAGGAACTCCCTTCCATATTACTTTTCAAATGAAGACTCTGTTTTGGGTGGAATAACAAGGGAGAGATTACACTCCAACAGTAGCAGTGATTGTTTAGGTTTGTCTAATCTTAAAAGATTGACATAGAAAAGAAGATTCGAGGTCATAGTTAGGGCCAATGGAACTTAGGCTTAGACTATACCTAATACAAGGTTCACTAAATCTATGCAAGAAAACAAAAGCAATCACCACAACTCAAGGGCCTAAAAAGCTTGCATATGGTCTAAATAAAACCTACATGCATACATATAGTAGGAAATATTTCAATCAGATTGTTTTGTCTCATATTAGATCGAGTGATGATGTTTTTTAAATATGCACTTCAATTTAATGAGAAATGCTTAGGTGTCCGATGCGCTTTATAATATCATCAAACCTCTTTCATGTGTTATCCTTATTTAAGAACATTACCCTCTAATCTATTACTACAAAATGTATATACTACTGTAACAATATGGGTGCTTAATTAGGTCATTGTTTGTGCATGAATAGTATAAGATTTCCACTCCACACTCCAATTCACTCCTCTTAAGTAGCATTGCCAATCTTGTTTGTGTATTATAGGAGATGCATGTGTGTGTCAAGTGAACATATGGAGAAGGCAATATGATCACCAGATCCTGTGATCCATCCACAGATTTCTCAAGCAAAACTGTCTCTCAACTTCTGCTTGGTGTTGTTTCCACTACTTAATCCTTCAACTAGATCACTAAAATGAGACAAGAGTTCCTATTAAGCTTCTAATTATTAGAATCAAATCTGAATTAGATTCAAAATCAAACTTGACCGATCCATTATCAATTTCGTGACGACTTAAATTTAAGAATCAGATTCTTGATTAATCCAGTTCAAGTATTGAATTATGATCGATTAATTGATCTATCCATCTAATCCAGTCATCTAGTGATTGAAGATTTGGTCAGGTCATTATCCCTCATTCGATTCTGATAATTACATTATTAATCTTATATATATATATATATAGAGAGAGAGAGAGAGAGAGAGAGAAGAAAAAGAAAGACTTTGAGATGTAGGAGGTGATAATGGATGGGTTGCCATCACATGGAGAGGGCCCTCCAATAAAGCTGTAGTTTTCTTTCTCTTTCTTTTTCATTGATGGTGGTGAGAGGTGCCACTTCTGATGGCCAAACAAAGCTTGGAGGGGTGATAGCTTTGGTGGTGGTGGTCTGCGGCGCCGCTGCTATGGCCCCATCGGTAGCCCACTCCACCCTACACCCCACTTCTTCTTTCCGGTTGCCCCCACAACCTCAGTGTTTTCCTCAAACACCTCTGTGGTGGCTGTCCTCCTTAAAAGCGATTTATCTATATATATAAGAGCAGAAAAGGAGAGGCTGTCTCCCAAAGGAAGCTTCGGGATTCACAAGGATCCTAAGTGAAAAAATAGGTTGCCATCTCCTTCTTCTTATTGGTTAAACTCTACACCATTTTTATTCTGCTGAGATTTGTTGTTGGTCAATGGTGGCTGCAGGCCAAAATAACCTTACAATTCCGCACTGGTAATAATACTTCATCTTTTATCAACTCAGTGTTGAAAGAGATTTTATCGGACATATTGTGACATTCTGATTTAGCTCCACTTGAGTCACAACTTATAAGCATTTAATGAAATATTATGTCTAGTGTGTATGTTGTTTTGTATGTAGTGTATCGTGTGTAGTATATGTAGTATATTGTGTGTAGTGTATTGTAATATAGTTTATTGTGTATAGTATATTTTAGTGTAGTGTATTGTGTGTGTGTTGTGTATTGTTATGTGTGTAGTGTATTATGTGTAGTATATTGTATTGTGTCTAGTATATTGTGTGGTGTAGTGTAGTTTATTATGTGTAGTGTATTATAGTGTAGTATAGTATAGTGTATTGTATGTAGTGTAGGGTATTATAGTGTAATGTATCGTGTGTATTTGTAGTGTAGTGTATTGTGAGTAGTGTGTGTTGTGTATGTGTTATGTGTGTGTTGTGTGTTCATGTTGTGTATTTGTGTTGTGTGTGGTGTACGTGTTATGTGTGTGTATGTGTATTTTGTGTGTTGTGTATGTATGTGTTGTGTATATGTATTTGTATCGTATTGTGTGTATAAACCATATGTGTATGTATTTGTATTGTGTCTTGTTTTCGAATCAAATCGAACCAAGTCGAACCGAATCGAATCGAATCGAATCGAGCCAAACCGAACTGAACCGAACCGAGCCGAATTGAATCGAACCAAATCGTACTTGAATCGACTTGACCTGAACGAATCGAATCGAGCTGAGTCGAGCCGAGTCGAGTAGAACCAAATAGAATCGAGCCGAATTGAGTTGAGCTGAGTAAAACCGAACCGAAATACACTGAGCCGAACTGAGCCGAACCGAATCGAACCGAGTCGAACCGAGTCGAACCGAGTCGAACCAAACTGAACTGAGCCGAACTAAACTGAGCCGAACTGAATCGAGCCGAATCGAACCGAGTCGAACCAAATCGAACCGAGTCGAACCAAACTGAACCAAACTGAGCCGAACCGAACCGAGCTGAACCGAACCAAGCATAACCGGACCGAGCCCAATCGAACCGAACCAGACCCGAACCGAGCCGATCTAAGTTGAGTAGAACCGAACCGAACCGAATCAAGCTGAGCCGAGTAGAACCGCACCGAACCGAACCGAATCGAGTCCAACCGAACCAAATCGAACTAAGTCTAATCGAACCGACCCGACCCAAACAAACCAAACTGAACCGAATCGAGCCGAACCGAGCCAAGCCGAGTAGAACCGAAAATATTCAAGCCTATCCGAGCCGAGTATAATAGAACTGAACTGAATCGTATTGAACCAAATCGAACTGAGCCAAGCCAAGCTGAGGCAGACTCGAACCGAACCGAACTAACCCAACCTGATCAAACTGAACCGAATCGAGCCAAACTGAACCATACCGAATCGAATCGAGTAGAGTCGAGCCAGACCTGAATCGAACCGAATCGTACCGAACTGAACCTTACCGAGCCGAGCCAAATAAAACTGAACTGAACTGAACCTTATCGATCCAAATAGAGCCGAGCGAGCCGAGCCAGACTCAAATCGAACCAAACTGAACCGAATCGATCGGTCTAGAATGAACCAAACCGAATCGAATCAAGCGGAGCGGAGCTAGACCCGAATCGAACCAACCCGAGCCCAACCCGAACGAATCGAACCAAGCCGAGCCAAGTATAATCAAAACGAACTAAACTATATCGAATCGAACCGAATCGAGCTAAGCTGAGTAGAACCTAATCAAATGAAATTGAGTCAAGCCAAGCCAGACCTGAACCTAACCGACCCGACCTGACCCGACCCGAACCGAACCGAATCGAGCCGAGCAGAACCAAAACAGAACTGAACCGAGCCGACCCGAGTAGAACCGAACCGAATCGAACTGAGCTGAGCCGAGTTGAACCGAACCGAATTGAACTGAGTCGAGCTGAGTCGAATAGAACCGAACCGTATCAAATCGAATCGAGCCGAGCCAAGCCCAGTCAAGCCAGAGCCAGACCAAATCGAATCGACTCGACCCATACGAATCGAGCTGAGCTGAATTGAGCTAAGCCGAGCAAAGTAGAACCAAGTCAAGCTGAGCCGAGTCAAGTCGAGCTAAGCCGAGTCGAGCTGAGCCAAACTGAGTAGAGCCAAACCGAGCTAAGCCGAATAGAACCGAACTGATTTGACTTGAACTGAATCTAACTGAACTAAGCTAAACCGAACCGAGCCGAGCAGAACCGAACCGAGTATAACCAAACCGAATCAAGCCGAGCCGAGATAAGCCTAGCTGAGCCAAGCCGAGTCGAATAAAACTGAACCAAATCGAACTGTACCAAACTGAATTGAGCCGAGTCGAGCTAGACCCAAACTGAATCGACCCGAACGAATCGAACCGAATCGAATCGAGCCGAGCCGAGCCAAACCAGACCCGAACCGAACTGACCCGACTTGGCCCAACCAAAGCCAAACGAATCGAACCGAATCGAATCAAGCCGAGTCGAGCTGAGCCGAGCCTATCCCGAACCGAGTCAAGCTGAGTAGAACCAAACCGAGCCGAACCGAACCGAGCGAACCTGAGACGAGCCGAGCTGAGTAGAACCGAAAAGAACTGAACATAATCATACCAAACCATATCGAGTCGAGTCAGATCAATTTGGTTTAGTTCGATTCGGCTCTGGCTCAGCTCTGTTTGGCTAGACTCAGTTATGTTCGATTCATGCACAACATACATAATACACATACACATAACACACACAAAACACACATACACACAAAAAAACACACAATACACCTACACCAAAGCAACACACATAACACATACACAACACACACTACACACTACACATACAACAATACACAACACACACAATACACAACATTACACTATAATAGACTACAATAAACTATACACAATAAATTACACTACACACAATACACAAATACTACATAGAATACACACACCTACATACAATACACAACACAACACTATAATACACTACACATAATACACAACACTACACTACACACAATATATAATACTACACACAATACACAATACTGCACTACAATATACTATACACAATACACTACTCTATACATAATATACAATACTATATTATAATACACTACACTATACTACACATAATACACTATACACACGATACATTACACACACAATACACAACACTACATACAATACACAACACTACACACACTACATACAATACACAACACTACACACAATACAAGACACTACACAAAAAATACAATACTAAACTACACACAATACATTACACTACACATAATATACTACTTTACACATAATACACTACATACAATACATAACACTACATTACAATACACTACAAACAATACATTATACTACACTACACACAATACAATACACTACACTACATACAATACACAACACTACACTACACACAATATACTACACTACACTACACACAATACACTACAATACACTACACTACACTACAATACACGACACATAATACATTACACTACACACAATACACAACACTATACTACACACAATGTACCACACTACACATAATACACAACACTACCCTACACACAATACACAACACTACACACAATACACAACACTACACTACAATAATACACTATACACAATATACTACACTACACTACACACAATACACAACACTACACTACAATACACAATACTACACTACAATACACTACACACAATACACTATACTACACTACACATAATACACAACACTACACTACACACAATCCACTACACTACACATAATACACTACACACAATACACCACACTATACTACAATATACTACACACACTACAATACACTATACATAATACATAACACTATACTATAATGCACTACACACAATACACTACACTACAATACACAACACTATACTATACACAATACACTACACACAAAACACAACACTACACTACAATACACTACACACATAACAATACATGACACAATAATACACTATACACAATACATTACACTCACACAATACACAATGCTATACTACACATAATACACTACATTTCAATACACTACACAATACACCACTACACACACAACATATACAACACACACTACACAATATACAAAACACACACAAACACACACAACATACACAACACACAATACACAACACCCATACACACAACATACACAATAAACACACACATACACACACAACATACACAATAAACACACACAACATACACAACACATGCTACACATACAAAATAAACACACTCACATACAACACACACAACACATACCGCACACACATATAACACACAAAACACACATAATAGAATACACATATAACACACAAGATACATATAATACAACACTCATATATACAGCACATAGAAGACTCACACAACTTACAAAACACATATATACATACACACAACACACAAGATACACAATACACACACATAACGCACACACACACAACACATACACACAAAACACAATATACACAATATATACACAACACACACATGACACACACATACTTGGCTAGGCTCACCTTGGCTCAATTCGGTTCTGTTCAGTTTGGTTTGTTCGAGTCCAGTCAGTTTGGTTCGCGTCCGGCTCAAGTTTACCTGACTCGACTTGGCTCGGCTCAGCTCGGCTTGGCTCTATTCGGTTCGATATGACTAAGTTCAATTCGATTCGGTTCTACTAGGCTCGGTTCCGTTCAGTTTGGTTTAGCTCGGCTCGGCTCGATTTGGCTTGGTTCGGTTCAGTTCACTTCGGTTCGATTCAGCTCAATTTGGTTTGGTTTGGTTCTTCTCAGCTTGGCTCGACTCGACTCGATTCAATTCGATTATCCTCGGCTCAGCTCAGTTCGAGTCGGTTCGGCTTGGCTCAATTCGGCTCAACTCAGCTCGATTCGGTTCGGTTCATTCATATCCGTTCAATTTGGATTCGTTCAATTCGTTCGGGTCGGGTTGGGTCGATTCGGTTCAGTTCAGGTCTGGCTCGGCTCGACTCGGCTCGATTCGGTTTGGTTCAATTCGTTCACGTCGAATCGGTTTGGTTCCGTTCGATTCATTTGGGTTGGATTTGGTCGATTCGGTTCAATTCTGGTCTGGCTCGACTCGGCTCGATTCGGTTTGGCTCGACTCGGCTCGATTCAGTATGGTTCTACTCATCTTGACTCGACTCAATTCGATTCGATTCCGTTTGGGTCGAATTAGGTGGGTTCGGTTCGGTTCAGGTCTAGCTCGGCTCGGCTCGATTTGGTTCGGTTCGGTTTGTCGGGTATGGTCAGGTCAGGTCGGTTAGGTTTGGTTCTAGTCTAGCTCGGCTCGATTCGATTTGATACGACCCAGTTCGATTCAATTCGGTTATACTAGGCTCGGCTTAGTTCGGTTCAGTTCAATACGATTCGGTTTGTTTTGGTTCTACTCGGCTCTACTTGGCTCGATTCGGTTCGGTTCGATTCGATTAGTTCCACTCAAGTCGGGTCGGTTTAGGTCTGGCTTGACTCGACTCAACTCGGCTTAGCTCAGGTCGACTCGATTCGATTTGATTTATTCGGGTCGGGTCAGTCCGATTCGGTTCGATTCAGGTCTGGCTCGACTCAATTCGGTTCAATTCTATTTAGCTCGATTGGGCTTGGTTCGGCTCGATATGGTTCAGTTCGATTCGGTTCAGGTCGGGCTCGGCTCGGCATAGTTCGATTCGATTCGACTCGGTTCGGTTCTACTCGGCTCGGCTTGGTTCGGTTTGGTTCTGGCTCGGCTTAGCTTAATTTGGTTCAGGTTTGGTCGAGTTAGTTTGGTTCGGGTCTGGCTTGGCTCGACTCGGTTCGGTTCTACTCGGCTCGACTTGGTTCGGTTTGGTTCTGGCTCGGCTTAGCTTAATTTGGTTCAGGTTTGGTCGAGTTAGTTTGGTTCGGGTCTGGCTTGGCTCGACTCGGCTCGATTCGGTTCCGATCCGTATGTTCAGGTCGAGTCGGGTCGGTTCGGTTCGAATCTGGCTCGGCTCAGCTTAGCTCAGCTTGACTTGATTCAGTTCAGTTCGATTTGTTCAAGTCGGGTCGGTCTAATTCGGTTCAGTTCATTTCGGGTCTGGCTCGGCTTGACTTGGCTCAACTCAGCTCGATTCAGTTCGATATGGTTCGGTTCTATTCGGCTCGGTTCGGTTCTGAATTTTGTGTAGTATATTATAGTATATACTTGTGTATTGAGTGTAGTGTATTTTGTGTAGTGTAGTCTATTGTGTGTTGAATCTCGAATTTTGATGATGAAATCAATTGATTGATTATTGATCTAACATGATTGTTATAGTTGATTGATGCAGGATTAATTACGATAAAAGAATTATTACAATCAGGATTGACTAAGGTCAAGTCCATGTATTGAGTCGATACGATTGGGAATTTTCCAAGAGTGCGTCGGAAGCTCACCGAGGGTATCAGGAGTTTGTCAGGATGATGCAAGGAAGTTCACCAAAAGAAGATCGAGACTCATCGAAAGATTATCGGGGGTCGCTGAAAAGCTTGTCGGGAGTTGGGATGGTCTTATAATAGATATTTTAGCAATTATGATTGTATTTAATTAAGTCATAATTAGCATCATGTAGGTCTAACTATGGCAGGAACAATGGAGTTACAACTAGATAATGAGCTAAGATCAAGCTTGAGCATCGGGTCGGGGTTCGGACGATGCGGTGGGTTTCGTCGGGAGTTCGCTATGAGATTCATCGAAGGGATCGGGAAGCTCGCTGGAAACATGCTGGGAGATCACCGGGGAGAAGACCAGAAGATTTGCCGCAAGTATGCCGAGGTTACCAGATTGGTGAAAGTTAGGTCGTAATTAAGCTTGTGGTCATTAAGAGTTGTAATCATTGAGTGGTAGTTAGAAAGTGAGTCCAATTTGAGTTGGATTTGGAAGGAATCTAAATCAACTCAATAAGACAACTAGATCCACTACTGAGCTTGGTTGAGCTCAGGTTAAGCTCAATCAGTTGACTAAGGAGCTGGTCAACATTAAGTTAAAGCCGGAGTTCGAAAAGTGGAGGGAACCACTTTTGTGAAAATTCTGGCGGGTAAACCGTCAGTGAGCGATGGTTAGACTACCCGTACCATAGAATCTGGGTGGCGACCAGTAACTTTCGGTGGGTCAACCGCCCAGGTGGCGGTTAAACCACCCGTACCATAGAATGCAGCGACAGCCAACGACTAACGACGGGTGAACCACATAAGTCGACGAGTAAATCACCCATATCTAATTTCTCCGAGTATATTTGATTTTTGGCTTCAATTTCTAAAGCCACTTAGGGTCTAAATACCCCAAGTATTCTTGCATTCTTAGCATAACTGAGTAATACTTTTGGGCAATTAAATTCTAGCAAAAGAAATTGTGAGTGATTTGAAGAAAAAGAAAAGGGAGGAGAGAAAGCTTAGATATATAAAGTTTATCTTAAGTCTCCCTAGTAAGCAACTGTAAGGGTTTAATCTTCACCAAAAGAAGATTGGTAGTGAAAGCCAGAGTGCCTCAAGAAGGAGGACTCGGAAATGGATATAGGCCGTTGGTGCTGAACTACTATAAAATTATAAGTGTTTCATACTTGCATTACTTGAATTTGTTATATTGATACTTCCAATTTAACTAAACTCTTTGAAAGCAAGACGATAAGTTCTTTTCTTAAAACGTGATTATCTTTCAAGTTTTATTAGCAACCTACTTTTAATCATTCACTTGTTTTATTAAAAATGAAAAGCTTTGGATTTTATATTCTATCTTATTCGAAAATCTTTTGTTTTAAAAATAAAAATTTAAGATTGCACTAATTCACCCACCCACAACTCCCTTTTAGTACCAATTGATCCGTATAGTGTATTGTGTGTAGTGTATTATAGTGTGTTGTAGTGTGGTATTGTTTATTGTGTGTAGTGTATTATAGTGTAGTGTTATGTATTATGTGTAGTGTATTGTAGTGTATTATGTGTAGTGTATTGTAGTGTAGTGTTGTATTGTGTATAGGGTATTATGTTTAGTCTAGTGTATTATAATGTAGTATAGTGTATTGTGTGGTGTATTATGTGTTGTGCATTGTAGTGTATTATAGTGTAGTGTTGTGTATTTTGTGTAGTGTATTGTGTGTTATGTATTATTCGATTCGGTTCTATTCAGCTTGGCTCGATTCAACTCGACTCAGCTCCATTCGGTTCGGTTCATTCGGGTCGATTCAGTTTGGTTCTGTTCGATTCGTTCGGTTCATTCAGATCGGGTCGATTCGGTTCGGTTCAAGTCTAACGTAGCTCAACTCGATTCAGTTCGGTTCAGTTCGTTCGGGTCGGTTCGGTTCCGTTTTGTTCAGTTTGTAATGGTTGGGTCAGGTCGATTCGGTTCGATTCTGGTCTGGCTCAGCTTGGCTCGATTCGACTCGACTCGGCTTGATTTGGTTCGGTTCTACTCGGCTCAGTTTGGTTCGATTCTACTCGTCTTGGCTCAGCTCGATTCGATTTGATTCTGTTTGGGTCGGGTTGGGTCGGTTCGATTTAGTACGGGCCTAGCTTGGCTAGGCTCAATTTAGTTTGATTCGGTTTGGTCGAGTCGAGTCAGGTCAAGCCGTTTAGGTTCGGTTATGGTCTAGCTTAACTCGATTAGATTCGATACGACTTGGTTCGACTTGGTTCTACTAGGCTAGGCATAGTTCGATTCAGTTTGTTTCAGTTCTATTCGGTTTGGTTCGATTCGGTTAGTTCAAGTTGGGTCAGATCGAGTCGATTCGGGTCTAGCTTGACTCGGGTCGGCTTGGCTCGGCTTGACTCAGTTTGGTTCAATTCGTTCGTGTTGTGTTGGTCCGATTCAGTTCGATATGGGTCTGGCTCGGCTTGACTTGATTCGGTTTGATACGGTTCGGTTCTATTCGGTTCGATTAGACTCGGTTCGGTACGGTTCGGTTCGATATAGTTTGGTTCGATTTGGTTTGGGTCTGGCTCAGCTTGGCTCGGCTCCGCTTGATTCGGTTCGGTTCGGTTTGGTTCGATACTTGTCGGGTCAGGTCGGCTTGCTTCGGTTCGATACGGCTTGGTTCGGTTATGTTCGATTTAGTTTGATACTATTTGATTTATTTCGGGTCCGGCTCGGCTCAGCTCGATTCGGTTTGGCTCGACTCAGCTCGGTTCTATTCGGTATGGTTCTACTCAGCTCGGTTCAGTTTGATTCTACTCGGCTTGGCTCGACTCACTTCCGTTCAGTTTCATTCATATCGGGTTGAGTCGGGTCGGGTTGGTTAGGTTCGATTATGGTCTGGCTTGGTTCATTTCGGTTCGATACGGCTTAGTTCGATTCTGTTCGGTTTGGTTTGATACTATTTGGTTTATTTCGGTTCTACTCGGCTCAGCTCGGCTCGATTCGATTCAGTTCAATTCGGTTAGTTCAAGTCTGGTTGGGTTGGTTCGAGTTTAACTCGACTCGGCTTGGCTCATCTCGACTCGATTCAATTCGGCTCAGTTCGGATTTGGCTCGGCTCGGCTCGATTCATTTCGATAAGGTTTGGTTCTATTCGACTCGGTTCGATTCGATTCGGTTTGGTACGGTTCAGTTTTGTATTTTGTATAGTGTATTGTATGTAGTGTATTGTAGTATAGTGTTATATTTATGTGTAGTGTATTGTGTATAGTGTATTGTAGTATAATATTGTGTATTGTATATAGTTTATTGTGTGTAGTGTAGTGTTGTGTATTGTGTAGTGTAGTGTTCTGTTGTGTATAGTCTATTGTAGTGTAGTGTAGTGTTGTATATTGTGTGTAGTGTATTATAGTGTAACGTTTTGTATTATATGTAGTGCATTGTGTTTAGTGTAGTGTATTGTGTATAGTGTAGTGTTGTGTATTGTGTGTAGTGTAATGTAGTGTATTGTGTGTAGTATAGTGTATTGTAGTATAGTGTTGTATATTGTGTGTAGTGTATTGTGTATTGTATATAATGTAGTATTGTGTATTGTGTAGTGTAGTGTTGTTTATTGTGTGTAGTGTATTCTTGGTAGTGTGGTTTTGTTTATTATGTGTACTGTAGTGTATTATGTGTCATGCATCGTAGTGTATTGTAGTGTATTATTCAGTTCGATTCGGTTTGGTTCGAGTCTGTTCGACTTGGCTCGATTCAGCTCGATTCGGTTCGGTTCGTTCGAGTCGATTCGGTTTGGTTCCATTTGATTCATTCGGTTCGTTCGGGTCAGGTCAATTCGGTTCGATTCTTTCGGGTCGATTCGGTTTGGTTCCATTTTGATTCATTCGATTCGTTCGGGTCAGGTCGATTCGGTTCGGTTCGGGTCTAGCTCGGCTCGACTCGGTTCGATTCAGTTTGATTCGGTTCATTCGGGTTGGTTCGGTTTGGTTCCGTTCGGTTTGTTCGGGTCGGGTCGGGTCGATTCGATTCGGTTCTGGTTTGGCTCAGCTCGGCTCGATTCGGTTCGACTCAATTCGGCTCGGCTCGATTCGGTTTAGTTCTACTCGTCTCGGTTCGGTTCTACTCATCTTGGTTCGGCTCAATTCCGTTTGGGTCTGGTTGGTTCAGTTCAGTTTGGGTCTGGCTCGGAACGGCTCGATTTGGTTAGATTTGGTTTGGTCGGGTTGGGTCAGGTCAGGTCGGTTAGGTTCAATTTTGGTCTGGCTCGGCTTGATTAGATTCGATACGGCTTGGTTCGATTCGGTTCTACTAGGCTCCGCTTAGTTCGGTTCGGTTCGATACGGTTTGGTTTGTTTCGATTCTATTTGATTCGATTCGATTGAATTAGTTCAAGCCGGGTCAGGTCGAGTCGATTCGAGTCTAGCTCGACTCGAGTTGGGTTGGTTCGACTTGACTCGGTTCGATTCGATTTATTCGTGTTGAGTCGATCCGATTCGATTCGATACGGGTCTAGCTCGGCTTGGCTTGATTCGGTTCGATACGGTTCAGTTCTGTTCGGCTCGATTAGGCTCGATTCGAACCACAATACACTACATACAATACAAAAAGTTACACTTCATTACACTACACATAATATACAACACTACACTACTATAAGACACTACAATACACTATACACAACACAATACTATACTGAAAGATAATACACTACACAATACACAACACTACACGCAATATACTATACACAATACACAACACAACACTATACTACAATATACTATACACAATATACTACACACAAATATAACACTATACTACAATACACTATATACAATAAACTATACAAGATACACAACCGAACCGTACCAAACAGAACCGTACCAAACTGACCCGAGCCAAATAGAACCGAACCGTATCGAAACGAATCAAGTCGAGCCGAGCCAAACCCGAACCGAATCAAACTGAATCGAACCGAGTCGAGATGAGCCAAGCCGAGTCGAGTTGAGTCAGACCCGAATCGACTCGACTAGACTTGAATGAACCGAATTGAAGTGAATCAAATCAACCCGAGCTGAGCCGAGTAGAATCGAAATAAACCGAACAATATCGAACTGAACTGAACCGAACCAAGCCGTATTGAACTGAAGCAACCTGAACCAGACCATAATCGAACCTAACCAACCCGACCCAATACACTACACACAATATACAATATTATACTACAATACACTACACTATAGTACAGTACACATAATACATAACACTATACTACACACAATACACTATACTAACCACAATACACTACATACAATACAAAAAGTTACACTTCATTACACTACACACAATATACAACACTACACTACTATAAGACACTACAATACACTATACACAACAGAATACTACACTGAAAGATAATACACTACACAATACACAACACTACACACAATATACTATACACAATACACAACACAACACTATACTACAATATACTATACACAATATACTACACACAAATATAACACTATACTACAATACACTATATATAATACACTATACAAAATATACAACCGAACCGTACCAAACTGAACCGTACCAAACCGAACTGACCCGAGCCAAATAGAACCGAACCGTATCGAAACGAATCAAGTCGAGCCGAGCCAAACCCGAACCGAATCAAACTGAATCGAACCGAGTCGAGATGAGCCAAGCTGAGTCGAGTCGAGTCAGACCCGAATCGACTCGACTAGACTTGAATGAATTGAATTGAATCAAATCAACCCGAGCTGAGCCGAGTAGAATCGAAATAAACCGAACAATATCGAACTGAACTGAACCGAACCAAGCCATATTAAACTGAAGCAACCTGAACCAGACCATAATCGAACCTAACCAACCCGACCCAACCAAATCGAATCGAGCTGAGCCAAACCCAACCCGACCCGACCCAACACAAATGGAACCAAACGGAACCGAGCCGAGCCAAGCCGAGTAGAACCAAACTGAACCGAGCTAAGTAGAATCGTACCGAATCGAACCGAGCCGAGTCGAGCTGAGCCGAGCCAGACCCAAACTGAACTGAGCCAAACCGAATCAAACTGAGCGAAACTGAATCGAGCCAAAGCGAACTGAACCGAACTGAGCTGACCCGACATGTACCGAACCGAACCGTACTGAACCAAATCGAGTGGAGCCGAGACGAGCCGAGCCGAGTCAAATAGAACCGAACCAAACAGAATTGTACCAAACTGAATCGAGCTGAGGCGAGCCGAGCTAGACCTGAACCGAACCAACTTGAACGAATTGAATTGAGCCGAGCCAAGCCAAACCAGACCGAAACTTAACCGACCCGAACGAATCGAACCGAATCAAATCGGGCCGAGTAGAGCTGAGTCGAGCCAAGCCGAGCAAGTCCTGAACCGAACTGAGTCGAGCCGAGTAGAACCCAACTGAGCTAAATCAAACCAAGCCGAACCGAACTGAGCTAAGCTGAGCCGAGCCGAATCAAATCGAACCGAGCCGAGTAGAATAAAATCAAACCGAACAAACCAAACCAAACCATATCAGGTCGGGTCGGATCGGTTTGGTTCGGCTCTGGCTCAGCTTGGCTCGACTCGATTTTGTTCGCTTCATGAACAACACATAATACACATACACATAACACACACATAACACATATAAAAAAAAACACACAAGTACACCACAACACACACTACACACACAATACACTACACTACACTACATTATAATAAAATATAATACACTATAGACAATACACTACACACAATACACTACACTATACTATACACAATATACTACTCTACACACAATACCCTACACACAATACACAACACAACACTATAATACACTACACACAATACACAATACACAACACAACACTATAATACACTACACACAATACACAACACTACACTATAGTACACTACACAATACACTATACTACACTACACACACAATACACTACACACAATATACAACACTATGCTACAATATACTACACACAATACCCTACTCTACACATAATATACTACACATAATACATAACACTATATTACAATACACTACACTATACTAGACATAATACACTACACACACGATACACTACACATAATACACAACACTACACTACACTACACACAATACACTACACTACACACGATACACTACACTACACACAATATACTACAATACACACAATACATAACACTACATTATAATGCACTACACACAATACACTATACTACACTACACACAATACACTATACTACACTATAATACACTACACTACACACATTACACAACACTACACTGCACACAATACACAACACTACACTACACATAATACACAATACTACCCTACACACAATACACTACACTACACACAATACATAACACTACACTACATTGATCTGAACCGTATCAAACCGAATCGATCTGAACCGTACCGAACCGAGCCAAGTCGAGTGGAGTAGAATCTAACCGAATCGAGCCAAGCTAAGCCGAGCCGAGTCAAGTTGTGCCCAACCAAATTGTGTGTGTGTGTGTGTGTAATGTTTTGGGTTATGTGTGTTATGTATTGTGTTGTGTGTGTTGTGTATTGTGTATTGTGTGTAGTGTAGTATATTGTGTATAGTATTGTGTTGTGCATTGTGTGTAGTGCATTATGTATGTGTAGTGCTGTGTATTGTGTGTAGTATACTGTAGTGTGTAGTGTATTATAGTGTTTGTTGTGTATTGTGTATTGTGTATAGTATAGTGTATTGTGTGTAGTCTATTGTAGTGTGATGTTGTATATTGTGTGTAGTATAGTATATTATATTGTGTGTAGTGCATAGTAGTATAGTGTAGTGTTGTGTATGGTGTATTGTGTGTAGTGTAGTGTTGTATATTGTGTGTAGTGTATTATAGTATAATGTTGTGTATTGTGTGTAGTGTATTATAGTATAATGTTGTGTATTGTGTGTAGTGCATTATGTGTAGTGTATTATGTGTAATGTAGTGTATTGTGTGTAGTATAATATTGTGTATTGTGTGTAGTGTAGTATAGTGTATTGTAGTGTAGTGTTGTATATTGTGTGTAGTGTATTGTAGCATAGAGTTGTGTATTATGAGTAGTGTATTGTGTGTAGTGTAGTATTGTGTATTATGTATAGTGTAGTGTAGTGTAGTGTACTGTGTGTAGTATATTATTGTAGTGTAGTGTTATGTATCGTGTGCAGTGCATTGTGTTTAGTATAGTGTATTGTGTGTAGTGTAGTGTTATGTATTATGTTTATGTAGTGTAGTGTATTGTGTGTAGTGTAGTGTTATGTATTATTTGTAGTGTAGTGTATTGTGTAGTGTATTACTATAGTGTAGTGTTGTGTATTGTGTCTAGTATAGTGTAATGTGTGTAGTGTGGTGTTATGTATTATGTGTAGTATAGTGTATTGTGGTTAGTGTAGTGTAGTATAGTGTATTGTTTGTAGTGCATTTTAGTGTATTGTGTGTAGTGTAGTGTAGTGTATCGTATTGTGTGTAGTGTAGTATAGTGTATTGTAGTATATTGTAGTGTAGTATTGTGTATTGTGTATTGTGTGTAGTGTATTATAGTATAGTTTTGTGTATTGCATGTAGTGTGTATTGTGTATATTGTAGTATTGTGCATTGTGTGTAGTGTAGTGTTGTTTATTGTGTGTAGTGTATTCTTTGTAGTGTAGTGTTGTTTATTATGTGTAGTGTATTGTATTGTTTATAGTGCATTGTAGTGAATTGTAGTGTAGTGTTATGTATTTTGTGTAGTATATTGTGTGTAGTGTAGAGTTGTGTATTGTGTGGTGTGTAGTATAGTGTATTATGTGTAGTATATTGTAGTGTGTTGTAGTGTAGTGTTATGTATTATGTGTAGTATATTGTAGTGTAGTGTTGTGTTTTGTGTGTAGTGTATTGTGTGTAGTGTTGTGTATTGTATGTAGTGTAGTGTGTATATTGTGTGTAGTGTATTATTGTAGTGTTATATATTGTGTGTAGTATATTACATGTAGTGTCGTATATTGTGTGTATTGTGTGTAGTGCATTGTAGTGTAGTGTTGTGTATTTTGTGTAGTATAGTGTTGTGTATTGTGTGTAGTGTTGTGTATTGTGTATAGTGTATTGTAGTGTATTGTAGTGTAGAGTTTTGTATTTTATGTAGTGTATTGTGTGTAGTATTGTGTATTGTGTTGTGTAGTATAGTGTCTTATGTGTAGTATATTGTTGTGTATTGTAGTGTAATATTGTATATTTTGTGTAGTGTATGGTAGTGTAGTATTATGTATTGTGTGTAGTATTGTGTATTGTGTGTAGTGGAGCGTAGTGTTGTTTATTATGTGTAGTATAGTGTGGTGTATTGTGTAATGTAGTGTTGCGTAGTGTATTATATGTACTATAGTGTTGTTTATTGTGTAGTGTATATAGTATAGTGTATTGTGTGTAGCGTAGTGTTGTATAATGTGTGTAGTGTAGTGTGCTGTAGTGTATAGTGTATTGTAGTGCAATGTATTGTGTGTAGTGTAGTGTATTGTGTGTAGTGTATTGTAGTATAGTGTATTGTGTGTAGTATATTGTGTGTAGTATATTGTGTGGTGTAGTGTATTGTGTGTAGTGTAGTTTATTGTTTGTAGTGTATTGTAGTGTAGTGTATTATAGTATAGTTTATTGTGTGTAGTGTATGTATTATGTGTAGTGTATTATGTGTAGTGTAGTGTATTCTAATGTAGTGTCTTATGTGTAATGTATTAGTCTCATGATAGAGAAACTATTTTGAGTGTTACAAGGGGATGCGATTTGCAAACAAGAGTGAAACAAGGACGGGGAAGACTTGCTCATTTCTTGATCACTTGATCTTGACAATGGTTGTCGCCCTGTTATGTGGAAACAGAAAAAGATTGAAGTAGCCTTTCTTCATGTTTCAATCCTTCTTCAAGGCAGCGAAACGGGCAGCCAATTCATCATATTCCGGTAGTCTTGGATGCACTCGTCTGCCACTAGGACTTAGCAAGTCAGACTGCATCAAAGTAGCTTGAGTAGGAAGCTTCAAAGCTTCAGCTGACCTAACTGATTCTGGTGGCAATGAGACAGCTCTCTCAGGAGGATGTGCTGCTGATACTCCTGGGCCAGGTTGGAATTTGCCACTACCCTGGTTGTCCATAGATCTATCTGAATCAACAACATGATCCATGGATAAAATTCTGGTTCTCCTTCTTGTCTTGATGCGCTCATTTGATGTCCCTTTTTTGCTATAGTGAATCAAGAGCCTATCCATAACCATTTCTTTCTCATACTCTTCTTCATCATATGTGGTGACATTATGCTTGCCCCCATTTCTTCCATGCCATGGTGATGTTTGCGACATAAGTTTTCCATAAACTATAGCATTGTCCATCTCATCATCAATTGGTGCTCTTGGGTGTCTGGTTATGTTCTTCCCCTCATCGAAATACTCACCATTGGCACCAACACTCCTCCTGCTTCTGTGCCTTCTTTGGCTTCTTGGTGTTTGGCTGGTAAGCTTCTCATCATAAATGGATTTATCAATAGTCTCCATGACTGCTGGTTTCTGGGAGTTCCTCTGCAAAGAATTAGACATAATTCTCTTATCGCTGGGAACTTGATCCTTGTAATTATCACTAGCATGACAAGGTTTGTTACCACCAGCAGAGCTAAGCCTTTGAATCATTCGATCACCATTTGCTGAAATATCATTGACTTTTGGTTTTACATATGGTGGAATCATATTGATTGCTGTACCTTTGTTCTTCACCGGCCTAATTGGCAACCGTTCCTTTGCATTAGGATCTGACCATTCTTCATGTCTTTGTGATCTATCATACTCTAAGCCATTTGCACTCTTTTCTCCGATTTGGCTTTTATTGCTATTCCCATTTGACTTGGTGTATGGAGGATCTGACCATTCTTCATGTCTTTGTGATCTATCATACTCTAAGCCATTTGCACTCTTTTCTCTGATTTGCCTTTTATTGCTATTCCCATTTGACTTGGTGTATGGAGGACCCACAGTGGGTTTATCATTCCAATAATTCATTATACCAACTTGCTTCTCTGGGCCTCTTTGATCCAGCTGTTCTTGCACTTCTGTTGTCATTTGTTGTGGAACATATGTGAGATCATCATTTCCACAGCTTCCCTTCTGTTTGATCTTTAGATTTCCATATGGAGGAACTACTGCATTGGTTTGGTATGGCTCCACATTTTCGATTCCCTTAGCATTTACCTTTCTTGTCTTCACAACTGTGGCATGCAATTGGTCAGTAGTAAAAGCTGAAATCAAATAATTATTTTTTGGCTCCTGTACTTGTGTCCGTGCAACAGTTTTAGGAGTAGGCTCATGATTTTTCTTAGATGACGTCTCCTCCTTGCTGTTTTTAGTCAGCATTGGTGGAGTTGCATCATTCCCAGAATGAGGAAGCACTGCTCTCTTTGGTTGTTCCTGAAACTCAAGAAAGCACTATCTTAATTTGGTGCAGTGGAAGTAAGTAGATAAAGAAAAAATAAATAGCAGAGGAAACTATTTTATGTAAATAGCTAATGGAAACAATATATGAGATTAAACATAGTGGCTAACTTACATATTTAGCTGCAGGAGAATTAGATGATTTCTGCTCAAATGCCCAAGAATCCCATCTTATGGAGAACTCCTCAGCAATGTTTTGCAGCAACTGCAGCTTCTTTTCCTTGGAAAATTCCTTCTTCTGAACTTTCTCCATAAACTGGGGAAAAAAGATCATATTTATCTATGGGAATATAACAAACTACATTAGTTTTATTTGACGGGAGAAACAGTTCAGCACCTCAGCATTTACTAATGATTCAATCTGACCCCCATATCGTTCTGTAAAAACATGCCTAAGATCACATAATTCTGGCAAATCTGGAAATCTAGCTGCAGCAAAAATTAGAGTTGACACAGCCTCTGACACTCCATCAGCGCATTCCCTGTATAAAAAAAAAAAAATGTAAAAGCGAAGCATAGTAAAAATGGACAAGAGAGAAACAATAGTCAAAAAAAATCTTCAGCTCTAAAATGTAGGTGACCATTGAACACATTTGGTTTGTTCATTCAATTTTAAACTTTTTATCCAATAAAAATATGTAAAATGCTTTTACTTGAATGAGTACTTTTAGTTAACTAGGTGAATGGCAACATGGGTTTTGTGAACAAGAACAAGTATGAGATCAATTGACTCGGAAGAATATGCTTTTCAGAATGTTATCTAAGCTTCATTCCAAAACAGCATGACAGTAAATGATTCTAGGCTTGCTATATTACTTTCTAAGGTATGCAAGGTATTATATATTTATTGAGAGAGTTATCGTTAGAGCATAAGTAGCACAAAGTATTAGTAAGGCAATACAAGTAGGACTCCAAAAGGAAATTTGCACAATGTACCAGCTGCAAGAAATAGAAATTTAACATGATTCATCTTCAAAAAGAGAAGAAATCAATCTCACATTGTTAAGTCAGCTTAGTCGTGTACCACTACTATTACCAATTGTGCTAATCCAATAAAACCTCCCTCTACTTCAGAACTCACCAGCTTGTCATCACTATACACTTCATTATGACATCACTATAAGACCTACCTCTACTCTCAAAATCACCTACATAAGTCAGCTTCTCATCACTATTCATTATGACATGTAGCCAACAATATACACTTTATTAATGTACAAAAGTTATGCCACCAACCTCATACGACCCTTGCCATCCCCATTTTCACTGGCATTATTAAATTTCCCATTGAAATTAAGAACTGCTTAAGTACACTATAACCTAGCCCACATAATCAACATAACCTGGCTGCCATCGACAGCCAAGCAGAGACACTTGACTGAGAAGGAATTCATGGTGGCAACTGTTGGTAAAGATATTGCAGAAATAGAATAAAATGAAAGACAACAGAAATTGGACCAGGTGCTGATTAAGTGCTGTCTTATAACCAACAGAGATTATAAATCTATCTGAGATGTGCAATTCACACTCAAATTATAGAGTCAGACAAAAACAAAAGAAAAGATACAACAAGGTTTTAAGAGAATAGGAGATTTGAATAAAACGATGCATCCGTATAGGACAAAGAACATCAAAGCATCTGATGTATCTTGATGCATGGGACTAGGGGTGTTTAAATTGAACCGAACTAGAATCGAGCCTGAACCGAACTAGTTCGATCCAAAATGGTTCACCAATGGTTCAGTTTTGTAAGTTATAAATGGTTCTAGTTCGGAGTATGCTCCTTTGGTTATGTTAGCTAGTTTGAACCAAGGTTTGACTTACCGGTCCGTACTGGTGTACCGATATATTATCGGTACCGATACGGGACCCATACCAGGCGGTATGCACAGTGCATACCAGGCGGTATGCACAGTGCATACCGCTCGGTATTAAAATATAATATAATATTTTTATAATATAATATTTTTATAATATAATATTATATAATATAATATTAAAAATATTAAAATATTTAAGAAAAAAGAAAAGAGGGGAGGAAAAGCGGCCGCGATGGCGGGCAACCTGCGGGCGGCGACGGTGCGCAGGCGACCCGCGGGCGGCGACGACAGGCGGGCGAGGTATTCTTTCTTCCCCACTTCTTTTTTTTTTCTTGTCCTCTTCTTCCCTTGTTCTTCCTCAATCGACTGCCGACGGTCGATTTCTTCTTCAATCGGCCGTCGACGACGGAACGATTTTTGACAGAACCGTCCGGTGGCGAGCGGTCCACGTACCGGTAACCTGGCAGACCGGCGTGTACCACTTGTATCGGGCGGTACAAATCAAAATTGCAAACCTTGGTTTGAATCGAACCGAATCGATTTTAATTTAAAAGATATCATTTTGATTGAGTTCACAACCTTAAGCCCTCAACTGGTTCAAACCAATTAATCAAACTGAACCAAAGACCTAATTTTACAACTGACATGAGCTCAGTTTAATAAATCTTATCATGTCAACCCAATTGGACCAAGTTTCCGATTCAGTTCAATTAAACTAAACTGATTCATTTAAAAAATATATTTTTAAATTACTTAAAAGCAAGGTTTGCAATTTCAATCGGTACCACCCGATACGGGCAGTACATACCAGTCCGCTAGGTTATCGGTATGCGAACCGCCCGCTACCAGGCGGTACCGTCAAAAATCGACCGTCAGCGATCGATTGAGGGAGAAATTGACCATCACGGTCGATTGACGGAGCAATCGACCGTCGGCGGTCGATTGAGGAAGAAAAAGGGAAGAAGAAAGAGGAAAAGAAGAAAAAAGAAGAGGAGAAGAAAGAATACCGCGCCATCCTCGCCCGCGCGCCGTCGCCGCCCGCGCCCGCGGGCGCTTTTTCTCCCGCGCAAGGAGACAGAACGTCTCCCTGTGCGGGGAGAAAGATCGAGGCGACGTCGCCCTTTTTCCCTTTTATTTAATATTTTAATATATTAATATTATATTTATATAATATTATATTATAAAAATATTATATTATATTTTAATATACTGAGTGGTACGCTCTATGTGTACCGCCCGATACCGGTACCAACAATGTGTCGGTACATCGGTACAGACTCGTAAGTTAATCCTTGCTTAAAAGTATAAATCGATTAATGGAACTGGATTAACTAGTTTTGAATTGGTTCGATTAGGTAGATCTGAATTAGTTACGTTTCAGACTATCTTACTTTAACTGAACCGAGCCAAAAAAATGGTTTGGTTCAATTCGACCCTTAATGGTTCGGTTCAGGAAAGTTTGAACACCCCTAACTGGGACAAAAACATATTCTTGTGCCTGATGTGTCTGCTAGGTATAAATAAGGCATTTGAAGTATTTGATGCAACTAGTATAAAAAAAAACATTTGTTAGTACTTGATGCAATAAATGAGGTAAAAGCTTCACAGTGTAATGTGATGCGTTTTTGCAGTACAGAAAACATCAAAGCATGAAATATATCCTACCAAGACAAAGCATCTCACTAAGCATTATACCCAATACATCCATCTTGGATGAAGACATACAAAGTATCCTCTATCAAATAGAATTAAAAAACTTGAATAACATTTCTAATACATAACCAAACTTAGCACTTAAAAATATAAAAGATCCTTACTCTAGGATCATGCACATCAAAGCAAGATAAGGTGGAAGATGAAGTGGAGTTGCATCTTAATTGGGCTATAAAAGACATTTTATCGTTAATCTTGAATTAAAAACTTCAGTGAATTGATCCTACTTAGAGCTCATATTAGCAGGAGCCTTATGCATTGGGACACCTTAGAAGATACAAGTTGATCTTTTTTTTCTCATCAGATGTAGGCCATGTGTAAAATCAATTCCTGATTGTAAAACCAGCGAAAAAATTGCTTTACATTAGCTAAATCAACCATTCTTCTTGTTCTAACTGGAGCAATGAAATATATAACCAGATGAGTAAGACCCTCATTGTCTTTGAACAAAATACCAAGATATTAATTGTTAGCCAAAAGCTATTATGCAGCACAAGAACACAGACCAATTAGTCCCATAAACACATCATTAATAACATGATGAAGATCTTGGATAGCAAATTATGTAGATTTATTTTGATAAGAATCAGAAAAGCTGAAAATACCTTTGTTTTCTTAGGGTTGGAAGCTGATTTAAGATAAGGTCACAGAATTGCTCAATCATTTCATAGCAAGATCTTTGATTTATCTCAGAAATCAGTGCATCAATCTGTTCCAGAGCAGTAGAAAAGGAAGCAAATAGACATATTAGAAATCTTAGAGAATTAATAAATGATGAGAACAATTAAGGAAGACAAATAAGCAACAAAGCAATTGCACAAGGTAAAACCATGATCTATAATTCAATCAAGTAAGAGTGTAATTTAAACCTTAACAGTGTTTCATGGTCTCGGTGCCAGAAGCAAATGCCCCACCACCAGTATGGGGCAGGCTACATGTGTAAGACATGACTCATTGGTGTGTGGGATAATTCCAAGAGCAGATGCCATCATATTTAAATCATATGGGGACATGGTTAGTGCTAGGACTTCGATGAGCTAGACAATTAAATATACCAAAAGGAGCAATTAGCTGGTAGGGGGACCAACCAAGTAGGGTTTAGCATTGTGATGGCAAATTTTGAATAGCCAAATCCACCAAGTTACTTTGAACATTTCCAAACATGGTCTCCTCAAGAAATCAAAAGAAAGCTACATACAAACTGTTTGTAAACCTTGATCTACCATTGCTGCTAAACCCAGCACATAATTTTCTTGCTTCATTATTGCTCAACACCACTTCTTCATTTGGTTAAGAATTAGGGATTCCGCAATTATGCAAAATATGACCCAAATCTGAGAAAAATTCCACCTACTGGGGAAATCATAGACATAATTCCACGGTCCTTGACCACAATTAAGGGGCAAATAGAAGGAAGAAAATGAAGACCAAATAGCCATTTCATAGAGACCAATGAAATCTTTCTTGGACAGAGAATGCAGCAATTCATTTCAGAATGAAGTTGATTTCAATTCCATTTAAATTGCGTCATCTCTGTAGTAGTTATTTGAAAGAATTGGAGAAAGCCGTTAGTAAAAGAGGAATAAGGTGATGCTGTGGAGCCAAGAAAGAAAGACAAGAATACACACACACCCTTCCGAAGGCGTCGGAATCACGGCCGGCGGCGAGGAGGTCGGCAACGTCATTCTTGAGGAGCCTCAGCACGGCCTGCTTCTTCTTCCCGATCGCCTCGATCCGCGACTTAATGCGCTTCACCGCGCTCCGGCTGCGCATACGCGTCCCGCACATATCACGCGCACAAATAAGCCAACACCGATCATCCAACAGCAACAACACCCAAAGGGCACGGAAAGGAGAGAAAAAGGAGAGATTATTAGCAGGCACTTTACCATTTTCCTGAGAACTTCCCACCCACAAAACAATCGAACATCTCTCTGTCCTTCTTGATGCTCGGAGCTCACGTTCGTGAGGTCTGGGGAGGAAGAGGAGGGGGAGTGTGGGAGGAGGAGGCGTAATGTTAGGTGGCCGTGGTGTGGCGGCGGGCAGAAGAGCGGGGAGAGGAAGGAAACCGGTGGTGTAAGGAATGGCACGACCGCCTACAGCAGAGGGACAGCTCAGAGCAGAGGAGCAGACTGCTTACTCTCACCTTCCCGACTTCGTTTCTACAGCAAAGCAACAAATTAGAAGCAGAGAAGCCGAGCGGGGCCCACCAGTAATACGGCAACTCCGTGCTCTGTCTCTCTCTCCCTCTCTTTCGAGCGGGGCCCATCCGTAACGTAGATATGGCATCTCTGTCGAGCGGGGCCCAGCAGTAACAGATGCATCTCTCTCTCTCTCTCTCTCTAATTTAATTTTGATTCAATACCAGAAGATATTTACTAATTTTAGCTGGTTTTTTTTCATAAAGGTAAGTGGTAAAAATTAGCTTTATAAGGTACTTTGTTTTCTTTACAAGCTAAGTTAGCTGTCTTAAAAAAATTATTAAACGAATTTTTAAATCATACAATAAACGAGTCATTGTTTGATATAGTTAATCTTAATCGTCAGATAAGAGAAATTTTACTTAAAAACATATTTATATCTCGTATACCATTTCGATCTATTTTTACAAAAAAAAAAAAGGGATCATTTGACATGATTTTTTCGATGATCAACCTATTTTTTACCATTTAACACTCGTAAAATAAAAAAATCTGAACTGTTAGCTCGATGATAACTTACTTCATTCACCTGATTTAAGTGGAAGGTCCATTTAGAGCTTAGGATGATCATATTCTAATGTAATTTATCGTTGTATATATATATATATATATATATATATATATATATATATATGGGGGGGAAAGCAAGTAAGCGGGTAAAGGGATGTCAGTGGAGAGCACGTGGTGTGGCCCACCCAAGCAACGGTCACTCTACCGTTACAAAGGCGACGGTGGTGGGTTCGGCATTTTGAATCTGAGTTTGAGGCCACCGAAACGGCTACTCATCGCAACGGAGGCAGTTTGGAGTGTGTGTTTGTACTTTGGACGTATGCACTTTTGATATAAATTAAATCAAACAAATATTTACTATAAATCATATTTAATACATATATGGACGAGTTTCCAAGAAAAAATATCTTATTTTGGATTTCTTTTCCCTTTCACTTTTCTTATATCTCCAGATATTCCTAATTGAGCAGGTCAAAAAAAAATCTTTGGATGCATCTAATAAAATTATTATTTTTAAATAAAGTAATATGTTTTAATAGCTCGGCAAAAATATTATAACTGGATAGCAAAGACCCAAGATGCAATATAAACTAATTTATCACACTTTATACGGTTTTAAAAAGATATTTTTATAGCTTTAGAATAAGAACACATAAAAAAAAATAAGATTTCTATGCCAACTATAATACTGTTTACACATGCAGCGTATCTAAAAATAAAATGCTGTAATTGGATTGATCCATAGGATATATTCCGAAATCATGTCAAGCGCATTTATGAACCAAGAAAAAGTGACACTTCTCAAAAAAAAAAAAATCTAGAGCTATTTCTAGAAATTATATATATATTAGTTGTTTGGTTATATAACCTTCTTGAATTATGACTAATTATAAATTATCTTTTAATTAAACTTTCTTAATATTTCAGTCACTAGAGTTAAAAAATTTATATTAAAATTTTTATAGTTATAAAAGTAAAACATTTAGCTTCATTTATTCTAACATTGTTAGTTTTATCGACAGAAGTATGAAAATAATAAATAAAATTATAATTTTAATATTTGAGTTGATGGTAGCAGACAACATCAGTGGTGGCAGACGATAGTGTCGTTGAAAGCCATGAGTGATTATTGTAGATGAGAAAAGCAACGACAAGAGGTAAGGGTCACTCTACATTTGTGTTAAAGCCGACATAATACTGGTTACAGGTGCTCTACATATCAATCACGTGAGTGATGACACATGTGACAACTACGTGATCTTTTTACTTATGATTATTATTGACATATTTTTATATTATATTATCTATTAAATATATATATATTATGATGTCATTGGTTTTGTGCAATGGGAATCAAATCGTAATGAGATCACGATAATGAGACTGATTCGATTTTAAACACAGATCCTAAATAATCTCGGTCATAAGTTACTCGTATTTGATGTTCCCACTAGGTTTTTCAACGCATAATTGTCTTGTACGAAAGAGCCATCATCAATTGCATGATATCTTTCTTGTGATCGCTTCAAAATCTACTCCCTAGAGAGATAGACAAAACCTCAACATATTTCTCCTCTTCGTTGCTCGCTCCTCCTTGGCTTGTCCTCTAGATCGTCGACACCTTTCATCGTCATCATGGCTTATCGAAGTGACGTGAGTTACTACTTTTGACCTCATTGTCATCATGATCGTTATCTAAAACGGGTCCACTTTTAGTATCCTTGTCCCCACCACAACCTTCTATGGCCATTACAGCAGGAGCCTCAACCTTGGGTGTTATGCCATGTACCATCTTCCCTTTCTTTTATTGATTGTAGCATAAGAGGATGGAAGCCAACGGAGGAGTAGTGAGCAGAAGCGCCACCGTAGGAGGAGGAGGAGGAGGAAGGACATGGAGGGTGCTCGATTGATGACATACCTGAGGCTGTGATGCTTGCTTCCTTGAATTTCCTATGCCAATTTTGAATATAATGTAGATACCCGTTTCTTGACTACGTCACTGTCGATGTAGATATAGAGTGACCCTCACCTCTCGTCGTTGCTCTCCTCATCCACAATACCCACCCGTGACATCGTTGTCTGTCACCACTAACTACAACGTTGAGATTATCTTTTTGTCTATTATTTTCATGCTTCCATCGGTAAAATCGACGATGTTAGGATAAATGAAAATAGATGTTTTACTTTTACAACTATAGAAATTTCAGTAAAATTTTTTAAAATTTAAGGATCGAACTACCAAAGAAATCTAACTTGATCAGATAATCTATAACTAGCCCCTCCTCCATATATCTCTGCCGCTGAGAAACAAAACCATCAATGTTATGAGCTTCCAAATCATCATCAGACACAGTCTAATGTATTCGTAACTATTCAATTTAACACAGTGATCAGTAGCAATAGTCTTTCCATACAACTCAAAGTAAATTGGTCGTCACCTTCGCGACATCACTTTGCTTCGCGAGACCATGCGATGATGTCCTTTTGAGCTGATCCCCAACCCACAAACGATGCCCCGTTGACTCGCGTGCCATCACAACAGTTGTTTGGATACCGGTGCAGCTCGACCGCTTCCGTCAGCGACAGTGACCGTTGATCCCAACTGTCAGTCAACGCAGGGGAGGGGTCCTTTGACCAGCAGGGCCAGCGTCCAAAGGTCAGAGTCAAACCTACCATTCCCTTGTCCAACTCCTCCTCCTCCTCCATCTTCCTCTCCATGACCCTCCCAAAGTGATCACCATCTGTTCCTCTGCTCCGGTTGTTCTCCTTCAGGTGTTGGATCTCATGGCCAGGATGGGCAGCGGCAACATACAAGCCAAGCTGGTAGGTATGTCTTCCCTTTACTCGCCTGCTTGGTCTAAAGCCTTTGCCTGCTCTCCTTGATCTCTTTCTTCTTGTACTGTTCGATCCAGCCTTTGTTTTAATGGATCAAGAAGAGGGTGGCATGTTCCTGGTTAAATCATAAAGATCACTGGGATTAATTGTAACCTATTTATGACATTAAGAAGAAGAAACCAGAATCACTTGACTTGTGTGTATGTGTGTGTGTGTTCAGATTTTGTATACTTGAACATTAACTATGTTAGCTCTAACTTTTGCAGTTGAATGGAGTTGTTCTGGATTTATTGCTTCACATAAAGCATTATTACGGTACAAGCATAAATATGTCCTGGAAAATTTTGTGCCTTATAACAGACATCGCATGAACTACAGTCTCATCTTGGTTGGAGATGAGATGTATGACTTATTGCCAAAATGAACTGCACGTTGACATATGCTGCAAATTACTCTAGATATGGCATTGCATTGGCCATTGCTGAACATATGTTTATATCTGCTCTATCTTCTGTATCATTCAGATATTTGTGTCTGTGTTAGTAGGACTATCAGTTTGCAAATCTTGGACTTTATTATAATATCTGCCCTTATAATCCCACCACAATTATTCTTAGACTGAGAAAGAACACTGCAAAAGTTTAGTATAATCTGCAAACCTAGAACATATGATCGGATGATTTTGAAGCTAATTCCATCCTAGCTAGATTTATTCAAATTTACCATTTGACATTCTTTTTAGACAATGCTCAGTCATCAAACCCCTTCTGCCACCAGTATGTAGAATGATGAAATAAATACTTACCTTTTTTGGATTGGAGGTTGATTATAACATTAAAAACTTGATTTTCAGTGTTCAGTATGCATTAATTCCTATTACTTGATTTCTCGAAATATCGGGGTGTGATCGTGTGAAAATAACTATTGAAAGGAAGGCTGGCTTGACTTATTGCTGATTTTAGTGGCTTAGTACTTAACCTGCCGCATAAGGTAAATGATAATTCTCAATTGGAAACAGGCATGGAGACTGTTCTGTGGCAAAGATGCCATAACTTAAGAAAGCATGAAATAACTTGCATAGTAGTCATTCTACAAGTCAAGAAGCAATGATTGGCAGCTCAAAACCTGAAGTCAGGATCCATACTTCAGAAGAAAGCCACAAGCAAGAAAGAAATTTATGCAATCATCAGATCCTTGCGGAATATGCAGTTAATTGCTGCTGATATAGTGACTAGTTCTCAAATCATTTTGTGCGACTTAAATTATTGTCTTGGACTTAGTAATTGAAAGCATCTTATCTAAATTTTAGAAACTTTGACCCAGCGACTTGTGTTTTGGACATTTGATAAAAGAATATAACTCTTGCAGGTGCTTCTTGGACACATGGGAACTGGAAAGACAAGCATAGTCCTGAGGTTTGTCAAAGGCCAATATTTCGATTCTCAGGTCTACAAATTTTCACTATCTTCTATGATTTCCTCTGAAATAATTCATAGCAAATATTATTCAGAGAAACTGGGTGTTCATTTCTCAGGAATCAACAATAGGAGCTGCATTCTTCTCTCAAGTTCTATCACTTAATGAGGCTACTGTAAAATTTGATATATGGGACACAGCTGGGCAAGAAAGATATCATAGTTTGGCCCCTATGTATTATCGTGGTGCAGCTGCGGCTATTGTTGTCTATGATATCTCAAGCATGGTACACATTTTATTGCATTATATCTACAAGACTGTTTTTTTTGTTATGGCAACAAAAAATGGTGGTGACTGTGCAGTTGCTTGAGATTGTAAACACGCTTGACTGGAAGTTCGTTTCCTCACAAAAGAAAGATCAAACAGATTTTTTTTTCTAAACGTAAAAATTAGATGAGATTATAGTGAACCTAAAACCTTCCACTATAAATTATTTTATAGAAATGGAATATATTATTTCCTAATGTAGGTAATAGAATAATTTTTTTAGTATCAAATGATGTGATAAAGTTCAAATATTGTTGTAGAGATCAGAATATGTTATGCAAGTGCCTACCTGTTCTCTTGGCTTTTGCTGTCATTATAAGGAATAAAAAGCTGCCTTGCTATATAAATTGGATTTTCCCCTGCAATCTGCTAGTATTCTTCATAATTCTTGATGCAAAAGTCTGAAACCTCGGTTTTAAAATGGTTGTTTTTTCATTAGTGATAACTTTTTCCTTTGAGGCAAATTCAGAATTCTCATGTGAGGCATGTAGTGTCATTCTAGACTTATAGTTAGGCTCCATCTTTTTATCATAGTGCGACTTTGCTGGTTCTTACTCATGATTCCATTGCTTGTTCATGGGAAGTCTGCAAGAGTTTATGCTGTTTTCTGATTGCCACAATAGTTTCTCACATGTGCTCTCTATATTGACACAATTTTGGAAGTTTCACATAGTTCCTAGTAGTCATGCATATTGGCATCATTTTAGATGAGATACATATGGTCACACCTAAAACAAGCATCAGTACTACCATGATTATCATCAGTATCACTATCATCCTGTAGTTGCACTGGAGTTCCCATATCACATGAGCTGCAAACATGGTCCACTTCTTGTCAAACTAGCTTAAACTAGCACATGCAGGGGATAGATAAATTGTTAGATTACTAGTGCTTAATTTCTTCAGTCAAAGTTTGGCAAGTCCTCTGCCCTTGCCATTTCTCTATTTCTTGGATATTTAAGTAATGGTCGATGCACATAGAAGAAGCAGAAGAAGAAGTCCTCTTCCCTTGCCATTTCTCTGGTTCTTGGATATTGAAGTACTGATCGACGCACATAGGAACATCAGGTTTTATAGGTGATTTTAATTTTTTGAGTTTTCTACATTTTACAACCATGTATTTCTTCATTTTTCTTTACAATCTGGGTTAGAATCCTCAGATTAACAAGTTATTCTTTTTGGCACAGATCTTCACTTACATGAGATTTTGTAAGGCACATATGAATACATCAGTTATGTGGTGATCATTAGTTTTTGGACTTTAAGATTCCATGTTTGGTCATTTCACAAGAGAAACTTATGCATCGTCTAAGAACTAAATCTTGTCATCCTTATAGGGAAACTCTGTTCTTTTATTTATTTGCTTTACACTGTTGAGATGGATGATTATGCTTAATTCAAAAACATATTTCTGCTGCTCTCAGGATTCATTTATTAGAGCAAAAAAGTGGGTTCAGGAACTTCAAAGACAAGGTGACTTTACGTCTCTAAGATATTCATTTTATCTGAATTTGGATTATGTGCAACATCTCAATTATTTCACTCCATATTTCAAAAGTTCAGTTTCTCTTACAAAGGAAATCATCCCTGCCATTAAACTTTTCTTTTTTTTTGTCTCAAGTTTCTGAGACAGATTTGCTATTATTTGATTCTTTTGATAACTAAAATCCATACAAAATATTGAATAGTCATTTGCAGACAATATTATACTTGTCTTTGGTTCATCATGCATCTTAGTGCTTTTTATAGCTGCTCCAACAGGAGTGTCAAACTACCTTTTGTATATGAAATTTGTCAACTGACTCTGCATTCTGTGTTGTATTGAGTTATAATATCTCATATAACTTGATAAAATTTCCATTATTCTAGGAAATCCATATCTAATAATGGCATTGGTGGCAAACAAGGTTGACTTGGAGGCAAAAAGGAAGGTGGGGGCTGAGGTAAATGACCACCTGTTTCTCTGGTGTAAACTCTTAAATTTTTTCTTTGGATTCCTGTTACAATCAATATGGTGCAATAACCTCAAATTACCCAAAAACAGAAAATTAAACCTGCTAGGTAAATGACCACCTGTTTCTCCGGTGTAAACTCTTAAATTTTTTATTTGGATTCCTGTTACAATCAATATGGTACAATAACCTCAAATTACCCAAAAAAAAGAAAATTAAACCTGCTTAACGATCACCATTGTGCCTATCTCTTATGTTGAACAAATCATCACATCCAATGACCCAGATAACAGACAGGGGATTGAAATTCCAAATGAGTTATATGTTTGTATCCATTGTCATCATTTCTTGCAGTGCTTATTCATCCTAATGCTATTTGTATCCAAGAGCAAACAACTAGACATGTCGTTTCAAACTCAAGCTGCAGATTCTGTATTGGGTTAAAAGTCATGTTTACAAAATGAGGATCTAAAACAAGCAAACAAGCAGCAAATGCATGTGAACAGTTGTATATCATAATATATGCTTAATATATTATAAAGTTGAGCTATGGAGGCAAGTTTTAGAAACTAAATATTTTAGATTAAGTAAGACTAAGATTGAATATATAAAATATAATCTTAATGATTCTAAGAGTAGACAGGAGAATATAGTTAAGTTGGATAGATAAGAAGTCCCTCTAAGGAAAAGCTTTAGGTATCTTGAACCAATTATTCAACAAGATGGAAAGATCGATGAAGTATTATTCATAGAGTAAAAATAGAATGATTGTTGAAAACCTCTATTAGTTGTTCAAACATATTTTTGCCCTAGTAGTGAATTTGGTTCTTGGAATCTTTTACTTATTCTCTATATTCTCAGCACTATATTCTCAGACACTAAACTTTAAAGCAATAAGTGAGTATCGCAGGGAGGTTACTTCATTATATCATGTGTTGTGCACTTCAATTATCCTTCTCTATTATATGACTAGTGAATCATAACGAAGCCCTCGTTTGGCCTTAAAAGTAGTGAACATCTAGGAGTATAAGGCAAATGCTAGCCAAGAAGAGTTTACTAGAAGAAGAGTGCTTAGTGGGAATTGTTCTAGTTGAAGTTCCCTAAGTCCTACGGAATGCCACAGCCAAAGAGAAGAAGCAAGACAAACTAAGCTCAAATGTAGAGAAACGTGCTTCATTCCATCATGCTTACATATTGGAATTAGTCCAGTGTCCATCTTGCCTGATTCACTCTATTAAACGTCTTGTGTGATCATCGGATATCTTTGAGATGAAAAAAAAAAAATTATAAGAAAATTGTAAGACCAACAATGCTTTATGAATCTAAGTACTGGACAATTAAAAAACAACATATATAAAAAGTGAATGTTATTGAGATGAGAATGTTGAGATGGATGTGTGAAACTACTAAGAAATATAATAAAAGAAATACTTTTATTAGGAACTAATTAGGTATCACTTCGATACAGGATAAGATGGGAGAAAATCGTTTAAGATGTTAAGAGACCTCCGGATACGGTAGTCAAAATAGATAAAATGAATAATGTTAATAGTACGAGGAGAGATAGAGGAAGACCTAAAAAGTTCTTAAACGAAACTATAAATAAAAATTTAATTACTCTGAACTTAACTAGACATATGATTTTTTACAGATCTTAATGACACTAAAAATCTATATAACCGACCCTAAATGTTAGTAGGATTTATGATTTTGTTGTTGTTATTGTATGCGTAGCATCACAATCTACTCCAAATACTAGTAAATCCTACAAATAGGATTGAGTGTTTATCATGTAATGGAGGACATAAATGAAAATTTATATACAGCATCTTCATTATTGTTAGATAGGCAAGCAAGCCATCAAGCAATTAAATAAACTCTGTGGTGGAACTTCTACACGAAATGCTCAGTGACACTTCTAATGGATTTGCATGCTGAAACTTTGGCTACATCTCAGGAAGGCTTGCAGTATGCACAGGAGAATGGGTTGTTCTTCATGGAAACTTCCGCGAAAACAGCAGAAAACATCAATGAGCTCTTCTATGAAATAGGTAAGTTTGTCACCATTCCTCCCTCTTCCACTGTCTCATTGCACTCAACACAATCTTTGCCTGCTTTTGTCATCCTGCATAGCTAAAAGACTAGCTAAAGCCCGGCCATCACGATCATCGGGGATGCGGTTGTCCAGTGAAACGCAAGACAGGGGACGAAGGCTGTTTTGCTGCTCAGGATGATTACCTCCATGGCATGCTTGAAATCTTCACACCTTTGTCACTTGATGTTGAATGTCTATCCATTTAAGTTGTCTGTCATACATGAACTCAGTACATTGTAGCACCACAGTATCCATGTCTGCAAAGTTTACTATTACTAAAGCTACTACTGCTATTATTATTTGATGTGTTCATGCACTCTATTTGATTTACAACTCTGATATAAAGGATGAGGGAAAAAGTGTTAGAACATCAAGTTTGAGTTTAGTATTGTATTTAGGTGTAGAATTGGGTTTAAGAGTAATAATCAAGTTTCTTACTGCAGCACTCCTTGGAGGAGGGGTGTGCATATATATGATCTTTCACTCCTTTACACAGCATTCAATTGGACTAAAATGACAAGTAGGTTTAATCCGACTTGACTCGCTTACTAAAGGCAATCAAAGTTTTTGAGAATTTTTGATAAGCCAATCTCTCCCACGATGACTCTCTGAAGAGGAGTCTTTTATATGAGGATCAACAATAAGATTTTGGTTTCTATTATACTATTTATCGAGTGGTGAGTCTTGTGAGGATCAAAAATAAGATTTTTGGTTTCTATTTGCTATTTATAGAATGGTGAGGAGAATATTCTTGGAATAAAAAATATTTTAGAAAATATTCTTCTCTTTTGCTCTTTTGCTCTTTTGCTCATGCTACTATTGACCCAACATTGGCTTGAGACATTAGAGGTTGTCATAGTAGTACTTTAGAATTACTTGATCCTTGTATCATACAAAATAATTGATTAATTAATAGGATGATTCAATTACATTAGGTTTATATCCCCATCTAATTAGATAAGATATAGTATAGATATGATTAGATTTTGATTATGGTTATTGGTCAATATCTTAAAAATTCAATTATGATAGGATTTTTTAGGAGATGGTCTTGATAGGAGAGACTCTCCTAATTACTTATCATAGACCTCCTGCTGTCGCTTATAAATAGATAAGATCTCATAAGGACTATGTATGGATTTATTATGATGTGACATTATTAAGAGATTATATATATTCTCTTATCTCCTCTGAGTCACGTGAACCAGTCATTGGGAGATTATAAATTTTCTCTCATGACTCATTTGTCCATCATCTATCGCCCATAGTAATCCTATGAATGATAGAAAAAGAGGAGAAGATAAATCTAACTTTTCTTGTAGATTAATATTACTATAACTTTTGGTTCTAACGATGTTGTTTCTATAGATAAGATAAAGGCTTTATGAGTAGCATCGAGAGGCACACATCATAAATTTGATTTATTATTATTTAATTTTATTTTTTGATATTAGAATTTTATTAATAGTATAATCATGATTTTTATACTTACAATTGATATCAGAGCCATATTTTGAGATCAAATACTTTAGATTGTAAAAATATTTCAAATCTATCTTGTATTTAGATCTATTTATTAACACCCTTTGCTTATGAAAAGGCTTTATTTAGTTTTGATTTATAATACTTGATTGATCTATTTATGTTATCGATCTGCTTTCTATCTAGTCCGTCATATCACCTACTTGCGAGCCGATGGATCACTATCGATAGCTTGCTATCGATGATAGTATTATTGAGGGTGATGACCTCAGGTGGTCACCAACCTAGTTGTAGGTAACGATTATGTATATAATCGAAGCAATATGGGGTGTCATAGCCTTGCGAGCAATGCACAAGTGGTGGATGACCAATACACCGTCGACTCGCTACTGCGAGGATGGCTGTTAGTTAGATTTTTCTTTATTAAAATTATAGTTTTTCTCTTATAAGATTTTTAATTCTCTTCCTTTTTGATATTTTTACCCCTCAAAAATTAGATATTCTCATTATATATCCTTTGCAAAATTATAATTTTATCCCTCATAAATTAAAAAATTTCTAAATTTTATCCTCAATTATAAAATTAAATATTTTATTTTATTTTATTAAGTATTTTAATCCAACTTAATTATAATTATATTTTGATTGCTTGATTGGATTTAGATCAAATCAATCGAAGTCTTGATCGAATTTAGGAAAAGTTAAATCTTTATCAACTTTTTATTTTGATTAATTTTAATTTTGATGAACCTAATAAGGTGAATGATAAACCCAATTAGATTGAAGAAATTTTGTGAATACTATTTATAACTCATATTCCTAAGTTTTATCTGATTAATGCTATAAAGATAAGATTTTATCATTTATAAGATATTTTAATAATATTTTGTATGACTGATTAGTTTTGTAATCGTTAAAGTCATCTAGACCAATAAATTATAAAATTATATCAAAGAATTAGTATGATATTAAAAAAATAATATTTATAGTGATATATATAATTAGGAGATTTAGATAATCTTAAATAATAATCTACTATGAATATATGAGGTTAGATAATATTTTTTTGGATATCCTTGTAATTTAAGATTGATACACAAAGATAACAATACTATTCTATAGATATAGTTTCAATATTGCATGTATATTTTATATGAATATTATATGTATCAATATTTCATCTAAAAGTTAAATAAAGATAATATCAATAGTTTAATATTTATTAAACACTTAAAAGTATTAATATTATTTTATTTTATTATAATGGTATTTCAATCATTATATTTTTTTATAAATATCCTTATATTTTTAGATTAAATTATTATAAATGACTGAAGCATATATAATTTTGGATATCCTTGTAATTTAAGATTGATACACAAAGATAACAATACTATTCTATAGATATAGTTTCAATATTGCATGTATATTTTATATGAATATTATATGTATCAATATTTCATCTAAAAGTTAAATAAAGATAATAACAATAGTTTAATATTTATTAAACACTTAAAAGTATTAATATTATTTTATTTTATTATAATGGTATTTCAATCATTATATTTTTTTATAAATATCCTTATATTTTTAGATTAAATTATTATAAATGACTGAAGCATATATAATTTTCACTAACTATATTAATATCGATTAGACTAGTTAAAAGGCATATATATATATATATATATATATATATATATATATATATATATATATATATATATATATATATATATATATATATATATATAACTTTTATAGAATAAAAAATTGATATAACTAATCGATAAAGACCTAAAAGATTTAGTTTTATGATAATTATTGATAATATTTATAGTTGGTTATAGTATACAATCAGTACATTAAAATATTTAAAAATTAATTTAAACTTACTGATAAGTTGTTGATTTACATATTAATGAAAGAAGTGATTGAAATTTAGCATAACCTTATTTGAGATATTCAAAATTATATCATTAATATGCTTGACAAAACAATAAACTTAAAAATAATAGTTGAGTTTTTTATCATACAATTTCATCTTAGTTTAACTCATTAAATATAAGTAAGATTTCAATAAATTAACTAATATATATATTTAGAAAGAATTAAGATTAAAATAATAAAGACTATATTAATAAGATTAAAATAATAAAGACTATATTATTTAAACTTGAAGTATAAATAATAAAGACTATATTAAAATAATAAAGACTATATTATTAAGATTAAAATAATAAAGATTAAAATTATAAAGACTATATTAAAATAATAAAGACTATATTATTTAAGGAATAAAAAAAATTGAAATATAAATCACTTGGGTTTATAAATATTATTTAAACTCATAAAAAAATCTTCACTGCAATATGCTACTTATGTGGTAAACTGCATTATGCTACTTATGTGGTAAACATTGCATAAATCATTTTCTAATACTTAGTAGATTGATAGTAATGCTTCAATTTGTTACTAATAATATAGATTCATTTTAATATGGGAGTCAAAAGAGTATAAAATATTTGTGGTAATAGAGAATCATCTTAAAGTAAAAATAATAATAGTTTATAATTATCGCTTAAGCCTAGAGATGATTTATCTAATATTATGTTATTACAATTCTAAAAATTTAATTTTTTTTATCTGGAATTGTTACGACTTATTTTATTTTGCTAAACAAAATACTTTAGTATTATTTCTAAAATACTATTATTTCAAGTATTACTAAACAAAATACTTGAAATAATAGTATTTTATTTTGTAAATTGTCCCAATAATAAGAAGTTCAATTTATATTTTATATTTATTAACTGAATAAAAATTTACTGAGAAAATATTAAGCAATGTATTATTTCATTATCAATAATAAAAACTGATTTTGTGATATTCTTTATGGTCATTAATTATGTTTGATAATTACAAAATTTTATATTAGGATTTGGTGTAATCAAACTCAATTGCTGAATTGCTAAAGATACTTTATCATATTTTATGATAATTACACTGGTAGTTGTATACATTATAATATAAAGTACTTAATGGTTAGGGAAAAAAAGTTCAGAAATAATTAATGTCAATTAAGAACTTTGTGTCATGATAAATAAAGGGAAGTATAACATTGATGACATATAACTGCTATGACTCGCATTGCTAGTGAGACTTAAAGCAATATTATATTTACTAGACTCATTGACCCGTTTTATAAAATTCATGCGCATGTGTAAGATATTTTTTAAAAAATTTAAAATCTAATTAAATATACTTATTTTTAATAGGCTTTTAATTTATTTATTTTGATTTTAATTTTTTTCATATCTTATCAGTTAATGGGTTAAGTGAGAGAATATTAGATTATATGACCATATCTATAATATATATTATAGATATAATTAAATTTTGATTATAATTATCATCCAAATAGAAAAAAAGTCTAATTATGATATGATTTCTTAAGAAATGATTTTTATTCTAATTAATTATATGAGATCCTCTACTCTTGTCTATGAATATATATAATATCCTAGAGACACAATATAGATACATGATGTGACATTATTAAGAGATTATAAATATTTTCTCATCTCCCCTTAATTTAGCATTTGTTTTCATCTCAATATCACTACAAATTGTAGATCCGACAAGGATGCACCTATAAATCAATTAAAAAAATTCTAACTAACATAAAAAAGACACGCATCATAAATTTAATTTGTCACATTTAATTTTATTTTTTTAACAATAATATTTTTATATAATAATATAATTATAACTTTTATGCTTAAAAATTCATGTCCTAAATATCTAAGCTTTGAATGTGCTCTGGTATCATGTTCCATTCATAAAAAAGCACATAACTGGAAGGGAAGGAATCATAAGAACTCAACTAAATGAAAGCTTCACCATAACAAATAGTAAATCCTTAAGCTGACAAGGAAATCATGTGATGACTACCATCCCAACCAAATTAAGATTGACTTCACAAGTTTTCAATGATCATTGGTGTGTGGGTGAAGTTGGAGATACTTCACATTGTAAAGGCCACCAGAACTGCAGTGCTTTCCTGGTTATGACATCAAACATGCATATCAACAGCAAACAACTCAGTAACTATATGTGCACTTAGAACATGGACTGGTAACATCTGATATTGTCTTCAATTATAGACAGATGAGTACAAATAAATTCCCAACAATAAGTGACCAAAAGATTGTGGGTGGGATCAATCATACGAAAAGCTTTCATTTGCAACTGCTAGCTCCATCGGATTTCTTTTTCTTTTTCTTTTTTTACTTCAAATTATTACAAAACTATTTTTCTCAGAGTATGTTTCTTGGCTTATTTATACATGATCACACTTTCTCATATCAGGTAATCCGATAGTTCTACCAGTTCAAATGAAAAGGTGACTTGGGAGAGTGGGGAAATGGGTGAGAAAGGCCATCACATCAATTACTTTGACCGCTGGTAGAGCAAGACCAGGAGAACAACATTCTTACTCTGGTACGGAAAATACGGACACACCTTTCCCCTTCTTATCTTAGGTGGGGCTGAACCAGGGCCCCACCGCACCATTCATATGGCCATTGCCATGGGTTCCGCCTCCATTTGGGATTATAGATGGAGGCATACCAACAGCCATCGGAGGAGCCGAAGAATATAAGCCATGAACTTGTGGAAGAGAATGCCCACCCACCAGCGAATTGCTACTACTTTTCATCTGCTGAATCGCATGGATCTGCCTGAGGCCTTCTTCATGAATTCGGGCAAGTGTCTCGAGTTCTTTCATTGACAAGGCTTCCAAACCTGCACCATAAAGTGGTGCATGGCGTGACATTTCTTCTTGCAGTGAAGCTTCAAGCGTATGTATATATTGCTGCAAAACAACAAGGAGAGATGATCTAGAGAACATATTTGAGGTCCATCAAAAAGTTCAACATTATGATCAAATAGCATTAAAATGTAGCGGACTGTGAAGTGAATATATTCTTTTTTGCGGTCTTTTGAAAAGATGAACACAATTATGGATCAAAGTACTTATAAAAAATAAATTGCACAATAAACTAGAGCAACATCTTTAGTGAAGGAAAAAAAGGGAACCAATTCTGAATTTGCTGGTTGTGGTTCAAAATGTCTAGCTGATTCAAGCAAGTAAACATGTATTAGTTAACTTTCACTTACACAAGCAAGTAGAATAACGTCCAATTCACTTAGTGATCGGAACTTTGCTGGTTTCAGTTTAAAAAGGTCCAACTAAAGCAAATATTGGTTGCTTGATTGAAAAATTAAGATTATGATAAATAAATTCTTGAAAGAGAAAGACAGAAAGTACACATAAAAAATAGTAGGTGCAGAAAAGGAAGAAGCTACAATATAACCACTATTTGGTCAATAACCAGAGAAGATAACAAAAACGACTACCAGAATAGGTTCCTAAGAAGTCTAAACCTCCTACAGAACCTGTAATGAAGTGTGGAAAAACAAAAGATATTCTGGCATAAAAGATTATCTGGTCTCGCTCAACATAACAATAGTGTATGGATGTGTATCCGAGTTTGATCTGACGAAAGGAGACAAAAGAAGCTACTCATACAAACGCATATTAGTTCCTTTTATGTTAGTCAGTAATCATGAAGGTTCCCAAGTAACGCAAATGCCAACCTTTTTGGAGGTCAAAGAACAAAAAGATCTCTTCAAGGTTAACTGATCAAACTGCAAAACTTGGTTCCCTCCTAAATCACAACTCAAAATCTAAACATAATAGACTCAAGACATGACTCCACTTATTCCTTCAAGAGGCTACTACCATGAAATAGTTAACAAAAGAAAAATTTTACCGACCTGCAATCTCGATGGACAAAGGCACATTCTAACAATTATGGATTCTGAAAATTAAATACTGAAAAGAGTGGCCTCGTGCATGAAACTTCCACCAACACAGTGTATACTAAGAGTAAATACATGAAGAGAGCCTTAACCCTATTGGTAGAGAACTTGTTTGTGTAGCTTGAACCCTAGTCCCCCAAGTTGCAAAAGAGTAACCTATGGTACCAAGGTTTGCTCTCCTCTAGATAAAAACACGACAAGGCTCAAAGTAACTTTCCACATGCCTTGTTTAATATGTCAAAATCATCGTATTTTTATTTTGTCATTAAATCTTAATGCAACTAAAGCTTATTTCAATAATCATTTACGGCTTTGGTTTGGACCATTGAAGAAAGACCAATCATGCACAATGCCATGACCATAAACATACAAGGGAACTCAATATGAATTAAAATTTACAGATTACTTGGAATCGACCATCTCTCAACACAAGCACTTTCAAGCTCTTAATCCTTCTCATTCAAATAAAGTTCTTGCTTTTAGTACATAAAATCATTTCTTGTTTAATGCAGTCAAATTTAGTTTTGCCCACAAGAAATTATACTAATAGACACAATTCTTTGAAATGGTTTGTCCATTGCTTTACAAATTCCATTTTTCATGATCCACTGTGCAAGTATTACATTTCCAGATGAGAATAAACCATTTCAGCCAGCTCATCCAGGCTACACATAAATGAGAATCAAGACAGTTAACACCGAAGGTTGCTCAAAAGATCTCCATTCCTTCAAATAATGTTGAAATTTAACACATGCATTACTCTAGAGCACATTCCAGCAACTATATATTTTAAAGAATAATTCTGTTAGTGGTTCAAATTATTTGTGGCAGATATCATAACCGACCCAGAGATTTGAGTGGCTCTTGCATTTGAACACTAATGGCTTCATCTAAAGATAAAGATAATGGCAGCAATAGCATTATATAGTGGGACATATATTAAAATGTAAAAATCAATGTACTGTTCAGTTTTTGTTTAATTTTTTACATCTTAAGTAATAAAAAAATATAGCCACAATGTAGTTAATTTCTTTTTAGTAGCCATATTCAAACATAATACTAATGATATCATTGCTTCAAAGAACATATGTTTGATACACATAGAAGTTCTCTTGATTACAAAAGCAAATTGTGGCTCCAAAAGTTTGGCAAGTACAAAAAAATGTAGCAATGCTATCTCTCTGGGTACATAATCACAGAAAGTTATTGATTGCTTCGATTATTAAAGTGTTTTCTTGAGCCGCTTCATATGAAAATATCTGTCAGTAAAAAAAAAAATCCATCAAGGTACCAGGTTAAGTGAGGACTTCCATTTTAATCCCTATATTTTACCATACAAAACGAAATATTGGCAATGACAAGGACATTACTTATCTACTTATTCTTTACCAGTTCTCGACTCTCATGTCTCCTTTTGCAATGCTTGACATGAATGTGGTTCTTCAATACCCAACCTTTTGGAAGCATAGTTTCTTGGCTCCATTTGTGAATCTTTCCTATTAATTTAATAGTTTTGCATATCTGGTATATCCTATAGCTTTAAGTCACCCACATTGTTGACCCTACCTGCACCCCACAACGCACACAACTTTCTCTTTTGTCAACTTCATTCTCTTCTTTAGTTTCCAGTTGCACAAAACAGAAAACGACAGCTACTGTCAAGAAACAGTTGAGGTCTCATGTTGTGCTGTACAACAAGTTCTATCTTACATATACCATAGCAAAGAGTCTTCACTGATATCTAATAAACTGGTGATGTAATCATCCCATTGACATAGAAAAATCTTGCTACATGAGGACACCTTAAGAAATCCAGAACATATCAGGTCATTAATGATATGCTACGAACAATGAGTAAAACAGAGAAACTTGTACTATTAAATTAAGACAAGGACAAAACCTGGCATGTATGCAACCTTGCTTCCATTCCATCAATATATGCTTCACAGCGAGAAACCTGTTCTTCCTTCTCCCTTTTTTCTCCTTCAGTTTGTCCGACAGTTTGCGTTAAACGCCGTACTTCATCTTCCAGTGATTGCCTGATTTCCTCTCTAGTCACTGTCTCTGTGGCATATCGCTTTAATTCTTCATCGAATCTTTTACGTGCAGCTTCTGCACTTTTCAATCGTTCAGCCAAGGCATTTTTCTCCTTGACTACTCTCTGCATCGGTTATAAGGTCAAATTAATTGCTGATACCAACTAGAACCAATGCCTAGTTATTGGTTGTACAGTACACATAACAGAAAACATATAACAAGGTAATCCTTATGAAGAAGGAATGCAAGGAGCTGATAACCATTACAATGTCACACTGACATGAAAGATAATGGTATTTATTAGTAACTTATGCAAGAATTCAGACCAAATAAATAACAATAATGTGATTGTTATAACTGTCATATTGAAATAAAATAATACAAATATCAATCATGTAATTTAATACAACTTCTGACCATGTACTAGAATATTCCATAACTAAAAAGTTACAGTTCATTATCTGTGTAAAACAAAAACTCAACAGAGCATCTTTCATTAAATAGCATCGTAATACTCTCTTTTAACATAAATAAGCACTTGAGAAGAAAATTTTATTCAGATATATGTTATCTAAAACTAAAGAAAACTCAAATTCTACAGACACATGAAAGATCCAGAACCTTCAAGCATAATGAAGCTGGTACCTTAAAAAGGGAAAATAATATTGAAGAAACCAAGAATAATAAGCAAGCATGTCAATTGAGACCCCGCCATACTGGCAAGTACAATATGCAACATATGCATAAACAAATATATACACAGCCATAACTCAGATTGTTAGCCTGAATCCCTTCACCACCACTTCTGTTAATTTGAGGAAAGATTTGCCTTATAGTCTATTAATGAAGCATTGCTTCATCACTAATACAATAACAATTAAACTTATGTCACCTGATAAAGATAAAGAAATCCTTAGGCAGTGTGTTCTCTAGTAAAGACTTCTAGTTGGTTTAAACAAAAGAAAAAAAAAACCATAATATAAAGCTTCTCAAATTTTTTTCAATAACAGTCATCTAGTAACCAACCAATTAGAACATTAAAAAAGTCAAAATCCGAGTTGTAATTTTGCAAAAAATCCAAAATAGTTTATGCCCAAGGTCCAAAACAGCATTGTCTTCATGCATACTGCTATTTTGTTCAAAAAATTTCAAAATTTGGAGGAAAAAAGCAGAAAATGTCACAACTCGCATGAGATATGTCCAATGGATGTCACAATGCATGGTTATGTTGAGTCATAAAATGCTTCTTAAATGACAATGAGAAAACTAATGCTTCTAAATAACTAGCAAAACACTTACATATGAAATAAGAAGTTGAATTACAATGTCAAGTGAAAACATTAAGAAAGGATATAAATATCTTTTGTTCCAATCAAGCATACACTACCTTTAATTCATCACGCTTCCGAGTTTTCAACTGTGAAAGTTGTGTCTCTGCATCATGAAGGCGGTCCTGAAGGCCTCTCCTGTCAGCAGAGAGCTTTGCAATTTCCTCATCTTTCTCTGATCGAAGCCATTCCAACTGATTCTCGACGTCAAGTATCTGCTCAGTTAGTTCCTTCCTTTCGCGAGCAAATCGCTCCATCTCAGATTTTAACTCAGCCTGCCAATCAAGAAAATAACCAACGAAATAATCAGAAGGCAATGATATAAGGGTATGGTTTAATGTAGCCCTGCAACTCAAACAAGAAGGTAGGGACCTTAAGACGGTTTGTGGTTGCCTCAGATTCATTTAGCCTTTGGGACAAAGCAGCTTTTTCATGAGCAAAATTTGTAATTTCCTCCTGTCTTTCCTCTCTAAAACGAATATTTTCATCCTCGACAGCACATATCTGGTGCCAAAGATTTGCACGATCAACTTGAGAAACTTCAGCAACCTCTCGTAACATGTTCAAAACTGGTCTAGCTATTCCGTCTTCCTCCCTAACAAGAAATACCAAAACATCCATATCTATATCAACTACACGGCAACTATTGGACACATTAGTTGCACGCTCTACAAGCCCCTTCAGCATCCTAAATCTGTAATGCTCCTCAGCATATATTTTGAACATAATGGCATAAAGCATCCTCACAAAGTCCTGGACTCTGGTATCCCTAGAAAGAGATAACACTTCACCAAGAGAAAGAACTGATGTGAAATCATCTTCTTGGACAGGCAATGAATCAATATTTTCATCTACCAGGGCTTGCCTGTTTTGTGAATCATCCACAATAGACCTAGATTTAATGTTCAACCTTTGAGAATGGCGCCTTTCTAATACCAAAGCAACTGATTGCAGTCCAATGGCCCCTCGAATTAAAGATCTTTCAAAGACCTGTGAAACTTCAACAAATAATCCAGGTATGGACAGCATCTCTACTAAAATATAAACGTCAGTGTGATTATGGCATCCGTGCACAACCTGATCTTTCCCCACATGCATCCCACCAGGAGAAACCCCATTTGTACCATTTTCACAAGTACCACAAGATACCGTGCAAGTACCATCAAGCTCACTATCAGAGTCAATATCACTTATAATGGCTTCAGCCACATCAGCGCAAGTATGGAGTATTTTTGTCAGAATATGCAGAACACATTGAGGAACTTCAGTACCAAGACTCTTTAGTCTCAAGCGAAAAGCTCTGACCTATAGGCGGGGCAAAAGAAATAAGAAAGAAAGGTCAACAACCAGTCTTGAAATATATAATGTATGAAAATTAATTTAGGTTATCCAAAAACTTCAAACATACAGCTTGAGGAAGATGCTGACACTGAGATGCAGCTTTGAATACAAAACTCATTGTTGCTACAAGGGGCTCGTCACTGGAATCAGTCAACAACTCAAAAGCCTGATATAGGATGCGTTCCCATACCTCACTTCCGAACTCCAACTGGTCCAGAGCACCAAAAACCTTAAAAGCAGATAAAATAGTATTAGGCATCATACACTAACGGCACAACACAGCAATTCATGTATATAAAGATAAAAAAATTCTTCCAAGAAATTACTAACATAAGGTTTGTATGCTATATGTGGTACATCAAGGAATAAATAGCATAAAATATAGAACAGAATACCTGTAATCGCAATGAAGGCTCAGCATCTGGCTTCTGAAGGCAATCTAAGAGTGCACAAGCTGCAAGAGAATGTTCTGAAGGATCAATCAATTTGGGTATAAGGGCAATTAAATCAGGCTGAAGATGTTTTGGAGCTTTGTCAAGCACAAGAATAATCTTCTGGATCGTCTGAGGCCGCCTTTTAGGTTCGGGGCATCCTTGTGGCACAGCACTATCCAGGGCTCTCAGTGAATTGATAATTAATCCCAAAAGTTCCTCAGATTGTTCAGGCCATTTTGTCTAAAAAACAATTATTTGTAGAGCATTAAGTGAAGGATATCAAATTCAAAGATGATCAGAATGTTAGGGCTAGAATATACACAGTACCTTTGGAGCTCGAACAAAACCATCATCTGCTGGTTCATCCCTTGCAGAAGTCTCAGGAGGAAAAATGTGCTGCTCCTGGTTAGTTTTCTGTACAATCTCACCTGTGTTCAGGTGTGAGCTCTGTACTGCATAGGTGTGGCTGATTTCTTCTGCTCCAGGTTCCAGTCTCTGATACATATCACATCTTGCATACTCTGTTGATACTTCACTATCACCACTGTGTTCTGGTGGAGTGTTAGCTCCATTTGATCCAGGAGAAGTTTTGGAGCTTGTTTCAGAAGAATCATACCCTGTTCTTCCTTCTGAAGTTTGACAACACTCCACCATTATATCTAGGAGTAAGTCGATGATAGCTTGTTGCAAGACTTTAACCCCCATCAACAAATTCATCAAGCTTGGAGAATTTGCATCACCCTTTAAAGAATCTTTCTTGCCACAGATACCTGAAGACAGTTTAGTAGGAAGAAGCAAGCGCTTGACTTTAGCAGGGTCATCAAGATAAACACGCAGGCCAGTCAGGAATCCAGCAATTGCACCAGCATCAATTAGAAGCTTTTCTCTTAAAGTAACCTGGGGTTGAGAGGGGTTATCTCCATAAGTCAAATGGAAACCTGCTCGTGATAGAAGGTTTCTGAACATGTCTTCTTCATCTCCACTAATACCCTCACTATCCTCAGACTCGATTAGTTCATCTGGGTCTGTCGACAATGCATCCTGCTCATCTTCTGAAGCAAAAACCTGACAACAATAACATCAGAAACCCAAGCATGCTTACGCAAGAATACCAACAAGATGAGCTCATATACTAGCTCTATTCAAGGAAAATTTGGCAGGCATAAGAAAACAAGTCAAATATCAAAAAAACATTAACTGTTACATGTAACTGATGAAAATGAGCATAGATAATATGCATTATGCTAGCTACCAGTAAACCTGGCATACATATATTAGAAATGCAGAAGATGGATACATAAGTGCTTAAAGAAATCTTCATTTCATTTCACACAGCTTGACATCATAAACAGATCTTACAGAGAGGAAACATTAACAACTAACCACAATTTACTTAACCATGAGAGGCATACAGTAAACAGACTGATTTTACAAATAAGCTACTATAGACACATCGAGGTTATTAGCTCAACAAATTGAAGCATATTTTCTTTCCTTAATTGTAATGATGGAATTAATGACAGAGTGGCACTCTATACACCTTCAACAGATTATGAAATTGAACGTTTCAGTCCCTGATATTTTTGCTAGGCATCACCAGTCACCAACATTCTTAACCGCAGACTAAAAGCTTTCTAAAAATTGAAACTTAGCTATTGCTTAAATAAGACTCTAATGCATATCCTTCTTTAATTTTATTCAAATCAAGTCATGCCTCTTTATAGAGGAAAGCAACAACAACATCAAACTACATCTTCATTGTGGAAATGTCTGGTAAGAAGCAAATACCAATAACTAGTTCTTGAATATTGTGGTTCACCATACCAGCCAGAACATACTAGTACAATCTGGTACTGGTACACAAGTATACTGCAAAACTTGCTTGAGTTCTGAAATCAAACTAATAGTCTAATTTTCTTGTAGCTTACTGGCCAATATTTTTCCCAGTACCACACCCACTGGTTCATACTGATCCAATATGGTTCTGGCTTCTCAATATTGGCCAGATATAGACAATACAGTTAAAAGAAAATCATTAATACAAGAATGTGATGCATGAAAGGATAATGATCATAGATACCACCTAGGGACATTACCAGCAAAACAAGAGAAAGCCTTAGTACAAAACTCCTGATGTTAAAGTTATCTGACAAAACGTAATATTAGCCATCTTTCCCAGATGTACACAAATTCATGTGATTTCATTTGCATGCTTCTTTCTCAGCCTAGGAATTTACCACAATGTATTCAGAAATAATGGAGTTGTTTGTTACCTAATAATCAGATAAGCTGAGGTCAATCAGGTCATTGAAAAATTAGATTGGCAGAACAACATGTGAAAGACAACAACATAACAACAAGGCATCTCAAATTCATGAATCATTAGAAAGAAGTCAAATACCTTTTTATTATTTCTAGTAAAGTTTCTTAGGACATAGTCTATGTCTCATATCATTGCAGAATGACAAATTAACAACTGTGATATATTCCTATATCAGTGATAAATGATCAAAGTGGTCTGAATGTATATGGCAACACTTGCAAGGGAAGCTCCAAAGAAGGATGGAATGTAGAAATAGGTGGAAAGAACAAGGAGAATAAGAAAGGAAAGTTGTACTAATATCTTCATGAGATAATTAGATATTAATCTACCAGATAAAAAAGTCTCAAAATGCCCAAAAAACAAAAACCAAATTTTCTAAAACTCATATTCATATAATTGTTATATAAAAACATCAGCATGGTTTTTATAGATATTAAAAACAAGGAGAATAAGAAAAGAAAGTTGTACTAATATCTTCATGAGATAATTAATATTAATCTACCAGATAAAAAAGTCTCAAAATGCCCAAAAAACAAAAACCAAAATTTCTAAAACTCATATTCATCTAATTGTTATATAAAAACATCAGCATGGTTTTGACAACCACCAGACGTCTAATGATGATAAAAAGAATCAATTTACAAATCCAGGTTTGACAATGGATAATAGTAAACAAGCTCCATCTAACATAATACAGAAGTACTGCCTGAATTTATCTAACCTCAAGATCCGAAAACTCAAACCAGGGGCAGCAATCTAGGATCTCACAAATGAATACCACGGTGTCACGGAAGAGAAATCCTGCATCTGATTCCAGCAAATCAGATACCTTCATAAACTGCAACACTGAATTGTTCCAAGTTTTTGTGCAGATTGAAGATTCCTTCCAAACAGTTTTTGCAGGATTTTTCTGGTTGACAACAGCCATTTTGTACCGTACCCAAAAGTTTTTGTCAGGATCAGACCCAGAAGACTGATCACTCTCCAAGTATATACAAATCATATCAAATGACTCATAGACACCTGCAATGTAGCCAGAGTAAATGTAACACATATAAATTCCATAATGAAAGCAAGTATATGAATATAAAAAATAAAGTAAATCTAGATCCTTAATGTACCTATTCGGAGCTCACAACCCCCAGCTTGAAAGAATTTACTGAATATCTTGCGTGTTTCCATAATCTCCTTGAATGAAAAAAAATTTTCCACCCTCCACGTGAATGATCCTCTCTTTGAAATGGCATCAATTTGAGAAGCTGAACACATCATAGCTAACTCAGGTTCCGTATCATTAAATTCTTGCATTATAGAAGTCTCCTTCAATATTAAAACCTCAGCTGAGAAAATTACAGTGTCCTGAACAAGAAACCCAGAATCCTGATCAAAGAGACTAGTCAAAGTCACAAACTCGCGCCAGCCCCAATCTTTTGCAGCCTTCGAATATCGATTTTGTGACTCCTTTGTAACAGATTTCTCCTCCATTTTCTGATTTACAACAGACAATCGATGACTTACAAAGCAACTCCAATCACTTGCTGTGTTGCGGGAATCTGTGACTTCCAGGAATACAGAGAGGTGGCATGGTGGTTGAGACTGCCCTGGTGCCCATCTCAAATGTAAGAGAAAAAAAAAGGTGAACTCGATCAGTATGTTTATTTCATCACCATAATATTATACCTCAATTAATGAATTACAAACATTCCAATTGGCATGTAACTAAAAAACTATGATCCACATGACTGCAATTTTATACGACTGAAGGGTACCTCTTTGAAAATGCATCCTACTGTCTAGTTGTTTCATTCAGAAAAGGTCACTACAGAGAAAAAAACTGGCCATAAAGATTCGGTAATATTAACAATGAAACTACGTAATTTGTACTAAGTCTCAAGAATAGCATCAAAATTAGAATACCTTGTAGCTAAATGATAAATATTAAAGAAAAAGCAATTCTGCACAATCAAGGCATATAAGATTCACCTCTGAATGTGAGAATAATCTGTGAACTGAATCTCAGTTCCCCAAGAGGATTGAAGCATTCCACAAAGGAATACTTGAAGGATTTGTTATAGCTTCATCAATCAAATACCACTCTCAAGACATAAGATGATTACGATGAACTTACCCCTGGGATAAACAATAAGGCGACAGTCTCGGTTGCCAATCTGGAACCTCCTACTCTTAATACAGAGCCCTGTAATCTTGCGCTTCTTAAGCAGGTCCTTGAGCCTCGTGAAGTTCTCGATCCTCCATGTGAACTTGCCAAAGTGCCCATCCGACTTCCTTGCTGCCCCCCTCCCCCCGCTGCTGCCCAGTAAAGGTCCAGAGTTCTTCGTGAAGTTGCTCGACTCCCTGATCACATGGAAGGTCATGCTAAAGACGGCAGTGTCATCGACAAGGAACCCAGCGTCTGGCCCAACGAAGTCGTCCATGCGCATGTAGTCGTTCCAACCGAGGCTGGTGTTGTCGCCGCCCTTGTTGTCGGCGGCGAATCGGCCGTAGGAGTCACGGTGCATGTGGTTCGACCCCGGCCGCTGGTTCAGCACCGACATCCGGAAGAGGCACCAGCAGCTGCGCTCGGGAACAGGGGCCGCAGGGCTGGCGGGGGCGGCCGCAGCTGTCTTCTCGGTGTCCTTGCTCTCGAGGCACATGGAGAGGTGGTCGACGGCAGCGACGGAGCTCTGGTACACGCTGATCCTGAGGTTGCAATCGCCGGCGGGGAACACAGGGCTCATGATCTTCTGCGTCTTGATCATCTCCCGGAAGAGGCTGAAGTTGTGCACCTTCCAAGTGAACTTGCCCCCGAGGACGTCGGCCGGGGGCGGCTGGGGCTCGTGGTCGCGGCTGAACACGACGGTCTCGTGGAGCAGAAGGATGTCAGCGGTGACAAGGAGGGAGTCGGAGGGCGGGAGGAGGAAACCGGATCTCGGGTCGAGGACGGCGGAGAAGGGGGCGAAGTCGCACCAGCCATGGGACTTCTTCTTGGAGGAGAAGCGGTGCCAGGAGTCGCGGGCGACGGACTTGGCGTCATCGAGGTGATTGGAGATGGAGAGGCGGTAACTGGCGAAGCAGTCCCACTTGTTGCCGCCGGAGGAGGAGGAGGAGCCGCGGGGGTCGACGATCTGGAGGTAGAGGGAGAGGTAGCCCGGGAGGGCCTGCGAGTCGCCGCGCGGGTACACCAGCAGGCGGCAGTCGTAGCCGCCCACCTCGAAGTATCGGCTCCACACGGCGCGCGCCTTCGCGCGGGGGAAGTGCGGGACCGCCCACCGGCACACGGCCGAGTGGTATCCCCGCCGCTCCACCGTAACCGCATCCTGCGCACCCACACCAGCGCCGGCACCCCCCGCATCCCGGGAGGAAACTAGCGCGGCCGCGGTCTCCTCGGCCGCCGAGATGCTCCCGCCCCCCAAAGGCGACGCTGCCGCCGCAGGCCGCGGCTCCAAGGACGGGCCCGAGAGGCCGCCTCCCGATGACGACGCCGACGTCGAGTCGGCCAGATTGTCAGCCGCCGCCTTCATCGGATCGATCGAACAAACGATCTTATTGCTCCGTTGGGGGGTTTGAATTCAATATGTGTTCGATTGCAGGGTTTCGGGCATTTGGGGGCACGAAAGAAGAAGAAGAAGAAGAAGAAGAAGAAGAACAACAACAACAACAAGAAGAGAGGAGGCGAGAAGGAGAGAGGGGTTGTCTGCGTGCGGGGGTGTGTATGTGGGCGAGGAGGCTCTTTGGGGAGGGCAGTGGAGGGGTCGCGAGCGCCGTAGGATATGATGCCACAGCCTCTGTCGCTTCATTGTCCTAATCTTACTTATTTCATCAATTTAAATGTATGTATGTACACATAAACCTATGTATATGTTGCATAATACATACGAATTAAATGCTAATATGTAGTTAGGTAATCTAATATAATTCCATTAATGACTTCTTAAAGCACTCATCCTAAATGTGGTTTGGTAACATTAGTGTTATCTGTTTACCTATCTTCATCTTTACAGGGAAAACAATTACAAATATGTTTAGAATAATTTACTGAATTGCTCCTCTTAACTCTCACTAATAAAGATGCAGATTCTAAAGGCTTGCAAGGTAGAGAAGAGAGGTAGTCCTTTGAGCATACATTTTGATTATTATAGCTATGTTATTATAGGAATGGCATTGAATTGCTTATATCAATCCCACTTACTGAACAAAAAGATTAGATTTAAAACTGACCATCCATTCTTGAAAGTAAAGATTGGAACAAGGAATTGTTAGACCAGCATAGGAGGACAAGTAGATCTCAAAACTATTGGTTGAACTCCAAAGAGGTACAGGGGTGAGCCATTAACATTATCTTCACCTTTATTTTATGTCTTCAGTGATCTAGAAGATATTTATAAAGAGGACCTAATCATTGTATAAGTGGAAAGCTAATTAGAGAGGAGTGCAGCTTCACTTCTACATCATGAAGACTGTGTTTGAAGGGAATTCCACACTGGTGTTGGAGGAAAACAGTGATACTGTTCTTAAAGATGCATTTAGAAAACATGGTCTCTTGTTTGTTCAGTATATTCACAGATGGGGTTCTTCTCAGTATAGATGTGTTGGGTTCATAATTGTGATAGTTTCACTAAGTGGCTGGTTGAACAGAAACTTCTAATGATGCTTTGATGAACATTTGGAATTGTTAGAAACAAGAAATATATATATATATAGAAGTAGCAGTTGGAGGCAAATTCAAATTAAGGTCATCATACGAGGGAATCGATATCGACATCAGATTTCTATCTGATTAAGGGATAGTTAATTACACAAATATACAGGGATGAACTTTATGCCAGACTATGATTTTTATGCAGCTAGAAGAGCTTGAACTGAGTTCATTAACAAGAAGAAAAGAACAAGGGTAATTATGTACAATGGCGGAAACCCTAGGAGCTCTTATCAACCGAAGATTTCTCCAGGATTTCAAAGTCAGAAACCTCCACGGCTTGCCAATCACTCGATTCGTCATCTGAAGACATCTTCGGTTTTGGCATTTTTAGAGTAGCCATGTCTTCCTCTCCAGCAGAAGCATGCTTCCTCCTAAAGGAGTGCAGTGCACACACCTGCTCTTCGGTCAAGAGCGAATCCATGTACTTCTCCATCACAAAAAGATTGCCCTGGCTGGTGTCCCTTGGTGAAATTTCATCAGGTCCAAGTTTAGTTATGTCATTGGAAGTGTCTACCACGCTGGTTACCTCGGACCACCGATCAATGCTTTGCTGAGATCTCGTCTTGGTGATCAATGCATCTTGCCAGGATTCATTATCTTCTTGCTGGAAACTGCCAAGTTTCTCACTCATCAATGAAGGTAAGCTCTCTGAGTCATGGTTCTCGGATTTAGTTGGCCTGTTGCATGGCTCCTTTGCCAGTCTGCGCAATGAGTCCACAATCTGCCAAGAGACTAATAAGATAATGAGAAGGAAATGTGTCAACAAGCTCAAAGCTGATCAGCTAATTTTGAAAAGATACAGCTCTTCCTACTAATTTTGTAGTTATAAAAGTTTTGACTTAAACCATTTGAAAAGACAAAGCAGGCAGTAAGAGAATCCAGAAGAAGTTCGAGAATTCGCAGCATTCACTGCATAGGAAACAAGTCAAGGTCAGGAGAGGAGCAAATACTTGCTTTATCCATGTATTTATCCATGTACCATTAAGAATGGAGAAAATGATCCCACTCGTCCTTTACCCAAAAGTCAAAACAAAACAAAATGTGTCAAGTATTAGCACAATATGAAGGCACATTAACAAGAAAGAATAGCTACATGCATGTTTGTTTAATGCCTAAAACATATTGCACTAGAGCAATCACGACTGTAAATTTAATCCATCAAATTGAAGTCAGCTAGGCATATCAAACAAAGGAATGACTTCTCAAACCAGCAAAATCACAGACTGTCGGCAAAAACTTACATGTTCAGACAATGCAATCAGCACTCTAGAATTATAAAAAGAGCCCCTATTGATATTCAGATAACTAATCTACTTTTGTCAAATATCTTCAAGCAAGTTTTATAGCTTCATATGTCAACATTTTGTTAATATTCTAATTTTGGCCATTTAAATCTCAAGGAAATTCAAAGTTCAAACCACAAAATCTAAGAAGAAATGAAGTAATTAGCGATAGAAGTATAAATATAATAAGTGCAAGAATATAAATTTAGAAAGTACAACTGAAGAACTTGAAAGGAAGCAAACATGATAACCAAATCTCAAGTATATAAGAAAATTTAGGCAGCATTTAGTGGACAGGGACAAAAGGAGTCACACATGATGCCTATCTATCTGATTTCTCAACAAGATAAAAGCAAAATTAAGGTACACAGAAATAATCTCTCTCTCTCTCTCTCTCTCTCTCTCTCTCTCTCTCTCTCTCTCTCTCTCTTGGTATTGAAAGATAACATTCAACAAGGTTCTTTATCTAAAGTGGATATGCTTATCTTGTCTCTAACAGAGTGCAAATTAATTAAAAATTGTGAACATTACCATGTCACTCTTCAATTGAAACGTTTGTGGAATCACTAGGTCAATGCATTTCACTTTGTAACTGCTAATGAACTATACAAGCTATTCTACCCGGATAGGTCATTTCAGGTGCTATCATGAAACACATCCACCATGAATGTCTTCTCTCCTATAAAAGCAATTGAACATATACCCATCTAAGTGCAATGAAAAATACTTGTTAAAAATTAAAACTGTAGTGCTGCTATACAATAAAAGTTGACACTATAATCCCTCATATGGAAACCCAAAAGAGACCTCTTCCAAAGAAAAACTATGACACAACAACTTAGTTGAACAGGACAACTAGGTCTCTCGATCCAATCTAAAGTAACTCTATTACTCTTGAATATCTCTATTGTTTGTTGAACAATTGCCTTTTCATCAGCCTCCTCATGGCGTTCCCATCCTTGGGAAGTACAAAAGATTAAGTACTACCACTTTTACCTATTTATTTATTTATTGTTTCTTTTATTTCCATCAGATGCAGTGCATATATTCTGAAGTATGTGTTGCCATTAGGAGACGGCAAATTTTGACAAAAAACATATGTAAAAACAATACAAAAATTGTATTTTAGCATAAATCCAAGGTTTTATATAGTGACCAGTTTGTATAGTGTATGTAGGTGAGACTGTTTTCACAATGGATCAATCATGTCAACTTTAAATTGTTTCTGCCTCCTCCATTAAATGGGTTACATAAATCGAGTCGATTAATGTGTGCTCAGGTGGGAGGGTTGTGGGTCTATATTTTTTACATGATTATTAAATGGGTTGGCCTAGAGTAGGGAATTTCGCTCTACCGTATGCAATTCAAGTTGACATGACCTGAGGATACCAATATCCATGATTCATCTGTATGTTATTCCTTTTCCCTCATCTCTTCCGATATCCTTTCCTTAATAACGACAACGAGTCTTCTGCACAAGCAACATTGTCCTAGTCTAACTGATTCTAGACATGTCAATCAAGTTTCATACAAGAAAGCATGTTGCGTCAAGTTGACATGGGTACTTGAAAATGATGTGGAAAATTCAAGGAGAATAATTCCTGATAAACAATATTTCAAAATCAACTCATCCAATAAGTATCCGAAATCTGAAAATAAATGCATGTGTATAGTGGCAAAAATGAAATGGAAAGCAAAATAATGTAAAATAAATTAAGAACTCATGCAGCAAACTGTAAATAGTTGAGACATTAAAACTTAATGTTGCTGTTGTAAAATATGGGTAATTATGAACACAAAGGTCGGAAGCCTATATTTACACAGATCTAATTTACAACTACCAAATAGAATAGCAATAAGTCTTTTGGAAAATTCTGAAATATAAGAAAATTTTCCTAGACATAGCTACCATGAAGAATTCAATCTCATTACCTGATAAGTTAATAACAGTTCACAATCATGTTTGCTCAGCTTGGGATGCAACAAAGCAAAATATATCCTCCAAAAGGATTCCTCACTCATGTATGTGGGACAAAGGCTGACTCGAAGAGATTGTAGATCAGGTATGAAGTGTTCCACAGTTGAAATATGCTCTATTTGAATACTAGATATATGAAACTCTGCAAAATTAAAAGAACAATTTGGCCATCACTTCCAATTGCTAGTCTATCAGCATGCAATCACACCAGATTTGTCAAAAATAGATGTATATCAAAGGCAACTTTCATAAACAAAGTATGTCTTTTGGCCATTCTATCTCCCTGAACATTTTAAAGTCCTTATGCACATACTAAGTCCTTATGCAGATACTTCCTGGAAGTTTTGATGTACATTCTATCTCCCTGAACATTTTAAAGTAAGTCCTGAATATACACTATTAAAAAGGAATAAAATTAAAAAGTTGTTTTACATTTTATTATAGAGGATATGAACAGAAAAGAAAAAACTGCAAACAAAAGGTTAACTTTAAATTAAGATGAGATCAAGATAAACAAATTTAAGAAGATGTTGTTAACAGGGTTTTATGTACTGGTCCATACCGGTATACCGACATTTTGTCGGTACCGGTATGGTACCAGTATCGGCGGTATGCACAGTATGTACCACCCAATATATTAAATATTTTATAATATTTTTATAATATAATATCAAGGTTTGTAATTTCGACATTTACTGTCCGATACGGGGGGTACATACCGGTCCGCCAAGTTGCCAATACGCGGACCGCCCGCTACCGGACGGTTCCGTCAAAAATCGACCGTTGCCGGTCGATTGAAGGGAGAAATCGACCGTCGACAGTCGATTGAGGGAGAAATCGATCGTCGGTGGTCGATTGAGCGAGAAAAGGGAAGAAGAAGAAGAGGAAAAAGAAGAAAAAAAAAAGAAAAGAGGAGAAGAAAGAATACCTATCGCCCGCGCACGGTCCTTGCCTGTGTGCAGTCGCCGCCCGCGGGTCACAGGCGCTTTTTCTCCCGCGCGGGGAGAAAGATCGAGGCGACGTCGCCCCTTTTTCTCTTTTTTTTAATATTTTAATATTTATATTATATAATATTATATAATATTATATTATAAAATATTTATATTATATTTTAATATACCGGGCGGTATGCACTGTGCATACCGCCCGGGTACCAGTACCATACTGGTACCGAGATGAACTCGGTACACCGGTACGAATTGGTAAGTCAAACCTTGTATAGTATAATATAATATTAAATATATTAAATATATTAAAAAAAAGCAAATAAAGGAGCGACGTCGCCTCGATCTCTCTCCCCGCGCGGGGAGAAAACTGAGGGCGGCGACGACTCGCGGGCGACCGGCAGGCGGCAAGAGTGAGGTATTTTTCCTCTTCTTCTTTCTTCTTCTCCTATTCTTCTTTCTTCTTTTCCTCTTCTTCTTCTTCGTCTTCCCTTTTTCTTCCTCAATCGAACGCCGACGATCGATTTCTCCTTCAATCGACCGTGATGGTCGAAATCGACCGACGACGATCAATTTTAGTGGTACCGCCCGATAACGGCCGGTACACATACCGATCAACTGCCGAACCAGTATGTACCGGGCGGTACGAGCCTTACCGCTCGATAAGTAAAACCTTGGAACTTGTTAGAATCCACCACAACAACCCAAAATAAAAGACAATAAAGTAAGGTCCAATTCAAGAGGCTTCCACTAATGTAAGGTCCGAGGAGGTTCAATGTATGCAACTCTATCCTGTAACAATGATTTACAAATTTTAGTTCAGCCCTTCTATGATATATATGTAAACTCCATTAAGGATTTTAACAATCCATGTCTTGTCCAAGTCATTGTTTTCTTATACATGAGTCACAATCTTGTTCAACACTATCTTGTTACCTATTTCTTGTCATTGCATCCACCTTTGGTGCACATCAACTGGTACCCAAATGACACATCATGTGTTCGGCAACAGAGCATCAAAGTTGCACTTCCAAACTACTATAGAGAATGTAAACAAGAAACCAGTAGCACATACAAAATAAATAAATAAATAAATCTTATTCGAAAGGTAACCATTAATCTCATCTTCTTGATATTAGTATATCACTAATTTATGTTCATGCCACAAGCATCCCCGGCATGATCAAGGACACAAGCAGTTCATGGTTACACTATAATACTAAATTTTGCATGTTCCACAAAAACAGTAACAGAACTTGTTGACCAGAATATTCCAACTTAATAAACCTGATGCCTAACTTGTGGTGATTCATTTATCTAGAAGAATAATCTTCTGTTTAGATTATCTAAGCCAATTATATCCATACAATAAACGAGCTGTGTTCATAAATGATTAGCTCTAAAGTAACTATACTAACGGTGAAAAGGCAATATCCCTAGTCAAACATATGACTTAAAACCTATAAGAAAATAGCAGCCAAATTAAATCCAGAGGTGACAATCAATAATATCTAGGTAAATTGGCAAAAGATAAAACACAAAGGGAATAATTGTGACTCTATGTGGTCGAAGTATATGGTAGCAGACAAAGGAAGTTATGATGCTATAAGCAATACTCCAAGTGGCAAGATTATAACTAATAATGAAGGATGAAAGGAAATATGTTATATCCAACACATCAAAGAGTTTGAACTTAATAACACAAAATTAGCAAAATTCTTTATTCAATCATTACTTGCATAGATAACATGTTTCCAAAATCAAGAATTGAAGCAAAGGAAGAAAACACGCGAAAGAATGTTGATAAATCATTGGTGCAAACACGAAGGCTCGCGAGGAATTGTCCACTTTGGGTGAGGTGACAATCAATAATATCTAGGTAAATTGGCAAAAGATAAAACACAAAGGGAATAATTGTGACTCTATGTGGTCGAAGTATATGGTAGCAGACAAAGGAAGTTATTGGGAAGTTATGATGCCATAAGCAATACTCCAAGTGGCAAGATTATAACTAATAATGAAGGATGAAAGGAAATATGTTATACCCAACACATCAAAGAGTTTGAACTTAATAACACAAAATTAGCAAAATTCTTTATTCAATCATTACTTGCATAGATAACATGTTTCCAAAATCAAGAATTGAAGCAAAGGAAGAAAACACGCGAAAGAATGTTGATAAATCATTGGTGCAAACACGAAGGCTCGCGAGGAATTGTCCATTTTGGGTGAGGGTAAGGGTGATGCCAGAGGCTTACCCTCGGTTCCCCTACTCCTCAACCATTGTGGAATTAAATGTCCTTATCAGTGCCCCTCAGTAAGGGAGCCGAGGGCTCATAGCCCTCCTTCTAGCGTCATTCTGATAAGTCAACATTTTGTCATCATTGGTGTGAGCACAAAGGCTCGTGAGGAATTATTCGCTTTGGGTGAGCTCGCACGATTTGCCCTTTCGGGGTGAGCTCCAAAAGACACCTCTGAGGGTAAGGGTGATGCTAGAGGCATATAAGTCTCTGGTTCCCCTACTCCTCAACCAATATGAGACTAAATGTCCTTACCAATGCCCCCACTATAAGAGCCAAGGGCTCATGGCCCCTCCTTCTAGTGTCATTATGATAAGTTAACATTTTATCGTCATTGATATGGGCATGAAGGCTCACGAGGAATTATCTGCTTTAGGTGAGCCTGCACGATTTTGCCTTTTTGAGGTGAGCCCCAAAAGGCGTCTCTGAGGGTAAGGGTGATGCTATAGGCTTATAAGCTCTTGGCTCCCCTACTTCTCAGAGGCGTCTTTTAGGGCTTACCTCGAAAGGACAAAATCGTGTAGGCTCACCCAAGGCGAACAATTCCTCGCGAGCCTTCGTGCTCGCACCAATGATAACAAAATATTAACTTATCAGAATGGCACTAGAAGGAGGGCCATGAGACCTCGGCTGCCCTACTAGGGGTATTGAAAAGGACATTTAGTCCCATATTGATTGAGGAATAAAAAAACCATACTTATAAGCAAGGATTGCCATACCAATCCGTATGAGCTCGGTACAGTACGATACCCGGTACCGAGCAGTACACACAGGACGTACCACTCGATATAATATAAATATAATATAAAGAAGTTAAAAATAAAAAGAAGCGACATCACCTCATTCCTTCTCCCCACACGGGGAGACTTTTCTTCTCCCCGTGCATGGAGAAGAAATCGCTCGCAAGCGACGGATCGAGCAGGCGGCGGATCGCGCAGGTGAAGAGGACTCCAGGTTTTTTTCTCACTCTTCTTCTTCTCTCTCTTCTTCTTTCTCCCTCCCTCGACTAATACTGCTCAAAATCGGCCGACGACATTCGAAATCGACCGTTATCGCACGATAGCAGCCGACAACAATAAAAATCGACCGTTACCGATTGATTTTGCATGGTAACAGGCAGAAACAGCCACTATCTGGCGGTACAACCCAATAAAAGGCGTATATGCATACCGGTCAGCTGCCAAACCAGTAGATACCGTCCGGTATGGAAAAACTTGCTTATAAGCATCTAGGATAACTCTTACTCTCATAGAGGGCTTTTGGGGCTCACCCGAAAGGGTAAAACCGTATAGGCTCACCCGGACAATTTCTTACTAGCCTTCGTGTTCGCACAAATGACAAAATGTTGACTTCTAAAATGTAATGAACTGAGATGATATGGAATTCTACCGTCATCCAGAGTCACCGGGAACTCCAACCAATACTCGGGGCACTTGATGAGATCGCCGACGAACTCAAGCACCTCATCAGACACCCCGACGGTCTTCGAATCGCCAGCGCTGTCGGAGCATCCCTTGTCCGGATCAGCAGGGTCCCGGAACGCGCTGGAGAGGCGAGAGAGGCCGCTTCGGAAGCCAATTCCGACCTCGGCGAGGTCGCTGAGGATGCCAGCTGGGGCCCTCGCGGCGGGGCGTGGGATCGGCGCGGCAGCCCGGGGGGACGGCGGGGGGGAGTCGTGGCGAGGCAAGGAGAGGAGGGGGGAGAGGAAGCAAGCGATATCGAGGAGGTGGCGGCTGAGTTCGGATAGGTCGTCCCTCACGCCACGGAAACCACGGACCGCCATGGTTAGGTCTTCGACGGTTTGACAGGAAGAGCGAGCGAAAGAGAGAGACGAAGAGATTGCGTTCTATATTGGCATATTTACATATAAATCCTCATACAAACTTAAAATAATTCAATTAACCTTTTTACGATTTAATATATTATAAAAGCTAACCTAAATATTAATATCCTCACATATACCCCTCCCTTCCCCTTCCCCTTCCCCTTCCCTTCATAGTAGAAATAACTATTCTGATTAACTTCAATTAATTTAAATTAAAAAGATAAATATGAGATGAACACTAGAGATATATATATTTATTCATTTATTCAATTTTATCAAATTTTATGAGAATATATATACATAATTACCTCGATCTTTCTCCATTACAATATGTTGTTTATTAAATTAATAAATTTAAATTGTATTATATAATATTTAATGAGATTTGTAATTTTTTTTGGTAGAAAGGTTATGATCTCAATAATTCGACTCTTTACCAGCAAAGCTAATAAGTACCTTCTAAAATTTTTAAAATATATCACATGTTAAATGTAAAAATATGTTGGATGGATTTAATATGTCATCAATTATATTATTCTTTTAGATGTGAAAACATATCGAATCAAGTTTTGGATCCTCAATCCTTAGTGAGTTGAAAACATTATTATAGGATATTATTTTAATATGTTAAGTGATATTTCGAACCCTCAATTGTAATGAGTGTTAAAATCCTGAGAAACGATTGACAAGATGTGTTTGAAAAAATTAAGGTTGAGACTTTTGAGTGCATAAATGCTTTAGAGAACATATTGTATGTTAGTTTGCCAATGGGTTACATTTGGATTGAATTTGGAGTCAGAACATAGTCCCCATCTTATGTAATTGTTCAATCAACTACACATAATTAATATATGGAGGCATATTAAATAAAGGTAAAATTGCATGAGAATTAAAATCAAAATTCCTCCATCCAGACACCAAGAATTTAAATCACTTATTCTAATACCCATCAATGATCAAAATATTGTAAATGAATGAGACCAGAGAGTTAAACAATCAAAAGAACAAGGTCTTGGATCCTTCTTTTTGGGTTCAGTTAGCCAGAAGAGAAGAGTCAGTCAAAGGGATGCTGATTAAGAACAAAAATATAAGAATGTTTAATTTGCTATGGTTGGAATCAACACAAATGAAAAATTACAGTTTCCTGAAAATACAACGGAAAAGAAAGGCACATTTAAATTATAATCATTGAAGCACTAGTAACATACCTGCTTCTTGCATTTTACAACTTTGGTTGCAGAAATAAAGATTGATAAAAATTCATAAAAAAAAATCTTCATTATTATCCATTATTATAATCTATGGTAACAAATAATCAAATATTGTTCCTCAATCACAATGCAAATAAATAGTTACATAGCATATACAATACCACTAGAAATAAATCATAACTAACAACCCATATGCCTCATAAAAATTGCCATCAACCACTATTGACAGTAATCATGTGAAGAACAAAATATAAGAGCAGTTCTCTCATCTAGATAAGACCAGTGTATGCATTGGATGCTTGAAGAGGCACTCCTGAAGCATATGGAACATCTGCATATGGATTAGCAAAAGGGTTCACAGGGGCCTGGTGAGGTTGCTGACCTGCCACTATCATCTGCTGCTGGAGCAGGAAAGCTTGCTGTTGCTGGGCTATTGCTGCCATCTGCACAAAATGAGGTGCAGCAATTGCATTTGAAGCATAGAATGGATCATGAGCCATTGGTTGCATCATTGGAGCCGCCATGTGAGCCGACTCCCATGGGTTGTAGGTCACATTTTGATTCACTCTTCTCTCTGCATCGTCGTATAAGCTGTCTAATGTAAGCTTGTCCAGTCCTCCAGCCTGCAGGCAAGTGAATGATAGTAGATAAGCAAATTTGCATAATTGTTCACATGCAGGGTCGCAACTAGTCTATCCATGTTGACGGCGCAAGATTTCAAGAACCGAGAACCCAGCTCAGGTATACATGTTCAGAATATGAGACATACCAATTTACTTGAAGCCACAGCAGTTTCGTTTGAGCTGGGAACTGTCACAAGTGCCAATTCCCAGCCTGTAGTTCCATTTTCTGGGTTACTAGAGGTAGCAAAGCTTGAAACATTATCTGCAATCATTTGCATTCAGAAAGGGAAAAAATTAAAGGGACCAGTAGATGAACTTACATAGTACATTGAAATTTTTGGTTAGGTAGTTTACCAACTGGAACAATGGCAAGTGCCATAGCATTCTTGCTATCTAGCTCCGATGTATCTGGGTTGGCATCATTTAATCCCTGATAAAATTGAGTTGAACCATAGCTCAGAGATATTAAAGGCTAAAAGGAACTATCACATTTGGATCTATTGAATACCAGCAAATCTGTCTGTTCTGATACTACAGACACGACGGTTTCCACTTTAACTGGTTCTGGTGGTGGAGGTGGAGGTGGAGGTGCTTCTTCCTCTTCAGGAGTCTTCTTGTACTCTATTGCTAATACTACCTTTGGAGAAGCATCTTTCTCATCTCTTGCCTGAGTAAAAGTGTGTACATGTTCAAGAAATTAACAGTTCACTAGAATCAAGAAGGATATAAGAGAATTCAGATGCAACCACCTAACCATGCAGACACTAGATTTTAGTACTTACAGGAAAAACACAAAAGATTGGATAAAGAAGGCACATTAACATGATAATAACTATTGCAGATCATCTACTCATATTGAGGTACTGTTGCAAGTGCAACAAATACTGGTGAGTTCCGTCCAGAAGATAATTTAGAGTAATATATCTCAACGCCATGAACAAGATCTAAACCATGAAGTACAAGTTATGTAATCACTGCCATAGGAGCTCTGAAAAACTCTGGCAACAAAAACAGCAATTTGCTTCATAATTTTGAGTAGATTGTACCAACTGAAAATTAATAATGATTTTATGAATTTTTCCAAAAAGACTACCACAACATAACTGGACAATTCAAATTGCACCAACCATATCAGAAACTCATTTATGTTTCATCTAATTTTTTACCAAGTTATATGTTAAAGCTACACTGCAACAAGCAGTAACATTCCAAGTACTTGAGAGTCGGCTAGACAGATATCTTCTCGTCATTAACCTCTAAATAGGACAATATTCCTAGTAAAACTAAGAGGAATCAAATTTTTATTGTTTTTAATAAAAAATTCTTAGATCTTCCTCTACTCTTTTGGCACTCTAGTACCAATAGATTCATCTAACTCAATGATGACATGTATAGGTCATCTTAAATGTTCTTTTCTCATTGTATCAGCGCTATACCTATTCATCGCAAATAAAACATTTCTTTATTTTATTTTCTAATAATCACACATATGCATTCAATATTTTCATCTCGGCTACACTTAAGTTTTTGTATATCATGTCTTCACTCCCAATTGTCCAACCTGAAAGTATGGTCAACCATACCACAACTGTATACAAATTTTCTTTTAATTGAAGAGGCACAAGAAAATTACATAAAAACTCCCAATAGTTTTGTAAACTTTAATCATCATATTTCTACTCCACGAACAATGTGATCTTTTCTTCCTGTTGCACAATAGATTAAATCATTTCTATAACAATTAACTTATTGTCCATCCATCTTAGCTGCACTCCCAGTTCTTATCTTAGCATATTTCGCATATTCAGCCTTACTTTTACTTAATATAAAACCTTTACTCTCTAATGTTTGTCTCCACATCAAAAATTAATCTGAATTAAACTCATATGAAATGGAACAATACCACTAAATGGAGGTCTATCCTGTATATGTCTTGTAATTTATCCATTACGTCATCAAATCCTCTTTTGAATGATGCTCTAATTTAAGCAGGTTTAAACTTTTACAGCTTGCATCACTTTTCTTATAGAAAAATATCAGTATCTGAATAAGTGTATTGAAAGAAGATATTCCCGAGAACTGAAAATTTGCAAAGCACATTGACCATAATAACACAAAGGATTTTAAACAACCAAGTAGGCTTCTAACCTGATCTTTGCCAACAGTCGAAGATCGTGGAGCATCTCTCACATAGTCCTCCATCGTGGTTAGAAACGATGCAGGGGGCTGCCATTATATTTTTATAAGATAGCTTCAGTCAGATCTGGCAATTCTTTTATACAAAAACGATTACTTATATAAACTACCAGGAGAACTAGGACAGATATATGAAAAAAAGAACCTGTTCAATTTTTATAAATGTTTCTCCACGGCCGATGTCCATGCTTTTGCACACTTCATAAAATTCTGACAGTCTTTCTGCCTGCAGATCATCGAGTGATTTTAGAAATAAAACAGTAAACCTCTAGTTTAGATTCATTTTATGTGGTTCAAAAGCTTAAGATTTTGCAGTCTTGGCTTGATATGGCTGCACACAAACTGAGCCACTTGCTTTACCTCAAACTCTAGTCATTACCATCTTACTTCAAGCTTAAAAAGTTTCTGACAGTAAGCTAGAGGCAAGCTCAGTTCAATCTCTACACTAGTAATTTATCTGGAAGTGCTTTCAAATTGATTGCTAAGCTTGTTTGATCAAACCTCAGTGTAAGGTTAAAAGCTTGGTTGAGATTGGGTGAGGCCAATCACCTCCCAATTAAGTCAATTAGAGCTTGAATAAATCAGTATATTGGCTCATTGGACCCAATCACACTTGGATGTCAGCAGTGGCTGGTTGTGGACCACGGACCACAAATATCCCAAAAGAGTGGGAAAAAAGGGTTGAAGTATTCTGCCTGAATTCCGCCCACATGGTTACTGCTAGGCTATTCTATAAATTTATAGTGGAGCTTTGATACAGTTAGACATCTCTAGGAAATTAAAGCAGGTCTTCTGACTTAATGCAAGAAGATCAATTTTCCTTAAATCAAGAATAACTGGCATCTCAGTGGAAGCTAATCCTCCGGATCCTCCTATCATTACTGGATAGTTATTTTGGTTCTCATCTACCTTACCATTACCCCAAGAATCATTATTTCATGATATCCGGAATTCCGGATATACTTCTTATTGCAATAACTGATAGTTGAGACATCTAAATCATACTTACACTAAAGACATTCTTCTAAACTAAAGCCAAAAATTAATTTGGTTTTGCATTGTCCATCAAGCAATTCTTGTAGCACTAGGTTTTAAATCTGAATTGGATTGCCAGAGCAAAGAAAAACTCCTACTCCAGTTCCTTTTAAGCCTTGATGTTAATTAAATGAGAACATAAATTTTCATTACACCAGAGCATAATATACAATAAATGTGGTTGTCATATATGAGAATTTAATACAAGTCTCAGAGAGGTTAATTGTATTAATTACCTGCTGACCTGCTCTTCTGTATATATCTAGTGCTCTAACTGCATCATGCCGTTGCATCTCAAAAAACTGCCGAAAGATGAGTTAGCAATAAATTTAAACTAGTGGGTTTTTGGAGTAATAACTTACAAAATTCCAATACCTTGTCAACCATATTTATTATACCATCACTAATAGAAGTATAAATCTTAATACTCTCCCCAGCAACCTAGCAGTGACAAGTCAGAAAAGACAAAGGTCATATAGCCATCAACAAAAACTTCATTATACAGAATAAACAGAAGTTTTGCTCACCATAGAAAGTGCAAGATGAATTATAATATTATGGCATGCAGCTCCTTGTGGCTGCAAAATGTTAGTCAATCACACTAAATTATTCAATGATAAACAATCAAGAGTGCAGCTTGCCTGCTTACCTGGCAGCCAAGTAGGCGATGTAGTAGATGCTGCAGTGATGGCAAATGTTCAAGCAGTTCAGCAGTCTCAAGATTCTTAGTTCTCTACATAATTTGGATCATTTCAAACATGGTGATATCATTTCCATGATCAGATCAAGTATATATTTCAATGACTCAATTAGTAAATTACACACATATACAAATGCACAAAACTAAACTTACAAAATATATGTGCAACATTATACTGAGTTGATATCTGAAACCATACTATACATGAAAAAAGGGTGGTGGCCCAGTGCATGAAGCTCCAGAAAATATGGGGCCGATAGATATATCATCCAAATTTGTTCTAAGAAAGTATCAGGAAAGATATTTTATGTATCTAACTAGACTCTATTCATGAACAAGATTTTTTTACAATGTATAATTCCTACATAATCATAACAAATTAATTCATCTAACTGAAATATCTCGGCGCAGTGAGGCTATATGTAATGCTGCAAAAGTATCCAATTTACTGTGATTTGATGTGTGGTAATGGTCTCCCAAGGATAATTCAGCAAGTCATATGTATCCGATATGCATCCAGAAAAGCTTGACATGTATTTTCCATTAACATGGGCTTTTCGGAGAGTCAATCTGTGCAATTTTACCCTACAAGTAAGAAAATAGTCTTTGTCACTTAACTCTTGATACCGAAGTCTCTAAGGAGCAACCTCGCATAGCACCAAGGCTCACCCTCATTTTAACTACTTGTCTACCATGCAATGTTAAGCATGGAACAATGGACTAACCATGTTATCATAAAACTAAATTCATGACTAAAAGATCTCTATTTTAAGATTTAGTTTGATTTCTGACCTTGTCTTAAAAGAGCTTTTAGCTACTAGTTCCTGGTGAAAAATGTTGAAAGTGCACAGAAATCCTACCACATTTGAGACTGTGTCTAGACTCTAGACTATAATAATGTACAAAAAAGACATTCCAATGCAAGACATTTTAATGCACATGCTTCCAACAAGGCAGGTAAGGGGAAGTTTTTCCTCGACTTAAGCCCTGGCCATCAGTTCGTGAAGGAGCAATTTAACAGTGACCCTAGAGCTCACCCTCTAGTGCATAATATAGATCCCAACAATATACAAAGATGGTAATAAGTAAAATTTATGGGATTCAGAATCCAGATAATAAAAAATTTCAAGGTATTTCACTTAAATTCCAATCAACTTAGAGGGCACAACTTTTTGGTTGACCAACATCACCAAACTACAGTTACAGTTTGTTAAGAATTAAAAAGTAAAAACACAGCTCTAAGCCTGCCACCAAAATGTCACTAGATGTATCCTTCAAATTAAAGGGAAAAAGGGATAAATAAAATGATCCACCCACTCCATCAAGGTCCACAATAGGCACAAAATAGTCTTTAAGAAAATTTTACATACAAACATCTAAATGTTTGTCCAAATTGTGAAACTATTCTATAAACTAATCAACAAGTATTGCAAGTCAATCTCTGGCAAGCATGTAGCTCAAAAATTCAATATGATATAGCCGCATTATTCAAAGATCACTTATCTATGAACTTTCAGGGGTCCCTTTATGGGGTTTTTTGATTGGTACATTTGCCGAAAACCAAGTTGACAAACTTGATGTTATAAACTTTGTAAATATTAGTTTCAGATAAGCCAATAAACTGAATATGTTTATTCAAATGCAAGGTTTTCAGAAAAAGTATCAATCACAGGGATGCATTTCTCCTCCAGCAGCCGTTAGAGCTATCAAATGCAAACCTTATTTTAAACCAAGGATTGATATACCAGTCCGTACCGGTGTGCCGATATTTTATCGGTACCGGTATGGTACCGGTACCGAGCGGTATGCACAGTGCGTATCGCCCGGTATATTACATATATTATATTTTTTATAATATAATATTTTATATTATATAATATTAAAATATATTAAAAAAAATAAAAAGGGGCGACGTCGCCTCGAATTCTCTCCCGCGTGGGGAGAAAAGAACCCGTGGGCGAAACCCGCGGGCGGCGACAGCGCAGGCAGCAACGGCTCACGGGCGACCCCCGGGCGGAGTCGCCGCTAGGGCGGCGCGAGGAACTTCTCCTCCTCCTCTTCTTCTTCTTTTCCTCTTTTTCTTCTTTCCTTTTTCTTCCTCAATCGACCGTTGACGATCGATTTCTCCTTAAATCGATCGCAGACGGCGGAAATCGACCATTGACGACGGAAATCGACCGTCGACGGCCGATCTTAGTGCTACCGCCCGGTAGCAGCCGGTCTGCGTACCGGTCAGTTGCCGGACCGGTATGTACCGGGCGGTACGTGTCTTACCGCTCGGTAAGGAAAACCTTGTTTTAAACTATAAGTTCTTCACAATAATAAGAACCAACTTTAACAAAGATTTCCAAATTTAATGATGCTTGATTGAAGAGTTTAGTGTTTAAGTAGAAAATTTACTAGACGAAGCCTATGAAGCACTATACAGTACACGAAAAATTTAACAACAAAAAGAATGAAAATCTGAACATTTTCATACCAGAGGGTCCGTCTCAATGTCATACTTGAGAACACGGAAACACTCGAGCCTCTCCTCTAAAAATAGAGCATAAGTACGCACCCACGCAGAATAATCCCAGGCTGAAAACCAGTCGAAGAAGATCCATCATACATGTAAAATGGTTGTTTGTTTACATAACTCATTTTAGTCAACTGAGGACAATGAATACCATATGCACTGGAATCATCTTTAAAATGAGACAAGTTCAGCATATGATTTCTACTTTTCCCATAATTAATGAGTTCTTCACGGAATGTGGGGTCCACTTCCCTCAAAGCACGATGTATAACAATCAGGGTTTTCAATGCAACCTGAAGCAAGTCCAACACTAAATCAGTGACGGTATGAACAAAAATAAGCTGCACATATGCTGCAGATAATTTTTCGTAAGGCACATTAAGATAGGCATCAGAATGAGGCATTAAGAAGGTTAACTAGTAAATATATTGCATAACACTGTATGAATATTTCACATCAATTTCGCATTTAAAATGAGATTTAAAATTTTTAAAAAAAGGAAGTCCAGGAAAAAAATTATTTCCATCAAGAGATAAATTCAAAAGTAAAGCAAAAAAAAATCAAATTATAATTTAAAATCTCTAATCAATGTTCTATTGCTGATTTTTAATTACTTTGATATCACCAGCCAGACTTCTTTTTAAGTTTCTGAATATTTCTTAATGTAAAAATCTTGAGCTGGATTAAACCATGCCATGCAACTCATGTAATAATGAAATTAACCATGCAATAGTTGAATTTATTTACTGCATCAGTTGATCAAAATCAGAAACACCTTAAAATTATCCCTCAATATGCAATCATCACATGTAGAAATCAACTATTAATTATGGTAAGGGATGCATGGTTCCTGAGATAAAGTAGCACATCACAGTCAATTCCTTTCTTTACTAGTTTTTGGCTCTATGCACAATAAACTAGAACCACCACAGAGCAAAATTTATTCTGGAGTATATACCGCCCAATTGTGTGTCTTTGCGAGACGCCTAGCAAGAGCATGAATGCAGTAAGCAACGTCCGCCCGAGGTCTGGCTGCTGAAATAGCAAAAAAGATGGCTGCAAAAATAGTAAACAACAAATTAAACAAGCACAAGATTGGACAATATAAAAATGCAAACCAATAAACGTCCAAAGTTCATAAAGGTTTTAGTAAAAAATGCTCACAATAAGTCCCAAAAAGGGACCCTAAACATTAACTGCAATGACTTACATGTATCAAACTAAGACAGCCTTAAACCACAAACTGATCCATCAAATAGAGAAAGATGGGTGAATTAGATAATTAATGGGTAACAGAAGTTCTGTACTGACATTATGAAACAAATATGCTGAAGGCTAGTTTTTTAAAAATATATCTTACATTAAGCAAATATGGACAAGTTCTGAAAAATTCATGTACTGGCATATCATGTATTAGCATTACTGTGTATATCAATAAGAAAAAATCAACAAGACATGACATTCTACACAGAAATATTTAGAATCTAAAAACAAAATGCACCACCCATAATAAAAGCGCCAATTATCTCCAAATGACAAATAAAGTAAATAATGTTGTTGCTACCTCGAACGTGCTTCTCCTTGGCAGGACGCTCAACATGGTTTGTGGCCCTCACGATGGCAATGTCTAGCTCCTGATCCAAAAGAAGCAATTTCAGTGAGAACATATCAGGGAACAAAGATAAATGAAATGGGAATATGGTGTAGAAGTCATGACATTAACAAGGATTTCTGACCTTGTAATCGCTGTTCACTTTGGCCAAGCTGACTGTAGTCGTGTCTTTGATGGCTCCCAAGTACTTCCTCAAGCTCTGCTGCGTTCCTCCAGACATTTTCCCCTCCTAACCCAAGATCCTAACCAACATAATTCACAACAACGACCTGAATCCAATTGTCCACAAATAACAGTATTCATATCTAAGAAGCCATCCAATTCCCACAAAAACACAAAGCAATTGTCAATCTGATTCTATATGACTAGCACATTCAGATTAGCTTTAAGCAATCTTTTCCCTTTTTTCTCTAAAAGAAAGATCTAATCAAAAAAGAGATCAAAATAATCAGATCCACGTGACCAGTAAGCCATAAACAACTCATCGAAAAATTCCGTAATTTATTACAACAAGTCTCATTTTCGAATTCGACCAATGATCCAACCAACAACTCACAAAAGGCATCAAAATCACGGCAGAGCATCAAAATCAAACACTCAGCACATAAAATCTCGTAAAAGAAGTAGACTTTCGGAACAAAACATGACCCGATCTCTCAATTACCGACTCAGAAACAGGGAAAAAAATAAGAGCCTTTAAGAGAACACCTAATAACTCCTATCAATCAAACAAATGAACGAATCAGAAACAACCAAACACTACATGAACCTACCAAACTCGAAGAGGAACGACAGGAACGGGAGAAGAGGGATAGGATAGGAGAGATCTGGAATCAAGAAATGGTTCGAAGGAGCGAGGCAGGAAGTGGTTAGTTAGTGTCGCCCAAGCGTCCACTTTTCTACTCTCTCTCTCTCTCTCTCTCTCTCTCTCTCGCTCTCTCTCTCTCTCACACACACACACACGAAACAAAGACGACATCATCCCCAATACAGCTTAATAGAGGCCGGCATAAAGAAGTCGGTCGTGGTGTGGGTGTCGGGTCGTCGGTGGGGGTGGGGGTGGGGACTGTGGTACTGCTGGAGCAGGATACGGGGGAAGGTACACCTTATCTCATTCTTATAGTTTAGTTAAATAATTATTACTATTTTATATATGAATAAAAAAGATTTAATAATGAGATTAGATAGCTCAATATTTCAATATATATATATATATATAGGAGAAAGAAATAATATGAGTAAAATTATACCCTTTGGATAAATATTTGATCCAACATTGACTTGTAAGAAATTATTAAGAAAAACATTATCATTTTTTAATATTTGTCCCTGAAAATTGTCATATATAAGTTTTATCCTTTCAAAATGAGAGGAGTGACAATTAATTATTTAAAATAATTGATTTTCTATATATTTTATTGATATGGCATTAAATATGGTCTCATTACTAATTGGAAAACCCGACAAAAAAATAAAAATAAAATATATTCAATGATAAACTAAATTTTGAAATGTAATTTGCAAGCAAAATATAAAAATTACTAAACAGAAAACTTATCATGTCATAAAAAGATATTCTTAATAATCAATTTTTTTATCATCTAGGATTCAAAAATAATATTTTTTTAATATAAAAGTTAAATTTATTTTTTTATATATATACTTAAAAAAATATTTCTCATGTTAGGAATGGATTGAGTTGGCTATGGTTTGATTGTTTTCTGTCATATCTTCTCACTGCCCCACAATGGAAGAAGGTGGCAAGGAAGGAAACATCCACTCTCTCTCTCTCTCTCTCTCTCACTCACACACACACACACACTGGTAATGTTATTTATATTAGTGGTTGAAAGGTACTGAGGAAGGAAGGAAGGAGGGAGGAAGATACCAAGGCAAAGAGAGAGGGGAAGAAGGCTGGTGACAGCTACAACCATGGCTGCTAGTGCTTGCTTTCAGGTATTGCCATGGCTTTGACTACTATTACTGGCCTAAACAAACAATTCCAAGAAAAAGGCAGGTCATTGTTGGCTGCTCAAAGAATTTAGAACCAAAGGATGCAGCCACAAGCTGTTGTTTTCCACAAGAAAAAATAGGACTTGATTGAAGAAACTGAAGAAAAATTCTGACCATCTGCAGCTCACATTGGTAAACAGACTGCACAAGCTGTTGTTTTACATGCCTTGCCAAACTAAATGGTAGAAAAAGAAAGAGAACAACATATATGAATCTTACATAGTTTGAGAAGCAAGGTTGAATGACATCTTTCCTGTATCACTTTTAAGTCAAAAAAAAATTGCTTCTAGCAGAAGAAGCAGTATCTTAAATTATTTTAGATGATTATTCTGATCCAAAGTAGTTTGACACTATGATTGGTGGGTGAACAAATACAATTCTTTCCTTGTTGGCCTAAACAATTAGCAGTTTAGAAATCAAAGCAAGCAGTGACAAGTATGAACATTAACTTACTTCACATAGATTAGGATAATTACCTCAATTATCTTGGAACAGAAATATTAGTGCTTTGCAGAAGCCATAAATTTCTTCACATGAAGGGGTTGCAAAAATGGCTTAAAGTTTACTTTGCTTGCTGAAATAAAAGTTGAGCTCCAATCACATCAATAAAAGTGAGTTGGGAAATGCTTCAGAAACCCACACAAAGATGCTCAAGAAAACCAACATGGTTAGTCTTCTAAATCATGACTAATAAAAGTGGGATTGACACCATTTAATGATGAGTGTTAAGTGGAGAGTCAATTTATCCTCTTTTTGTGGGGCTCCAAGTCATTGATGAAACCCCATGAAGCTTAAGAAATGAAAGGAAAACTTGTCTTCTTCTTCTTCTTGTTCATCTATGTTGAACTTGTATTGTCATATTTGAGCATGCATCATGTCATCAAATGTTCTTGGCAAATCCTAACCTCTGTTCATGCTTTCATATCAAATTAGGTCCCAGCTTTACCCAAGTCATGATGCATACTCCTATTAATTGCATACTTTGGTCATCACCAATAATTAAAGTAAATAAAAAGAAAAGCTAAACATGCTGCAGGAGGAAATCATTACAATGAACTTTCATCTTTCTTGTGAAATTGTACTATCTAATGCCCATTTAATTTTTATGCCTTATTAATTTATTTTCTTCTTAAAATTTATGCTTTCTTCAAAGAAAAGTTGTTATGTATTTAAATACATATTATTATAAATAATGGAAATAGAATATTTGTCATTACAAATTTTACCACATGTACACACCTATAATTAGTTTTAGCATCATGATAAGTTTTTAAAGAGCATTGCTGTAAATTCTAACTTAAATTAAAAATAGCTTAAAAATTAATTATAATAATATATCCTAAGACTTTAGGTTTCTAGAGGAAAATTAAAAAAAAACACTGGGTAATTTATAGAATTTGCTAGAGAAAAAACCGATTTTTTTTGGAAGCAATACAAAGGAGAAAAGGAGCTTGCAAACACATTTATGGATTACTTCTTAGTTGGTAAGAGATTATTCATAATAACAAAACAACATTGTTTAATTATATGGTATAATTAACTTATGATAATATATTAAAGTTATAGGCCAATCTTAAAAGATTTTTTTTTTCTGTATCTTCAACTCTCATCTGTATTCACCTCTTTGATTACTTTTATTTTATTGATCATTATAATCATATGAAAAATAATAAAAGAGATGACTAAATTTAATAAAAAATATTTTTATTAGCTAGTTTGATTGAGTATATTCATCTTTGAAAAATACATAATCCAAGTGATATTATCCTAAAAAAACCATTAAATCCAATGATATGACATAAAATTTTAAATTAAAAATGTTAAAGTATACCATATAGTATTTTTATAATAACATATAATTTCATAACGTTTTCATCAAATAACAAGCTAAAAAATTTTATATTTCGAATAAATAAGATGTTAGGACCCTAGTTAAGTCGGATCCGTTCATTCATGATTAAATCGAGTTGAATCATATTAATCTATCCAATTGAAGTCAGTTATGAGTCGAGTGAGCCCAATGGAGTCAGTTATGAGTTGGTTAAGATTGATTTTTATATTCGGTTAGGATGGAGTCAGTTATTATTTTCAGTCAGAAGTTTATCAAGTTAATTAAGAGCCGAAGATTAACGAGATTTTTGGCTGAGCCTTATAAATGAGGCTGTAAACTCTTTCATGAAATCAATTAAGGAATGAACAATTATTTTAGCCAAAAGGCAAAACCTTATGAGGCAAATCCCCTCGAAGTGATCTAGAAGGCCTGATCCCCTCGAAGAGATCAATTATCTCCTTTTCTACCCTCTTCCTCCACGATAGAACCCTAGAGTTCTAACAATTGGTATCAGAGCCACCGTTGATCAGCTCTTTTGCTACTACCATTCATCATCCTCACCACTTCCCTTTGCTATCTTATATCATCGTTGTCGTCATCCTCATCACATCTTCTTTCTCATCTTTGTGCTATCATTTCGCTGCAAACTCATCATCATCATTGTTGCAACAAACATCTTTGCTGTAGTAGCCAACAAAAAAAAAAAGAGAGAGAAGAAGAGCACTGCTACCACATTGCTCTTCCCTTCCCCCTTTCTAGCAGCTTCCAGCCGGCCTTCTTCATCGCTGTGTTGCTCTCCTCCTCAATCGTTGCCGCTAGCCACTCTTCTCCACCGACAGCAACATCAGCTGTAGACCCACCCAGCCGACGAGCACCCATGCCTCAGTGCTCGCTGCTGCCTACCACTCCTTCTTCTGCACCGGCACACAGCAGTATTGCCTCTACTTCCTGCTGCTACAGCGCACTCGTGCCTCTGTCGATGGTTGTCGCCGCCCCCATCTGTTGTCTATAGCTCCACCCACGCACAACCACTGATCTCCTGCTCCAACAATCGCAGCCACAACCAAAGTCTTCGCCAACCGTAATCGCTACCCTTCCTCCACCCTTGCTGCCACTAGCCGCTATCATCTCCTCCCCTCCTCAATCGCAGCCGCATCTTCCTCCTCCCTGCCACTATCGTCGACCAAACCTCAGCAATACACAGTTGGCATCAATGTTGCTGCCTCCCCTACCGCATTTCCAGCCTTTTGTCCCCTGTTTCACGCTGCCCTCTCCCTCGGTCGCATCATCATCCTACTCAAAGGAGGACTGCCGCCAGCCACCTCTGTTCCTCCTCTCCTCATCTGTCACCGGCCAGCCTTCGGCTGTGCACTACCCTTGTCGTCGCTGCCACCCGTCAGCCGTTGATATCCTTCACTCGCTTGCTGCCGCAGTGCACTCGCGCCTCTGCCACAACCACCTTCTTGCTGCGCTATCATTGCATCCCCTATGTCCCTTACTCTCAGTCGTCCCTTCCTTCCCCTGCATCTCCACTACCACCGCTGCCAATTGCCGGATCCAGCGTTGCCCAACCTCTTCACTGAAACTGCAGCCATCGCCAGCCACAAATCACTGCCCCTCTCCAATCTCCTCCTCTGCTAGCAGCATCTACATTACTGTCAGCCCTCACTGCTGCCACCTGTCACCAATCGTCGCTGCCTCCTCCCTTGCCACTGCTGCCCTTGCTACCACAGCCATTTTCCAACTGCGCCCTTTCCACTACACCTCCCTGCTGCCACCGCTACAACTCCTTGTTACCGGCTGCTGCCTTCTGCTCCCTCTCCAAACCCCTCAAGTGTCATTTACATCTGATTCACAGCCTCAACAACAGTCATCCCACTTCCTTTACAGACAACTAATGTGATGCTATAGATGATGCACTAGACGCAAGGTTTAAAGTATTCGAGACCCGCATAGAAAATAGATGACAAGAACTCCTTTGTGAATTTAAAAGAAGTTTATCGGAGAACCCCAACAAATCTTAGTATATTGAAAGTTTCAATCTTAAAGGGAACAGATCTGAAAAATATGATCAAGAGCGAGACAAGGAGTTTCCTATATGGGAAGATGAAGACCCAATCGGGTGGATCTCACGTGTTAAATTTTCTTTTTATTTTCGACTTCAGAAGAATCCATGGTGGATATAGCTTTCATACAACTCAAAGGTGATGCAATCCAGTGATATGATTTGTACGACACCTATCACGGAGTCCCTTTGTGGGGACAGTTCAAGAAAGAGCTCCTGATTCGTTTCAGACCTTCAAAATGTAAGAACATTAATGGACAACTTGCCAAAATCCGTCAGACTTCTACAATACATGAGTACCAGAGCAGATTTGAGTGCTTGTCGAACCAAACCCAAGATTGGTCCGAGATACAGTTGGTGAGAAAAAATTATTGAGGGACTTAAAATCCCGAGATTCAGTGCGAAGTTAAAGCTCGCCATCCTCGCACCATGATAGTAGTCATATCATTCGCCAATAAGTATAAAGGAAAAATTATTATGGACACTCATTGAAACATAAACTTTAATAGACATGAATTTAATGTGGTCAACATAGATAATCGAAAACAAGAGCAACTTCTGACAGTTGAGCCAATTAAGGAGAAAATAAAAATTGACAATATGGAACCCGAATATGAAGGCTGTGACAAACCTTTGAAGATTGAACCAGCTAAGAAGGAATCGAAAATTGATAATGTGGAGTCGATCATGAAGGCTATGCTAAATTTGAAGATAAGATTGCTAATAAACAAATCCTAATTTGTGATAAAAGGTGCTTAAAGGTAAAACAACTATTTGTCGATTTAATTTTTATACCACAAAAAGACTTCAAAGTGGCGATCCTCAAAAAAAGACATAGTACTACCACTAGCCATCAGATAAAAAGGATTCTCTAAAAGACTACAATGACAAATGTACAAGAAAACCAAATCATTGCTTACATAAAGTGGCGACCTTATTTAATCGATCAAAGAGTCGTAATGCGTAGCGAATATTAAAGTGCTCCTGAAATCTAATACTGCTCAACCTTGAGGGCAAGGCTGATTTGAAGTGGGCGGGTTTGTTTGGAACTTAGCTAAGTCGGGTCCATTCATTCATGATTTGAGTTGAGTCATGTTAGTCTATCCAGTTGAAGTCAGTTATAAGTCGGGTGAGCCCAGTCAAGTCAATTATAAGTAGTTAGAGTTAATTTTTTATCTTTGGTTGAGATGAAGTCGATTATTACTTTTAGCTAGGAGTGTATTAAGTTAGTTAAGAATCAAAGATTAGTGTGACTCTTGATAGAGCCCTATAAATAAAGATTGTAAACTCTTTTATGGAATCAATCAATGAAGAAGTATTAGTTTAGCCACAAGCAAAACCCTAAGAGGCATATCCTCTCGAAGTGATCTAGGAGGCAGATCCCCTCGAAGTGATCTAGGAGGCCTGATCCCCTCGAAGAGATCAATTATCTCCCTTTTCACCCTCTTTTCCCATGATAGAACCTTAGGATTCTATCAATTGGTATTAGAGCAGCGATCCTCGGCGTTCCTACTATGATTTCGCGACCTCTCCTCTTATCAGCATCGTCATCACCACTATCGTCGTCAACATCATCGTCATTGCCATTGTCATCATATCTACCACCTTGTTGCAATAATAATAAAAAAAAAGCGACAGCCACCCCTCCTTTCTCCTTATTCCAAAAATAAAAGAGAGAAAGAAAAGAGAGAGAGGGAAGAAGAATAAGCGCCCCGCACCTTCCCCCTTCTTCCTCCCCACCTACATGCTTCCAACCACCTTGTCACCTGCCCCGCTGCCTCCTTCTTTTCCCGGCCACCATCTCCTCTCCTCATTAATCGTCGGCAGCCCAACCCCTGCCACTGTCACCATCGGCCAGCCCTCTGTCGCTCTCCTCTACCGCAACCCTCGCTGGACTTTGCTGCCCCATCGTTGCTAACCGCCGACCTTGCTGCTATCTTCCCCACATAAGTCGTCGCCATCCTTGCTACCACCCATCACTCTCAGCCGCGTGCTCCTTTGCTGCACCCCACGGTGCTGCCTTCCTCCCGTGCCTCCCTGCCACTGTCGTCAGCCAGTCCTTAACAGTGCATAGCCAGCGGTCACTAGACCCTCACCGCTGCCTCCTCTGTCGTAGCATTACCGCACACAATAATGTTGTTGCTGCTGCCTCCCAACCATGCTCTCCCGCTGTCGCAGCCCTCGCCGGACCTCTTTTCCCAACTGCTTCTACCGCAGCCAAGCCCTCCTCTGCTGCAGCTTTGATTTCCTCTTCTTCATCACCGCTGGATAGCCGTTGCCATCTTCCTCACAGCCACAGTCGCCCCCCTCTACAGTGGCCACACCTTGCTTCCTCTGCCGTTGCAATTGCTATAACCTCCTCCTTAATCATTGCCTGCTATTGTCGATGCTCCTCACGACACCACTGCCTCCTCCCTTGCCACTACTGTCCTCACTGCCGCAACCGTTTTTAACCACACCCCTATCGCTGCACCTCCTTGCTGTCGTCGCTTCATCTTGGCAGAGTCTTATAAATAAGGTTGCAAACTCTTTAATGAAATCAATTAAGGAATGAAGAATTATTTTAGCCAAAAGGAAAAAATCCTAAGAGGCAGATCCCCTCGAAGTGATCTAGGAGACATATCCCCTCGAAGTTATCTAGGAGACTTGATCCTCTCGAAGAGATCAATTATCCATTTTCTATCTTTTTCCTCCACGATATAACCTTAGGGTTCTAACATAAGATTGAGTTAGAACGAGTTAGATGATAGAAACATTAATCATAACGTGAGATAACTATAATGAAAGTGGAAGAAAGAAAGAGATTAATGATAACGAGAGACTAAGAAACAAAAGGAATAAATAATGATGAGAGAATAAAGAGAAATAGATTAACGATAGAGATGGATATATAAAAGAAAAAGAAAGAAAAATAAAAAAATAATTATAAAAAATGAACGGGATATCAATTTGATTTCTTTAATTATTTGAAAATAAAAATCATGGCATAATATCTCATTAACTATATTAGACCCTAATCATATATCTAAAGTATAATATTTCACTAATTATTATTTGTAACCAAAGGTGCAAATAATTTTGTTTTTGAGCTAAACTCACCGTGGTCAACAACAGGTGAAGGAACGATGATTAATCTCGACTTTGCACGACAATTAAAGATCTGGGGATCTGTGGTCAACGCTTCAGTCAACGTTTCTCAGCCCCAGCCTTCATCACCGTGTAGATGACCACTCTACCCTCGTCCTGCCGCCGCTGCTCCTCATCTCTCCTCGTGTCGAACGTGGACGAGGCAAGTCGGCTAAGGACGCTGAGTTAGGTCTTCGTCCGTCGGGCCCGAATCCCTACTTACCACTGAGAGAGATAGAGAGAGAACGACGAGGGGGCGAAGCAGAGGATACTCCTTCATCCGAAGCCCAGAACCCAGCAATGGCGTCGCTGTTGGACTGTCGCGCGCTCCCCCTACTCTTCTTGTTGGCCGCCTGTGCCGTCGCCACTGATGTCAACTACTGCAGTAATCGCATCCCGATCCATTGCTCTTCCCTTCTCGCATCTCTCTTGTGATCGACTCTGTGGTCCTTGGCAGTCTTTGCTCTCGATCCCTTTGATTTGTGGCTGGGTGCGCCTTTTGCATCAAGAAGATCGATCTTTTTGACTGTTCCTGACTTGCTAGGGTTCTTAGCTTTAAGTTTTCCGTTATATTTGATTACTTAGGGTGTTTTCTCTTTGTTTGCCTTTGACGTCTTCTTCCTGTTCTCTTTTCTGAAAGATCCTGTGTTCCTTTCCCTTCTTTTTTTTTTTGGCTTTCGACCCCTTCGATTTGTAGTGAGTTGGGTACTCAATTGGCTTCAAAATATCGTTCTTTTTCGAGTGTTCTGTCTGGTTAGTGTTTTAAGTTTTAACCTTATTTTTCGATTACATTTGGTAAATTGGAATTTACTCGTGAATATTTGCTCGTTACGTGTTCTTTGTCTCTTCTTTCTTTCTAACCGATTCCTTGTTCTGCATCAACAAAGTCAATCTTCGCGGGTGTTCCTGTCTTGTTAGGGTTTCAAGTTTTATTTTTCGATTACATTTGATGAGTTGGGTGCTTGTTTGTGAATGCTTGCTTGCGGCGCTGCGTTTACGCTGTTTGCGTTTACAGTAAGGATGCTTGAGTATGTTGGCGATGTTCACTGCTTGGACGATGAACAGCCTATATGGCGCTTTTGAGGAAACTAAAAAACATTAACGGTTACAATTTTGCATGTATTGCAAGTTTTTTTTTTTTTTATCGTAGGAAAGGCTAATTGAATCTGGCTCATCTCCAGATTTTGATCATGTTTATGCTCCATGGACTATATCGCCAAAAATGGTGATTTGGTGCTTGAATCATGACTGCTGCTGTTTTTGTTTACATGACTTGTAGTAGCCACTATGTCTCAAGTATTTGTAATTAGCACCTGCATATCCTATTATGTGATTGTCGGTTGGAGTATGAAGTGATGCTTAAGGCTTTGTCTATTTATATAATGGAAGTGTCTTTGTTGTCATTATCTGAACATTCAAGCTAATTTGAAAATGCATTGGTAAATGAATAGTTTTCAATATGATTGCTACCAGCTTCACTGGGTTACTGAGTTTGATCGTTTCTTTTTCTTTTTTATTTGTTCGTTTCTGATATAAAAAATTATGTTGATGTTGAAGATGGCAAAATGCTATAATTTATACTAGATTCTGAATACCGTACCATACCGATCAGTTGTGGGTATGGTATGTACTGAGCTGTACCGAACATATCAACACATCATAACACCATACACTAAGGTACCTAGTTGTACCGAGCATACTGATCCTCTATCTGATCGGTATGTACTGTCCGTGCCGAGCAGTATTGTACGGTATTACAAACCCTAATTTAGACCATCATAATTCATCGAGGATGATTATTGTTATATTTCTGCTTAAATATTTGTCTGACTTATTACTTCAAGTGGGTTTTATTGATCTGTTCCTGCTGGCTGTATGACCTTTGCAGAAAAGGGTGCTGATTATCCTGTCAAGGTTAGTGGAGTTAACATGTCTCCATATCCCATTGAACGAGGCAAGCCAGCGACATTCGATATTTCAGCAACTACCGGTACGAGAATATGGTTGCAACTTCCTTTCTTTTCTTTTCCTTGGCATATCTGTAGCGTTCATCTCTTTTTGTGAATGATTATAAGGTTGGTTACAAGTAACTGTTCTCGATGCATGAGAAGAAAGCCCATCCCTTTTTATTATGAATGATGATCAGAAGCCAAGTGCAAGGATGCAAATCCATAAGAGGCTGGTAGGGTGAGAATGATTTAACAACCACACCTTCATCAGCATATTATTTGAGTTAAATGTTGCAAAAAAAGAAAATAGTATATTAGGTAGCTTTTGGAAGGAGCATGTGGACTAAGATGTGTAAGGTTAAAAATGTCCTTCAAGTGCTGCTAAGAGGGTTCTAAGATTATTTAGAAGTGAAGGCTCTTCCTCATGATTCTATAACCTTTCTTAAGTGACGAAAAAGTATTAAGAACACGACAGGAGTCAAGATGACTTGGGAAGACATGGTTCAATATATAACCAGGTTAACATGATCAGGGACAATTCTCTAGATTCTTTCATATGCTTTAACTGGATCATATGAAATTTTCTTTGATTGTTATTCAAACATTTGGAAACCCATATGGGAAAAAAGAGGACAGAGCAGAGCATAAGGATATTTCCTCTTCACGGTCCAGGGCGGGACAAAATTTTGAAGCTTTACTGCCACCTGTATAAACTTTTCTCAAGGCTAAACTGTGAGGCCTATGTTGCAGTAGAGCAACTCATCGATGTGCCTTGGTTGATTCTCAGAACTTGTGGATCATGAACAGTAAATAAATTGGCTTAATGTAATACTTTCGTTATAGGAGTGTGTATGCAAAACCTTGCAAAAATCTTGTCAATGGAATATTAGTAGTTAAGTATATAATGTTGCATCCTTAATAGTATGCAAGAACAAGCCATAATATTGGGGTTCGGCTACACATATTTTCCCCCATCATTAAGCTTATCCCTGGTTGAATTAAAAGCAACCAAGTTGTTTTTTTATCATTGTTAGTATTCTGCGATCTCCATTTTGTGGTACCACTAGATGTTTGTCACTAAATTGTTATTCCTTAGATACATCAACATGCATACGGATGACTGCTTATACACTTGTTTTGGGTTTAAGGAATAAAGAGATTCTCCTTTTGTACTTATATTCCAAGTGGTACGATATATTTATTTTATCTATATCTTAAACTGGAGATCTTCAAATCAATTCACTTAATGCAGTCCTTATTGAAATTTTTTTATTGGTCTACTTAAAGGGACAATTCCAGATCCTACTTATCCTGCAGCAGAACCAAAGAAGATAAAGCAGAAATAGTCTGATTGAACTGCTTCATTTTTTATTACATAAAGGCAAAAGTTGACTACCAAATTACTATTTTCTGATGCAGGAGATCAGATATCAAAAGGGAAGTTGGTAATTGATGTCAATTACTTTTTCCTTCATGTTCACCATGGTGTTTATGATCTTTGTGAGGAGACATCATGCCCAGTCTACGTTGGTGATTTTGTGCTATCCCATCAGCAGACTTTACCATCATTTACCCCTCCGGTGAGAGGCAGCTTGTTGATTAGTTGGTTCTTTGGTTTACTCTAGTTGCAGTTTCTCTCATTGAAAAATAATTTATTTGAAGTTGATTAGAAGTTTTCTATTTTGGTCTTGACACACTTAGCATGCTTCTGGTTTTCTTTATTATCATCCTGACCTTTTTCTGCTGAGTACTTTGGGGACAAGTTGATGATCGAGTATTGATGAATTAATTTATCTAATATTTATGTCGTTCTGGAATATGGCTTGACAGGACTATCAGTATTTTCTAGTGAGATGCTTATGGCAATTCTGTGTAGCAATGATTTGATCAGAGTGATCAGGTGGCTGGAAGGTGTGAGAGAGAAGGTATGAGGTAAATACCAGGGAGTTGAGAAGCTGGAAGAGATTGTTTGAGACAGAGGCTGAAATAAATAAAGGCAATTATAATAGTGGATGTTGTGCTGAGGTTTCTAGTTTAAGTCAATCCCGGTACATAAGAGAAGTTGTAACTTCTCAGACAAACAGTTTTGAGTAGTTCCAAATTGTTTTGTTTCGAAAACAACTACTTTTTTAATTTTTCTTTATTTGGCATTTTTTATATAGAAAATTTTGTAGGTGACGAGACATGGTGCTTGGATTAAGACAATCTTCAATGGAATCAAATCTTAGTTATGCCGCTCAATGCGGGTTGGTATTTCTAGGCTAATGGTCGAACATGGACTGAACAATTTGCTCAATCCAGCTCAAAACCAAGCTTATTATTTGGAAAGCTCACTGTATCGGATTTCCTGGACCTTAAGCCTAGTGATATCAAATTGTACTAGGTGGTAAGCCTAAGTACTGGTACCAGGGTCCCCTCTTTTGGTTTTTAAATTTCAACGACCATACATGAATCTTTTTCTTCTTTGCCATGCCATGGTCTTTACCAAGTTTCTTGCCTACTTTCCCTATGGTAGTAACAAGAAGGCCACCTTTGCCCTCATCTGTCAAAATATTCATGTATTCCCCCCATCCCCTCCTACTTGTAGTGGTCCAGTCATATTAACTAATACAGACACATGTTATGGTGGTGCCAACAATGTCATAACAATTTGACCAAGAACCAATATTAGTAGCAAACTGAGATTTTAATTCATGCTTGAAGAATTATTATTTCTACCACCTACGATTAGACCTGAGTCCTGACATCAACCTACCTAAGATATTGCTAGTTTCCCTTTCAGGTACAGTTAGATGCCAGAGAATAATGTAGTAAGAAAGCTAGGGGCGGTTTGTAGATGGAGAGATATATTATGTTGATTGCTCATGTACGTTGAGGGGACTAACTCATCAATTGTGGCTAAGCGTTCTCATCTTAAAAGATGCATTCTTGTTTCTTCTTTCTAATGCAAGTCAAAATGCATGTGTCATGGAGCAGTTTTTGTTGTTCACATGCATAGCATAACATGAAATGTGATTTTGTTAAGTAGAAAACCTGGTATTCACATATTATTTTTCAGTTGTAGATGAGAGCGAGGATAACATCTATTGATGACTAGATTCTTCACTTATTTAGCTGGTCATGAACCTTAACCTTAATTCTTTGACATTATATTGGCTAGAGATTACTTAAAAAACAATAGAAGTTTGTATGTCAAGATTGATGAGACCTAAGATGTAGATTCCCGTGTTTAGAATTTATCTTGAGGATATCCCTGTTTTGTGGATAATTTGAAATTAGCTTGAACTAATAAATTTAAATTTGTCTCTTGAGCTGATAAAGCTATTTCTGTCTTGCCATTCTAGCTGAAGTAATGTGGTCTTATGCATTTGTTGAAAATTGGATCAATATTTGGTTTCAACTTGTTTAAATGTTTTCTTTCTTCTGATATGAGGTATTATTATATTCTGTAGAGCTGATAAAAGCTATTTCTGTCTTGCCATTCTAGATGAAGTAATGTGGTCTTATGCATTTGTTGAAAATTGGATCAATATTTTGTCTCAATTTGTTTAAATGTTTTCTTTCATCTGATATGAGGTATTATTATATTCTGTAGACATCGTAAAACCATGTAGAAGGCTGCGTCTTTGTATCACAGCAAGGTTGCAACTTGAGTGACCAAGTATTGAATCACATGTCGATGGCCTCCACTTTGGGGAGAGCTTTTCATTGCGAATGTCGTGTACTTTTTGATGTTTCCTGCATTGTAGTCTGCGATGGAAGTGAAACTGTTTCCACAAGGATTTTCCTAAAATCTGAGGTTTATCTCTCTTTGCAGGGATCATACACGCTTACAATGCAGATGACCGGAGAAGATGGGAAACAACTGACATGCATCACCTTCGGTTTCAGCATTGGATTTGTACCTGTTGCTGACAACTAGATACAGTCATGTATTACATCGCCTGTAATAATATGAACTTACGTATCACAGGCCATCTGTGCTTCCTTTGTGAGATCGTCTCGTAAAACCTCTGCGTGTTATTGCCACGCTTGTTATCGCCACGTTACAACTAAGAGCATCATATATGCTGTATGCTTTCTGTAGACTAATATATGGAATTCTCTGGTCAGTTTAATTTCTTGGTCCAATGCAGATTACAGCATCACGATTCTTTTGTTTAATTCTCAGTACTTTGAGATGGTATGGACACCAGTATAGCTATAATGGTCAACCTGAGGTCAATATAGATAACACCTCATGTCTGTATGTACATATATATATATATATATATATATATATATATATATATATATATATATATATATATATAATTTCAATTGAGCTTCAGTTCTACATTGGAAACAAAAGAAAGTTTGAATTGGATCTGTTACTATTAATTTGATTTAAATATTTTGGACTAATATATATTATTATCAAATTATCGAGATTGTTATCTCATGAAAGACAAATGAAATTAATAAAAGAGAGAGAAATAAATATAACTTTGGTTTTTGGTCAAATAAAAAGTGTTTAATGTGAATTAAAAGAAAAGAAGTGAGAATTGGGAAAAATGAATCCTAAAATCTAAAGAAACCAACAGACGATCCGAATGACTTGGTCCTCCTGATAAGTCCAAGGAAACGGTTTCCCTGACCGCAAAACAAGGTCAACCCAACACCTGTTCACCCCCAACACAGGGTCAACTCACACCTGCAATCTCCGCCGCACGCATCTCGCTCCCCGAGCTATTAAAGCCAAGGCGGTGGTGCTCCCACAACTCACTCGCCCTTCTCGCTCCCTCTCCTGCTCTCCACATCTCCCACACGTACTGAGAGGGGAAAGATATCCAATGGCGAAGGTCCAGCTCCTCCCGGCCCTCGCCGCCCTCTGCCTCGCCCTCGCCGGCGTGGCCCTTGCCGCTCCCAAGTTCGTCATCGAAGGCCGCGTCTACTGCGACACCTGCCGTGCCGGCTTCGAGACCGTCGTCAGCCAGTACATTGCAGGTGATCCCATCTCATCTAACCTCATCTGCACGCGTTCATGCAGGAGTACTCACAGGTGAGGTCGGCTTGCAGGTGCCAAGGTCAAGCTGGAATGCAGGAACTACGAGACTGACGCGGTGGAGCACGTCGTCGAGGGCGTGACGGACAGCACCGGCACGTACAACATCGAGGTGGTGGACAGCCACGAGGAGGAGATCTGCGAGGTGTCGCTGCTGGAGAGTCCGCAGCCGGGCTGCACAGAGGTGGCGCAGAGCAGGAACCGGGCCCGCGTCCTGGTCACCGGCAGGAGCGGCTTGGCCACCGACGTCCGTTATGCCAACTCCCTTGGCTTCCTCAAGGACGAGCCTCTGCAGCAGTGTGGGCTGCTTCTGCAGCAGTATGCTTTGGGCGTCGATGACTAAGACGAGAAGGCGAGGCCGAACGTTAAGTATATGTATCACCCAGCTTTCCAAGAAGCCATGGCTGGATCCATGTAAATTTGATGTGCTAAAAAAGCTTGGTGAAGTATTCTCCTATGTTCTTACTGTTCTTCATTTTGTGTTCGTGTTGCTCAAAGATGATGCAGTTTGCACCAAATCTCTCTCTCTCTCTCTCTCTCTCTCTAATAGTAATTGATCCATTAATTTGAAGAATGCCGCCAATCGATATATTAAATTAACTCTGGTTCTTTAAATCACCTAAATTTGGAATCTATTTAGGATATTATGGATGACATAAACTTCTTGTAATTATACTAAATTCTCATGGGAAAAAAAAAATCACAAATATGAATTAATATTTATATAATATAACATTATTGGAAAATATCTTATGGCGGATTCGGGTGAGGTGAAGCGGGTTATCGGATCCGTGGAACTCTTGAACTGGACAAAATAAACCTCTCTCTATCAATCGCGACCCCAATTCCCTGCCTCATCCTTCTTCCTCCTCCTCCTCCTCCTCCTCCTCCTCCTCCCATGGGGGCCCTCCGCCTACCATCTCTCGCTCTCCTTCTCTCGCCATGCAAATCCTTACGCCTCCGACCCTCCACTCTCAAGGCGGCCGCCACCGTCTCCGGTGGCGCAGGCAGCAGAGGCCTATCCTCGCAGAGCCTCGCCAAGGAGGAGTCCTCGCTGTCCCCACCCTCGGCCGACCGGAAGCCCTCCTCGAGCTACGAGGGGTCGGTCACCCCTCGATCCGTGGACTTTAACGCGTGGTACCTCGATGTCATCGCCAGCGCTGAGCTCGCCGACTACGGCCCCGTCCGTGGCACCATGGTCATCCGCCCCTACGGCTATGCCATATGGGAGGCCATCCAGGTGTGCTGCTTCGCCATTCCGATCTTGAAAATAATTGTCGTTCGTTCCGTATGTGTGTCGTTGGCTTCTGTGTATGTGTTTATGTTTGTTCCTTTTCTTCACAGGAGTATCTGAACGTGAAGTTCAAAGAGACCGGCCACAGCAATATGTACTTTCCTCAGGTGTGATTTTGTTTCTGTCAATGATATGGAATGTCTACCTTCATTGAGGATTCTCTTGAAACTAATTTTGGTCTATTGAGAAATAAAAGCTGTGAAATTGATTTAAGCACAAACAAGAAGTTTAAGTAAATCTCATTAACCGATGATGAGAATGAAGATAAAGTGATACAAATGGACAGGTCATATTGAAACTTATTCACCTATCACTTGTCTATCTTCCTTGCAATGTGGAGAAGCCACTCTGTTGGCAATGATAAAGAAGGCCAAAGCTTCAGAATTGCATCATGAATAATATGCTAATGCCAAAGCCACTGTGATTGGATCATGGGTTCACTTAAGCTGCTTGTGAACCTATGGATCATCATCAATTTGTGACATTTCCTATGTTTATTGTTTCGCCCACAATTATTATCACCTATATAGTGTAGGAATTCAAGAGTGAGTTATCTGAAAGTATTTTCTTGTTTTTTATTCTTTCTAAATGGATTGGATAGTTGCCAAGAAATAATTCCTTGTAATCTTTGATGTTCTATAACACATTTATCTTGGAGATAATTGCACATGCTAATTAGGTTAAAAATATAAATTTGCACCTAGGTACCATGGAAAGGTCTAGTTATTGGGTGGATTGAATAAAGATGCAGAGGTTAAGATTTGGCTAAAATAAATGTGGACATAAACAAATCTTGCTTCCAGCTTGAATTAGATAGTCAGTCAAGATGAAATTTAACTTGGCTGTCTGATGTAACATGCCAACAATGTGCTTAACAAGGGATTAATGTCCTGGTTCCTTCAGGTGGGGCCAATGGGAGCATAATTATGTACAATGGGGCACTCAGTAGAGCTGCATGCTTCTTGTCCAGGAATAATGCAACACTTCCTCTTCTAAAGGCTTAGCATTAGAAATTTCCTTGGCTTTAATTGTATTTTGGGCATTTATTCGTCACTCGCTGTATCCAACAGCTAGCTGTTATGTCCAGTTTGTAGTAACTATAGACTGTGAAGGAAGGTGATGGAAGTACAAGTTCTATATGCGCTTTGGAAATAAATGCTGTACCTACTAGGACTGGAGGAAAAAAAAAAGCCTAGGGAATTTTTCCAACTTTATTGTTGTGATTAGTTTTTGGAATTAGCAACCAGAATTTTACCTCCTTTTATATTACGGAGTTTGTGCTGGAATGCCTTTCCTTTCCTGAATCAAGTGGACGTAATACTTTGTTAGTCCTTGAAAAGTGATTAACTGAATAGCAGAAACTATCATCTTATGCTACATCTTGAGAGGGAAAACACATCTTATTTGGTGCTCCGTGTGAGAAGTTGGCCAAGTGTATGGATAAACAAACAGTTTCTGTTGTCGGCATTTTAATAGTTACCACAGCCCTCAGTGTTTCTTCAAGAACAAAACATTGTCTATCACTTATTGGCAGATGATTGTATCATGTTGGGTAGATTACTTATCTGTAGTTATATCTAGACTAGAGTTGGTATAGAGTCTCATGTTGGGTATTTGAGGAACTTTTTCATAATTTTTTTTGTTAATTAACTTTTTTCTGTTTGAAGTTTATACTAATCAGAAAATGTTCTTTCCCTCTAATCTGATATATTGAGGCTTCCACATTTGAGTTTGTTTAAAGACATCCATTTCTGCAGTTTATTCCCTACTCATTCATAGAGAAAGAAGCCAGCCATGTTGAAGGTTTCAGTCCAGAGCTTGCGCTTGTCACCATTGGAGGAGGAAAGGAACTTGAGGAAAAGCTTGTGGTACTCATTCTATTCAGTAAATCAACACATTTTCTGCTTCCTTATTGTTTTCATATTTTCTTGTATTTTGGATTTTCAATACAAGTGTTCTTCATCATAGTATTTGCTCTGAAAGTAATCATGAGAATTAAATCTAAACTGAATTTTACATCTTTAATTCTGATTTTGAGGGTTTGGCAGGTTAGACCAACAAGTGAGACCATTGTAAACCACATGTTTACTCAATGGATACATAGCTACCGTGATCTTCCTCTCATGATTAATCAGGTTAGGACTCTTACCTGTTCATTTTCCCATTGTTCTACTTTGAAGACAGATTTTGACAATATTCTTCTTAAAACCAACTGCTATTCTTTCAGTGGGCTAATGTCACACGATGGGAGATGAGGACCAAGCCATTTGTGAGGACCCTTGAATTCCTGTGGCAGGAGGGTCATACAGCTCATGCAACTCTGGAGGAAGCAGAAAAGGAGGTAAGCTTGATTATATCTGGATTGCTGAATGAATTATGTTTAATCTATATTTTTGATTTTTTTCCTCTTCTTTTGCATTGCTGTGCTGCAGGCATTACAGATGATTGATGTCTATAAGAAATTTGCTTATGAGCAAGCTGCAATACCTGTTATTGTAGGTAGGAAATCAAGGGCTGAGACATTTGCTGGTGCTATACGAACGTATACAATTGAAGCTATGATGGGTGATAGAAAAGCTTTACAAGCTGGAACTAGCCATAACCTTGGCCAAAATTTTTCTCGTGCATTTGGAACACAGGTTATTACTTAAAAAATTTACTCGTATAAACTTTCTTCATATCTGTTCATAATATAAGACTTTGCTTGATTGCAAAATCTGCTTGCTTGTGATATATTGTTTGTGAATTGAGATAAAGATGGGAAATTTGAATGCATTTTCCTAGCGATCAGTGACTTATATCGAGCATAAAGAATGGTCATGCTTAAGGAAATGAAGAAAGCAAATTTAATATATTAAATAGTTTTTTCTTAAAAAATCACCATAGTTGAAGTGAACATGTTTTTAAAGTCATAAAAAGCATAATGGAATTGAAACTTATGTATAGGGGAGAAGTAGACAATATGTTTGGAAAATCATGCTACAAGAAACCCCTAGTATTTACTTTTTTAAGGTCAAAGTGGCTGAAAATATATTGGTATGTTGGTTAATCTAGACTTTCCTTCCCAGCCCCCTTGTCTGCAAAGCATAAGATTTGACTGGACTTGCTTCTGAGTAACGTTTGGTTCTGCCTCATGTTTGTTCTTGAAACTTTTTGATAAGTATCTACCTTTATGTCTTCTGACACCTAAAATAGATACAATCCTGGCGGGTTCTAGTATATGCCTGTGGTTTGAGAATTGTCTTAGGCTCTTAGCAAACCTTTTGCTTTTACATGCCTTTCTTGTCAAGTCTGCTTGGGGTCATTCTGTCACACATGCCAAGTTAAGATCTTGTATGAAAACAGGGTTGCAAAATAATGGTGTCCAATACTAATTCCAAGTTGTATCATTTAGAATCCGGAGTATCAAGTCATGAAAGCATCTCAGGGGTCAGAATTTGCAGATTGTTGCTTAACTTTTGTTGCCATCTCTATGTGAGCTTGAGGGAGAAGGGTGTTACTGTTGCAAGACTCAAGATGGACGACCATATCACCTCTCCTCAAAAGATAATGTGCTGCTTTCTGAAGCATCATATCAAAATTTTAGTTGTTATTTTCATTATTAAGATAGTGCCTTTACGAGTATAATAGGGAGTAATTAGTCAGAAAAAGAAATTGCATTACAATCCAATAATTTGAAGGAGCATTGCTTTTGTCACTTCTATTTTAAGACTAAAAAATAAGGACATGGTGGAAAGTATTGCTGTTCATGATATCCTGTTTATCTGTCATGTACAGCATGAGCCATCCTATTTTCGCTGTATCAGCAGTGTTGCAGATGTTCACTTGTTTTATTGCTCACATGCATGTATGCCTACATCAAGTGGGATGTTATCCATGTTGACAGTGGTTCTATATAAGTGTGGCATCTATATAATTCACATTTGGGTAACTGTCACGGTTAGCATATCATAGTATGCTGCACCATTCTATGCAATGCTATTCATCTTATCTTAGACTATAATTTCTTTCTTTAGAAATAGCACATATGAACAACTAATTTAGCATCAGTTCTGTGAGCTCATGCTTTCTTAATTTTAATGCTAACCATATCAAGTTTGAAGGGGATATTCCATATAAAGAGGAGCTAAAATAGAAACTTTTTGATCTTTTAAGCGTCATGTTACTTGCAGATATAACTATTGATTGGTTTGGACTATTACCAAGATCTTGTCTGACCTAATATTTTAGTGTTTCTTATTTATATATGGAAACAGAGTTGGGCCCCAATGAGCTTCCTGCAGCTTGAAAATGGAGCAGCCATATCTGATTGCATAGATCGATACTTAAAACAACATTTTGTGTCTCTGAGCTTCCGAGCTTGGTTGATTGAGAGAACATCTTCTAACATCTTTTTAGAAATTTCTATAAGAACTTAAGAAGTATTTGATCGAGATGTATCATTACTGAGACTATGGGGTCTTCTCTTTTTGTGCTTCCTTGTTCCTACTCTATTATATAACTATTTTGGCATATATGCAAGTCATATTATTTTAGTGGATCTTTACATCCTTTAGAATGTGTGCCTAACAGTTCACTGATGAAAATGGACAAAGACAACATGTTTGGCAAACTTCATGGGCTGTCAGTACACGGTTTGTTGGTGGTATCATCATGACTCATGGAGATGATGCTGGTCTAATGCTTCCTCCCCGAATTGCACCAATACAAGTAGGTTTTTCTCTTCTCTCTCTCTCTTTACAGTTAAGTCACTGTCTCTTCTCGCTCTCTCTCTTTACAGTTAAGTCGCTGTTACATAAATGTCAATTATGCATTCTGATCCTTGTACATGTCAGATTATCAGGATGACAAGTAAAATTAAGTGAAACTGAACAGAATAGTGTAATTGTAAATTGAAAAACTTGTCAAACTTGGGATTTACATAGACGTAAATATCAGCTTTTTATTGGAACTGGATGGTAACTATATCTTGGATACTATGATGTTATATTCATTGATTTCTTCTCTGGTCATATCATCTTTCAATGTTAAGAGCTTCCTTTTCTGCACTATGGATGCTTGAACTTTCACAGCTTCAAAGAGTTTATTCTTTTTTGAAACATCTCTTCTGTCACTGACTTTGGCAAATGAACTTTACAGGAGCTTCATTGTTCTGTTTGCCCTCCTTTTCAAGTTCAGTGCTTTGCACACGGTGTCCAAAATATCTATTTGCTTCTCTTTTATGCTTGTTTCGTGCTTTTTGATCTCTTACATTATTTGTAACTTATGTGTAATAAATTCTTAGCTTCTGCCTTTTTCTTTCAAAGCCTCCATATTCAAGTCCACATCTCCTCTTAGAGCTAGTATAATACTATTTGAGTAGGTTTAGTAATATGAACCAAGGTTTGCAATTTCGACCGGGCGGTACATACCGGTCCGCCAGGTTGTCGGTACACGGACCGCCCGCTACCGGGCGGTACCACAAAAAATCGATCGTTGGCGGCCGATTGAGGGAGAACAAGGGAAGAAGAAGAAGAAGAAGAGGAAAAGAAGAAAAAAAAAAGAGGATAAGAAGAAAACCTAGCGTTGTGGTCGCCCGCGCGTCGTCGCCGCCTTCGCCCACTTTTTCTCCCGTGCGAGGAGACAGAACGTCTTCTCGCGCGGGGAGAAAGATTGAGGCAACATTGCCCCTTTTCTTTTTCCTTTTTTAATATATTTTAATATATTAATATTATATTATATAATAAAAATATTATATTATATTTTAATATACCAGGCGTGTGTACCGCCTGGTACCGGTACCAACTATATATCGGTACACTGGTACGGACCGGTAAGTCAAACCTTGATATGAACTATACCTGCCTGGACCCTAGTGCATATGGACCAAGTTAAGTGTTGCCTAGGTCATCATTGCTTTCATATTGTGGATAATCTATAGGTTTGGACAATTAGCTAGTCAACCAGTTGTAAAACTCTAGACCAGAGATCTAGTTGGCTGAGTGGTTGACCAACTAACCAAACATAGTTTGGTTGATAATAACTCTGGTTGTCAGTTAAATGACAAACAACAAGAAGAATAATCAGAAGAAACCATAATGTCCCAACCAAGGTTCTTCATTTCGATCTATACTGCTTGGTACAGGCGGTACATAATGGTTTGATAGGATATCGATACGCGGATCGCCCGCTATCAGGCGGTACCATCGAAATCAGCATCTCCCCTTGCGGGAACAAGGTGACGCCTCGTCTTCCCGCGCGGGAATGAGGCGATGCCTCGTCTCCCCGCACAGGGACGAGGTGCTGCCTCATCTTCTAGCGGGAGAACGACGCGCCGCTTCGTCTTCCAGCACGGGGACGAGGCGATGCCTTGTCTTTCCACGATGAGCCGTCGCCTCGTCTCCTCGCGCAGGAACGATGCACCGCCTCGTTCTCCCACGGGGAGATAAGGCGTCGTTCTCCCTCGAGGCGGTACATACCGGTCCGATAGGATACCGCTATGCGGACTGTCCGCTACCGGGCGGTACCGTCGAAATCGGTCCCTGCGCGGGGACGCAGCACCGCCTCGCCTCCTCGTGCGGGAACGAGGCGTCGTTCTCCTGCGAGGCGAGGCGACGCCTCGTCTGTTTTTATTTTTTGTAATGTATATATAATATAATATAATATAAATATAATATTATACCAAGTAGAACACACTGTATGTACCGCTCATTACCGGGTACCATACCGTACCGAGATTAAGGACCGGTATGGCGAACCTTGGTCCCAACTATGGGTTTAAGGCATTTAACTATATTGGTTGTTTCCCACCAGTAAGCTGTATTAAGGCAATAAACCTAATTAGATCAAGAGCAAGACAAGTGACTGTCAGAACATTTTATTGGGTTAATATATCTGATTAACCATCATGGGGTATGTCAAATACATGGCAGTTGGATCTATCCACGAGGAGGCTTTTTATCTTGTAATGTTTGATCAATTGAAAGCAGGCTTCCTACTAGGTTTACTTGATTCTGGTGGGTACAACCTTCTGTTAAATTTCATGCTATAAAACTTGACCATTGAATATATTGCTTTGGCCTCATTGCTCAGTTTTTGTGCAATAATACCATTCCTTTTTTCATTTATCATCAGGTGATTGTAGTGCCAATCTGGAAGACAGCTGATGAGAAAAATGGAGTCATGAATGCCGTGTCATCTCTCAAGGAAGTACTGCACAAAGCAGAAATCAGAGTTAAAATTGATGACACTGAACAAAGGACTCCAGGATGGAAGTTTAACTTTTGGGAGATGAAGGTATGGATAACAACAGTGAGTGGAATGGTTTACATGGTTTTATCCATCGGTAACATATTAAAAATTTGAACATATGCAAGCTCATCTTTTGCCGTTTGAATTTGAAATGACTTAAACCTTGACCTCGGGTAGCATTTCTATAAGTCGATCATGTTCCTTTGATGCAGTTTTTTGCCTTCTTCCAGTTTGAAATGTATGAAGCCTAATAATATTCTGTAATATTGAACTTTTTGCAGTCTGTTTCAATAAATTGTCTGTGGTGAAAGGGGCTTTGACAGAATTTGTTGGGGAATGAATCATTAACTGAATAACTTAGCCATGTCAGTTTCAGTTGATCTTATTTCTTATGAGATCTCTACCCTTGGCAGGGTGTCCCCTTACGAATAGAAGTTGGACCTCGCGATGTTGCTAACAAAAGCGTGGTGGTATCTCGGAGAGATATACCTGGGAAGCCAGGTAAAGATTTTGGGATATCTATGGAACCTTCAGTTTTGGTAACCCATATAAAGAGCAGGTTGGAGGAGATCCAGACGTCTCTTCTACAAAGGGCTATATCATTTCGTGATAGGTAAATTCTGACCCTCTGATGTGCTGTAATATTTTAAGTGAGAATTACAATTATGCAATTTTTCAATCAAAGGAAACATGATTTATTTTTTAGATGATTTATGAATTGTTTCACAAGTTCAGGCCTTTTGCTTGTGTCTTTCCTGTGCCATATTCCCATCTCCACATCTATTTTCTTCATATGCTAGCCAGTCGACATGTTTGATCCTATTCTTCGTAACTGATCATCCCTAACCATCATATGATTAATATTAAATTTTTTCTCTCTTTTTGTGAGAAAAGAACTGCATATGGTTCTCAAGTTAACTTGTCCTTTTTAATGTATCCCAGAACCAGCATTTAGGCCGAGTTCTATATGCCTACCTAGAGTCAAATGGATGAGATCACAAAAGCTTACTCCTTGTTTATTTTCTACTTCATGTCAGTAGTCTGAGATTTCTGATACATTGTAGATGAAGATGATACAATGATATATTGTTATTGGTGATAACTAATCAGCGAGCTAGGAAATCACAAAAAGTCATATGACATTTTTCACAAATCTTATATTTTAACTGACTGCCTATGACTTGGACACTGCTAATCATTTGTTATTAAAAAATCTTGACTCTATTGCCATTTTCTACAAAGTCTCTGTTGCTAGGCAAGTCTTCCTCAACTTTTTTTTGCTGAAAGTGGAAGGGTGTTTTTACAGTAACATTGTGGATGTGAACTCGTACAATGAGTTGAAGGAAGCAATTGCTGGAGGTAAATGGGCAAGGGGTCCCTGGTCAGCTGGGTGAGAAACTGAACTTTTTTTAGCCCTATCCTGCTCTAGATTAAGTAATAAAATATGTAATATGATGATGAGAGCCTATGTACTAACTAGAACACTAAATTTCAGCGATGCCGAGGAAGTAAAAGTGAAAGAAGAGACAGGAGCAACAATAAGATGCTTCCCATTTGAGCAGCCTCAAGGGCAGAAGAAGTGCTTCATGACTGGTAATCCAGCTGATGAAGTTGCTATTTTTGCAAAATCTTATTAAATTCTTGGTACCAATCTTTTTAAGATTCATGATTCAAGTTACCAATAGTGCTTTTTTTTCCTTACTCTCATGTAGTCACTTCACAATATTCCTTGCTATAGGGGAGTGTACTATTTATTAATGTATCGTTTTAGCATCTACACCATGAAGCTTCTAACATAAATATTTCTGCACATTAACACTTTGATCAACTTTGTTTTTGTAGTCATCAGAGCGAGTATGAATGTTTTATCTCATGCTTGAATAATTTTCCATAACATAGTGATTTAATTATCATTCATCATCGCACTCCGAAAAAAAAAAACATACGGAATCAACATAAGTTCAGATTAAAAGAAAAAGTAACTAAACATTTAGACATGTTAACATGAAATAGTAGGTGATAACAAACTAGCCGGCGGTGTTCCCAGCTCAGGTCTCTTCGCCGGAGCAGGCTGCCTGCTTCGACGTCTTTCTTTGATGGAGGTTGTTTCTTCTGCCATGCATCTGCAACAATGAAGGATCAACCAAAGAGGTATGATGGCTGAAGAATTCCTCAAAGTTATTAACTTATAACATTAGATTTGGTTTTCATGATCCCATTTGGTCCCTAAACTATGAGAAACTAGTTTGAGAATTCCATGTGATATTCCATTTTTATTAAACCCAGTTAGATCCCAAATCATAGTTTATACCCTATTTAAACTCTTGATTCTTTGTTTTTGCCTTTAGAGTGCTAAACTTTGGAGTGGGTTTTATTTATGCTTTCACTTGGATCTATCCCCTCATTGATGGCTTCCTCATGGGACATTTAAATGAGTTGATGACCTTATTATCCCCTTAAAAAAAAAAAAAAAGGTACTATTAGCACACAAGTATTTTACCTCCTCATCTACATGTCCATCAAATATCTTCTTGCCTTCCCTGCTACTGTAACTCTTCCCATCTTCATTGTGGTGGATTCGGGGGAAGTGTGCCCACTGGGTGATCAAATAACAAATAATTAGTCATTTTCCTAAATTTTAATCACTTGTCAAACCAGAAAGAAAAAAAAAAAAATAATCTTAATACCACCACATAACCCTACTTTCCATTTCTCAAACATAAGAACTCACATTTTTAGCAGCAGCACTAAATGCCTCCTTGTGGGTGATATTGGGCTCTCTAGCCTTAATCCTCACTATCTCTTCTCTGCAGTACACCCCAAAGTTATTGGGTATGTATAAAATATCATTAGAGATTTGATGATGATGTCGACTTCCATTACCTGATGAAGTGGTTATAAGCAGAAGGAGCCCGCTGCCTTTTCTCCGGAGCTGCCAAGAAAAAAAGAGAACAAAAAGCTTTGAATGAGTGTTGAGTTGAGGTGATGTGAGAAGGATTGGATTGGATTGGATGTTGGATGTTGTTGTTGTTTACGTTTGTTGATGATGGGAGCTCTTGTCGGACTCTTTGTCTCGTTCTCTTCCCCTCCAACAACACCTCCACTGCTGCATGCTTTCACTCCCAAATCTTCTGGTTTCCCCTAAGAGAACACACACACACATATATATATATATAGAGAGAGAGAGAGAGAGAGAGAGAGGGGGTTAACCAACTGCAGTGTTGGCTTGTACGTATAGCATTAGCACTGTGTACCTACCTCTTCATCTCCAAGGGAGGCAAGGAGTTCAACAGGAACAACAGAAGTCCTCACCAAGCTAACAGAGAGCAGACTGGTGCAATGGCCGCATCGAACTGTTACCACCTTCAACAGGCTGCTGCATGGAACACTCACCTAAACATACAGACACACACATAGGTAGTAGGATCACCCGAGCAAGCTGAAAGAGATGAAGAGATATACCAGTAAGAGTGTGGCGCAGAAACTGCACTGGACGTAGCCCAGTTGCTCGGGGAGCTCAAGCAATGGGTTGCTTGAAGACATCATGCGATGGAGAGAGGTAAGAAAGAAGAGGGAAACATGAGCTGGATATTATAGTGGGAGGGAGGGAGGGAGGGAGGTTTGTGGTGTCAAAAGGCTTTCTGACTCATTAGTTCAGGCGATCGAGTGGAATTCCATGGAATCAATCAAACATTTATTTTTGTGTGGGGGAAGTGGCAGTTTTTTTTTTTTTTTTTTTTTTTGGACTTGAGGAACTACACACACAGACTTCGCCTGTTTGCAGCTCATGTGTTGTTGTTTTCCCCTCCATTTACTCTCCTTCCTTTCCGTGTAGCCTGTGGAGTGAGTTGGATGCCATGCATGGCATGCAGAGGGAGGGGGAAATCGGAAGGCAAAAACTTCCATTGCATGCATGCCTCCCTCCTGCAGTTCCCTTCCTTGTTAGGTCACTGCTGATTACTTCCACCTCGCTGCTCCTCCTGCCGGATTCCCAAACCAGTGCCGTAGAGCATCCATGTGAGCATGCACGAGGGCGACTTGGGTTGGCCCCCCGACGGCAAACTGGATGTGCTCCTTGAAAGGGAAGGAGGAATCTTTTGCTCCATCTCTCTCTCTCTCTCTCTCGCTCTGGCGATGCAGCTGAGAAGTCCATGGGGGTGGAGTAATTTGTTCTGCCATATGTGGCAGCCATGGCTCAGACGAGCTTCAACTAATGATTCCTCTTCTTTTGGGTGGGAGGGAGGGAGAGAGAGGAGGGGTTTCTGAGGCGACCTGACCTTTACTAGGGTTCTTCAATGCAGCACCTACTTGACTTCCACAAAAGAACCTTCCTTCCCCAGTGACTTCAGCATCTCCTGGTAGCTCTTCTCCTCGGCAAAGAGAGCCACTGCTGCTCTCAGTTACTCCCTGACTGCAACTGTTGCCATCACCATGTGCAAACCTGATCCCCGGTAGCCAACTCCATAATTAATTGAAGGTTATTTCAAGTCCATTTCACCGAAGCTGACACTACTTTAGTCTGATGTCGGTGTGTGTTTCAATTCCCTCACTGTCTGCCTTTTGTTTCCACCCAAACTCCATTTTAGAGTCCTTACCACTTTCAAGAAGATTCTAGAACCCTCAACATACATATATATATATATATATACTACTATGATGATAATATTAAAATAATAGACCAAAAACCAAAGACTTTAAATACTCCCTGAAATAATCCAAAAAAAAACATAAAGGATGAATCTCAACTGATTAATTAGATAAAATATTAAAAATAATATCCATATTAAAAGATGACTACATTGTTAAAGTTGAAGTACTAGTTGTTTTTTTTTTCTTGTTTAAAAGGTTATGGTCAGATTCAATGCTTGTCCATTTAATTTGCATTACTCTTTATTTCAAGCTATAAAAATGAGAACTAAGACTCCAAATCATTTTAGTCTAAAAAAAAGTAAAAAATCTTAATTTTTATTTATTATCAAATATATTTAAGTCCTTTCATTATAAGGAGGAAAGATGATAAAAGTGTATTGTATTTATTACCCTCTTGTCTATATTTTGTCCTATCATCATCCTCTTTTACTATATTACAAAATAATTTTTTTTTACAATATTATGCATTTATTTTTCGGTATAAAATTAAATATTTTAAGAAGTTTCGTGGATGTTTCTTTGGAAGCAGTCGTTGATTGAGTCGTGCCCTGATACCGAAGACCGAGTCAGACCGGAAGGGGGAGGCGGTAAGCTCACCGGTATCAACTCGCAGGGGGAAAAATGAGTATTTTAATTTAAATATTTTATGATGGAACCACGTCCGTCCATCCAACCGATCTTTCCGTCGCACGCATCTCGACGCAGCTCACGCGGACACACGGTTCGAACACGTAAAGGCACCTCCACGCCACGACGACTTCGAGTCCGTTGACTGCGACGACGACTTCGAGGGGAAGCTGCGGCAGCAACTGCAGGAACTAATCCATAGCGAAGAAGAAGAAGGCCTCCAAATCCCCGACAGCCTCTCCTCCTCCTCCTCCTACTCCTCGTCGTCGATCGGACCCGTCGGAAATAGGTCAGTGTTCTCTCTCTCTCTCTCTCCCTCTCTATTCTTTGTTTGGGCTCTTGGATTGGGTGCGTTGTTCCCCGATTTGTTTCTCGTATAGCATCCGATCGGATCGCTCACGACTGCCCTCCTCGTTCAAAACTTCAATTTGGGATCCTAATTAGTTAGTCAATTGCACGCCGGGATGGTACCGCGAAGGAATGAACACGAACGAGATGGGATCCCAATTCATCTGGAATATGTGGACAAACCTACTTCCTCTGTCTACCTCAGCGAGTGACTCTGACATACTGTTTTTGGAGTGTAAAACATTCCTGCTTAATTTGAGGCGATGACAGAGCGATGGAATCCGTGCATGAGCTATTTATTCAAATGATAATTAGGTCACCAGTTAATCTTATAATAGAAAGGAAATACAAAAAAAGAGTTCAGAATTCTCAGCACGCGTAATTATTATTTGATATGCCTTTGAATTTTAGATGCTTTAACATTTTTCTGGAAGAAGTTGAATTAGGGAATTCAATCACCAGCCCCTTCTGCAGTTGCTTTGGATTTGTTTGTCTACTTGTCCTGTTATATTTTGGGATTATGAGTGTATGCAGTGGCACTCCTGTACTCCCAATCTTTAGACATGCTGCATCATCTCCATCTTAAACCATGAACATAGGCTTACAAGTCGAATTTTGACTTCTATCTGTGTGTTAGCTCCTAACAATCTCCAATCCGTGTGTGCAAAAACAAGTGTTCCCATTGGGCATATGAAATTCTTTATGTTGTTTAATTTTGTTGTTTCAATTCTACGATGTGCATCTTTTGTTATCATAATTATTGATTATGGTGTTACTGAAATTTGTTTGTTCTTATGTAGTTGTGGTCTTGTGAAGCCGTTGGATGGACAAATTAAGTGCTTCTCTGCCCCCAGGGTTTGGCTTTCATCCGACAGATGTTGAACTTATCTCTCACTATTTGAAGAGGAAAATACTAGGACACAAATTTGATGAACTTATACCAGAAGTGGACATATATAAGCATGAACCATGGGACCTACCTGGTAATTTTTCTGTATAGTCGATTATTTTGTGTTCTTCTCAGATAAATGTTTCCTTAGTAGAACTGATAACCATATGATTTTTTGTGAATAACGAAATTTAGATATGTGAGATCTTGTGAACTGAAACTTTCTTTAGTGGACCATCTTGGGTTTTTTTTTTTTTTTTTTTTTTTTTAAGGAAGGGACCATCTTGTAGTTGGAACTTTATTTTACAATTAAAATCCTTGTTCCATATTAGGACCTAATCTTGATTATGAACCTGCATTAGGACTGCAAATCCATGTTAAAACAACATTAGTAACTTGTGTAAACCCCGATACTAGATTCTGAGAAATTATCCATATCTGATAGGGTTTTTGCACCTCTGATGATTCCTAGCTAGTAGCTACTATAATATTCTTCTCCATTATAATCTTTTGCAGCTTAATTTCTATCTAGTACATTTTTGTAACCCAGAAATTGTCCTGCTTATCTGTAGACACTAAATTGCATTGGTATTTTTTGTGTCAAATATAACTCAATTTCCTTGCTTCTCTTCTTTATTTCACATGCAGCAAAATGTCATCTGCCCACCAGTGATAGCAAATGGCACTTTTTCAATTTACGTGACAGAAAGTACCCTAATGGTTCTCGCTCAAACAGGGCCACAGAAGAAGGTTATTGGAAATCCACAGGGAGAGATCGGAATGTCAAGTTCCAAAATCAAGTTATAGGAACCAAGAAAACTTTAGTATTTCATGAAGGTCGGCCTCCTTGTGGAAAACGTACTGATTGGATTATGCATGAATATTATATAGATGAAAAAGAGTGTAAAGCTGCTAAGGTAAGACTTTTGCTTTGAGTGAAATTTCACAATTTGAACTTTCACATCTGCTATCAGAAATAAAGTTTGCCTGCATGAATAAGGATGGTAAAATAGTACACTTGCCATGAAGAATGTTAAAATCTGCATAGAGGGAAAAAAAATGAAATGTCAGTCAAAGAAATGCTAAACCTGTTAATTCCGACTCCAGTATCTTATCAGAGAGAACTTCTCATCATTCCATACTATGCTTCTGTATGATGCAAGAGGCTCACAGTATCATTAGTAGGTGCATGGCCAAATTCGCCTTGTCTTTTGAAAGCCAACCATCATGCTCTTTTGTTTTTCCCTATTTCGGGAATGTCAGAAGGATCTGTTTCCTGCTGCAATGACCGAGTCCTCCTGAGGGCCAATCATCCTACTTCTTTGTCTCATTTTTGGGAGGTGAACACCTCTTTCCTCCATATGTGCAAAGCATCTGGTGGGTTCAAAAATACTTTTTCTGGTTAGTTGAACTGTTCCAAAGAAAATAAATGCATAAAAACACATAGAAAATGCTTTTAAGATAAAAAATTTTCCATGTGTATCCCTTTTGATTTATTTATATTCTGTTTAATCCCTCATGAATTTCCAATCCAATTTTCTTCAATTCTATTAGATAAGAATTACAGCCACTTAAAGCACTGTAAAACCAAGTTTGTAAAGCAGTTTGGTCGTTCAACAAGCATTGATGGCATACACTATCTACCCCACTGTAGGTCATTGAATCTGAATATTCAATCATCAAAATATATCTTTTTGGAGTAACTATTCTCCGTTTCTTGCTACAGGATGCTTTTGTTCTTTGCCGTGTCACCAAGAGGAATGGTTGGCAAGTAGAAATTGAGAAGATTGAACCAATAATGGGATGCAAGGAATCTAGTCACTCAGGCGAGATAGATGACATAGATGCATGGGTTGCTGAGCTCTTTGATCCCGACTTTGGCGCTCCCTCTAATGACTTCAAAACTCCCTCTAATGACTTCGGCACTTCCTCTAATGTGCTAGAGCATGAAGCAGAGGTATAACCCAATCTCCTGTAACATAGTCTAGAACTTTCAACTGGGCAGTGACCTAGTGATTGATTCTTCTCTTCATCTTGAAGAGGCTCCAGATTGAGATGCTGCTAAGAATTTCGCATCAATAATTCTTTTGATGCAGGATTTCAGTCACGGCAGTGGCTCAGAATAGTCAAGAACTCATCACTTAGCATAAATTTAAAACAACATCAACTAAGAAGCTGAAAATGAAAAACAACTAACTAAAATAAGATGGAGGTTATTCATTTCAAGTGTTAAGTGGATCAGAAATTTGTATCAATTAAGTTTTATGTCAGCTATAAAATAACTATATAGCTGATTGTAAACAGTTATCTGATTGTTGATTCAATTTTTTCTTTGCCGTATGGCCATTAAGTCTATTGTGAAATATATACTAGGAAATGAACCAAGTAATGATTTACCTGCAGCTCTTTAATACAATTTTTGAAGGGATTTTATTTCATTTGGTAAAGCAATTTTTGACTAAATAATAACAACATTCTATTATGTGAATGTAAATTGTAAAGTACACAACTCTATATATTGTGGTCATGAATTTAATACATCTATTCCATTTTTGTTTTTAGATTTCACAGGCAGATCTCAGTTCTCTTCTGCCAAAGCAGGAGCCGGTGGATCATTATATTGACCAAAGTGCTGAAGGCGATACTGACTACCTATTAGAAGGTGACATCTATAATATCTTACAGTCTGATAGCGTACTTTGGGAGTCCAATGGACCCATAGAGACTGCATTCACTACTGAAAGCAGTTCTCCTGATGGAAATGCTGGGAACGAGAACTTTACATCATTTGGTCACAATGATACCGGAATTCAGATTCGGCCACGCCGTGCAGGACCTGCAGCTGAGCTCACCTCAAGAAAGATTAGACTTCAGGTTAGCAAGATGGAATCGAGGGGTTCTGCATCAGTCAACCACACTGTCAAGATTGACAAAGAAGATCGTCATCTTGATCTGAAAAAAAGTCACAACACTGATCTCAGTGCATTTCACCAAGAATCTGCAGTTGGAAAGCTGTCAGTTTGTTTTTATCAGGCTGATGCAAAATCAAATCCAAGCTCTGGTTCCAATCTTCCATGTTCAGTTGCATCTAGGTCCCTAGTGGGGGCGAGACCAGCAACTGATGTTACTCTTCAGAAGTCTATCGGTGCACTTGATGATGCCAGCTGCATTCGAGGAATTCTCAGGAGCCTGGGAATGCTTGTACGTGCACTTTCATCAGCTGGGCGGAACTGCTTCATCCTCGGTGCTTGCATCATTGGAATTGCCGCTCTTTTAATATGTCTTCTGCTGCGTGATGCTCGAGGTTTCCTTGGTAGCTTCTCATCTCTTTGGTTGTAAGACATGAAACAAAGCTCATTGTTCTGTTTGGATTTCTACTTATGGAGGAGGTTTATAAAGGCAGTTCAGTGTTTTACTTGGATTACTACTTATGGAGGTTTACAGAGGCAGTTCTTTTTCAAATTTGACTTGTTTGAAGAGAAGCGCTGATTTTTGCTCCTCGCCATCGAGTTACACATATTCATGTACAGAAAAGTAGGTCATTTATAGGTGATAAAGATGGAGGATGTGCCTTTTGTGACTGATGCTTTGTCAATAGTAAATGTGGACCTGACCTTTGTAAATTCATCCTTACTGAAAATAGTTTCATCTGTTTTGTTTGTTGAACAAATTTTTTTTGGATATCATATTTATCTCGTGGCATCTCAAGAATGTTCAGCTCCCATTCACCGCAAGCAATTGGGTTTCAACATGGACCAGCAGGATTTATATCACAAGTCTTGAGGTCTGAATGCTTATTGTTGCATATATGTCATTTATGTAACATATCAAATGCTAGACACAGTGAAAGCAGTATTACATATTTGAGATCATGCAAGCAACATTTGATATTTCCATGACGAAAAAAGGCCTTCTTTCACTAAAGTTTTTTCTAGCCTTCCATAAGGCAGAGTGAAACATATTTCTGCAACTTTTTTCACTCAAGATCATGTTGTTGCATGTATGTCCTTTGAAATCATTTTCACTTGTAGATGGCACTGAAACAAGGTAGGTAAGAGCACCAACATGATATGCACTAGCAATTCAAATTTACTATCAATAATAATCTGTCAATAATGTCAGGTGTAGTGCCATCAAGGTTTGTCTTTTGTGAAAAAGAAAAGTATCCTATTAATTCCTCATAGATCCAAAATGGCAAGCAACACAGATGGAATGTGATCGAATTATTCCGAGAAACCTTAGCACCTCATTTTGTTATCTAAAACAGTGAATGTGGACAAAACAAAAAAAAAAATTGATGCATAAGCCATTGAATATTGGCTATAATATGTACAATCATCCAAGGAAGAGCAGTGCCATCCATTAAAATCTCATTATCACAGAGTCCATCTCGAGTTGGATTTGCTTAAATCCATCTCCATGAGTATCAAGGTTACTTTGTTGCTGACAATGTTTTCCTCAAGAAACAGATAAACTGCTGGATCTCATATAGTCTCAGTATTCAATACCAAACAACACTTGGGACAGTGTGATATTAAAAGAATCATGATTTATATTTGTATATATATATATATATATATATATTCATCTCAAACATTTGAATTGGATCAGTCTACAAAAGAATATTGGTTTATACATATTCATTTGAAACTTTGGATCAGTCTAGCAAATACAAAACAAAGGAGGACACCCAGTTGTATCTGTTGAGGGGAACCTTTGCCAATTTATATTCACAACATTGTTTCAGAAGACCAGAGCTTTTTCCTTCTTTAATTACCAGTTGAATGGATTCTGCAATTGAAACAAGAAAGCATGTCAAGAGAGAGAGAGAGAGAGAAAGGGGATGTGTTTTAAGCTAAAACCTCAAATGACAATTGAAATGTCCTGTAGCTAGTAATTGCATTAGGGATCAGAATAGTTGTTTTTACCCTGCTTAAAGGACTACGAAAAGGAAATTAAGTGAAAACTTAAGATGACTTACCAACTTGTTCTTCTTCTTCTTCTTCTTCTCAATATAAGCAAGAAACTCCCCCTGTTGCACTAAAGCATCCTCCAGAGCCTGCAAAAACATCACTAAACTATTGAGCCTCAAGTGAATGCACCATAGTTTCTACATTTTTAGGGGATCATTTTTCGGCATAAACGGAGGTTGGATGGCTTTAATTTTCTATAGCCTCAGATCATACCAGCGTTAAAGAATGATTGACGGGAGATAGATTCAAATTCTTAGCTTCATGGTAGGCTATAAAAAACTTCAGTGAAGAAAAGCTCTTTTTCATCACAGAAATATCAAATATTGCTTGGATGATCTTGAGTTTTATATGGTGTTCACAATCTTGGGTCCATGGAAACCAATCTTATGAAGTGTTTCAGAATTATTTTTGAAGACTTAGAATAATGAATATGATCAATATGCATCCACAGACATCTGCATATATTTTTTTTTTGTACCTGTGTTTTGTACTGTTAGCTAAAAGAATAACTATATTTGATGCTTCTCAGGCTCTTACCTTCTTTGTTGCTGCAAGCTCTGTTTCCAAAGCATCCACACGCTTTACAGCAGCATTCAACATCTCTTCTTTCTCAGATGGCATCTGTGGAGGCTTCTTGCTGAGGATGCTCACCTTCTCTTCAAGCTCGCCGAGGCGCTTCAGTGCGCTAGAAAACTCAGCAACTGGGACAGTTGGTGCTGCAGGCTCAACAGGCTTTGCACAGTCAATATCCGCATCAACAACCTTCTTTGGCATGCCGCGGCTGACACGGAGCACAGTGAAAACTCCCATGACAAAGGCCACAACTCCTCCAAAGATGTTGTTGCTCAATCCATCTGGACCCCTGTAAATTTCAGATGGATTGCAGGCACCTGTGATGAATTGTAGATCATCAGTACCTCAATTGTCTCAAAGTATATCCACATATCAGCTAAGAATGATATGGACCTTTAGAGATGGCAAGCTTCTCATCTGAAATTTCTTTGTTCCAGCAAGAATCCACAACCTTGTCGACGATTGGAAGATAATCACCATATGAATATGGTGTGGGTGTGAGGAATTTCTCATCTGCAGCCTGGACATGCAATTTCTTATGAGAAGATTTGAGTGTTAAATGTAACAGTGCTTGAAGTTGACTCATTTGTAATTTCTGATTTTTTTTGTGTGGCTGAACTTAGGAAATCTTTAATACAAGAATGTAATACTTGGATGATGAATTCAGCAATCTTATGGATTTGACAGAAGGCAGAATCCCTTCTTAGAGTCTGATGTTCTAGTTTTCCTTAATGCTTCGGAGTTCAAAGGTGGTTTATAACAGATATATCATTCTTGTTCATGCAGAACCATTTAATTAGCTAGACTTCCTCTATAGATCAATGTGAAAACAACCAGGAAGAACGAGTTGCTCCATGTTAGAAATTGCAAATATGCTTGTTAAACAAAACAATCAAGAAAAAGTTTCCGTCAACATATTTCTTCTGCTCATACTTGAATCTTTGAACAATGATGCATAAATCATGGTGAAAACTCAATATGACATAGTTGATAGAAAATTATAATTCATAATTATAATCAAACCTTCGACTAACCCGGGGACTGATCTCGCTGGTGAAAGAAATGAAATGAAAACAACAAAGCTCAGATAAAGATCCAAGTCCAACTAAGATTTTTTTTTTCTTTCTTTTTTTGAGTTGCAGAGCCTAATGTAGATTTTGCAGTGATGATTATTCCCAACTAGAAAAATTACCTTGCAATGTGGAATATCTAATTCTTCATGAACAGGTGACGGTAGTGGGTGTACTATATGACTCCTTGGAATCTTGGAAGAAACATCATCTGCAGCAAAGACTCTTACCCTGCAGGAGGACTCTTGCCTCTTCGTATTGGGAAAAAAAATAATTAGTAGTGTGTATTATGAAGTTCCAATGAACACAAACTCAGTAGCAAAATTATATAGAATTATTACCTTTGGATACACTATGTCATCTTCAGAAATTGTTTTTTCCTCAGCATCAATAGTCGGCTGTTGCCTTCCGCAGCTTCCAGCTCCATTTTGAACCATCTGTGTAGGTCAAAGTATCAAAATTTGTATATTGATCTTTGAGGGAAATCATATCAAAGGTTATGAGCAAAATTTTAAGCATAAAATCATATCAAAGATTACATGCAAAATCTTAAACATAAAATTAATGCAACACCTTCATGATCTCAGGATTCTTCCATGGGCCCTTATCTGATCGAAGACATCCTCCTTTGCAGTTGCAAGTGCCGCCAAGGAACTCAGGCAATTCACTTGTAAAGCCATGAAAAAAAATTAAGATCAAGCCCGATAATTTATTCATGGTTCTTTTCTTTCACCATATATATATATATATATATATATATATATATATATATTTATATATATATGTATCACTTTTCTACAGTAAAGTTGATCATTATCTACTGATATCGATAAGGAATGTCCAAACAAGAAAGAAAAACTCTAGCCTTTAGCTACGGGAAGATACCTGGCATCAATCACTTCAAGCAACTTGCTCTGATACTTGTTTCCAAGGACCTGAAGGAAGTTATTATCAGATTTTTGAGTCCTTATGTTGTGTGTAATTTATGATAGAGATCAAAAGCTTACGTTGATTTTTGCGGTGGTCTTTGGGTCAAGGAAGGACTTTACAGTGCTCCAAAGCAATCTAAATCCCTGGCCTGCATTGATGATGAACATGCGGCACAAGGTCTGTGACATGGGAAACAGTTACATTGCGCGATCATTGAAAACGCCATCAGTAGCAGAATTGGAAGCACAGAATGCATGTAGCTTGAGTGAGAAAGGTACCTCAGGATAGTTGTCACCATCAATTTTTTGAATACGGCTTATTAAATCTCTTGCAACTTTATTGAATTGTTTACAGCCCTAACATTCAGACTCATGGCATACACATTAGTTGAGAGGAAAAGAAAAGAAACAAGTCATAATAGTTCCTGATATACTAGGAAATATCCTCTGATTTATCATGCAGAGGTTCAAAATAACATCTCTATTGTAATCCTTGCTGAACATAACTTGAGCTGCTTATGAAATATTTAAAAGGAGGTTTTCATAAATTTGAAAAGATGAAAACGGTCATCTTGTGCATACATACCACTCCTTGAACGTCAATGATAGTTGTGCTCTGGTCGATGTGGCGTTTTGCTGCAATTGAGCAAGCAGGAAACTTGACATCAAAACTCCTCTCAAACTCCTTCACATGGTATTTGATATACCGATCCATGGTTGTGACTTGCATCATCTTGTTGGCATCGACTTGGCCTAATCTCTCAATGTAGACAGGCCTGCCTTCCTTATCTACTCCATGATGGCCTTGTGGGTAGTATTCCAGGACTTGATCAAGCTCTTTGAATTCAAATTGCTAGGAGATAAATAGAAATAGGTGATGGAAGAAGTAGTAACATGATACTGAAATGGTAAACATTCAACAGGTTATAACATCTAAGCATCTGGACTGGTAACTGATGAACAGTCGGTAACAATCTAAAAGATGAACATTATTACTTTATTGTCCAACATTGTTTTTTTTACTAGGCTTCATGAGTTCCCTTGACTAGAAGGAGAGATTATATTAAAAATCTTGTTTAGAGGAAATCGTCGAATGCAAAAATGACTTCAAATTCATTCTTCTACTCTTCTTTCTTCTTTTTCTTCATGAAACTAGGCGTACAGATAAGTCTCCCCTCTACCAAGCAGTGTACTACATATTAAGTCATCTGTAACCATTTATTTTTCTTTCTGAAGATGGGGTTTTGCAGAAAGAATTCATAATTAATGGAGTTGTACCAACTAACAAAGCTTGTCGATGTGAGATGCATAAAATAATATTTATCAATCAATAAGAAAACATGAAACTCTTCACTATTATTGGTAAAATTCCAAGATTTCAGTCACAACTGGAAAGCAAAAAAAGCTACCTCCAAAACTGTGTCAGCTCCAAAATCCTTCCTCCATTGGAGCATATCTGCCCACATTTGCTTTGCTTTCTCGATGTCAAATTTCCTGGCCTTAAGGAATCTGCATCATAGATATGTCAAACTTTTGATTAAACTCGATGAGGTAGCCTCTGAAGTTATTGCATTTTACTTCAAATTATGATTCCGAATGCATGAAACAATAGGATGTAATTGACAACAACCTGAGCATCATATGATAGTCATCATGCCTAGAAGGTAGCAGTTCTTCCAGAATAAGAATCTGACGGAATGCATCAACAGCCTGCATTTCCTCTGCATCACGCACGTCCTCGATGGAAACAGACATGACTTTGCTACTTCTTCTGCCCCTTTTGTTCAAAGAATTCCTGAGCTTTGCAGAAGCATCGATTGCCTTCTTTTTTATTGATCCAATCCTAGTTTTCCTGTCATCCTCAGAATATTCAATGTCGAATTTTATGTCTCGCTTTTCTTCACGGAGACCATCAAGACCTGAGGACAGATACCACCATGTGACAAATTATCAGAAATGAACCAACTATCGATAAAGAGAAACAAACAGTATGTAGGTATCACCCAATTTTAATTCTCTCTTTAAACATTTGTCGTGTGTCATTGACTATGCGAAATAATAGGTCGATCTATTGAGCATGTCATATGATAGAAATAATTGTTACATAATCGGGTTTCCTAAAACAAATCCAAAAAAAAAAAAAAAAAAGGGAAAAACATGAAAGTTCTTAATTGACACACTCTTCTACTATGCTTTGCTGCTGAGGTGAGTTGGCCATATCCCTTGCACTTTTGTTTGGCAAATTCCAATGGAATTGACAATATATATTTGAAAAGAAGAGCTACTACCATCTAGGAAAACCAAAATGCTGCTTGTCCATGACAAAATCCATACAAGTGTATCAGTTATTGAACCTCCATCAACAGGAATGGAGGAGCATGGCAGAATGCTAAACTTCTGATGCCTTGCTGACCATGATGAACAAACCTGAACTAATCATAAAACCAGAAGAGAGGGAAATATCATATCTTCTACATACCATGTTTGGGAAAATGGTCAAGAGGTCCGGCCATGACTTCGCACATATTTGATACTTGAAAGCTGGACCTGGTTAAAGACAACAAAGGAGTAGAGTGTTAAGATTTGATTGATATCAAGGATACCTCTCCAAGCATATCTTGTTATCGACAATAAACATCAAAGGGCTTCCAAACGAGGGATTCTTTCTGAGATATTTCAAATGAAAGGCGATCAAATAGAAAAAGGGGAAAAGAATGTAAAGAAAGGAAACTGAATTGTTCACAAAATGCAACAGCAAAAGCAGGAGCTTTGAGATCTAATTGCTTCAAAGAGTTTCATAAAAAACGATGATCATCAAACAACTAAAATAAAATAGAACATCAAAAACTCATAAATAAGCTTATGGAGCCAAGATCAACTACAGAACCAAGCACAAGAATCCATCCAAAACAGCACAAAAACCAAATGTAGCTTGTGTGCTGCTGTCCAAAAGGGGGTTTCCTTGGATATCATTCAGAACCACAGAGAATGGCCGCGATTGCATACCAACTCGAGCTAATTAGATCAAGAGATGCCTCTCTATATATATATATATGAGCAGAGCGTAGTAATCAAAGACAATTCTTTTGACAAGATTTCTCTTTTTTTCTCTTGCCTTTCTCACCCAATCGAAGAATGGAAAGAAGAGGAGGATGAGCGGAAGAGAAGAGCCGAAGGGAAAGGAGAAAGGAAGCGTTACCTCGGCGACCAATAATGCGATCACATGAACAGATGGATAGAGCGATGGAAGGGGGGGCAGTTTATATGCTCGGGGCGGGGGCTGAGGTGAGGGAACACACGACGACATCGACGCTCACAATTGCTGGTTGTGTTCCGATGAAGACGCAGAGACATCTGCCGACCGCTGTTGACGGACTCCCTCTCTCTCTCTCTGTCTCTCTTGGCCGGAATGCAATGGGATCCGTCCGTTGACACGCTTAACCGTTCCAACGGTTGACCGGTATCTTTCTTTATATAGATAGATTTGCGCATCCGGACAAAGTAACCGCCACCCATCCTATTACAGTTAAAAGATCTTTATAGGATATGGGAGGACTCAAAAACTCTCAATCAACCTAATTTAATCCAAAAGATAGATTGATGGGATTTCCTCATGAGGCTTCATTAGGAATATGGGAGTATGCATGCTTTATTCTGTCATACAAAATAAAGGCTTTTTGTTATATAAGGTGTGTTTATCTTCGAGTAATTAAATCCTTCACATAGCATTTTTCTGATACATTCTGGCTCACAATATGGTTTAAAATAATATAAATATCTTTATTATTCTCATTATCTTTTACCTTTAATTCTCCCTTCAAAATACTTTCAATGGTAAAAAATAATTTTAAAAAAAACACAAATAATTAAAGAGAGACGAAGATTTGGAATTGACAATAATGCATCATCAATTTTGATGATTATTAATATTAATCGAAGTTTTGGTATCATTATACTCATAAATCAGTCATAAAATAGCATTTTTAAATTTTAAATTATGTTATTATATATATATTATGCTTTAATTTAAAGGGATAAATACAAGCAATCAACAACTTTATTATATGTAACTAATTATAACCCGAAAGGTCTCTTTAGAACCGTTCATCTCGTTTTTATCCTAATCACAACCGTCCACGTGGTCTAGTAATACTTATCTTAATGTTTCTTATTTAACAATATGGACGGCTGAGATTAAAGCGCAGAGAGAGATGAACGGTTTTAAAAGTGATAGTACGTTACTTTGCCACTCTTTTCACCACAGTTCGAATAGGTTGACAGCCACTTCGAATCGCAGGCGACGCGCGATGGCGGCGGCTCAACTCCTCTCTCGCCCTCCCCTTTCCTCCCAAATCCCTCGAAATCCCGACCTCTCCTCCTTCCTCTCCTCGAATCCCTCTCTCCGATTCCCAGGCATTGTCTGGACCAAAACCCTTTCTTCGAGGGCGATCGCCTCCCGAGTTCCCCGCGCCGCCGCCTCCTCCTCTGCTGCCGCTGCCGCCTCCCTGGAGGCGGCAGCCGGCTTCCCCCATTGCTTCTCCAAGGGCGAGGATGGGTTCCTTTACTGCGAGGGCGTCCGCGTCCAGGATGTCATGGAGGCGGTGGAGAGGAGCCCCTTCTACCTCTATAGTAAGGATCAGATTACGAGGAACTTCGAGGCGTACAAGGAGGCCCTCCAGGGCTTGAGGTCCGTCGTCGGGTACGCCATCAAGGCTAATAACAATCTCAAGATCTTGGAGCACCTCAAGGACTTGGGCTGTGGCGCTGTGCTCGTCAGCGGCAACGAGCTCACGCTCGCCTTGCGAGCCGGGTTTGATCCTGCCAGGTGAAATTTCTCGTGTATTCTTCAAATTCTTGAAAGTAGGGTTGTTTCCTATATTGCTGATGTGCAGAATGAGGCTATCATTCATGGATTTTAGAAGGAGATGAAGTTTTGGATATCTAGGAATAGGTTTTTTCACAATTTAGGCCGAGAGTTGGTTGAAAAGCGTGGACTTTATGGGTTTGTGCTTGTTTCTATGTGCCACTGACTCCATTAGAAGTAGCTGTACTACTGCGCACATCACTGACCATGCACATCATGGGTGCAGTGGTTCTGTTCGGTGTCATAGTCTTTGCCTGCTTATGTGGGTTGCTTTACTGCTCCATCTCAGTTCATGCGTCATAAGTCTACACACCCTAGCACCGTCCGTGTCTTGCACCAGTGTAAATTCTTTGTCTCCTCTCTCTCTCTCTCTCTCTCTCTCTCTCTCTCTCTCTATATATATATATATATATATATATATATATATATATATATATATATATATATATATATATATATATACATACGTACGTATGTATGTATATGCATATGCATGTATATGTGTATACACACACATACACTGAAAAGCTTTATTTTATATATGCTACTATTTTTTTATGGCTTTCATGTGGGTTCTTCATGCATTGTTTGCATTTTGAATAAGCAACTGCCCTTATTAGGTGGGATATATACTATAGATTAGGATTATATAAACCTTTTTATAGCTTTTAGTCGTGTTATATTTTTTGTTATATACAATTCGATCAATTTCTCAATTTTGTGCATAAATATCTTTTATTTTTTATGATTGATGGGAGGTTGATCATGCCATGTTAGGTTGGTGCTTAGTTGGTATTTTGAATATCAGGTGTATATTCAATGGAAATGGCAAGCTGTTGGAGGATCTTGTTTTAGCTGCTGAAAAAGGAGTTTTTGTGAATGTGGACAGTGAGTTTGATTTGGAAAACATTGTGATTGCAGCAAGAGTTGTAGGAAAGAGAGTGCCTGTTCTACTCAGGATTAATCCAGATGTAGATCCACAGGTATGGTGGTTATGACATGATACCATTAGATGTTATGAAGTCATTTTCTTTGTAAAAAATTAATTATTTGATTGCGTTGGTCTGCATGTAAGTCTATGCTAGCATCATCCTATCAAATGCATTGGTTTGCTGATCTTTCTAAGCTTGCATGCATAATATCCACAAACACCTGTAAGCGCACATCGATCGAACCTTCTTTTATCTTCTCGTGATATTTGATTCTCTTTGACAAATTTATGTGCCATTTAAGGCTTGGAATGCCATGTATATGTTATACAACAACAACAACAACAAGCCATAATGTCCCAAATCATGTCAATCTTCTCGTGATATTTCCCTCCACTTTCTTTGACTGTGTTTTGCATCGCATTGGAGTTGGCTTCTTTACCTACACATTCAATCTCTGAGTTTTGCTCTAGATTTGCTAATGTTATACTGTGACTTACCATTTTAACATTGTGAAAGCAGGTCTTTACAATGTTGTTTGCTGCCATTCTTTCTATGATTTTGACCTAGAAAATGGCCCCATCTATGATAAGGAATATGATAAAAATTATCATGATGCTTTCACCAAGCATGCTACGAGTTATGTCCAAGATTATACTTATTATACTCCTAAAATTTATCTTTTCAGGAGAGAACCTTCATCTTATTATACTCTTTTCAGACATGAAGAACTCTCTCACTGTGTGTGTACGTATGTATGTGTGCATGTCCAGGATTTGCTCTTTTGTTAACCCGTGAGAACTAGATAATTGTGTGGGTTGTTCTATCATCCACTTTCTCTTGAAATTGTATTCTGGATCATACTTTTTGAATTCTTTTCTCCTTTTTAAGTCATTGACCATTCCTTAATTCTTATTCTCTTCAACTAGTCCATCTTCACACACTTACTCTTGAAATTGTATGTGGATCATACTTTTGAACTATTTTGTCCTTTTTAAGTCACTGACCTTTCCTTGATTCTTATTCTCTTCAACTTGTCCATCTTCACTATGCCTTCTTCTTTAGCATATGTCCATCCATACTTCTACACCTTTTCCTTTTGTTCTCATTGTTGATGTCTCCAGAATAAAATGACAAATGCTTATAAATAAGCCTTAGTGTTACTGTATGCTTGACCATGTAATATTTGCAGTACATTTAGTTCTTGTATATGTCTCATGCCACTCAGATGCAGTAATATACAGTTTCACTTACATTCTTTACTACTTCAGGTTCATTCACAAATATATTAGTTTCTTGATGATTTATTTTGTTTAGAATAAATGCATGGTTGAAAAACTAAGATATTGAACCAAATAGATTATAACTTATTGAATGAGTGAATCAAGTTATATTCTGGCACTTTTAAAGGCAAATGGAGTAGCACCTTGAGGTTTTTTTCTTGGATTGCATGTTTATCACTTTCCTTTATCTTATATATCATAATTATGGATGAGATTGTTCATTTCAACTTTGAAAAATCATTAGGTTGTATCGTTGCTGTTTCACTTGTATTACTGTGCAATAGTCTTGGATTACTTTGGTGCTCAAAGATCTTCTGTTTGCCATTTCCGTATAGGTGCATCCTTATGTTGCCACTGGAAATAAGACATCCAAATTTGGTATCCGAAATGAACAACTTCAGTGGTTTCTTGATGCTGTCAAGACACATTCAAGTGAAATCAATCTTGTAGGAGTCCATTGTCATCTCGGGTCGACTATCACAAAGGTAGTTATATGTTCTTTTCATTGAGCTTGTTATCATGCTTTTCTCATTATTAATGTATAGATGCAACATCAGGGACAGAGGATAAGCCCTGGGCTATGTATGGCATGGGAGCCTCCTAGAACAGCTTGCAATTTTTTTATATGCAACACTGATATGGTCGCTGCTTTGTAACTACTGATTGTTTAACTGTGAGAACTTCATGTACATATAGAGCTGGTGACAGTTATCAAAATGATAAACCTGGCATTACCTTTTTCATTCTGCATCAAGGAATCTTTCTTCTTGATTGAATAGGTTATGTTTTGATATTTAAGAAGAGCCTAGCACCGAGGTTTCAAATGCTAGTATCTGTACCTATGTTGGTGCTGCTTTTTAGCAAGGTTTTAGTTACCGGGCGGCATGTACAGTGCATACCGCCCGGTATTAAAATATAATATAATATTTTTACAATATAATATTAAAAATATTAAAATTTTAAAAAAGGAAAAAGGGGGCGACGTCGCCTCGATTATATTATATTAATATAATATAATATTAAAAATATTAAAATTTATAATATAATAGTCTCCGTCTCCCCTCGCGGGAGAAAAAGCGGCCGCGGGCGGCGATCGCGCCCAGGCGACCTGCGGGCGGGCGAGGTATTCTTTCTTCCCCTCTTTTTTTTTTTTTTTTTTTCTTTTCCTCTTCTTCTTCCCTTTTTCTTCCTCAATCGACCGCCGACGATCAATTTCTACTTCAATCGGCCGCCGACGATTGAAATCGACCGCCGACGGTCGAGTTTTGACGGAACCGCCCGGTAGCGGGCGGTCTACGTACCGGTAACCTGGCGGACCGGTATGTACCGCCCATACCGGGCGGTACAGGTCGAAATTGCAAACCTTGCTTTTTAGACTGTTGCTGAAATTTTAGATGTATTGTTTCAAAATATGAGGGCAGGTCTTTGTATAACGGTAAGGTTACTCCTTTGCAACCTGTAGCCTGTGTAATATTTCTGATTCATAGTCATGTAGTCTAAGGTTTTACCATTGTCTGTGATAGGTGGATATATTCAGAGATGCTGCAATTCTGATGGTAAATTTCATTGACCAAATCCGGGCACAAGGCTTCCAGTTGGAGTATTTGAATATTGGAGGTGGTCTAGGAATTGATTACCATCATACCGGTGCAGTTCTTCCAACACCGATGGATCTCATAAACACTGTAAGCTAAATACATATCTCTGTCAAAACATGTCCATTTTTCACCTGTTCCAGTTTAATATTTACTGTCAAACAAGTGAGTTTTGATTTGTATAGCTGGTATTTGTACATGTAATTTCCTTTTACCTTTTGACTTGATGTGAAGAGTGCTTATTCACAATAACGTGCCAAAATTTTCTTATGCGCCATCTGAGACCTCTCCTCCTTTGTTATAGTCCAGTTGTTACAATGTGTGGACCATGACTGCCTAGAGTTCTCTACTCGTTTTGTTTTTTGTACTAACTGTAGTTGTATATTGTAGGTGAGAGAATTGGTTCTTTCTCGAGATCTTACTCTCATCATTGAACCTGGGAGATCGCTTATTGCCAATACTTGCTGTTTTGTTAATAGGGTGACTGGTGTTAAAACTAATGGAACAAAAAATTTTATAGTGATTGACGGCAGCATGGCCGAGCTCATCCGGCCTAGTCTCTATGGAGCATATCAGGTAAATAATGCAAAAAGCCAATGTAAAGTTCTTTGTCAAATCATAATCAGTTTTCTAATTTACTCGATAGGCTATTCAGCATAGTTCTTCTATTGTTCTCTGTTTAGTCCAAAAATAAAAAATGGTATATTGCACTGAGAAAGCTTTCATTAAGTGTTTATTATTGCTTGCTATAGATTGGGTTGTGAACGAAAGCTTTCAAAATGCCTTTTCCTCTCCCATATATGTCATCCTTCATAGCTCTGTCATTTTTCAACCTCTTAATTCCTGATAAGCATGCACTTTTTCTAATCACTTATGTCTCTTTTCTTGGGAACATACTCATTGTTACACATAGGTGCACCTTTTTGGGAAGGTTTCCTGGAGCACTTTTTTGATGCCTTGTTCTAGAATAGTCTTATATTCTAGTATACTTTACTTTTTTTCTTAAATTCCATCCAAGCTTGCAGGTACACTTTTTCCCTTTATTGTCTATTTTTTATCTGATGCAAAAAAAAAAAAAAAAAAGACTTTTGATGTACAATTAAGACCATGATGAAATAACCTTGTATCACTGAAGCGATAAGCTTTTTATCACTTTTATAACTCACACCTGGACAATGAATAAATAGCAATTTGAGATGCAACACCCTCTTCTATTCCTGGTTCATAACTTGTATCCATGTTGTCATGTTTCAGCACATAGAACTGGTTTCTCCTCCTCTTGTGGACTCAAAGGTTTCGACCTACGATGTGGTGGGGCCTGTATGCGAATCTGCAGACTTTCTTGGGAAGGACAGAGAGCTTCCAACACCAGCGAAGGTCCGATTCTTTCTCGATTCTTTATTCTGCTAGTTTGTCCGTCTTTCACCAGCGTTATTGCTGAAACGGAATTCAATTCCCAGGGAGCTGGTTTAGTTGTCCATGACGCGGGTGCGTACTGCATGAGCATGGCCTCCACATATAACCTCAAAATGCGACCGCCAGAGTATTGGGTATGATTTGCTTAATATCTGCAATCTCATTTCTATAGCACTTCACTAGATATAAGCAGATGTGTGATTTGTCTGTCTCCTTATGGATCGAATCGATTGTTCTATAGGTGGACAGAGGTTCTCTAGTGAAAATTAGGCACGGGGAGACACTCGAAGATTTCGTGAAGTTGTTTGATGGGCTTTAATTAAGTCTTCAAACAAAGCTTTGCTTGCAAACGCACACTATTATCTTGCTTGCGTGCCACATTTTACTTCCACTTCAATGGAATTATATGTATCACGTCTAATTTTAATTTTTTGGATGCCCTCGACAGTGGCATCTGTTGCACCTCGCTCACTGATCCAAAGAAGAGATATGTTGTCGAGTGGCCAGATGTAGGTTGTATTTGCCTTCTTTTCCTTGGCAGTGTCATGATGTTATGTAGATGCTTGGTTTGGAATCATCAACTGATATGCATCTGATACTTGGGGGGAAACATTCTTTCTTCATCCGGAGAGCTTAGATCACTAATTGATGATGGCAAAGAAAAATATCCTTCAAATTTTTTTCTTTATGCCTTCATACATCAAGCCTCTTATTGTAGATTAAGTCAAATTGATCAACACCGTAGGCCTTGATCATCACATCGAGTGCTTCTCATACATAAAGCCTCTTGGTGTGGACCACGTTCGAATCGAGTCAGACTCATCAAGTGCTTCATACATCAAAGCATCTTAATGTGGATCAAGTAGTCGAATCAAGTCAAGACTGATCGACAACACCGTATGCTTGTATCGCATCAACTACTTCTTCCTACATCAAACCTCTTAAGTGGATCAAGTTCGAATCAATTCAGACCTGATGAGGGACACTGATATGCCATATATCACTGGCAATACACCATCTCTAGTTCTAGAGAAGACGGATCATGAATCCTCTTATTTTGGGGCAATGTTGTTTTCATGACTAGGTTTTCTTAAAGCTTCTTGTTTCTAGACTATAAATTAGAAAAAAAGAAAAAAAGAAAAATCATCAAGCATGCTTAGTTAGATTCTGTGATAAAATAAAATATTTCATAAGATATTTAGTCTCTAAACACTTATATGAGTAGACTACACAACATGTATTAGAGATGATGGGATCAAACAAAATAATGTTGGCCACGATAACAATAATTCAAGCAGATTTGCTTTAAATGTATAAATAAATATTAGAAATACGACATCGTACCCCATTAGGCAAGAACGCGTACCTTTGGGTTCAAACAAAGTGGCAGAACCAATGAAGAACATACAAGAGTCTTAAGAGGCGCTGCAAGTCATAAACCAAGTGTCTACCTGACACTACAGGAATACTAGATCATGGGCAAATCTGCACGAGGCATAGTGTCTTAGGATACATTATATATAAATTAACACAACATTTTGTGTTGTCAAGCAAGATTTGTTTTCTTGTTATAGTCTAATACTTCCCCGTTCCGGCATGTCTTACTGCCTCAAGCTCTCAATGATATAGGAAGCATAGAGATCCCTGTACGCATAATTTGAAGTAAGATAAAATGAGCCTGTGGGCATTAATGAATCCCGAACATAATAAATAGATGGAAGATTAAGTTCAGCAGCTTGAATGAGTGACCACAAGGGCATTATACTTACATCGAGTATTTAATTGCATTGATGGCATCTTCAGCTGGCAGGAAGTCATTTACTGCAACCTCCTTGTTTTCGTTCTTCTTGTCTATCGCGGAAGGAGTTAAGTATTAGCTTTGAGAACTCACTGATAAATACCATTTCTCATCCATGTTCTACAGTGTCACTGAATGGATCGGACGTAAGTTTTTGGAATAAACAATGCTAAATGAGAGGATACAGTCTTCAAAGAAGCGGCGGATTTCCGCAAGACGATGAGGTGGAAGATCATTGATGTCCTTGTAATGGCGAAACTCAGGGTCATCAGCACAAACGGCTATTATCTTGTCATCCTTCTCCCCCTGAGGAAATATCACGCACAGAAAAAAAATTAGAGATCGTTCTCTGACTGTGTCAATGCTGCATTTGTACTTCTTTTTTGCAATTATCTTCTCTTTGATTCATTTTATGAGGCATAATGCCCGTATTGGAAGTTGAAATTTTCCTAGGACTTTAATAAATTGGTATTGGTATTTTGCCAGCACAAATATGACCAGCAAAGAGGAGCAGAAAGACCATGTATGGATACCGAAAATTCCATCTCCATTTTACTACTCCATCTTATTCTTAATCATGCATGTAATCGAGACATGTACCCATGACTCAACAAACTGTCTATGAGAAAAACATAGACCCAATTGTAGAATCCAAGTAGTTAACGAGGAAGAAACTGATCTTACCTGATCAATCATTGGCATCAACCCAATAGCACGAGCACGCAGAAAACAACCAGGCACCACCGGCTCCTGTAAATAAATAGATATCATCAATAGCCTTAGGAGATCAAAATTGTAAAAGAGCTTCAAATTGTTATAAACAATATTTGGCATCCTAAATAGGACATACCTGCATCAGTATCAGTACATCTATGGGATCACCATCCTCACAGAGGGTTCGAGGGATGAAACCGTAGTTGTGTGGATAAACCACTGAAGAGTAGAGAACCCGATCAACCTGACAGATATCATTATAACTCAAAAATATGCCCTTATAAAATCGGTCCCCAATACTTCTTTAAATTCATAGCAATAGCATATATAACTAGTCATTCTCTTGAGATCATCCCATGCTATCTCAGCTACTCCTAATCTTTGGCATTATGCATGACTAGCATAAAAGCATCTGAGCACAATATCTTCTCAAATGAACTAGGGAATAAAACATTATAAGCAACTGCTTTGACATATAATTCTAATCTTGTAACAGAAGCCATGCTCCTTTTAGACCACTTTTAGACACTATGCCTTGGGTTTGGACTATAATCTTAAAGTTGAGACTACACTTCAAGTTTTTTTTCTGGGGTCACAAGTATTCGTGGACTCTTCACTATCATCCCCACTGGCTATGCTTCCTTATCAACTGTTATGCTTTCTGTTGCCGAGGTTCTATTTCCTGAAATAACATCATCCCTGTCTTTCTTTTTCTTTGGAGGCCATTCTTTAGTGTGAATAATGCACATCACTTGGCAATCACCCAATTACAACAACAACCACTTCAACTATTTGGGATTGGCTACATGTATCTTTTCACATGACATATGGTTATCTTTCTAATACTCTAGGTAGTTTGAGTAAATATCAAACAAGCTAAGCCAAAGGATGTCTTATAAAAGACTACAGGAAATACAAAGTGACTGCTAATAGAATTAAGGTCATATACTGGGAAATATAAGTCAGGAATAATTCATACCTTGATAAGCCCACTTGCCTTGTCTAGTTCATACTTGACCTTACTTCCTCTTGCAATTTCAACCACCTGGATCAATTAAAATATATAATAAATAATTATATAAGACAAAAGCCACAGAACAGTGTCGATATCACAAAAACAGTTTCAAGGCAGAAACAAGATGCCATTATCATGTGAAGCAAGATGATTGAAAATAACTGATATCCAAACCCATATGCAATCATCAGAACTAAAGATTGAACAATTATTGGGCTGCAACCAAGTTGACAAAGGGCACCAGCCACTTTGATGTTTCATCGAAACTATACAGATCATGACAATATATATGTAAATTAACACGACCATGAGTCTGTGATAGCATAAAGTTAACAACAGCACAGATATGCATATCTTGATTATTAAAATTGCTCATAACAATAGCAATAGACTACAAAAAAGTAGAAAGTATAAATCGGTAAGCTCAATTTGAGCATTTCTTTTAATGCTTCCCTGGATACCCAAGTCAGAAGAAAAGGTCTGAATTGGTAGTGGCATGTATGTTTCAAGTCAAACTAAACACTTCCCATGTTCTGGAGCTTCATAATGATATCTGATCATCCAACTCACTTAAAGAAGTATTATGAACTGCAAAATCAAGGTGTGAAACCTGCATTAAGCTACATATGGTAATTGACCCCTAGGAGAAATCAACATTTACATGATATCATGCGATAACAAAAGAAGAAAACGAAATCTGCCAATTGAATGCATCACCACGCCATCATTTGTTACATCTATACCAGAACTCTGGAGTTCCTTCTGAATCGAGATGGTTCAGAAATTCCTCTCCCTAACAATATGAAAAGAAATCCTAAAGCAAGATGGTCATGCAATTAGGCACCATTGACCTAGCCTATCCTCAGCATTTTTCAGACAGTATACAGAAAACTAACTGGAGCATAAAGAAAAACAAGCTATATGAAAAATCACATAAACATATGTCATACTAAAACTCAACAAAGCATTAATATACTACTAAACAGTTAAAAAGGAAAATAAACAAGTGTGATAAGCCTAATGAAGCCATACCACAGACATTAGCATAATACATGTATATCATTGGATTCACGGTTGTACTATTCTTCATTCCCTTATGTACTTACACAGTTAAAAACAGCAGGAGCTCCAGGACCTGCATGATTCAGTCAGATAAACCAGAGAAAATTTAATTAGAATGAACTGAAAAACCTAAAAAGCTTTAACTTCTACGAGAAAAATCAGAAATGCAAAACTAGATAAAAAATAATATACGTGAACATGGCTAAGTGCCAAGCCCATGATGTAAAGCCAAATCATGAATATTTTTGAAAGATAAGAAGTTAACAAGCGTAAGATGAAAATGTAAATAAAGAACATAACAAGTAGTAGTTCAGACCTATTTCTAAATCATGCCAAGGATGAGCAGCAACACACTTCCGCATCATTGAAGAAAGTATGCGCTCATTGAGGGCAATATGCTGGAAACTTGTGGTGCCTCTCCCATCAGCTTCTGCAGCCATGTCTGACATCACAGCTCAGAAACAAACAAAAAGTTGTTACTGAAAAATAAAAAAAAAATATTAAAATGCATATCTTCACAAGTAAAATTGGAGAATGAAATATTAAAAAAAGATCTATTTCCAAATAGAAAATACTATGGCTAGGAAGATTTGCTATACTCACAATCGGATGACTCAGATTTCAAAAGAAGAGTTGTTAATTTGAGAAAAGAAAAAGATTACCCACAAAGTGTTTCAAATAATATCAAGTGTTAAATGATTATTATCAGGGCTGACAATGAGAGAAAAGGAAAAGACAAAGTTGATTTAACTGCACAGACACTTTCACCAACATTAGTCACAAACAACAATCTGGCACTTTACTGACACTAGCGTTAATATGACATATAAAGGCATATTTGTCCTTTTCTGTGTCTTCAAATACTGCAATAAATGACAGAGAAAAAGGTAACTCTCATGTTTTTACTTGTAAATAGACACCAATAACATATCCAAAGTCAGCAACTACTACTGGGGTCTTTGCCAATCAAAAGATTTAGCATGCACTTTTGCTTCTTGCGTTCAGATCCATTAGTTTGAGATTGCATCAAAACGTCGGTTCAAATCTTCACCTCATCCCTTATCCATATTTTCTCCTTACTCTCTTTCCGATCTGAACTGTATGCTCTTCAAACTATGTATCCACAACAATTTCCTCTCAAAAAATTCTCTTAATCTTGCGATAATAGCATGTTCTCCCAGACGATCACCAAATCACGTCTTCCAAATATGCATGGCCGCGTAAAACACGCCGACATGCATTTACCATGGACAGTAATGTAAGCACACGGACGTAGATCATGCCAAAATAAGTACACAAGTCATAACATTAACTAAATCTCTCTATATATAGCGACAACAAGATGATTGCGAGATTATCCTCGGGCGGTACGACCAGGACAGGGCTTAGTTGCGCGAAGCAGAAATTTTAGGCAAGCACAACATCATGATCCGTACGGAAAGAACGCATTATAGAAGAGAGGACAACAGAACCATCAAGAAAACAAACACGAACTCTGGAGATGAAGCAAATATCAACGATCCAACGATCTACCAAGACTCGAACACCAGGCAGTAGGTTAGCACAAAATAAACGAAGAACGCATACGAGGAGCACCGACAAACCTCACCGGCTCACCCCATATTGAACATGGAGCGATCCCGAAGAAGAAGAGGGGTAGGGGAAGAGGAGGAGAACTCACCGAGGTGGAAGAGGAAGAGGAGAACGGCAGCGTCGGTTGAGAGACCGATGGAACTCCAAAGAAGCAGAGCAGTGGCAGTCGTAGTAGTAGGAAAGCAGCAGTAGATGCGTCGCCCAAATGGGTTTGGCGTGTTCGATAAGGAGGGATTGGGAAAGTTCGGTGGGGACTTGTTTGCTGCACTGGTCCGTCCGATCAGGGCCCGGAGAACCACGATGGCGACGCGTGTCCTGGAGACCGTGGCCAGAATCCCGCGGTACATGTTCCACGCAGGGGCACCTGCGTAGGCATCTTCATGTAAAGGGTATCTGGTAACCGTCCATCGCACGTTTCTTTTCAATTCCAACCGTCCGCTTATGCAGATCTGACCGAATCACGCGGACGGTTGAGATTGAAAGAGGAAATTGGATGGACGGATTTAATGGAATCAATCATTGGTAAGGTCACAAGCAAGTATCAAAATAAAAAAAAACACATTGTTTTGTTTCCACCAAAGCAAGCTAAATAAGAACCTTTGTACACAACATGAATGAACAAAAAGGAGGAAGTAGTATCAATGCCATGAAGTGAGAGATGCTGGAGTGGAACACTCACAGTGATCGATCATGGTCACATCACACTAATAAGCTGATCAAACATTCACATGAACAGACCTGCAAAAGACTGCCAGTAATAGACTGCTAAATAGTGGAAGAAAGCAGGGGTGGCTTATCAAAGCAGAATTATGTGTTAATGGGATTAAATGTGGCCAACTAAATCACAGCTTCATCAATCACTTGGCCCGAGTTGCAGATAAGTTGATGATGATGCTCAAGGGTGATCAATCATTCTGACGACGGAAATAATACAGTGGGCATGAAGCAAGTTTCACCTCCGGTGGTGGCTACCACGGTGGTCGTGCCTGTCTTGTGCTTTTTGTGAGGCCGAGTCTGGGATCCGACCGTATGAGCTTTTGTTACTCCAATGATCATGGCTCCATTGGTGGTCATTGGGGGACTGTGTAGCAGAAGGGTAGGGATATGGACTGCGAGGACTGTGAGCAGGGGAAGTTTCATAGTGCAAGGGGCTCCTCCACCCTCTATCAGATAGGGACCTTCCCAAGTCTGGGCTCCTTGGCATCGGATTGTGGTTGTAGGGGCTGTACCTTGGTGAGTAACCTGGATACGAGGAAGAGAACACATGCTCTATATCAGGTGCGGCATTGACTCGCAGGTCCGATGGCCACCTCTGTTCTTGGAAGTTCCATCCATGGTGGTCCGAGGAATGGTCCAACCTATGATGGACCCGGTTTCTGACTGGGTTGGAACCTGATCCAGTGGATGGAGAAGCCCAACGATGGTGATCAGCGTTTTCAAGTATAGGTGCATTTATCCCCGGGAACTTCACAGTCATCTTTCTCTGTGGTGGTTCAGGCTCACTCCTCTCTGGAAGTTCTCCATCCTCGTACTCTTCCTTTGTCTCTTCATTGGCATATATGGTGATTCCAGAAGGCTGGTCTTCATCATCAACATCTGCAAAAACATGAAAGCTCATATGAAGCTTGATCTAATAAAAGCTGTTGGGACATATAACAATATCTGAAAGATGAATGCCAAGCCATGGCACAAACAAGCTTCAGCTGAATGAGAATTTCCAAATTAATTCTATTTACTATGATTGAATGAAGTCATACAACTATATCTGGAATAACCGCTTATATTGTTTCTTCTGAAACTGAGTTGGTCATCTCATGAATCAAAAGAACGTGACAGCACCATCTGTTGTTAAGCTAAAGAATTCAAGGAAAAAGGAAAACAAGCTAGTCAATTTGTTCTTCTTACTTGATCCCTTCCGTCATCAGGATGAAATGAGTGTTCAAGTCATGAATCTCAAATTTTGGGCACAAGAATTCATACATGAAAGGCCATACTGTCTTGATCACTATAGTATATTCAACTGTAAAGTTGACCTAACAACTTGAAATTTCTCATATATACCTTAATCAAGCAAACAATTTCCAAAAATGACTTGTCATCAAATTTATCTATAACAAACCCAAAGCTATAACCAAGAAGAAAATTTCAACATCGATTTCTTGAATCATGACGGAACCTATTCAAAGCAGAATATAAATTTACATGCTGGATGAGAACTTTATAACAATACTCGATTGGTGCATTAATACTTGACAAGTTCAGCAGCAAAACAACTGAGTTCCACTGGCATGCATAACACATATTTAGAATTCCTAATCTTACCATTCTAAATACCTTTTCTTTTGTCAGTACTTTAGCTTGAAAAAAAAAAACAGACGGCCAAATTCCAGTCCATATCCAGGGCCCGCTTTGATTTTTCAAACTAAAGATGGTAATAAGGCCTGCACAGGATAAGTACTATAGCAAGTTTAAGTAAATATTTAGGTGACATGCAAGTAAATGGTTACCGATCATCGCATATCCTGTCCTTAGAGACTCAATGATAGATTCTGTTAAGCTATTCCTTCACATATTTATCTATTCCTTAATTCCTCCATTTCTCTTCTCATCTCCTTTTACCTTCCTCACCAGGTTAAATATGCCTGATTATTTTAATTAAAAAGGAAGGTGGCATGGCAAATCATTCCAGCTGTTGTCCTTTTCATTCTCTTTGCAGCTGTCCTATGATTAAAATAAGGGTTCATGCCTTCTCAGTTCACACATGTCCTTCACCAAATAAGTATCCTTCCTTCTGCTCTCACATGTACGGATACCCTTTCGATTTGTTCTTTTATAATTCCATCTTCTTCTTAACTTCTCTTTATTTTACTAATTTATCACTAAAACACAATTAAGTTCCTCTCTTTTAATTACCAAGTTCGTCTGACTAAAAAAGAGTGATCCTTACAAGCCTTAGTTAGCTTCATTTCCTTATTCTTGTTGGTTTATAGGAAAAAAGCATTACAATTTCAAGGTTGCTCATTACGAATCATAAGGACATCTACAAAAAGTTGTCAATCAAAAGCAGCTTGTCAAGTTGTCAATTTAGCATACACAGAAGTAAACTTCTTACCTAGATATCCAGGAGGGTATCCCATTTCACGCATCCTGTGAAACCAAGGCGGTGGATCATACTCCTGTTTAAAATCGACACATGTTGTGAGTCAAAATCACTAGCATGCAACTTTAAGAACGTTCCAAGATCCTTCAGTAATATAGGAAGAGCAAAACTTCAATATAGTTCCAGGATCTTAATCAAGTGTAAGTAATTGGAACATTGAAAATTATTCATCAATTCATTATAAAACAAAAAATATATTATTGAGCTCTTTTTATAAATATACAAAACTAGACATAAGTTTGATGCAGTAAAACAATCCTTAAAAATTTAAACATGTGCTGTACTTTAACTCACATTAATAAGAATCATCAAAGTTTAAACATATGCTTTACTTTTTCATTATAAAAAAATGAACTTTAAACATATGATGGCCTTATGACAAAGGACCCCTGATACTCCACATGAGCATTATGGGCATGCCCATCATTGCAGGCTAACAAGTAGCAATGCCTATAAATTGTCATTGAAGGAAAGAGATAACCATGTGTATTAGGTTTTTGTTGGACATATGTCATGTGACTCTGAAGGCTTGAAGCCATCAACTACTACCACGATTTGGGATACTATATCTGAATCCAAGGGATAAAATCCAATATTCTCATGCATAATTCCATAACTGATCACATTTAATTTCTACAAATAGATGCATACTTGAACACAATTTCACATCTTCATATTTGCTCAATCTTAAACATGAATTATCCATCAAGCGAAGAACATACTTTTAAATAGAAAAAGAATGTCAGATTTTAGAATAAACAAGAACAGTTATGGATATGTCATCATAAAATGGATATGTCAGGCAATCAGCATAAAATGGATATCTCAGATTTCAGAATAAATAAAAATGGGGGAACTGAAAATTTAAAATGAAATAAACCATCAATCACCACAGAATTCATCAATTAAGTTCACCTAGCAAAATAAGAAAAAATGAATATAGCTGATGTTCTGATAGTTTAAACTGAGAAAAGCAGTTATCTTTCTTTATTTAATAATCTCACAGAGTTCTACAAAATGCAAATCCCAGATAATGTTGTCAAAACAATTTACTTCCATTCAGACATATCCAAACATATTTTAGCCACTTAAAGTAATTATAATGATTTAATGCAGAAGACATCTGCTTGTATCTCTAAAGCACTTGCACTATATATTTCTAGTTTCTAATGTTATCACAAATACAAGACCAAAAGAGCAGACAATTGGAACGGCATATCACTTAAGAAGGTTAATATGCAATTCGTTTTCAAAGAAGTCTATCTAAGAAAAGTCACGTAGGAGAATGACCAACAGTAACTATTGAATAACTAATGGAAAGTATGGAATGCTTGCATAAGCAGCCAAATGTAACAACAGCATTCCTATATAATAGAAGTTACATGATATAACCAAGAGATTTATCAGAATTAAACATTGTTATTGTCATGGTCTGACAAACTTATTGTAAGATCTAGAAAACTCAGAAAGGAAACAACTATTGCTCAAGTACAGCTGATTACCCCAATACCCAAGCAGTCTCTTGTTTCAGCCCCAAGAACTCCCGCCTGCAAATCGTCAAATTTGCTTGGAGCTTTCTGATAATACCGAACTTGTGCATGGTTACCGGCAGTCAGATTTCGTTTTGAAGTGTGCATCTTGCGCGCATTGCTGATTGCAATATTATCACGGGGCTTCGGGCAATCCCTCAACGAGTGGCTATATGAGCTACAATTGAAACACCGAGAAGCTCCAAGAGCTTCTATGCTATGAATAAGCAGATTGAGAAGTTTATCAGTTCCTCATTATGTCATGGCAAAAAAATCCAAGAAGGAAGAAATTAACATTATGGAAGAACAGTTAATGTCATGCCGTAGAAAGAAGACTACTTCACAAATATGGAAAAAGAGGTACAACTGTCGATGAACAAAATATTTGGCAGGACACTGAAAAATATATTTATCAACAATGAGTATATAAAAAATCAGCAATGACATGTTATATTTATATTGTAGCATACAAATGCTGACTCAAAGAAATGACTCGGCTGGAGACACATAAACAACAAAATCAGCTACATCAGTTAAAAATGTCAATGACACCAACCCCAATAACATTTGTGTCATGAAGGTACACAAAGACATTAATGACATCAGTGGGCTTTAAATATTACCTAAGCCAAAATGAACAACACATTTACATTTATCCTGCTCTAGAATCTGAATATGCAAGAAGTATTTTGTACATTTCTTGCAATGTCATAAGAAAACTGAGCATCAAGATTTGACTTGAATCAAAAGGAGACACCCGATATCAATTAAAAGTGAATTGATTTTTCCATATCCATAAACAAAGAAGAACAAACTACAGGAGTTTTATAGTGCAATTACATAAAAAAAATGGAAAAAAAATTTACCCTTCTGGGCCACTTGAACCATCAACTGAAGTTGATCCTAGAGAATACTCCCGGTCATAAAGAGGAACATCAGCCTCAAACTTGACTTTGTCCTTATCAACATCTTGTCTTGCCTGCTTGTCGACCCAGAATGTCTTACATGCAGAGGAAAGAAAAGATTCAACTTAATCCAACAAATAGTTGGTAATTCACATTGCAGATAAAAAAGGAAGCCTAATATGATCAGTGACTGTTAACCAAGGTTTGACTTACTGGTCCGTACCGGTGTACCGAGTTCATCTCGGTACCGGTATGGTACTGGCATACCGCCCGGTATATTAAAATATAATATATTTTTTATAATATAATATTGTATAATATAATATTGTATAATATAATATTAATATTAAAATATAAAAAAATAAAAAGGGGCGACGTTGCCTCAATCTTTCTCCCCACGTGGGAGAAAAAGCGCCCGCGACCCGACGTGGGAGAAAAAGCGCCCGTGACCCGTGGGCGGCGACGGAGCACGGGCGAGAACCGTGCGCGGGCGATATGTATTCTTTTTCTCCTCTTTTTTTTTTTTCTTCTTTTTCCTCTTCTTCTTCTTCTTCTTCTTCCCTTTTTCTCGCTCAATCGACCGCCGACGGTCAATTTCTCCCTCAATCGACCGCCGACGGCCGATTTTTGGCGGAACCGCCCGGTAGCGAGCGGTCCGCATACCGGCAACCTGGCTGACCGGTACCGCCCGGTACTCGAAATTGCACTGTTAACATATATACACCTAGCAATTTTGAGGATGAACCAAGATCATACCGACATGAATGAGGGAACAAGAATAAACAAGGTATACAATCTATATCTGAACAACTCTAATAATCACAAAGTTATATTCTCTTCCTTTTTATTTATACATTGACTGATCTGGCCTTTTCAGTTCATGCCATTTTTCAAGTTCCTTATGTAAATCAGCCCTTCGTACCTCTGGGAAACTATGGGGTATATTTCCCTCATATAGGAATTTGCTTTATTTTCTCATTAACAAAACAAAAAAACTGCACAGACAGAGATGAAAAATTGGAACAAAAACTATCAAATATAAAAGTCCCACGGACATCTAATATAAAAGTTCCAAAGAAAATTAGATATATGTGATAAACACGCATCTAAAATACATGCGAAGTCCCAAGTTAAAATCCTCACTCTGCAACTATCAAAAATTACTATGCTAGACCAAAATAATAATCAGATAGATTTAATTACTTCTTAGTCCACATACATACCACAACACTGGACTTCTTAGAACCAACATGTAGAGCTGGAAAATATGTTTCTTCACCATCCTCTAAGGGCACATCTTCAGATTCCTGTTAGATATCAATAAAAAACCCATTAAACTAGATCAGGAAAGAGCAGTTGGATGCTTAGTCTAAGCTACTTCCCACTCAGGAGCAAATTTGTATCTGAGAAACTTGGGTTTTTTCAAGTATAAACTTAAGTGCATTCAGCTTCTGTTTTAAAAAAATAACAAATTTAACATTATTGGTAACCAAACACTATCAAATGTTAAAGTAAACAGCAGGTATTCTTTTTAGCTGATAGTTTGGTGCTCACGAATTCTGAACCTATTGAATAGTCTTATATCCTTGAAAAAGCACTATCTTCCACATAAGACAACTTAGATATTAACAGAAATAGTGTTGTTTGTAAGGATTGTGTTCCAAGAACCAAAGTGACATTCTATCAACTTTTTGAGAGAAATTTGTTCATCAAATAAACACTAAGATGTACATATCTCATCATACAATCAGAAGAAACCAGAAGGCGTATTACACTTGAAAGCTGGTGCTTTGCCTGCCACTGAGACCACTGCTGCATAAGCTCCATAAGCTTCCGTTTGCTTTCTCTATAGGGCAACAGAAAAGAAGATGCAAGATAAGCTCTCAAAATGTATGCTCCCAGCAAACTCAAGAAAAATGCACAACTTGCAGGCCACCAATAAAAATAACCAAATACATGAAACTGCTTCTTAAGCATGCTTCAAAGAGATGGGCATATATTGCATAAGAGCAGTTACTTTCTATGCCAACCTTGTCAATGAATTGAAGATAACACGCACAGATGGTTGCTTCTCGACATAGGTCATACGAGCTCTTTTTACTCCTGCTATAGCTACCATTCCATATTAAGGAAGAACAGTAAAATACTCATTTAGTCAGAACTAAGAAAGAGAACTTAGATACAGAACATTTTTTTCTACCAAAGCTACAATTCAACCTGTTTCAAAAGAAAGCTAAATGCACCTTATTCCTTATAATGATGTCAATCCAGCCTGTTAACTCGTAATAAATGCTCGATTAAAGGGGAAGCAACATAACCATGGACAGGATACGGCTTTCATCAAGCACATTATTGTTGGAAGTGCTATTATTTAGTGTAGCAGCTCTGACTGTATCCTTATTCTGTTCCCCCTCTCCTTTCAACTGTTCCACTATTGGGGATCCAACAATCTCGACTCTCTCATACAGAATGGTTTGTTGTTGGACCAGGTCATCTTCAAGGTCCATATCCAGCACATTAGGGTCATCTCCCCCTTCACCATTCCCTGTGAAAACCTCAACATTCTCTGTTCCAAGAGGATCTTCCTTCATGGAAAATAATCTGGAAGGAGAATCAGTTTTGGCATCCCTGGATTCTAATCCTTCGTGGTCATCATCATAATCACCGTTATTGTCACTAGGACAAGATGATTCAAGGTCAATGAAATCATCAGAACCCATCTGCCAGCTTCAAGTTGATTCCCAAATAAATGATCCTGTATATGACTGCATAAATAAGATGGAGTAATGCTAAGCTCTTTTAATATGCAGAACGACTAAGCATGACTAGAAAATGAACTAATGACTACCAACTTCGACTGCCTCGTATGAAATATGCATGCATTGCTCTATAGAAAACAAGCAACAAGAACGAATTCATAGAAGATATATAAGCTTTTATCAACACCACGTGATAAGGCAAGAACATAAGAATCTACAAGGATCATCAGAACATATATATATATCAAGAAACTGGTGCACTATAAATTCTTCCAAAAGTGACTAAATTCTTGATTACTCATAAGAATTTTCTTCTTTTTTTTTTTTACTTAAATTCGATTGAACATTCATTAACTTTTTTTTTCTCACAATATACAGTGAAGTCAACAACAAAGCACTGAGAGCGTAAACCAATTTCCAACTGCTCTAGAGCTTGTGCATCAATAGAAAATATTCCCTATCAACAGAAGTCCACAAAATGAACAAACACGGCAAATGGAAATGTAAGTTGAAAAATTAGGGTTTGGTACCAAGGCCAGAGATGGGGATGAGGCGAAAGTTCCAAGCATACATGCCAAGAGGAGGATTTGCTGGAAACAGGCAACACTCAGGAAGGTGGGGCGAGGGTGGAATCCGTCGCTTCTCCAGGCAGAAGCAAAGCCCTCCGGATCGCCTCGTGTGCGGAGGACAGTGTGAGGGGAAGGGCACGGAGAGGAGGGTCGCTTGACGCAGCGAAGGCGAAGAGGTGATGAGGTACCGACCCCGACGGAAGGAAGCAGAAATTGCCGTGTGAAAGCGGTGGCCGTCCGGGCTAACGACGAGGGATTCAACGCGAAAGAAAAACATACCCCGAAGGTTTCTGAGAGAACAAAATGGAGGAGAGAGAGAATCGAACCGGGAGTCCGCAGAGGTGGACGATGACGGACTTCCCCTTCGCCGGTGGATCGTCCGAGGAAGCTGCCGTCGGAATACGAAGGGGCGCGATTCGGACACAGGAGACGATATTTATGTCAGCTAATGTATTCCGGTAATATTTTGGAGTCAATTATCACACACGCACACCATTAAGGGTACAATGGTAAATACATTCGCCAATCCCTAACCTTTCTAACGCAGTCCGTTCCCACGATTCCAATTGCGGCGGCTCCCTTCCCCTCCCCTCCCCTCCCCTCGCCGACGCTTCGCCTTCGTGTGTCGACGGAGAAGTCAGTACAATCTCCTTCGCATCATCTTTCTCTTCCAAAGTCTGTATCTTAGTCATGGTTCGATTTGATGTTGCCTCCCTATTTATTCCTTGCTTCGCTTTCATAGTATGCTTCATTTGTGGTTTTACTTGCATGCGGATGTTTGGGATGGGACATTGAGGGAATAAATTGTGGATTTTTCTGTCTTTTTTTATTTATTTTAGGTATTGTTATTTGTTGTCTTTTGAGATTGAAATTGGTATAGTGCTTGATCCGTTTTCGTTCTTTATCGAACATGGAATTGCATATGACATAGTGATCTTGTCTGCCCTTTAATTTGGGATCTTTCTTCTGATAGTTTCTTAATTTTGTTCTTGATTTGTGCTTGCTTACATTTTTCTTGATCAATTGTCTGCTTGCTAGATTGAGTATTAAGGCTTTCTAAAAGTTCTGTTAGAATCAATCGCACAGTTGGGTATGCCTTTGACCTTACAGTTCATTAGGTAAATAACCTTCAGATATCTTTCACATATAACGATGAAAATATCAAGTCTAATTTATTGGTTTTTTGTGTTACGCTTGCACCGATGAAAATTAAAATTTCTCTACTAGCTGATTGACAACTTTTTTTAGTTTGTTATTATTTGCATTGTCCACTAACTGATTGATCTAGAATGCTTAATAAATAGTGGTGATCTTCTATTCTTTTATATGCTTAAATTTTATTTTGATATTGACATATTTTCCAAGCATAACACATTATTTAGAAGTAATACGATTAAATTTATGGTCTAACCGTTTGACTCGCTAGTGCCACTACTAAACATGTGACCGATCGTCTGGCAATGAAGTTTGTCAATTTGGTGTTTGTAATCTTGTTCTATGATACCCGAACAATTATACACCTATGCAAATAGACTAGCAGGGTTCAGCAATTACATTTAGGTCAAATGCATAAATATGTGGATTGCCATATAGAAAGGAAGAAGATAACACTATGGAAATTCTTAAAGTAGAGGTACTAGACAAGAATTACAAGACACTAGGTCACATTATTTTGGTATCCAAATGTTAAGAGTTCTTTCAATATGATATCATGATTGTTTGGGTTTTGGAACTAATGTTACATAAAAATGAAGACTGGAACAAAAGGTTCATTTGAGGTACTTTTGTCTCGATCTAAGCATATAATTTCACGATTATACAATTGTAGTTAACTTGATGATAGCAAGGTTATTTTTAAACAGGCCAAAGAAAAGTTAAGTTTGAATTATTTCTTTTTACATTCTTTTCCATATACATGCATAATAGTTATAACCTAAATGGATATTCATATTAAGCTGAGCAAACCCAATTCCCCTACTATCCGATGTCCAAGGGTTTTGCTTCATGTTTTTTTAGTATTGTGTTTGTATATTGCTTTTGTTTTGTTGTACATGTGTGTAGTGTTCATTGTCATATGTAGAATTCCTTTTCTCTGCAGTTAGCAGCTTGTGATCTATCTTTAAGAATATGGCATTGCGAGGAGTTTGGCAGCTACAGAAGCTAATAGTGAGCTATTGTGATTGGGGAGGAAGTAGCAGGGGGATCAGGTAGTCTTCTCGATAGAATATCCATCCGATAAGTACCTATTGGACTGTTTTTAAACCTTTGGAAGCTGATATAAAGCTGGAGGTAATAAGCCTGCATCATTATATAGCACTAAATGAATCTTGAGCTGTGTAATCAATTAGTATTGGTATTTTCAGTTGTCCTGCCAGCATTTGTTCAGCTTTGACATAGCAGTCTTAGGTGAACTAGGCTGTCTCACATGATTGATTCTTGTTTATATTAAGTCATGCTGATGTGCATCATACACATTTACCAATGGATTTTTTTTTTCATGTATGATTTTGTATGTTCTCGTTTGTGTATGTTTTCCCTTTTATCAATGATAGACGTACACATTTATATTTAGCATGCATAGCTATGTGATGTGGCATGCGTGGTCTGTGAACTACATTTATTTTATATTTCAAAGTAGAGGTGTGTATAAATTCCATTTCCATCTCCAATGCTTACACTAAGTTGTTATTTGAAGTTATGAATAACAAAAGGAGAGTTGATGGTTAATTCAATATGCTTTGCTTCCAAATGGAAGACATGTTTCTTTTAAAGATGTGTTTTCTTGACACATTTAGATGGTGAAGTAGTCATTTAAATTCCTTACTATCTAACTAAATCTGTTACAGATTGGTAACTTCTTTCTCTGGATCTTTATACTAATGATCAAGATTAATTGTAATGTATGGCCACAGTGGAATTTGGATATGGCAATGCGTCGGAACAGGACTACAGTCATCCTGTCCCACTTCAAAGGCTGGTGACCCCCATAATATTTCAAGTAGGGGTTACACAAACAAGGAAAGAGTTGGACCAATATCCCCTAGTTATTACTGGTTATCCGTATTAGCATTTATTTTGTATTTATGTAATATTCAAGACAGCGATTGCAAAAGGCGCTCGGGCGCTCGCCTAAGCGCTCGGGCGCCTCTTTGAAGTGCACCGCCTGGGCGCTCGCCCGAGCCCAGGCACTGGGCGCTTCGGGCGAGCGCCCGAGTTAAACCAGGCGAGGCGAACCAGCCTTTTAGCCTGGTTCGGTCGAATTCGCGTTAGTTGGTTCAATTGAACCAATTAATGCATCGATAATTGCTTCCTCAACCCTAATCTCACTCGCGAATCGCGATTATGCCGTCGACTCTGTTGCCGTCGCTCGCCGCTATTGCTGCCAGCCGCTCTCCGCTGCCGCTGCTCTCTGCCATTGTCGCTGCTCTTCGTCGTCGTCGCTGCTGCTGCTGCTGTCGCTGCTCACCGCTACTATTGCCGCTGTCGCTTTTGCTGCTCGCCGCTGTCACTTTCGTTGCTCTTAGTAAGCAGCTTTCTCGAAGTCAGCCACCTCGCCTATTTACTATTAACAGTATACTGTATATTAACAATATATTGTTAATATACTATTAACATTATATTGTTAATAGTATATTGATAATAATATTTTTATTTATTAGATTAATATTATTATTTTGATTTAAATTTTAATAATACTAATATTTATTTCTTTAATATCATGTTTCTAGATTTTCTTAATTTAATATTATATTTCTATTTAAATAATTATATTTACTAATTGTATTATATATTTTTTATATTTTAGCGCCTCGCTTCGCTCGGGCAAGCGCCTGGGCGAGCGCTTAGCGCCTCGGGCATTTTGGGACCTTGGCGTCTTTTAGCGCTTAGCGCTTTTTAAATCATTGATTCAAGATTAGTTTTTGAATCAATGTTAGATTGGGATATTCATGCAGTTTAGCCATAAAAAATGAAGGTGATTGTAAGTGATTACGGAATGTTAGATACTCTTTAGCTCTTAAGCTTGGAGGCTGTTTCATCACTTTATATTGAACTTCTTGTTGGAGAGAACAATTCTAACAAAAAAACCATTTGAGAAGATATGCTATTATAATACATGGTCGTTCATGCACATTTTGAAAGTGAGATGACTGTGAATTTTATACAGTGTAGTGATGTTTCAGTGAACCATTGGTTACTGTAAAAGATATCAAAATTCCATTCTGCCATTTTTACTTTTGTCCTTGGCTATTTGGACATGCATTTCAAGAAACGGCTTGGATATGTGTTGAAGGTACTGGGATTATTTCATCATCTTCTTGGACATTGTATGGTTGACCTTGGACTCACTTGTTAGTGGTTGTGGCCTAGTTCTTTCATTTCGAAATTGGTTAAGAAGGTCTATGTTTCATGGTTGTCTTCTTTATTAATCAGATGCTTGAATGGCAGGGCCTTTATGGAAACTCATTTGCCAGCCTTCAAGGAAAAGAACCCTCAGTTAGATGTAGTAATGGAGCTTGTTCGTGGTCAGCATCCTCATCTGAAGGGCTTTTACAGTAAGATTTTTTCTCCTTTTTTAGGATAATCTACGTCCTCATTGAGCATGAGCTTAAAGTCATATTATCTACTTGAGCTGAATCTCAAGTTAGTTTAGTGATAGTTTGTGTTTTACAGATTGGTTGATAATTACTCTATGGCTAAAGAAGAATGTAAACTACTATGATGTCTTGATAATTATGTGATGTAATACTAGTGATCAAATGAGGGGGTCTTGTTGCAATGGTAAGGTTGCTCCTCTTCGGCCTGTATGACCATTGTTGGTTGCAGCAGTAAGACCGAGTAGTATTGATGGGAGCCTTGTCCACTAAGATCGCCCCTGTTGTTAATATGTCTCCTCGTTCTATGGAGAATTAGAGAATGGGCTTCTACCAAAAATCAAAGCACTTTTTATTTGGGTTAAGTGCATTAGAGCATTGTTCTTCTGGGGTGTAATAATATTCCATTTACATGCAGAGAATCATAACCAGCGGGTGGTTTGTGTTAAAAATTTAATGCCAGAGGAGATACTACTGCATGCTACCAGACTAAGGAATGCGTTAGGAAGGAAGGTTGTGAAACTGAGAACAAGGCATGTCACGAAGCATCCCAGTGTTCAGGGCACATGGACAACTGCACTCAAATTTTGAAAGGAACCGCTTGGGTATCACTTATTTCATGCATTCTTTGTTATGTGTAAACTGTGTTAATTTAATTATGTTGAGTACTGATTTGATGTAGGTTTATTGGGTTTCATTGCGATATGGGATGTCATATGAATGTTGAACTTGTTTAGCTTAGTTGGAAGAAGAGATAGGGTTCACAGATTATATAATACCTGTGTACCTGTCTGTATATATGGGAGGGATTTTATCATTGTGCAATAACGTCGGGTGCATAACATCTTCCTATGGTTTCCCATCACCTTATCTCTCTCTCTCTCTCTCTATCTATCTCTCTATCTATCTATTTTCTTGTTCTCTTCCATTCTCTACTCTACATATTGCCAACATTGTCAATGTAGGATGACCCTGGTGGACAGCCAAAGGTAATGAGTGTGATGCTGATGAGGGAAGCAGTGTAAGGTAGTGTCGCTGATAATATTTGTGGTGTTTCATTGTCTTGTGATCTTGCTAGAATGGTAATCAGTCAATGTAGGGGCCGTTTGGTCCGTGAAAATATTTTTAACTTGTTGAACATGATGATGATGTCTTTCTTCTTGATCATGGCACCAGTTTTTGTAAATCATAATGTTATTTTGTGGAAGTAGTGTCCAATTTTGTTTCTTTAAATGATCAATATCTTTGTTGAAAAGTTAAAAAAATGAATTTGATGAATGGCCAGAGTCAACCACTTTAGGCCATGTGGATTTTAGCATTTACTGATCTATTTTGGCTTCTGGAATTGAGGGCAAGTTTGACACAGGAGTCACAACGGCCATTTATCATGTGTAAACTGATCATATCTTTCTCTGACAATCTCTTATAAGTAAAACAAGTCATTGGAGCATAGCATTTATTTTTAATCTATTTTTCTTTCAGAATTGTTAGTTTGTTTGATTTGTAATAATTTTTACTTGTCATCTTGCTGGAAATTCAGCATACTATAACTTCTATTTGATGTGCCATAGAATTTTCTGATGGTTACTAGTGAGCATATTAATCAATTGAAGTCATGTATGATGATGAATGCTTGAGATGTTAGTTATCCTTTGAATGGTACTACTTCTATACGCAAGGATCATTTTCCCTTGTTTCGAGAGAGATGTATGTCAGGATTAATGGGTCATCAGCTAGTTAGTAGTCTTCTGGTGCAGTTGGATGAGATGTGTCCCCAGCTTTGTGGTGAGCGGCACATTAGCGGTTGGAGTGCTATATTTTATGTCTTTCAAGGGATTTTAGCTAAGATGATCCATTTCAAGTCATCTGTCATCCTAATTATGTAGCCACTTTGAGATGATTGATGTTATCTGCTATCTGTTGTTTCATGTGATGCATTGGATGTAACAGTAGTGTCTTGTCAAGGATGACTTCATGCTGAATGATTATTATTCCTGTTACCTGCTTAACAATTATCACAGTTCATCTTATTCGTTCTGTGGCTAAAATCTATTTATTATATCTCAGGGTGATTGAGCTATATGGGATAGTTTGTGGTGCTGTTGCTGACTGGGAGAGTTATCGCTCACTCTTGGGTCCTAATATGCTCAGCTGAAGTAATCTTCATTTCTAGATAAATACTTGTTTCAGCTCAAGAAACATTTGATATCTGTACTCAAAAACTTTCCAAGTTCTTTTATGGATGTAGTTTAACTTATCTAAATGTTTGATTGGATCCATCCCTCTTAATTCCCCAATGTGAGTGTCCGCAAACAAGCATCCACCAACGAAGCCAAGAGTACTTACTGCACAGAGTCTCAAGGAAGTAAACTCATCACTCCAGCATTGAAGTTTGGTGTTCTGCTGATATGCTTGCAATTGCAATCTGCTTTGCTTTGGGTATATGGAATTCCTGGCATGGAAGAGACTGAACTGGTGTTTCAGATCCAACGACTTCCGATACAATCTCGAGCATCACCAGCTAAAAGCAGAGAGATAAAAGAGAGTGCATGAGATGCCATCCTAATTCAAACAGTTGTCATTTGTTAGATTGTTGTTCTGAATAGAAGTTATTGGTAAATCACCCATGTTTGGTTGCTGGGATATTTGATGGTTTATGTTAATTTGAAGTTATTGTCTTATTTTGGTAGCTTTGCGGCATAATTTATTGTTCTTTCCAGACATTATGGCTGTTGAATTTGATGTGCTGCTCAATTTCATATTTCATTCATCATTCTCTGGTTATCATCAGATTGTGCTATCAACCTACTGAACCTTTTCAGGATTCTGTTCACTATTGATATCACATTCTAATGAATCCTCTCACCTTGTGATGGATTAACTTAGTGAACACAATTAAACCTCTGCAAGTGGATGTGTTCTTCATTTATGCTACCAAAATTGCTACAGTGCATGCATGAACACTAAACACACAAAACAAACAAAAGAATCCCTTGCAAATTAAGAGAACATAAATCCAAAACTCTAATCAAAATGGTTCATGCACTAAATGCCAAGAAGTGGCCATCTTCCATGCTTCCTACCATATTGATTCACACATGCATACACTTTGTCCTCCTTAAGGTGTGAGACTAGAGAGAGTGCCTCCACATTATGGTGCCTCTTAACCTGCTCACACACCATCTTCTCCGGTCAAAGATGGCAACCTAACTCCATCCCCTGTGTTCATTCATGCACCTCACCTTCGGTGCTTGTCCTCTTTCAAGGAGGAGACACTGCATTATTGCATCTGCTTCATCACCATGGCCTCTCTTCCCCTCCCCTCCCCTCCCCACTACTCACAGGAACAATGGGAAGGTGGGACCAGAACCAACCGAGAGAGACAAAACTTTTGGATCTGCAATCATTCATCACCTCAAGTGGCCATCTCATGCAACCTGTGATGATTCACTGTCACCAACAGCTCCTTTGTTTCATGTCCATCTCATGGTCGTTTGCGAGTCTTAATGCCAAAGATCTCCCGAGCAAGAAGAAATCCAGATTGGTTTGGACATTTCAGCAAAGGAGAGCTGCTGCTCCTAATCTTCAATAGAGAGAGGAACAAAAGTTATGAGTATTTGAGCTTTTTAACAACAGAACTAATTATATATTATCTTTTGTAATTAATTTTTTTTAATATTTCGAAATTATATTTTGGTTACTATACTTACGAGAGTGAAATATTTAATCTTATTGTTTCAACAAAACCTATCTATTTTAACTCTACTTTTAACCCTGTTTAAGGATCCGCGATATTTTAATTTTATAAGTATAAAAAATCTGAATATAACTTTTGAAAATATAAGAATCAGGATATTAAAAATAACTAATTATCCTCTCCAACTTTGTCGATCAATATATTAATTAGGCTACTGACCTATAAGTTTAACTAGACTTCACATGTGAATCGGAAGAAATAATATTACACAAATATAATAAATTTATATGATTCAAACTCTTGATCTTATTTATATTAATAACCATAAAAAATTAAGCTATCAGGAAAGAACTCAATTTATATTAAACTCTAATGCTTATAGCTTAGCTCAACTCCCTATAGTGGTATCTTACCACACAAAACAATCTTCTAGCAAATGAGAAGACTTGTGTATTTATTTGTTGTGTGAAAAAAATAGTACAAATATAATTCCTGAAGGAAATGAAAAATATTTTGTCGAGAAAATAAAGCAGCATTGTTATTTCTAAGTTGAATCTGAGGTGGAGATTTCAGCAGTTCACATCTTATTTTGCAATTAACCTGTCTCCATACCCATATCTTTGGATGATTAATACAGAAAAAGTACATATCTTTTTAATTAGATCATATCTGATGCATTCAAATAATTAAATCGCATCTTGTGATTGGATCATAAATGTTTGTGAAAAGTTAAGTAGAGGATAAATTATGTTAGGAGATGAAATAAAATGTAGGGAACAAAACATTATTCTCATAAGAATTTGGGTGGCTCCAATCATTAGTGGTGAATGATATTTTGCTTAGATTTGATTGATCAATCACATCAGTTGTACCAACAAAGAGGACGCTGGCGATGTAGAATCCAATTATTTGATTCATATTGCCATATTCTGAAACATATTATATCCACAAATTATCATCATACATCCAAGAAATTATTGAGGGTATATTTCAAATGAGTAAAATATCCATATATTTTTGTTCTGTGAATATAATCGGATTAAATAACAGCTATGAATTGCATCCATCCCAAACGCGAATAATAAATATTATGATTTGATTTAAGAATATGATATTATTATGGGTATTTTATAGAAAAAAATCTTCAATAATGGGTTTTTATCGAATGGTGCATAATATTTGAGGTGCCTTTTTTCTCTTTGGAGAAAAATATCCTCGTATATGTTGTTCAAAAAATCTCTAGTTTTGATAATTATTTATCATAAATTTTTTAAAAAATAAAAATACTAATCATTTTAGAATTATGTTCTAATGAGATTTATATCAATTTTCTATTTTTTGAAAATTTTAGGATAATGAATCATTGATATTAAGTCATTTTAGTAAAGAAAAATAAAGGCATTTTAGTTCAAAATAGAAAAAAAAAACCCTCGGGTAAAAACAAATATGGGAGGCACCATCTGGTAAAAAAAAAACAAATTAATAGTCGAGACTTATTTCGATAAAATACCCTATCATTATATCTAATAAATTATTCATCACTTTTTTCTCTCTTTGAACAGATTTCCCTCTAGGCAAATATATATATATATATATATACTCCCATGCAAAAAAAAAAAAAAATATTTCCATGCTTCTTTATTTTTCCTTGGGATCAAGTTATTTATTTGTTTATTTTTTTTGGAAATACAAGTAGTTGTTGTGTCATTTTAAGGGGAATAGAAAGATGTTTAATTGTTCTTCAAATATGGTGCAGAGTAGGTGGACACAAAATGTGCCTATTAATTGCCAATTGGAAGCATTCATTCATCAACATTTTTTTCATTCTTTTCCTTTTGAGAAGAGTGTTGAGAATTAAATTAAATTTTATGTTCAATTGAAAAGTTAGTTTAATAGTTCCACTTAAGCTAGAGGATCAATCTAATTAAAGTCAAACTCTTGAATTGGTCTTCAAATAAATACAGAGAAATCTATGCTCCAAGAAATTGTTAGTAATTATGATTGACAATTTTTTTTATTTTTATCAAAGTCTCTTTTTTTTGTTGTTATTGTTGTTCTATCATCATTTTTATAAGCATTGTTACATTCCATGAAAAATTTACAAACAAATAGACAGTAGTTGTAATCTAACTGTGAGGGATTATGATGAATACAAGTTTTTAATCATCATTCATTATCTCTTTTTTTCTTTATTATCTCTCGGAACATTGTAGAAGCTTTGCACTCTTTAAAAATAAATAAAATTCAACAAATAGATATTATTATTTATATATTTATTTTTATAAGTGACGAAGACGAGATATGAGCCACCCAAGAATTTACGATGAGTTATCGTAGTTTTTATATGAGTGAGTTTTCGAACCCTCGACCCTTGACATGAGAGTTTGATACGCGATCATCGATTAACCCGTAATCTAAGTCATAGAGTACACTCATTTCATAAGATTTAAGGCACAATTTTTAGAATAGCAATCAAGATAGTGAAGCCGGATACAAGGTGATGATGATGCATGCATACATGAGAAACTATATATATATATACACTTATGTATGTGTATATAATGTTATAACATATGCTTGGGAGGAGCACAAGCGTGCATGCACGTACATGCGCCATGCAACGTACGTACGTATGTGGAGGCACGGTCAAGCCGATGGAAGAGGAGCCAAAATTTTAGGGATCAGAAGTGATTTGGAAAGACGAAGGCACCACCACTTCCTTCTCCCACCTCGTCTTCTGCAAAGCGTGAGTTGTGTTCTTCCTGCACACATAAAAGAGAAGGGGAGAGAGAGAGAGAGAGAAAAGAATATTAGTCAGCCATTTGTGGACATGGATAGCAAAGAAAACAGTGGCTCGCTTGTTTGGAAGCACCGCAACAAAGCATAGAGAGAGAGAGAGAGAGAGAGAGAGAGAGAGAGAGAGAGAGAGAGAGAGAGAGAGAGAGAGAGAGAGAGTGCCATGTTCGTTCTGAATCAGAAGGAAGAACCATTACCCACTTCAAATTCTTGTTGCACTACAAGCACACACACATCTTTCTTCTGTGTCAAAACTCTGATATCATTTTGTTCTTTCTCTTTTTTCCTATAGTATGTGAGGACAAGAGATCTTAAATTAGAGCCTTTGTAAGTTGTGATGGAGGAATAATAAGGATTAGATAACATTCAGACCCAAAAAAAAATATATATATATATATAAGAAAAGAAGTATCATCCAAGTATTAGTTGAGAGACTACACATAAAAAAATAGGAATATTTTGTGTAGTTGTGATATATATATATATATATATATATATATATATATATATATATAACTACAAATAATAGTATTCTGTGAGAGACATAATGTATTGCAGATTGGAAAAAGGCTGTGAGACTGACGCAACCTTATCTTCTCTGACCTCCGCAATTAAAACTATGGATTCTCCCTCACAGTTTCCCCACTTAGATCAGTGGTTAAGGCAGCAAGAAGACAGGGGTGTGGCCCCTCTGCCTCCTCGACTCATCACCATCTACAACACCCCCCCCCCCCACATCAACAGCTTGTTTGTACGGAAATTTTCAACTCAAGATCATCATCATCACCTGTGGAGTTGCAGCAGCTTGCATCCTCTCCAAGCTGCTCTCACAGACCGCCAGTTTCATGGAGAGCATCTGCCTCAAAGAGACGTCAAAGTATATGAGACAAGAAAAGATTACTGTCATCTTCATATATACTTATATGTATGTATTCACCTGAACTTGGTTCTGCAGCGACTGCACATAGTTTATGATCTCGTCAAGCATTGCTGCTATCCCCATTGCCTGCGAATCCAAGTTCTCTATGTAGTTTACATTGAGCAAGCAAGAGAAGAAGAGGTCACCGATGCTTAGTATGTATGTACCTTGTGGCAGCCAGGAACCAGGCCTTGTAAGCATCTCATTCTTTCGTTGATCTTCTCCCTCCTCGCCTGTAGCCATGTTGATCAGAGCACAGGTAATTAGGAGCTGCTAATGGGGAGCTGTAGTCTGGTCGTCTTACCCTCTCAGCTAGGCTGTGGCTGTCAGTAGCTTGGCCTCTTCTTGCTCTCACATGAACCACCTCCTTTGGCATGTCCACCTCCTTCGAGCTACTTCTCCTGCAGCCCTGGAGAAGGAAGAGTTCAGAAGAAAGGGAAGACACTCGAAGATTTCTCACCTAATTAAAGAGCATGGCAGTACGTATACATTGTTCTTCTTCTTCTTCTTCTTCTTCTTAGGGTTTGCTTCTGCTGACTTCGTCGCAGTCCCTGAGAGAGCACTGTTGTTGCTTGCAGAGGTAATGCTAGATGCTGCAGTGGCAGGCAGTAAGCTTGTCGAGTTACCGACGATCGCCGTCAAGAGCTCATCTGAGGAGTTCTCATCGGAGTAGCACATCAGTCCCGAGCTTGGATGATCCATGGCAATGCCACTTAGCTCTGGGAATTGGCACAGCAGCTCCATGCTTGAATCCATGGCCATGAAGACACTCCAGGGTTCAAGACAGCTGAAACCCTCCTCCGTGAACTCCCCCATAGTAGCAAGAGATAGATAGGTTCAGATGAAATTGAAAAGGCAGGCAGGTCATCATCTCTTTCACAAACAATATATATGAATGAGATGTGCAATGGTTTTTCTTGGTGATAGAGCCCCAACATGACAAATCCATCATTTGGATATCATATCATCAATAAGATTTGATTCTTCAATTCTCCAATCAATATAAAATTAAATATGACCTCACTAAAGGTTTCTTAGTTGGAAATAAAATTAAATATGAAATCTAAATTAATCTCATGTTAATGAGGGAGATTATTGCAAAACCCTGTGTGTCCACTTTATTGCAAGCAATTCCATAGTGCTTAGACTAGTGATGATGGATAGTGATAGACCATCAGATGTATCTGATGAGTTCCATCACTGTTATTGATTGGTCTCACTGCTTTCACCCTCAAAGAACACATCCAATTATTGGCCAGATTATATGGTAAAGGAAGAAAATTGTGTGTTGGAAAAGAAGACACATATATATTTATATATTATATTTGCAATGCTGGATGAACATCTATCTGTTTTTTATTTCTTTTATTTTTTTGTTCAAAAGAGAGAATTTTGTGTGGTAATCACAACATATGGTCATAGGTATAGAGAAAGATCCAACTTTGTCAGACAGGCACATAGTATGTTGCATCAAAGCACACTGTGTCCAATTAATCACTAACCATGAAGCTTATCAACATGATATGAAGTCTTGCACTGAGCAAAAGAGAGAAAAAGAAATCTAATGATTTAGAAAACAGAAAGAGAGAGAGAGATAGAGAGAGAGAAACTGATTTATTTTGCCTTTTTTCATTTTCAGGAAGTGTTCTGAGATATATTAAGGATTTGTTTCTTCTTTGGGGAAAGAAAAATAATTTAAATTAGCTAGTTTGTACAAGGTGCCATCACTATTTAGGTGGTTAGAACTTGTTCATCAAGTTCATCACAAACACAGGAAGTTCATATGTCTCAATCCATTAACATGATTTTATTGCAATAATTACAGAAACACTAAAGCTGATGAACATAAAATATACCAGAGCAGACCCATGGTAGTCTTGACAAAACAGCATCATTTCAAAGTTGGCATTTGTCTGTGGGACTTGGATCTTCTTTTTTTTTTTTGTTGACTGGGGGAGACTCTTATCTAGAATTGGAAATTAAAAGCCAAAAGTTTCAGTTAAATGACAACTCAGTAGGACACCAATAAAATCACTCAATTGAAGATATACATCCCTCCATATGAATTCATGTTTTCTTTGGATTTGCAGTGTTGAATAGTTCCTTTGGAGCAATTCTCCAATCATGTTCACCCTTTGTTTTGAAGTTGATGGAGCTCTCATTGGTGAAACCAGAACTTTTTTGGGGAGTCCATTGACTTCACATCAGAACAAAATAACCTTAAATACAAAAACAAACTAATACATACAGATTCAACAAAAAAGAAGTAAGTCTCCAACTCATGACAGTCACTGATATTTACATCATGATTTGACAATAGAATGAATGAAAATATACAGGACTAGCAGCAACATTTCTTGATGATCCATCTTGGTTTTCTTTTTGACACCTTCATCTTGCTTGCATCACATGCATATACCAACCAAACTATAATGAGAGCATGCCTCTATCTAAACAACTCAAGACCTATTGCAACTTACAGTGTCATGCAAGAAGAAATTTGAACATAGCTCTCATACATGACCATATCATCCATTGGAAATCCTGTTTGCATTCTTCTCTCACCAACCACATCAATACAATTCAATGTGCATAGCATGGCATGACATAGAGCAGTAAAGACTCGATAAAACACCGCAAACATCAACTTCAAGTCATCTACTGGAGATCAATACTGCATATATTCACACATGGTATGCACACACACACATACAGTTAGCATGGATAAAGTTTATGTCCAGACTAGGCTAATCTTCCTAGGAAGAAGGATGAACACATAATAGACCCTGAATTCAGTTCCTCTTCAGATCAGGCTGGCTTTTATATGATTATAACAGGCCAATTTATAAAAAGCCCAAGTGCTAGCCTGCTCTAGATTCAATAGTAGGCATTGTAAATAGATCAAGCAGCACAGATTTAATTGCCTATGTATTGGCTATTTATTTTTTACAATTTATAATAATTATTACTTCTTCTGTTACAAAGATACTCGGAGAAAAAATCTTGCATTAAAAGCTGCTTTTCAACTCTTCAACCATTCTGCATTCCAAGGATGCAATCTTTTTTCTGGGGTATGATCTTTAACATAAACATACTTTTTGAGTAACTTCTTATTTCCCTAATCTCTATAACTTCCTTTTTATATTTCTGGTGCCACAAACTCTGATTATGAATTGCTTCATACATGCTCAGTCCATTCCTTCCTCAGGATTCATTCCTCTCCGTACATCAGTCAACATACACTTAGATGATAATACTAAAAATGAAGTTAGTGTCAATAGATTGCAAGCAGTTAATCTCAGCCTGTGCATCACGTTGAACACATTCTGCAATGTCTTATATTGAGAACATTTCAAAATTTCTTTCTAACTTAGAATCTCAAACTTTGTGGTACTTGTATTTCTGCACTAAGTTAAAACGATCAATGCTTCCACTGAAACCTTTAAGTGCGAGAGTCCTTACAGCTTCCACCCCTTGTTCCAAAGCAGAATCCATCTAAACAAAATGGCACATAATTAGCATCTAAACATAATGAGGAACATTCAACTTCTAAGAAAGATATTATCATTTCTTTCATGACTTAGATTAGAAATTAGCAAAATAAATCTAATCACAAAATAAAGGTTTCATTTTATGCTTGCTTCAGTACAAATAAGGTTTAGAACCTCATTCATAATATATAAGATCAAGAATTTAGATGATTGTGTTATTGACCTCAACTCACTTAGACTACCATAATTGATCTGGAAAACATGGACCAAGATGAGACAAGTTTTCTCTCAGCACTTTCCATCCCAAAACCCTAAGCATATGCAGTATTCAATCTCATACAACAACAAAATCAGCAAGACATATTTCCTAACTATTTGAGGTAAGTTACAGCGATCCCTTCCATCTATAGTTAGTTTTTATCATTTCTAACAAAGATTTTCATGCCTTAATATGTATCCTCTCACCATTAATCTAAATTAATCATGCCTAATCGATGTATTTACAAGCCTCCTTTGCACATGTGCAAATCACCTTAAGTAGTTTCCTAATACTGCATTGATACCTTCCTAGTTGTCTACTAACGCAAACATCTCTTATTTTATACTTTCCCCTAACTTTACATCTGGTCCAACAACCTAATCTTTGCAAAACCTTGTAGATTTGTTGTTTTCTTACTATCAAAACTTTCCAAGCATAATGCATAGATAATCTTATAATCGGATCATTATAATTTTTCTGTAATCCAACAGGCCCACAATGCTCACCCTCATTAATTTAACCACTTTCCTTTAACTCTAAGTAATGCTTTTTAGTCTCCCATTCCTGTTTCGCAATCAATCTAAATTGAAATTTTAAGATTTTGGAGTTTTTCAGTCCATTTCAAGAATACTAGCTGCACATCCTATATTTGCTCCTAATTGTGCTTAGTCTAAAGTCCTTAATTTGAATCATGCCTCTATTTTAGAGTTTCACTAATGTGGCTTTCACCAATCAGTACAATGTCATTAACAAATAGCATATACCACAGTTTATCCAGAATATGCAATATAAATCTATACATTAAGATTGCACCCGTATTCAATTTTATGTATTTTGGTTCTTTCTAATTCTAGGGTCCCAGAAGATCAGTTGCATTTTCAAGCGCATTGATGGAAAAAGCACATAATAGGTTTTTAAAAGCTGCATCTGAACAGTCAGCTTGTGAATGAAATTTTCATCCAAAAGATATTGGCAATAAAACAAAGCATATATGTACCTGGACTTGCTCCTCTTTACTAAATTTCTGTAGTAGAAAAGCTCTCATATCCATAGTTCCGGGTGGGTTACCAATTCCTAAAATACAGGGGAATAAGATTATTTTGAAAGCAAAGCATTTTCTCCAAGTATTAATTTAATGAGAGTGATGATGCAGAACCTATGCATAGCCGAGGAAAGTCACGGCAGCCATCTAAATGCTGTATTACGCTCTTTACTCTGCAAAAAATAACTGTGACTAATCAAGGAGGTGCTTAAAACGCAACATTATATAAAAGAACCATTTTAAAAAAAGAATATGATGTCCATCAGAAAAAAATTATTCAATTAAAATGATAAAGATATTAACACATGAACAATACTGAAGAATGTAAAATAATTTAGTGGTTGTTCTTGAAAATTTAGTCATCATAACAATATGCAAGATGCTTGTTCCCATGATAAGTAATTTTTTCTACTAAAAGCAGACACTGAGAACAGATATTATCGTTTCACTTGTATTTGCCATTATGAGATATACTGACTAAATCTTACAGTGATAGGCATCTGAAGCTAAGTGAAAGAACCTGCAAATTAGCTGAGGTGATCCCCTATTGGATGAAAGAAACTTCTTTGACCTCAAGGTTTGAAAAGTTAAAAGAGGTAATAAAAAAGAAAAAAGAAAACATTTTGACAATGACATGCATAGTTTCCAACAAGAGATTTAAGAAGCTATTTTTATGACTTGAAATCCTGCAAGTCATTTATAAAGAACAGTCAAATTATAATTACTAAGCTACCAGCTCATTCAAACCCAATGTCCTTGGCAAACTCTTAGCAAATCTATAAAATGTTGAGACGAGGAATCTTGTGATCATGGACATGAAGCGGGTGGTCAATGTAGAGACTTCTGTAGTCGACTGGGGATATCGAGGAAATCATAGTCTTAAACAATCGATAAGTGACTGGAAAAAGAAATAGTACAATCAGAACACAACAAAAGAAATTGGAGGGTCATGTAGGGTCAAACGATGGTTACATTGTGTGAAAAGGGAGTGGAAAGTCTAGTCATGTTGGTATAGAGAAAGGAACTAACATAAAATCCTCAGTCTATTGATTGATGCCTCACAAATGACAAATCTTGACAACCAAACACACTTGTTTATCTTGCTTAGAAGAACAATAACTTCTTTCTAGTGGTCAGAATTTATAAAAAAGGCAAATTCATTATCATCAAAGAAGTGCTGAATGTTCTACTAATCAGTATAGCAGAATCTAATTAGGTTAAGAAATACATCCAACTGTGTGAAGCTACATTGGATTCTTCAAAGTGACTAACCCATTATGATGTCCATGACCACCCTTTCGTTGAAGCCTCAAAACACCATTTGGCAAGCTCATTTCGTCATAGATCTACAGAGACCAAAAACTTCGAAATAAGCTAAAATCTCAAAATCAATGGCAAAAATGTTCCTAACTAGAATTAACTTACGAGTAGAATATGTCGCAATGGCACTTGATAGTATGCAGCAAGTGGCCCCACCTACAAATGAGATAGATTACCACAAATGTTAACCAACATGGCAAACTCCAATATTTATTCATGGGGCAATTCGAAAGTAAATTACTGATTCTCCGCTGTAGTTCATGTATGATTGGGGCTTCACCAATACAATTGGCACTTCTCCAATGGAACCTGCACTGACTCCATACCAGTCCGGATATATATCAAACAGATTAAGCACCAACAAGGGAACACTAACAAAAGAGAATCGTATGGATTTGTTTACCAATTCCTATCAACGCCTTGGATTGGATTGTATTTAACGTAATCCTCTCAGCTCGACAGATCCGATCAATCATCTCATAACCGACCTAAAAAAGAACAGAAATTAGAAAATAAGACATCTTTCCTTGAGATTTCATCAGAACAAGATGAAAAATGAACCTTCCTGAACGAATCTTCGAAGAAAATAGGCCATCATTCGTGAACAGTTGAAGCTAAAAAGGAATGAGTTGAGGCGAAGCTCACGTTGTGCCTGGTGCCCTGGTACCTGTTTCCAGGGTTTCCGAGGCCGGCGATGAGCCACGGCGTGTACTCCGGCCTGGCTCCCTCGGAGGCGTCGGGGAGCGAAGCTAGGGCGCGGAAGCGTTTGGAGGAGTCGCGGAGAAGAAGGCCTCGCCTTCGTGTGGTGTTGAAGGGAATTTGGATGGGATGAGGAAGAAGGAAAGAGGAGGAAAAGGAGGCGGTGGTGGGGGGAGGAGGGAGAGTGGCCGACGACATGTGGCTGCGGGTGGCTGCTGCGCCTCCGCAGTTTTCCTTTAGTTTCGGTTGTCGAACAACAATGATAACATGTTTAGATTTAAAAATTTTATATTAAAATTTCTATAATTATAAAAATAAAATATATATTCTTATTTATCTTAATTTTACTAATAAAAGATATAACACATATGAGAATGATAGAAAAATAATTTTAATAATCGTCATCAACAGTAATATTATGAGTGGTTGTGATGGCGATGATCGTGATAATCGATATGATGGTCGATTTTGCAGACGAGGAGGGAGAGGAGACATAGCAGTGAGACATCTTGTGTCGGCATCGGCATCGGTGCCACTCCACTTTACCTTCTCTTCCTCCTCCAATGCCACTCTGCATATACGTCGACGTCGAAGTTAGAGAGAAGAGGCAAGTTAGGCCACCACTATAGAGTCGTACTAAAATCTTTGGACGATCGCTTCGTTCAGTGGTGCAACAGATTCGAGGAAGTGGCGATGGACGGTAAGGAGGGAGAGGTTGCGAGCAGGCTTGGCAAAGATGTGTGCCTACTTCAAGCTCTCAAGATTTCGTTGATGCGTGAATGATATAGACTCCCTGGCCACAACGACGTGGTCATCGACCGACTTCTGGATCAACTCCACCCATGACCAAAGGGATTCGATCGGACGACAATGACTAATCGTCGCACAAAATGGAGCCCCGAAGAGTACATATCCAACAATAGGTGAGACAATAAACTCTGATCCTCCTAGCTCATCATATCCCATTGTCATCATCTTTCTGATACTCTCCCCCATCACTATGACCAGCGAGGAGGATGAGGGTTTGTTGTCTCTCTCGTCGTCGGATCTATACTCTTCATGCCTACATTTTGTGCGACGATTAGTCCTCGCTGTATGATTTGATCCCCTCTAATCATGGGCGGGGTTGATTCGAAAGCAGGTCGACGACCATGCCGTTGTGGCCGAGGTGTATGTATTGTTCATGTGTCGACTAAAGCTTGAAGTAGGTATGCCAGTTAGTCAATCTCACTCACAACCTCTCCCTCCTTCTCGTTGCCCATCACCCTTTCCTCAAATTCGTCATGCCCTCGGATGAAACGACTGTATGAGGATTTTAGCATGGTGCTATAGTGGTAGCCTCACCTGCCTCCTCTTACTCCTCGGACATCAATGCAAATGTCTCACCTTCTTCGTATTCCTCCTTTGGCACCAATGCAAATGTCTTGCCCTCTACCTCCACTTCCTTCTCATTGCCAATGTTCAAATTGACATAGGTAAGGCCAACTATCGTGTCGTTGTTACTAATCACCATCATAACAACCACCTACAAGCACCATCGTCTGCCACTATTATTAAAATTAACACTAAAAGGTCGGGGGGGGGGGGGGGGGGGGGGGGGTGAATTATTGCAAGTGTAAATTTTCTTTCTAAATGAAATCTTTCCGACTAAACCAAGATAGAAAAATCGAAACTTTTCGTTCTTAGTGAAATGATTGAGTGAACAAAGAAAATTTGCTAAGTTAATAATCAAACCGGAAAGATAAGCAACGTTTGAAGGAAGGAAATTATCATGAAAAAAACTTTGCATTAAAGCTTCAATACAAGAAATATGTAAGCAATGAAAGCAAAAGACCATTCACAATTTTTATAGTGGTTTAGCGCCAAAGGCCTATGTCCACTCCCGAGTCCTCCTTCTTGAGACACACCGGTATCCACTACCAATCTTCTTTGGGTGAAGATCAAACCCTTACACTTGCTTACAAGGGAGACTTTAGAAATTTTTTAACTCTAACCTTTCTCCCTTCCTTTTTTCCTTTTCTTACAAATCACATATAATTTTTCTCTCACATAATTTAATTACCTAAAAAGAGTTGTTATGAATGAAAGAATACTTGATGTATTTATAGACTCCAAGTGGCTTCAGAAATTGGAGCTAAAAATCAAGCATACCTGAAAAATCGGGTACGAGCGATTTACCCACCGGCCTTGGGCGGCTCAGCCGCTCGAAGTACCCAAATTCCTGGGTACGGGCGGTTCAACCGCCTAGTCTGGGTGGGTCAGTCGCCCGAAAACCTGGTCGGCAATGGTACACCCGCCGCTCACCGGCAGTTTACCCGTCAGAATTTCCGCAAAAGTGGTTCTCTTCACTTTTTAAATTTTGGCTTGAACTTAGATGTCGACCAATCCTTTGGTCAACCAATTGAGCTCAACTTGAGCTCAATCGAACCCCAATAGTGGACCCGATTTCCTTATTGAGTTGATTTGGATTCCTTCCAAATCCAACTTAATTTGAACTCAAACCCTAAGTATGACTTAATAATTACAACACTTAATGACCAATCAAGATAACAAATACCTAACTCCCGCCAATCCAGCAGCCTTCGGTATTCTTACGGCGAGTCTTCTGGTCTTCTGCCGGTGATCTCCGGCGTATTCCCGACAAGCTTTTTGATCCCTTCGGCGAATCTCCTAATGAACTTCGGCGAGATCCCATTGCATCGTCCGAACCTGGCCCGATGCCTAAGCTTGATCTTGGTCCATCATCTGATTATAACTTCATTGCTCCTATCATAGTTAGACCTACAAATTTTTCTCTAACACACATGTTAGATAAACACTCATCAATTGATCTCATCATCAAAATCCGAGATTCAACAATCTCTCTCTTTTTAATGATGACAATTAATTGATGACGGGAGTTAATCCTAACTCATAATAAATTCATGCCATGATAATGAATACTCAAATTCAAGAGAATCACATACTCTTGAATCAAAGCAATAAGTATTTCAAGCAAATCATCTTTCAAGTATACTCATATATCAATAATAATTTACTTTTTAATTCATCAACTCATCAAGAATTTTCAAAGATTGTCATGAAGTTGAAACATTTGAACATTTTTCCTCAAGTCATCGAGTGTAGAAAATTTTTAAGTCATCAAACATACCTTTATATCAAGCATAGAAAATTTTCAAGTTATCAAGAGTAGAAAATTTTAAAGTCATCAAACATACCTTTATATCAAGCATAGAAAATTTTCATCAAGCATATACCTTTATATCAAGCATAAAATTAACATGTTCCAATAGTATTTTTTCTATTTGTTCTACATCCACCAAAATTAGTATGGCAATCAAGTCAAAGTTCTTTAATTTTGGATACCATAATCCTAGTTTAGATGTTCTTTTTAAGTATCTAAAGATTTGTTTAACTGCTTTCAAATGAGAGAGTTTCAGGTTAGATTGATACCTTGCACATAATCCAACACTAAACATGATATCTGGTCTAGTTGTAGTTAAGTATAATAAACTTCCTATCATATCTCTATAAGTTTTTTGATTAAAGTTTTCTCTTTTATTATCTAAGTCTAACTTTATAGAAGTACTCATGAGAGTGTTTAATGCCTTAGCATTTTCCATCCCAAATTATTTTATCAAGTTTAAGGTGTATTTAGTTTGACAAATAAAAATACCATCATCTAATTATTTTATTTGTAATCCTAAGAAGAATGTTAACTCACCCATTAGATTTATTTCAAACTCTTGACTCATTTCTTTAGCAAATAACTCACATAAAGATTCATTTGTAGATCCAAAGATGATATCATCAACATAAATTTGAATAACAAGAAGATCATTTTCAAAATACTTAAAAAATAATGTGGTATCAAACTTTCCTTTAGAAAAATTATTTGAAATAAGAAAAGAACTAAGTCTTTAATACCAAGCCGAAATCCATAAAGAGTTTTTATAAGTTTAAAAACATGATTAAGAAGAATATTATTTTCAAACCCGGGAGGTTGTTCAACATATACTTCTTCGGAAATAAAACCATTTATAAAATCACTTTTAACATCTACTTTTAACACACATGATAAACATTCACCAATTGATCTCATCATCAAAATATGAGATTCAACAAAAAAATATTATTATTTTTATGCTATTCATGCACGTGTTATATCATCTATTGGTAAAACCGACGATGTTAGGATAAATGAGGTTAAATATTTCATTTTTGTAACTATAATGATTTCAATATAAAATTTTTAAGTATAGAGATAAATATACTAAAGAGGCCTAACTAGAAGGATAATATATAATTAGCCCATAGCAAATTATAAAATAATAATAATATTTTTTAAATTAATAATAATAGAAAATATTATTATTATTATCAAATTTACTTAGCAAACCTATCCGATGGTAATGTAATAAACAATTAAGAATAAAGGGATTTGAAATATAATTATCGAATATTTTGAATAGTTAATAAATCATAAATAAAAACTATATTTTGAAATATGAGTTGATGTAAATATTATTGGTTAAATTATATTTCAAAATTTTAGTAAATATTATCTAATAAATTTATCATTATAATATTATAATATTTATTTTTAAGAAAATATTATTTAAAAAAAATGTAAATAAAAAAAAATCTTAAAAAAATTCATATGGTCCAGATATATAATAAATAAAAATATAATGATATAACTAATTTAACTGATAAAATTACTTGATTATAGATAGCATTTCATAAAATAGAATCTTATCTTTATCAATTATTTTAAAAATAAATAATAATAATAATAATAATATTGAAGAAACTATTTAATTACTTAAGTAATTGAATTAGATATATTTAATTTCAACCGGATTTTATCACCGCCAAAATAGAGTATTGTTGAAAAAATATTAAGATAAATATTATATAAAATATACCTAAAATTTTTAGTCAATGTTGGTTGACTAATCATTTCATTGTTATCTTTCAAAAATTTATTATGATATAAAAGTACATACATTTAACTAAAAAAAAAATAATATTGATCACTAGCCATCTTAGTGGTCAATATATTTATCACCCAAACTAACTAATACCCTAAGAAAACAAATATCAAATGAAACATAGATTTTTTTCACTTTTACTATAGAAATGATTAATTTCATGATAACATCAATATTTACAGGGCCATATAATATTCACATGAAATTTATAAGGATAAATAGGCAATTTTGAAATATATGGAAATATACGTTAAAACCTCTAAATCATTAATACAAACATTAATATATAACATATATTGGGGATTAATCGATCTGTAACAGATTTAGTAATACCAAAATCTGGTACGACCGTCCTTGTCACGTGACACGTATTCATAATTAGACCTTTTCCTCTGCGCAATGGAATCCAACCCCGCTACTTGCGCTCTCTCTCTCTCTCTTCTCCCTTCCGTCGATGAAAGCGGATCGTTCCAAGCTTCTGCTGCTCTGTTTTGTACTCACTCTCACTCTCTCTCTCCCTCTTGTCGACGCCCAGAAGACGATTCTTTGCGCTCCGGACTAGCTTGATCGGTAACGGTTCTCAAAGATCGATTTTTTCCTCTCTTTCCTGACCCATTTGAATCGATTGTTTCGGTTTTTGAGTGCCAATCTTTTGCTCTAAGGCAAACAAACCTCTTCTTTTTTGGTGATTTCTCTATGTTGCTGTTGTTTTATTGGTCTGTCGAGATCAGAGTTGTCCCCATCACTGCGGGCGCTTTCAATCGTTCCTTTCTTTTTTCTATGTCTATTTATATGACAGGAGGGAATTAGAAGGGGAAGATGATTCCGAGCGCCGCGTTTGCTGCCAAAGGAGGTGTCCCTGGCCTCCAATTACCGGGTCGCGGAAACAGGGTTTCGGCTGGTTTTGGCGTGGTCGGGAAGAGGACGGCGGGATCGAACAAGTTGTGGATGCCGGACCGTGGATTCTGCGGCGGAAGCCCGCGGCTCGGATCGTCCATCGGTTTTGGGGTGGAGATGGCGCGGATGAGGAGCGGGATGGAGGGGATTTTTAGGTCGAGAGAGAAAGCTCGATATGTCAGAGTCCAAGCGACTGGTTCGTTCTTTCCGCATCGCTTGTTTTCACTTTTTACCTTCTTGTTTGGCTTTTCTTGATGCGTTAGTGTAAAATAATACAAAAAAGATTTCATTTTTTTGACGCGATTTCTGATTCAAAAGATTTCTCATCTACTATCATCTAACTCTAATTTGATTCATCATCGTGGGTTGGGTGACGATTCCTGCTATCTTCATATATGAAGAAGTTTTCCACAATTTCGCTATGAGTTGTCCTATGTGGAATTGGATAACCAAAGTTATCCACTTTGTTTGAACTTTCATTCAGCGACTTATACTTCGTCTCATATCTGTAGTAAGCAGCTTATGCTGTTGACTCTATTTCAGGTGATCTTGAGAGCGTGCCTTCCGATAAACCTCAGACAGAATCGTCAGGAAATGTTCTGCCATATGTCGGTGTAGCATGCTTGGGGGCCATTTTGTTTGGATATCATCTTGGGTATGTTTTCCATATAAAGCTGACCAAAATACTATTCAAATACATAACCATGCTTTTTCTTGTCCATGAGGTGTCCGGGGAACTTTGTACTGTAATTTTTTCTCAAATCTAATTTGTTGAAACTGCATGAAAAAAATGACTGCAAGACCAATTGCCATTTGTTCTTACTCTTTTAAAAGATACGGAACTTTGTCCATTGTAGTTCCCTGTTTCGAAAGTTGAATTGATTCCCTGGTCTTAATATGTTTGGATATGTATCTGTGTTGCAGTGTAGTGAATGGAGCACTTGAATATCTTGCAAGGGATCTTGCAATCGTGGAAAATACTGTAGGACAAGGTATAGTCAATTCCTATTCTTAGTGATGGAATCAAATTAATTCTTCTAGTTATGCATGGAGAAGACTTGTTTCATCTAAACACATAAAAGTCTCATGAGAACTACTAATGTATCTAAATATGCTGATCAAGGCCTTTCCATCCATTTATGTTACTAGGTTGTTGGATTTCTTTTTATAATCTTCTCTCAAAAGTTCTTTATTTTTTCTCACTTGCAGGTTGGGTTGTTAGCACACTTCTTGCAGGTGCAACAGTCGGCTCTTTTACAGGGGGAGCATTGGCTGATAAATTTGGTCGGACCCGAACTTTCCAGCTTGATGTAATTCCGCTTGCAGTCGGTGCTTTTCTCAGGTTTGATGACCGATTTAGTTATGCATAAAAACTCTATTTAGCTGACAGATCTTGTTGTCCAATTTGATGGAGGATCTTGTTGCAGTGCAACTGCCCAAGATGTACGAACAATGATAATTGGTCGACTACTTGCTGGAATTGGAATTGGGATCTCTTCTGCCATTGTGCCACTCTACATATCAGAGGTTACTGAATTTTATATCTAATGTGATGATCATAGCATGTAAACTTATATAAATGCTCATATAGCTAAAAAATATCAGCAACTTCCAGATATCACCAACTGAAATTCGTGGAGCACTTGGATCCATCAACCAACTTTTCATTTGCATCGGTATTCTCATGGCTTTGGTGGCTGGATTGCCTTTAGCTGGAAATCCTTTATGGTGCATTTTTCTCAACTTATCTCTTTCGTTGCATCTGGTATCTAGAGTTACATGTTTAGATGTAATTTAACATCTTGTACTGCAAGTACTTCTTGTCAATATTGTGTGATATTCAGTTCAGAAGTGAATTACATGTATCCGTAGGTAAACTCAAAGTGGATATTTATTGAGTCATCAGACTTCATTTCCTGAAGTTCCAGTATCTTAAAAACATTCTAACAGGAAAAGAAAGGAAATAAAGATTTGAAATTTATATGAGGTGCTTCTTTTCACAACTTTTTTAAAAATAAAAAATCACAAATCAGGCTAGGTCCTACATAAAAATGGTAATCTTTATAATTCTATTGACACAACCAAATCAAAGAACATGTCTTTTTCCCTTTCATTTCATTGATTTTGAAATTAACCAAGTATCCAAAATGCGCATTATTAAAACTGGTATTGTCATGTTGCTTCCTGAGTCATGGATGATTCTGCCTGCATTATTAATAAGTAGCAGTTCTAAGTTTCCCTCTCTTGATCTGCTTCAACTTTGACTGCGACATGCATTATCATTATTAGCTCTTCATCTTTAGGCTGGTTCAGTGCATTAGAAAGCCTGTTAGGCCTTTTAATCTGTTTTCAGGATTTAGATTGCCTTTTTACATAGCCGTCATGACATCTTTCTTATATGATTTCAGTTCCAGCTTATATTATTAATTAACATCTAATTAGTAGAATATATTTAGTGATATGGAGTCCATGTAGGTTATTGTAGATCTTTTAGTCTCCAAGTTGTTAGGACATCAAGTGAGAATTACCAAAGTTTTAGCAGTTGATACAAAAGGCGAAATAACTAAGTGCTTTGATAACTTCTATTTTCTGGTTTTGTTTTTAATGAAGTTCATTTAGCATTTCTAGAAGTTAATTTCTTTTCTTTAGTGGGGAAGTAAGGTTATGTTGTCCCACGTTACTAGTAATATGATAAATGATTACTTAAATGCATGTTATTTGGTACCTGAATTGCCTCCATTAGATACATTCTATACTTTGATGATCTTGATGGTTTGTGGATGACAACTCAATACCTCTCCCATCTTATTGTTGGTGTTGTCATCATAAACTCCAATAAGCTAAATTTATGCTGCTGTTTTTATAGTGTAGACATGCAGTTGTTTTATATTCATATTGTCATGCTATTTTTTGTGTTATGCAAAATAGTCTTTATAATCGTTACGTGATGTTTCTCATTTACTCTATATTTACTGTTCTCATAACATTTATGTCCTTTGATTAGGTGGAGGACAATGTTTAGCATTGCAATTGTTCCCTCTGTTCTGATGGCACTTGGAATGGCTTTCTGTCCCGAAAGCCCTCGCTGGCTGTTTCAGGTTCTTGTTTTTTGTATTACTTTCAGTGATGGTTTTCTTATTAGTCTTCCCTTGTTGCATTCTCAAACTCCATGCCATTTTCTGTGCTGCAGCAAGGAAAGCTTTTTCAGGCTGAAACTGCTATAAAGAAACTCTATGGAAAAGAAAAGGTTACTGAGGTTATGCATGATTTAAGAGCAGGGGTTGAAGGCACAACCGAGACAGATGCTGGTTGGTTTGATCTTTTCAGTAAACGCTATTGGAAAGGTAACCTAAATGATAGTTGTCAGACTCCAGCACTGTATTATAACTTTGACCATAAAATAAATTTTCCTCCCCTGCATATATGATTTCTGATGATTTTTTTTCCTGATGCTCATAAGTAAAAAATAGATTTTAGCATTCATGATTAAAGTAGTAAAACCATGCCTTATGTTTTCTTGATTGTTCAATGCAAGGATTCAAATTCTAATCGGACTCGTACGTACTGATCGATATAGATCTGTTTGACCAAGGACCAGTACCTGTTGGTATTTATTTTTTTATTATTTATTCAAAAGATGCTGGACTGTATAGGTTCCATGCTAGTCCGACTGATAGCCGAAACTGGTTGCAGAGCAAGATTAATCCTTGATTCTATGAGTTTCCATTTAATCTCCATAACAATCATTTTATAGGTTTACGTAGATATTAGCCTTTGAGCCTTCCACAGGAATTTATCACCTAAATGTTATTTATCCTCCAATAATCCTTTGGTTGATGTGCTGATGTGTCTACAGAAAGGCTACATGTTCACATCATTCTTTGTTTTTATAACTGTATTCCTTGAAGTATACAGCCAATGCTTATGTGAATTGTATGGTTCAATTTAAATAAATTCCCTGGTCACATTTTCAACTGCAGTTGTGAGCGTTGGAGCAGCATTGTTCTTGTTTCAACAATTGGCTGGAATAAATGCTGTTGTATACTATTCTACATCTGTATTCCGTAGCGCGGGAATTGCTTCTGATGTTGCTGCTAGCGCTCTAGTTGGGGCATCAAATGTTTTTGGTACTTTTTTGTTATTCCCAATATACTCCACATATATCTAAAAAATTCCTTGTTTAAGTACCATAAACTGTGATATATACCACTGTTTTTATGTTGGTGTTTCAGGCACAGCAATTGCTTCTTCTCTGATGGACAAGCAAGGGAGGAAAAGCCTTTTGATCACAAGTTTTAGTGGAATGGTAGTCCATCTTTTTTCTTGATGCATTTAACTTTTGAAGTAACTTGATATGGATAATTTCTTGGAATTACTTTTTTTACTGTATTTTTAATTCATATTTTGATAATTTACTCTTAGCATTTACTTTTGAAAAATCCTCAAATATTAAATGAAATATCTTTGCTGCATTGCTCGAACATCTATAGCAATAATTATTTGTCTGAGGAACCAGATAATTTGTAGGAAACTTTTGCAGTTATGGTCCGAAAAGTCAAGCATATCAATTCTAGGCAGTGATGTGTAGGGACATTACAAGGGCTATGTTTTGCTCCAACCGATCTTTTTCTTTCACTTAAATTGGGAAGTTATAAATTTCTAACCCATCGTTTATATTGCTATCTCTGAAGGCTGCCTCCATGTTGCTGCTTTCTTTGTCTTTCACATGGAAGCCCCTTGCACCTTATTCAGGGACACTTGCCGTGCTTGGCACAGTCTTGTAAGTGAATATAATTCCAGTGCAATATTCATTCTCCTTGTATCTGCAATTTTTGCAAGCTTTTTGAGGTTTACTCATATCGATTTATGCTAACTTGGTTAAAATTGCATCGTAACAGATATGTGCTGTCTTTTTCACTGGGTGCTGGCCCTGTGCCGGCTCTCCTCCTCCCGGAGATTTTTGCCTCCAGGATCAGAGCCAAGGCAGTTGCATTGTCTCTTGGCATGCATTGGGTAAGACCGGCAGCTTAATCTTCTACCCATAAACATCTGAGAATTTAACACACATATTCTCTGTTTTGGATGTGATTGGTGGTAACTGACGATAAAAGGGAAAAAAAAGAAAAGAACTCAGATATGCATGCGGTGGAAGGCTCATGTAAAAGGTAGTTAAAACTAGATGTCCCAGGAGAGAGGGAGAGGAAGACTGAAGACACGGTCAGAACGGGTAAATAAAGTGTGTGATGACCATAGGATCATTTCATCATGTGTTATAGTAGCTAAATTGCAGTATGATCCATGTGCTTGAGCACAGATTGAGAAATAAGGTAATAAAAAAAACCCCTCAGATATGCCAAGTTGTATATAGTTATATTTTATGGAAAGGGTAATTTAACCAGGTGAGAGAGAGAGAGAGAGAGAGAGATGATTAGAAACATTACCCATGAATGTGATGACCATTAAGCCATTGTAGGGTGTGTGGAGTAGGGAGTAGCTAATTGCAGGAGGATATATGTTCTTGAGCCCAGATTAGAAGTGAAATTACTGCTGCTGCTGTATCTGTAGTACTCTGCTGGATTTATGATACATGACAAATGAAAGGAGCTTTGCATTGATTGCAACTAGTAAAGCAGCAAAATCAAGTGTGAAAAATTTTGGATTCTCACCATCTATTCCACCAATCATTCACATCGAGTAGCGAAGCAGCAAGCTTGAACTATATCAAATTCGGTAGCATTGACATATTTCTGTCAATGAGACCCATCGTTGTACAATTTTGATGAGACAAGTTCCTACTGTTCTATAGCTTCCTTGGAGAAGTAAATGGAAGGAGCTTAGTTCACTAAGATTCTCTTGTTCAAACATTTCCTTTAGACCAGCTAATTAACTTGAATCCTTCCGTGCAGGTTTCCAACTTCGTGATCGGTCTCTACTTCTTGAGCGTGGTGAACAAGTTTGGAATCAGCAGGGTGTATTTAGGGTTTGCAACAGTATGCCTGCTTGCAGTTCTTTACATAACCGGTAACGTCGTCGAGACGAAGGGACGGTCACTAGAAGAGATCGAGCGCGCTCTCAGCACTGCAGTTTGATACCAAATCCGTCGATGAGAAATGTTTTCTTTTTGTCGATGTAGGTTTTTGGGTTTCCGATAGCTTTGATCCAATCAAGATGATGCAGTACTGAGTGCGTCAAATAAGATCAAACTTGATGGAAAACTTGGCATCTGTACTAATGGAAAGCCCTCTTGAGCTCCATCAAGAACAATTGTTGTGGTGTTATGGAGACTAGTTTAGTGACTGCTGCTACTTGTGATGCTACTAACATGCATGCAGCCATTAACAATGGCAGGTCAACCATGCATGCAGCACTACTTCTTCCATGTCTTCTGCTGTTCTTCCAAAGTCAAACTAGCTACTAAGATGGCTGGTCAACCATTCCGACAGCGTTATTCCTTCCAAAGTCAAACTAGTTGAGCCCATGCTGACACGTTTGCGTTGAGTCCTCCAGATCTGCCAGGTGGCCATATCGAGCTACTTTGCTGTCGTGCTCCTCTCTCTCGTACTGCAGTATATATATGGGAACAGCGGCGAGAGAGAGTGGGAGAGAGAGATGGCGGATACTGTGGTTGATCCGCACGACAAGATGAGGTCGAGAGACGTGCAGAGAGTGGCTCGGGGACAGCAAGCCCCGCGACCGGCTCGCGAGCTCGGCACCGTCTCCGACGCGCCACCTCCGCCGGCGACGGACGTGCTAAAGATCGGGACGGCGCCCAGCGATTTCCGTTTCCCCTCCACCAACCAAACTCGCCACTGCTACGCTCGCTACCTCGAGTACCACCAGTCTCTCTCTCTCTCTCTCTCTCTCTGTGCGCTAAAGCGGTGGTTCTCTTGTCGCTGTTCAGGTGTAGGAAGGCAAAAGGAGAAGAGTCGCCGGAGTGCGAGAAGTTCCAGCGATACTACCGATCTCTCTGCCCAACTGAATGGGTCAGTAACGTCGTCTTCTCATAAAGGCTGCTTCTTCTTCTTCTTCTTCTTCTTCGTCTTCTTCTTCTTGGGTTCAGGTCGTAGCATGGAACGAACAGAGACAGCTAGGAACATTTCCGGGTCCTCTTTGAGATGGGTCACAAGCGTAACAATGGAGCTCCAAAGTGGATGTCAAGACTGTGTGAAATCTAATAGCCTGTAGAAGAGCTTCTCTCTTCGTTCATCCCAAGTGTTAAAAAGCTGTGTTTTTCTCCTTTTTCTTTTGCTTTTTATTTTTGTTTTTATTTTTGCTCTATGAAGTTATAGAAGAACTAACTGTTTGTTAAAAAATATCATTAAAAAAATAATTCAGTTTAAGTTAGAAGCCTATAGATTTTGAACGTCGAGGGAGATTAAATCCTTGGAACGTGAAGACTAAAATAAGGATAATAATTATTTGATTCATAAGAAAAAATAACTACATCTTTAAATAAGGATCGAAACCCTAACCAATAAAATTATTCTTTTATCTTTCTTATAATTAAATTGTTTTAATAAAAATAAAAAATAATTAAATTAGTTCTATAATCGTCTAAGTAAGAAAAAATTCTGATCGATTAACCCAATAAAGAAGATGATGATCACTAAGCCTTCAAGGTTAATTTAAATAATAGTTATATTTTTTTATAAAATAAAAATGATCTTATTATAATTTAATAAAAAAATTTATTGATTAATACTGAGATGATTAAGACTTAATTTTGTTAGAATTATATCAGTTTGTCAATGAAGTACTTGATTGGTCTGAAATATTTATTTTTATAGATTTTATAAATTAATTTTATTTATTTGTAATATAAAAAAAAATTTATTTTACATGAGGAAGCTAAGGGATTAATTATAATGACAAAATGACAACCGAGAAAGTGTTGCAGATCTACCATCCTCTGTGATAAAGGCAAACACAAAAAGTATAGCAGAACTGACATCCTTGAGTTTGGATACTACCACTGGATCCTCTAGTATTAGAGTAGGAAGCATTCTTTGGTGCATTGCTGCTTCCATCAACTGGCATAGATGGGCTCAGGTTCAACTTTTCTCTGAATCCTGGAAGAAAGCAGTCCATTTGTGTTACATCTCAAATTGTACAGCCAAAAGAAGAAATCTGAACAAGATTAATAGATGATTAGATAGCATCGTGTTCTAAACAATTCAGGTATCATTTTATAGCATGCATGTCAACACATTTCACTTCAGAACTCCTGATGCATGTAATTGAGTATTGTCCTTATCAACACAAGCATGGTATGGCACACTTGTGTCGATCTCAAAGCCCAAATCACTCATAGAAACTAATCTCCAGGTAGATGTTCTTCACATAAGACAGAATTGCACTTCGATATCGAGTTACTTAATTGGAGATTTGTCATAAACAAATCAGGTATCATTTTATAGCATGCATGTCAACACATTTCACTTCAGAACTCCTGATATCGAGTTACGTAATTGAGTATTGTCCTTATCAACACAAGCATGGTATGGCACACTTGTGTCGATCTCAAAGCCCAAATCACTCATAGAAACTAATCTCCAGGTAGATGTTCTTCACATAAGACAGAATTGCACTTCGATATCGAGTTACTTAATTGGAGATTTGTCATAAACAAATCAGGTATCATTTTATAGCATGGATGTCAACACATTTCACTTCAGAACTCCTGATGCATGTAATTGAGTATTGTCCTTATCAACACAAGCATGGTATGGCACACTTGTGTCGATCTCAAAGCCCAAATCACTCATAGAAACTAATCTCCAGGTAGATGTTCTTCACATAAGACAGAATTGCACTTCGATATCGAGTTACTTAATTGGAGATTTGTCATAACAAGGAGCATCTGCAATTTGATGTGCACAGCTGTTGAACTAATAATATGCCCATAACTTGGAACAGAGTAGAAAGGTGATTGAGACAAAAGAACGATGTGCTTTTGCCAACAACAAATGGAAATTTTACTTGCTGAAGTGATGGAGGATTAGATTGGTTCTCAAAATCTTAAAATGTTTTATATAAAGCATCAAAATAAGACACCAAGCAAAGATCTACATAAACTGAGGGATAATTGTATACTAACCAATTGTCTTTGGCCCATACATGTCCATTGGTATCCACCACATGCAAGCTCAAGGCATGCCTTGAATTGGGAGACTTATTCTCAAAACTGTCAAGAAATAGCAGAAGAAAAGTCAGGTTTACAATCACTACCAAGAAATAATGATGATGCCAAGAATACTTACTACCTTTGATGTATTAGATCACCATGAATAACCACTAGAGAGCCTGCTTTTACTTCTAATGGTACAAAATCCTTGTGATCATAGGATGGTGAAGGATGATTAAAGTGAACCCCATTCTCATCTCTAATAAACCTCCTCTTTAGACCATCTAAATCAATGTCAAAAGTACATAGTATATGACATCAAACAAGTAACAAAATAGAAAACACAAGGAAGATTAGGAAAGAAATATACGCTTGTGGGAGCCAGGGATGGCCCAGAGGCAACCATTGGTGATGGTTGCATCCTCTAGTGCTAGCCACAATCCCGTGCAAGATGGCGGCTCTGTATAGAGAAATGAGTTATCCTGGTGTGGTACTACTTCCCCACCAATGCCTGGTTGCTAAATTGCCAATTTTACAGAGATCATAATCACTGTTAAAGTTGGTAATATACAACATTCGTAATCTATTAACAAGCATAATCAAGCAGCCACAGAGAAAGAAAAACTCTCAACACAAAAACAAGCAACTAATATTGACTGGAGCAATATTAGCTAGCTGCATGACAACTCCAAATAACAATGAACTTACTAGCTGAAATAATATGAACATCAAACATGGATATGATTAAGTTTCTGCCATCCGGCCAAACTAGAACTATTAAGAGGGTACCTTAAAGATATACATGGATTGTATAACCACAGGTCTCTTGTAACCCAATGAGCAGAGCATCCCTGAGATTTTGTCCGAGAATGAGAACTCTTTAAAGACAGGATCTATTTCATGTAGTGCTGCAGAGGAAGACGAGAATAAAAAATAAATTCTTTTAGAGGTAAATCAGAGAGCTCGATATCAAATATCTACATCCGACTATAAATAAACACATTTATGTTATATGCTACATGAAATGTCAATTACGCATGACAGCTAGACGACAAACCATGGCCAACTTTATTTATTGAGAGCTCCTTTGGCTGTTTCAAATGCCCATCTGCTCCAAATGCGTTCTCTGCAAGCACCATTAGAAAAGTTTCTCGCAGGATATCGAGCTAGTTTAAAAAAATGAGCTGATAGCAGGGTACTTGAAACTGATCTGTGCAAATCAAAAAAATAAAAAAGAAAGAAACAAAAATGGATGCAACAACTTAGCAATGGAAAATAGACAACACATCATATCAGGAGGGAAAACATGAGAATATGTAAGCCATGGAATAATCTGATCTTTGTACACTGCTTATCCTACTATACGAATCTTGCCAACAAGGGTGGGTCAGGTGCATAGGCACCTCACAGCCACATTACTTTGTGTATCTCTTAAACAATCTCCACAGTGTCACTCTTCTACTACAACTCACCTACTACAGATGCTCACAGAAACATCCTAATATAATAATTCCAACATGAACAACTATCTCTTTGCTGCCTCAGGTGCATAAGCACCTCACAACCACATTAATTTATGTTTCTCTTAAAGAATCTCCAGTGTCCCTCTTCTACTACAACTCACGTACTACGTATGCTCACAGAAACATCCTAATATAATAATTCCAACATGAACAACTATCTCTTTGCTGCCTCAGGTGCATAAGCACCTCACAACCACATTAATTTATGTTTCTCTCGAAGAATCTCCACAGTGTCACTCTTCTACTACAACTCACCTACTACGTATGCTCACAGAAACATCCTAATATAATAATTCCAACATGAACAACTACCTTTTGCTGCATTTGATAAAAAATAATTTTATGTTCCCTCCAACATTCAAAATAGTAGTTAAGACCCAGACTCTCTTGGATAAATCTTCATCAAAAGTGACTGCAAATGGTAAATAATGACAATTTATTTTCTTCAAACAAATGTGTACAACACCATCATCAGTGCTTTTTGTAAATCAATGTCAGAGACCAGTTGGACCAACTTTAAATTTGAAGGAAGTAAATCGACAAGGTCTAGAGACATTGTTTTAGTGAGAAGATTGTGTATGAACCCATCTAAAACTCAAATATTTTCATATTTATCCATGCATAGTAGCAGAAAATCACATATCTTACTATAAAGTGGAGATATCAGTCTCACATGTAGCAACTTCAACATGACTAGCTTATTGTAGATCAGTAAAATAGTAATAACATCTTTTTAACGACACACAACTTCTAACCAAAAAAGAAACGATTTTTGCGATCGAACAAAACCAAAACAGAAAAGTTCATTATGCGCAGACCTTCGAAGAAGAAGGAGATATTTTCGGCGCTCTGAAAGAAGTAATCGTCCGTATGCTGCTGCTAAATAAATGTAAAGAGAAGAGATCAAATACAAAAAAAGAAAGAAAAAAAACCAAAACCCCCTCTTTTTTTTTTATCCTCTTCCCTGTTCGACCTACAACCACCAAAGAACTTCGAGACGTTCTAATACCTGGTTCTTCGTGGAGAAGATGGACGAGAAGGAGCCATCGAACCCGTCCAACAACTCCGCCATTCGATCCCTCATCTTCCTGACCTCTTGCTTGCTGGAGAACGATTCGAGAATCAAATACCCTGCAAGAAATAACTATTGGATTTCTTTTCCCGGAAGATTAATCCGTTCGATGGATTGGAGTGTCTAATACCGTTGACGTCGAAGAAGTCGAGCTGCTCGGCCGTGAGATTGCCGGCGTTTGCCATCGCGCTCGCTCGCTCGCTCGCTTCCACCGCCCAAAAGGATCGATTAGCCTTTCCTGGTCTTCTCCTACTGTGGTCAATACCAAATCCCTTAAAATAAAATAAAATAAAATATTAAATCTAATAATAGTCTAAAATTACGTGTCTGTCCCTTCCAAATTATGTAAGAAAAATATTTATTTCTATTCTTCATTGCAGCATATGATTATTCCCTTCCAAAAAAATTTACATTAATAATTATTTAATCACATAAAATATTCACGATGTGTATCTGAAAACATCGATGAGTAATATGTGCATTAAAATATATCCTAAGAATTTTACATTAATTATTATTTAATTATCTAAAACAATAGTATGATGGTGGTATACTTGATACCCTCATTATGGATTGAGGATTTAAAATATTAATCTATAATTTTTTATATCTAAATATAGATATGCTGTTGATTTGCTTACTGAGAGTTAAAGGTCTCGATACCTTATTTTATATATTTTAAAAATACCACTTAACTTAGTTGGTAAATAATTTGATCATTGGTAGTAAGATCTTGGATCGAATGCATTACAAAAATAATATTAAATATAGTGTATTATTGTAATCATTTTAAAGGACTTTTTGATAACATAAATAGTAGAATATGAATTTTTTTGTGCATAGACTAAACTTAAATTTAAAGATAAATATAAAAACCATTGTTTTAGTATATAATTGCACAAAATGAATTTTCTTATTCTTCAATAGCAAATAAAAGAGGATTAAAAGAAAATGTATGTTGAGTTCAAGCATTTTTTTTCATATACATTTTCTCTGATTTCTGAAACCCAATAAAGTATGGGATAAACAATTTCTTGTACTGAAGTCATATATTTGGATGCATACATTTAGAGAGTGTGTATACTTTGTTCCTATGAATCACAACACTATTGTAGACCTTATTCAAGCTATAATTTCATATGAATCTTCTAAATTAGAAACCAGTATTCTTCAGTGTTGCCTTTCAAATGTTGTTGGGCTGATCTGAGATTACAGCACAGCATTTGTTGTTGTTCATAGACCTGCCTACATGCAACTTATCATGCACATTTGTGACTCAAGATTGATCACTTAATAAAACATCATAGGATAATACATCAAAGCCAGTATACTACAGATTGCAATAACAACAACAATACATCATAGCCTCTATCAGTATGAGCTCTAAATGTTCCTCTCAACAAGACAGAATTGCTCCCACAATATATCAACATCAGGAATCCAGAAGAGAGAAGAAAAGAGAATTCCAAGGATACTATAGAATTGCTGCTTGATGCACACAAGTCCAAAAGGCACAATACTTTATAAAGTCGAGAATATCAAAATTTTAAGACCTAGAAACAAAGAAACTGTACACCAAACAGCTACTGCGCTCATTCGATTACAGCCCTTGAACACTGAAGTAGACACGAGATTCGTATCGTCTCACTTGAACTTAGGAGACATGTAACCAATTACAGCTCTTGAACACAGATAACATGACTACATGCACAGGAGGTTTAGCACTACCACAGGCAAAACGATTAGAGATATATTAAATGTTTTCATTAGGAACCACCACATTGCTCTTGATTATATTAAATTGTAAGTAACATAATGAAATAAGATTATGACAATCTGAGGAGAACATATAATCCTTGATTAAGGCACCAAAATTATGCATGACATGGCATAATGGTTCTCTTTGGCAAAATAGAATTCAATCTAACATTTATTTTAAATCAGAAGGGGGAAAAAAAAAATCTGACATTCATTTCCTGAACCCACCCCTCTTTCCATAGCCTCGACCACCTCTTCTGCCACCTCCTCTCTGATGGCTTCCATGTTTGTTGCCCAAAACCCTATCATTATCTGATGTTGACTGGACTTTCAGATGGTCAGGCAAGGGGAGTATCTTATCCACACATTTACGGAAGCTAAAATCATCACTAGTACCATCGACCCGAACAAGAAAGAAGCATCGACTTTTATATGTCGGGTGATACCGCACCTGGAATGCCTCAATTCCTTCTCCAATTTTCTTGGCAGGTTCAGGATGCCCCTTCTTCAGCAAATCCAGCAATACCATGTGCTCATACTGAAATATAAAAAGCAGTATTGTAAATTAAAAACATAACTTCTGTTATTGAACCCTTTGATAATGAGCAAAAATTACTGTATAAGACCCCCATATTAAGAACAAACATGATAAATAAAAAAACAATATTGATGTTATGCAACATACAACTGCCAGTTTAGCACCTTTAGGATGCTATATATCAACTGGAATTCAGATCCATGCATGAAGGATCCCATTTATTTTAAGTTAGCATCTAGTCTTGATCAAAAGAATATAAACTTGATTACCAAAACAATTATAAGCAAGAGATATAAGGGGAAGAAAGACTTCCAATGAGAGAATCCATAAAAACATGAAACAGTTTAGAGCTTGATCTAATCAGTAATGGCAAATCAAAATGAGCAAGGCCAAGTAGACCCTACTATAACATGAGGTGATCCATGGAGCAAATTCTCTGAAACTACCAAAAGATTCAATTCTTCTAAGATGAGCAAACTGTTTGATAAACAGAGCATACAGTAGAAAAATATAACAATTTTTTTTTTAATAACATTCAAGATATCAATATTCAATCTGCTAAATCTCATCCTTCCATTATCAATTCACATTAAACTCAGGACAAGTGTTCCACATCATAGCTTGGCAAACATAATCAACAAAAGCAATAACACCAACAAAAGCATTAGTACTGGTACTAGATGATTTGCCTTCCAGCATCAGGTGAACTGAAATGGATAACTGCAATTTGGAGGTAAAGTGATACTGTCATTTTTTCCCTCACACTTATGACTTTATTCATTTTACAACAAGATAAAAAGAATTCAATTATCACTTGCAATCAACAAGCTAATCCAGATCCAAATCATTAGAATTAATCAAAAAGATCACTTTTTACCCTTGACATGCTTCAAACACTAACTCAGTAGGCTGCCGATCCAGAGCCAACTCCTTAAAATTAATCAAATAGCTCACTTTTTACCGTCAACATGCTTCAAACACTAACTCAGTAGGCTGCTAATCCAGATCAATTAAATTTCATTCTTCCAAAAATTTCAATTATTTCTCTCAAGTTTGCTTCCAGCAGTTATTCGTTTTGATTTAATTATTATCATCACAATAAAAAAATTTATTTCGAATAAACATTTGATTTTTTTTGTATCTTCTCAATTGCTTGTAGTGCATGCCAACTTGAACCAAATGTCCCAAATAAACTTCTACAGCATTCCAGGTTTTATTTGCAGCATGTTGTTCCCAGCAGTCAATCTTGTGGATAAAATTAACATTACCAGGATTGAGAAACACAATGAGATCCTGGCATAAACTGGACCAGATTAGAACTGAAATGTTCAACCATGAATGAGAATCAATGAAGATTGTGCTAAAATCAACCAAACCAACAAAAGAATAATTGGGAATTTTCTGGGATCAGCAAGAAGCCGGTCTAAAGTGTAACTGACTTGGATCAACCTAGAATCACACTCAACAATCAGCTTTGGATTAGCATCAATCTGGATCAAGATTCTAAGAAGTCCAAATAATCTCTATGAAATCAGTCATCAGAACATCCTTTTAGTCTCAATGCAATTTTTGCCTGAATAAGAATACATATGCATATATACTCAAATCATATGGAGTACTTCAAAATCCATTCCCTCAGTCCAGTGGAGCTCATTTCCTACATATGCATGGACTCTTTAAAAGTGGTCTAGCTTGCAAAACTATATAAAAAAAATAGCACAGGAATTACAATGCTCCTAACTCAAGGAGGTCAAATAAATGACATCATGTTTCAAGTTGTTTCATTTTCAAGTCTTTATTAGGGCCTCAAGACACTGCCTAAGGAGACGAAAAGGTGATTACAAGAAAATTTTTGGAAACCACATGAACTTACATATCTTCCTTATTCACATAATATATTAAACAATATAACATTCAAATCCAAAATTGCAGGAACAGGTGCACAATAGGAGAAAATTCTACATGTGCCTTAAAAAAAAATTTCTTTCTTGTTTTTACTGGTGAGATAGTAAAACAAACGCATACAAAAAGGGATTCATTGCTTCTTCTTTTATGAAATAAAAATTTTAGTTTTGAACAAAAGCATATCGCAAAGGTAACCCTTAGCAACTCAAAATCCAAGCTATAAGTCACAGCATAAAATGTTGCATCAGCAGCAATACAGTCTCCGACTACATGTTTGTTATAATTTCAAGCTCACGTACACAAATACTTTCTCAAGATTGCATATTTCAACTATATTTATGGATCCTTTCTAACACAATTCAAACAAAATTAAGGTAATTTCAACTAAACAAATCATGTCTCTAAAATGAATTAACAACAAAGAAACGAACTTTTTTCTGTATCGACATAAAGAAAGGAAATTTGCTAAAAGGAACAAAAGGCGCACTTTGTTGATATTAACATTGGGCAACCAGGAACGAAGAAGCTTCAGGAAGTAATCAAACATCTCCACTGACGACGTAAACACCTTCGGTCCGATACTTGCCGCCTCCGACTCCCCACTGTCACTGCTTCTTCGCACCTCCATATCGCCTCCAACTTCCTCCTCTCCTTCAACTCCACCCGTCCCTTCTTCTTCCGAACAACCCTCCGGCTTCTGCCTCTTCGAAACAGAGTCGTCCTCGCCAGCCTCCTCTCTTATCCTCTTCTCGGCGCTGCCACCGCTCTCAGCCGGCACCGCTTCCGCCATGAACCCGTCTCCCTCGAGCAACTGAGGGTTATCCGCGAGCTCTTCCGCCATGATCGACGAGGAGCGGGCGTTCGAGTTTAGCTAAACCCTAACACTAACGGATACGATATAAATAGATAGCTTTGTCACGTGCAGAGGAGGTGGTGGATGGAATTATCTACTAATTCACATTTTAAGGAAAAAATCCAATTGGGAGTTATCAGAAAAAGTTACTATATTAATTAGATTTATATAAATCCAATAAAGAGAAGGTCGACGCTTCATCACCGTACTCGCATGCCCTCCTCCTCCCTCCTCTTCGAGAAGGAGAGAGAGAGAGAGAAAGAGAGAGAGCCAGAGGGACGACGAAGAGGGAGAGAAATCTCTTTTCTTGTCTCTTCATCCTCCGCCTCCTGCATGAATTAGCGCCCTTCTTTTCACTGTTTCGGTATATATAGAGGCATGGCGGATCCCGAGAGCTCTTCCCTTCTCATGGCGCCGATCCCGGTCCCGGACCGCAAGGAGATCGACCTCGAAGCTGGCCCTGGCGAGCAATTCCAGTGCCGGATCTGTCTCGAAACTGATGGTGGTCTTCCTTTTCCATTCTACTATGTACCTCTCTCCTCCTCCCTTTCTTTAGGGTTTATTCTCACATTCTTTTCGATTTCTATTTTTGTCTCGCAATTAAAGATTGGTTCTTGACTTACCCCCATGGAATTTTGGAATAATTCGTGGGGATTGCGTCTCCAAACGTGGGAGTTCTTGCGATCGGGATTGGGACATAGAAGGCTTATGAGAGGAGTAAAAGAGAGTCACCTGAGCTGATTGCAAAATTATTCATTTTTCATAATTGGAATTTGGAATTTCAGGAAGGGACTTCATAGCGCCATGCAAGTGCAAGGGGAGCTCCAAGTACGTCCATCGTGAATGCTTGGACCACTGGCGGTCTGTCAAGGTGAGTGAACGAATTGTGTCTCTCGTAGATAGGGTTTCTAGCGCCTGTGCTGAATTTATGCATCTTCAAGTATGTTCAGAACATCCTGTTGATGAACTGCTCTTTTAAGCAAATGGCGTCATGAATCATATTTTGTTATAGATCTCTTGTGTGAGGTGCAAACATCAGATCTGACAATCATGAGTATAATTATGCAAACATTTTTTTTATTATTGTTGTTTATGTGAAATGAATTTGAAATGTGGTCCGATTCAGTATCGAAAGGTATCAGGAAGGATCCAATGTTAGGTGTCTTCTAATCTGAGGATTAATTAGGTCTGAACAATATTTCATATCTGCAAGATGGGTGTACCAGTGGATCTGCTGAGGATAAATTAGGTCGCTAGATGGAGGAACACTAGGAAACAGGCTACTGAATAATTATTATGGATGACTGATTAAGATGATATCATTGTGCACATGAAAGTATGAGGATGTAGTCATTAGAGGAAATAATGGATTATTGATAGGGTTTAGAGAGGGCAACAAAAATAAGATATTTCCCGGAGCATGTTAAGAAAGTTTCAGAATTAAATTTCTAGATTTTTTTTACAGGTATCTTTTGAGTTTTTTGCAATTGGTGGCATAGAGCATCTCAAAAGCACAATCCGTATCGTTGGATGCGGTGGGCTGCCTTAATTATTATCCTATTCCTGTAATCATTTAAGTATCATAAAGACACCTAATGGTAAAAATTGTGTTTCATGCATCACTCATTTGTTGTTCATTATTTAGAAGAATGCAGATTTAAACCAATTGAGTTTTTCTGTCTTGGTAATTATATAGTCTCTGCCACCATGTATCTTAGAGGTAGCAACTGGCCAAAGCTGTTTGATGTCCTTTCATGTATTAGCATGCTGTCATTCACCATTTAAAATAACGTGGATCGAGACAGTAAAGCTTCAAAAAACGTTTGGCCAACACTCTGTCAGCAGTAATCTGCAATTTTCCAAAATCAAATTTAGGGATGATTTACTCATGACAAACTCATGCCCTAGAACATCTGAAATTGTAAAATACTTTTTGTTTACCTAGCCTAGCATCTCACGGTATAGTAACTTCTACAATGGTTAAACTAGAATCTTAGTGGCTACTTGACATTGGATATATGGGAATTTGTTTCTTTCTCTTCTCACTTGGTGGAGATTATTTCATTTTGGTCGGAGTAGATGGAGGGGGCAAAGGGATCATCTCCAGCACTTCAAGAAGAAATCACTTGCTTGATCAGCAAATGTAGAGGCTGGCTAATGTCATATGTTAGAACTGTAAAAGAAAGTTCATGTCAAATTTATGGGATAAGACGGCAAATTAAATCGAGTTTAGGGAAGTAATAACTGCCAAATCTGCTTATTGGATTAAAGGCTGACAATCTGCCGTTAGAAAATGCTCCACCTAAGTTTCACTGATGTTTTTTCTTCTCTTCTGTTTTTCTGTAAATGTTTGTGAAAATATCCAGTTCCAAGGTAGCCAATTTCTGTCATATTTTCATTTTCTTCAGGAAGGTTTTGCATTTGCCCATTGCACAACCTGCAAGGCTCCATACTATTTGAGGGTTCATGTTCATGCAGACAGGAAATGGAGAACCTTGAAGTTCCGATTCTTTGTTACTAGGGACATACTATCCATATTCACAGTTGTTCAACTCGTAAGCTTAAGTTCTCTCATCTCATTCTTGATAATAAATTGCCATTTTTATTTTGAACTAATCCTTTTTTGTGTGCATTCGAGACAGATAATATCTTCGTTGGCATATCTGGTCTTTCTGGTTGATAGCTCTCAAAACAGTTGGTTGCGGTTGGCTTGGGGTTTTGACAGTGAAATTAGTTTCTACTATGTATGTGGTATGCTTCTAAACTGTAAGAGCACTTCATGATGATTTTATCTATTGATTACATTATAGTGGTGTTATCTCATGCTTGTTCATGTTGTAGTGCATTGTTTATGTTGAAGCATGGAAAGTGCTGTTGCGTTTGTAAATTGTAGGATTTGAAAATTTCATGTGTTCTTTTGGCATTTGAATTCTAGGATTTGGAGAGTGAGTTCTGGAAGGTGGGTTTTTGATGGTGTTTCTCCCAAATCCATGTGAAATCGTCATGTTTAACAGGATTTGGAAATCGAATTCCAGGGGGATTTGGAGAGTGGAATTATCACAAGGTTTTTCTGGGAAGGGATGTGAGGGTGGGAATTATTTTGTGGAACCTTAGAGTTGTTTGGCTAAAATCTTGAAATTCTCGATGAAAATCCTGTATAACATGGGGCCTAAACTACACAATTTTCTAATTCCTATGATAGCTATTGCTTTTTCATTCAAGTCATTAGTTCATAGGTTTAAGGGCTTCAATATAAAAATTTATGCTATCCGACAACATTCCATGCAGCCCATGTTCAGAAATTGTTTCCAGTAAAATAGATAATTTCTTTCTTACTGTGTAATGTCTGGAATAGAATGATTCACATGCTTATGTATTAAGATTTGTCTCGACCATAAAATTTTGTACATTGTTGTTTTATATCTCATAATACTTGGGTCTTTTAGGTGGGACATCATATCGTATTCATGCTAATTTTCCTCGTTATGCTTATCTACAATGTAGGGGCACTATTATTTTTCTCTCTGCTTGGGTTATCCGGATGCTTTATAACTTGTTATGATCGACGAGTACGCAATGATTTGGCTCAGCCATGTCGAGAGTTATGTCTTTGTTGCTGTCAACCAGGGTTAGCATCTGTTTTCCTTTAGTTTCTGGAATATGTAATATCTTGTTATAGTGTAAATCCATTTCTATGTGATTTGTTATGTATATGCTTTTAAGTGAATCTTGTATAAACCTAATGTAATCATTAAAAAAAATGGATTACTTTCTCATTCTTTCCTATCTCCACACATTCTTCTAGTCTACATGCTTTTGATGTGTTCATTTTTGTTTTGTTCTTTTTCAGTATGTGCGCTGATTGTCATCTACCTGGCACCCTCTGTATGTGGACCGATTGTACCACATGCTTTGAAAGTTGTGCGAGTACAGCAGGAGAATGTGGATGCTTGGGAGGGGCTGGTGAAGCTGGTCTGCCGTTGCTTTTTATAATAGGATTAATCGTTCTTGGGCTGTTCACCGTTATTGGCATATTTTACAGTGTCCTCGTGGCAACAATGGTTGGCCAACGAATTTGGCAGCGTCACTATCATATACTTGCTAAACGGATGCTAACAAAAGTAAGTCCCGTGGTCTCTATGTGTAAGCAGTTAATTTCCTTGTTTGTTTCCTGTTGAAGCAAGAGCCATGAATCAATTTTCCTGCTTCGCAGTTCCATATTGTTTTAGTACACAAAACAAGAAACTTATGCCGAACCTGATATCTTTTTCCCGTCTGATTCCATCCAGTATTCTCTACTAAACCTTCTAATGGTGTGTGGGTGTTCATCAGGAGTATGTCGTGGAGGACGTTGACAGCGAGGGCACTGATTGGTGTCCGCCACCCCTTCCAGCTGAGAATGTTCAGCAGCTTAAGACACTTGGACTCCTGTAGTTTCACCTTGAGAGTCCATTAACCATTGTGCTCCATAGATGAAATGGAAGAGGCATGTGAGAGCATCTGGTGGTCACTCTTTTTCTCATGGAAACAGAAAGTTCTATATTACTCTATCCTCTCTTCCAAGAAAAGTGTATTTCCTACCACTATATTGTAAATGTCCACCAGATGTTCATATTCAGAGAGTTCAAGCATGGCTCATGCTTACTGGTCTTTTAGTATATATGGTTGAAGAAGATTGTGAGAAAGATTTGGTGGCATTGAAAAACTGTGTAAAAAATGATTATGAGTTTGTTTCAACATATTGGATAACACTTTGACATAATCTTTTATGGTGTGAACATGACAGATGGAGAGTTTGTCTCTGCATATTCTGAAAACTATTGATGATAATGGAGAAAGCTGCAGACAGAGGAGTGTAAGAACACCAGCTACAGAGACTGGTCAGTCTTTTTACAGTTAATTTTATTTTTTTCAAACAATTATGTTAAAAAGGTTATTTGATACCTCATGTCAGTCTCTTATTGTTTAAATTAAATTTTTCTCCTCTTTTTTTTTTTTTGTGTGTGTGTTTAACATGTGAATGTTTTACAAATAGGGAAATCCCAGCATGAAATAAGCTCAAGTCAAGCTTAACACACTGCATCATAACATCCCTTAAGCCCCTTATATGTGGAAGATGTCTTACTTATCTTGTCCAAGCTGACCTCCTCCACCAGTTTTTATCAATCAACAGTCTCAGTCCATTCAATCCAAAGTACTCAAGCCCAGTTGATAAGGCAGGCTGTGTTTTCCTCATCAAGGTACCCTTCATACATCTGGAAATGTTACAATTCCATCTCCAAGTTTGAATCCTCCATTGAACTCCTCATACTTGGTTCTCAGTTCATCAATTCCATTACACTTCAGCACAAGGATTCACGGATCTCCAAGTTTGAATCCTTCGTTGAATTCCTCATACTTCGTTCTCATTCCATCAATTCCATAATACTTCAGCGCAAGGATTCACGTACCGATCCATACTGGTGTACCAACATTTTATCGGTACTGGTATGGTGCTAGTATCGGACGGTATGCACAATGCATACCGCCCAATATATTATAATATTTTTTATAATATACTATAATATAATATTAATATATTATGAAAAAAAAAAAAAAAGGGTGACGTCGCCTCGATCTTTTCTCCCCGTGCGGGGAGAAAAATCGCCTACGGGCGACCCGCGGGTGGTGATTGCGGCGACGGCTTGCGGGCGATCCGCGAGTGGCGAGGGCGCGCGGGCGAGGATGGCTCGAGGTACTTTTTCTCTTTCGCTTCTTCTTCTTCTCCTTTTCTTCTTCTTCTTCTTCCCTTCTCGATTTCTCCTCAATCGACCGCTGACGGTCGCCTTTTGGCAATACCGCCGGGTAGCAACCGGTCTATGTACCGGTCAACTATCGGACCGATATATAACTAGCGCTACGGGACTTTACCGCTCTTTAAGGAAAACCTTGCTTCAACACTTATCTGCCTCAGACCATCCCACCGATCACTTTCTCTAAGGAAGTTGACAAAGTAGTGAAAAAGGTGAAAAACAATCACAGGTATCCTTTTTAATATGCTCCTAAGAACAAATAGCAGTAAATTGATTTTATGATTCTTCCCGGCATCTTTTGAAAATTGTAATGAAAAAAAAAAATTGATTTCTTTGGATCTTTCCTGAACAAATTATGCACAGGAAAGCATGTTGATGGATTCCAAGAACATGGAAGGCTTTGTTCTTTTGAACAATGTCATCCTACTTCTCTCCAGTTTTGTTTGCTTTACCAGCTCAAGAAAATGATTTCCATGTGAATATATGTCCTTTAAAGTCAGATTCTGATTTATTTAGCTGTATTTAGTGGGGAAAAAATAGGATGAAAAATATATGTCCTCCCACCTGAGTAGCATAGCTTGTGATCCATATTGGTGTTATAATTGCAGTAGTTTCCTAAAATTCTTGGACCAGCTGAGATCAAATGGATAGGTCGGGCTTAGCTGATTTGCCTAAGCCGTGCGGCACCCTTGCGGCCCTCCCGAAGACTTAGCTGAAATTGCCTAAGTCGTGGAACGCCCAAAGCGTTATCTGTCCGCACAGGGTCAGCCTTCCCCGAGATCTCCTAGAGTCCTTTAGGCTCACAAAAGAGAAAACGGGCCAGAAGAAGCAATTCCCACGGGATCCACAAGCAACTGCTCAAGCAAATACTTCATAAGCCATATGCAAATTACATCCGAGGACATCACAAACTCAGAGAGGTTGCACACAAAGGATAATGGTCTGTAATTGCAATGCATTTGCATTTATCATACCAGTAATGATGATTGCCTGATGGTTTACATATCACATACACGTCTCGTCGATACTTGTTTTCGTGGATGTGATGAGACCGCTGTTCTTTTTGCTGCTGCACGAAGCCAAGTCTCCTTGAGATCAACGAAAGAACAAGAAGAAGAAGAAGAAGCAAATAGGAACCCACGATGGCCAGGAAACTGCCGCCTCCTCCTCCGGTGGCCACTATGTGGACTCCGCCACCGGTCCGGGACACCACTGCCACTTCTTCGTCGGCTTCTATGGTGTTATGAAACTTTATGTCATGTCCGCTGAGTAAGCACGGCTAGGTTTCGCCCGTGTATGCAAGCTCGTTCACGTAAGCTTCCAGAAAGAGAGGAGAGCATAACTTGGGAAAATCTAAGGTTGCGCGCTCCTGTCTACACTCATGTCGGTAGCGTTTGCTTTAGGATTCGCCTCAGGTCGACCGAAGGTCTTTGCATAAAGGTCACATCGGGGTGAGGGGTCCGATATGACCCCTCCGACGATCAAGTTAGTGCCCCTGACTAAGGTGCAATTTGGACATAATTTCTAGAATGTTCCAAAGGAGACATAAAGTCCCTCTTCACAGCTTCAAAGGTAGCTTTTATACCTGTTTGTCGAAATTCGTCCGTACTTGATATTTTTGATATTATTGACGTCTTTTACTATAATGTCCTTGTCGAACCTACATTTGCACCTAATGAAGTCGTATGCGAGGTTTGCGTTGCTCTTGCGACAGGTCGACCATACCTGCACGAGGTCGATCGTACTTGTGCCAGGTTGATCGTGCTACGTCGGGTTGGCCATGCTACACTGGATCGATCGTACTGTTCAATTATGCTGGTAGTAGAAATGATTTAGATGAATATTTTATATTTATTATTGATTAAAAAATCATATAATTATCATATTTTGTAATCTATCTTTATATATATAAATCCATAATAACTATTAATAAAAATTAATCATTTCTTCTCATGTACATCCCATTTTTTACTGACAGAAATAAAGCTTCAGAATGACCTGATAGAACAAGCAGTCTAATGACAAGCCCCAGTAACTATCTCTAAGATCTATTTCAAGTTCATCAAGCTCAGATGACAAAGGCATGGGAGATGTAACTGTCACAGAATTGTGAGTTGGAGATCAGGGTATCCAACTTTGCACTTGTACTTCTCGAAGAGTTCTTGGAGAGCATGAACAAACTGAGAATGAACCTCATTGATCTGGAAAAATTCAGAAAAAGAAAGAGTCATATTGTAAGCATTCTCAATGTTAATAAAAAGTAAATTTTGTCACAGACCATAACCTAGGAGAAGATACAACACATGACTTCAACAATGAGCAATGAGAGCTGATTTCTATTTTAATAAGAAAGGTAATGCACCAACATGAAGCAGACAATGAGCACTCCAGGGTTGGGGAGAATTTATTTTAATTATTCAGGAGAGAAGTGTGGTAAAAAGTCTGATGTCGTTGAGCCGCAGGTGTAGCGAGTTCATTCTGATTATTCGGGAGAAAAGTGTGGTAAAAAAGTTTGATTTGTCTACCTCATCTGCAGTCGGATGTGGGTTTTTCACCAGTTCAATTGGTCTTCCCATTACTACATGAATCGGACGCCGAAATGGGATAGGTGTTCTACATAACAAGAGAAACATAATCACAAAACATTAGATAACATTAACGGCAGCCGAAAAAAAACAGTGTTAAAAGGGAAAGCTGCCAAATTTTAAGAGGGCTAGTAGACCGGCATGATAAAGGCAAGGATCGGATTTGTTAGGTACCCAAGTCTTCCCCAGATAAGTATTGGAGCGAACTTGATTGCTCGAGAAATCTGGGCAAAAAATTTTCCACTAGGTTTCCACCACCCAAAAACATGATTCTGTCCACCAAATAAGAAAATGAGGTTTAGAGCATCCATATTTGAAATTGCAAGTAATCATGTTCAAGATATGCAAGCAGATGACACACTGTCTACTAGTCATCATGTACATTAACATATGGCACAACAACATCTGTACATCAAGCACACCTAATTCTTTTTAAAATTATTCGTTGGTATCAAAAGAAAAACCAACCTGGCCAAAACAGAAAACAGGAACTATAGGTCGGCCCGTCTCCATGGCAATTTGCACAAATCCTTTTCTTGAGTTAAGGAAAGCTACCTAATTCTTTTTAAAATTATTCGTTGGTATCAAAAGAAAAACCAACCTGGCCAAAACAGAAAACAGGAACTATAGGTCGGCCCGTCTCCATGGCAATTTGCACAAATCCTTTTCTTGAGTTAAGGAAAGCTACCTAATTCTTTTTAAAATTATTCGTTGGTATCAAAAGAAAAACCAACCTGGCCAAAACAGAAAACAGGAACTATAGGTCGGCCCGTCTCCATGGCAATTTGCACAAATCCTTTTCTTGAGTTAAGGAAAGCTACCTAATTCTTTTTAAAATTATTCGTTGGTATCAAAAGAAAAACCAACCTGGCCAAAACAGAAAACAGGAACTATAGGTCGGCCCGTCTCCATGGCAATTTGCACAAATCCTTTTCTTGAGTTAAGGAAAGCTACCTATTCATCAGATAAAACTTGGGTTAATATTTGCCTAGTTGCTTGTCTTGAAAACCCATACAAGGAAGCAAGAACATCAGAAGGTTATTGCAGACTAAATTATAAGCATTTTGGTGAAAACTACAACTCATAATAGTTGATAAAAATGCATATAGGACGTCTTCGATTATCTGATTAACATAAAGAGAAGAAGGCAAGAAATCTGGATGAAAATATTATACTGCATTTGGATTCATCTCTATACCAGGATATATTCTGGTAAAAACACCATGATGGCATAATAAAAAACCCACCTACCTCACAACATATATTGACATTTTGATTCGTTACTCAAATACAGTAATCCTAAATATGATTCATGCTCATCCAAAGGGTATTCAGTATGGTATATCCTAAATACTTTGTGATGCTCTAAAATCATGCCAATGCAAAATTGCGATCAAGTTTAATGGAGATTGTGTAATAACCCCTGATTTATTAAATAAAATATAATGGAAATACCAATCTTTTCCTAAAATTTTCAAGTTAAAGCAACATAAGAGCTATTCAACTGACAAGCCCTCTCTCACTTGTAGCAACTTGCGTATCGGAGACATCGTCTGATGCAATCTTGTTGGTGCCTACAATTCACTTGTATAAAGAGCAAATGGAAGATTGGTTTGGTTTAACTTTTATCGATAGGCACAAAAACAAGAGAAATCAGACGAGATCATTTCTTGAAATGATCTTTTCTCTTCCCCCACTTGCAAATATGTTTGAATCAAGCTGAGGCATGGTACCTAGATAAAGCTAAAAGATAAAAGATGCAACTCACTAGACTGATTTCAATAGTTTAGGTGCAGAAGGCAGACCTCGGAAAAATTGTTCATATAAAGCATCTCCTGCACCCCACCAGGAACAATAAGGCAACTATACCCAGCTTCCAAGTACGCATAAAAGTTCTTCCTAGATGCAGGGACTACTCCCAGCCATGTCCAAATATGCCTCAGAATGGGAGTGTAGAAGACCTGACCATAATATTATGCACACTGAGCAATAATTCAGGGAATATCAAAAGTGGAAAAAAGAAAAAAAAAAAAAGGTATGAAGATCTAATACAGAAAATGACCAGGAAAAGAGAGATATCTCACAGCGCTGCTTCCGAGAACTTTGCAATTAGGTAGAGGTATGAATCCAGTGTGGTTGGCAAGAGCACAGACACCGATAGGCATCGCCGAGTGCGGCTCGTAACCAAGCACTGCAAATATTTGAAACCCTCGATTACTTGCGACCATATCCAAACTATAATCGACAGTCATTTAATTCCAATTCTACACCAAGGCAGCAAACAGATACACTAATTGCTTGAATATTTCGGATTAATCCACTCAATGCATAAACTTGTATCAGATGGCCACAAACAAAGAAGATGAAGAAGAGCTCACCGTATGCTTGGTCCGGATCGAAGGCCTTTATGTCCTCGACATGAACAGTGATGGGGAAGTAGCCGGCTACATACTTGCCGACGTACCTAAGTAATTTTGTTACCACCAAGTAAATAAAGAAATTATCTTTAAAAAATAGAAATCTGTCATGAACCCTCTCGAGGTTTTGAAGACCATTAAATCAATAGGGAAAAGCTGGAACCTTGATACTATCAGCCCCAATTTACTCTTATCATCGACGGGAATCAACGTGATGATGAGCAGAAACCCGAAAACTCTGCATGAAAACAGAGGAATATGGAGCGTCAGTAGCAGTAGGAAGAGGAGAGGAAAGGGCAGGAGGAGGAGGAGACGGACGCGGCGGCGAGGCGGGCGGGGAGGAGGAAGACCGCGGCCAAGACCAAGGCGAGGATGAAGTGGAGGCCGCCAAAGGAGAGGCAGAAGGCGATGGTGGAGTGGAGAGGGGAGTAGTCCGTCCCCTGGAACACCGCCGGCTCGCCCTCCTCGCGGTGGTCGCCATTGCTCTCGTCGTCCATAGCTCGCGGAGGCAAACGGGTTCCTCACGCTTCGTGCCGTGGAGTGCGCTCGTCGTTGCCGCGCTACATAAAGCGTCCCGCGGACACGCACGCACGCACGTGGGTCGTGATGCTTTGAAGTGCCCGCACTCGGCATCATGCGGTCGTGATTCGTTGGGCCGTGTTGACGGACGGCGGGATGGCTTCGCCGGGCTTTCTTCGCCTCATCTTTTCGGTGCCCCCACGAAGCGGTCGGAGAAAGCCGAGGAAGGCGGCGCGGTCAAACGACCACCGTATCCAATGGTCCGAACGAACGTTCTCACCCAATTTACGCATCGATCATCCTCGAGAGTTCCAACATGAGAAAGAACGGAGGATCGTTTTGTCTCACCATTCTTCACGTAGTGTTGTGTTCCACCTGCAAATGCATGTCTCTTCCAAACAATGTTTTAAACAGGAAATTAAATCTATCAACTCAACTAGTCAAATACGATCCATCCTCTAGTCAAATAAAGGGTTTCCTTTTAGCATCTGAAATTTTATATTTTTAAAAATTATATTAAAATTTTTATATTTATAAAAATAAAATATTTGATTGCTCAGTGATAAAATGTAAAGTGAGATAGGGTCTGTTTAGTGATAAATTGTATAATATTTGATACCGACGATGATACAAGAAGAAACCAGATTAAATATTCTAATTTCATATAACTTTTGAAAGTAAAAGGATTGAGATGTTAAATATAACTAATTACAAGGATAATGTGTAATTAGCCTTTCAAATAAAGAAAGATGATTTCGTTTAACCTTTAAAAAGAAAAAAATTATGTCACGAGGAACTTTTCTAAAAAACGGTAAACTAAATGGGTCCTAATAAATATTGTGAATCATTTTGCACATTGTTTATCATGAGAAAAATTTAATATAACGTTTAAAATGTCAAAATTTGAATGCATATAAATGCTTTCTGTTTAATAGCAGCCAAAGCTCATTGTAATTGCTTTCTCTTGCATGTGTGAGTTTTCCTAACAAGGGGGATAATTACCGCTATAAATCTTTATTTGAGTGTTGCCACGGTGCTCTTCTTCTTCTTCTTCTTCAACATCATGCGGTGGTGGATCGATGGCTTATTAGCATAACTGCAGTCTTCAACGGTGATAAGTCTCCCATTGTAATGTTTTGCTCGATGACACTTTCTACTCCGATCACTGCGTTTATTACAATGAAAGGCCGACAGATTAATATTTCTATCCAATACATCCATCCGTCCGTCATATTTTTAATCAGAAACAGAGTATATAAGACGAGTATTTGAGCTTCAGAATGCCTGCAGCAGTATTCGTCGTCGCCATTGTTGACCTGATGGAACATGCAGTTTGATAACAGGGCCCGGTAACTTTCTCTAAGCTCGATTTCACAAGGCATGGAAGATGTACATGTCACAGAATTGAGACTTGGAGATCAGGGTACCCAACTTTGTCCTTGTACTTCTCGAAGAGTTCTTGGAAAGCATGAACAAACTGGGCATGAACCTCATTGATCTGGATAAATCAGAAAAAGAAAGAATCATATTTTAAGTATTCTCAATGTTAATAAAAAGGGCAATTATGTCGCAGACCATAACCGAGGAGAAAGATAGAACGTATGAAACCAACATGAGTCATGAGACTCATGTAAAACACCACCATGCAGCAGGTCTCGGGAATTCATTTTAATTATTCAGGAGAAAAAAGTGTGATAAAAAATTTGATGTCATCGGGCCTCAGGTGTAGGAAGTTCATTTTGATCATTCAGGAGAAATGTGTGGTAAAAACTTTGATTTTTCATTACCTCATCCGTAGTGGGCTTAGGGTTTTTGATCAGCTCAATGGGTCTTCCGACTACGACATGCATCGGATGCCGAAATGGTATAGGTGTTCTACATAACAAGAGAAACATAATCACAAAACATTAGGTAACATTAACGGTAGACGAAAAAAACCAGTGTTAATATGGGAAAGTAGCCAAAGTTTAAAGAGGGCTAGAAGACTGGCATGATTTAGACAATGGTTGGATTTGTTTGATACCCAAATCTTCCCCAGAAGACTATTGGAGTGAACTTTAGTGCTCGAGCAATCTGGACAAAAAATTTCCCTCCAGGTTTCCACCATCGATAAACATGACTCTGTCCAATTAAGAAAACGAGGTTTTCATATACTCAGTATTTAGAGCATCCATATTTGCATTTGCAAGAAATCAAGTCAATGATATGCAAGCAGATCACTCGCTGTCTTCTGGTCATCATGTACATAACATAAGGCAGGACAACATCTGTCCATCAAACACACTTGGTTCTTCTTAAAAGTCATGGTTGGTATCAAAAGAAAAACAAACCTGGCCAAAACAGAAAACAGGAACTAATGGTCTGCCCGTCTCCATGGCAATTCGCACAAATCCTTTTCTTGATTTAAGGAAAGCAACCTATTCATCAGATAAAGCTTAGGTTAATACTTGCCTAGTTGCATATCTTGAAAATCGATACAAGGAAACAAGAACATTAGAAGGTTATTGCAGACTAAATTATAAGCATTTTGGGAAAAACTACAACTCATAATAGTTGATAAAAATGCATATAGGATGTCTTTAATTATCTGATTAACATGAAGAGAAGAAGGCAAGAAAGCTGGATGAAAATACTATACTGCATTCAGATTCATCTCTTTACCAGGATATATTGTGGTAATAACACCACAATGACATAATCCAAAACCCACCCACCTCACAAAATAGATTGACATTTTGAGTCATTACCCAAAGACAATAAACCTAAATACGATCCATGCTCATCAAAAGGATATTCAGTATGGTATATCCTAAATACTCTGTGATGCTCTAAAATCATGCCAATGCAATATCACTGTTTGATGGAGATTGTATAATAACCCATGATTTACTAAGGCAAAATCCAACTGAAATACCAATTTTTTCCTGAAAATTTCTAGTTTAAACAACATAAACAATTCAACCAACCATCCCTCTCTCATTTGGTAACTTGCCTATTGGAGACATCATTTGATGCCAATCAAGCTGGAGCCTGCAATGGACTTGTATGCAGAGAGAATGGAAGATTGATTTGCTTGAACTTTTATTTATAAGCACCAAAACAAGAGACATCAGACAAGATCATATCTTGAAATTATCTTTTCTCTTCCCCCACTTGCATATATGTTTGAATCAAACTGAGGCATGGTACTTTGATAAAGATAAAAGGTCCTAATATTATAAGATTTCAGGTCCTGCAAATTAAAAAATATAAGGATGAAGTAAGAATATATAAAAATTTAGTATTGGCTTAATAAGTTGTTGCCAAATGACACCTTTAGCCTTCAAGGTGATGCAGAACGGAGTGGGAAAGTAGAGAGAAAGAGAGGGCAAGAGAAAGAAAGAGAAGTTTGAGATAAGAGAGGAGAGTAAGAGACTAAAGAGACGATACAATTCTTTTCATTCAAATCTGAAGTAAGTCATCAATTGACGAGCTTCACTATTTTTAGGGGTTCAAGAGCCTTAGTATAATCAGTGAAGGCAATAATCTCCAAGAGTAATCTCATAGGGAATTAGTATGCCTTTTAGAAATCCAAAATGCAACTTCTATGATACTTAAAAAGTAAATGGGTGCACTTAATACAAGAGTTCATTTAATACAAAAGCGGTCCCTAGAAAGACTAAAAGACTTTTCAAAATTTCAACAGAACTGTTAGAATTTCTAGGCCAACTAATTGATAACATTTTGTTAATTTCTTTGCCTAGAATAAACTTTTCTGAAATCCTTTATAAAACTAGATGATTCTCCATCACGAAGGCCTTCGTCTTACGGCAAAGATCTACGCAGAGTGGCACACAACCATGTTATGACAAAAGGTCTGTTTTAGAAATACAAAATTCAACCATAGATCATTGGGTTAATATAGAATTCACTGAATAAACCCCTTGTTCATTCCCACTAATGAATTTTGCCAAGTAGTGTTTATTAGCAAGTGTGCCAAGACAGGGGACACTGCATAGTGTTGACTCTAGGATATTGCTTGGTCAAGAACAGTACCAAAGCCTTGAATGGGAAATCAATAATATTGAACAAGGTGTAGTGTAATTAGAGCACATCTAAAAGTTATTTTATGTTTTCATGAATTAGGGATGACAACAGGATGGGGTGGAATGGTTATTACTCCATTCCACCCTACCATTGAAAATTCCTATCATGTCCTAATCTAATCTTAACTATGTTAATAAATACAATAACATCCGTGGCCCACATAAAAGATGACAGTATCAACTTTTCTCTGCCACACCCAGATGTGAATAGCCCCTGGGAGTACATGTAATACTATTGGCATATGTTTTACTAATATTTGTAAGATAGTGTGCAAATATACTAGTATTAAATTACCGGGTATTTATGAGGTGGCATGGGTTGTAGTGGTAAGTTACAGGTTCTGGTTAGGGATAAATTGTTGCATCCCCACCCTGTTAATAATCAGCTTTGGAGACCATATTCCACCCATCCTGTTCACAGGTAAAATTTGGTCAAACCTGGCGTGTCATTGTCAGATCTGTGAGTGCACCACATGGGGTCTGGCACTATCAGCCCCATCGTGATATCTTAATTATTCAACAATCAAGCCTGTAACAAAATGAATTCAATAGCACAACAAATATTTTTTTACTTGATCTATGATCAACACCATCTGGACAAGTTTATTCTCTTCTTTTGACATGTTCAATGATGTTTCCGCAAAGATCAGTGGTTTAAAATTTTCAAATTTCAAATAGTGAGAAATAACCTTCCAAGCTATTACAATTTTACCATTCAATTCTTTAACGTTAGCTGACCTAGTTAATCATCTTAAAAGAATTGAAGTGTCATTTCTAGAAACCTTAGGTACTTTGGATATCTGAAACGGTGTTGATTAACATCTCAATGATCTGCATCAACTCCAATGGAAAGTATTAATGATTGGAACTTGAATGTATCATAACTCCATTACAAAAGTGTTAAAGGACTTTTTAGCACTTCCTATAATAATTGCCATATTGAAGCAAATATTCATGTGTGAAACTAAACTGTCGAACCATCAAAAAACTAAACTACTGAAGTGAATATTCACGGTGAAACTTAATTATCTAAAGCTAAACAAGCAATAACATTTACGAATAATGAAGTTCCATGTGTGACACAGTAAACCTCCAGTTAGTTATTAAGTAAAAATCAATATAGATCATCATTATGCCATATTATTGTAGATTTTCTACCTTAGTTTTATGAAATTTCTTTTGTGTTACTGGCAAGCTTGCAAACCATTCAATTGTCTTGCTCACTTTATTAATAGATGATATTGTTTATTTCCTTATCTCTGTTGATTTTGATCAACTCAATTTTGGCCAAAGACACCACAACTCAACATTTGATGTTCTAAATAAATAGTTTTGTTTCCCAATTTAGGGTTAAAAGCTTAAAGAAAACAAGTAAAATCCAACCCCATTGAAACTGCAGCACAAATTAAAGAGGAAACGAAAAGTGAATGAGAGCAAAATTACATAGTCCAAAGATGACCTCCGTATACACTTTTACCATAATTTTTTTTTAAGACTACTTTAGTAGATCAACCAATTTCACATGACTACACATCAAACTCATGTACATATTCCTTTTACCAGTGATACTATGAACCATGCAACTTCTGGTGAATTGAGAATCATCTAGACGTCCACTATTGAATAATATGCAAAGGCACCAAATGCATGAAAAGAATGGCAATGCACTTGACTGATTTCAATAGTTTAGGTGCAGAAGGCAGACCTCGGAAAAATGGTTCATATGAAGCATCTCCTGCACCCCACCAGGAACAATAATGCAACTATACCCAGCTTCCAAGTATGCATAGAAGTTCTTCCTAGATGCAGGGACTAGTCCCAGCCATGTCCAAATATGCCTCAGAAAAGGAGTGTAGAAGACCTGACCTTAATATTATGCACACAGAGCAAGAATTCAGGGAATATCAAAAGTGAAAATAAAAAAGGTATTACAGAGGGTATGGATATTTAATACAGAAAATGACCAGGAAACAGGATATCTCACAGCGCTGCTGGCGAGAACTTTGATTTTAGGTAGAGGCATGAATCCAGTGTGGTTGGCAAGAGCACAGACACCTATAGGTAGCACCGAGTGCGGCTCGTAACCAAACACTGCAAATATTTCAAAGCCTGGATTATTTACGTCCATATCCCAACTATTATTGGCGGCCACTCAATTCATATTTTGCACCAAGACAGCAATCAGATACACATGTTGCTTAAAATTTTTGAATTAATCCACTCAATGTATAAACTAATATCAGCTGAAAACAAATAAAGAAGAATCCACGGAGATCTGTGCCAGTAAAAGCCAAAAAACGGAAGAGATGAACAATAGCTCACCATATGCTTGGTCCATATCCCAACTATTATTGGCGGCCACTCAATTCATATTTTGCACCAAGACAGCAATCAGATACACATGTTGCTTAAAATTTTTGAATTAATCCACTCAATGTATAAACTAATATCAGCTGAAAACAAATAAAGAAGAATCCACGGAGATCTGTGCCAGTAAAAGCCAAAAAACGGAAGAGATGAACAATAGCTCACCATATGCTTGGTCCATATCCCAACTATTATTGGCGGCCACTCAATTCATATTTTGCACCAAGACAGCAATCAGATACACATGTTGCTTAAAATTTTTGAATTAATCCACTCAATGTATAGACTAATATCAGCTGAAAACAAATAAAGAAGAATCCACGGAGATCTGTGCCAGTATAAGCCAAAAAACGGAAGAGATGAACAATAGCTCACCATATGCTTGGTCCGGATTGAAGGCCTTAATGTCCTCCACATGAAGGGTGATGGGGAAGTAGCCACATGCATACTTGCAAATATACCTAAGTATTTAGCCAGAAAATAGAAATAGAAGAAATATGTGATAAGACCTCTGAAGGTTTCGAAGCCCATGAAATTAAACCGAAAATGTTGGCACCTTGATAGTCTGGACCCCAATTTACTCTTATCATCGACAGGAATCAACATGAAGAAGAGCAGAAACCCGAAAACTCTGCATGAGAACAGAGGAACATGGAGCGTTAGTAGCAGGAGGAGGAGAGAAAGGGGGAGGAGGAGGAGGACACGGACGCGGCGGCGAGGCGCAAGGGGAGGAGGAGGAGCGTGGCGAGGACCAAGGCGACGTTGAAGTGGATGCCGCCAAGCCAGAGGGCGAGGGCGACGGTGGTGCGGAGGGGGGAGTACTCCGTCGCCTGGAACACCGCCGGTTGCTCGCCGCCCTTGCGGTGCTCGCCATTGCCCTCGTCCATAGCTCGCGACCCTTCGAGCAGAGGAGCAGCAGGACCGAAGATGAAAACGGGTCGTCGCCCTTGCCTCCTTCCTTGAAGGATCAGATGGATGATTTCTCGATCGCTCCCGAGAAGGAGCTTACATATACTCGAAGGATCCGTCATCCAAAAATTAGAATCCCTTTTTTTTGTCTCAAATATCCACTTGTAATCGATCAGATTCAATGCGCTGTCGTGTATTGTTTGTTTGTTTGTTGTTGTTGCCGGTCCACATTAATGTTCCGCTGTGTAGTGTTTACTGTTGTTGCCGTTCCACATTAACGTTCCGCCAACACGCACGTGCGTCGGGCGGAGTATCCAGGATGATCCTTTGGCTCCTGCACGTGGCATCATGTCGTCGTGATTCGTTAGGCGGAGTTGATGGACGGTGGGATGCCTTCGTCTGGTCCTCTTCACATCGTCGTGTTCGAGCTTCTCGCAGACCACTTCTGACTGTGGATAGAAATATGCCAAACTGTCACTCTCATGTGAGATAAATGACTGCATCCAACAAAAATTTTTTGGTGACTCTGTGTGTTCAAATCAATCGTTCCAACAAAATTCAAGTAATACAAGTCAATTACACGATAAATCATGGTAGAGGATTCAGAACAGTAGCATTCTAATATGTCATTTTCTGAAATGAGAAGTAGGTGGAATCCTCACTAAGCTATTAATCCTTTCATGTTCTTCAACCATCTCAAAGACTCCCTCTCATCTTTATTCCACATGTACTTGTGCAAGACATCAAACAGGGAGTTCTTGATACCTCTAGCTTCAAGGTACCTGTGCAATGCCTTCTGCAAGTTCTCATCCAAATCCCTGCAGGCACAAAGTAAATATGAGACCAGCATTTCAGACTTTTTTTTTCCTCTCTCTCTCCTGGTAACAGCTATATAAGCTACAGCAAGATAAAAGCATCATGTTGGATTCATGGATTTTTTTTTTTTGTGCAATTAACTCTGTTGTAGGCATGGAGAAACACAGATTAAGCTTTAACCCTCAAATTGCAGAAGCAAAAAAGAAAAGGCATATAAAGACATGTAACATGTTATAAATTGATCATTACATATCTCCAAAAAGCTTATGAGCTTCTGCATTTCCAAGTTTTCAGTTCTCAATAAAAGCATTACTCGCCAATCATTATACCTTGTTAAACTGCCATTGAATCATTTGCCTCACTGACCATTTAAATGGTATTGAAGAAATTACAGAACTCGATCATAGCAACCGGCTTTATAGAAAATAAATACATAAAAACAGCTATCTTGTACAAACACCTAGTTGCATGAAAAAAAGAAACAGATGGAGGCACTGATATTATTTCCATGATTGTGATATATCTATAGCAGTCAACTTCTAAACTACCCTAGTTCATCTGCTTAAACTGGACGTCTCCTAAACATCTACTACATGAAAATGTATCGGCTAATCAAGTAGCTTAGGGATGTCTTTCTAAAGTCTCCTATGGGGAAATCTCACTTTAGTTCTGCAACATTTCCAAAACCCCAATTCTTATTCATATTTCATATTTGCTCATACATGTACTGGTGATTACAACTTCTACAATAAAAATATTATCATACAAAACATGTTCTACTTTTTGTGCTGAACGTAAGAAATTCAGTCTATTCCATCTTCTTACCAATGAATGATATGGAATGAATACTAGTTTATGAAACTTACGAAAATTTGAGGCCTTGATATGCACTTTGGCCATCAACATCATCACGTTTCTTCATGACCATGCCCTCAATTTCAAGTTCATCAGAATTGAGGTTGCAACAGAACTCCAACAAAGAACCCTCTCCTTTATCAATTGTTACAACCAAAGATAGGGTTGGCTCCATAGAATTCTCATTTCTCTCGTCGTCATCATCATCCTCATCAATCTCCTCTAAGTCGTTCTGCTTATCAAAATTCATTGACATGGTGACTTGGATGTTCTCACCAGCAAATTCTCTTTTGAGGAAGACTGCTTGATCACCAGGATTATCAACAATTTCAAAAGGCAAGTCTTCTGGTACATCAATTTCCTGCAAAATGCATATAGACAGAGTACTAAAGTAACAAATCTTTATAGAAGATATTGGGAACCGGCTCCAAGTTAAACATACAAGTAAACCCCAATTACAACTTAATGAATGTTTTGTTGAGCTTGGGAAAATTGAATGGAAATTGGGCAATAACACCTATTGCAGGGAGTTTCAATCCTGCGCGAAGTCATCAAAATATGGTTTCAGAAAATGAAGACAAGTTGACTGCTCATACTCCAATCTTTACGAAGATATTCAAGCAAATAATCATGTTATCTTCAGGTATATATTCTACTAAAACTGTTGCATCAATTCTCACAAAAAAAACACATTACTGAACATGAATTACTATTCTCACAAAGAAACACATTACTGAACATGAATTCCTTAAATAGTAACGTGCTTTGCAAGTGCGATAGATTCCTGCTGAATAAATATCACCTATAAGAGCAACTTCTTCTGAATAATCAAAACAACAACATATAGAATGAGATGAGATCACAAAGAAAGGATGAGAAAAGAGCCATAAACTAGCAGAAAATCTTAAATGATGTGACATTTGTAAACAAAAGAAATGACAAAAAGAGAAAAGACAAAAATATGATGAATGCATAAATTAGTTGGCAGAAATAAGAGGTTTAAACAAAAAAAGGCAACAACTTTACCATATTAACACTCTAATTAACAGCACAAAAGACCATCGGAGTTAAGGAGCTTTAGCGAGAAGGCGGAGTCACACTGACCTGGCCGCGGGTGTCAGGCTCCGCTCGCACTGGATATCGGAATCGATCACCCGCGTGAGGTTCTCATCGCCGGATACCTTAGACGAAGCAAAGCGAAGAGAGAGAAAAGAGGACGCCGGCCTAAGGCCCTGCGGAGCTGCCGCGCCGCTGGGAGGAGAGAGTGGGGAAGAATCAGCGAGGAGCGAGGAAGCAATCCAGGGCGGACAGCCGCGGCGAAGGAAGGGAGCGGAAGAGATGGGGACGCGGAGGGACCGGCGGAGAAGGGAAGCGGCAATCCACGACATCTTTTCCCGTATTGGTTAGGGTTTCTGTACAAAGGGTTCAAGGAGACGACGATGACTTATCCTAAGGGTACAAAGTATCGAAGTGGCGTAAAATTAATAATATAAAATATTTGAACTTTATAATTAATAGAAGATTTGGATGAGAGAACGTCACATCATCAAATGCCTGCATCAAATTAATTTTTGACCTCAAACAAATCCATAATATTTCCTTTGATGGATGTCAATCTAAGAACTGAAGCAATTCAAGACTGCCTGTTACTGAAACTTCTTGTACACACGGCAGAGAAGGTGGCTCTCATTTCAACCCCTCACCGAAGTCGAGCAAGTGAGAGCAGGAAACTGCAGGATTGCTAATGGAAGCTGCTGCTTACAGAGATTGTGTGTGAGCAGGAAAAGAACGAGAATGTAGATAGGTTTTGAGGCAACTGCAAAACCTATGTACATGGTGGTGTCTCCTGCTGCTTGCTTCTGCGGCGGTCTCCGCCATCATATAGTCTCTTCCCGTCGCCAGCCACTTGGAACTCGGGCGTTACAGACATGAGCAATAGTCTTCGCTGTGGATCGCAAGCTCCAGAGCTCAGTAAAGACCTGTCAACGTTACGGATCCAGTTAACATCTACGGCCAACTGATGGCTGCACTGGTGGCGGTAAATGGTGGGAGGGGAGAAGAAGGCGGTCGCCGCCGGAAAAGTACCGGCTTCTGCTACTCTGAATATAATGTCTTCTGACCCGGCCGTGTCATTGGAGAAAAGGTGGGTCCCGCGTGGAACCATATTATTTTCTCCAATTACATGCAGGTGTTTAGCTGGTGAGTCAAAGATCTGGTAAGCATCCGTTTTCGATTTTATTTATCCTGACCGTTGAGTCGCGATCAGGCGGACAGCACGTGCGCCTGATGAGGGAAAGGCATATCAATTTCATATGTTCCGACGAGCAAGAAGCCGATCTTAATTTGGGCCGTCTGATGGTAATTAAACGGTTCGAGATGGCGAGAACGAGGCTTCGATCGGGTCGTCAAATCGTTTTCCTCCCGAGGAGAGGGGATCTCCGACTCATCGCTTTCTCTCCCTCTCCGCTCCAACTCGCGATCTCGAAACCCTAGCTAGGGTTTCCGAGATCCCTAACTCGTACAGGCGTTCGATCCGGCGGCGAGATGGAGGGCTATCCCGAGGAGCTCCGGACCCCGCCCATCTCCCTAGTTTCCGTGGTCGGGTGCCCGGAGCTCCACCAGACGATTTCCTCCTTCCTCCACGCCGAGCAGCCCCCGATCAACACCCTCGCGCTGCCGGATTTTTCCAAGATCTCGGTCCTGGCGAGGAAGCACAAGGATCCCCTCGCTTCCCCCCAACCGGTGGCGGGCATCCTCAAGCGGGATTGGCTGATGAAGCACCGGACCAGGGTGGCCGCCGCCGTCGCTGCGCTTTTTCGTGCGGATTACGTTACCGGTGATCCCGCTCAGTGGCTACAGGTCTGCACCGATCTTGAGAACCTAAAGTACGGATTCCTTCCTCTTTGATTACGTTTTGCTTCCTCTCTTAGTTCAGTTGATAGTATCTCCTCCATTCCTGGAGAGAAAGGTCACATTCTGCACAAAATATAGATTCATTGTCGATCTGACGTTGGCACGGGAGGTGTATGCACTTGTTTGTTGTTCAAAGCAGTGCACATTCTTTCTTAGACTATTATGTTTCTAGTGTTATTGAAACTTAAGACTTATAATAAACGTCACTATCTCTTAGTGCAATCCGAATCCATCTGGGGAGACAAGCTTTCTGCCTTCTGTGTTGTTGAACCCTGTTTCTTATCTTTGATGTCACATCATACAGGCGGTCACATGCTTCCAAGTTTTCAAACATGATATACCGTAGCATATTAAGTCCCTTTTAGTACTTTATGCATGTGCACGGCAAATAAATTCAAGATACTGATAAGCTGAATTGAAATTTTTTGCTTTTAGTGTTTGCATAATTGACCTTCTTTTAGTAATCTCATATCTGTGTTACATGATTGCGATCCATTAAAGGGATTTGACATTGTTAATTGTTCAAGAAGTGCAACTATATAATTGAACCGATTTACTTGATTAGTGCTAGATGTAATGAGATCATCAGTGTGAGCTTCTGTCTTCATTCAGAGGATCTCTTGTTTCTTGTTCACACCAGACTATGGTACCGATTGTTTTTTGAAGACTGAAGACAATCTTGGAAATTTGATACATGTTGAAATCTTGACACTAATATGAATAAGTCCCAGTAAACTTGCCTGTCTACCTCTTCCTCATCCAAAGTGGGATATTTCAAGAAGCAATAAATGCTTGGTAGAGGCTGCACCTGAGGGGAAGTGGGGTTAGTTTTTCTTTGAAGACTCATAAGATGGGAATTTGGAATTATTGCTCAGAGGCATGTTACTTTTTTACTTTTCAGATTTAAATTCTGAATGATAATATAAAATACTTAGCTATTATGTTTTTTTTTGGCTTCATGGATTCCTCCTTCATTCACGTGCCATTTACTAATAATTTTTCTATGTCATTTGCTTTTTGTATAGTTCTGTTGTTTTTTTCTATTCTAATGTAGAATTCTAAATTCCACTTTATTATATGCTTTAAGTGGATCACACTATCCTTTACTTTTGGCAGAGCTGCGGTTCATGGGAGAAGCATTAGATTGATTGTTATTCTTGTGCAGACAAATGAGAGTGGTATGTAACTGTGGTTTCTTTGCAAGTTACTGTCTGATTATAGTAGAAGTAAGATGTCTGATGTGAGAAAAGATTGTATAATCTCTATATTTTCCATCTTAATTAAGTAATATTGCAAGGTGCTTAAGGTTTATCTCTGCACATTGAAGATCAAACTGCAACAGCTCTATTTTTTTGTATTCCATTTCTGGAAATTTTTTTAATGCTTGTTTGTCAGTTAATAACATGGTTTCTGGATCCTGTGCTCAATATGACAAAGTAATTCATAAATATTATATGTTTAATGCAGAAGATGTGAGCGAAGACCTTAAAATTGCTTTAAGAAAGCGTGCAGAAATTGACACAAAATACTTGATCACGTTTTTACAAAATGATGCCTCAGAATTAAGGCAGTCACTTACCAGGTATGTAAAGAACAAGACATGCACACACATTTGTCAGCTTCATTGAATACCCATCCATAGATATACTTGATGTAAAAACTGTGTTTTGGTTGTTTAGAATTATTGGACTTGTGATGTAAACTCATTGATCCAGATATTGCATCAATATAGATTTTCAGAAGAATCTCAATATGAACTGAATAAACTGCCTTTTTTTTATCTTTGATCTTTCACAGGTAGCAGTACAATTCAATGAACATTAATCTTGTCTGGTCCAAATGATAGATACAGTGATTTTATTGTGTCTCAGCATTATGTAAATTACATAGAGAAAGGGATTAAGAAGAGAGAATTTAAAGTGGAACAAACAAAAAGAGAATAAGAAATATTGGGAGCATCTGCCAAATGATTTCTTAAATGGATAATTTTTTCTCCTGGCGATTGACACGTTATCGAATAACATTAGAATCTGTATGCTTTCTTTCACTAGGACTCCTAGAAGTAACAGATAGGAAACATGAGCAACTTGATGTATCCTTTCCTAATCCACTCAGCTATATCCTTCTTTCTGGGTGATTCTAGATTCATTACAACCTAATAAGAAACACCTCAGCTAATTGTCCAACTTCTGTTCTAATTTATTTTAGCCATCCCTTGCCAGCCAATGTATAGGCCAACATTATTACAACGCTATTACAACTAATTCAGATCACTCATTCTCGGAGTAATATTTACTATAATAATCAAATCAAGAATTATAATATTACAATCCTGTAGGATGTTAGTCAGGACTTGTTGAGGCACATGACATGTTTCATACCTTTCTGATACTTGACATGGTGGGATGTGTTATGAGTTTAAGCTTTAGATGCCTTCATGGTTTGGCACACCAATTAAAATTTTATGGATGTGCAAACATGTAAGGAAGGAGTCAAATGTTCTCAGTGACCATCTATTCAATCTACCTGCTCTCACTCCCAAGAAATCATTTCATTGAAGATTTTCTTCTAAAGAAGTATATAGTATGAAGGCAATTAGAAATGGCTTTGGCATATTTTGATGATGCCTCTATCAAGAGGTGACCTATAATGCCCTCTTATTTTTTGACAATGGCTATATCAAGAAGGGATCTCTAATAAGAGTGCCAATTTATGGGCAGTTGATTCGGAAGTGCTTTTTTAATTGATGACTCCTGGTTTTGAGATGCAAAATGGCATATAGAAAAGGGAAAGATCTCATGGCTTTTAGCTTTGACAAGCTCTTCGATTTTGGATTCACACAATGTTCCAAAATTAAATGTTGTATTAAACCATCATGACATTATTTTTCTTGTAATGAGGATAAGTGAAATAACAGCTTTGAATCTGATATATGATAGATATTAGTTTTGGATCTATTATTAGATCTTTCAGGATCATTTTCATTTTAATTGGATTCAGATTCATATCCTGAATAGATCTAACTTCTAACCTGCATCTGGCTTAACATCCGAATTCAAAAAGTGGATGATTATCACCTTTTATTTAAATTACTTAGTACTTAGTTTTCTTGAACTAGTAAGACTTCTTGAAGCAACTATATTAGAAACATGGATAAGTAATTTCTTTCATAGTCCTTTCAGTAGAATCTTTCTTGCTTAGTGACTTTGAAATTGTGATGGAACTTCTTTGTAGCATACAGCTCACTGATTGTTGGTCATGTTATAAGGTGCTTTAGGCATTGAACCCAGCCCACATAATGACACTTAATATAGAACCAAGGTTTCCATTCTCTAAGTCCAAAAAAGTGTAAAATATCTCTAATCTATAGCCCAATCTGATCCCTAGACAACAACAAAGCAGTAAGTGAAACTATTCAAGTTAATGAGACATTTTACTTACTCTAACTTGGATTTTATTAACTTGTCAGAGTGGGTGTTATGTTGTATCTTGGAAATATTTGAACAGGTGATGTGGAAGCAGTTAAACAGCTTGTCACATACATTAAACTTGTACATTGCTGTGAATTTCGATTATATATAATAATTATCTCTAACTCTATGCAGACTTGCAAGCATATTTGCTGAGCTATGTAACACATACTATCGAGAAGAAGGACGAAGAATAAGAACCCGCATAGAGAAGCGGACCTTTAATTCTGTTGAGTTGAATATACGATATTGCTTCAAGGCAAGAGCCTAATCTTTTCTGTTTGATCGGATAAATTATTATTTCTTAATATCATTGAATTTAAAGATAATCTTTAGTTTGGTTGCTTTTGCGGTGTTATTTTTAATATTCTTCCTTTTCATTTTTCTCAGCATGGAAGATTCATTCTTGTCATACGTGGCAAAGTGTGTTTTTCTCAGTGGATATAAAAAAAATGGAAAAAGAAGAAAGTGTGACAACCTATAAGCTTTTGATAAAATATGACAACTGATAAATGGGCTAAGAAATAAGACTCTGACCTGATGTTAAAACCCAAAAAAGAAATAATACTGTTTGATTAGTGACTAACTAACTATTTCAGTAATCACAAAGTCTAACTAAAATATCAAAACCACCCAAGCATAATTCTCTAATCAAGTTCGGCAGTGAAAAATTCATCTAATTTGAAACATCCACAATATAACTCATAGAACAGTTCACAATCACCAAAAGTTATAATATGAAATTTTATAGCTCTCTTTAGCAATAATTGTCAACTAGTAGCATTCTTGCCAAGAAGACCATCCTTAAGAAGAATCCCATAAAGGTTAAGGCTGCAGTTGCCAAAATTGTTAATGGTCTGGTTTGGAAAAGTAGCACTCAATTGGGGAGATTCTTCAACATCCATTATACTATTATAATTTGCTACAGAGGGATCAGCCATTCATATAGTCTCAAAACCACAATCAATGAGAAGTGACAACACCAATGACCTGTAGGTCTTGGCTTTCCAAGAGGAAAGGTAAAAAGAGGTTGTGACAAAAAATGAAACAAAATGAAGAGGTTGAGAAGGAAGTGTTGAGAAAGAGAGAGAAGAGACTAATAGAATTCTAATTCTGCTCCAAGTATTTTATTAAAACAAACGATGACCACTTATTTTGGTGGACCTGTATTTCAGAAATGCAATCCTTCCAAATTGGCATGTTTTAATTTGGAAGTGGACCTTAATGGAAACATTTAGGCATTGTTCACAAATTCAACATCAATATAGAGATCTGCCAAGGATGATATGATCAACATTGACCAATAAATTAGATAAGGTTAGTTATATTGGATCAATGGGGTCGAAATTAATCGAAAAAATGATTGTAAAATAGAATATTATAAAGAGGCTATAATATTAGAAAAATATAGAAAGAGAGTTATGAGAAAAAATAAAAAAATATTATGCTAGATTTTTTTAACCTTTATATCCCATTGAATATCTGAATTTATAGAACTGGTACCACAAACTATGCAATTAGGGTCGGATAAGGCAAGTGCATTGGACCTTCCATCGAAATAGTTAAGGTCAATTGAAGGAAAGTTAATCCTATAAATTTTTGGAAGAGTTTCAAATTCAAAAATCTGGTTAATTATGGTGGTGTGAACACATCCAGAGGAGGTCTATAAATGCATCCTTTAGATGACTAAACATAATTAGTGATGTGATATGAGGTCTAGGAAAACTTCAGAGAACCTTGTTAGAAGCAATACAAAGAGATTGCATGTCTCTTAGTTTGGCCACACATGAGCTTAGTGGTGGGAGAACATCGATGTAGAGAACATCTTTTAGGACCTTGGTATTGTTGTATTGATCACTGTTCTGTTGAAATCTATAATATGTTAGTCCATCATGAAAATGCTAGATCTGTAATCAAATAGTTCTCTGTAATATATTAGTTTCCTTGTAATATATTAGTTTTTGTTATTTGTTGTGCAACAAAGGGGCTAACTTAATATAATGATGTTGTCGTAGTAACTGATGAAATTGTAGGCAAATACTGTTCATTTTGTATACAATGCGAGAGAAGCACTGCAAAGTCTTTTTCCCTGCTCTCTAAACAGCCCATGTGATTTGTGTTTGCCGATATGCCGATATTTCTTTGTATTTTTAGTAAACTCGGACATACAACTGCTTAAACTAATGCAAGCTTTTGTGTGGAGTATCAACAATTTCAAGGTGTTATATGCTCATCATTTTTGTCAGATTTGCATTTGTTATCTGTGAGTTGTTTGATCCATGGACCGGTGTGTTTGCTTCTAGTTCAAATATTGTTTTCATTTGATTATTTCGTTTGGAACTTGAATGCAGGTTGCAGTTTATGCTGAATTTAGAAGAGATTGGGCAGAAGCACTAAGGTTCTATGAAGAAGCCTACCGTGCTTTACGTGAGGTATTGAATCCTCTTCAACTATATTTCATGGTGTTATATAAGGTTTCTTGATGTTCGTATGTATCAGCTATTTCTGTGCAAGTATCTGGACAACGTGGTGCAGAAATTATAGCTTCAATTTTATTTTTCAATTGCCGTAGGTGAATCTCAGGTTTGTCTTTAGGTCAAAGATCAAGCCAGCAAAATGAAAGTACCAGTGTCAGCATGTATAATGTGCTTCTCCATTTTCTAGACCTCTTTTGGACATACCATGTCTCCCTGTCCATATCCACATATATGCTATGTACAGTCATAGAGGATACAAATGGTATACCATTATAAAATGCCATTATGTACTGGGTCATGGTTTACATCAATTCAAATTTTCAAATACTGGTCCAATGTAGTAACATATGGTATTGTAGGTGATATAGTGACATATACCATCTTGTAATATTAAAATAAAATAAATTTTTAAGTTTCAACGCTGGTACTTGGTCAGATTAATAAATACTGATCAATACATACTAGTTCGACTGATTTTAAACGTTGTTACCAGTTATCATGTAAGATATCATCAATGAAACGTGATATGATTGTCATGTAGGCAGGAGTGGTCATGCATGTTGAGATAAGCTATTATGTGGCTTTTCAAATTTCACATATTCTGAGATGTAGCTGCTAATAAATGGTCTTGCATATATTTGGTAAAAACGAAGTAATCAAATTTCTTTCATCCTTTATCGATGATTGTCAAGTTAGCATAACTTGCACATGCTTTTATATTGGAGTCAAAATAGTTTAAAATCAAAGTACGAGACCAGCATTAGTTACCAGAATGTATTTTGTTTTTGTTGGCCTTATTGTTTATTCTTTATGCTCGAATATTCAGATGATTGCAACCTCTACCAGGTTGCCACCAGTTCAACGCCTGGTTGAGATAAAAGCTGTAGCCGAACAATTGCACTTCAAAATATCAACCTTATTACTTCACGGTGGAAAAGTTGTAGAAGCAATTGCTTGGTTCAATAAGCACATTGCGAGCTATCGACAGCTTGTGGGCTCAACCATAAATTCTTTTCTCCATTGGGATTGGTTGAGCAGGCAATTTCTGGTTTTTGCAGAGTTATTAGAGACAAGCTCTGTAGCTATTCCGAGCACCCTTTCTTCTCACTTTGCCACATCAGAGAATCCTTTGACCGAATGGGAAGTGCAACCAGCTTATTACTATCAGGTACTGCCATACATTGAATTTAATATCTTGATATGATTTTTTTAAATTTCCTTTTCTTCTTTTGTTTGACACTGTTATCTTTCTGGTAAAAGTTAGCAGCCAGTTATTTGAGGGAGAAGAGATACTGTTTAGATAGCTCTTTATCCATGACAGACTCTACATCTGCCAACACACTTGGAAAGAATCCAGAATCTGTGTTGCCTTCAGTATTTGTTGGTCAATCTGCCCGCTTATGTGAGCAAGGAGATACAATTGAAGTACTCCCGTAAGTTCATTGCATGTTCTGAAAGTTGTTGTAATTTTTGCTCATACTGACACTACAATAGTTTTGCAGTCTTTCTGATGAAGAGTATATAAACTATGCTATTACAGAGGCTCAAAGATTTCAAGATTCATATGAGATCATTGCCCTGTTCAAAAAAGCTTATGAATCATTTAACAGCTTAAAAGCTCCAAGGCTAGCTTCTTACTGCAGTACTGGAATGGCCAAAGAATATTTTATTGCAGAGGACTTCAATAATGCAAAGCTGCATTTTGATGGTGTTTCTAATATTTATCGGCAAGAGGGTTGGGTTACTTTGCTTTGGGAAACCTTGGGATACTTGCGGGAATGCTCTCGCAGACTTGGCTCAGCAAAAGATTTCGTTGAATATTCTCTTGAAATGGCTTCATTGCCTATATTTTCTGCTGGTGAACTAGAAACTCCCAATAGCAAAAGGGAGTATGGCCCAGCGGGTCTACCTACCCTTTCAAGAAGAGAAGCAGTACAGAATGAAGTCTTCGGTCTTCTAAGAGGGGAAAATATATTAACATTGACAGATGGAGGATGCAGTCTCATTATAACAGAAGAGCAACCTGTTCGTGTTGATGTTGATGTTATAAGTCCTCTAAGAATGGTATTGCTTGCTTGTGTTGCCTTTCATGATCAATCTGTTAAGCCTGGGTCACCTACCATGATGACTTTATCACTTCTATCACAACTACCCTGTTCAGTTGAGGTTGATCGGTTGGAAATTGAGTTCAACCAGCCTAAGTGCAACTTCATAATTGTCAATGCTGTGGAAGATCTCTCTACAGCACAGTTAGATATGGGCAGCCAAGATGTTCATGTCGAAAATTCTCCTTCACTAATATTGCCCACCAACAAGTGGCTGCGGTTGACATATGAAGTTAAATCAGGTAGGCTGCTTATAAATTTTCTTTCTCAGTTATGTTTGTTTCTTATCTACAAAGTTCGGGCTATTTGGCATTCTTCCTTTATTTCACATGTTCCTTAGATCTGCCAACAAGTGAGATGTTTTAGTCTTTGTCATGAAGTGATAGATCAGATTTAATGTTATCAAGACCAACAGCTGTTGGTCTTTGTTTTAGTTGCATGATACTTGTGCTCGTCTTGAGATGAGTCTATGCCAGAGACTGAGATGACAAACTCAGGCTAATTTAGGTCAACATGCAGGAAGTTAACAAATGGATGAGTAGTGATCCGCTCTGGGAGGCCCAGCTCTGTTATTTCATGCTTCAAGTAGCTACAGCCTTTCTGCAATGAGCACTTGCATATATCCTTGTTTGCAATCAAAGCTGTTTTTTCTTAATGTTGATACATTATGCAGGTCAGAGTGGAAAACTCGAGTGCTTGTCCATTACAGCTAAAGTAGGCAAATCTTTCATGGTATGCTGCCAAGCTGAAAGTCCTGCATCTATGGAAGAGTTGCCATTCTGGAAATTTGAGGACCAAGTGGAGACTTTCCCAACAAAGGACCCTGGACTTACATATTCTGGACTAAAGGTTATCCAGGTTGAGGAGCCAGAACCTCAAGTTGATCTTGTTCTGGGTGCTTCTGGTCCTGCATTAGTTGGAGAAACTTTTGTGGTTCCTCTGACGATCATATCCAATGGACATGAAGTCTATTCTGGTGAGCTGAAGATCAATCTTGTGGATGCAAGAGGAGGTGGCCTGTTGATGAGCCCAAGAGAAGCAGAGCCATTTTCTTCAGGTAATCATCATGTTGAGCTTCTCGGCATTTCAGGGACAGGTGATGAGGATGAATCTCAAACCCAGTTTGACAACATTAGGAGAATTCAACAGTCTTTTGGGGTGGTCTCTGTCCCTGTTTTGAGAGTAGGAGAGGCATGGTCATGTAAACTAGAAATCAAATGGCACAGACCCAAGTCAGTTATGCTCTATGCTTCACTTGGTTACTCACCGAACTCCACAGAAGCTGCTTCTCAGAGAGTTAACATTCATAGGAGCTTGCAGATTGAGGGGAAAATTCCAATCAGCATAAGCCACTGTTTTATGATGCCTTTTCGACGGGAACCCCTGTTGCTCTCTAAAGTCAAATCATTGCCTGGCATTGAACAGAAGGACTCTCTTGCTCTAAACGAAACAAGTGTCCTCATAGTGACTGCTCGAAACTGCAGTGAGGTGCCACTACGAGTTATATCCTTGTCCATTAGATCAGATGGTGATGAGGACTCTACAGCTTGCACTGTGCAACATGTTGGTGGAATTTCTGCTGACGATGCTCCTCTTGTGCCAGGAGAAGAGTTCAAAGGGATTTTTTCTGTCACACCAAAGGTTGATTCTCTAAATCTTGAGGTTGGCTCAGTTTTTCTAGCTTGGAAGAGAGACTTGAAACTTGGTGATTTTGAATATTCTGATGTTGTCACAGAACAAAAGTTGCCCAGCGTGATTGTTGAGCAACCACCACTGGTTGTGACTTTAGATTGCCCTCCTCATGCCATTCTAGGAGTCCCCTTCTTATTCCACATTAGGATACACAACCGGACCAACCTACTACAGGAAATCAAGTATTCTGTTGGGGATTGTCAAAGTTTTGTATTCTCTGGCCCTCATGAGAATGTTGGCTTCGTCCTTCCAAAAAGTGAGTACATCATGAGTTACAAGATTGTTCCATTATGTTCGGGCTCACAACAGCTGCCACAGGTATCGATCACCTCTGTAAGGTACTCAGCTGCATTGAACCCATCGACTGCTGCAGTAACTATCTTTGTTTATCCTAGTGATCCGAAGTTTATTTTCGGAGTGAAGAAGCAAGAAACCATTTTAGTCTAGTAAGGTATCCACTTTTTGTATCTTTTCCCGATTCTGTTGGCTTGGACCGGAGGCTAAAGTTCTTTCTTCTTATATCAAAGTGCCAATGCGTTCCCCGCAAGCTACCATTGTTGTTTTGAAGAGTGCTTGTTCTGCTATCTAATAATTTGTTATTCTTTTCTTGTTACTTGCAACCAGTTTCTGTACCGAACGAGGCTGATTTAGCCTGGTCAAATGTCTTTTCTGTCCTTGCTTCTTCCTTCTTCTTTTTTTTTTTTTTTTCTTTTTTCTATTTTTCTGTCCTTTGCTTGTGAATCCAGGAACAGCTTTTACCAGTTCCTAGCAAGAACATGGAGAAATTGTTGCTTTGCTTTATGTAATAGCTAAGTCTTGACTAACGTTATTGTTGTTGAGGAGTTTATCATGAACCATTGCAGCAGTAAGAATTTTATATTTTTTAAAATAATTATTTTTCATAAATATTATATATACTAAACTATATGTAAAATATTCTTACACATATTAGAGCATGGGATCTCTGGATCACAAGAAGGAGATTATTATAGGGTGCTACTTAGATCGTATTGTAAGTCGATAGTTTCGTCGAACAAGGTCTCAGGAATTGATGAGGGCAGTGATCGGTGTAGGGTCGTACTTATGGGTCAGCTAAAGGTGTTGTTCCCATTGAAAGTCTCGGTATGGCCTTCCTTCGTCTTTCACGTACAAATATTTTCATTGTAGCCAATAGTGAGAGAGATTGAATACATCTTAAAATAGATAAAATATTCTACTCTTATACAACCCTGAGCGTTAACTTAACCATTTGAGGGCTTATGTCAGGCACACACCATCTTGACCCTGGCCTTCTCACAGGAACTGACCGAGGGCTCGAGCTCTCCACCAGCGGATCTCCCGACTCGAGGATTCATCAATAGCTTCCTCTCCTAACCTGACCAATCCGCTCCAGTCCTGACCGACTCGAACGATCCTATGCACGCAGGCTGAATCGTGTCGTGCTGACTCATTAGTCCACGACACAACATTCAGCAACATTTTGGCGCTAGAAAGAGGGTCCGATACCGTAGGAACGTTCGATGCTCAACAATTCTGGGGAAGAAGCCTCTACTGCCTAGCAGGTCCCCGAAATCGGAGGATAGCTCGCTATTCCTATCCTCGAGGAAGGAAACCTGTTGATGCACACTCCCAACTGTCATTGGCGATTATTCAATGATCCCAGGCTTTTCCTACCAACATTCAATCTCAAGCATCCCGTCGTATCTCCTGAAGCCTTCCTTGGGTTCACCCACCAAGTACAGGCTCTGGTTGGGATGATCTAGTTGATCATCCCCTACATCCCTCAATTGACGCAGCAGTCGACACCGTAGCATCAAACCTCCCTAGTAGTATAGTAAGGGGCCTCACCCTTGTTAGTTATAGGTGTCCTACAAGCTAATCACGTGAGTGTTGGTACCTGTGGCACGCTATAAGAATCTCTTTGCATATTACTATTGATATATTATCATATTATATATTTTTGTATATTGTGATGTCCCTTGATTTGTGCAATGAGAATCAGATCATAATGAGATCATGATAATGAGACCAATTTACCTTTAAACATAAATCCTAAATCATCCTGGTCATAGGTTACTCGAGAGGGACATCGAGATAACCGGATAGACCAGTGTATTGTATACTTGTCTATATGAAGGAGGTAGTTGGTCTCATAGTTGCTTGTATGGAGACAATAGAGGTACAATGTAGGTGCTCACTGGAGAATGAGTTTACTGATTGATCCGCTTACAGAATGCTATATGGATACTGATATCTAATGTTAGATAGTAATTTTATAGTCTCAGTTGTGTACCTGGTCTTTAGACTTGAGACACTAAGGATGTCTTGTATGAGTACTTCTTTCTTTGACGTCGGACTTACAGGTTTGGAAAGGTCCAATTGGTTATCAGGATTAGTAGTCAACCATACGAAGGTAATTGAGTGTCAATAAATGATTATCTACTCTCGGGTATCATAAGAGGAATATCTCATATGTACTAGCTCAGACAAAATCCCTAGCCAAGGTCATTTGAATTGAGAGAGGAGTTTTCTGGGAGAATCCGATTAGAGCGAGACTCAAAAGGATTCTATATGTGGCATAACACTATTAATGCCCAATATACAATCTCTGAAATTTTAGTTGGATGAAGGACTATAGGTATACGGTAACTATGGACAAATAGGTCCGATAGATTTGATTTCTCTGTACCGTTTAGGGACTATGGCATAGTTGCCTAGTACGATTATAGTCAATGAGTCGAGTGAATTATTATGGAGATAATTATTCACTATATCAGAATGAGTTCTGATGGGAGCGACTCACGGCCAGCTCAGTATCGAGCCTAGAGGGTCACATACATATGATAGATGTTGCAATGGATAGAGGTGAAAATATGAGATTTTTACTGAGCTCCTGATTTGGATAAGATCTAATGTGGATAAGATCAAATTTGGATAAGATCCAATGTGGATAAGATCAAATGCGAATAGAATCAGGAATATACTCATTCATCTCTATAAATATGAGGTACTTCACTGTTCATAGGCTACAATAAGGAAGAGCTAGAAAAGCCTCCTATTACTCCTCAAAGTTTTTCTCACTCCTCCTTGGTTAAGAGTGTGGAGAGGTTGATCCTCAATTGAGGAGCTATTGCTACTTCTACCGTGTGGATTACCGCTTAAGAGGAGTACCGAGTGCTCCTTCATCTTCTCCGTTGGATTTGAAAATATTCAAAGATATACGATCTCCCTATGTAACACCTCTTATGATTCGTAAAGTTTTTAAATTTTAATGAATTTTTCGCACACCAATCATCGCACAACGGCTAAATACTTAACTTCGAAAATTTGGGTTTTTTCGCTGGGCATGAGATGCTGATTGAAGATTTTTCGATAGTGGTATCAGAGCCAGGATCGTCGTGCGATGATTGGCTTTGCAAAGTTTGCATGTTATTTGATTATGCTACATCTCTTGTTTATTAGAAACATGTCACCTACAGACTCCCTACGTGGCATACTTGATGCCAATCGTTTCACTGGTCCAAACTTTGTTGATTAGCTTCGTAATCCAAGAATAGTTCTCACAACGGAGAAAATAGTATATATCCTGGATATGGTCATACCCCAGCCTGAGGAAGAGGCATCTCAAGAAGAGTTTACCCAATATGCGAAGTATATATATGATTCCACTCTTGCTCATTGTTATATTTTGGACTCTATGACTCCAGAGTTATAGAGACAACATGAAAACATGGATGCCAGATCCATACTCCTATATCTCCAAAAATTGTTTGAGGAACAGGGAAGGACTCAACGATATAAGATATCTAAGAGTCCTTCCATGCCAGGATGATTAAGGAGACATCAGTTCAGAACCATATCCTAAAGAATAGATTGAGAAACTCACATGTCTAGGAATGGTCTTAGATAATGACTTGTGTGTTAATCTTATAGTTCAGTACTTACTAGATTTCTTTTCTTAGTTCATTATGAATTTTAATATGAACAAGCTTAAGGTGACTCTCCCTAAGTTCCTCAATATGTTGAGGAAAGCAGAGAGTACCATCAAGAAAGAGAAATCAATTATTTATATTTGTGAGACCAAAAGGAAAAAGAAAGCTGTGAAGTCCCTTTGGAAGGGCAAGGGAAAGGCAAACAGGGTAAGACGATGGTTACCAAAAGAGATCAAGTAAAGGGCAAAAGACAGTGCTTCCACTATAGGAAAAGCGGGCATTGGAAGCGAAATTGTAAGAAGTATATTGCAGAAAAAGTGAAACAGAAGCTTAGAGAATCTTTAGGTACATTCATAATCAGTCTTCATATGTCAGATTTTTATGATAACACATGGGTTTTGGATACCGGGAGTGCTTATCACATCTGTAATTCGTTATAGCTTCTAACAATGCCTAGAAAACTAGCCAAAGGTGAGATAGATCTCAAGATGGGGCAATGGGGCAAGAGTTGCCGCTGTTGTTATCGGTGAGGTCATTTTATATCTACCTGGTGAAGCTACTATTATATTAGATGCATGTTATTTTATCCCCTCTATTATCAAAAACGTTATATACATTTCATGTTTGACATTAAATAGTTATAAATTATATTTTGAGAACTATAGTTGTTCAATTATAAAGGATGATATGATCATTAGAGGGATATTACACAATGATTTATTTATGCTAAACACTACTTCACATATCATGAATATAAGTATGCCCAAGAGGAAAAGAGATTAAGTGCATACTGCATACCTATGGTATTGTAGGCTAGGTCACATCCATGAGGGAAGGATTCAAAAGTTGCTAAAGGATGGATACTTAGATCCATTTGACTATGAGTCATCTGCAACTTGCAAACCTTGTCTTCAGAAAAGATGACCAACTCTTCTTTTAGTGGAACTAGAGAGAGAGTCATCGAGTTATTAGAACTCATATATAGTGATGTGTGTGATCCTATATCGACTTGGGCTATAGGTGGTTACCTATACTTCATTACATTCACTGATGATTTCTCAAAGATGGACATGTGTACTTGATGAAGCACAAGTCTAAGGTTCTTAAGAAATTTAGAGAATATAAGAATGAAGTAGAGAACCAGATTGTAAAGAGTATTAAGACTCTTCGATCAGATCGAGGAGAATACTTAAATACAAAGTTCACATATTCCTTAAGAACCATGGGATACTATCTTAATGGACACCTCCTTGTACACCTCAGCTCAATAGTGTATCAGAAAGGAGGAATCTCATGCTGTTAGACATGGTGCGGTCCATGATGAGTTTTGTCGACCTACTCGTATCATTCTGAGAATATGCCATAGAGATCGCAGCTTACCTTCTGAACAGAGTTCCATCTAAGTCGGTAGTGTCTACACCATATGAGATATGGAAAGGAAAGAAACTCAATTTTAAAGTTGTCAAGATTTGGGGCAGCCCTGCCCATGTTAAAAGACAATCCCGATAAGTTGGGATCAAGAACTGAATGGTGCAAGTTTGTGGGATACCCCAAGGAGACTTGTGGGTACTTCTATCTCCTCGAGAACCAAAATGTCTTTGTTGCTAAGAGGGCAGTGTTCCTTAAGAATGAACATATATTTGGTAGGGATAATGGGAGGAGGATAGAGTTGAGCGAGGTTAGAGAACCTAGCTCGGGCACCATTCCATAGACCATATCTACTCAGGTACTTGACACACAAGTTTCAGCTTTGTGTAAATCTGACATAGTGTCACATCTATCTATTTAGGTACTTGACGCATAAATTTTAGCTTTGCGTAGATATGGCAGAGTGTCACATCCTCCTGAAAGATATGTGAGACATATCAACAGAGAGGATACTTAAGATGTTGATCCCTCAAACTTACGAGGAGGCTATTACGAGTATAGACTCCGAGAAGTAGAAAGAAGCTATGAATTATGAGATAGATTTCATGTACTCTAATAATGTTTGGAACCTTGTTGATGCACCTAAGGGTATTGTATCAATTGGTTGCAAATGGATATTCAAGAAGAAGATTGAAGTAGATGAAAAGATGGAGAACTATAAAGCAAGGCTAGTGGCTAAAGGGTATCATCAAAGGCATGGTGTTGACTATGATGAAACCTTCTCACTTATAGCTATGCTGAAATCTATCAGAATTCTTTTAGCTATTGCAACATACTATGATTATGAAATCTAGCAGATGGACATAAAAACTACATTCTTCAATGGCAACCTCACAAAGATGTATATGACACAACTTAAGAGATTCGTATATGAGGAAAGTCCAAATAAGATATGCAAATTGCTTAAGTCCATTTATGGATTAAAGTAGACTTCCCGAAGTTGAAATTTAAGATTTGATGAGGCAATCAAATCTTTTGACTTTGTTAAGAACAAAGATAAACCTTGTGTGTACAAGAAGGTAAATGAGAGTGCTATCACCTTCTTGGTGTTATACATGGATAACATCATAATCATTAGGAATAATGTAGGAATGCTCTCCATAGTTAAAGTTCAGCTATCTAGATACTCTCCATAAAGGACTTAAGGGAAGTATCCTATATATTGGGGATTGGATCTACAGAAATAGACCCAATAGGATGCTCTGCTTATCCTAGTCAAGGTACATAGACACCATTATTAAAAAGTTTAGCATGAAAAATTTGAAGAGATGTCTTATACTAATGAGACTTGAATATCACTTTCTAGGAGTATGTCCCCAAAAACTCCTAAAGAAATGGTAAACATGGATAGGATAGTCTATGCCTCAGCTATAGAATTTATCATATATGATATGTTATGTACCAGGTCTGATATAGTGCATGCTTTGAGTGTCACGAGCAGATATCAAGCAGATCCAGGCTTGGTGCACTGGAAAGCAATAAAGTGTATCTTTAAGTACTTGAGAAGGACTAAGGATCTTTTACTGGTATACGGAGGAGGTAGCCTCCAGGTTGAAGGCTATACAGACTCAAGTTTCTAGTCTAATGTCGATGATAGTAAGTCAAATTCAGGGTATGTATTTACTTTGAATGAAATAGTAGTAAGATAGAAGAGTTCCAAGTAAGATACTATTGCTGACTCAACCACGGAGGCAGAGTACATTATTGTAGCGGAAGCAGCAAAGGAAAGAGTCTAGATAAAAAAGTTCGTCACAGATTTGGGAGTTGTACCGAGCAGCACGAATCCGATCCTAATATATTGTGACAATAATGGGGCAACAAGCAAAGGAACCTAGGTTTTATCAGAAGTCTAAATGCGTTCTGAGGAGGTTCCATCTGATTAGAGAGATCGTGGTCCGAGGAGATGTAGTAGTGAAAAGAGTTCCATCCGAATATAATATTGTAAATCCACAAACTAAGCCATTACCTCATATTGTGTTTGAGTATCACAGACGTCTGATGGGGATCAGACATGTAGGTGATTGGCTTTGGATCAAGTGGGAGATTACTAGTTATAGGTGCCCTACAAGCCAATCACGTGAGTGATGGTACTTGTGACACATGGCAGTAATCTCTTTGCATATTACTATTAGCACATTTTCATATTTATAGTATATTGTGATGTATCTGAATTTATGCAATGAGAATCAGATCATGATAATAAGACCAATTCACCTTTAAACATAATCCTAAATCATCCTGATCATAGGTTACTCAAGAGGGACATCGAGATAATCGGATAGACCAGTGTACTGTATACTCGTTCATATAATGGAGGCAACTAGTCTCATAGTTATTTGTGAAAGACACTAGAGGTACAATGCAGGTGGTCATTGGAGAATGAGTTTACTGATTGATATGCTTACAAAATGCTGGATGGATAATGATACATAATGTCAGACATCAATTTTGTAGTCCCAATTATGTACTTGATCCTTAGACTTGAGACACTAAGGATGTCTTGTATGAGTACTCCTTTCCTTGATGCCAGACTTATAGGTTTGGAAAGGTCCAGATCTGGTACAGTCAGTTATCAGGATTTGTAGCCAAACATATAAAGGCAATTGAGTATCAACAAAGGATCATCCACTCTCGGGTATCATGAGAGGAATATCCCGTGTGTGCTCGCTCAAACAAAATCCCTTGCCAAGGTCATTTGAATTGAGAGAGAATGAGTTCTCCAAGAGAATCCGATCAGAACGAGGCTAAAAAAGATTATGTATGTGGCCTAACAATATCCATGACCAATATATAGTCTCTGAGATATAAGTTGGATGAGAGACTATAGGTACACGGTAACTATAAACAGATAAGTCCGATGGATTTAATCCCCCTATACCATTTTGGGACTATGGCATAGTAGCATAGTACGACCACAGTCGATTAGTCGAGTGAATTATTATAGAGATAATTATCACTATATCAGAAGGAGTTCTAATGGGAGCGACTCATGGCCAACTCAGTATCAAGCCTAGAGGGTAAGTAGATATGAGATATTCGCGGAGCTCCTGATTTAGATAAGATCCAATATGGATAAGATCAAATTTGAATAAGATTAAATATGGATAAGATCCAATGTGGATAAGATCAAATTTGGATAAGATCCAATGTGGATAAAATCTAATGTAGATAAGATCTAATATGGATAAGATCAAATGTCGATAAGATCCAATATGAACAAAATCAAGAATATGCTCATTCATCTCTATAAATAAGACGTGCTCCACTATTCATAGGCTAGATAAGGGAGAGCCAAAAAATCCTCCTATTACTCCTTAGAGTTTTTCTCCTCCTTCTTGGTAGAGAGTGTGGCGAGGTTGATCCTACAACTGAGAAGTTGTTGTCACATTTGTCATGTGGATTACCACTAGAGCGGAGTACACAAGTGCTCCTTCGTCTTCTCCGTCGGATTTAGAAAAATTTAAGGATATACGATCTCCCTAGGTAACACATCTCTTACAATTCGTGTAGTTTTCATATTTTTACAGATTTTTCACACACTAATCATCATACAATGGCCAAATACTTAACTTTGAGAATCTGGGTTTTTCCTGCATATGAGATGGTGATTGAAGATTTCCCGACAACCCTCATAGGGGTAGCCCCTAGTCCTACAGCGGCCCAACGATGCCTACCTCCCCCCGAGCTCCCCTCAAGACCCCTCGGGAATACGATAGAGCGACAAGCTCCTACTGCTAGCACCTCCATTCACAGCATGCCCGAGTCGAACACCCTTTCCTCTAACTCGATAGATTCGCTCAAGGTGCAATTGCGACTAATGAACAGACGAATATACGAGGTGCAAAAGGAGTTCATCAGGTTGAAGGAGGAGCTTGAGGAGAGCTCCACGGGTGGATCTCCCTTTGTCTCGAAGGTCCAAGACAAGTCAATCCTATAAAATTTTGGCTCCTGAAGCTTAAAGCATACAATGGTAGCTTCGACCTAACGAAGCTTGTAGCAGCATTCAGGGCACAAATGATGCTTTACGAAACCTCGAATGCATTGACGTGCCAAGCATTCCCGACGACCCTACGAGGGCTAGTCCGAATGTGCTACATTCATCTAAGACCCTCCTCGATTTTATGTTTTGAATAGTTCGCTAGGGAGTTCGAGCTGAACTTCTTAGCCAACGCTTGGTCGAGGTTGACTGCCACATCTCTCTTCGGGATGAGTCAAAAAGATGACAAGTCGTTCACCCAATTCATCACACATTTTGTGATTGAGATCTAGAGAATGCCTGACGCCCATCCTTTGCTTGTGATCCAAGCCTTCTTAATTAGATTACGGCCATCTCACTTTTTTTGATCGCTCATGGAACGCTCACCTATGACAGTCATCAAGATGGTCTTCTTGAGGTCCACCCCGGGGACCCTCAAGAAGAAGAATGGAGAGGCCCAAGCCAACATCCCGAGGTCACCACCCATTCCCCTCAACTCTACCTAGATTGAGATCTTCTGTTGGATCTGGGAGAAAGGCCTCCTTTGGGCGCCTAACCCAATAAAAGCCCGAGTGGAGGAGCGAGATTGCATGCATTATTGCCACTTCCATCGTGATTACGGTCACGACACCGAGGAGTGCTATGACTTAAAGAACCTGAATGAAGACATCATCTGCTGACTCCTCGGCCGTTACATAAGGAGGTTGTGCGAGCCTTCGCTCTACCCAAAGGGCCTAGTAGAGAAGCAAATTGACGTCATCATTGACAGACTTACCTCGGGAGATGATAACTCTTTAGCACGCAAGGCATACACTCAAGCCGCGGCAGAGAAAAGGCCTAAGCCTGAGCGTGACCCCGAGATCACTTTCATGCTGGGGGAGGAAGAGAATCCAGATCATAATGACACCTTGGTGATCTCCACATGGATTGCAAACACCCAGGTCAAGAGGATTATGGTCGACATAGGGAGTTCAGCTGACATATTATATTTTGACACTTTTTAAAAATTTGGCTTATCTAATATATTATATTTTGACACTTTTTAAAAACTTGGCTTATCTAATGGGGACCTCGTCCCCATGACCTCCACTCTCACAGGGTTCACTAGGGACTCCATCTCCCCCCTCAGCATTATCTCTCTCCCGATCACCATTGGGGAAGAGCCAAGATGTAAGACATTAATGATCTCGTTTATGGTGTTCAAGCTCCCTTCAGCATACAATGCAATCCTTGACCACCTGACCCTCAACAAACTAAGGGAAGTCATCTCTACATACCACTGCACGATGAAGTTCCCGACAAGCGTTGGAGTCGATGAAGCTAGGAGTGACCCTCGGGAGTCCAGACAGTGCTACCTGATAGCAACAACCCTTCATAAGAAAGTCAAGCCTGAAGTACCAGTCCCCGACCCTAAGGAACCTAGCAAGTCGACTCCATACCCTGAGCCTATGGAGCATGTGGTAGAAGTTCCCCTCGACCAAAGATATCCAAACAAGGTTATTAAGGTCAGGTTGTCACTCCCCGAGGGCGAACGTATCCAACCCATTGAATTCCTCGAGCAGAACATCGACGTCTTCGCCTGGTCACTGAGGGACATGCCGAGCATTCATCCTAATGTAGCTTAGCACCACCTCAACATACTACCCGGGGCCCGACAGTGTAGCAAAGACCTTGCAGGTTCACCCCGACCAACAAAGGGCTATGGAAGAGGAAGTAGCCCGAATGTTAGAAGCAAGATTCACCATTGAGGTTAAGTACCTGACCTGGTTGTCTAATGTAGTCCTTTTAAGAAAGCTAATGCGCATGTGTATTGATTACACCAATCTTAATTGGGCTTGCCCGAAGGATTGCTACCCGCTCCCGAGGATCGATTAATTGGTGGATGCCACCTCGGACTACGAACTGCTTTCATTTATGGATGCATTCTCAGGCTACAACTATATTCAGATGGCACCAAGAGATCAGGATAATACATCGTTCATCACGCATCGGGGCACTTACTGCTACAAGGCAATGTCATTCAGGTTGAAGAACGTTGGAGCTACATACCAAAGAATAGTCAATCGACTATTCAAGGACTAGGTCAGGTGTAATATGGAGGTTTACTGCTAGTTACAGGTGCCCTGCAAGCCAATCACGCGAGTGATAGCACGTGTGACACACTGCGTAATCTTTTTGCTTATGATTAATATTGATATATTCTCACATTATATTATATGTAGCATATATATTGTGATGTTCTTGGTTCTGTGTAATGGGAATCGGATCGTGATGAGATCACGATAATGAGATCGATTCATCTTTAAACACAGATCCTAAATACTCTCAATCATAGGTTACTCGAGAAGGACATCGAGATAACTGGACAGACCAGTGTACTATATATCCATCCATATGATGGAGGCGGCTGGTCTTATAGCCACTTATGTGGAGACACTAAGGATATAGTACAGGTGCTCATTGGAGAATGAGTTCACTGATTGATCCGCTTATAGAATGCTATATGATTAATGATACCTAATGTCAGACAACGATTCCATAGTCCCAATTGTGTATCTGGTCATTGGACTTGAGACACAAATGATGCCTTGTATGAGTACTCCTTTCTTTGACGCCTGACTTACAGGTTTGGAAAGCTCCAGATCTGGTATAGTTGGTTATTAGGATTAGTAGTCAACCTTACGAAGGCAATTGAGTGTCAATAGAGGATCATCCACTCTCGGTATCACGAGAGGAATATACCATATGTGCTTGCTTAGACAAATCCCTGGCCAGGGTCATTTGTATTGAGAGAGAAGGAGTTCTCCGGTATAATCTGATTAGAGCACGACAAACTGATTTCGTATATGACATGATAGTACCATATCCAATATACGGTCTCTGGGATATTAGTTGGATGATGGATTATAGATACATGGTAACTGTGGACAGACAGGTCCAATAGATTCGATCCCCCTGTACCGTCTGGAGACTATGGCGTAGTGGCCTAGTACGTCCATAGTCGATGAGTCGAGTGAATTATTATGGAGATAATAATTCACTATATCAGAAGGAGTTCTGATGGGAGTGACTCACGACCAGCTCGGTATCGAGCCTAGAGGGTCACACACATATGGTGGATGCTTTAGCAAATAGAGGATTGGATGAAGATCCAATTAGCCCCTATTCTCGTTAGATGAGACCCTATGTTGATGGGCTCCTTGATTAAGGCTCAATTATAGGCCTAAGGTGATTATTGGATAGAGATCCAATAATGCAAGATTAGTGGGTTATTGGATGGAGATCCAATACCCACTAAGGAAGGAGCCCTAGGGTTTTGGTGACTCTCTATAAATAGGAGGGGAGACTCAGGGTTGATAAGTTACAACTTTAGCCACCACCTCCTATTCTCCTCCCTCCCTCTGCGCAAGAGTTGCGAGATCAGATTGGAGGAGTTTCGCTGTAGAGATCCATCGTGTGGATACCGCTAGAGAGGAGGACGCTTGACCTCCTTCATCTTCTCCATCCGGATCTGGAATACAGGGATATACGATCTTCCTAGGTAAAATCAATCTCTCTCACATCACGATTTTATCGATTTTTATATTTTTCTCATGACCCTAATCTTTTGCACAACGATTTGATCTGCGTGGGAAACTGATTTTTGTTTTTGATTTCCGCTGCACATGTGATGCACCCGCTGTAGGTTTCCCAACATTTACGTGGATGATATGATTGTCAAAAGCAAGCTCATCCGAACTCATCTCTTAGATCTTGCCAAGATATAAAATGATGCTCAATCCTACTAAGTGCATGTTCGAGATAGCCTCAGGCAAATTTCTCAGCTTTATCATTTATCAACGCGAAATCAATGTAAATCTTGAGAAAGTGAAGGCGATTACAGAAATGCAGTCACCTCGGACAACCAAGGAGGTTCAGCAACTCATCGGGAGGTTGGCCGCACTTAGCCGATTCATCTCCCGAGCAGGTGACAAGAGTCTGCTCTTCTTCCAAGCACTAAAGCGCGCAGAAGACTTTGATTGGACTCTTGATTGTGAGGAAGCTTTCCAAAACCTCAAGATTTATCTCACCAGAGTATCACAACTTGCCTCGGTCACCCCAGGAGACCCTCTCGAGCTGTATCTCGTTATATTGGAGCATTCAGTCAACTCGGTCTTGCTCAAACCCGATGAGGAAAACCAACATCACGTATATTACTCTAGTCATATCTTCAGTAGCCCCAAAGAGCGCTACCCCCTGATCGAGAGATTGGCATTCACCCTAGTCCTCGCAACAAGAAAGTTATGGCCATACTTCTTGGGGTAATAACCAGCCAACCTCTATGTCAAGTTCTTTCTAAGTTTGACATGGCAGGTCGGATGCTCAAGTGGCCAATCGAGCTTGGGAAATTTGACATGTAATATGTCTTGAGGACATCAATTAAAGCTCAAGTAGTGGTCGATTTTATCTCAGAGTTGACCATCCCCGAGCCTTCTCAACAATTGATGTCAACTTGGATGCTTCACATCGACGGATCAGCCAATGCCGAGAGGGGAGGAGCCAGGCTCATTTTAAAGGGCCCCTCTGACCAAACATACGAGCATGCCCTCTTGCTTCAGTTCAAAGCCACTAATAATGAAGTAGAATATGAGGCACTCCTGTTCGAGTTGCCCTTAGCAGTCGAGGTATAGGTCGAGCAGATCAAGGTCTTTATAGATTCTTAATTGGTTGCTAGCTAAGTTTGCGAGGACTATGAAGCCCGAGAACATACCATGATCAAGAACATGGTCGGGGCGATCCGACTCATCGACATCTTCAAACATTTCACCATCTCGAGGGTACCTCGAACCAGCAACTCTCAAGCAGATGCACTGGCAAAGCTCATCTCAACTCGAGCGCAAAGAGGATGCTTGCTGGAGGTAGTAAGGCTTCACAAGACAACCATTACCCCGACAAAGGTGGCCATGGTCGAAGCTAGATATAATTGGATGGATGAGATACTCCACTACAAAAAAGATGCGATGCTCTCAACTGATCGGGCGAGTGCTCATCGAGTCAGAAGAACCTAGGCCTGGTACTGCGAGGTTAATGGGCAACTCTATCGAAGAGCTTTCAGCTAGCCACTACTCAATTACCTATCATCGACCGAGGCCGAGATGGTTTCGATTGAGGTTCATGAAGGAATATACGGGGAACACATTGGGGCTAGAACCCTAGCTTTCAATATACTCCAGCAAGGATATTACTGGCCAACGATATGCTAAGATGTTGTAGGTTATGTCCAAAAATGTGGACAGTGCTAGAAGCATGCTTCGATCCAACACCAGTAGGTGCTGTCCCTTTCATCGACCGACTGCGCATAGCCTCTCGCGCAATGGGGAATGGACCTCCTCGGCCCATTTGCACTAGTCTCGGACAACGAAAATTCCTAATTATCGAAGTTGATTACTTCACAAAGTGGGTCAAGGCTGAGCCCTTGACATTAGTCACCGAGAAGCAAATCAAAGGATTTGTTTGGAAAAACATTATTACGAGATTTGACATTGCAAGGATGATAGTCACCGACAAAGGGACAAAATTTAACAACCCAAAGTTAAAATCTTTTTGCTAAAACTATTAAATACAATTGAAGTTTAGCTCAGTAGTGCACCCCTAAGCCAATGGCCTCGCCGAGGTCACTAACCTCGGAGGGTTAAAAGGAGGATTATTGAAGCACAAGGCACTTGGGTAGAGAAGCTCCCAAGCATATTATGGGCATCCCGAATGACTCTGAGGACCCCAATGGAGGAATCCCCTTTCAACCTCACATTTAGCACCGAAGCCGTCCTACCACCCGAGGTGGTCTTCCCCACCCTTCGGATCAAAATCAGTGAAGAAAATGCCTTGGAACGGGGCCTACGGGGGAACCTTGACCTCATCGAAGAGGTGAGGTCTGAAGCCCATCTGCGGACTCTTGTATATCAGAAAGTCGTTGCCCCACTCTACAACCACAAGTTCCAACCATGGGGAGTTAGTGACAGCAACCTAGTCATGAGGAAAGCTAAGGTCAGTAATCCAAAATGCACTTGAGGCAAACTAGCGTTGAACCAAGAGGGAGCCTACTGAGTTGTCTGAACCATCCGAGATGATACTCACATTCTGGCTACAATGGACGATAGAACATTGCCTAGGACATGACACATCTCATACTTGAAGAAGTTCTATGTTTGAAGTACAAGATCGAGGTCGCTCGGTGGACCAAAGGAACTCAATTCAAGAGTACAAGTATGTAAAGATGCATGGAAAAAATAGTTTGTATTGATTCAAAATTTTTACATGAAGGTCGGTCGATCGAACATAGATCAAAAGGTCGCCCAACAAGCAAAAACAAAATATAGTTAGTCCTCGAAGGAACACTATCGTCAAGAGGTTGGTCAGACTCCATCCACACATTGGCATCCTCTGGCCAAACTGTAAGTGCGGTCCTAGTGACACTCTATGTTCGATGTATCCGATCGAGGTTGGGCCAGAGGCCGAGGAAGCCATGTTTCCAATGCAAAACAGACAAGTAACCAACGAGTGACTTGTATCAATTTAGAACACACATTACACGGTGGTCAAACAACCAAGTATAATACAGAGAACAAACAAGCAGAAGAAAAAGTTAAAGCTTTACATTAATCTAAAATGCTTTTATATATTATCGAGTGACCGAATACAATCAAAATGGACATCCGACAAACAAAACAAAGTACAGAGGAACCTATTCCTTAGGAAGGACACTGTCATCGAAGTGTTAGTTGCCCTCCAACTATATGTTGGCATCCTCGGAGCAGTCTGCGAACAGATCCTCCTCGATGGACATATTCGGATATTTTGTCTAGAAGTGCTCCAGTGCCACTTGGTACCCGAATTTGTAGTTGACACATCCAGTTCCCTCCATACCGAGCTTGAAACCCTAGGACACCTTGTATTCGACGATTGTGATGGGGCCTACCGATTGAACCTTGATTCACAGTGCCTCGACGTCCCTGGCCAATTTGAGCACTTCATCGTCCAGCTAGAGTTAGGTGCTCCTCAGATTCTTTGCCTCCCCCTAAGACTTCTCGGCCTCCCGCCTCGGGGCTTGACACCACTGCTCGATGTCCCTAAGTGCAGCATTTAGACTTCTCAATTGCTTCACTTCAACCTCCATATCAGATACCCGTTTCTCTGCAGCTTCCACTGCATCTAGGCCCACACCCGACTTCAACTCTGGGACATCGTTTTAGAGAGCAAAGTTCCTCCCATACAACATTTCAATGATGCGACCTATGTCATGAACCCAGTCGGCCAAAGCAGTAGAGAAATAAGGTTCTGCAAGAAAGCAAGTCAGTTATATGATGAAAATGTCAGGAGAACGAGAAGGAAAAGCAAGCCTACACAAACCACTGACTTCATAGCTAGATCAATAAGCTCTTTCTACGGAGCACTGTAAAGTTGTTTCACGATGGATGGGTGCAGCGTGCCCCTCGCATACTCAGTTGCAATCAGCCCTTCATCCCAGAAATGGACCAAGATCAGGAGGTCGGTCCAACATGCCTTCATCGGGGCCCCAACTTGAAGCCCTGGAAGGTCGAACACCTAGGCGGTGAAGTACTTGCTGTCGCCTGCTCGTCCCCTATTGCATAGATTTCCTTCATGGATGGGAGGAGACGAGGGCCTTCGGGCTTTTTGGTCGGTTTGGTGGCTTCTTCGGCTGACTCTTTCCCTTTCGTCTTGACCTTCTCGGGGGTAGATCCCCGACCCTTACCTCGAGAGGAGGTGCCTTTCTCCACCTTTTTAGCCATCCGCTTCATTCTCTTCATAGATGGTTCACCACCCCCCTTGGTAGGGCGTTTCTTGGTTAGGTCAGATGGAGCCTTCTCGGTCAAACATTTCTCAGTCGTCGCAGTCAAAGTTCTCTCCTTCGACGTCTATAAAAGCTAGTTTATAGGGCAGCCCACGAATCCACCCTTCATCCTCCATAGGTCAACCATGTCTGTAATGACAAAATGAGAAATGTTAATCAAAAAGGCCAAAACTTGGCAAAATGCAACTAACCACCAACACGGGCCATATCCCGAGGCACCGGGCTGAGCCCCGCTTTGACGAGCCATGCCTCGGTCATGTCCTTGATGACCCTTGAATTGGGTAAGATGACCCTAAGCTTCCTGACCAATTTGGACTCTTCATCCAAAAAATAGGGGCCGACCATTGCCCATAACCCAAGCTGTCCATTTGGCTCAAAAACTCCAACCCCAACCATAAGAAATAAAAAAGAAATAGACCTTCCAACCTTTGTTGTTGGATGGGGCCCCACTCACTCGGAACCCACTCCGAGATGCAAGGTAATACCTGGCCTACCCCTGGTACAAGCAGAAGCAATCCATAAACATGTCCCCGGTCGGGACAATCCTTGACCCATGGCACTCCTTGAGGAATGCCACTAGATAGTGCCACGAGTTGGGCACCATCAAAGATAGTGAGATCCCCCACTCGACGAGGCAAACCTTGATCACAGGATGAAGCAGAAATCGGAGTCCCCCCTTGAGGGAGTCGATCAATAGCCCAAAACCATCTGGGAAGGCATCGTAGGAATGATGCCTGGGCAGGGGAACATGGAGCTCATATTCCCTCGGAACAAAAAAGCGCTGTCGCACCTTGGCTAAATGCTGAAAGTCATGATCGAGTCATAGTCGTGACTTGACCACATAGCCATCAGGGCCTTAAAGGCCTTCCCGTCTGTCGAGGTCATAACTCCCGAGGATGAACTCATTGCCTCCACTTCGAGATTACTAGGGGGATGGACGACTTGAGACCTCCGCTCCCTCAGTGACACCCAAGGTACCCCCCAAGGCTCGAATGGACGAGCTTGTGGTGGGCATAGAATAAGAGAAAGAGGAAGACGAGTTGCTAGAGCTCATCCTAACCTGCTTGGGAAAGGGTCAAGGGGCAAGAAGGAGAAGGTCGAGGGATGATGACCAAAAGTAGAAGCTGAGAGAGGAGGACCGAGGAGCAAGATACAAAAATAAGAGACTCCTACAGAGAAAAAGGGAGTATTTATAGCAACACCTCTCGGACCCCCAACACCCCCCCCCCCCCCCTCGATCAATGCTTCGAATACCTGGAATGCACGATAGCTCACCACTGATGCCTCGAATACCATGCCCTGCAATAATGATGCAATAAAAAAGTGAAAACGAGAAGGAACAAAAATCATGGACACGTTGCATGCTCACAACAAGCCACGTGGCTGAGAAAATCCTGACGTCAGGCACTGAATCTTGATGACATTAAGGAAATCTCAGCAGTATAAGCAAAATCTCGCTTCACACCTATAGTCGATCGACGCCATAGTTTGATGTAATGAAAATGATAAAACTATGTGCAAATAGTGCGAAAACACCTAAGGTGTCCCTTAGTCAGTCGGACACACTATCACAAATAAAAATATAAAGAGGGTGCTCAATGTAATTTGTTCATGTACAACAAGTAGTGGGTTAGTAGTAAGCTTGGCAACCCTAATTTGGTTAGTTTCGTGGTCGGTTTCGGCTTGTAAATGAGAGTTGTGTCATGTGAACACTTGTGGGGCTTCGGATTATAATGGACCTTAATCTTTTATGTGCGACCATTCAAAGTTTGTAAAGTCTATGGTTGTAATTTGTACTGGATATATAAAGTGTTTGCTGAAGTGGTTGCTTGTGGATCCAATGGGAAATGATTTCTCTAACATGTTTTCTCTTTTATAGGTCCTAAGGGACCATAGGAGGTTTCCGGGAGGCTGATATTTACGGATGGACATGTAATGATACTGCATGACTTAAGTGAAACTAACTAAGTTTGTGACATTTGGTATCAGAGTGGGATAAGCACACGCATAAATACTTGTCATGCAAATGTGGGGGACCTAGCTGAGGTGTGTGGAGGGCAGCCTCCATGCGCAACCGTTTTGCGGGGAACAAACATTAAAATGTAAGGAAAAGAGTCGCTTAGAGGAGCGAAAATCCATGATTAGCATTCAGAGGAATGATCAATCCTTTGCGCGAGAGGCACTACGATGATAAGCAAGCTAGGAAGATTTTTTAGCGTATAAAGGTTGGGATGGCTGAGCTCGAGTTACAGCTTGACGTTGCCAACCAAACTTGACGATGCTCAAAGCAAACAGGGCACTTGATAAAAGATGAGACCGTGTAAAGTGGGATGTATTGCACAACGATCAAATGAGTTATGCAAAGCTCATAAAGGTGAGGGGAATTGCTAACCCAAAGAATTTGATAGTCATGCAATGGCTTATATGCGAACGATGGAGTGTTTGTGGCCATCCTTAGGCGATCGAAACTCGTTAACATGGAGCATTGAAATTTTCTCTTCAGTATGGGAAGGATATGTTCATCGGAGGCTAAAGCGTGCAATATGTTCAACATGTTACTATGCTTTGAAGGGTACAGCGGGGGCTATATTGGCGAAGAGTTACAAAATAACAAGTGTGTTTGTGAGGGCAGAACAATACATAGTTTGTTTAACAAGATGAAGTAGTCTAAGGGGATGGTGGTCTCTGAAACTTCCAGAGGAAAGGATGCAAAAAGAAAAGTTGCTCCAACAAGATAGATATCAAGGAGGGATAAGTTTTAGTTCTCCATAGGGAGAATCATGTGTAGTGGACCACACATGTTGAGAAGTACCTCAAGACAACAACTCCACAAAGCTCAGAGGATTAAGCGAGTAGTGATGAGTCATCGCATGATCTCACATGAGGTAATGTAGTGGTAGATGGATTACAAGATCAAGTGGGAAAACAATCTATGACAACATTAAATGAAGGTACATTTAGAGTTGATATTAAAACCAGACTCAAGGAAGGGTTGACCAATGAAATAGTAGGCATAAGGGCTACCATCAACTTAATACAAATCAAGGAGCGAAACAACTTGAGTGGAACTTGGTGAAGTATTCAAGCCATATAAAGGGAGTCGACATAGAAGATGGAACATGGAGCGGAGGCACAAAGCTTTTCATTGACATGGGTCAAGGACATGAACTCTTGTAGATATAATAGTTGGAACGTGTCGTTCCATGGGTTCTTTATTTTGATGGGGCAGACTCATCTTGTATAGTGCCAAAGACCAAGGGAGCTTCGGGTCATGTGCAACTTATCTCACAAATGCATTTGACGGAGAAAATAAGGTGATTCAACTTGTGGAGGTGAGGTAAAAGGATGCAGAGGTAAATACTCTTGAAGAATATGTCATAATGCTATCATTCGAGCTGTCACGAAGAAAGCGGTGCGTAATGGAGATTATGCTGGTGGGGGATAGAGGCTTAGGATCTACACAATAGTGCACTAATTTTAGCGAAGTATGGGGATTTCGAGAGCTACTAGGCGTTGGACTATCCTAGAGCAATGCCTCGTCCAGGTGTGACCTAAGAATGAGTGGGCGAAGGTGAATTACCAAAGGAGCGAACACAATCGGAGGTGGTGAAAGCCTTACGATGTGCTGGCAGAGGCTATACATGGAGAGATCGTAGTCCGAGTTTATCCCACAAGAATCTGAATGCAATAAACATGTCACTAGGAGGTGACATAGTGCAGTGGATCATGTTGGAATAGTTCGAGGTAATACAACACATGCCAGAGAAGTCACGTGAGGGATGTGATCAAGCAAAGGTATGATAAGGAACTAGGAGCTCCACTTCAGTGAACAATATAACGGCAAGAAGGGCTATGGATTTAAGGAGGGCATTTCATGGTACAGCAAAGACGGATCTTCCGTACATACATCAAATTTTTCATCAGATGAAAGCCTTAGTCATCAGCATATTAGGGCTATTTACCATCGAGGGAGTATTATGAGTGCATGTACTAGTGAGTCTCATAGGGGGACTTGATCATATAGGGGTATGATTGGAGTGATTGAAGAGTTGGACTGCTCCAGTGCTCACATTTGCTTAAGGGAGCCTGATAAGTCAGAGGACAAGACCGAGTAAGCGAACATTACTACTAAGGAAGCTAAGGAGAACAAAATTGGCGCGAGCCCTGCAATAGGATGGCGATGAGAGTTGCAGTCTATCTTTCCATCAACCAAGGGGAACTGCTCGGAGAACACAAAGGTGCTGAAGCAGATAGTCTAAAGGAGCGAGCAAACAACGACGAGTCCAGAGGGGCTCAACTACCCAAAAGCAAAGCGTCGATCAGGATAAAGGTGGACTCGGAGGAGTGTCATAATGCTGCAGAGGCAAATCTACCAGTTGGGCTTTTAGTCCCGATCAATTTCAAATGGGCATTTAGTCTCATTCAATTTCAGACGGACTTTTAGTCTAGACCAGCATCAAACGAGCTTTCAATCACGATCAATTTCAAACGAGCTCTCAGTCACGACAAACATCAAATGAGCTTTTAGTCCTAATGAATTTCAAAGAGGCTTTTAGTCGATCAATTTTAGATGGGTTTTCAGTCCCAATCAACATCAAACGAGCTTTCAGTCCCAATCAATTTCAGATGGGCTTTTAGTCTCAATCGACATCAAATAGCTTTCGATCTCAATCGACATCAAATAGCTTTCAGTCCCGATCAATTTCAGACGGGCTCTCAATCCTGACCAGCATCAAATTAGCTCTCAGTCCCGATCAATTTCAGATGAGCTCTCAGTCCCGACCAGCATCAAACGGGCTTTCAATCAATCAATTTCAGGCATGCTTTCAATCACGACCAGCATCAAACAAGCTTTCAGTATCGATCAATTTTAGATGGGCTCTTAGTCGCGACAAACATCAAATGAGCTTTCAGTCCCGACCAATTCCAAACGGGTTCTCAATCTCGACCAGCTCCAATGAGCTTCTAGTCCTAGACAACTTCAGCATACTCTAGCTCTTCTAGCTCTTCAGCTCACAGTAATGCCTGTAAGAAAGGTATGCCATCTGTAGTGCAACTGGTGTGTGTCAATCTTGACTCTATCTCCACCACCCTCCGTTCGCAGCCTTGATTGTGAATGGACGCCCAAGGTCACGTTGACAATCTGACAAACTCCCATAAAAGGATGAAGAAGTCATCCTAGCCAAGGCGCCACCAATCCTTGAGCGATAAAGTCCTCCCCATAGCTCCTCCTCGAGAAACTCCATGGAGCACTTCCCTGGGGAAGAGAGAGAGAGAGAGAGAATGATAAGGTAAATATTCATCCAAGCGATCAGACCACGTCAGCCCGAGGATCACACCTGCCCGACTAGTCAGTTCGGTCACGTCGACAGCCACCTTCGCACTCCTCGATGACGCTTGGCGCAGCGCCGCCAACCTAGTATGGGACCGTACTGCCAGTCAACAGTCCCACCGAACGAGGTCTCAAGAACTAATGAGGGCAGCAACCGACGCAGACCATACCCATTGGTTGACCAAAGGCGTCGCTCCCATTAAAAGTCTCGGTATGACCTCCCTCCGCCCTTTAGGTATAATACCCCCATTGTAGCCAACAATGGGGGAGCTTAAATACATCTTACTACAGTTTTTTACTCTCATATCCCGAGCACTAAATTAGCTATTGGAGAGACCACGTCGGGCACACACCATCCCGACCTCGACATTCTTGCAAGAATCGACCGAGGGCTCGAGCTCTTCACCAACAGATCTCTCGACTCAAGGATTCATCGATGACTTCCTCTTCTAACCCGATCAAGCCGCTCTGATCCTCATGACCGACTCGAATGATTCTACACACACGAGCAGAATCATACCATATAGACTCATTCGTCCATGAGACAACAGCAGCAACTAAGTTCGATGCTAAACCAACGAGTCAACCCGGTGGCATCGGTATAGTTTGGACAAAAAGATTGGGGAAAACCTCACGGAATATGCCGCACAAAGATTCCGCACGATATCGGATCTCGACCGTTAAAAGTCTCCCCAAAAACTCAAATCTCGGCCGTCCCCAATCAAGAATCCGTCGCACCTGCCGGTCCGACGCCTCTACTCTCTCAAACGAACTCCTTTCACGAGGCCTCCACCCACACCGACCGATCGACCTCGCCGCCAGTTCTTCGTTTGCTGTTGTGCTCGAGGACCGTAGCTTCTGCGGTTGGCTTCCTTTTTTTCCTGCCTTGGAGGAGACTCCAAGGTTCGTTTCTTGATCGGTGATGTTACTGTCAACATTTTCTCGTGATCACCTGGACTTTGTTCTTTGATTTCGCGTTACTGGCAGGACGATCATTTCGTTGTTAGGGGATTTGAGACGCAGTATCCCGTTCAAGAAGCATGGTACGGCCTCTTCTTATTTCAGGTTTCCTAAGAGTTATTATAGTACCGGTTTCGATCTCTTCGGGTTAAATTGTAAGGGAGAAACAAATATAACCTTTTCATCCTCTCCAAGTTTAATTCTTTCCATATGGAATTGTTTTCCCTTGTTACTCATTCCTCCATCTCAAAGTTCAAGAACCTTCTTATGGCTCATGGATGCTACCTTTTCTGTAGATTGTATTTGCATGAAATTATGAGGATTTTTTTTTTTTAATTCTGGATGATTTAAGAACAATTATTTTAAGAAAGTGCCAATTAGCATGGGAAAGTTTTGATTCTGTTCCTGCAATGCCCTTTTATTTTTTTTAATTAGAAGACAACAAACTTTTAATGATTGCCCACAGTGAACTAATATCCTTGTTATGGCATGGAGGCAGATACAACGGTTATACACAGATATATTTTTTTTTCCAATTGACAAGAAAAATTGTTGACTTGAGTTTCTTCTTCACGTTTTCTGTCTTATTTCATGGAACCCTTGCATAGTAGTTCAGGGATTGCCTTTCAAGATGATTTTTAATTAATATTTGGTAATCTTGATGGTCATGTACCTGCGTATCCATCCAAGTCCTTTGCCATAATCTATCTTATAACATCCAGAATCTGGATATAATATCAGGAGCTATTTAGTAGATTTCTTCCTGTGACATGAGGCTATTAAGGAAACAACTGTTATTCTTGTTTTATTTGTATTTGTATTTGCTCTGTATGTTCCAGAATTACATCGTTGGAGCTTTCAAGCCACCCTGTACCATCTCTGTCATATTTGCTGATGGAAAAACACGCAAGCAGGTAAAGAATTAAAGATCTGTGGGATGCTATTGTCTTATAGTGTCAATATTTTCTCTGAACTGCTCGTTACTTTCTTATGTGATAATTAGGGAATTCTTTAGGTACATTAGTTATTTGAACATATGAATCATTGGAAAGGATTCTTTTCTTTAAATTTATAAAAACTTTGGATCACTGCTTTGAAATTTGGATGCTGATCTTGTCAGTCAATAAACACAAGAAGCCACCATATTTGATATAACTTCATTAATCAATGAAAAGATGAGCTGAGCCTGAATGGAACTTAGTCATCAAGGTTTTGACTTTCTATACATTTCTAATTTTATATATCTAGAGCTGTGTTGTACTTAGCAATGTGAACATGCATATTCTATCTTTAGCATCTACAGATTCTAGATTTAAATGTTTGACATTATTTTGGATGACAGAACTCAATTTAGATTCTCTGAAGACTTGTTCAAAGTGGTTACTGGGTTGCAATCCATTGAGTAACAGTAACTGAATTGTAACCGATAGTAACTTGTACGACAACCTATGTCTGCTATTTGAAGGATTGGATAGTTGCATAAGTGAGGTAGATTTTTTGTCTATCTATTATAAAATTAGATTGTTGTACTCACAAAAGATGGAGAACATTCAAGGTAATGTCCATTCCAGAAAATTCTTGATTGAATCTTTTTTTGACATACCATTTTATGCTTCTGTACTACTAAAAGCTTTGCTTGCTTGTTATACTTGTTGGTCACTTATAAACTTTCTTTGTATTTGTTTGTACAGGCTTCCCTTATAAAGAAGGATAATGGCCGGACTACAATGGTCCCAATTTTTGAGAGTAAAGAAAACATTGTTGGAGAGGTAAATGTGCTACCGTTTAGACCTTTTAGATACTTAGTCAGTTAGTCTGCTATTAATGCTTCTTCGTGCTATGTTCCACTTTCTTGGAATCTTGATAAAGAAATTGCTTGTCTGATCATACAGGTGATTATAGAACCTACACAAGGGAAAAAAGTTGAACACAATGGTATCAAAATTGAGCTTCTTGGACAGATAGGTAATATTTTTCATTCTGTTCACACATGTTGAGTGTTATGGGTGAATGTATGAAAATGATCTTGTTCGATTTCTTAGTCAATAAGTACAGAAGAATATTGAAAATTGGCAATCTTTACTCATTGACCTAAAGGACACAAACAATCTGGTCTTTTATCACTCCATCCTTTGTTGTTTGGTCTAGTTCATTTGGCTGTCACAGCCAAACTATTTCTATAATAAGTAAAACGAGTTTTGTATCCACTATTATGGTTCAAGAAATAATGGCCTGATTTTTCTTTGTAATTCTGTCATCATCATCCTGATATTCTTAATTTATGATGCAGTACACCATATATCGACATAATTTTGCCCTTGGTTTACTATTCCTTTTATCTTAAAGTTAATTCTGAGATTTTTAGAGCCTCTGTGTTGGAGCATGAGATCTGACAAATTGTTGTCTTCAGACTCTGGTGATAGAAGTTCAACAAAGGCCTCTTGGTTTTTGGGTGTGATTTTTTATTACTTGGATGAAATATCTTATTTGTCAAATGCAACTGATTTGAGTTTTCACATACTTGTAGTTCAATTTTCTCATTTAAACAATTGGGATTTATTACTACTTTAGATATGAAACAGATTTATGGTTTGAGAAAAAATAATTTGTATTAGAATTCTGGAGGATCCAGCTTATACTTGCATCTAGTCATGATTTCCTTTGGGTTGTACTGTCAGGTTCTTTTATGTATGCCTGAACCCAGATGAGATTGCCCACTGAACATTCACGCTATTGCATCAATTCAAAATGTATACAAGTGCCATCATATTCTGCATGTAAGCAAATTTGTAATGTGTGTGATTATACGTGTAGCCTATTAATGCAAACCTCTATGTATAATCTTGTGTATATAATCTGGTAACTTCATTATAAATTTTGTAATCAAGATAAATTTCTGTTTGTTGCATCTTTAGAAAAACACTCAGCATCTTCATCTACTTCTATGACTTAAAACTCAAAAGTGCTAAAGAATCCTATTTTTATTCTGTTGAGTCCTTTTGTTAGCATCAATCAGATGACATAAATTCTACTTAGTAGTAACATGTTATATATAACATTCTTTTATGTGCACCTTTTCAGCATCTTGTTGGTACTTAGGACTGATAATAAAACTTCTTTTGTTTTGCCCAGAGCTTTATTTTGACAAGGGCAACTTTTATGACTTCACCTCACTAGGTGAGTTTTGCTTCAGTGATGTAAAAATCTTATTTGTAATTTGCATTTCCTACCACTAATAGTAAAGTAGCATATGCTTATTAGTTCAAGTTTTAATATTATTTGTATAGGGACCATCTCAGTGCTCACATTCTCTAAAGTGAAAAATAGAAGTATCTCAAGAAGCATCAGAATTCTGATTAGATTGTTTAAGTTTCTGCAAGTACCATGGTATCAGTAAGTCAAGTAGTATAAATCCTGGATGCCCTTTTTTCAATTTTGACCTTTTAATCCATGAAAACTCATTCATTATTGATGCTTATCATTTTAAATAATATGTGGATGCATCATCTTAACAACGGTAAACAGGAATGAGAAAATCTTACCTAATAGACACTTGGTGAGAGGAAAATCAAAGAAATGTAAATGCATCACTTTTTTCAGACTAAAGGTTTGACTATAAGCTAAATTAGTGGAAAATCTTCCAGCAAATAGTTAAGGTAGTGCTTTTCGTTGTATTCTTTTTGCTGTATGATATTAAGAGCCTGGTCTGTCGAACTGATTAGGTGTTTTGCAACTGGAAACAGTTCAACCAATTCTCCATTGCACTGAATTTTATTTTAACATAAATAGTTGGACACATCAGTGCCCCCCCACATGTCTTTTTTTTTGCTTCACTACCTTCTAGACATGTCAATCACCTTTCAGAGCAAAGGTTACATATTGTGCACTGCCAGCACTACCAGTATTCTGTTTGTTTTAAGGTTTTGTGTTGCTTAAAACACTGAATTTTCTTGCTAGGCTTCTAATACTCATCTTTTACCCCCTTGTTCTATTCTTCAATCTGTTTACATTGTCAATTGAAATTCTTTTATTACCTTCTTGTTTTTCTTTAATTTATTTTTTTATCTCTTTTTCTTTCTCTTTTATTTGCCCATGTGAAAATATATAATATATATCAAGTAGTTCATGCTAATTGGTATGCAATTTTGGGGTTTTGAACTTTTGTTTGCTAGCCTTTCATTTATACTCTTAAATGGAAATTATACTATTGCTTCTTGTGAAATGATGCCATTTTGTTTTGTCGTTTATACAACAGAACAAGAAGAAACCGTAATGTCCCATTTGTTTTGTTGTTTATCATCTCCAATTTTCAGGTTACTAGGTTAATATCCAAGCAAATCACATTTTGGCATGTTTCATAATGAATTATCTTGGTATTTGAGACATGATAATGACTTAAGAAATCTATGAACCTTGTTATTGCCTGTTACTTTGTTATCAAGTCATTGCAAATACATGATGATTCTTATTTTGTGTTTTTGTTAAATTATTTTGTTGTATGAACAGTTAGTTCCTTGGTCACAAGATAAACTTTCCTTTTATGCAGTACGTGAATTAGATATCCCTGGTGAATTATATGAAAGAAAGACATATCCATTTGAGTTTTCTACTGTTGAAATGCCATACGAGTCATACAGTGGAATTAATGTGAGACTCAGGTAAGGATCTCTCGATTGATGTGAATTGCCTTTTAAGTTTAATAGCTTTGCCTCTGTATTGGCACTTAGATGGTTCATCAAGATTACTTTTGGTTTTGCAAATTAATGGACTGCGTACTCGAGCTTCTAAATTATAATGGAATTTCATTTTCCACAAGTTTGATTACTTGCAGCACTGCTAGCAGTTTTTTCACACAATGCAATGCTGCACTAAAAACCCGATGCTTAATACCTTTTAAGATACCTCCAATATCATATGGTTTGCATGCTCCATTCCATAAGTAGCCTTGTGTTAATTTCAGTTAAGTGTATCATGCTGCTTTAATCAATCATGCTATCCTTTTTGCTTCATTTAGGAGTTGATGTGATTTCATTGGTAGCTACATGTTTTATCACGTTTTAGTTGCTAATCATTATCAAAGTTGAAAAGTATATTAAATTTTTTTAACAAAACAAATTGAAATTCAGTATAAGGACCTGATGTAAGCTTTGAGATATCATCCTGAAGGCTGTTGATATATTTTGATTCTACTACTTGTATCTTCAACCTCTTTGTTAGCTTCCTGAAGTGAACGCTATGTACCTGTCATGACATTTTAGTTTAGTTATCTTAGTTTCCTCACAGGATACTGATCATGAAATTTAATTTCATCCCATGCCTATTTCTGCATGTGGCATACTCGTATGCCCATTGTAACATGTCACTAGCCCATGCCCATGCCCATGCTATGTTATGTTCTGTGGACCTCCATGACTATGTCCAGGCGAGTGGTACACACTGGCTTTTGCATTGGAGTGCAACTACACCTTGACTCTATTGTGCAGGTCACTGGTGCTACATATAGTGCTTTGTGCATGGTGTTCAATGTCCTTTTTTGTATCTTTGCATATGCATATCACAAATTGTTTTGTTCCATTTCTCTGTAAGACATACTTATGTGATAAATGATGCCTGGTTCTTAAAAAGCAACGAGTTTTTGACATAGTTCAATTGTAATATATGATCTTTATAGGTGTAAAGATTCCTTAACATCAAGTTGGTCAGAAGCGCCGAATTCATGTTGATCCATAAATTACGTATGATAAAAAATAATATGTAAACCTGTTTGATTGCTTTGTTTATACCTTTTTGTCGTTTTGCAGGATGTACAGAATTATGTACTTTTTTCTTATTCTTTGTAATAGATCTATAATTCTTTACTTGTATCTTCTGATTAGTAATTAAGTACAATAAATAGTAGGCATACAAAGACAGATTACTTAAAGACAAGAAATAGGCATACAAAGACAGAGAATACAGAGCAAGGGACAGAAATCAATTTCCTCTGTTTGCTAGCTCGGCTTAGGTTCTTTTTATTATGTCGTCTTATATCGAAATAATAATGAGTTAGTCTCCTGTTCTTCAAAGATTACCATTCCTTTCTTTCGGGGTCCACCAAAACTCTTCTTTCGGTTAGATTCATAAGAAGTTGTAGACAAACAATAAGAGAGACTGAAGTTTGATTCCTGTTAAGCTCATACCGAGGGATAACAAGTTTGATTCCTGTTCTTTTTTTCATTGATTTGTAATTTTGTATGCCACTGAATATGCTTAAAATGTTCAGATAGTCTATGTTTCTTCACCCATCCAGGCTTCATGCCTGTTTCTGACTTTCTTCTTTCAAGGAAGAAGTGACAACTTAGGCAATCTCCCCTCCTTGCCCTGCATTCTACTTCTGTCTTGGATCCATAGTCACCTTTAAGTGATTTCAGTGCTGGGTAACTGTTGCCAATGACATGAATTCTTGTTCCTTAGCAATGCTTTTATTCAAACAAATTTCTTTTTTTCAGGAATCATGGCAGAAGAGATGTGGTAATAAATACTTCTGTTATGGCAAATTTGCTTTTGTGAAGGGAAGCATACATGACACAGAATTCAAATGCCACATCACTACTTTGTTTTGTACTTATTTGTTTTGAGTGTTCTGTATTGTTGTATGGCTATATGATGTCTAAGTTATACATAAGCTTTTTTATATCAGTGACATTGTAATTGTTTTCTAACTGAAGGAGAACAACTGGCTATATGATGATTTTGCTCATTACAAAAATTGGCGTCAATGATTGTTGTAGGCATCTTGCATCTGTTTGTGACACACACCTTGAAGTTCCTCTTCTCGAGAATTATGTTGAATCTAATGTGGTATGGTTGCTTGCAGCTGATGTTTGCGTATTAGAATATGATTATAAAGTGTTCTAGAGATCCTTTGGCACGAGACTCTCTATCTGTGACAAAGTTCCTCATGATATGTGTTAGATTCTCTTGCAAGAAGTTTATTGTAGAAAATATTAAGAGTAACAAATTTGTTATGAAAATGGATATATAAATCTTTATTGGCCACAAAAATGCAGGTACATCTTGAAAGTAACAATTAGTCGTAATTACGTCGGCAACATTGTGGAATATCAGGAATTCTGTGTAAGTTTGTTTCATAAATTTTAGTTGTCATAAATTATATGCACACTGAGGGGCATATGATTGTTGCATAAATCTTAGTTATCATAAACTATATGCATATTAAGTGGCATACGTTCTGATCTACTTATGCTGAAATTGGATAGTTAGGAGTTATTGAATGTACAAATCTGCCATGAAATCTACTTCTTTTTTAATGTAGAGAAATAGTCAGTCAACCATCTACATAATGTAGATATGTAAACCATCAAATTTGTTTGAATTGTATAAAAAGTAGTCTTGATCATGACTGAATGCGGTATAATTATATATATTATTTTGTCATCACTTTTACACAAATTTTGATCATGCAGAATATTATGGTAAAGATTAAATGAAAGTTTCTTATGTGGATATGTTTCTTTTTATGGAACATATGAACATTTGAGTTTCCAAGGCCTTCTCTTCTCTGGGTTGTTTTCTAACTGATGAAATGATAATAATTTTATTTGTGATCTTGATGGTATAGTTGTAGCTTAAAATAAATAAATTCACTGTGATTATTTTTTCATGATTAATAAAATTTATTGATTTGTTGTTTTTCTCATTAGGTGCGCAACTTTGCTCCTCTTCCAACAATCAACAACAGCATTAAGGTCAGTGAATGTTTTTGGTATTTGATCCATTCAAATCAGACTTTTCCTTTTTCACAGTTTGGATGAGGCCTGCTGATAACCAGAATGGTATGTGTAATTATTATGAGCCATCCCAACATAGGCATAGCGGTGGCATAAAAGAGAAAAAAGGAAATCTTAGATATTTGAACTGATGAATTCCTTCTGATCTGTCAATTTTCAGCATCTATTTAGATAATGCACAACAGTCACTTCACTGCATCACCTTTGCAGTTCTTCGGACTCTGGTGAAACACAAAGAAGTTTCAAATGACGATAGATTAGGTCTCTTGGTGCTTACTTCAATATCTTATTTTGACTTAGATCAGTTGTGCATACTTGGGGTTGGTTCTTGCCAAGGTTCTTAATTTTGGATACCAAACCCAAATCAGTCCATCCTGATGTACCAACATTTTGTACATCGGGATCCATGGCATAAAAGAGGAGAGAGGAGGAGAAGAGGATCATGAGTAAGGGAAGAGGAGGATGAGAAGGAGGTAGTGGAGAAGAAGAAGAGGGGCAGAGGAGTTGGCAGAGGAAGAGGATGAGGAGGGGGTGGTAGTGGCGGAGGAGGAGGATGAGGGGGAGTAATACTGATGCGCGGTGGGCGACAGATGGTGAATGACATGCAACACATGTTCAAGGAGGGATGGAGGGGAGGGGGAGTGGGTTTTAGGGTTAAAAATAATGACTTATCGCTCGGTTTAGAGGATTTATTGGCAGTATGCCTTGTCCTGAATGTGGACCATCAAAACTGGGTGGTCCATGTGTCAGTTTAAACCCCGACTGATAGTTATTCCCTAGTACGTACCAATCTGTATGAAATTACATTAACTTGTTCTAGCATAATTTACAATTGTACACTACTTGTCATGACCCGGGCTTGATAGGCTAATTGGCTTATCAATTTCGTTTGACCTAAACCACTAGTTAAGACGCTATGATGAGTCCTCTAACTCCATCCACAAGTAGTTCTTTCCTACTCGAGCACTCTCACCAAGCCCAAATATTAGGTCGGCTTAATATCAAATGTCAGAACCCAGGCCTAATAGGCTAATTGGTCTATCAGCTTCGTTTGACCTAAGCCATTGGTCAAAATGCTTTAGCTAAAGTTGATAGTAGTACACTTATCAGACTCTTATAAGTCAATCTTTAGTCTTGCGCACTTTCAGTGTGGTACTAATCGGGGTGTTACAATTTTCCCCACTCAAAGTTTTGACGTCCTCGTCAAAGTCCAATATAGCCCAGATCAAACCCTAGCATAGTGCATGTGAGGCGTAGCTCAATGGTAGCTTCAAATCGTGACGAGCCCTCTTACTCCATCCACGAGTAACCCTTTCGTACTTGAGCTTCCTCACCATACTTAAATACTAGGTTGGTTCTGATACCAAATGTCATGACCTGGGCCTGATAGGCTACTTGGCCCATCAGTCTCATTTAACCTAGACCACTGATCAAAATGCTTAAACTGAAGTTGATAGTAGTACACTCATCAAACCCTTACAAGTCAATCTTAATCTTACCAATTTCTGATGTTGGACTAATCGGGGGTACAAAACCAAAAGTCCAAAACTATTGAGAATATGAAAATTAGCTTGTGGTGGCAGGCTGAACATGATGAAAGTGGTTTTCAGGTGCCAACATGCTGTTGGTTTCAAGTACAAACATCAAGCATGACATATACCATGCAATTTTTTATTTAAACTCTCTTCAACAGAATGGTAATATTGTAATTAAATATTTAGCCAAAACTAGTGTTGATATTTTAAAAAAGTAAATGGTTAAGTGTAATTTTTAGTCTACTTGTATGCCACAAGTGCATTAAAGAGTGGTCATGCATTAACGAGACCTAAATCTGATGACATCTTCAGTGCTTATCTTGGAATTGGTCTGATTCCCTAACAAACCCAAATCAATGTTTTATATGATATGTAGATCATTATCAACCCATTGAGTAACACAGTAATCATGTTTGGTTACAAATTCCATGTGGTTTCAAGCTGGATCCTGACAGGATGGCATGAAAGCATTCAATCATGAAATAACTTACACCATTCTATTGGGGTCCAAAATGTCGAAAAACATTTTGGTCCATTGCTACATTGGACCTTCCACTCAATTTTCAAATATCTTATTTAGCTAAATTTGTACAGGAAGAATATTTCTTCTCTTAGTTTTTATCATGTATACTTTTAAGGTGAAATCTAGTTCAGTACTTATCTCAGGTTGATGACTCTTCCAAAATAATTATATGAAACTTAACTTAGCTTCTAGTATGAAATAATTGTTGCTTATCAAGTTCTCCAAAGACCCTAAGTCCCTAACTACTGATGAAGGTAAACCATGTGCAAACTATATGTCACATATTGCAGATTGTATCAGTTTTCCCATGAATTTAGCTTTATTTACATTTTCAGTAGGTATCTTGTCTTGATATGGTTGGCTAGTTTTGCAGATGGAAGTTGGAATTGAAGATTGCTTGCACATTGAGTTCGAGTATAGTAAAAGCAAGTAAGCCCTGTAAATGGTATTATACTTTTCTGGTCAAATTTGCACTACTCGTCCTCTAATGGAAATTGGTTTTATCTAGATACCATCTGAAGGACGTTATAATTGGCAAGATATACTTTCTTTTGGTAAGAATCAAATTAAAAAATATGGAACTTGAGATAAGACGTCGAGAATCTACTGGTTCAGGACCTAATACATACGTTGAGACTGAGACATTGGCAAAATATGAATTGATGGATGGTGCTCCTGTAAGAGGTACATAACAGTGAATTCTTACATGCACACAGACTTTACTCTTCAAATATCTTATGTATGAAATCCTTCAATATCATCATTTTATTTGGTATTTCATGTGTACAGAATTAAAAATTATTCACATGTTGGAGGTCTTATTCCCATTATATTAGATTTCGCTTGCTGCTCTAGCTTTTTTTTTTTTGGGTATTATCTCAAGAATAAGCAACCAAAAGAACTAGTTTAAAAAGATAAGAATTCATAAGAATGTAATGATTCACAATATGTGTTTTTAACATATTGTCATCTCATGATTCACAATGACGTTAACAGAAACTATAAATTAAGATTTAAATATTTTTAATTTAATTAAAGATATGACCTTTTACATATATCAATGCATATATCCAACGGCAAATAGTTGTGTATCTTTAGTTGCTTAAGTTTTGATCACCACAGTATGATAACTAAATTTTCTTTGTCGAAGCTTAGGTAATGTACTATTGGTATAGTTGTAGTATAATAATTTATGAACCTTGGGTGCTTTTAGTGCATTGCACTGTCTGATGCAGATATATACAATAAAATATTCAAATTCTTTGAGATTTGATCCATTTACTCAAGAGGCCACAGAGGGATCCACAGTCTCCATATGAGCTTTGTCCACATGCAGTTTGAGCATCCCTTATATGGCACAGGTTCATGATATGTTTACAAATGGGACAGGTTCTACATGTTATCTTGAAAGGTAGACGGTTTACGGATTTAGATGGCAACAATATCCTTGAAGGCTCTGATTGATGCTTGAAAGCCTTTTATGTCATATTGAAATAAAAGCAAGGAGTCATGATAAAGCAATGGAGGCACCTTTTTATTTACTTTATATGCTCCTTTTTATTTACTTCATGGGTTATCATTCTGATGGCCATCTGTGTTTCTGCCTGCTACCATGTTTGCTGGTCCTGTATCTTTCTAAATCATTTAATCTGCCTTCGACTTCTTACTCCTCTTCTCTTCTCTCTCTTTCTCTGTTCATCTTCTGTTATTATGAGTTCGATTTCTCCTTTTATGCTTACGGAAAAGCTCAATTTTTCACTTTTTTCCTTGCATTGATCCTCTTATCTCATTACCATATGCTCCTTGCAAATGGTTTATGTTACAATATCTTAGTAATGTAACCAATAGTTCCACATGTCTTGTCTAATTAGTCCAGAAAACATGCGTATAAGCCAAACTGTTTACCTAAGTGTTTCCCTGAAAAGTTGCTGGTCTTTTTCTTGATTTTCTTACTATCTTTCATAAAACTTAAATGTTTGTGCTTTCTGAGGGTAAGACTGTACTTTCATGTCACGGATGTGCTATGCAGCATAGCAGGTACATGCATACTGCATCAACCTTTCAGTTACTCCATAAATCCAGCTTTATGCTTGAATTTGAAAGTCCAAGTTTGCAAATGGAGCATGCAGATATAAAATTTTCTTCTCTTTTCTTTTTATTTTTTTGGAATGAATAATGACTAAGAAACCCTTCATCATCTTTAATGAGACAAGAGGAGAAAAAAAGAAGAAAAAACAAGGTCAGGAGAGAAAGGGGGAGATGCAGATAAACAAAAGCCAATACCATGGTTTGGGGTGCACAAAAGACATTGTAGAATTCACACAGTAGCCATTGGTAGTTATTCCTTCCAGAGGAATCCCAAATAAAGATATCACAGTCCTGTACATTATCTAAGGCTATCAGGGTTCACTACTACCTTTCTCTGATATGTGAAGCCTCCTATGATTAGTTGCCTACTTTTTACAGTGGTTCTGCTCTATCTTTGTTGATTTGACAGGGGAATCAATTCCAGTCAGATTATTCTTGAGCCCTTATGAGTTGACACCTACATATCGCAACATCAACAACAAGTTCAGTGTGAAGTATTACCTGAACCTAGTTCTCATGGATGAAGAGGATCGGCGCTACTTCAAGCAGCAAGAAATCACAATATATCGCCTCCTGGAAACTTCTTAGTTTCTGCACTTTGAAGGGATTCAAAGCCTATGTAACATCTAAGTGAATGGATTAACAGGATTATGAGGAATACGATTCCATATGCTAAGAGCTTTTCCTCATGCTTATCAGTATGAATTCAGGAGAACTGGTAATGTTGCATATGTATCAGCTAGTTGGTCTCTGTTTGTAGTTGTATATTTTGTTGTCATGTTTCCTGTAGTACACAATTGATCTTTATCAACCTTTTGAAGACACCCATATCTCGTATGATACAGTGCTCTGGTCGACAATGGCATCAAATTTTATTTGATTTTGGCTGACATATGTCACTATAGTAAGAGAAACTGCTGTTATTCTATGTATATGACATCCACTTTGACACTTCTGCTAATGTGGGGGTCTTCAAGAAATCAATTGTAGCCTTTTTTTTTTTTTTTTTTTGTATGAGAAACAGATCCTCCAGGATCGCACATTATTGCATATATATATATATATATATATATATATATATATATATATATATATATATATATATATATATATATATATATATATATATATATATATATATATATATATATATATATATATAATGAGACTTGTATACTTTGATGTGACAAGTAACAAGAAATCTATATTCTTAACTATTTGAGAAAATTCCCATCATTGAGGCATTGCCAATTATGAAAGAGCCCTTTGCTTTTTTGGTTGCTTTTAAGGCTGCTGCTGCTGCTGCTGCTTTCCTCCCCCTCCTCTCTCTAAGATTCTTAGCATTTAATTGCTAAGTGAATGATGAGTTAGAATTGATTGCATCTGCTGGATAGCACAACACAGTTTCAGTTTATATTTTAACTGCAGCTACTACATCTTATTAAATAAATTTCTATTCTCAACCACTATAACATGAATGATTGAAATTGAAAGAAAACAAATGGAACAAAATGACTTGTCATTCTAAAGATGGTTTTTGTAGCCTGACATCTCACACTGAAGCACTGCATCTTTTTCACCTGTTGGATCTGTTCCAAGGTTGAAGAAGGTATATAATATACCAGTAATAATCAAGGATAGCATAGAGAATACAATATTGGACAAGGTTTCTGTATCTGAATGTCTGAGTAAAGATTTTTTTTTTTCAAGGATAAATGATAAAGGTGAAATTTGAGTCCAAGATTTTAAGATGAATTATTAAGATTTTTACCAGCTAAACTATCAAACATCTTCTTGAGTGAAGAATCACAAGCTTAATGCAGTAGGACATGGCAGGAGTAAGTTGCAAATTGTTGCATGGAGCTTTGATCAATAAATATTCTACAATAAAAACAAGGAGGTCATAATAGCATAGTAGTTGAAAAGGTCTTATGTGGTTGCAGTATTAATCACATTACTATTCTTCCATTCAATAATTCATTGGTAGTGATGAGGTCATAAATTTTTGACACTCTTGCTGATTAAGATTGGCCGAGGTGGATGACTATTCACTCCATGGCTTCAAAATTACTAAATGAATTTTTAACAAAATAAAGGTATCATAGAGATTATGGCTTCTTCTTGGATGCTCAAATCAAAATCAATTATTTTACTATATATAAAAAAATTAGTAGTTAAATCAAACTAATTAGTAATATAACAAAATAAATAAATATTTTAATAAATGAATGACACAAATAAATAATCAAGTGATAATGACGGGACAACACTTGCTGAAAATTAAAAGATTATGACATGTCTTTTTGTTGTAGATATGTGTGACTTTCTCATTGGTGGTGGCCCACCAAAATCTCTTCACCACCAAACATTGCTGAAAATTGAGATACCAAACACACCACATGCTGAAAATTGATTGGGCAGCCCATTTTGCTATATTTAATGATCATATAGCAATATATATGTGTTTTTTATTATATGAAATTGTGAACCAAACTCAAACAATAAGATTTTACTATTTTGTTGTTGTTTTTATTAGATTACAAATAAAAGAACATAAAAATGCACTAATTACCAGGATGTTTCAACAGAGACAATAATAGATACACAGGCTTAATTCCAATCATAATAGATATGACCTAAACCATACATATCAACCAGTCCAGTTACATCCTACAAGCCATCAAGCAAGCAATGTCAAAGTTGCTTTGCAAGGAACACCACCAAACAGGTTCCACTTCCCATGGAATCTTGAGAGAGAGAGAGAGAGAGAGAGAGAGAGAACAAGTAGCTTCTGCCCACTTGAGACTTGGACCTCTCAACCAAACAAGAACTTGACAAGGGGGGATGATGATATCACCACCTTCTTCTTCTTGCAGTGGACTGGTTGCATGCATGAAAACCAAAGGTCACAAAACTCTGGTTAGAATAAACTCATGGCCACAATGACTCCACCTGGGGACTTTGTTTCTCATATCTTTCCTCTTCTTCACAGGAGGAGGCAAAAGAAGAAGACAAGGAACAGCACTAGGGATTAGAGTACATCATGTAGGGCAGTGTGGGAGAGATGAAGTGGGATGTCACATGCAAAGTATTTGTCTTCTTCCCTTCTTTTCCAACCTAATCATTGGTTTTAGACCTAACATTACCTTTTTGATTTGATATGCTTCTCTCCCAATTTAAAAACCTTTTACCCCTTAAAAACCTTTTTGATCCAATTCCAATTTCAAAACCTTTTACCCCTTCTTTTCCCATTCAGTCACCACATCATAATATTTAAACTTAAAGTTAATGATTTACACTCTTTTTTTTTTTTTTTAATCTTGTATACAATCAATTTATATGTAAAACTAAAGTGGAGATTTCATATACAAAATATTGCTGAAGTTGTTCATCACTTGTCTTGTTCTTGGCTACTCAAAAAAAATTTCTAAATTTAAAAAAAAATAATTCCGTATCATATAGTCCATGATATTTAATCACAAGTTAATAATAAATAATACACATTTCTTTCTATATATTTAACTAATCATTTATTTTATAATATATATATATATATATATATATATATATATATATATATATATATATATATATATATATATATATATATATATATAAACTCATGTCCAAAACAAAGATTTCACACCAATATTGCTGCAGTTATTCATTAATTATTTTTTTGGGTACTAAAAAAAATTAATGAAAAAATTGATCCATTAATTTTATATATCTAAATTATGAAATTCAAAATATTTAGAATCAAATCAATAATAGTAGACTCATTTGGTTCCATATATAATCAAATTCATCATCTTCAGATGTGATACAAAATCTAAAATTCACATTAATTTTGTTAAAAATTATTTATTAGATCCCTTGTGGCAATCAGTCCTTGTAAAGAGAAATAAAAAAAAAAAAAAAAACCTGAGATGCCAAAACAAAAACATGTTGGATTAATTAATTTGGCAATGATAAGCTTCTCTTCATTATTGTAATCTCACGTTTAAAAAGTCAAACCAGACATGCTTTATATGTGATCTCACTACCTATCCAAGATTGCTGTCCACAATTAGATATAATTAAATATATATATATATATATATATATATATTCCTCCATAATTTGGACTACAAAATCGGCCGAATTTAGATCTAATTTTTCTTTAATTAGTTCTGATCAAGAAATCATGAACAACCCAACTCAATATGATCAAATATACAAATCATTGAATAGCCTTGAAGGCTAATTTTTTTCCTTGGGTGTGTTCCTTAACCATGCTTTACGTTTGAGCATAGTGTGGTCCTAAGTCCATTCTCGTTGAATCTTTCTTTATTTATAATAATTTTGCTTTTGAAAACTTATTTTATAGTCCATTTTTTCCTATTTCATTTATTTGTTGATCAAAGGAAATTTGGACAGAATATAAACCATCAAAAAAAAAATAAAATGAAACTAATATATTTTGGTAAGAGGGAAAAAGAAAAAGATTTTAATGTAATTTAGATTTCCTTTCTAAATTTTATTTTTCACCATTCGATCTCTATTTATATTTATATAATTTTGTATCCATATGAAAGAAAAAAATTGAACTTAGTAAATTGTTATATATCCCTTTATATAAGTCAATTTACATGCTATGTAAATCAAAATCGAGAATAATAAACCACTTACACATGCTACAAATAATAAATATTATTAATGTATTTGAAAATTTTGTCTTTAATTAAAAATATATAATAAATAATATTAGTGATTTGTTTTGATTAGATGGAAGGCTATGCATAGGGCTGAAGTCATGTGACATCCCTTCCCATCAAATCAAATCAAGCTCTTTTTGTGCGAATCTTAATGAAACAATGCATGGTGGATTGTCAATTTGGACCTTTTTATCTTCTCGACAAAAAAGAAAAATATTATGTTTATAATATATGAACATAGAGAGGACAGAGTTATTTTTTAAATAAATAAATATAAATAAAAATAAATAAATAAATATATATATATATAATAGATGATAAATATGAACAGACAGAAGAAAGGACAGATTTAAAAGAAAAAAATAAAGTTATGGGGGTTAATTGATTAATTGTTTTGCAAGAAAGCAATTATTAATTGATTATAATTGTTCTTTTATAACTAATGTTTTATATTCAGAAAACCCCTCCAATGCCAAAGCGAGAAAGACTTGTGAGAAATTATTAAAAGGGGATTAATTTCCTCCATTTTGTTGTCCTCAGGGCTCAGTGAGAACCTTTTCGAGCGCTCCGACAAGGGGAATTAGGATCATTTTTCTTCACCTAAATCGCTCCTTTCTCGCCTTTTTACTCTCAATTTCGGCTTTTTCTCCGGAATTTTACGCCAAAATCGTGTTTTTCCGCAATATCTCGGAGGAAAGGAGGGATTTTGAGGGTGATCAGGCGATGGGGGCGTAGAAATTCTCCGGTTTACTTGGGCGGATCTTGATCTTTTTACTGTCCTTTTTTTTCTTTGTCGATCTGGTTTTGTTACCGTTAGGGTTATATAATTCCTTTTTTTTTTCTCGTAGTCTGGTTTCTGCTGTCATTTTGGAGTTCTTGTGCTGTAAATTGTTACTGCTGGATTTGTTGTTCGGGTGGTTGCTGTTGTGGTTCCGAGATAAAAAGATCGGATCTTGTAGCCCAGGGTTCGTGGGTTTAGGAATTATTGATGAGTTGCAGTGTTTCAGTGCTTGTTTGAGTAGGCTTTCACAGTAAAAATCCCATCTTTCTGCTGATTTCTTGCCCGATCTTGTTAGTGTCCCTGTAACGCAGCTAAATTTCGAGTCCTTGGTGGTGGGAAAACGCTAGCTGCTGGGATTCTTGGATGTTACTAGTGTTGCAGTAGAGTTCGGATTGTGTTGGTAGGTAATGGTGCTTGGGGTTCGGCTCTTAGTTGCATGGAGGTGAGGTCGGAGCAGGGCTTTATGGCTAGTAGAGATTCCTCTTCCTTTAACATCGGTTTGCAGACAAGTCCACTGCAGCCACAGTCTTTGGAGATGCAGAGCATGCGATTGGCTTACACGGCAGACGGCACGGCGATCTACAAGCCGATATCCAGTTCATCTCCTGTTCCTCAGCCTCCACCTACTTACCTGGGAGGAGGTGGAGGGAGCATCGCAACTGGAGATGGTAGCACTGCTTCTGCAGCGGTATCACCCCATGGCCTGAACATCAACGTGGGAGAGCCGGTGAAAAAGAAGAGAGGGCGGCCGAGGAAGTACGGACCAGATGGCCTTGCCCTGACCTCCTTAGCTACTGCTGCTTCAGTGTCATCATCTTCTCCTCCTGCTGGGACCGGTCATCTGGCACCCTCAGGCTCCGCCGATGCCACAAAGAAACCAAAGGGTCGTCCACCTGGTTCTAGCAAGAAGCAGCAGATGGGTGCTCTTGGTATTCACAATGTTACCTCTTTATTACTCCTAGCATTTGTCATGAAGCAGTGGATCCATATGCATGCGTAAATACATCAGCCTTCAATATTTTGGTGGAGTTGAGCTCTCATTCTATGTTCTTAATTGCCCGGGTCACGTTGGTTTTTCTTGCTTGGTATCATAAGGAGAAGCTGATGCTTGCATTGTGTAGTGTGAATTGTTTCTGCTCAGGATTTTTAGTTTTTGGTCAGGTGGATTGTTGTTGAGATATGTTTTGACTGAAACCTGATAAACTTATATATGATTGATTGAATCTATTTGCATTATTGGTTTTCTGTAGCCTTCTAAAGTTCAATATATGACTTATGATAAATGCATATATTGTCTGTGGTCCATCAATTGATCTAAAAGTTGTGTTTTTTCTTTTGCCAATGATTAGTAGTTTGATTTCCTGTCAGAAAATGTCACGATGACTTTTTTACCTGAATTATTAATGTCAAAATTTATGTAGTTCGTGTGAACACTTTAATTATAATATTATCTGGTGCTTTGCAAATTTTTATGAATGTCTGTTTGTTTTCCTTTTTCTGATAACAATTTTATATTTTCTTTCCACTTCTTTGTAATCGTTTTAAATGATTTGCAGGATCAGCAGGAACTGGATTCACACCTCATATTATTACAGTAATGGCAGGAGAGGTATCCATTTTCTTCATTTGAATAATGAGACAATTTCATATGTGGAGGATAAGCGGCTCTATCAATCTTGACCTATATCTAATTTATTTACTTTCAGAGTTATCATGAATTAATAAGGCGTCTGTAACCTTACTCATCTCTGAGTTGCTTTATGATATCACAATACACAATTCTTTGTCTTTTCACTTCCGTTTGTTCTGCAAAACCCTTTATTCAGATTTTTGTTATATTAAAATTTTGAATTATGACGAGAACATTATTTGCAGTCATCTTTTTACTAGTTGTCATATTCTTAACAGGTACATCTGGATGTTGATAACACATTGTACCTTTTTAGTAACTTTGGTTAATTATTGAGGTCTTTCTTTTGATGGAAATATTTCGTATTGTAATATATCAAAGCATTTGATTTGTTATCATGTTTCACTTGCTTATTTCTTATGAACCATACTTAAGAGATGCATGCAATTTCTGTACTTCATGTTTCTGTACTGATTATTTCTAATTCTGGGGTATGATGTGGTCTGGCTAAACAAAAGCTTTTCTAGGGAGCCAACTAAATTAAACATGGAAGATAAGGAAGTTTTTTTTTTTGCAAAAAAATGAAATCTGACACTAATGAAATAAGAAAAGAAGAGATATGTTTAAAGTAAAAAATAAAGTATATCAACTTGAGCTTAATTTTCCTAGTCCATTCTGTCTAAACAGTCGCTAAAATTAGCAACACAGGGTTCCAGCAAGGTCACACTCACGGTCAACCCTGGAAAGCAGAATATATTGCCACCTGGGAAAGCTAAGCTAGATCATCTTAATATGCAGCAAAGAAAGAGGTGTGAGTGGTCAACAGATAAAAATGTAATTTTGAGTTAAATTACTGAATTTTAAATAAAGTGACAAAATAATAATTGATAAAGAAAAAAATAGGATTGCTGAATTGGATGATGAAAAACTGTCAATAAAAAGCGGGAATAAGACAATCTTGTTTTTTATACCTTTTTGCATAAACTTTTTAGTGATACAATCTACTGATTCAGAGACCTTGAAACTAATTCCACAAAAGAACCAAATTTCATTTGGAGTTATTCATGTACTCTGATGCAATTTCTCCAACCTAATCTCTTGTACTATTGAAAACATTTATTATGTGGCGATGTAGTATACAAAGGACAACTAGTAAGACAACCTTTTTGTTTATCAAATTAGGAAAACTACTTATGAATATAACTGGGTTGGGAGAATAAGCAATTTGGATAAATGCTTTAGATCAATAAAAATTATTGGCAAGGGGAGTAGATGTAAAACTAGTCTGTCATGTTTGCTGAAACTTTACCTGGGCTCTCAATAACACCTCTTTGAACATGACATGCTTCATAATGTTGAAACAAAAACTTTACATATTTATTGCAATTCTTCTTTTCCTGTGTGTGCCTTGAATTTTGTTTCTCTCTCCTTGCTGGAATGGACACTTGGGTTTCCATTTCATGTGCATATTTATCTGTAAACTGTGACCTGTTATTATTATTACTACTACTACTATTATTATCATCATATGGTTGCAAAAGATCTTGTGGCCCTGTAATCCACTTACTCTGACACTATATAAGTTCAAGAAACAGAGTGTGGTATCATGTGAGAACAAGTTGAATACTGATGCTGTGATGCATGAGATAACAAGTCAGTATTTAGATATTTTTTTAGTAAGGATATTGGATGAACTGTATGCTCTGATAATGTGTCAAGACCAGTATTCAAAACCATGCTTGGTTTTATTGTTGAATAAATCAACTATTCAAAACATTCATCTGCTATTAATTATCCCCTCTCTGGTTTCAGGATGTATCCTCAAAAATTATGTCACTTTCTCAGCATGGATCACGTGCTATTTGCATTCTTTCAGCAAATGGTGCTATATCTAATGTAACTCTTCGTCAGCCAGCAACTTCTGGTGGTACTGTAACTTACGAGGTATGAACCTTAACCAAACTTACAGATTCTAGTCTTTCAATAACCTCCACCATCTGCTGTGTATAGCACTTTGTTTTCCGTCACTTCATCCTGTTCATTTGTTCCTTGAATTAATGCAAATGTATGCATCATAATTGAATTGTTTCAATGCAATACATTAGAAGATCTTCAAATTGATATATTTGATTTAATTGATGATTTTGAAGTGTTGGATTTTAGGAGCAGCCTTTACCAACTGACATTTGGAAGTTATTCAGTAACCTTTTATAAAAATATATGAATTCTTGTTTGGCTTAAGTGCATGCCTTTTGTAAGATTTACTTAGAATATTGTAAGAAAGATGTCCACATCTTGTTATTGATAATTTATAAGTCCAATATTCTGACAGGAACTTTATAAAAACTGGAAACTGTGCTTTCTTCATTGTTCCTTTGGTTGACCTTTTATTTCAGGTTTGTAAAATTTCTTAGTCACTTATAAATGTTATTGTGTATATTTATATGCAGGGACGGTTTGAAATTTTGTCACTGTCTGGATCATTTCTGCTGTCAGAGAGTGGCGGACAGCGTAGTCGAACAGGTGGCTTGAGCGTTTCACTTGCTGGCCCTGACGGGCGAGTTTTGGGTGGAGGAGTCGCAGGACTTTTGATGGCAGCATCCCCAGTTCAGGTCTGGTGCTCTAAAATTGTTTAAAACGTCAGGAAGCCAATTAGGAATTGAGATTCTGAATATTCACTGTTAATTACATAAATATGATGTATGCTTACTTTTTTCTTCAAACTTTTACCGATATCAAGTTTTAGTAATGGATCGTATACAATCAATACGAGCTTGGTGCTTCCAACTTCTTAGAGCTCTATGCAAATGGTGTCCAATTAACTGTATACAAAACCTTTACCTGCATGGTTACGTAGGATCGACCTGGCATTGCTTAAATGTACAATGTGAATCTACTTTTCTGAGGCCCCAAACTTCTTATTTTGATAGTATCCACCTGCTAGTCATCCTTCAAGCAATTGGTGAAGCCATTTAACTTCTGCCACCTTCTCAAATCTTCATTCAGATGTTCACTTCATGATCCACTTGAAAGGTTTCTCTAGGCTGCTTGAGTAAGTAAATGGTGGCTCATTCGAGTGATGTGATAGTGCAGTCTCTATGATTAAAACTTATATGGGTACAATTAAGAAGAGTTTGACATATCAAGTGTCATGTAAATTCGGTTTTCCAACTGTATCTTAATATTTTACATCTGAGTGATCATAATAAGTTAGAATTGTTCTTTGCAGGTAGTTGTGGGGAGCTTCATACCTGTTGTTAAGAAAGAACCGAAACAAATTGATTCTATAGTCCAGGCATCTGCCCCTGCAAAGCCTGCCCCAGGCAGGATGACAGGAGCCAGCAGCCCACCTTCACGGGGCTCCTTGAGCGAATCGTCAGGTGGCCCTGGGAGCCCACTCAACCAGAGCAGCGGCGCATGCAACAACAGCAATCAACATGGCCTCGCTAACATACTGTGGAAATAACTCATTTTTACTTGTACTTGTAGTGTTTTAAACCCTTAATAAGCTTAGTTCAAGTGACAAGGGGGGGAAAGATTCTATTAGTTCTGTCCTGGTGTAATGTGTTGGAGACAAACTCTTTCTTTCATGTAGCTTTCTCGCCTTTGATGTATTATACTGAAGTTGTTTCAGAATCATGTCATGTATGAAATGTTATGTTCCAATCTATGTGCTTGTCTGGCCCAATCCTAAGATCTTCTCTAATTCCATTTCAGTTTGAGTTTGTGTTGTGGTAAGATCTTTCTTTTATGAACTTGTTGACAGCAATATATATATATATATATATATATATATATATGGATGTATTAATTCTGAGAAATTCTATGTCAGTGAAAAAGGAAAGAGACTGAAGAGCTTGGGCAGTAGAAGGTGACAGAAGCAAGTGCAAGGAGAGAGAGAGAAGGTGCAGGAACAGTAATAATTAATGAAATGGAAAGAGAAAGGGAAAGGAGATAAAAGAAGAAAAAAGAATAGGAATTAGACCATGGTGCAAGTTTGGTATTCTATTCTCTGGTGATTGCTTGAGATGGGTTTGGAGGACTTCTCCAAGATGGAACTCTTAGTTTGCTTATGGGACACTCAAAAGACATAAAATCTATTACATAAAACATATTAAATGGATACCATTTTTAGGAGCTTCTATCATCCTTCCTTTTGGTGCCATTATAACCCTATGTTGTGTCTCAGTTAAGATATTTCACATATATTTGCTTTTTTTAATTTTGCAAGAATATGTATATTACTTAAATTAAAAAGGGGAAAATTCAATAATAAATTAATTTTTGGAGGAACACACTTTTTTTTCTTCTCATATGATATATATATATATGGTTTTTTATTTATTTTCGGATCCTGAGTTACTAAATATTTTATTTTGTGTGTTAATTATAAATTATCCCTTCTATTTGGACCCTACTAGTAGTGTTGAGATCTTTTGTACTTTAAAAATTTATACTGACATTCTTATAGTTTTAAAAATAAAATAAATAATCTTATTTGTTTTAACATTATTAATTATATTGATAAAAAAATATAAATGACATCGATATGAAAGTGATAGATAAAAAATAATTTTAATATATCTTTTATTTCTGATAACTTTACTAATAAAAATATAATTTCAACATGTCACGTGTTGTAAAATGAAAAGAATATTAATATTATTTTTTTATTTATCATTTTAGTAACGAAAAAGTATCACATGTTATGTTGTATGTTAATATAGTTAACGATGTTAAGACAAGTAAGATTATTTGTTTCACTTTTAAAATTATAAAGATCCTAATATAAAATTTTTAAATATAAAAATCATGATATTAATATGATCCTAATATAAGAGAATAATATGTAATTAAATGAAAATTTGCCCATACATTACACCTACCAAGCAGAATAGAGGGAGAAGTTCACAACATATATATATATATATATATATATATATATATATATATATATATATATATATATATATATATATATATATATATATATATATATATATATGTTTAGGTCCTTAATTTTCTTAATATTCTATATATCACCCCATATTAATAGGATCCAATCTCTTAATTCTCCCATAAGCTTCGGCACGATCCGGCTCTTCGTCTCTCCCAATTCGGAACCCTAATCGGAAGAAGTGGTGCTTCCTGTCGATTACCGCCGGAAAATGTACGATTCCGCTGAAGTATAAGCGGTACGTCGAGGAGGAGGGTCGTGGCGTTCGGAAATCCGGTGTGTGTGTCTTCCCGTTTCGTTGTGGTATCGGTCGGTCATCGAGAAGAAGTGGGGAGTGGGGATGTCGCTGCGGATAAAGACGGTGGTCGATAAGTTCGTTAAGGAGCTGAAGGAGGCGTTGGATGCCGACATCCAGGACCGGATCATGAAGGAGAGAGAGATGCAAAGCTACATCGAGGAGAGGGAGCGCGAGGTCGCCGAGAGGGAGGCCGCTTGGAAAGCTGAGCTCTCCCGACGAGAAGTGAGATAAATGGTTTCTCGAATGAAAAGTTGCTTCTTTTTTCCCTTCTTTATACGGTAGAGGAATAGGAATTTGGTATTGGATTTGTCATCTTCATGTTGATATGTCTTGCTTTGACTAAATATTAATTGGGACCAACTAACCATGGTAACTGCTCGATAGAAAGTGAATTTTCTTAATATACACAATCCAAAGTGCTGCTGATCTGACACTTAAGATTTGGATGTTCGTTTTGTTTTAGAATTTTGATTAGATGATAGAGTAATAAATCCTTGGTGCAATGTGAAAGCAATTCCAAGTAGATTAAACATGACTCTTTGTGATGTGTAGATCGGCTTTTTAGTTATGTACATATTTGTTTACCCTACCAATAAGATGAGTAGTATCTTGAGTTATGACATTCTTTCTGTGACATGATCTAGGCCAATAGTTGGCTTGGTTGTGTGTTTTAAATCACAAAGACTCATAGTTTTGTTGTGCATAAGCATTTGTTTGCTGTCAGATTGATGTATTAGCATCATGACTAAAGAACAACAATCTAATAATATGCTTGCGAAAGGGTCCTTATGTCGAAATGCTTTAAAAGTTCTTAACAACAACATAGCTTTCTTGTATTTTTGTCATATCAAGCGGTTGGAGATTGGGTATTGTTTTTTCATAACAGGATGCCACATTACTTCTCGTTTGTTATCTACACGTCCAAGTCTCTTCATTTTCTTTTTTGTTTGGGTATAAAGTGAGCTATACGAACAGTAGTATTAATTATTTCAAGCATCAACTGCCTTATAATTTGAGAAACTAAAAGATAAGGCAAATTCGAGGTCCATAGAACCATATCAAATGAAACTGTTATTAATTTATATCTTTAAACAAAATTGTGTGCCTAACAAATTTATGTAATGTTAATTTATAAATACCTTTAGGATTGCATTCATCACATGATTATTACCTTGGTATAGAAGGGGCTGGAGCACTGACAGTTGATATCAAATTTATGAAATAGGTTAGGTTGCTAATTAACAATTCAGCATCACGTGATTCAGTGTTTCATGAAGAAAGCTTCTTTATCATATATCCAATTTTGCATGTTAGTGCTGCGCTGAGACTCCATGAAAGACCTAATGGATTTGGACAACTTGGAAAATCTGTAGAACAACTTTTTTAGGTGATATACTGAAATCGTCTCTCTCAAGTATGTGCTACTGCTTTAAATAGTATATTAATTTCTGTTCAATGTAGTGCACTAGGGTCCAGAGTTTGATCAAGTTCAGTCTGGAACAGCTGTTAACTTTTTTTAGCTAATCAATCTCTGTTTTTTATTAAAAAAAAAATATAGTGTGCTATCCTGAGTACTCCTTTTTTGGGGGTAAGACCTTCATCATTTAAGTCCAGGGAGTGACAAACATAGTATTAGAACATTACCAATTCAAGTTGCAGAAGCCACCACATTAGGATTCACTGTGCATCTGTTAAAAGTTATTTGGACTGGTGTCGTAGCTGGTTTAACCTCCCAGGTGTTGAAGCAGGTGTTTTAACTTTTTGGGTTAGAGAAAAATATGAATGATTGAAATTTGTTGTTCGAGGAGATATAACTTCTGGTTTTTTTCAACAAGCTGTGGCATGGGTGATTTTATTTGGTTAACTGCTTCCATTGAATTGTGAGAATAGGAAAGTGTCATGCTAAGTATGTGACTACAAGTGCTTCTGTGGCAGTTTCTATCCTTTCAAAACTTTCCCTTCCACAGTGAATCCACTCAATATACCATTTTTGCAATCACATTTTGCCATAAAAGGGACCATGAATTCATACTACACTTCCTTTTTGCAGGCAGAGATTGCACGTCAAGAGGCAAGGCTAAAGCTGGAAAGAGAAAATCTAGAAAAAGAGAAGAGCGTGCTCATGGGCACAGCATCAAATCAAGACAACCAAGATGGTGCCCTTGAGATCACTGTCAGTGGGGAGAAGTATCGGTGCCTTCGGTTTTCAAAGGCAAAAAAATGACATGATCATGAGACAAAAAACTAAAGATGAAAGGTGGAAAATAAAGTATTGGTAAATGACCAAAAAAAAAAAAAAAGACATGATCATGAGATGAAAACTAAAAAGGATATTTGAGGGTTGATTTTGTTGTTGGTAAATGCAAATATAGTATCTAAATCTTTTGGACATTCAGTTTAAAGGTGGAAAATAAAAGCAGTTGTCCCACTATTTGTACAGAATTGTCTACTTATTTGTTCTGAACTTTTGTGGTCACAAAGGTTTCCTTCTGGAAGGTTGTGGGTGTGCTGATGGAACAAGTTTTGCCCTTTACTAAGGATGAACACCTAAATTTGGGGAAATAAGATTATTTTGGTAGATATCTGTTAATCAGCTTTCATTCCCATACTTGCCATTGCAGATGATATGACCTAGTTATAAGATTTAGTTAGAAATCTGCACTTACTATGATGTATCTAACCATGGCTTCATTCTTGCCACTGTCAAATCAGTAGTTCATGTGATGTAGTGGAAACCTATCTTGTTGAGTGAGTGTGAGACCAGTTGCTAGTATTATGTGGATGTTTGGTACTCATCATGGGGCTATCCTTGAAGGAGAGAAGGCAAATACTTGGTGCACAGAGAAGGAGGCCTCTACATAAAGTAACAAAAGGAAAGTACAGGAAATGACAGGTTGAAATCTTTTGGGGGGACTAACTTGTATGTATCCAAAGACCAATTATGCTGCTAGCCTCAGTGTGTTCTGTACAAGAAGCAATATTGTAGATGGCACAGAGCCATTCACACATGTGTCTGTGTTTACTCCTCCCATGTCAAGAAGCAATCTCTGGTGTTGAAGCCACAGTTGGTATCATTTGAGCTCTGTCTCCCTCCTTTCACTGGATTACTACACTTGGATATACTTGTTTTTGTTGTATCATATTTAGTGTGATGAACAACTGATGACACTTGCAGTAATCCATCCACAGGTGAAGATTTCAGCCAGGCAACCCTAGTAGTGGGCATGATGAATGATGGTGTCTTAGAACTTTGTTGGCATCTACAAATGTAAGCAAAGCAAAAAAGGAGTAGGGAGAAGGGGATAAGACCACAGAGAAAAGAAGTTATAATAGACCACAAGGCATGTTGGTGGATCCATGACAGTGGAGGGACCACCCCACGCTGCTTGCCTTGCCTCCCATGTTGGCCATCTTTAATGGCTTCTCTCTCTTTCACTTTCTTAGGAACAGAGAGAGAGAGAGAGAGAGAGAGAGAGAGATTTGTGCTGCTTTCATTATGGCCCAGTAAGTACTGCTTTCTCTCCTTGAAATCTTTTTGATAGCAGTGCTTTGAAACCGCCCCTCATCCGAAGCAAAATCCTGGAGAGGGGGAGAGGGATAGAGATAGATTTGTGATAAAGATCGCAAATTTTTCCTGCTGTCTCTTGGTTCGATAAGCGCTGCCGTCTCTCTCTCTCTTTGCGTGTTCGTGATTGATATGTTTCTGTCCTCTTAAAGGCAGAGTACCGTGCGGGGGGGTATTCTTGATTGATGGTATTGCATCAAAAGATGGGTGAGACTGTAGATCGTTTGATGCACGAGATGGGATCTTGCTTGCTTCATGATTTGAGGCGCAAGATGAGTCTTTGAGGGTGGCTTCCAAGATACGGTTGCAAGTGAGATTTCGTGGATTGTCTTCGTTACCAGGCCGTTGTGCTCAAATTGGCAACTTTATTGAGTTTAGGTGGAGAAGATGATCCGTTGGCTTCCTTTTTCTCCCTTCTCGTCCGAGAACTGTTCCAGAAAAGTGGAGAATCTCGTGAGGTTTGGTTACAGATCTCTTTTCTGATGTGGATTTCTGCTTGTGAACCCGTGGGTGATCTCCTTTTCTCCTATCTAACCTCTCCAAAGGTTCCTCCTAATCTGGTTTTCTAAAGGTTTCCCGAGAAATGGGTCCTTCTTTGCATTCCGTCGACAGTGTCGTCGAAGAGATCATGAGACTCCACCGATCTCTTCCGGCAAGGCCGGGGATAGATGAGGTTGAAGCTGCGATGGCGTTGGTTCACAATGTGGACAACGAGGAGCAGGGCCGCATCGATGCTATTCTGAAGCAGAACAAGGGGTCCGAGGTCCCTGAAGAGCTCTTCTTTGTGCTGCAAGAAATGCAGAAGAACTTAGTGTACTATCAGAGCAAAGAACAGAAGAGAGAGGCTCTTAAGTTGCTTGATCTAGAGAACGTTCATGTGTTGTTTGATGAGTTGATCCAGAGAGCATCCGGCTGTCTCCCTTCGAGCTCGAATGCATCAGCTCCGTCGATCCCCACAACTTCAATTGTAGATAGCAAGGCCAATTCTAAGACTCCGACAGGTTATTCAACTAGTGTTTCATCTGCGTTCTACTCCGAGAAAGAGGTTGGTAGGAGCACCGATTGGGTTTCTAAAGATGACAGTTTCCTGAAAAAGCTGAGGTCGCATGTAGATGGAATCAGTAGTAACACCCACCTGTCCAGAGGATTGGTCCCGAACTCAACAACTAGGCAAGAAGTTACTTCTGGTAAGTTATTATGGTTTGTATGCTCTACTGCTCGTGTTACAAAGATTAATGCAATATTGAAATGTTCAATACTTTTCTTTAGAAAATTTGGAACGGAGGAATGTAGATTCGAGTATAGCCCATTAAGAACAGAACAGAAGTAGTCATGTATATGTATGTCTATGGGTTGAAGAATTTGCTGTTAGTTGTGTTTGTTACTTATTCTTGATGTATTGTGCAGGAGAAGAAAGCGGAAAACTGAGCCTCATTAAACTAGCGAGCTTGATTGAGGTCTCTGCAAAGAAAGGCACTCGTGACCTCAACCTTCAGAATAAACTGATGGATCAAATAGATTGGTTACCTGATTCAATTGGGAAGCTCTCTTCTCTTATTACTCTTGATATTTCAGAAAACCGAATTGTTGTCTTGCCTACTACAGTGGGTGCTCTTTCTTCGTTAACAAAATTGGACCTTCATTCAAATAGGATCGCTCAGCTCCCTGATTCTATTGGAGATCTCCATCGCCTGTTGTTTCTAGATCTGAGGGGGAATCAATTAACATCATTGCCATCTACATTTTGTAGATTAGTTCATCTTGAGGAACTAGACTTGAGCTCAAACCAGATTTCCTCACTGCCAGATGCAATTGGGAGTCTTGTACGGTTGAAGAAACTGAATGTTGAAACAAATGATATTGAGGAGCTGCCACACAGTATTGGCAATTGTGTTGCGCTTTCTGAGCTTCGAGCAGATTATAATCGTTTGAAAGGCCTTCCAGAAGCTGTTGGAAGACTAGAATCTTTGGAGGTTCTCTCTGTTCGCTACAACAATATCAAAGGACTTCCAACAACAATGGCATCTTTATCAAAGTTGAAGGAGCTTGATATTAGTTTTAATGAGCTTGAGTCAATTCCTGAGAGCTTGTGCCTTGCGACTTCTCTGATCAAGCTAAACATAGGAAATAATTTCGCTGATTTACAATCTCTCCCACGCGCAATTGGCAATCTTGAGTTGCTTGAGGAATTAGACATCAGCAACAATCAGATTAGGGTCCTTCCTGACTCTTTTGGGATGTTGTCACAGCTTCGTGTGCTTCATGCAGAAGAGAACCCCTTGGAAATGCCACCAAGACATATAGCTGAAATGGGCGCACAAGTAAGTATTTTTCTGTGCATTTTCAATGATGCTCAAATAATTTTCACTTCACTGCTATTTAACAATTTATTCTGGTTTTTTGAAGGCTGTTGTGCAGTACATGGCTGAATATGTTGCAAAAAGGGATGTTAAGGTGCAACCTTTAAAGTCTAAGATGAGCTGGGCTCAGTTTTGCTTTTTCTCAAGGCCTAACAAAAGAAAGCATGATGGCTCTGACTTGTAAACTGATTGTAGATTTCAGGTAATTGAAATTGCATGTTCTATTGGATGGATTATCAGCTACCTTATATTTTGTCATTGGTCATCTTTAGCTTTTATTGTAGATTATGAATCCACACAAATGATTCTCAGGTAGCATTTTATCCAATGTGGACACATAATTACGATGCACAGCTGCAAACAGTCTTACCCGGACTCATGTAACAAAGGTCTCCAGGATGTGGTTTTACTATGTTTTCTGGAAGTTGGTGTATCCTGATGATCCTCTGCCATCTAGGTCTGTTGTTTTACTTGTATTTCTCACCTCTTTGTATCTGTAAAAGGCATGACTAATACTTCTCGCAGAACATAGAGAAAAAGAAAACTGAACATTTCTAATTCTTTATATCTTCTTGTAATTATCTCTTCAGATTGTAGTGCAGATTTACCCTTTTTTTGAACTCAACTGACTAGTCAGTTCTTTCAATATCACTAAATTGTTTCCATTTGCAGTATGTGTTTCTTGTTTGGTTCTGTGCATCAACCACTGGGAAAACATGTGAGGAGTGTCATAAAGAAGCAGGTGCCAAACTTGATTAGTCATAAAAGATAAATAAGTCTTAAACCTAGCTATCAATGGACAGCACTTCTCTACTAATAGAGCAGAAAGTCGAGAATATTCCTTGATGATTATGTGTTTGTAACTTATCCTACTTAGCCTTTACAGAATTCTTGGGATAGCTTAATACGTATTTTGTGACTGGGCAATACATGTATGAGCTAGTAGATAAATCTGGATCAGATTGCTAGTCCAATGTATACTGCAGATATGCCGCTAGTGGACTGCTAAGCAAGGTAAATCTCTATCCAGCATTCCTTGTCAGTTGAATGATCAAAATGAGCATCATTGTAGGTACACATTTGTGTGATTTATTTATATGTGTGTGCATCATGTGGCTATATGTTTGCATGTATAAACTTATTAATCAAGCTTTTTATAGTTAACTATTTTCTGCTTTTTTCAGTTTAGTTTGGATATTAGCCATATAGAGAAATGCAGCTTAGATTGTCGTGGAGATACCACTGCATGATTTCCTGTCATTATGATTCAAAATAAAAGCCAAAACTGCTTCAGTTTGTCATGGCAACTTCTCTACTTGAACACTAACATGTAAATTCTTAAACTTTTGTGAAACTAATACCATCCAATCATTCCCACTCTATCATTGGTTTAAACCTTGCGGACTTTTCAAAATTAATATTAACCGTTAACTACTACATTTAGTGGTCTATTATGTGAAGTTTCCGAGGATGAAAGACAAGATCTAATAGTTATAATTGACTGAACTAACTAAAATCTATCCAGCTGTAGCACAGGCAAAGTCATTCTAGATTCTTTTACCATTCCCATTCAGTGCCGATTCTGTTGATTTTTTGTAGAAACTGGACTCATAAAAGGTTGTTTTTCGATTTAGTTTCCTTCTGATTGTGACTTGATGTTGTGTTGAGATGTTAAACATGATTGTTACTCTTTTTGCGGCCAACTTAATAATTGGAAAATGTTTGTCCACAATGATTTAGTTGGTGGTCATCATGAATTGATATAGGCTTCTTGAATTTCTTGGGAGTTTCTGTATGAAAAAAAATTGCCATTGCATAGCTATTAATTAATGATATTTTTTGTTTTTATTCTTTCTTTTCTTCTGGATATAGAATCTAGATGCATTTGTGCATATGTATGAAGGCCTTGCTAATGTATTTGTGGTTCATATTTGAGTACAATTAGTCTGCCTTTTCAAGCATAAACTATTTTCTTCGTCACAGTGGACGTGAACCAAGTCCAAACCTTGCTTGCTCTTTCTACTTCACTTGGATCAAGCATATGTTTGCAACTTTCTCCCCACAATTCACTTGGATCAGACAATGTTTCTAGACTCATGGTTTGTCTCAATCAGTTTTTGTGTCAACTTATTGAAGAAATAGGGTTGAGTCAGACTCTCTTGTCTGATCATTTAAGCATTCTCTTCATAAACTTGTCTGATCATATAAGCAGTCTCTTCATAAAATTTGATGGCATTAAAAGAACACCAAAATGTGTCATGGTTGATGGATGGTTAAGATCACACTTATTATGTTCTTATATTGGTCACAGGTTTAGCAAGGACTTGGCCACCTATTGAGGTGAGATTTCTTGCTCTCTTTTTCTTCCCTCATTCCATTATTTCTCTTCTTAGGTGCCTGATATTAATGGTCTTTTTTGTTTTCCAAGCCATGATTATTTTCTATCGATCATTTCAGCCTCTTTTGTGACGATTTGTTCAGAGTTTGTGTACCATATATATCTAGTCTATTTAGTTTATGATTGTCTTACTTACCATAATGAACGAGGAGGAAGCTTGTGTTTCTCTACTTTGAAACTTTGTACATGTAGGCAGTTGACTTGGATGACACGTGGTGATTGCATGTTGAACTGTTGGTAAATTTCTTATCATTTATCCTCCCCGAAAGACATGCTTCGGGTCTCTGATAGGGGGTTTGAGGCGTTTGATCGTTTGGCTCTATCAAGGTCAAGTTTTGCAGTTTTAAGTGTAACAAATTTTGTTTGTCCCTGGTAGTGGGTTTTGTTATTGACCATCATAGCTGGAGTAGGACCCCGACGTGGCAGGTTTGTTATTGCGGATTTTACCTCCACCATTGTTGTGGGAGACAGAGTTATCGTTGCAGACTTTGCTTCGACCGTCATGGTGGGAGTAGGGGTCCGTCGTTGTAGATTATGCCTTGATCGTCATTGTGTTGGCACGAGGATTTCGCTCGGTCCCGGGTAGATACGTGCGAGCGTTATTTTGTGGGAGGTGAAGGGTCATCTTATGCCCTTTCTTCTACCGGTAGGGGGTTTTATTTTGTGCTTAGACCCCGCTACTCTCATGTGCTTGTTTGGTTTGGACTTTTGTCGCTTGTTTCATTTGTCATCATTTGTATCACATGTGCTCTTTCTTATCTTGTAGGTATGGATCCCGCCAATCGCGGTCATCTAGCATCCCCTGTCGAGCTTTCAAGCTCATGGGAGGTTGAGCGGGGATCTCAGGTCCGGTTTGAGTTGTCTGCAAAGTCGTAGGCTCCAGTGCCTTCGGTGGGGGATGGAGGCCCTTCTTGTCGGGGCCATGGGGACTCAACATGAGCACGTAAGAGGCACAAGTGTGTCGTGAAGACTATTCCTTCGCCACAAGGTGCACTATCTAGAGATAGGGGATCATGAGGGTTGTTCTCCCCTCATCAAGGTTTCTCCTTGTAGATATGAGGCTTTGGCATGGGGCATAGGATGCGCTACTAAGGGGTTGTCCTTTAAGACATGTGTGTTGGCCCATCACAGTGACCGAGGTCTCCTGGGGCCCTTCGCAGGCTGTGTTCTTGTCATCGGGGGCCGTTCATGGCTTTTGAGATAGCCAATCGACCCTCCGTGACCCCTGGGGTTCCCTTTAGGGCCTATTAGGAGGGGCTAACTCAGGATATGAGAGTATAGGAGAGCTCCATGGCTGAGTAAAATAGTGAAATAGTGTACTGCACCCCAACGTAGTCTCTGCTCGACTAATGTCTTCGAAATGAGGTTCTGGTATGTTCATACACTAGGGTCTCTATTTTTGTTTTGGCTCTCTGATATTGACCCATTTGTTTTGAGCAGCATCACCATTATGTGACAAACCTTGCATATTGGGCCCGTTATGTCGGGATGTTGGTGGATGAATTGTCCCGGGCAAACGAGGGTCTCCAGGCGAGGATTGTCGAGCTAGAGAAGTGGGTTCCCTCGATGACTGAGAATGCCCTGGTCGCCAAGACAATTGGTGTGTTGGGGCATGCCTGGCAGCAGTTGAAAGACGCTGAGCAGCATCTGGCGATCCTACGATAGAGATTAGAGGATGCCTAGGAGAGGGGGGACCAATTGGAGGACAATCTGTAGATGTGCTCTAACGAGTTGATGGCCACCAAGATGGAGGCCCAGGAGGCTAAGAGCTCGTAGAGGAGGAGCGACATTAAGCTCACTATCTAGAGAGTGGAGCGATCACGACATATTAGGAGTCGGAGGGGTTCTGGCAGGGCCTATTGAGATCGGGAAGGGATTCATATCGATATAGGTACCTCGTTGCTTTGGGGCGCTTCAAGGCCAAGTACCCAAAAATAAGTGTCGAGGAGTACCCATTCGCTCAACGACCTGAAGATCTTGAGGTCCCTATGGAAGCATGCTAGTCACAAATGCCCTTTAAGTCAATCATGTGAGTGATGGCAAGTATGATATACTGCACAATCTCTTTTGGTTATTATTATTATTATGATATTTTTCACTTTATATTGGATGATGAACATATTGTGATATCCTTGGATTTATGAAATAGGAATTGGATCATGATAAGATCATGATAATGTGACCGATTCAATTTTAAACATAGATCCTAAATATTCCTTATCATAGATTACTAAAGAAGGATATCGAGGTACTCAGATAAACCAGTATACTATATATCAGTCCATATGATGGAGGCAATTGGTCTCGTAGCTGCTTGTATGGGGACACTAGGGATATAGTGTATGTGTTTATTGAAGAATGAGTTCACTAAATGATCCACTTATGGAATGCTAGATGGTTAATGATACCTCATCGTCAGACAGTGATTTCATGGTCCTAGTTGTATATCTAGTCCTTAGATTTAAGACACCAAGGATGTCTTGTTTGAATACTATGTTATTTGATATCGAACTTATAGGTCTGAAAGTTTCATATCTAGTACAGAAAGTCAATGGAAATGATAATCAACCTTACGAAGACAATTATGTATCAATAGAGGATCATCCACTCTTGATATCATGAGAGAATCCGATAAGAATAAGACTCAGATTGAGAGAGAATGAGTTCTCTGGGAGAATTCGAGAAGAGTGAGATTCAGATGGACGCCGTATGGGCCTAACAACATCATGCCCAGTATATGTTCTCTGGGATAATAGATAGATGAGAGACTATATATATACGATAATTGAGGGCCACCAAGATGAAGGCCTAGGAGGCTAAAGAGGTCGTAGAGGAGGAGCGGTACTGAGCTCACGATCTAGAGAGTGGGGTGATCATGACATATTAGGAGTCAGACGGGTTCTGAAGGGGAATACTGAGATTGGGAAGGTCTTCGTATCGATATGGGTACCTCATTGCTTAAGGGCGCTTCAAGGCCAAGTACCCAGGAATAAGTGTCGAGGAGTACCCATTCGCTCAACGGCTTGAATATCTTGATGTCCCTAGGGAAGCGTGCTAATCACATATGCCCTTCAAACCAATCATGTGAGTGATGACATATGTGATATACTGTACAATCTCTTTTGGTTGTTATTATTGTGATATTTTTCACTTTATATTGGATGATGAACATATTGTGATATCCTTGGATCTATGAATAGGAATTGGATCATGATGAGATCATGATAATGTGACCAATTCACCTTTAAACATAGATCCTAAATATTCCTGATCATAAATTACTCAAGGACATTGAAGAAATTAGATAAACCAGTACACTATATATCAGTCCATATGATGGAGGCAATTGGTCTCATAGCTACTTGTATGGCGTAGTGGCCTAATACATCCATAGTCGATAGTTGAGTGAATTATTATAGGGGTAATAATTCATTGAGTCAGAAAGAGTTTTGAGTTAGAAGGGATTCTGATAGGTGTAACTCATGGCTAGCTCGATACTGGGCCTAGAGGGTCATACACATATGATGGACGACGCGACAAATAGAGGATTTGGTATAAGATATCCAATAAGCCCATGTTTTAATGGATCTATTGGTGAGACCCGATAGAGCTTAGAGTGGGTATTGGAGAGGGATCCAATATCCATTAAACAAGAGATAATTGGATAAAGATCCAATACTCATTGAGGCATGATCCATTAGTTTCATTTAATTATTCACTAAGGTAGGATCCATTAGAGTTAGCAGCACGAGGCTCTCTATAAATACGGAGGGGCTCAAACAGTCATAAGCTTGGACCCTTATAGCCTTCGACCTCCTATCTCCTCCTCTCTATCTTCTCTCAATTGTAAGCCTCCCTGGTGTGTGAGAGGACAACAAGAACGGTCGGCCCCTTCTTGTTTATTGTTGTGTGGTGGTGTGCGACCACGAGAAGAGAACCCGTTACGTAAGGAGGTGCGTCACCGCTATCATCCGCTGTGTGGATCATCGCTAGAGAAGAGTTCACGAGAGTTCCTTCATCCACGAACCATGATCTACAGTTTTAAGGGGATATACAATTTTCCCCAAGTGAGAATGTCTCACTTCTCCATGCAATTTTCTATGATTTTGAGTTTTACGCTCTCGATAATCACATGACAGTCCGATGTTTTCTGTTTGAGAAACTAATTTTTTATTTTTATTTTATGTTGTGCATGTGATTCTCTCTGAGGTTTCCTAACAAAGCACATACCCTTTCGATGATAGCCTCGACTCGTCTTCCTCTTTTGATTGAATGCTTATGTTGATGGCCTTTTTTTATTTTTTATTTATCCTTTTTGAAGGGTTCTAGTCTGTGTTCATTGGACGTAAGCCCTCGATTGTAAGCGCCAGACTGATGCAAGCCTCCTTGTTTTAATGAAAATTTCTTTCTCCATGTGTCGTTCTGTCGTGGGTTTACGGCCAAGGTGGTGCTTTAAAGACACAATTCTTTTTTTGTTGATTTGCTACGCCCAAGATATAGCCTTGCCTTCCATTACCTTGAGGCGATAAGTTCCCTCTCAGGTGTGGCCTCATCGAAGAGTTCTTTTTAGGGAGTTGGAAGAGCAGCCCTAGGTGGTAGGATCTTCACGAGCTAACTTCGGGAGTGGCTTGGCACTTAGCCATGGTACCTCGGGTCAGGGGGTATCTCCTCTTGGAGTGATCCCATGGTTTCGCGGAGGTGGAGGCGCCTTCCTACTAAGAAAGAGATTGGGGGAAGGTGTCCTTCTTGTTCGATGGAGTCGAGTGTCATAGGGAGCGCCTTCTTGCTGGAATGTTTGATGAGAGGAATTGTATATGGATGTTTTCATAACATTCAAACCCTCCTTCTAGCACTAAACTAATAAGTCATATTTTGTCCTGAGTCAAAATGTTGTTGCCTTGGTGTCGTTGACTAGGGAGCCAATACGATCTGGTTTAGTCCCGAAGGCGAAGATCCATCCAAGAGGCCCACTTTGGGATGAGTGTGCGACCTGAACATGGAGCTGAGATGACAGATGGACTCCTAATGTGTTGTTGGCTCATGGTGACGGTCCTGCGATCATCTCGAGGTGCGATTTATTTGCTGAAGAGAGCTCGGGTCATCTCGAGATGTGCCTCGACCATGCTTGGGAGTGTTTAGTCTCACCCCGGGGTGCTCCTTTGATGTGCAGAGATCCTGCACAAGTGCTCAACGACGGGGGTTTCCCACTTTGACCCCTCCGACGATCAAGTTAGTGATATGACGTCCCCATATATGAGATTCAAATAGTTTAAAAGGAATAAGTCCTCTCTATTTTTCTCTGGTTATAATGTGTTTTTATTCTTTGAAGTAAAGAAATAAGAGGACTATTTTTCTCTGGTTATAATGTGTTTTTATTCTTTGAAGGAGAGAAATAAAGTTTCTGATGGACTTATTAGTTATAAAGGAAGAGATAAAGAAACTTAATTGTATTTTATTACCATAATGAACAAATTGAAGCTTGTACTTCTCTATTTTGAAACTTTATCCATGGTAGCTGACTTGGATGGCATATGGCGACTATAAATTTTTTATCAAATTTAAAACTTCATTCGGTATATTTAAAGTTGCTGGCAGGTAACTAAAAGATCCTTAATCAAATTATATCTTCGTCGTTTATCTTTTTTAAAAAATAAAAATACTTACATTAAAATAAAATATACAGAAAGCCATAGAGGAGCTCAGTGACACAACTGCTTTTAAAAAAACTTTTGATTTCATTTCCCATCATCAGTTATGACCGAGACAATCATTCCTATTGCTTTAAGAACTTTTTTTTTTCCTATAATTTCCCAATACTAACACTATTAATATCCACCATTGCATTAACTGTCATGTTAAACTAAACTGATCTCTTGGGTAGAATAATAGCGCCATGCAATTGCTGAAAGATCCACCTCTATATCATTTTTCTTTTCTTTTTTTGGTGTAGCTACGTTAGTATTTCAATCTTTACGCTTAAAAAAATACATTAACATTCATATAGTTATGAAAATTAGACATCTAGATTCATTTACCCTAGCATCATTAATTTTATCAATGAAAATAAAAGATAAAAAGATTATTTTAATATTTTAATTGGTGGTGACGATTTATGTTGGTGGTGGCGGACGATGACACTATTAGGGGCTATGAATGGTTGTTGTGGATGAGGAGAGCAATGACGAGAGGTGTGATTACTTTGCACCTACGTTGATACTAACACAATTGTTGAGTGTTGCTCGGCATCTGCATCGATGGCCCTTTCGTCGCTCGACAATTACGTCGATGCCGACGTAGATACAGAGCGACGAAAGAGTCGCTCGACAATTGTATCAGTGTCGACGCAAATGCGGAGTAGCCCTCACCTCTTGTCGCCACTCTTCTCATCCAGAACATCCATTTGCAGCCTTTAGTGGCATCGTTGTCCGTCAAAATCAACTAAAATGTTATATTTTTATCATTTATTTTCATATTTTCATTGGTAAAATCGATGATATTTTCATAATTATAAAAATGTCTATATAATTTTTTAAAGTGTAAATATTAAAATGCTAAATGTAAGTAACTACAAGGGAAGGGGTAGTATGTAATTAGCCAAGAGTATAGGAGTCACCTGTAGATTATACTGATCTAGTACATGGACAACTAAATGACATTTGTTATTTTACGAGATAGTCTTACACATCGATTAAGTAATTGGTATATGATAGGGACGATTTTGCCCCATGCTAACTCCTGTGCCACGGAAGTAGACACCTAAGCAAGACTATGAGTCACTAGCTCCCAAATGACACCACGACATGAGCATGCCCCGATCTACCCCACATTAATGACTAGTAGTATGACCCATTCTCAATAATCGCCCTACCCTATCAAGATCAAGGGTCAAAGGAAAGGAAAAGATTTCCCCTATCATGATCAGATAGTTAAGCTCATGTTGAAGGGGGGGGGGCTCTGGACACTTACTCAGTCATACAGCTTACGTTGTTGTCTCATCCCCTCCACTAACTTAAGCATCAAGGGGCCGACGACGTTGAGGGTTAACTTACTTAGTTATACAGTTTACACTGTTGTCTCCTCCCCTCCACCGACTTAAGCATCAAAGGGATAGCGATGGGCAACCCCCGGTGTCGGCCCATCGTGCAAGAACGCTTGCGCCCCAGAGACATCCCAGCTACTAGTGGATGGCCCAACCACCGGGAAGGAATCTTGCAACCATGAAGATCTCAACCTACCTACCCAGCCACCTCGATCCCAGACCAGGTCTCCACTAACAAAGCAACCTCCAGCCGAACTTCCTATGCCACCTCACCATGTCAAGTTCCCACGCTAGACAGAATGAGACACTAAGGTGACCTTACACCTTTGGTAGTGAACTAATCGAACTGACTCGTCAGTCAATGGTACTTATGATACTATCATTATCTAATAATATTAATTCATCATCAAACGTTTTAAAACTCAGAATTGCCGATGTCAAAAGAAATCATTATTAAGTGCAATTGGACGCACATCTTGACAGCTCAGTAATGATCCAAAATTTTGCATAATGATATCGCGAGTTGACTCCTACAATTATCACAGTTCATTATGTGTCCTTAAATTTATATAAAAGATATATGTGTTCTATTTTTGAAAATTTTCACTATTTAACGTAATTTTCACATAAGTTAGTTACTATCGAATCCCTCGTCTCCTTAATACCATACTTGTGACAAGCTCAAAGGCTAGATTGCATTAATCTATAATACAACTATAATTAGGGATGTCAACGGAAAGGGGTGAGAGTGAGGAGTGTTTCCTCAACTCTGTCCCCATCTCATCTCTCATCCCTATCCCATTCATTTTCCATTTAGACAGGACAAGGGTGGGGGATGGACAATCCCCATTAATTTACTTTATTTTAAAATTAAAATTATTATAAAAAATAATAATTTATAATTAGTAAAATGTATAAATAATAAGAATAATACATCATTAATAATATTCAAATCTAATCATAATCAAATAAATATAAATATATTTAAATAAATCTATAATGAAATATTTTATTCATTTTCTATTATTTTATTTATGATTTTTTTAAATATATCAAAAAATTAAATTCAATATTAGTTTAGTGATTTATATTGAAATACTGAAGTTATACATATTGGATTCAATCCTCATATATATATATATATATATATATATATATATATATATATATATATATATATATATATATATATATATATATATATATATATATATATATATATATTATTATATAATACAATACTAATGGGATGGGAGTGTTCGTCCTGTCCCCACTAAGTACAAATATTCGTTGGCATATAATTGACATACTTAACTACAATATGAATTAACAATAGTGAATAAGAATTTAAGCGAGCCAAGAATACTCGTGAAAATAGAACATTCAAAACAGTGTCCATATAAGATCTACGTATGGATGATCTATAACTTTTTGATGACGATTGTGGAATTGAGATATATGGTAAAAAGGATAGATTTTATGCACTGATGAGATGAATGTTTATATAAGTTTTGATAGAGAGATTTTTCTTAATCATATACTTAAATTACATAATCATCAGTTATTCTAATCTATGATTGATTATCAAATCATACATTTCTATATATGTCTTTATCATGATTTGTTATCATGTCCTCGCAAGATTGAGTTTCTATGAAGGATATCAATATTGGACCAATGCAATTGAAATGTTCTACCGGCGAAAAGCTTTGTAAAGGAGTCTGCTAGTTGATAAGAGATATATAGAAATGAAGTGAAGGCCAATGTCAATATGTTTCATGTGTGAATGGAATACATGATTTGTGCATAAGTAGGTGGCACCAACATTATCATAGTATATTATAGAAGTAGATTTGAAAGTGATATCAAGTTCTAATAATAGATTGGTGTATTGTAGGACCGAGTTGTACATACGATTAATGAGGTAAACTGTAATTTGAAATATTGTTATCTAAAAGGTTGGTGGCATGAAGGCGTGGTGTAGAAGTGTGAGACTAAATTCAATTATATGTTGATACTTTCGTTTGGCAAAGCCAACTAGTTAAGGTGTGTGTGATAGTGACTTGAGATGTTGTATACATAGGATGAGAGGTATCCTCCATTAGAGTAAATTGTTTTAATAGTAGACTTGAAGAAATTCTAGATTATCTTTATAAAATGAGTAAATATTGTGATAATTTCAAATTTATGTTTAAGAGGCTATAATCATATATATATAGTAAAATAACCTATGAAAATGATATAAAATATTGAAAATGTCAAAAAAAAAAAAATTTGGTTCTAGACATTGGTATAAATAATTTCAAATGATTTGGAATGGGATATGAAACACATTTTAAAATATGATCTATGACTTTTATTACTAACGCAATCATCACAATATGTTATAATTCTATTTGATTTGTAACTTGGAAGAGAATAATAAGAAAATAATTATTGTTAAATGGAGGATGATGGATAACCAAGACGACGATACCAGAGGAGCAACTAAAGTAAGAGCAATTGGATGGGGGTGATTTGTGAAGTTGATGACTAATCGTAGATATTATCTTTATTCTAGTCTCAGATCAAGGATGCCCCATACTCAAAAATCTTTTACAAGAAACAAGTCAAGAAATAACTCAATAGAGTTGTTATTTTATTTATAGAATTTAAAAATAAAAACAAAGTTATTTTTAATATGAGATACACATAAAATATCATCGCGTATAAGTGAATTTTTTGAATTAAATAAAATCCAAATGAATTCGTTGTTAGATACAAATCATATTTGGTAGCAAAGGAATTTCAGATATTGACCTCACAAAAATATTCAATTCAGTTGTCAAATCGATAATAATTAGATTTATTTTAAAATTAACTATCACTCAATGCACATTAAGGTGAATTAGATATTAATAATGTTTTCTCACTGTGGATCTTAAACGAAGCTATCCTTAATAAACTACCAAAAACTATATAAATACGAAAAGACAGTTATATATGAATTTTGCCAAGTTTCAAAAGTCTGATACACCTAAGTTGGTTTATGTTTTGCGTGATCTGATGTTTACCAAGTTCCTCCAAAGACAGAATTCCCAAGAACAAAAAGCCACAGTGTTATACTTCACTTTCTCATTACATCATTGTGAAGAAATTGCAAAGAACAACTACTTAATCAACTTGATTAAGTTTGTTGTTGTGTGACAATCTGCTTGGTAATCATACAAGCTTGAATTGAGAAAACTCTAAAAGAACCAAATCGTATTTTTGTTCAAATCTGTATGAATACAATGCAGGAAAAAAAAATTAAACTACATTTTGCTTGCTCAACCAAAACAAAATGTGACTCCCAACAGATGCATTATATACAAAAGATGAATTACTAGGAAACTACAGATGCATTATATACAAAAGCCTGGGGATGCATGAAAAGGTTTTAACTGTTTGACACATTGACAACAAGTGAAACAAGAAGAAAAATTTAGATGACAACATGAATCACACAGCAAGTTATCCAACCAGAGATGATATAGCAACTATAGTTCATAGGCATCAAAATAACCATATGAATTTCTTTAAAATCTTAAAAATTTCAGGTTAGTATTAAGAATATACATACATAGCTGGTAAAGCAGGCAGTTATATCTTTGAATCATGATTTAATATGAGCTGTGATAACTTGATTCGAGTAAGTGATCTCTAGAATAAACACCATTATTAGTGCATGCACTAGAGAGTGTAAGATAAGGACCAAAAAAAAAAAAAGAACAATACATAATTTGACAATCTTGCAGTTCCCATCAAATGAAAATTTTGAAGAGGAAACCCTGGGTTTCGTATCTGTTAAACAGCATATCACATATGTAGATCATGCAAGTTCTTCCCCGCACTTTAATATTTCTTCTAGCATTAAGTGTTGGGCTGGTGGTGTCCCAACATAATAATGGGGACATTTGGGCTCAAATTTCCCCAGGCAGCAAGTCCATCTGCCCATTGAACGGATGCCACAATCTGTAAAATAGAACAATAACTTCTTCAGATTTTTATCTCTAAATAGAGAAAGAAAAAGAAGCCTATTTTTATCAATCCAGTGGAAACAGCTTTAAAAGGTTTTTGTATGTGGCAGTCAAGATATTTCGTATAAAGTGGCTTAACTAATAAAAGAATGTACTTTGTATAAAGACACTTAGAAAGATTGGTTGAATGTTTAGTGATAAATATATGCATCATATCCACAATAGATTAAAGTCAATGTTTCTGAACAGCTTTAACTATAACATAGACCAAGCACACCTAGCAAGACATCATATTGCCTGGTCACTGTATTATACCGGGAATGCTCCTCTGTCATGTTTATTTGTAAACATTTTGCTGGAGAAGCTCTATAAATGAAACTTCAAAAGCATATTACCTGCCAACAACAGCGTAAAAATAACCATGTCCAAAAAGCTACAATCTTGATCTTGAACCTTTTCTTCCAGGAATTTGTAGGGCTTCGTAATGACCAAAGCCATGATAAAGAACACAAATTGGATCATCCTTCCCATATTCTTGGCCATACTCTGCTATTGCTATTAAACCACCAGCATCCTCATCAAGCATATAAACTGTGATTGGCATTCTGCAAAATAAAGAGCGTCTTATAGAGTAACTGTAGATTGCTGAAATACATCTAAAAGAACCAGATTGATCAATAGCACATCCATCAATAAGACGTCAACACCACAATTTGTTGTTTTCAAGATGCCTCTTGAGTCATGAAAGGAAATTATAATGATAACTTTGTGTAGCAGTTACCTGACAGCCAATCTACTTTCAGATCATGAATGAATGGAAAAAAAGGGTGTATGCCATTTGGAATCTTTGTTCAATCATATACACAAAGGAAGCAGAACATATAGCATAAGGGAAAAGGAGGATAGCAAAATTTTGATACTTGATGATAAGGCATATACAATATTGATATGGAAACTTTTTGGAAACTGTCATGAAATTCCATGGAAATCAGAAAGCTAGATAACATAAGTACTTACTCAAGAACATGTGACGCCATGAATAATTCAGGCTCACCTCCCCATACATGTGGCTTCCTAATTGTAGATACATAAGTATCAAAGTCACCCTCAACAAACCTGCAACATGATTAGCTTAGAAATAATTCATGCATGATTACCAAAATTTTTCTCTTACTAAATATCTTACTACCACATATAATTGTGTCAATAAGCACTGAGATAGATACATTTGAGAGAAATTTTTGGAATTCCCAAAAGTCAATATTGTTCTCCAAGTCAAATTATCAAGAGTGCAAGCTACCACCCAAAACTGAATGATTTATGATTCTTATTTAGAAGCATCGGCTCACCATTCAGTCTCTGCTCGCCTCTTAACAAATTCATCAGCAACCTGTCCAGTTCATTGGATGAAACAATAAGTTCAAGAAAATATTAGTTGGAACTGCTTGTGTGAGTAAGAAACAGCATCAACAAAAGTAGAATGTTAGCAATGTACTTCCAGAATAATGACAAATATACAATTGTAAGGTATACACCTAGTGAACTTACCCTGGCCCTTAATTCATCTGCTAATTCTCTCTGAAGTTTCTCATCTGGCGGTAGCTTGCCAGACCTGAGACATGCCCCATGCATCACTGAACGGAATAAGCATCTTCCATCTCCTGGGATACCTACAAGAATGACAATTTTGTTTAGGTAATTATCTGAGTGACCATGTTTGATATAATTATACTCAGGAAATTTACTAGTGCAGATATTTTATGAACTACCTTAAAAAACAAAAAAGTCTTGTCTCACCAGTAATGGAATAGTCAGTATAAACTTTTTTTCCATGAGAATATCCAGTGCACCCATCATTCTTGTTAGTTCTTCCCCTGGAAGCTTCAGCATATACTGGTCCTGAAGTCGTAAAGCACAAATAAAGCCCAAGCGAAGCGCCACCTGCTACCAACGGTAAGTTTCTAGTATTCCAAGAGACTCCCGAGAACTTCTCATGTGATGGCAAAGAAAGGCTCAAACTCATACTTCGACACCTTGTTGTTGATGCAAGACGAAATTTGCCCCCAGACAAACTCATTGAGGTGTCCATGTTTCGCTGAATAATACTTCCTCTATGTTTGGAAAGAGTAAAAGAAGGAGATCTACATCTAGGTCTTCGAGGATTAGTAGAGGAAGAACGAAAAGACTTGGATAATGACACAACTGTATGTCTTTGTTGGAACAGGCTGGAACGAGAGCATAGACTGCCGGAATTGGATCGGGTCAGCCACAGAGGAGACATATAACTAAACATCTATTCCCCAACACCTCCGTGCAAGATTGATGATTTCCAGAGTATATGAAATGCAAAACACTAATATTATAAAGCTGTCGTTTTGGCTTGTGTGTGCTAATGAGAAACACACAAATGGATCTACATATATATCATGCTTCGAAACTGCTTTATCTGGACATAGGCCCCATTAAAATAATTCGTTATTTGTGGCCTTGTCCATGCACAGCTGCATCTACCTAATCACATCAAACAAAAATTGTTACTTTCTCAAGCAAAGATCACAGTTGCCCCCTACTTCTACTCTATGTAAGACATTGTAATAAAACGATCTTCTGCAAGATATTGTAATAAAATGATCTTCTAGGTGTTTGCATATGAGAAATCAAGCACCATTCTCCAACAACTAGCAAATAATGGAACATATCCAGAGGGAAAGTGGAACATATCTGAAAGGATACAATATCTTCAGCTCTATTTGCTACCTTTGCAAAAAAATGAGTAAAAGTAAATATGTAATTACTTAGGGTAAAAAAAAAGTCACAGCCAAATCATATGTTTCTGGCAAAACCATATTAAGCTAAAGCTTCATAATTTTGTGTGGCAAAATCATGTTTTTGGCACCCAAAGAAAACTAACATCCTGCAGTGATACTGGTACCCTAACCAGCACAGGAAGAGCAACATATCTATGTGCAGAACACCAAATTGATCATTTTCATGTAACCCCACCATAAAGAAGCTTGTATCCGAATTATAGCATACAAATCTTTGGCATTAAGAACTGTAAAGCTAATAACGAATCACCGACAACCCTGAAGTTCCATTAATCTATCTGTGGGGAACAGGAAAACCCATTTGCAATCCCACTTGAAAGTTCCTTCTTTTTGTGCTCCTAGTAATTTTCTGCTTTTGCCAACATTAATGCATGATAAAGAACTCTATTTTATCCTTAGCTGAAATCAACCGACAAGAATTGTGACTAGGATTTTTTTTCTTTTTCTCTTCTTTTTGAATCTAGCACTCAGAATCAACCAAAATCAACTTTTGTCCGAACAATCCATAAAGATGGACATGCCAGAAATATGATTTTTTTTGTCATCATATTGATATCAAACGAAAAAATGGGAATATCATGTCACGAACTAAAAATCCAGCAAAGACACAGAGAAGTTGCGGCATTTATTTCCTAAAAATATCAGAGAAGGTTCTATAACAAAAAAAAAGGGGAGAAGAAAACCTGACTTACCACGGTAGATCTCGGAACGGAAGGCGACGATAATATTTGTTGGAAAGAGAGGAGATGGGAAGAGTCGAAGTTATATGAGTAGAAAAAGGAGAGATAGCCCAAGGCGGGAAGGATGAGTGCAGCAACGAGGGATGCCCCCGTACCTGAAGCCGCCTCTTGCGGAGCAGGGAAGGAAGCGACGGACGGAAGCCTTGCCCTCTCGAGAGAGGGCTTCCTCGCGTGGCGATAGGGATCATCGAGGGTGGAGCCCCCACCAAGAACGGTGGGTCCCGCACAGGTTCTCACTGTGCCAAATCTGCCCCCGGAAACGACGGCAACAGCAACGCTGCCTCATCTCAAATCGGAACAGCAGATTCTTCTGCAATCTGGAAGTGCTGCTCCAAACAGGCGGCGACGGGCAGAAGCCGCATTCTACATCAGTTTGATGATAACACAAGCAGGTTTGGCATGACAGATCAAAGGTCTAGAACAATCGCAGTCACAGAAACTACACATTTTTTGTTCGCGTTCTTCTTGAAGTCAAACGAACACACAAGAACAAAGACCACACCTTTGGTAACTATTCAAGGAAGCAAAGAGAATCTCCTTTGCTGTATTCGGTGTGAATGATCCCAAAAACATCATTCAAATGACTCATTAACTTCATGACCTTCAACCACTGATCCAAAATACTATTTAGCCCTACAAACCAACAGATCTTACAAATCGATATAGGGCTAAATTGTATATTAATAGTGCAATCGATACAGCGGAAGTAATACGTAATCTCCAGAAACATGAGGGAGACGATCCAAATCGGTTCTATTACTTGAATCACCTCAGATCGCTACAACATATCAAACCACGCATTCTAAGATATCTCGAAATAAGAAGAAGCAACTCAGAACGCCCGTCACATATTGCGGAGAAACGAAACCTCAGGACAATAAAATCGCACAAAAGAAAGTAAATATACCGTCCGTCCGTGAAGCCGCTTGTGGATCTCGATGGTGTCCTCCCTCGTCTCCACCCCTTCCCCCTCCTCCATCACCGTCACCTCTTCCCTCTTCTCTCACTCATTCCTCCCTGTTCAAATGAAAGCCGAGATCCGAATGACAAAAACGCCACCACCGGTCATGTTAATTAAGAGACTGCCCTCACGTGATCTCACGTGGGTACTAGAGCATTGCTGAGCACATAAATTGGTAGTTATGATTAATTGTAAGACGAAAAAAAAAGCTCAGCGAACATTTCTTTTATTGCATTAAACTCGATCGCCAATCCATTGCTCAGCTTTCAAGGAAGGAAATGGGAGCAGAAGAAACAAAGAGATACAACAATAGGAACAATGAGGCTTCCCCTTGGCTTCTTCTTGTATGAGGCTACTGCAAGTAGAAGGCGAAGAAGGAGAGGACGGAGGCCCCGATCACGGCGCCGACAGCGGGAGTGACGGCGAAGGAAGCACTGGCGGGGCCGGGGGCGGGTGCGTCGGCCGCCAAAGCAGCGGTGGCCGAGGCGGCGGCGACGAGGACGGCGCAGGCGAACTTCCCCATCTCCATTGCTGACACCGGCTGAGCTGCGGGGGAGATGAGGAAGACGGTGTTGTGGGTAGGGTTTGTGTCTCCCCTTTGCAGGCCTGAGGAGGAAAGGAATGGGTGGAGGGGGGTCTTATAGGATGCTTCGAGGGTTCGTGGCCTTTGGAATGGGTGCTGGCCATGTTTTGGCCTTGCGAAAGAGAAGGTTTACGTGCTTGCAAGTGCATGGTAAGCGGGGGAGTCCGTTGACCAGTAACCAAATTTTAGAATATATAACCAGAATACAAATTGTGAGGTGAGCCACTCAAAGTGGATATCAACAATAATAATTACCTAACAAGTTTTTTTATATTAAAATCAAGAAATTGGCTGCAGTGACAAATAGAGTGGTGCAGATCACAAAACCTTCATGTTGAAGATGCTTCATACTGCTCCAAAGGAAGAACATGAGAAGAAATCATGCAGCAGACTACCCATAAATATTGACCAATTACAACTGAAGACTGATGAGATGCTTTGTTTATTGACCAATCAGCAATCATCCAGCACTGATTCACCTTTAAGAACATTTACAAGTGCTGAAAGTTTCTTCATGCCACCAAAACTGGACCAAGATTAATTTGGCTGATCCACAGTCAAGAATAACTCCATGGACTAATCTTTCTTCAAATCACAAGTTTCAACTAATAAATGATGTATCTTTGGTTTGGCGTATCAGTATCATCTTCTCTGAAAGCATTCTTGTTTGTTTGAAGACATCCAAAAGCATCTGGGCACTGGATGAAACTTTAAGCAATACAACATTTCAATCATCCAGCTTTTAAGATGGCAACAAGGATAACGCAGAAGTTTCCTTTTATCCAGGAGAAAATAGATTCGGCAATGCTATAAGATCACCAATACTCATTGCAAGAGCAAGTGCCATCCTTAAAATGATGGAAACGAATCCGGTCTCTGATAATAACTTCTTGTGAACAGAACTTGGATACATGCTTTACAAAGGAATGGCAGTCACCACAGATCCTTAGGTTCTTCACGATTCTTATAGCGGAATGAGGTGCAGACCTTAACAAAGCGAATGCTAAAGCTAGCTTCTCACTGTGCCTCGACAACCAGGTCTCTTTATCTTCTTCGCTTAGATCTAGTAAGACATCTTCGGTCACTGGTGAATACCCTTGATGTCTTAGATCACTCCCCATCTTGTCCAGCCAGGCATATATGGCACTGGCCTCAGGACTAGAACAACTCCCTGCGACAAACTCATACACAATTCCATCCAGTTCCACGGAGCTAGAACCTGGATCCTTCCTAATGCCAATCTGCTTCAGTGAACTCCTCACTTCGGAGGCATCAGCCCATCTACCTGCAGCAGCAAATATATTAGATAGTAAAACATGGCAACCTGATTGCTGGGCCTTCAACTGAAGAACTTCTTTCTTTACTCTATCCGCGACTGCTACATCTTTATGAATCCTACAAGCACCAAGCAGAGCTCCCAATAACATGATATCCGGTTTCATCGGCATACCTCTTACTATTCCTTCTGCCTCTTCCAACAATCCAGCTCGGCCCAATAGATCAACCATGCATCCATAATGCTTCATTTCAGGCTGAATCCCGTAAACCTTTGTCATGCTCTCAAAATAATGTTGCCCCTCATGGACCAGTCCTCCATGAACACATGCCATCAGTACACCAACAAATGTAATATCGTTGGGCTTCAGACCAGATTTCTGCATCTGTTCAAATGCTTCAAGAGACTCATTAGCTGCCCCATTAATTGCTAATCCTGCTATCAAAGCATTCCAGCTAGAGACATTCTTTCGGCCCAAAGATTGGAATAACTTTAGAGCAATGTCAATGCTTCCACACTTAGCATACATGTCGATCAGAGCGGCTCCTAGATTCTGGTCATCTTCCAGTGTCATATGGTTCTTGTCTATGTATGCGTGTACCCACTTTCCTTGTTCCAGAGCTGCAAGATGTGCACAAGCTGAGAGCACACTGACCATTGTTACCTCATTGGGTTTTATCATGTCGACCTTTTGCATCTCTTTAAAGAGCTGCAATGCCGCTAGAAACTGTTTGCTCTGTGCATACCCTGAAATCATGCAACTCCAAGAAACTACATCCCTTTCGGGCATCTGATCGAACAACTTCCTTGCAGCATCCATCTCCCCATTCAGTGCATACCCAGAAACCATCGAATTCCATGACACAATGTTCCTCATGGGCATCTCATCGAAGAATTTCCTAGCCACCGGCAACAACCCGTGCCTTGCAAACGCCGACACCATCGAATTCCAAGTTACAACATTCCTCTGCACCGGCATTCTGTCAAACAATGACCGTGCAACATCCAACTCGCCTTTCCCAGCATAACCATTGATGATTGCGCTCCACGACACCTCGTTTCTCATAGGCATCTCCTCGAAAAGCCGCCTCGCAACCTCCAATGCGCCAACTTTGACATATCCATCAACGACTGTGTTCCAAGAGACGACATCCAACAACTCGGAGCTCAAGTCGAAGAGCTTCTGAGCCGAAACCATGTCCCCGAAAGCCGAGTACATGGACAACAGCGTGTTCAGCACATATATGTAAGATTCGAACCCTCGTCTCAACACTTGGGGGTGGATTTGGATGCCACCGGTGGGGGAGTGAGGACGGCAGGCCGCCTTGAGGAGGGAGGGGAAAGTGAAGTAATCCGGGGGGTAGGCGGAGCGGAGGAGGGAGACAAAGGCGAAGAGTGATTCGCAGGGGTGGCGGCGGCTGCGGGAGAAGGCGCGGATGATGAGGTTGTAGAGGAAGGTGGTGCAGGAGGGGGCGCGATGGAAGTACAGGCGGGAGAGGGCGCGGGAGAGGAGAGGGGACGAGGGGTGGTCGGGGAAGAGCGCGATGAGGTCAGCGACGCGGCGTAGGGCGGCTGGGTGGCGGACGTCTCCGGCGATGACGAGGCGGGCGAGAAAGGGGCGGAGATGGCAGAAGGCGAGCGGGGAGCGGCGGAGGGTCTCGAGACGGCGGGAAACGGGCGGGCTTGCGCGCATCGTCTCCCGACGACTGTTGCGCGCGAACCCCTCATACAACAAGTACATATATTATAATGCTTTAAGATTCGGAAATATGTGATAAAGCATACTGTCGTAGATTTATACGCAAGTACGTAGAATTGAGGAGTTAATACACGAAATTATACGGTACAAGATTCCCGGTGGGGGTGTGATCATGTCTCCACCACAGCAAGATTGAGACATGACAATTAGCTCGATCACTAATTAAGATAAAAAGGAAAAGCAATTTTAGATATTCCAATAAATAAAAAATTAGTCACGTCTATTATATGCTTTATGGATGCAAGTTACCGATGGGATTTGCTGTGTGGATACAGGCTACCGCTTCTGCCTTGAACGGGCCCACCAGTGCAGAGGTGAGTAGGAAACGCTGGACCCTGTCTGGGTCTGACAGTGGTTCCCGTCTTAGACGACGGCTCGAAATCTTCCACGTGGCATCACTCAGATGCACAGCTCCGTTGCCGACGCCCATTAGTTAACTAGTAAGGAAGACGTTTTTCCAGATACATCCTTTTAAAGTTAAACAATAGCGATTTAGCCCTTAAAAATTAATAATGCCTATATATTTCTTCAAATATTTAAATGATTTCAGATGGTAGCAATCCAATGCACTCCGACCAATGGATATTAACTACTAATATTAATATCAATAATAAAAATATTTTTCAGATAGGTCCCTATTCGGGATATGGTTAAAATATATTTAAAGTAGCATACGTTTCTGTAAAAGTGTATATTAGGTTTAAAGTTACGACGATTATTTGCATATATATCCTTGTAAAATTTTCTATTCTCATATACGATACTGTAAGAGGTATATGTGATGATAAGACACAAAGCAACGGAGAAAAGAGGGGAGGAAAGAGAAGGGGAGGGGAGGGGAAGATAAGAACAAGCTCGCCGTTCTGTGTCTCTTCCAAGCGGATTCTTCCTTAGTCTCATCTGTCCCCGTCTCTCTCTGTAGGGGTAGTGGTAGTAGGGAGAAGCAATTACTGCGGAAATTATTGGAGTTCCCAGAGGAAGAGTAGAAGAAAGAGGAATACGAGTCAGATCTTTGTCTCCTTCTCTTCTTTTGCTACTGTGGCTTTATCAGACTGACAGAGCTCAGAGGAGGAAACCATTTTTGATTGGTTCCGAAGCTCCTGTTCCTGCCTGGCTCTGATGTGGTTGGGGTCATCCCATTTGCGCCTCCATTTCCAGCTTTCCCTTTTACCTTCACGTTTCCTGTCTGGGTTACTGTTTCTCTTATCAAAGTGTGATTGTGTCCTCCCTCGTTTCTCATATCTCTTGTGGTGATTTGGGTTTGGTCTTGCTCTAGTGGGAATCTGCTCCATTTCTATCAAAAGATTGGAGTTTTTTTGCTGCTTTCAGCTTCATCTTGTGTGGCTTTGGTCCTTTAGGGTTCCCTTGTGTTTAATTGATCTTTGCTTTGAAACATCTTCTGTGAATTTTTAGCAGATTAGTTGTAATTTTTGGAAAAAAAAACTGAACTTTTATTTGATCTCCGTCGTTTTTGCTTTCTGGGATTCCTGAGGAATCTTCAAAATCGGATTTTTATATGAGGTGGAATCAAAAGGTGCACATTGATCTATGCCTGCGCATTGAAATTATCTGATGTAATTGGGTTTTAAATTCGATTGGACCTTGTTTTGTCTTTGCAGATCTGACAGGACTTGTATCTGAATCAGTCGAATAATTGGATCATCATGGCTGGGATGAACGACAAGGACGCCATGATCGAGGACTGGACCCTTTCAAATCCCAGCCCAAGGACGTTCATGTCAACCTTCTTAAGCGAGGAGTTTGGTTCAAGATCCTCGTCAGGCTTCTTGGCAGGGAAGGAAAACGAGGGGCCTGCAGTGGAGACGGAAAAGGTGGATAAGGTTACAAAAGAGATAGAGGGTGAGGCATCAAATGATTTCCTATCAGAATCAAATTGGTCTGGAGCTCACAAATCGAACTCGCATGGAGGTCTCGCTGAGAGAATATCTGCTAGTGGTTTTAACGTGCCCAAGCTCAATACTGCTCGGATTGGGCAAGAAAAGATGCCTTCGTCTTCCTCAGATGTTCGATCTCCATATCTGACCATTCCACCTGGTCTGAGCCCTACATCACTGTTAGAGTCTCCGGTTTTTCTTTCTAATTCTATGGTATGAATTCTACTTGATGTAACAGTAGGCATTAATAAGCAAGGCATGAACTCTAAATCAGACCATTCTCGATATCTGCATATCATAATGCCTGACTTTTCTTTTTCCTAATAATTTTCTTTAGGCTCAACCATCTCCCACCACTGGCAAACTTCATTTTGCACAGGACAATAATGCAGGCTCGGCTTCAATGTCAATCTCATCATCTCGTATTAAAAGTAATGACCTACTCGAAGATGCTCCTGAAGCATTCGCTTTCAAGCCCCTCTTGGAATTACACTCCTCATTTTATTCAAGTTCCGAGAGGATGGTAGGTCCACTTTAGCTGCATTTTTTTTTCAGCATTATCATGAAACTGCATTTGAATTTGAAAACATAGCTATACAAGATCATCAATTACTGACCATTTTCCCAAAAAAGGATAGAACACAACTAACATAATACATGTAGTCATTATGTAGCTTACCTGTTCATGCTAGTTCAAGGACCTTGGATACCATTGTCTTTTTGTGTGATAAGGGTAAGAATTCACAATCGATGATAAGCTGTAGCCTTTTGTTTGCTTTTTAATGACTAATTTCATTTTGTTAAAGTTTGAAATCAGAAATCATATATTTGAGAGTCTAGTGTGGTGGTCCACAACTTTATGACTTCCAAAAGTTATTGGAGATACATGACATTCTACAACGACCATACCTATGCTGGTAGGCAACTAGGGAATTGCATGAAAAGATTATGAAGTGCGACACTTTTGGAGAAATTAGGACAACATATCTGGAATGGGGTACTTCAAATCTTTGTTAAATTTCTAAGTAGGCAAGTCAGAGAAGTATTACTACGGACAGCCATCTCCAGACACCGTGAGTACATGCTTAAATTTAATTATGCCAAGAAATGTCCATTCATGTGGTTGTCTAAACTGTTACATCTTGAAGGCTTTGCATTGTAATCTCTGGTTAAACATAAATTTTTAACTTCAGCTGGACACAATTGTCTATTGTCATCCTCTTCAAAAAGATTGTTTTAGGGTGTATTCATTGCCCCTTGCATGGCAGAAACTGCACACGTATGTTATTTGTCATTCATTGTGTTGCTATTTGTTGTCTTCAGAATTTCATGCATATTTTTCCGTTCTATTCTGTTCTATAATGCCAATCATAGTCTTGCTTGAGACTTGTATGACAGGTTGCCATATGAAATGTCCATCTTGATACACATGAACATATTACCTAATAAAATAAGTCAAGTTGATTCAGTGTTAGTGCTTGCAATTATTTGAAAAATGTTCCACTTTGACGATGACCCACTTTTTATTGTCAGGACTGTCCTGTACAAACCTTTGCATGATATTAATGCTAACTAGAGTATATAGAGATTTTTATTTCTCACTTATCCATAGATCTTGACTGGTAATTATGTCAACATAGGTTGCTCCAGGCTTAAGTCAGCCACAAACATTATCAAGTATAACTGTACCTGTTCAATTGGGGAAACCTAAAGAAACTGGAACTTTGGAAGCTGGCCCTACGAATTCCCAAAATCAACATGAATTCAACCTTCAGGCTGACAGTAAAGATGCTACTAATGCTATTATGTTCAAACATAGTATGCCTGATTCCTTCATGGGTAGCGACCATGCTCTGCCCGTTGATGATGAACAGGATGGAGACAGAGACCTTAAAGGAGAGCCCTCATCTGTGGCTGTTGGTGCTCCAGCAAAGGATGGTTACAATTGGAGGAAATATGGACAAAAACAAGTAAAGGGTAGTGAATACCCAAGAAGTTATTACAAATGCACTCACCCAAACTGTCAGGTAAAGAAAAAGGTGGAACGCTCTCTTGAAGGTCACATCACAGAGATTATCTATAAGGGTACCCACAATCATCCCATGCCTCCTCCAAATCGCAGATCTGGTGTGTTGTTGTCCCATCCATTTAATGACCCAGAGATTGATGGTTCTGGTCAAACTGGATCACAAATGAATTCTGATAACAAGACCATGTGGACAACTAGAAATATGGGGAACGAAGAACAAGATTGGCAGGGTGATGGCCTGGAGACTACAACATCTGCCCATGTGGCTGCTGAATGTTGTGACCCTTCTGCTACTACACAACAGACTCCAGATATAGCTCGTTTATCCTCAGATGCTATAGATGTTTCATCCACAATGTCCAATGAAGAAGATGAGGATGATAGGGCCACTCATGGCAGTGTATCACTTGGCTGTGATGGTGAGGGAGATGAGACCGAATCCAAAAGAATGTAAGTTTAGTTTATTTTCTAATTGACTTCTTGCTGCTAACTTGAGTGGGTCAATTTTTCATGTGAGCTATATTTTGTGACATCCCTTTGTTAGTATACATCAATTTGGTTCTATTTCAGAAAGCTAGACACCACTGCTATTGAGATGAGCGCAGCTTCCAGAGCAGTTCGTGAACCAAGGGTTGTGGTTCAGACAACCAGTGAGGTTGACATTCTTGACGATGGCTATCGTTGGCGCAAATATGGACAGAAAGTGGTTAAAGGAAATCCAAATCCGAGGTGTGATTTTGCATCATATGTGCATGTTCTTATGGAATGGTTACACAAATTTGATGGTGGAAACTGCAAGAACTTCAAACTTTATCTTCACAAGATACTGTCTGCTATGCAGACCAATTAAGTGAAAATTAACAAATTTCCTCTGAATGAAGCATTTCTTTTTCTTGTTTTTGCAGAAGCTATTATAAGTGCACTCATCCAGGATGTAATGTTCGGAAACACGTGGAAAGGGCAGCACATGATCTGAAGTCAGTTATCACAACATATGAGGGTAAACACAACCATGATGTCCCTGCTGCAAGAAATAGCAATCATCCAGGCTCCATTCCCTCCGGTACTATATCCAATACAGCGGCACCTCATCAACCTCATGGTCTACTCGCAAGAGTGGAATCCACCCAAGGCGGTTTAGTGAGGCTCGAAGGCCATGCACCTTTTAGCACATTTGGCCTCCCTGGAACACAGCAGCTAAGACCAGCAACCAGCTTCTCTTTTGCGATGAGCCAACCAGGTTTTACGAATCTTGCTATGACTGTGTCTGGTCCTCTGGCTCCAATGAATGTGTCAGTTCTTCCTTCGGTTCACTCATATCTGGGCCACCACATGCCTGTTGAAGGATTGATGATTCCTAAAGGAGAGCTCAAGGAGGAACCGATGCCAGAATCAGAGTCAAGACTACCCGTGCCGAATGGAGGTCCAATCTACCATCAGATGATGATGAATGGCGTACCGCTAAGACCTCAGCTGTAAATAATACCACAGAAAAAGTAAATGTTCTGCATACCTGAGAAGAAAATTTTGCTTTTAATCTTTTCCTTTGCAGTTGAGAATGCCAACAACTTCTGCTTTCATCCTCAGCAGAAATATCGAAATGTCTTATGTGACAAGTTTGTGTATTGTGCCAAAGAATGCAACTGATGAATTGGATTTGTCAAAGTGGTTTGGTGTGTGTAGTTCTTATACAATTCATTTAATTACATAATTGTAAGGTATATGTTGTATCTAAATAGAGTCCATATCAATTTTAAACTCCTTCATGCTGTCTATTTTAATCTAGCTGCTCAGTACCAGTGCAATCCTATAGACTTGTTTGTTGATGGTACGGTGGATTTTAGCTGATCTCTCAGTATTCTGCTAGCAAAGATGAATGTATAATCTCTATGAAATAATTGCTTCTTATATTAGTCCTTTTAAAATTTTAATAGAGAATATATGTCACTATAAAATCCAAATACATCAGAAAAGTTAAAATTATTATTGTCTGCATTGTACTATATCTCAAAATCAAAATCATTTGATATTTTAAAACTCATCCAAGTAATCTTTAGTATTATGATTTTATATCAAAATCATTACTCGTACTTTAAAACTTATTTAAGTGACCTTTGTACTATTCCTCAAAATCAAAATCATCCTCCATATTTTGAAACTCATCTAAGTGAATCCTTATACTATGTCTCAAAATCAAAGTCACCCCATACTTTAAAACTCGTCTAAGTAAACCCTCATACTATGCCTCAAAATCAAAGTCATCATCTGTATTTTAAAATTTATCTAACTAACCCTCTGTACTACGATTTTATATCAAAATGGTCTCTCGTACTATTCTATAGACGTTAAATACCCTTTTGTTAATAAAAATTGTAACAATGTTTGTTTTTAAAATGGGGGAGAGGTATAGTCAAACTATGCGAAGAGAACTTAAAAAATCAAAGACACCTCATATACTATAATATATTAATCAAATAGACCCTCGTACATCATTATTCATCAAATTTATCCCCTGAATGTTAATACAATGATATTAAGTGGTAGAAAAGTCATGAAAAAATTAGTCTTAACTTTCAATATTGTTTGAATTTATTTGACATTTTAAACTTGATTGATGATGATTTTTTTATTTATTATACACTTAATTATTTTAAATAATTTAAAAATCGATCTCTTAAAAATCTTAACGTGCAGGATTGTTACAATTATTTACTCTTTAAGTGTAACTAAATTTTGATAGCACCTCCTCTAAAATTTAAACATATCACATTTATAATCAATTACATAACCTGCAAAGAATAATAAAGTATAACTAATTGATTGAACTATTATAAAGTTACAAACCTTACCAATTAAACATATCATACAAACATCAAGTGTACCCAACTACCAGTAATCCAACAACTATATCAAGTAGAATGTACATCAATAGTAATCCATCTCGTATATCTAACTCATAAATAAAAAGTGAAATGCATGTAAACATCAATAGTCAACTACTACTAATTATTGTCCTAGTCACTTCATTTTCGGGTCTTATTTCAGAATAAGTTTGATTCTTCCTTTTATCTGGAGAGAATTTACATTGTGTTACTATAATCTTGATATGTATCTTAGTTGGCCATTGTTCCTATATTAAATATCATTTTTATAAAGTTAGTTTCCATTATCATAATATGTAAAAATTAGTATTGTTGAAAATGTACCTCTGATTGAGATTGAGACTCTAGTGGTGGTTGATTTTGGCCCGGTTCCAAGTGGGTTGCTTTTATTGCTTCAGCTTGCTTCAACGTCATCCTATGCTGCTTCGTCCTATTTGTAGACCATTGACAACGCGGTGCACGTATGTGATTAGTTATGTTATTTTGGCTTCGACAATCATTATGTCCTTGTTGTCCACATCGCCCACACTTGTTTAGGTGCCCTGGTTTTGTTCTTATTTGTGATGGTTTCCCCTCATCATCAGCCCATTTTTTTATCTTTTTAGGTCGACCAGTCCTTTTGTTGAAATGTGGTGGCTCAATAGTGAACCCACTAATGGATGGCCAATCATCAATATCTGTAAGTGACAATCTTTAATAAAGAATCCATAGATTATAATATTGAAATAAAACCTATGATAGATAAAAAATTTATCTAACCAGACACTGTGTGAACTCTCACGTTGTAGCATTTCTCCCACATATCCTTATTATAATAAGGATCTATGTAGTCTTCTAGGGCTTACCTTTAGAAATATACGAAGGATATGACATGTTGACAAGGAATACCTGTGAGCCCCCATCTGTTGCAATTGCAAAACCATTCCTTTAGCCTAACGATGTATCTTTTTTTAGTAAAATGATACATCTCAAATACATCATCATAGGTACGAATCGTAATCTAATATTTACATCGCTTCTTATCTTCATCCATCTTCTTCAAGATTCTATGGCATATACCATGGCAATGACCCTCTATTTTGGTTCTTTAGGTCTCAATTCTCTTTATCACTATTCTCCTAATCATCTCGCACATGGTGATAATCAGTTGGTCCTGTGATTTTAATATCCAAGAATTGAATGTCTCTACGATGCTACTAACCAACATGTCAGGTTTGGGGTGCCTAAAATTGGAGAAAAAAGTCAAAGTTAGTAGTGATATATTTTTTGGTATAACAACAACAAACAAAATATATGAAGGGCAATATACCATGCAAAGCCACTCTTTAACCACTAACAACTGTCCTTTGCTACTAACTAATGATACTCATTCTTATTAACTTTCTTGATTTGGTTCATGTAGCAACTAAATTCTCTTTCAATTATCAAATCCTTCAAGGCCCCACCCTTGAATTGCTTCTTGAAGTTCTCGTACATATGACGAACATAAATCCTATGGTTCGCACGTAGCACAACCTATGAAAATGCCTTAATGAGCCCCTAATTAACAATATACACAATATTCCAAGTAATGTTAGTAAATAATTATCACTTATATCACCCAAAGCATGATATAGGAAGTAGTTTAAAATACCTTATGTTGATCACTCATGAAATTCCAACCATGCACCTCAATTGATCTGATGTCAAGTAAGTGCTAGAAAATAATAGCACTTTCAATTTTCTTTATTTTCTAGCTAGCTACCACGCATGCTATCGGAAACATCTCATCATTGGCATCGATTCCAGTAGCTACTAATAATACCCCCTTATAACGAGTCTTTAAATGATAATCATCAACTATAATTATAGGCCTACATCCCTCAATGAATCTTTGCTTACATGCAACCAAATAGTAAGAAAAGCAAGTGAACCTATTCTCATCATATAGATCGGTTCTAATCTTACCTTGTAGGATATTTAGAGCATTTCTTCTCTTTGCACAATAACATTTTTGCTCTGTTACCTCCACATTAAACATTTGTCTCACATCATTCTTAAATGCATTATTAGGCCACTATATGTCATCCTTCAATGTGGCAAGATACTTCTTGGTGATCAATGTCATGGCGCCTATAACTGTGTATGTTAGTCATCGTCTTCATTTGAAAATAATTGAGCATAGGATTGGGGCAGACTCTATTCCTCCACCCACACGCAACTATCATACAAACTGCAACTACTCTAATACTTTCATTCTTCAGATACTTGAAGTCAAAACCCTCTTGTATATTGTACTCACGCAGATAACTCTAACACCTCTTAACATCAATGAAGTAGTCACCAATATTTAGTGTTAGATTCTCTCCAAAATCTTGATCGGAGTTAAACTCTTTGAATGCAAGTTCGCAATGATCCTATCCAAAATCCTTAAAAGGACATAAACTCTCTATGTCATCCTCATATTCAGACTCTATCATATCAATATTTTAAATGTTAATTTTGCAAACACATTCAGGAATATCGATATCCTCACTACTCGATGAGTTATCACTCTCTATATCCTTTTTGTCTAAGTCACCGTCTGACGAAGCTGGAGCATCTCTTTCTTCATGAGGCATTGCTCTATCAAATGAAATATTTTTGTGCATGACTTGCAACTTGTGTTGGGGTCCTACATACAACAAAATTTCGAGCTATTCTACACCAGTCACCTTTTCCCTATTTCTAAAGATGCTCATCTTCGGTCCAAGAGACAAGTGCTAAATGGTGCACTATTAGCATATTGGTTCTCTAAATTTAATGCAAGACTTCAACAATAAAATCTAAACCTAAATTTTAAACATAAGAAATATTATGTAGTTTATCAAAATTAAGAAGTAACACGAAATAGATGAGACACGTAACTTGAACCTTCACACAAACATATAGGGGAAAGCTAAAAATTTACGTGGTATGTCAACAGCTAAAAATTGAAGTTCATTTCCAGGAAGTATTGCTAGTAGTTTAAGATCTAGACATAAAGCAATATTACTCTAAATATTTGTAAAACAAAGAATAGAATTATCGGGACCAAGAATCTCATATCATTTATCAAGTAATTTGAGATGAGATGTCCTTCAATAATTTATCATACAAAAAAAATTAAGATATGGTTCTGAAAGTCTTGCTGTAGATGCACCCCCTTCGTGGATTATGCATTTTTGGAAGTCTTATAGATGATGCCAGTATTTTTGACTGACTTAGTTGATCTAGCAATGAGAAAATACATAGCCTAATATAATAGAAGCTCTTACCTCATCACTACTCTCTGAAGATGAGAATCAGCAAATAGAAAATAACAGAAAAAATAGAACATAATGCTTGACCCAAAAAATCACACACATATTTTTACCTTTAATTTATTTGTCAACAAAATTATAGAAATTGTAGATCTCAAGTAAAGAAAAAATGACAAGGCAAAAAGACAAGTGAAAGGTGAACAAAATAACACCGAAGAAAAAAATAAAAAAACAAAAAGACAGTGAAATGTAAACAAACTAACACCGATAGAGGTTAATAAAGAAAGACAGAGATTGGAGTTACAGAAAAGAACACTGATAGAGGTTAGAGAAGAAAGAAAAAGAGGGAAAAATGGATTAAGGTTTTGGGACTATTTAGTTGTAATCCTCAAATAAAAATAATCTTCTAAATTATTTTACCTGACGATGTAATCTTATTTCTAACAGAAGAGACCACTTTGATGTGAAATCATGGTACGGGAAGTTACTTAGATGAATTTTAAAGTATGAGATAACTTTGATTTGAAATCATAGTATGGGGTGTTAGTTAGATAAGTTTTAAAGTATGAAGGATTATTTTGATTTTGAAGCATAGAGTCAATCAGAATTTTGGCCTAATTAAAATTTTAAATGATATTAATGCCTCTCAAAAATTTAAGGTGATAAAAAAATTAGGAAAATATTTCTTCCAACTCAAAAAAAGCATTTAAAGCCCATTTTGCGTTGTGATGCAAGTTTTCACCATCTTGAGCATGACACACATCCTTCTCCAGAAACAACAAAACTTATATGATCATTACTCCAATCTAGCAACATGGACAAATTAGCCTCTCTAACACACATTGTCATCACTTATTTCACCGTTGCTTCCACTATATCATCAATATTACTCTAAATATTACTCTAAATGCGTCTATGCTTAAATCATTTATAAGAAACGACAGGGAATAACTCTATAGAAGTATTATTTTATTTATAAAATTAAAAAAAATTAATTTGAGGTGCATATAAAATATTATCAAGTTAAAAAATAATCAGATGTGAATTAAGTATCGTGGAACCAATCTGAATAATAGGAATATAATTACCATCAACAATGATGATATTCTCATTGCTCTTAATTCTAAGGTGATGTGGTATGAAACTCCAAGTCAACAATTTAATTGTCTCGATTAGTGATCAAACTAGTGATGATATTTATTTAAGGCCGATTAGGTATTGTAATAGACTATAATATTGATCGGTATACTTTTGCTATATATTAATAAAGTTGGCAAATGATTCTTAATGTTGATGTCGATAAGACACTAGTAACTTTTGATAATTGTATATTTGTGGGGGTGGGGGGGTTAAAGTTGGAGTTTCCATTATAATTAAAAAAATTGATAATAGTATGATTGATGGTGGCTCTGTTGGTTTGGAGTTTTTATCTTTGAACTTTTGGTTAAAGTGAGCTGTAAATTATTAGTCCTGTAGGTTGAGAATAGCTATTATTTCCTGAGGAAATAATCACTAATGCTAGAAAGTAGAGGAAGATATGGTACTTATTATAGGCTTAAGCATAGAAAGAGGAATCTTGAATTTGCAGAAGAGATCAAGTCTGATGGAGGAGATCTCATCTGGGAAGGTGAGAAAGAGTGTGATCTGATATGATGAAAGAGATATGATATGATGGAGGAGATCAAATTTGGGAAGGATCTCTTCGTTCCCAAATCTAGAAATCCTTGGAGTGTTGATGGTGTGGTCAAGAGACTGATGGAAGGAATTTTTTTTTTTTTTATCTGCACAGCAAAGTTGGGCCAAAGCTCCATGGGGATGATGTGCAGAAAGCAATATCTATGAGTCAGTCAATCCTGGGTGCTGCAGGTCTCTTCAGAGAAGATGAGAAGCAGGCAGCAACTGCACTTGCCCATGGCCTACCTCAAGCAGTCCCCAATGCCAGTGAGCCACACTCCCTGGATAGGAAAGAGAACATGGACTCTTCCACTGGATTCTACTTGTCCAAGACACAGCCATGCACTAAAAGCCACAACCCATGCATCAGACCAAAAGGCAGCAGCCCCACACTGTCATCCTTCATCTTTTTGTTGCTGTTGAGAAGGACAAGCAAACAGGTTCCACAGAATGGGCTTAAAACATGCATGGCAAGACCTGTGTGCAAGGAAGGAGATGAGATGGTAGGAGGATTTGACTGCACTCCAGCTTTTGTTATTCTTACTTACTGCATGCTGTCTGGTTGTGGGATTTGGAGAGTAGAAAGGATGGTTACTACTTACTACCTTCATGTTTTGGATATCAGAAACTATCCATTTTTTATACTAAGTTTCATAGTCTTTTTGATACATCAAAAGCTAAGTTGGAATTGATACAGACTATGCTGTCTGGTTGTGGGATTTGGAGAGTAGAATACTACTTACTACCTTCATGTTTTGGATATCAGAAACTATCCATTTTTTTATACTAAGTTTCATAGTCTTTTTGATACATCAAAAGCTAAGTTGGAATTGATACAGACTATGCTGTCTGGTTGTGGGATTTGGAGAGTAGAATACTACTTACTACCTTCATGTTTTGGATATCAGAAACTATCCATTTTTTTATACTAAGTTTCATAGTCTTTTTGATACATCAAAAGCTAAGTTGGAATTGATACAGACTATGCTGTCTGGTTGTGGGATTTGGAGAGTAGAAAGGATGGTTACTACTTACTACTACCTTCATGTTTTGGATATCAGAAACTATCCAATTTTTTATACTAAGTTTCATAGTCTTTTTGATACATCAAAAGCTAAGTTGGAATTGATACAGACTATGCTGTCTGGTTGTGGGATTTGGAGAGTAGAATACTACTTACTACCTTCATGTTTTGGATATCAGAAACTATCCATTTTTTTATACTAAGTTTCATAGTCTTTTTGATACATCAAAAGCTAAGTTGGAATTGATACAGACTATGCTGTCTGGTTGTGGGATTTGGAGAGTAGAAAGGATGGTTACTACTTACTACCTTCATGTTTTGGATACCAGAAACTATCCATTTTTTTATACTAAGTTTCATAGTCCTTTTGATACATCAAAAGCTAAGTTGGAATTGATACAGACTATGCTGTCTGGTTGTGGGATTTGGAGAGTAGAATACTACTTACTACCTTCATGTTTTGGATACCAGAAACTATTCATTTTTTATACTATGTTTCATAGTATTTTGATACATCAAAAGCTAAGTTGGAATTGATACAGTATCTGCTGAAGTTTGAGTTTTGATCTTCACAGCCTTTATGAAATGTCTTCTTTAAAGATGTTTACAAACTCCATATGGATTTTAGAGGAAGAAAGATCATAGCTTGGGACCAACAACATCTTTTATTTTGTGTGGTTGAGTTCAAAAGAAGAGCAAATAAGTCGTAGGAGGAAATAAAGTTGCGAAGAACACAAGTCATGACATTGATGAATGGGAAAATTTCTGAGAGAACTTTTTAGAGATCAACCGAATCTTCAAGAACAAAGTTTGAAGGAAAAGGAAAAAAGTAAAAGCTGAGTGGAATCTGCTAAAAATTGATGGTGTGTGTAGAAAGAAGGAATGAGCAGCAACATTTGGATGAGAACAAAAGCACAAAAATCTTAATTGCATCCGCCAATCATTGAAGGTTGCAAATGAGAACTCTCTCTCTCTCTCTCTCTCTCTCTCTCTCTCTCTTCGTAAATGTTCCATTTTAAAGATTGTGATGAAAGGGACTTTTCACTAAGAATTCCTAGAAAAATTGGATTAAATAGATTTCTTTCTCTCTCTACACCTCGCTCTCGTGGGTTCTGTAATATATATATATATATATATATATATATATATATATATATATATATATATATATATATATATATATATATATATATATATATGTTGTGTAAAACACTTACCATTGAGACGGATTATTGGGTTAAGAAAGTATTTTTTTAGAAATAATGGACACTTACCCTAATTTAAAAAAAAATTAATAATATTTTATCTAATACCTAAAATATCCTTATTTTCCTTTTCTTATAAATCGGTCGGGTTATAGTATTTAGAATGATACGAAAAAAAATACTAGTAAAAAACACTATGATAAATTTTTTAATATAATTTTTATAAAAATAGTATAGTTATAAAATTTTTAATAATATTAAAAAATTTATAATGCAGTACAAAAAGACTGTTATGCAATGTGAAGACATTATAACTCATCCTATGGAATCAGTTTATAGAAAAAGAAAGAGAAAAAAAGAAGACAAATTGAGATATTTAAGTTATTAGGACATAAATATTAACATTCATACAAAAAAAATATGTGCATAAGACATGCCAATTAATGCGTAGAACCTTCCAAAGATCATATCTGGTCCACAACATAATAAATAAATAAATAATTGAGTCATTAAAGCTTCCATAGGACACTCTTGTAACCATACTTCGCAAGCCATCTCCCTCGGCCTCGCGTCTGCGCCGCCAGAGCTGTCACAGCCTCAGCTGCGGGTTAGCAATGGCAGTCGAAGAGTCCCTCGAAATAGATGATGCTGCTGCATCCTGCGACGACGACGGCGACCTGAGAAGAACCGGTAATCTGAACCTTCCATTTTGTTAATACCTGTTTCCGTAATCGAAATCCTTGTTTTCTGACATCAATCCGACCATGGCGAGACGACTGGATCAGGGACAATATGGACCTGCGTCGCGCACATCATAACGGCGGTCATCGGCTCCGGCGTGCTCTCGCTCGCGTGGAGCACTTCGCAGCTGGGTTGGATCGCCGGCCCTGTGTCCATGCTCTGCTTCGCCATCGTCACCTTCGTCTCCGCCTTCCTCCTCTCGGACTGCTACAGGTCGCCCCACCCTGTCACAGGAACCAGAAACTACTCTTACATGGATGCTGTCAGAGTCACTCTAGGTAGTCTCCCATAGTCAAACTCCTTCCATGGAACCCAGTGTTGGACGATTTGCTCGTGGTGCAGGTGAGAAGCAGACATGGATTTGTGGGTTCCTGCAGTACTTCAACATGTATGGAACTGGGGTAGCTTACACCATCACTACTTCGATCAGCATGAGGTGCATCCACAGACACTGCTGCAGTATGATGAACTTGTAGTGTTGCGGATGGCTCAATCTCTTCTGCTTTGATGTGTGCAGGGCGATTCAGAGGTCAGACTGTTACCACAGAGAGGGACGCAGTGCTCCGTGCTCGTATGGAGATGGCTTCTACATGCTGCTGTTTGGGGTTGTTCAGATAGTGTTCTCCCAGATTCCAGATTTCCATGACATGGCATGGCTCTCTGTTCTTGCAGCTATCATGTCCTTTGCCTACTCCTCCATTGGATTTGCTCTCGGCGTTGCGAAAGTGATTGGTATTGTGTGCTCTTCCATCTCACCAGCTGATCATTTCATGAGTGATCTGTTTTGCTCGAGAACAAATTCTACATCATAGAATCAAACATTTAAAAGCATTATGATTAGACATAGCCAAAATAAAGTCGGATATTTATTCTATTTATTTACTCTTTTTTATGCAAAAAGCAGGTGAACAAGATGGATTTTAACTCAGATGACAGTCTTTACCATCTAAACTAGCTAGCTCTTTCAACAAAATTTATAGGATGGTGTTTCAAAATGTAATCTAGAAAACTAACTAGCTCTTTCAAAAATTTATAGGATGAAGTTTCAAAATGTAATCTAGCAAGTCTCAATCTAAGATAAGCCAGAAAGATATATCGCTATCAAATTAATATAATGTAAAATTTGTAGGATGAGGTTACAAACCCAAACTTAAAGTAACACAATCAGATACACCATCATTAAACTAATATTTCAGGCACCAAACAAAGACTATCTAATTTCCTATCAAACACTTGGGAAAGGAACCAAGATTGATTTCTATTCATAATATGAATAAAACTCTGATGTCATGCATTGAGAAAAAAGGAGGTCCACTGTTCCATGTCATTTATCTGAGTAATCACAGGCCACTATGCATTTCACCAGTCCTAATTAGCAGAAAAAACAAAACATAGTTTGTTTTTAGCACATCTCACAAGCAAAAGATTCAGTGTTGTATAGTGATTCATCCTCATGCATGCAAATCCTTCTCTACTGATAACTGTGATTTCTGGATGATGTGGTCTACAGGAAATGGAATGATAAAGGGGGGAGTTGGAGGAATCCCCATGACATCCAGGGCACAGAAAGTTTGGCGAGTTTCTCAAGCACTGGGGGACATAGCATTTGCCTACCCATACTCCTTGATTCTCTTAGAAATAGAGGTGACAACACATCTCTAACTTGATCATGCAGTTCTTGTTTGCTGAGTCATTGTGCCATTTGTATCAAACACTTTTGAACTTGAGAGAACTGAAGCCAATTCATCATGTTCAAAGAACACACTGAGGTCACCACCACCAGAGAACCAGACGATGAAGAAAGCTTCAATGATCTCCATCTTCATCACCACCTTCTTCTACCTCTGCTGCGGGTGCTTCGGCTATGCTGCCTTCGGAGATGGCACGCCGGGAAACCTCTTGACAGGGTTCGGCTTCTATGAACCATACTGGCTTATCGATTTCGCCAACGCTTGTATTGTCCTTCACCTAGTGGGAGGCTATCAGGTGAATCCTTCTACTTGCCTCTCTATGCTTGCATTACTGACATCTGACTGAAGTTTCTGGATTTGATTTGTTAGCTCTACAGCCAGCCAGTGTTCTCCTTCGCAGACAGATGGGTTGCAAAGAAGTTTCCTAACAGCAGATTTGTCAACGGGTTCTACATGATCCAGTTGCCATTCTTACCACCATACAGATTGAATCTATTCAGGCTGTGCTTTAGAACAGCTTATGTTGCAACTACCACAGGGCTTGCCATGGTCTTTCCCTACTTCAACCAGGTCCTGGGAGTGTTGGGATCCCTCAACTTCTGGCCCCTGGCCATCTACTTCCCCGTGGAGATGTACTTTACGCAAAAGAAGATAGGACGTTGGACAAACAAATGGATAGTTCTAAGGGTCTTCAGTGCTGGATGCTTGCTCGTGAGCTTGTTTGCTTTGATTGGATCAGTTGAAGGGCTTGTCAGTGAGAAGCTGGGATGAGTTCATTGTCCCTCCAAGTGAAAGATAGGATTGATGATATAAATGATGCCTTGCAAATGTGATCTATATTTTTCTCATCAACTGACTCTCTTTTTCTTTCTTTGCACTTCTCCTATCTAAGAAGAGATGGATAACTTTCAAACTAGGTTTTCTCAGATTAATTTCATGGAATGCCAGTACCACAAAACTTTTTTTACAGTCTGATGCAAACATGAACAGTGAGGTGTAATTCAAAATGGATTTTTTTTTTCTCAGATGACTTGAGATTCACTGCTGCAACAAGTGGTTCTTATGGGGGTAGAGGAAGGGAGAGAAGAGATGATTGCAATAGGATGGTCTTATTTCATTATAACACAATGATGGTGGTAAAATCCTTGTACTTCGCAGCTATTCTGTTCAAGATTAATAACGAAAAAAAAAAAAAAAACCTTTTTGGAATCTAAGATCAACTTCTTTAATCTAATTGTTCTCAAGCAATTCACCTCCAAGTAGCAAAGACTACTGCAATGCCATCTAATGTGCAACTAGAGTAAGTGTTCAAAGAAGACAATTTGAATGCATACTTCAACAACTGTTTCATGTTCTAACCAATCTCCCTGCACGCACATCCTAATAGATATGAAGACACATACCTCAGTTTTCTTCCTCTCATCCTACTAGGGTTAGGACTCGGAACACCGGGGGAGGCGGCAGCGTGGGGTTAGGAGACGGCACCTGGACTGGGGTTGTGGATCTTGGAGAGCGTCGGCGGTCGTAATAGAAGGAGTTGCTGCGGATCCCAGTGGGTAACGCCATCACTGGAGGCGACGGCTAGGGTTTGGAGGAGGCCGGGCGTTGGTCTATCGTGCACCGGGTCGGGGAGGATACTGTGTAGGGAATGAGGGAGGGGGGCGGGGGCAAATCTGGCATTTGAAGCAAGAAATTACATAGACAGCAATATTTTCTGCTACTACCCACTAAACTACCTCTTTGATAATTGGAAAACAAGTGGGGCCCAACTATCTGGGAAACGGTACTAAAACCCCTTTCCCCGCTTCGGTTTTCCAAATCCGAAGCTAAGCCTCGAGCAGCAGAAATAGAGGGAGGAAGATGACGACGACGGTGAGACAATCTGAAGCCATTCTCCGATGCTTTGCCGCTCGCCTCGCAGCCCGATCCATCACGACCTCCGCCGCCCGCCTCCAGAGTATCGGATGGTTCGACAAGATCAAGGGCGTCTTCACCGGGAAACCCTCCTCCGCCTCCAAGCCTTCCTTCTCCCTCACCGGTTAGGAACAACGGCTACGTTATGGTTCCTGGTCCCTCTTCTTTCCCGTCGTTGGTTTGTGTTGGTTGATTTGATTTCTGTAGATTTCGCGGATCAAATGGACAAGGCGAGGAGACTGGGCTCGTTCAAGAAGTTCGAGGTGGGCCGCTGCAGCTCGGCCACCGTTTCTGACGCTTTTAAGAAGCACTCCGCCATCCTGCAGTACCTTGGGGCCATCGACCCCTCCGGAGAGGTTTGATTTGGTCGCTCATGGTGGAGTCTTCCGTTTTCCTTTTTTCGTGCACTAGTTTCCGAATGAAGAATAATTTTGTGGATATTCTTTTCCTTGTTCTATGATGATTTTGAGTCAGGCAAGCTGAGGACTTGTGGATTTTTAAGTAAGAAAAGCTATGCAGGTTCCAGTGACATAGATAGTGGTTATACTTGAATGCATTAGCTCAAAGTTTAATGTTTTGTGTTTTGTGGTGAGTGAGGTTGAACAATTTTATGCACAACAGTCTAGATTTTTTACTTAGTGCAATATGTTTGTCAAATTGACTATCTTCCAATCTGATAGAGACATTTCAGAGATGAATAGTTTCAGTACTATCCCAAAGTGTGGTGCATGAAGGTTTTTGGTTCTTGTGTTCTTAGGAAATAATTATTACAACTTTTTTTTAATGTGCGGAGTGTCATATTTTTATCGACCCCGAAGAGCTCTGGTGTGTTGAAGTTCTGTGCCATAGATCAGTGATTGGATGATTCAAATTAGTGTCATTATAATTCTTTGGTGAATTACTACCGTTCAAGTTCTGGAGTAGGCTGCTTTATAACACACATGAGGTTGGCATGGTTAGGATTCTACAAAGAGCAACCTAACCTGGCATTTTAAGCAATGCCAGGATGCACTGACATCTACTTCATCGTGACAGGACTATAAGTTCAAAGCTTGACCAAAACATTTAAAAATTTTGATTACAGACTAAGGTAGTGAGTTTGAAACCTATAACAAAATGGTTTCCTAAAGGGGAAACGTTGTAGAGTGAATCACATTATTACAAGGTTTTTCGGGACAGTTGGCCGTTTCCACATATATGACTGCTGCATATTATAAATGCATCTACCTTGATGATTCATCGCTAACATGGCATGCTTTGTTGATGATAGTTACAAAATAAACTAGCTAGCACCTTAATTTATGATAAAATTTGGGTGATCATCTGAGTCAAAGTTCATGTGTATCTTTATCATCCCTTGCTTCTTGTTTTTCCACATTGAGAATTTTGTTTTGATATTTTCATGCACATTCATTATACCTAATATGTACCTATAAATTATTGTGCCCATCCATTTACTTCAAATTAAATAATATGATGATAAGCACTGCCCCTTTTTTTGTGGGAATCTGAGTTCAATTTATGAATTTGGCATATGCAGCTTGATCTGATGCCTAAAAATTTTGCATGGCCTTAATTTTCATATGATGTTTGTTTTCTCTTGTAGAATCTCCAAAACAGCCACAAACAGGATGCAGCAAAGCACTGTAATTGTACAATAGCTGATGTTGAACATATATTAGCAAAGTATCAATGGGCCAAAGAAGCACAAAAGAAGTTGGATAAGTTAAAAGAAGAAGGGAAACCCATGCCAAAGACCTTTAGTGAGGTACAACTATCAGAATGATTTTGCATACAAAGAAGCAGAGACTTACTTTGCATGTGTATGTTGTCCAATATGAGCCTAAGGTGCATCATGATATGATAATCAAAGATAGTTGCTGTCATTTTTTGCGAAGTGAAGTTCATGTCTCTAATGTCTTTCTTTTTAAAACAATAGCCAATATTTTGGTGAGATTTTGCGGTATTTTGTGAATTTTATTTTATCATGCGACACATGTCAGTCACAAATGTGCTGGAAATAACTTAGATGCACGATCATATGCTTTGGATGTTCCGTGCCTTGTGTTGAGTTGACCTTGTAGGCTAGCTCTCTTTAGACCAACTCAGGGTCCCCCATGTTTGCACAGTGCAAGCATCTGCTACCTTTTATCAAGAAAAGGAAAAGACAGATACTGTAAGCTTCATCGCCTGCGTTAAGTATTGTCACAGATAACATTTGCCTTGTGATCTCAATTTGGCGTCACTTAGTGATTTTCTATTATTCCATCTTGGTATCCAGTCTTATTTCCACTTTTACTACATGAATTTAACTCACATTGCAAAATCTGTTTACCCTCCATGCTCAACCGTTGGTTCAGAATGAAAACCTCGATCACCAGTTATCTAGATATGTCGAAACAAGCTAAAGGCTAATAGAGTTTCTTAATTTTTATGTTAATTGCTATTATTATATGTATTTTATGTGTGACTACTATGGAGGTTTTTTGGTTTTATGACTTCGGTGAAAATATGAGCTAAATGTGCTAAGCTATTGTTGTTGAAGATCTGATAGGAAATGTGTTCTGAAGAACTTTTTATTAAAAATTTTAGATCAGCATACATGGAATGACCATTCTATGGACTTTCCTTAGTATATATATTTTTTGTTTCAAATGAAGTGACATGTTCTGTAAAATCTTAATCTATTGTTTTTATAGGTTCAAAAGCTAATGGGATCGACACCATTGGATCTTGGGAGGTCTAATATGGCAAAGAGTGGGCAGATAAGTAGGAATGCTCTCTGCCCATGCGGATCTGGGAAAAGATACAAAAGGTCTGACTTTAGTATCTTCGTTACTTTGTTCCAATACCTTAATTGCTTGACTGCATCCTGCACTATTTTCAATTTGTTTGCTAAAACTGTAGCTTTAGGATCCAAAATAAGGTTAGTCAATATTATCATTTTAAATAACAATGAAATAGTTCAGAACAACACTACAGCAGGAAATATGCTGACGTTCCAGGCTTACTGCATGGAATTTAGCAGATAAAATATCATTTCAGAAAGAGAATCATTCTTATATATTTCCACCTCTTCTTTACTGCCTTACTCGTTTACCAGCATGATCTACATATGATAAGGTGTTATATCACAAACAACATGACCACAGTTTCCTTTTCATGCAATTATTTTATGTACATTAAGATTTCCACAAAAATTCATGTAGATGATCATAATCAATCCTGTCAATTGGAGGGACTCTCCCATGTTTCTTGAGTTAGTAGGAGTCAACTGCTGACTTCTTACTGAAGAATCAGCGCTGATTGGCATGAGCACCTCACATACACAACATGAACAACAATGAGAGGAAAGAGCGAGACTCTGAAATAGGTTAATCTTTTTCGTGATAGTGATATCTCTCTAAACTCTCTTTCTTGTACATGAACATGAAGGTGCTGTGCAACAACCTAAAGTGGAAGCTTGGATATGGAGTTCCTTCCAATTTTGTGTAGAACATAAACAGGTTAGTGGCATCAGAAGCAATTTACCCTTTATAACTCATATATACTTCAGTCTTGTTTTCTTTCTTTTCCATTTGGAATTCTTGAAGTGATCGAAATCAGAAAGTTTTCCTCTTCAAATCAAGTGAATGAAATTATCCTTTGTGCAGATTTTCAGAGCTAAACTCATGTGAGTATGAGATCAAGGACTGAATCCTCAAGCAGCTTCAACTTCGAACCCTTTCATCGGTCTATAAACTCATGTAAGAAGTTTGTTCCTCTCATTCATGTAGCAAATAAGGAGATTAAACTTTTTGTGGACATAGTGATCCATTCTTATGATTGCAACAAACAAGCAGTTAGATTCTGACATTGACAGAATGTTATGGCATTATCAAACCTCTCTTTTATTAACCTCAGGGTTCAAAATCTTGCTAAGGAGTGTAACTGCATGCATTTAAATTACATAAACTGTTATAGTGGAAGCAAATAAAAAATATTCCCATGAAAAAATCTAACCAAATAATATGTGACTAAAATTAAGAATAAAAATTAGGAGCCCAAAGACGACGTGACATTCCAGCACTAGCATATTTAAAAGAAAAAAAATTCTCTGAGGCAAGAAATAGAAAAAAATGAAACTTGACAATGAGAATAAGATTAGGATTATTACTCTCTATGCTTTGTTTATGTGGAAGAATGTGTGTGAGACTAAGATAATAAAAGTTCCATTTTTTTCTGTTTCCTTTCTCATAGATTTTGTTTTAATATGTTAGTCTTGGATCGTCTTAAAGGATTCTTCATGATCGATCATGTTCAGAAAGGATCAATTCCTAGTTCCTACTTCCTAGTTGTATCTTAAGATGACTTTTCTGATTAAACAGATACGAAGTCCCCAATATCTTATGATAACTGTTTACGCTCTCCGATTACTTCTTATCTTTGTTCTTAATTTTAATCATATATTATTTGGTTAGATTTCTCAATGAGAATATTTATTATTTACTTCTGCCCTAACTTAAACTCTTCTGTGTGATATAAAGATAAAAAGGACATTTACCACCACATTGTTTGTATCTTTTGGCATTAGATTTCGACTCTATAAATAGGAAAGTGCTATGTATCATGACTTGGTGACACTGAGTCTAGAACATGGCCAAGAAGACAGGACATCACTGCCTTCATCTTCACAGATAGCAACAGGTCAAGTATTTTCAAGCCAAGTTCATATTCGAATTTTTTAGGTTTATTTGAATTTTACATTAGATGACATTTATCGAACCCTACCTGTTGTCATTCAGGATTAGAATAGCAGATCAATTTTTTTCACATAATTAAGTCTTTTCAACCTGCTTAAATCGAATTTAGGTACTTTTGAGTCTGATTAGTGTTTGGATTTGGGTAAGTTTGTCCTGATATCCTATTTATGTTCAATGACATGGCTAACATCTTCATTTACTTGAGCAACAAACGAGAAAACATCTATTTTTTCATTTAGTTCATTTTTCCTCAGGGAAAAAGAGAGGAAAAGGATTAGCTTTATAAGGTATGGCTTATATATGTTATACTTGTCATGATAATATTTTTTCTCATAAGGTATTTTGTCCTCGATATCATTATAGGTTTTTGTAGATGTTGACAGAACCTATAAAAGATCCCAATCTACACTATTTCATTGCTACATCATCGTTGCCAAATTGATGATGGTTCACAATAATGGTGATTGGGGAAGTCATGCTTGGTGGATCCATTGACATGCAAGCTGAGTTGCATCAGCAACGATCATACCATCACATACATGAACGGGCAAAAACTTGGAGGCCACGTCGCGTCACGACGTGGTGTGGCTCACCGTCTGTGTCCGCCACGTCAATTCCATCTACCCGTGATTAGATTTAAGTGGTGGGTTAAGAGAGCGGAATTAGAGATCCGCTGATGTCACCTACCACCTGTCTCCCTCACCTCCTTATTATTTACCACACTACAACCATAGATAGCAAGCAACACATGCAAATTATTGTTTACCTCAATTCAATTTCCAAAGGAAAAATAGTAATAATTTCCATTTCCTTCTATATATATATTTCTTGAAAGGAGAAAAAAAAATCATAAAAAGGCCGGTCACGGGTCGTTATATATATATATATATAAAAGCCCAAATAAAGCTTCCATTATATATATTAAGAGGGAACGCAATTACGTTAATGAGTGGATTAATAAACTACGGGAGGTAGAGGGAGGGGTCGGCGTCCAACCAATGGCTCTGATTCCAGTACGCAACAGGATCGACGGAGGTGGTGAGATCGAAGAGTGCAGAGTCCGCCGGTTCTGGCCAATCCAGCGCCGGGAGCTCGCCGCCGCCCGGCCTGGGATCCAAGGGTACCGTCTGATCTATGCGCCCTGGCCTGATCACCTCCTCCGCCGCCACTGCTGCTGCCTCCTCTTGCGCGTGCGACGGATCCGGGAAGCTGAACGCTAGGATCGAGGCGGCCTCCGTGAAGCTTGCGGCCGCTGGATCTTGGAAGACGTCTGGAGCCTGGCGTGGCGGGGGATCTGCTGGTAGGGGTTCGAAGGGAGGGTTATTGTTGGAGATGGACATGTGGGAGGTGAGGAGGGTCGAGGCAGTGGCGGTGGTGACGGCCGTGAGGCTGGAGCTATCGCTGCTGCATCGGGAGGCGGAGGAGGAGGGGCGGCGACGACGGCGGTGGTGGTCCTCATCGGTCGCATCGGAGGACGGCCTGGACGAGGGTTTAGAGGAGGAGGAAGGGGGGCGCTTGGACTTGCGGCAGCCGCCGCCGACGGGGACGTTGCGGAGAACGCCGCCCATGGTCCAGTAACGGCGGCACGACTTGCAGAAGTGGCGGGGCTGCGAGAGGTTGTAGTTGTTGTAGTAGCAGAACTTGGTGTTAGCGGAGTTGCAGCGCGGGCACTTCACCGCCTGCTGCTGCTGCTGTTGCCGCGCCACCTCCCCCGGGTAGCCCACGACGCGGCGGTGCTCGCCCCCGCCACCGAATATACCGCCGGTCACCGGCTGGAAGTCCTGCATTTCCCGGAGATCTTATATAAGATTCCTGAATCTTCTTCCGTAGGCAGGCGGTGATGCCACCCGTGGATCTCCGCCGGGAGAGGAAGGAGCTCTCTTCACTCCTCCCTGTCATCATCTTATATCATCACAAGCTCTCTCTCCTCTTATCTGAATTTACCATTATACCCCCCACAGCGATACCGTAATAAATTAATACTTGTTTCACTACATAAAAACATATTTTATTGATTTTTAAATACTAAAAAAAAACCACTGACCCCAAAGGCCGCATGCATGCATGCATACTTATATCTGCACAGTATACAGTACACGCACTGCACTACAGAACAAAGAGAAGAAGAAGAGAGCCCCTTCTCATTATTCCTTATCCTATGTCACGGGTTACTGCTACTGCAGCCGCTGCCGCTGCCGCTGCCGCCACCACAAGACGACGTCGGGCGGGGGGGGGGGAGGAAGAAGAGGAAGAGACGTACGGCGGTGGCAGGGCGGCATGCGGTCCGTCCGATCGGCGTCGTCGTTCTTCAATTTGTCGGCCATGGTCCGCTTGCGGCTCTCTCTCTCTCTCTCTCCTCTTCGCCGCTGCTTCTTCTTCTCTGCATGCGTCGCTCGCGGTGGCCCCCTTCGAGAATGATTGCGCGTCAGTGGGTAGATGCCTCCTTCTCGTACGGCCGGCCACCCACAGCACCAACAAAGAGGAGAGTGAAGGCGGAGGCGGAGGCGGAGGAGGAGGAGTCAGTGGGCTGTTCACCTTCCTCCGTGCATGAATCATAGCAAGCTCGGTAGAGACCGGCTTTCTGAATTGATGTATGGGATGAGTGAATCTGCCCCCATTTAATTCAACCAATGGTTGAAGGATATTAATATGTTTAATTTTTATGATTGATTTATATAAACATCGAGGTTGAATATATATATTTTTAACGCTCAAATCAGTAACGAATTAATAATAATAATAATAAACAATAACAGACATAGATTACCATAATCTAATAACTTTTTAGGATAAATCTAATCAAAATATATTTTATAGTATACACGAAATATTCTTTCAACAATCTTTTTTTGGATTGATGTCATGTTATTGATCGGGACTCATCCTTCTCTTGTTGATTATACTATCATTTATCCTCTCTCTCTCTCTCTCTCTCGTGGTTGTATTTAGATTAAATTCTTTTTATTCGATAAAAATTTCTATTATGGAATAAGAATTGTTAGTGATACTACCAAATTAGAAGTAATATTATGTTCTTTAATAGCTTAAGTTTTTTTTTAATTTTTTTATGATCCAACTAAAAATAATTATCAATGTCAATGTCTAGACTATCTTTGATGGTGTTAGAAAATGATTGAAAGAAGTGATAGACTCATCACCTTTAATTTGTGTTCATCACTATTTTCCTAATCTTTTAATCTCTTCCGCAACCTCACTCATCATAAATTTAAGCCTTATATAGTAATATTAAGATTTATAATTCTTCTAAGACCCTTAAAAATCAAATAGTCCTAAATATGAAATTTTATAGAATGCATTCGTAAAATTTGACTATATTAGAAATCTGAACTCCAATAAATTGGTTGGAAAAAAACAAATGTCAACACCACGTTAAATAATTATGAAAGAAAAATAGAAAAAAAATGATCCAGTCCAGAATTAGTTGATAGCTAGGTTGGTCCAATAAACTGGTTTACAATAGAGTTAATTACATATTACCCTTTACACTTTATAATTATTTATATTTAGTATCTTTATCGATACAAAAATTGAGATCTTTATACAAATAAAATTGAAATATTTAATCTCATTTTTCTTGACGTCGTCTAATCTGTTAAAGGAAATATCATACGATTTATCACTATCTCATTTTGATTTACCACTAGCACATGTTATCATGAACTTAGCTGTTTTGTCTAAGTTGTGCGGACTCTTGTGTGTCCGTTCGTAAAAGTCAACTTCCTTGAAACCTCTTATGGTCCCTTAGGACCTATAAAAAAGAAAACGGGTCAGAGAAAGCGTTTTACACGGGATCCACAAATAATCATTTCAACAAACACTTTATAACCAATGAAAATTACAACTATGGACTTCAAGCTTTGAACGGTCGCACACGAAGGATCATGATTCATTACAAATCGAAATCCCCACAAATGTCCACATGACACAACTCTCATTTACAAGCCGAAAACGACCACAAAAGCTAACCAAACTAGGGTTACCAAGTCTAATGCTAGCCCGCTACTTGCTATGAGCATTATATCGAGCACTCTCTTTATATTTTTGTCCATGACATTCTCCCTCATTAATTCCTTTGACATCCTCATCAAAGTCGTTGCAAACGCTGCATCTCCTCGCCTTTTATTGATCTTCAATCTTCTACTCTAGCTGCAATACGCCTCTTGGCTCTTAACTACTTTCCGTCGTTGTTGTTGAGTAGTCAAACTTTTAATCCACCATGTTGTTTCAACTCGTCAATGACTGACTCTGTTATGCGGTCGACTGAGTTGTGTTGATCCTTGTTGATTCTTGTGGATCATTCTAATGAAGGAAAATACCTTCCTTGTTTTGCGCCAGTATCTTAAACGTCTCATGCTGCTTAAATTAGGTGGATGTTTGTTGGAGCTTTAACGATTATCGTCTCACAGACTTTGAAGTTTGGTCCTTCATTCATAAAATTTTATTCGTTGATTCTTCTTCAACTTAGTTGTCGTTTCCAAGTAGGTCTGTACCACTCCCACTTTCGGTTGACATTATGTTAAGAGATAAAGTAGACAATATACTCTTAGTAGCACCGATCACCATTGGTGTGAACTTGACAATTCTTTATCTTCCATTAGATTACATTCAGATTCTTATGTGATGAACTTGAACTATGAAGTCTTTATGTGTGGCCTTTGCCAGCACATAGGGCCTCCGCTATCTCCGATTATGTTTATTCCTTTGGTAATTAACTTTCACCTACCTATTCTCGGGTCACACCCGGACGAAGCATCGCTCTAGGGCAGTCTGTTGTTTAGTAGCTCTCGAAGTCCATAAACTTCATTGAAATTGGTGCACCATTATCTGGATCCTGAGCCTCTATCCCTCACTAGCACAATCTCCGCTGCGCATCGCTTTCTTCATGATAACTCGAATGACAACACTTTAGCATATTCTTCAAGAGTACTCGCATCTGCGTCCTCTTGCCCAATGCTAAGCCCTTTTAAGTCCAACTTCACCTTCGCATGTTGAGTCGTCTTAGTTCTTCCGTTAAATGCTTCTTTAAAATAAGATGCATGTGCCTCGAAGCTCCCTTCATCTTTGGCATAATGTAGGATGAGTATGCTCTATCAGAATGAAAAATTCATAGAACAACATAATCTCGCTCTTGTTGCTGCAAGAGTTCATGTACTTGACCTTTATCCAAGGAAAGTTTTGTGCCTCCACTCCATGTTCTATATTCTATGTCGACTCTCTTCATATGACTTGGATAGTTCCACCTAAGTTGCTCTGCCCCTCAATTTGCATTGAGTTGATGGTGGCCCTCAAGCCTACCATTCCACGGGTTAGCCCTTCATTAAGATTGATTTCCACATCGACTCTAAGTGTGCTTTCATTTGATATTGTCATGAGTCGCTCCCCCACTTGATCTTGCAATGCATCCACCAATGCATTACATCATGCGAGATCATGCGACGACTCCTCGCCGCTCATTCGATTCGTTGAGCTTTGTGAAATTCTTATCTTGAGGAACTCATTAACATGTGTAGTCCGCTACACATGATTCTCCCTCTGGAGAATCAGGACTTATTCCTTCTGGATATTTATCTTATTAAAGCAACTTTCTTCTTCGCATTCTTCCCTTTGAAAGTTTTGGAGGCCATCATCCCCTTGGACTACTTCGTCTTGTTAAACAAACTATGCATTATTCTGCGCCCACAAATGCACTTGTTAGATTATGACTCTTTGCCAATATAGCCCTCATTGTACCCTTCAAGGTAGCAAATTACTGAACTTATTACACACTTCAGCCTCCTAAGGACGTATCATTCCCATGTCAAAAAGAAAGTTTCAATGATCCATGACGCTGAGTTTCGATCGCCTTGGGATGGTCATGGACACTCCATCGTTCGCATACAAGTCCTTGTATGAGTATCGAATTCTTCGAGTTAATAATTCCCCTCACTTCTATGAGCTTTGCACAACTTTTTCAATCGCTGTGCAACCCATCCCACTTTGCACGATCTCATCCTTTACTAAGCACCCCGCTTACCTTGAGTACCTACCATCAAGTTTGGTTGCCAATGTTGAGGCGTAGCTTGAATTTAATCATCCCAAGCTTTATGCGCTACATATTCTTCCTAACTTGTTTATCCTCGTGGTGCCTCTTGCGCAAAGGGTTAGTCATTCTTCTAAATGTCAATCTTGGATGCCCACTCCTCTAAGTGACTTATTTCCCTACATCTCAATGTCCGTACCCCCAAATAGTTGCACACGTTGGTTGCCCTCCATGCAGCCCAACTAGGTCCCCTACGTTTGCATTACAAGTGTTTCTACGTGTGCTCGTCCCGCTCTGATACCATTTGTCGTGAACTTAGCTGGTTTTGCCTAAGTCATGCTACACTCTTGTGTGTCCATTCAAAAATGTTAGCCTCTTTGAAATATCCTATGGTTCTTTAGGATCTACAAAAGAGAAAATGAGTTAGAGAAAGCGTTTCACACGGGATCCACAAGCAACCATTTCAGCAAACACTTTATAGCCGACGCAAATTACAACCATGAACTTCACAAGCTCTAAACAGTTACACACAAAGGATCATAGTCTATTACAGACCGAAATTCGTATAAGTGTCCACATGACACAACTATCATTTACAAGCCGAAAATAGCTACGAAAGCTAACTAAATTAGGGACGTCAAATTTACTGCTAGCCCACTAATTGATGTTCAAAGCATGTACAAAGATCAAAAGTTACGAAGATACATGAGCATTATGTGACAATGCAGTATTTTCGTCGGTAGAATCAATGACCCAAGGAGAAACGAGATTAAATATTTTAATTTCATAATACAAAAATTTTAATATAATTTTTAAAAAAATAAAAATTAAATATTAAAAATAACGAATTATAAGTGCTAATATGTAATTAGCCCATCACAAGATCCGTGCATCTAAATCTATTATCTCTGCCACAAACATCAGCAGTTTGTCATTGTCACATCCATTTCTTACAAAAACTCCACAAGCTTATGAGACTGTTTTGGTTGTATAGTTTACCGATTGGTCTGTCGTGGGCCATATTGTAATCCCCGAGAAATCTGATGACACAAAGGGTTGCCATTGTCAATTGTTACATCAGCTCAAGTACTGTGAGAGAGAGAGAGAGAGAGAGAGAGAGAGAGAGAGAGAGAGAGGGACACAAAGGGTTGCACTGTTGAAGAGGTATGGGGAGTTGTCATGCCGCATGGGGCAGCACATGGGACGGTGGAGAACTCGAGAGGTGGAAGGAAGGCTGTCGAAGAGAGAGCCGTCTTTGAAAAGGGTAGGCAGTGGTGATGAACACAATCGGCAATGTGTGCCTTCTTCTTCTGCATGTCCATTTCACAGATGTCTTCCAGTTCCACCACCGCCACCGCCACCACCACCACCACCACCACCTGCTGCTGCCATGGTGGTGATCCCAGAATAGCTCATGCCATTGTCCTCCCTCCTGTCCTTGCTGAGCTGTAGACTTTGGTGGATGTCTCCTTCACCCTTACATCTCACCTCTCCCACTCCATGTTTCATGCTGTAGTATGTTGAGCATGAGAAATCATAGGAAGACATCAAAGAGGCTTACCTTCTTATATTATTCTGCAATTTGATCAAATAGGTTGACTCTTTAGTGAAATGATTCCTTTGGGGGATCATACCTACATCTACTCATAATTCTCTCATGTTTCATATAAGATATTATGTGTGAGAAGAATGAAGATATTGATGTGTATGTGATGAGAAAGATGAATTTAAAACAGTCTTGTATTGCTAAAGATTAAAATATATATTGAGTTTGATTTGCACCCTAATAAGTTTAGCTTTTTTAGATTGAACTGATATCAAATCTATTGTTAATCATGATTTAGAATTGTAACATCTTTAACATATCAAGGGAGCAAAATGAACAAAATTTTGAGTCAAAAAATAAGAGAAAAGATTATTATTCTAAGATGAGCTCGATAACTAAAGTTATGATTTGAACCTATAAATACTCACAACCTATTAAACTGAAGCTTTTTTAATTGGCTTTGGATTAAATTGGTGATGTTAACCTTTCAACTCATATTCATTATTATTTTTATTGATAGCACATCCAACACCAGCTTCAATTCCATCAACAGTTCAATGTGACATGCAACAACACTTCTTCCAGATCTGCTTGTGAATCATGTACTCATGTTTCAGATCTGATATTTGTGAATCATGTACAGCCACACCACCCTCAGCTCTGGTGAGAGTGACACAAGAAAGTGATACACAACAATCTGTGTCTTCTACAAGCAGAACACATGTACAGAATGCTTGCAACTGCCCCCCTCTGGGTCATATCCCATGCCTTCAATTCAGAGGTACAGTGGGATCACTGACTCAAGTTGGGATTGCAGTCACCATTAGGATGACACAAGTCTCAGTGACAGGGTCCAGAATCATCCAGGATGTCAGCCAAATGCATCATCATCATCCAAAACAATGCTTTTGCATGTGATTGTTCCTTGAGGATCAACAACTCACAGCCATGGGGTTCTCATGTCTCACTGTCAGTCCATGGATCATGACAGCAATGAGTTGTTCCTTTCACCTTCAATTAATTGGGGATAAAACCTGATACTGAAATAGCAGCACTGGAGGGACCATGGAAACAATTCAAGCAGATACTAAATTAAGCTTTTGATCAGTAAAATTTAGGCTCAATGTTTCTGTCTCTCTTGTTCATCCTTTCAGCTGGGGAAGCTACTCACAAATTGTCTGTTTGTGAATGATCATGTACCTTTTCCTGTTCTAGAAAAAAGGATTTGTATATATATATATTATATGGAATTTTGCTAATACAAAATCCTTTTTCCAGTATGACTAAACCAAAATAATTGTGATCTTTGCATGCTGTTCTACTGCTATCTGTTTTCCTTTTTCATTTCTCCTCTTCTCTTCTTAACTGTAGATATGTGTGTCCTATTCCAAATTCCACACCTTGAGCCTGATCTGATCAATGTGGGCAGTGGATGAATTCTTCTCATTTTGGAAGCTTATGAAACAATGAACAGCTTCAAGCACACATGAAATGATTTGCTTCCTTTCATTTGGTAACACACCTTACAATCAGAAACATAATTCTAGTCTGCAAGTTTTAATGCATTAGCATGCTGCTGGCACTGGTAACTGTGGAAACATAATGCTTGCTTGGTCTCAATATCTCCAATGTTCATCTCCTGAGCAAGAAATTGCAGCTGAAACATTCCTCCTCAAACTTATGTCTGAATGATTCTTCATAAAGACAGAGTGTGATCTAAATATAATTCTGAACTGCTGTTATACTGCTGTTTGGTGTAGATATTGAGATCAAGCAAGCATTATGTTCCAAATAACTCAACAAGTTTCTGAGTAGGTTATGCATTTTAAGGACTGGGCCAAGAGTGGCTCAGCTGATGATTATTCAAGCCCAGTCTGATCTCCAAAGTATTCAAGCATACAAATAGGAGTAAAATGATGTAGAACAGTGTAGCTTCATGGATGGGTTTTGCAGGAACTTGTGTAAGATGTGATGAGCCTATAAGAGACTACAATGTGGAAAATTAGCACAGAAATAAGTTTACTAGCAGCCTCTGAGTTGACTAAAATGGATTGCAATTTTCTTGGTAGCCCTTATTTTTAGACATTTACTTTTGGTTCCCTCAATCATGAGAAAAAGTCAACATTTCACTCATGGATCCCCAATTAATTAAGTTCTTGTGTGGAATGGGTGATTTAATAGGTCATGTATAAATCATGAGTGACCTGAAAACCACAATGAACAATTTTGCCTGTAACAGCAGAAGTGCAATTTATAAGGAATTCTCACCCTTTAAATCTTGAAACCATCATTTGCAGTGAACTATGAACATTCTGATCACTTCACAGGAAACAAACTAAGAGTTGAATACAGGTTCAAACTATTAGATGGAATGATAGTGATAAAAAGATTTCAAGCATTCAAAGTGATGTTTTCAGTGATATCATGGTTTCAACAGATCCACCAAAGAAAATAGATCAGTCATTCAATCCTTGTAAATATGTATATGGTACAAATGGAAATGTCAATGCCATATTATCCACTCTACATTGCCACTCTACATTGAGATTTCTCTTCTAAACTCAAATCATTCATAGTCCATATATATACACATTACTTTCTGTTGATTAGTTTCAGCTGAGAACTAAAAATATTAGCTCCTGAAACTTTCTCTCTCTGTCACTCAATCACTTGATCTTGAATTATAGAATCTGAAGCTGTAGAGTTGATCCTTTGAAGATATCTGCCATGAGAATGAAAAATTGAGTCTCCTTTCATGCTATTTTTCTTTTGGGCAATGAAGACTTTGAGGCTGCTCTGAGTCTTTTTTGGATCAATCAAGCTCTGAAAATTTCCAGCTGATATCCACCTTTCTCATTTTTTTTTTTCTTTCTGTTATTCTCTTAATTTTCTTTATGTTTTTGATCGAATTCGAGTTAGTTTATCCACACACAATCTTCACCGTTCATTTTGCATCAATCAAGCATACTACTGGATCAGTATTTTATTGGGAGTCTGCGGCACTAAATTGAGCGAATCCAGACTGTTGCGGTCGCAGGTCGATGCGAAGGTTTGCCGGCCTCGCATGTTTCAACCGTTGCGTTTGCGAGCTCGCAGCCACCCGAAAGTACTTGCGTTCGCAGGTGCTGCCCATTTAAATGCGCCTCCTCCCAAATTTGACCTCGCCTATTAACTATTGTTCGAGCGTTTGCTTGCTTTTGTTTGTTTCGATTCGACCCGGCGATTGGCTTCCGGAATCGGCTCTCTTTGGATCTCGCGGGCTTCCTAAGCGGGGGAGACATGGATGTCATGGAAGCCTTTCGATCGATGAGTTGGGAGCAGGAGTCGTACCCAGCGTACGAGGACTTCCTGGCGCTGCCCTTCTTCGTGCTGTTCTTCCCCACCATCAGATTCTTCCTCGATAGGTTCGTCTTCGAGGTGCGTGATTTTGGTGGATTGTGTCTGTCTCTTGTTTGTGTCGAGCGGCCCTCAGCTGGCAAAAAAGTCTGGGTTCTTATAACTTCTGGATGCAATTTATGCCGAAGATCCGATCTTGCTGTGACTAGCTTGATTATAGAGCTTGCGTCTGGGGGAATAGCTAGGTTCCTAGTAGTGGATCTTCTTGCTCCGCCGAAAACAACCCTATCCTTGGCGCTGTTGTGGTGTGAGAAAGAAGAGTTCCAATCTGTGTTTGTGTAAGACCAAGATTCTCACATCTGGGATCCTTTTTGGCTATGCCTCTTGAGATAGTTTCATGTAATGAAAAGAAATTAAAATGTCGGCTTTATATATGCTCTTAACCTTATTAATGACAAAATACTTTCTTTTGTGGGTTTTTGATCCATCATGAGTGAATTTATACTTTGGGTATTGGGATCCTAGTGAAGTTGGATGCTAATTTATTAAATTTACATTTAATCGGTTGGCATCAGTGCTAATGTCTAAGTTGCTATAGACATGACCAGTGTCCACTAATAATTAAATAAATTAATAAAAGGAAGAATGAGCAAAATATTTATCTCCAGAAAGATGTTTTGTTGAATCTAGGATAAAATTGTGCTGGAAAGTATGGGTTATGACAAGCGATAGTCCAACCAGATCGACCAATGCATCCAAAGAGATTCCACTGTCCTGATTGTTGCAATCTAGACTCGAATGGCAACAAATATATTTCAGCTATGAACAATTTTGAGTTCCTTCCCAAAACCTCACATTGGCATGACTCTGCTACAATCCAATTGAGGTTTTGTGCTATATGGAAGCATTAGTATAGTTAAGTTTTATCAACTCTAGTTTAACAGTTTGCTGCTTAGGAAAAAATGATATATATTTTTAGAATAAAGTTCCCAGAGCGGGTTATTTTGTCCTGTCCTACAACATTGGATCTGTGGTAACTGAAAAAGGATACGTCTGATGCAACATTAAAAAGTCAAGTTTCTGCTTGGTTTTGTTTTGTTAGAAGTCCTTTATATCTCAGTGTTGGGTAAAATTTTTTAAGGTTCAAGTAAATGTTCTTCTTTTGTAGTTACTGAATATAAAAAATGTTGTTCCTTGAGATTTCATGGGTTTGATGGCATTAAGTCATGTAGATCATATTTAGATGATGGTTGGGTATTCAGGACTATGTCAGTGGCAGACGGTCTACTGAAACAAATATTATTCTACTTTGCAGAAATCAATTTTTCAAAAAAGAACTGAACAGAATTTGTGGAGCTAAATTCAACATAGTAATTTGTGTCCATTGTTTGGTGAACACTAGAGTTCCTTTGAGTACAGTTACTAAAATACCATGGAATTTAAAGTGTAATTCGTGCTGCACTCCTTGATATCCTTTCTGTGGTACCATGTTTCACACTGCCATTTCAATTATGGATTAAGTGGTATGACTATCTTGTAGATTCAGATCAAATTTATGCCTAAAGATAGTCTATGATATTCAAGAACATGATCTTAATAGAGAATCTATATGGATTGGTAGGTGATTTCCATCTATTGGTTAGCATTCATCAAACGTATGTTATATTTTAGATATCTACTTTTATTATTACAGCACGTGATGAAATTTTTTTTTCTTGTTTCTGAGGCCTTTGAATAGCCTGTGATATTTCACATCTGATCACAAGAAAATATGAGTACCATTTAAGTATCAAACTGTTGTTCTTTTACTTACCTCTGTATTCATCCTTGGTTTGTTTGACATGCATCTGTATCTGATCCATATGTCCGTATCAATATAAGGCTGCCCCTGTCATTATTATTGAGTTCAATTTACATCAGCAATGTTTTGTACTAAGGCATCTGATACATATTTAAATCTAATGCCTTTCTCGGATCTCTATAGAAATTGGCTATGAGACTTATACCTCAAACGGTGCCTAAAGATTTCGGTGCTGAAAATGAAAGGAGAAGAAAGATCAACAAATTTAAGGAATCAGCATGGAAATGTGTTTATTTTCTTTCGGGAGAACTGCTGTCTCTGTCTGTCACATACAATGAACCATGGTTCACGAATACTAGGTATTTTTGGGTAGGACCAGGAGATCAAGTGTGGCCTGATCAGAAAATAAAGTAAGATTTAATTTTTGCTGATGCAGTCTTCTCCTAGTAACCGCCTTTTTAATGGCATCCTAATTGGATGCAAATATCAGTATTGAGTATTCTTTCATCCAGGTTGAAACTTAAGGCTGTTTACATGTATGTTGCTGGTTTCTACACATATTCTATATTTGCCCTTATATTCTGGGAGACAAGACGGTCTGACTTTGGAGTGTCAATGTCTCATCATGTAGCAACGGTGGTTCTCATTGCACTGTCTTACATATTCAGGTTAGTCTTTCTTCTGGATAGTTTTATGCCTACCATCATGCTAACAGAAACCTACCATGGACACATTTGTCACTAGCTGGCAGTTCATGATGATCAGCATGTACTTCATTGTAAACTTTGCTTTACTTTTAATTTGCCTCAGATGAATAAGTATGTTTTATCCAACATTCCTCTGCTCACACCCAAGATAAAGGACATGATCCAAAATCTCCTCCAAAACTCACAGTTGGACATGATCACAAATCTTATAGAACTAAATCATATGATCACACCCTATTATGAGAGATGTGTATGTTAGATAGCTGCATATATATATATATATATATATATATATATATAAGGTCAGTGCATAATCTTAAACATTATTATCAAGTACTTGTAAAGTAGTTAAAATCTATGATCAAGATAATATCAGTATCTAAAACATAGTGAAAGCTATCTATCATCACATGGCAATATAAGTATGGCATGAGGTCCATCACTATAATATAGTCCACAAAGAATAAATTTATTTCATCTAATACATCACCCATAATGATATCAGATCTATGTATCAAGTATTTTAATGTACATCCTCGACCTAGTCATCAACTGGAGTCTCAACCTCAACCAACTGAAATAATATGACCTACTTCAACCAACTGTTTCATCTGGAATAATATGACCTACTTCAGGGTCAACGACAATGTCATCACTTCAGGGCAGGTGGTCAATGAGTATATGAAATAGTAAGGTAAGCAACTCAAAGTAGGAATGATTAGGTCAATCATTTAATAATTATAAATAAGTATTGATAATCATAGAAACTAAGATGCTAAAAGAACATAAGCATTTATAATTTGATATTAGCAGTATTGAACATCATACACGTTTTCACTTATGCATGTATTAACCTGAGTGGCCTTGTTTTTCTTATAGTTTACATGCTTTCATGCATGCAGAACCATACTTATATGAATTTGTTATCTTGATGATATGCATATGTTCTTAGTGTGGCAATGTTGTTAACATTATTTACTTTGTGTGACATAGCATTTGATACTTGACATGTCCATTCTGAAGTAGCTTGGGATATCTCTGAGGTTGCATACACAACAAGTATTTGGGACATCATATGCTTCAACAAACTTGGTGCAGATGTCCCTGGATATGTACCATACCTCTAGTGGCAAGCTTCCTCAATAGCCACCTCTGAGGTAGCATACACAAGTATTTGGGACATCATATACTTCAACAAACTTGCTACAGATGTCCCTTGATATGTACCATACCTCTAGTGGCAAGCTTCCTCAATAGACTTGTACTCCTTCCTCATGTGTGCATGGGTTTAACATTATAGGAGTTCACCTAACTAGAATATATACCATAACAAATGTAACTTAAAGATAAACTTTAAAGTGCATGAATGCGTTTATATTATACAAAGGATATTTGCATTTATATTATAATTCTTGCTCACTAGCTCGCTTCATCCATCTTATCCCTTTAATGTGAATTTCATTTATGTGAGTGCATACGGATTCATGCTGGTGCATGATATAATTGCTGGTGTAAGAAGTCAAAGGAAAGTGATAGTGGACCCATTCCAAGGACCAAAGGAAGTTATGCCAACAGGATTACCACAAAGAATGTCAAAATGCCAACCGTAATCATAGCTTGATACACTATCAAGTTATTAGATTAACAAAATTAAGAAAACAAGGATAAAAGAGTTCAGTCAATCATTTATGTGTACATCAATCAGCTTGACAATATAACTATCGAGTTATGAAAGACCAATTAAAGAAGAAATTTAGAAAATAGATGGAATTAAGGTGGAGTAAAGCCAGGAATGTTTGGCCATGATAGGCTGAACACAATTTGTTTCATTTAATTCAACCATGGTAGTTGTTCTGATGATATGATTGATCCTATATTTGTATTACCATGTGAACTCTAATGACTCGCTATATCAGGTGAGATTTCCCCAAGATTTGAGTAAAAAATTTACTCTTGCTGATTAGATTCAAGTTTTGTTAAGTGGAGAATTTAATTGATAGCATCCAAGAATTAAGATGGTGCAGCACTTAGAGAGTGCTAGATGATTTTGGAAAAATCCATTTTTTTGTTTAATTTGCATTTATGTTGTGTCTATACTGGATTTTTCTGTGGCCATTATTTTCTATTCTTAAATTCCACTGATGACAGTTTTTGTTCCAAACTTGAAAGCCCAACAGTATGAGCTATTTTTTTTTTTCTTTTAGAGCATAAAAAATAGTGGAGGCATGGTATTTTCTGTACGAACTCTTATATGAGGTTGAGTTTTATAAGTAAATGAATCAAAGCCACAAATCACGTCATAAATTAAACTACTATTCTATAGAATGATTTCTCCTAGGTGTTACTATTAATCCCTAAAATTTTACCTCTTCTTTATATTGATTCATTGATTGGGAGCTGCATTTCATTGGTTCATTGGCTTACTTGTGCCATTGAGATGATCTTGCTCCCGATATCAGAGCTTGTCATTTACTTACTCCAAGTCTTCGATTAGATCCATGCAATTGTTGTTGGGTTGTTCCCTAGTTGAATGAGGTTAAACTGCAGTTGCTAAGGTAGATTTTCTACTCACTGATGACACCCTCTAAACAATTCCATCTTGCCAAGCTTGTCATAGTTTAGAATTTTTCACAAAATCTAGAGGTTGTGATTCTTTTTGGAAAAGAAAACAACAAGATTACAAGGAGCTCAAGGAGTCAGAGTTCAAAATGCCATCAAAATCGCTAGGAACTCCTGAGTTTGTACTTTGAGTTACAAAATATGTTAAACCTCTGAAATCGGCAATTCAATCAGCAAGGCTGTGTAGATTTTTAGTAATTCTCCATTTAAAAAAAAATCATTGGGGCAGATGTTTGGATGATAATTTTCCTACAGCGGATCCATTTAACAACTGAGGTATCTAACTACATGTGTCCTCTATCTTTTATTTATCTTTTTAAACAGGTTTGCTCGTGTTGGTTCGATTGTTTTAGCCATACATGATGCAAGTGATGTGTTTCTGGAAGTAGGGAAGATGTCTAAGTATAGCAGTTCTGAATGGCTTGCTAATGCTTCATTTCTTCTGTTTGTTGCATCATGGGTCTTACTTCGTCTTACATACTTCCCATTCTGGATACTCCGAAGTACGAGGTATGTATCTTATGCTGAATTCAAGTCTTTGGTTGGCTTATTATTATCAATTACTCTGAATATTGTTGCATTATGACTTTGTAATTACATTATAGAATATCTATGTTGGTTTCCCTAGTTGTCAATCATGTATTTGTTTAATTTGCTTTATATCAGGAGTCTGACCTGTGTTAGAGGAAAACTAAGATTATGATGGTCCTTGTAATCATTTAATTCATGCTACATTTTAGATTCCTGAACTTTAGTTTAAGCACATGACTGAAATATTAAAGATTTGAGTGTCCCATCCATACAAAGTAGAGAATTACATGTAGCTGAAATTGTTCAGGCTTATATATTGTTTTGCAAGGTATCATTGAAGAATAGGATTTAAGTTTTAGCTGGCACAGGAGGTTGTCCTCAGTGTCATGCATGCTTGCAGGGGTGGGCTCTATTTACTCTGTCAGGCCAGTTCTTTTGACATGTTTTGGCCTGCACAGTGGCATGCCAATTATACCATTCTAGCAACACACTGAAATCTTTTATGCTGCTGTCTGCTGATATTTGAAAACCTTGTCTAGAGACCATGAGTTGTCATATTCTAGAGCATTTCTCTTTTTCATCACAATAAACATTGATGATAGAAATGCATATTCTTTACTTTTCCATCCTGGAAGAAATTAGAATCATTTCTAGAATCTTCTAATAGGAAGTTCGGGAAGTGCTTCTATTTGCAAAGTGATTTTAGATGTCATGAATGCAGAACTTCATGTTGAAACAAATTTGACTTTTTTGGGGGGTTTCTTTTGGATCCTCTGCTAAATTTCTTTATAAAAGCTGAGTGTTCACTTTGAAGATATTGAAAACAGTGATGAATTTGAAAGTTTTAAAAGGCTGAAGTTTCATATCTAGAGTATGACTAGTGGTAAATTATAAATTTAATCTAAATTCACTGTTGATCCAGTTGGACTTCCAAAGACCAGTCCTGAAATATATCATCCATGGAAACATTTGCTTATAATGGTTTTTTCATGTGGAATTGAACTTTAAATGAACATGCGATAAAGTTGTACTTTGGTCATACCACAGAGATACGGGGAGACAGGTTGACAAGAAATAGACAACATTCGATTTTAGATGATTAATACTTTTGGAAGGTCCTTAAGGTTATTATTATCCCCCTTTCTCTTCCTTTCGAGAGTAGGGTCAGTATTCATATCCTCTAAGTAAAATCATATGGTTTTCCAGCTTCCAATACAGCTCTCAAACATTTGTGAAGGTGAAGCATGTATTTTCTGGCAGAGCCATGTTTTTGCATCACAGAGTTCTATCTTCACTTTTATATTCCGATCATGTTAATTTTGCTGAAAAAGGTAAATAGGTTTACAATCTTTGTGTTATAAATCTATGAACAAATTAAAGCCGATAGCTTATAAATTGCTTTTGCATGCTTACTAGCAGAATGCAGAATTCTGGAACCGTAATGAGCAAAAAGAAATTAAGTATAAGACTAAGTTTAATGCACCAGTTCTGTTTTTGTAGAGTTGTTCACTTGAGTTGGAATACTAAAATATAACTTGGTGATTCTTTTACATTCTATCTGGCAGTTATGAAGTCCTCTTGAATTTGGACAAGGCAAAGCACAAATTTGAAGGACCTATATATTATTATGTGTTCAACACCCTTCTTTTCTCGCTGCTTGTTCTTCACATCTACTGGTGGGTTTTGATCTATCGGATGCTTGTGAAACAAATCCAGTCTCGAGGTCATGTTGGGGACGATGTTCGATCTGGTAAGTTTTGTCCAACTTTTGTGTATGGATGGCCAACATGTTTCTACTGCAATGTGACACATATATGAACTTCTAGTGGTCAATCCAAGATATATGTTAGGCTTAAAGATTTTGGTACTGCAATTACAAAATTTCCATTGTTCTGCATACTGATTATCTACCATCTTTAATAGAACTCAAATTTATTTAACTGCATTATACAGCCACATCACTGCTGCTGAATGATGTTTCTTGAAATTTTCTTTTCATTATAGATTCTGAAGGAGAAGAGGAACATGAAGATTGACTGCTGATATTTTCTGACCGTGCTGATATATGAACGACAGAGTCATCGGAAGATCTTCATTTCTCTTTTGCTTTCTACGGTGCCAGCTACTAGCATTCAAATTGGTGTACAAATTCTAGAGAAAATCCTGTTCTCTCTCTTTAGGTTGATAGACATGTAAGATCCACAAGATGAAAACAGATCTCCAGCACGATTCTTCCCCCCAGTTGGTGAGTAGTTGTCATTGGAGATATCTCCTTGCTGCTGGAGGGCATCTGTATGTTTTATGTCAAGAACAGATGGGGTGCACAGAGACATTATTATTATTTTGGTAGGCATTCATATTTGGTCAACCAGCAGAGTTGATGCATTCTGACTTCTGTATTTTATTGAACAGTTAACAATTTTCAAAATGTGTGTTGATTTGGATTTCTGAGTTGCTCCTTAAATTGATGTCATCTTATGTTTCAAGATTGGATGTTGATCTACAAGAAGAACAAGCATCTTTTATTTTTGTTGCCAAAGAGAATGCATGGGGAAATTGACATTTCTCAGCTATCCATAGATTCTCATGTAGAGTATCCATAAAGATAGATGCATCGCTACATGCTGACTTCTACTGTGTGATACTGATCTACTATTGGACGGTTGAGATCAAATCATCGGCTGAGGCTATTGGGCCCAATTCACGCCAATAAATCAAACGGTCCATATTGGCCCAGCATCATTTCATGGGTTTCTGTTACGAGAATATAATGTAGCGGGTGGGATTCTGTTACGAGCATATGACGGAACGTTATTTCGAACCGCGTTATAAGATTTCCATTGCCGCGCTTGGGGAAGGGGCGGTATTATGTGCCGAGGAGCAGCAGAAGCGCCCGCACCAAACATTTCGAACGCCCGAAATCGAAACCCTTCCCTCGTCTTCCCCGATAAGACCTAATCATCGTCGACGCCGAAAGAGAGCGCCATGGAACCCGGCGGTCCCCGAGAAGACGATTTTTCCGGTCGATTCCATGGTCCACTATGTCTTCTCCATTGCTTTGTTGAAAGATCCGATGAGAAACCCTTTTGGCCCCATTTCCAGTTTTTCATCTGCGATCCGATCTCGTTCGATTTTTGATGATTTTTCCCTTCTTTTATGATCGTTGCAAGGGTTTCTTTGTTTTCAGGTAATGGGATTCGGCTGATTCAAGGTATGGAATCGGTTGTCGCCACAGTCAGTGGATACCACGGGACGGAGCGGTTTAAGCTCATCAAGCTTATAGCCCGAACTGGAGCTAGTTACACCGGCGCTATGACGAAATCAACTACACATCTGGTGTGTATCTCCATCTGTTTCTTTGTGGATTCTTATGTTGATCGTGCTGGTGGTTGCAAATTGTTTGATTGGAGAATGATATGTGGACAGTACTTTGATATGAATGTAGGTGTGTTGGCAGTTCGAAGGTAACAAGTATAATATGGCGAGAAGAACTGGAGCACATACAATTAGTCACCGTTGGTTTGAGGATTGCTTAAAGGAAAGGAAGCGGCTTCCTGAAGATCCCTATGCCGCCCAAAGGTGCCTATTTTTTATCTTTTGCTTTGCCATGTTATGTGGATTAATCTGGTGTGTACTAATTTCCACTGTGTAGGGCCATCGCCGACCGTATAATCCAAAAGTTGTACCTAATAGAACCTTGAGTTGCATTCTGTGGATTGTTTAAGACCATGGTGTATCCCACTATTCTTTGTTCTTGATAATCCGGTGTAGACAACTAACTTGCAAAGTATGAAATAGCATAGATCTCTAGTGAATTATAAATTGATTTTTAAGTCGGGATGATGAAAAGAAATTGTGACATATAGTTTATGGGGTTCCATATAAAATCGTGCATTCTCCCTGTGCTAAATAAGACTTGAGACAATAAATATGCCATATGTTCTTGTCTTTGGAGTTCAACAACGTACAAGTTTACGTAATGAGGCTTTAATTTATGAAATTATCAATTGTGTAACATGGGTTCATGTTCTGTATTAGAGGATCGACTAAGGGTTGCCTTTGTTGGGTGTTTATCCAGGATTGGCACAAGAATATATGCTGTATGCTTCAATCTTGTCAATGCCAATGTTATTTACATGCCTATACTTGTGCCTGATATTCTACATGGACAAAATATATGACACATATCCATTACCAATGTTTCTACCCATTCCAACACTATATGTGATGTAGGGTGCACTGAACATGGAGCAAGCACTGGGACTCATATCATATAATTGAAAAATATTTTGTACATTGTTTCTTCTTTTTTTTAGTTATAAATCTCTTTGAATTAAGATTGTTTCTTCAAAGGTTTTTTTAGAATGATATGAATAATTAATATTTTTTCACTTATCTGTAGATTTAATTGGATTTGAATGGTTTTCACTTAGGACATTCTTTTTCATTCCGTACATCTACAGTATGTCTCAGGCATTTAACATCAATTGTATACTTATTTTTCTGTCACTTGGTTCTTTGCAGTGGACAAGAAGCTGGACCCATAACTTGGGAAGTGTCTGCCTCTTTGGATACTTCTGGAAAAGGAAAAAGCATCATATCCACAGAACGATGCATGTTATCTGATAATTTCAGTGAATTGAAATGCAGAAACACAGTAGAAACTGATGCAAGTTATCTGGATTGGTCTGACTCACAAGTTTTACACAAAGTAAGTTGTGAACTTGTGCATTAGCATGGTCCTAGTAACTCGATCTGTCTGAGTAGTGTTCTATGCATTTATGATGGTGTACCTCTGTTGTTGAGTTGTCATCACATGAAATACATTTATAGTTTCTTTGTATTTTGCTTTACTCCAGAATTCTAATTCACATTTTTTTTAGATACTGTAGAACTCAGAATTTCGAAGAAATTACTTTTGATAAGATTATGTGATATCTACACAATCAAATAAGAGGATACACACAACTTTTGTTTTAAAACATAAATGATACATTGTCCATTTATGCTAAACATGCATACACGTTCAAAATAAATTTGGCGGACATTATAAGGAGTCAAACAAATTATACCTTGTGTTGGTCATTTGCTGCCTGCCAGAAATGATAAGAGAGTGGTTTACTCTAAAATACACATGTACAGTGCTCCCAGTTATTAGGCATGGACACAACCTCTTGCTTCTGGAATGAATACATAAAGCTGTTGCAACTGTTGTTGAAAGGGCAAGAATTGCTACAATATCTTCCAATCAAATATTGTAACAATTTCTCAACATCTTTAAATATTAGCCATTGCTAGTGGCTGATTAAAATTTCAAATAAGTTCAGAATATGCTTCTACAGCTTGTCATTAATAGGTGCATTATCAGAAATGTCCTATGTATGGATAAACTTGACTTAGCTAGTGCTCTATGATCCTTTTTGTAGCTTCTATTTGCATTTACATTCCCTAAACTAAGTTGTAGTTGTGTGCACTTATTTCTCTTAGTTCTTGTTTCTTTGTTAGTTTCAACTTCTTTCTATTTAAACAAAATTTGGTTATGTCATGAATTATAACAATTCTATTTTGTCTTGGCATAAACCGTGTTTATCCGATTATATGCAGGGTAAGGAGTCTAGTACATTCTCAAAAGTGTGCTCATCAAACAAGAAGAGAAACCTGTTTGATGTTACTCAAGATGTTGTTACTTGTAAACCAACTCGAAGAAGTCGTCGCCTTAAGAAGAAAACATACTGTAATCTTTTGAATTATGTGAGTTTGGGCCAGAAGCAAAGAACTTCTGTAAAGAAATTTACCAGTCAGCTTGAAATCATTGATCTTGATTCAACCTGTGAAAATACTTCGAGTAGGCTTGGTTCATCATCTCAAGGAGAAACCACGGACACTGTGTTTTCTGATCGTGAGGGAAGTGGAATAGAAGGGCTTCAACATGATGATGTAGAAGAGCTTAGGAATGTCAATATTCTATCGGACAATGGAATATTTTCAGATAATGAGCATTTTGAATGTATAGGTAAATTGCTTGGTTCCTTAGAAAATGGAAGAAAGGATAATGAACACCATAAAAAAGGTGAAAATCTTTATGAACCAGGCGCAGACAAGCAAGAGGAATTATCATGTGTTATATGCTGGACAGAGTTTAGTATGACAAGGGCTGTTTTACCTTGTGGGCATCGTTTCTGCTACTCCTGCATCCAAGGATGGGTTGACTGTTTGGTATGTAGTTGTAAACTTTTCTAAGCATTTAAAATTTTCTTGCACATTTATCATAATAATTGCATATATCGTGTTTCTACAACCAAAAGCAACCCTTGATTTGCTACACATTGCAATCAACCTTTTTGTGGTTGTGGTCCTTTTGGATGTGTTTGGATGTCCAAAGGAATAATTTTTCTTTAAGCAGTTTCTTTACTAACCTTCTTTGTACTTTTGATAAATACATCTAGTCTCATATTGGTTGAAGAGTAGAGGACATAGTCACCTCTACCATCAAAGTCATCTTTTGGGCCCACCCAAAGGACAAAATCATGTGGGGCTTATCCAAAGCGGACAATTCCTTGCAATGCTTCATGTTTGCACCAATAAAGGCAAATGATGATTTATCAGCTCTAAAATATGGATCAGTTTGTTTACATTAATGCTGCTAGTGCATACTTTTCTAGGACTAACTGATAAATTTGTTATAATGAGAAATAAAATGCTCCATGACATATGGTTAATATGCATTGTTTGGTAGTATGTCTTTATTTTGGTTTCTATGCGATGGTGTGTTTTTTGGTCTCATAATTATTGTGTTTTAGGCTTCAAGAGGCAAGATTTCGTCGTGCCCTCTATGCAAGTCCAGTTTTACAAGCATGAGAAAGATGGACACCTCTACCGATCAGAAGATATATTCTCAAACCATCCCATCTGAATCTTCGAATGTAGACATTATTATGGTCTCCAACAATGGAAATGACAATGCCAGAGCCTCAGTAAGCTTTGTTTTTCATTTTTCTTCTTTCTGCATGACAATCCATAACATCGACCGATCGTTTTCATGGCACTGTTCTTCCATGCCTACACACTACATTGTGATGCACTTCATTCTGAAATTAGTATATCAGCAGATAAATTTTCAGTTCATTTTTGTGGATCATTTATACCTTGATACAGATTTCTTATATTTGATCTACTGTTCTCTTGTTGATTCAGATGCCCATGGATCCTGTTTGTTATGAATGCCACAACCGTGAACCAGAAGATCTTCTTCTTTGCTGCCGCATCTGCCAATCCCAGTGGGTACATTCTTACTGCTTGGACCCTCCAGTGTCTCCATGGACCTGCATCCACTGCAGGGATCTCCGAACACTTTATCAGCGTTTCCGCTGATACGAAGGTTCCTGATGCAAGTATAGAAGTCTAAACATTTTTAATGGGAGAAAAGCATGATTTTAATTGGAAGAAATCAGCTAACAATTGATGGATCTTTAATCAAAAGCCTTCTCTATCAGTGGTTCTTAAAGAACAAGCAAATGTGATTTCCATGGTATTTGTCCCTCTTTGATAGAAATTACAACCAATATCGGATTGGTATGGAAGAGCAATTAGAGCTGGAGTTTCTTGTGTATCAATCTATTGTAATTATATTAATATGAGAGAAAGAGAGGGAGGAGAGACAGTCAATATATTTGGTGACGCCCAACCAAAAGCATGGAAAGGAATTTGCTGCTGCTCCATAAGTTGGAATATATTTTCTGGTTTCCCTTCCCCTTGAAGAAGTCTGCTTGCAGGAAAGTTGTTGGAATCTTCTGGGAATCAAAGCAACAGGCAGCCAAACACTGCTGTTGCCTCAGAAGCACTCATCCATATGTTTTAGTTCCATTGTTTGTGTTTGCTAACAGCAGTTGCTTGAAAGCAACCTTAAAAAAAAGGCATCAATGTTATCCATGGCCATGGACAAAGTAGTCATGAAACAAATGCCAAAGGTGTCAAAAAGTTGGCCCACCTTACTGCTTTACAAGGCCTTGATTGCTGAAAAAACACATTGTACATAATTTTGGGGAGCTGTATCTTCCCCAGTTGTGAACAATGTTGCAGAGCAGCAGTGCAGTCATACCTACATCTATCCAGATGTTTCTGATCTGTTTCCAGATGGATTAAAGCTTGAGCTGACTCCTTTATTGAGTGTTTCTGAACTGTTGCTGCAAACCTGGCAGCTGGAATGTGGTCGCTGGGTTTGCTGTGACCTTGACACATTAATTGCCTCTTTCTTTCTTCAACATCAAGTGAAATATATTTTTGTAGCATCTTAAACAACTTATGTATAACTTGAAGAAGGCTGTCATTCCATGACAATCGCATGTATGGGACTGTCTGGGCTGATGAATCACCCTCGAAATCTTTCCGGATGATGTGTCCCTATGGTCTCTTCTTGTATCTGGACACGTATTCCCTGCTATCTGTCAGTACATTTGCCAGGGGTGATGTGGATCTGGTGCAGTGGGATTCCCAAGAATGAGCTGTTATGGTGTCCCGGAGAGGGCAGAATAATTAATTGTATTATTACTAATTATATTTCATTGTTATTATCATTAAAGTTAATATAGCAACATTATTAATAAAGCTCAACCCATCCTTCCTTTGTCGCTCTCATCACGAGGTGGATGATGACGAAGAAGAAAAGCTAGTGGTTAAGGTTTCTCCATCGAGAAAACCTACCTCTCCTTCTTTCTCTTCCTCTCATGCCCTTCGCCTCCCATCCTTAATTCCCGTTGATCGGTTCCTCTCCGCCGACACTTGGTAAATCCAGTCGATCTGATCTGATCGGATCGTCCATGGAGTCGACGGCGATCCCTCTGGAGGCCACCGACGACGAATCGACCTCCGTGGACGCGATGTTCTCCCGCCGAAGCTTCTGCTGCTGCTGCATCTGGTCCGCGCCCCGCTCCTCCTCCTCCTCATCCGAGTCGTGGCAGCGGATGCACGCAGGCGGCAGCGGAGGTGGCGCGGGAGACGACCGCCGGTGGTGGAGACGGGTTGTGGGGGCGGTGATGAAGGTGCGGGAGTGGTCGGAGCTGGTGGCGGGGCCGCGGTGGAAGACCTTCATCCGCCGCTTCAACCGCGGCCGGCACAGCGGCAACGGCGGTGGAGCCTGGAGGATGGGGTCAGCGAAGTTCCAGTACGACCCCCTCAGCTACGCCCTCAACTTCGACGAGGGCCACGGCGGGAGCCCAGAAGGGAACTACGCGGGCCACCGCGACTTCTCCGCCCGGTTCGCCGCCCCGCCTGCGTCGGCCTAGTCGTCCGTAGATCTCGGACCTCTCCTCTGCGCCTCTGTCGCCGCCGATCGGCGCACGCTGTGGTGGGCTCTACTTGTCCTTTTCTCCAGTAAAAAGATATAATATATATATATATTATATTATATTATGATCTATTTGTCCTTTTCTCTAGTAAAAAGATATATATATATATATATATAATATTTAGTATTATTAGCTGTTGATTGGTTGTATCAAATTGATTGCGAGAATTAGTGGCAAAAAATCGTGTAAGACATCACGTGCTTCACTTCACCACATATTGTGTGCATTCATTTATATATAATTAACCGTTTGTATCTGAATGAACGGTAGATCGTACGGTCGCGAAGGTGCGAAGAAGCTTTGCGGGTCCCAACCAATAGCCCTCCTCGAACTCCTCAACTCCAATAACAAGAGAGGTAAACGATCGGTACGCCTTCTCGAGAATGAACAGACGTTTACATAGATCAAACAAAATGAAGTCGCCTCTAATGCTCGAAAGAGAAGTATTTGGACGCGATGATTCCATCATTTCTTGCACCAATATACATACATCGACCAAATTATTGCATTACCTGACGCCTATAACAATATTGTGGTTGCAATTATTATTAGTCGGTCCATGGACAGATAACATCGCTCGTCTCAAGATTCGTGCCTGTCCTAATGATTCATGCATCAAGTCATCTAATTCGTTGATTCTTCGTTCCGATCTGACGAGCACGAATTTTGATGTGCGACTACATTTCTGTAGGGGCGTTATTGTCATTTCGGACAGTTTGAATTTGAATCCGTGGAGGACAAAGCCCGTTGTGTCGTAGATAAAGACAAAAAGCACACGATACATTTAGTTCAGGATAAGGGCAACCTCGTCACTTTACCGGTTTCGTCGGATCAGCAAATAGAGGCCTTTGTTCTTGTTAGGGGCATTGTTGTCATTCAACGCTTTGACACATCAATAAATAGGGGTCGGGAGCTCACGTGAGATCCTCTCAGATCGGGGGCTCAGGTCACGTGACACCCTATTTTTCGAATTCCCCGAGCGGGCGCTCTGCCATTTCGCCTTCTCCCATCGCAAAGACGAGCGAAGAGAAGAGCGGCGAATCGGCGAAACTGCAACCCTAGTTTCGATCCATTCTTCCCGCATATTTCTCCAAAGGTGGAGATCCCTTCCCCCTCCTTCCGATCTGTGATCGAATCCTCCCAATCGTTTCTCCTGAGTCTCGAGGATTGTTGCGGTTTCTGGGCTCGTGGAATCCTCCCAATCGTTTCTCCTTTGAGTGTCGAGGATTGTTGCAGTTTCTGGGCTCGTGGTGCTGCCGGGAGAGCTAGTGATGGAGAGCCCGGAGGAGGCCAAGGCGCCGAACAAGGAATGCGTCAAGGTGGCCGTCAATGTTCGGCCGCTTATCACGACGGAGCTCCTCATGGGGTGTACCGACTGCGTCACCGTCGTTCCCGGGGAGCCCCAGGTTCTGATCTGGCGAAATTTGAGCTTTACGTTCTCGATCTCCGGTTTTTGTTTTGTTGTTCTTTCTCATCGCAGGAATAGAACAGTTGCCACGTGTTGATTCGCTAGTTTTATTCGCGTTTGAGGTGTTTCGCTGTTTGTCCTGAGTCGTCTCCATAGGAGATCTCCTTCTCGTCATCCTTCTCATGAGTCTGCTGTTGCTGTTGTTCTTCTTGTAATGTTTCAGCCTTTTTCCTTTGAAAGTCGTGGTTCCCGCTCCTACTTAAGTAAATCCTTTGGGATTCTATTGACGAGAGTAATTTTAGTCTGTTTAAGATATAATTTATAGATTTTTGGTTATGATAACATCACAAATTGCTGGTTATTCTCCATGTGGATTTCAGGTCCAAATTGGATCTCATGCATTCACGTTTGATCATGTTTATGGGAGTTCTGGGTCTTCCTATTCCTCCATTTTCAAAGAATGTGTTCTTCCTTTGATTGATGCCCTATTTCATGGATACAACGCCACCGTCCTTGCATATGGGCAGGTACTTCATTCTTTATCTTAATGCTGCCATCACTCGTTTTCCATTACTATTATTGTTTACTTTTGTTCTCTCTTCTGATATATAAGCTCATTGTTTCATTTACAGACGGGTTCAGGAAAGACCTACACGATGGGAACTAACTATACGGGCGAAGGTAACTGTGGGGGGATTATACCAGAAGTAATGGACACGATATTTACAAAAATTGATGCTATGAAGGACAGAACAGAATTTCTAGTTAGAGTATCTTTTATTGAGGTGTGTCATAATACATCTTTTTCTTTACCATAATAGTTTTCTTCCATAACTAAGTTAATGGAACCTTTAACAGTCCCAGCCATGGTTTGTCTACTAATTACAAACTGCAGCTTATTCCTTTTATCTTCCTTAATTTGACATTCGGATTTGTTGCACCTCATTAGATTCTCCCTTGAACTAGAAATAAAGTATTTTTATTTCTTGAACTTGGTTTTACACGGGCAGATTTTTAAGGAGGAAGTATTTGATTTATTAGACCCACAATCTCATGCTGCTATGAGAACTGAGGGTGCACCAATAGCCAAGCCAACCTTGTCTAGAGCTCCCATTCAAATCAGAGAGACAGCAGCTGGTGGGATAACACTTGCAGGTGTTACAGAAGCTGAAGTCAGATCAAAGGAGGAGATGGCATCATATTTAACTCGCGGATCCATTTCTCGTGCTACTGGAAGTACAAATATGAATAGCCAATCAAGGTTGGATTTCATCATCTAACCTTCTAACCAAGTATTGTCATTTTGTGCATTGGTTCCAACTTGTATGATTTCATCAGCGGTCTTTGGTTTTACCTGTGTGAAGAAGACAGGGTGTTATTTTGTACACACAAGTAAGGGTACAAGACCTCATACAAATGTCAGATATACCAGTATGAATTGATGATAGAGAAAAACATGCTTTTAACATTTAAGTGAATATTTGTTGTTGCATCTAATATTCTATTAAATTGTCAGATATCTCTTGAAACCATACAAAGTAGGGTGTCATAACTCTAGAATGACAAATATAAATGCTATCAAGAATTCTAATTTTTAATTATGAATTGATGAATATATTTAAGTACAGCTTCATTGATCCATCTGAAATTTATTATTGCCAATGAGATTTTTCTTCATGCTTCATAAAGTTTTGGTGTTGCTTCGAGCACTAAGATGATCATATCATTCTCTTGTTGTGAGTATTTGATGTTTGATATAACTAATTAGCTCTAAAACATCATGAGGTTTAACTACTGCATAATCCTTGTCTTAGAATTTCTCCCCATTGTTGGAAACTTGGCATGAGACATTGCATGTCCAATAGTCCGAGACACATGATGTTTAAATGTTTAGCGAAAAATCACTATTTTTGTCTTGTAGAGCCAATATTGTGACCTATTTTCTTGATACCTGGTGTTGTATGGACTAGAATTTCAATTATTAATCACACTATATGGGGGAGAAAATGACAATTTTCATGGCTGAAGGTTCAAGATTGGTTAAATCGGGGACATGATCTCACTTAAGCAAGAAAGAAAACTTTTCTTTATGTTTGAAATTTATCACATGGTTGCCTGCATCTTCTCAAAAATGATTTGTATATAAAGAACAATATGTTTGTTACTTTATATATGAATTTTTCTGGAATTCATCTCCTGGTACCTATGTGAATGTATATATTAATTTTGTTTTCACTATTTTATCAATCTTTTTATGTGTTTTTCTTATGTAGTCGCTCACATGCCATTTTCACAATATACATGGAACAAAAGAATGTCAGCCATGAATCACATGGTGGAATGGTTAACAATGAAGCAGCTGGTGATGACATATTGTTTGCAAAGTTCCACCTAGTGGATCTTGCTGGTTCTGAACGTGCAAAACGAACTGGAGCTGATGGACTTCGACTAAAAGAAGGTGATGTAAATTTTTCTAATTTCTAAACAATAACATTTGGTGATTAATTATGAACAATGCTCTACAGGCATACATATAAATAGGGGTCTGCTAGCTCTTGGCAACGTGATTAGTGCACTTGGGGATGAAAAAAAGCGTAAAGAAGGGGGACATGTCCCGTATCGTGATAGCAAGTTGACTCGTCTCTTGCAGGCATGAAATGATAACTTTTTGTTTTGTACTTCTATTGATTACAAGGTGAACAATATAAGTGTTCACCCAAGGTTTATTTATTCTAAATTCAGATTTTTCCTTCCTCTAATTGAATACTAGGGAAGAGTAGATTAAAGGCCATTTCTTTGTGTTTGCCTATGATATATCATCTCCATCACATCTGCTATAATTAAATCTAAAATATGTTGCTTAACAGACTTCAATATGCTTAGAAGCCACAGGCATTGCAACATTCGAGTTCACACATTGGGCTTTTTATCCAATTTTCCTTTTAGTATATTTAAGTGCATGTAGACCCATATAAAAATATGTATATGTATACCTCTTAAGTGAAATACAACTTTTGGTTTTTTGCTGTTGGCTGTTTTGCAGGATTCTCTTGGTGGTAACAGCAAAACAGTGATGATAGGTGAGAATTTCCAAGATGCCACATTTTTAGTTGTAACAAGTGTTTTTGTTTTTTGTCTTTTTTATGTGACTAATCTGCTATTGATTATATTTGTGTTTAGCTTGCATTAGTCCTGCTGATTCAAATGCCGAAGAGACTATTAATACTCTTAAATATGCCAATCGTGCACGTAATATCCAGAACAAAGCAATGGTATGTAATTTCTTAAGCATAAACAAGTTGACAGTTTAAGATGCCTCTTCGATGGATCTGACTGCACTTCTGATATTATAGATAAACCGTGATCCGGTGGCTGCTGAAATGCAAAGAATGCGTAGTCAACTGGAACAACTGCAGGCTGAACTGGTATTTTCTCGTGGTGGAGGTGCACCGCTTGAGGAACTTCAGGTACAAGATTTAATTTATGCTGCTTAGTTCAAGAAATAATGAGTCACTAATGTTGTTACTGCAGCTTCTCCAGCACAAAATATCATTGCTTGAAGCAAGCAATGCAGAGCTCCGCCAGGAGCTAAAGGAGCGGCAGGTTACATGCGAGCTCCTAAAACAAAGTGCTCTTGATGCTCAGGTAAATAGAAATTGGATTAACGTACTACATTAACTCATACTGGATTTTCGGAAGGATGTTGTGAATTTTAAGTTTGTGAAAACTATAACTGCAGTTATTGTTAATTGTATACTATAAACAAAGACTTAAATTTGTTCTAGTTGCATCTTCATAGTTCATATGAATGTTATGCCATCTGAAGAACCAAATTAAACTCGTTCTATATGATTAGATAGTCTTGAGCGATAATAAGAATGATCCAAATACTTTCTTAGGTTTATAAGTTCAGGTGTTGAATTTCTTCAAACTTATGGAATGGTTCACTATTTGCCCAGGTAGAGAAGGACAAGCTGACTTTGAAGATTGAATCAGCTCGTGGTGGAAAATCTTGGGATGAGATTGATAAAATGGAAAAAAATAAGGTACAGAATGCAAGTACCCTTGAGTGATTACCACTTGCTCTCGTGCTCAAATTTATCCTGTTGTTAAATGTGCTTCTACAGGAATTGGATCTTGTGAAAGGTTACATATCAAAAATTCAAGAGTTGGAAGCAGAATTGCTGCGGGTTCAAAGCTTTTCTCGTTCCTGCAGAAATCTTACTATTGATGCTGATATAGATGATATGGTTTCAGGTTGTGATGAGAAGACTCTTGATGTTTCCAGTAAGTAATTGAGTGCTACTCTTGGACATTTCTTTTTAATCTTAGACATGGTAACATCAAGTTCCAACAAGAAGACTTATATAATGATTGCCTACATACTTCTCATATGTATCATGGCACCTAAACTAGTTAATCAAATAAAAACCTTTGTCCTTTGCCATCATCGTATCCTAAAGGAAGGATCTATGATTGGTATGATATCATACTAAAATTTGAAGCTAATGAATATTTACCCATTTATCTAACCTTGCTACAATCTTTATGATTGTGAAACATTTCTGTTTTCTAGCTTCTAGATGACATTAAACTAATGCGATCCTTGTTTTCCTTGTGTGTTAAAATTTTAGTTCCATTAGGATCAGATGTACTTTTGTGTGTTCTTCTATTCCATGTATTGAGGAGAAAAATGCTAGAATTATTTGTTGAAGCAGCAGCTCAATTACTTTTACGACCAAAATCTTAAGTTCATGTTTCAGTCTGAGACCCGTACCAGTCCTTAGCTAAACCAATATAGGTCTGGCATTTATCGGTATACCAACACATAGTATGTTGGTATACTAGTCAGCATTGAACTAAGAGAAAGAGAGAGAGAGAAGTCCGAGAGGGGACAATATTTTCTTATAAAACTGCTATAATTGTTTCAAACTGTTGTAGTTGCCTTCGTTAAAATATTGAGATATAGAAGGATATTTTCTTACAAAATATTTATTAGCTGATATTATTTGTTCCAGATCTATTAATTCAGTATAACTTATTTCTTTTATAAATGCTCCAGTTGAAGCAGAAGAAGAAGAAAAGGAGAGGGAACACTCCATGTTACAAGATCAACTTGACAAGGAGATTCAGGAGTTGGACAAACGGCTTGAGCAAAAGGAGGTACCTAACTTGTAATTGTTGAGGTTGATGGTTGTTTAATTTGTTCATGAACTTCAGGATGTTACGTCATATATTTCCATTATGCTGTTCAGCATAAATTCTTTGGAAGATGAAGTTTTCTGTTCAGTAGAAAGACAATGTCAGTGAAGTTTCTGGAAAATAAATCTCCTTTTTCATTGCTGATATTTTTGAATGAAAATAATAGAACTAAAACCTTTCACATTACATTCCAAGCAAAAGAATCTTTTACTTGCATACCAAGTTTTCCAAATTTAAAATAATTGACAATGATCAAATTTACCATTATAATCAAGAAGGCCATTCATATCTTCTATGCTTTAAATCTAGTTTACTGATGATGAAATGTATTTGCATTTTATGATGGTGCTTTGATTCAAATATATTTACAATATCGTGTTCTATGTTTGCTTTGCAATGTTGCTAGGGGTAGTCTTTTTATCTCAAACTTCTTACATTTTTGTTATTGAAGGCGGAGATGAAGCAGTTTACAAGAGTTGATACAACTGTTCTGAAGCAGCATTATGAAAAGAAATTATTGGAGCTCGAGCAGGAAAAGAAATTATTGACGGTAAAAAATTCTATTTTTCAGTCCACTGAGGTTTTTCTTCTTTTCTAAACTCTCTTTTTGCAATTCCAGAAAGAGATTGAACATCTTCGTTTTAACCTTTCAAACCTGTCATCTACTTCTGATGAGAGTGCCCAAAAGCTAAAGGAAGATTATCTTCAAAAGTTGAACATGCTTGAAACTCAGGTCTGTTGATGGGAAATTAGTTTCACACACAATTATTATTCAGTGCCTCATGAACTAATCTAATTGCTCCTTTTAAGGTATCTGAGTTGAAGAAGAAGCAAGATGCACAAGCTCAATTGTTGAGGCAAAAACAGAAAAGTGATGAAGCTGCTAAAAGATTACAGGAAGAAATTCAGAGGATAAAGTCTCAGAAGGTGTGTATCATATCCATATGCCATCCACAAGTATTTCAAGTCAATTAATTGCTATCTTTTAATCTATGCATAGGTTCAATTGCAACATAAAATGAAGCAAGAATCTGAACAATTCAGATCTTGGAAGGTTTCACGTGAAAAGGAAGTTCTGCAGGTATTTTGAGCACTGTGATGCACACAAAATTTCAAAGATGTTTATCTTATCTCTAATCTTGTTGAGCTGGATTTGATTGGTTTGCTAGGCAGCTTATCCTGGTGTTATTTATTTGCTTCCTGCAAACAGCAACACATGGTCTACAGTAAATTACTTTATTATAGTTGCAGGACTTTTGCTTGAGTTATGAACTGCAGTACTTTTGTTTTCTTGCTGTACAACCTAACTCTGCAAATGCCTAATTTTGCCCACCCATGAGCATAATGACATGTTGTGATCTCTGAATAAACCCATGTGATGTCCAATTAGCTTTGCTTTTGTTAGGTCGCCATCTATGGTAAACATCCTCCCTATTATTAAGTCCAATTAGATAAAAGAGCTGGTACAGTTTCAATCTGCTTCATCAGCACTATTTTTCTTTCCTATGCCCTGATATATGATGGAGTTATTTCCTTTTTTTATCTGCTTTTTATCAAGCTTCCAAATAAAAATTATATAAAGATGCTCGTTAAAAGGCCTAGTTGGTTAATATTTAGATGTCTAGTGTGTCTTGTGCAGGATTTTATGTATTTTAATCAGTTGATGAAAAAAAACAGTTATCCAACAATTGATAAGCAGTTATCCAACTGCTTATCAATTGCACATCTTGGTTCTGTAGTATACTAATTGGTAATAGCTTGACACTATTGTTCTATAAATTGATTACATGCAGCTGCATGACCTGCTTTTGAAAGTGAATCATATGCTCGTACTCCTCTAAATAATTATTTTCTTTAATGGAAATGCTCTTCAAATCACATATTTTATAGTGGATTATATAGATTGAAGAAAGGGTGTATGATAAAATATTGGGTTAGTGTCACACATGCTAATCAAGAATTCTAATAGTTGACAATTTTATACTGTAAATCTTGATCATCAAAATCCAACAGTTAGTTTGGTTGTTTTTGCTGATTGGATCTTTTTTGGCTTCAAGATTCTTGTGAATAAATCACTGGCTTTTTGAATTGGAATCAGACCTTCAGCCATGAGATATTTTAATGCTGTTTTACTTAAGGTGTCATTAAGGCCATCTAGCTTCTACATCCAATGTAGCATCAATAAATACAGATGTAAACAAGCAGTTGATGCATTAGAAATTATCATCAACAACAGAGGAACAGAATAATGACAGTTGCCAGTTTACCAATCTCAGTGCTAGTCAAAAAGCCAATGGAAAGGTGTGAAGAGCAGTACTTCAGTAACTGGAAAAAGATAAAAGTCTTCAAATTATTTGTGGTTGTTGAGCAGATCTACCTTTTCTTTGTCATCTGATTTCTGTTGTCAGATGTTATAGACTGGATGGACAAACATGAGGAGTCAGGATATCTTTGGATTATTTGGGTACAAATAGCTGTTACTAAGCCATTAATGGATTAAAGATGCTCATAATTCAATATATGTACAATGACTAAGTGCCTTATTGGGTTGATTAATTGCTGCTCAGGGAATTGAGCAACCGTCTATTTTTCACTGCTCTTTTTTACTACTTTGGATTCTAGTTTCTAATATTCCAGCTAAGGAGCAAATTTTACATGTCTAGAGGAAGCTGATGGTTGCTGGTCCTTTTGATGAACTTGGACATGCATGATATGATTACTGATGGAAGTGTTCAAACCAAATTGGAATACCATAGATGAGTGGCAGAACTCTTGTGTTTGAAAATTTGGGGCACATTCTCCAAAATTGTGTTTGCACTCTAGTTCATGCTGTGATTAATGATGATTTGACTTTACATGATTATCCTATGAGAATGATGGAGACATATAGTCACTATACACATGCTGTTCTAGTACTTTCAATATTTATTAGAGACCATCTTACTTGGTGGTCAACCCCATTCTTTCGTCTGTCTTAGACAGGACAAGAAACACTATCTGTATTGTGATCACTAAATTGAGACATGCTGATTATTTGTCATGGATTTAGTTGTATTTTGCTCATTGATGATAAATAAATGCCTTTGAATTTCCTCAAACTAAAAATTTTGTACCCTCTTCTTGTTTGACAGTATGTATCAGCTAGTCATGTTACCTTCCTTTTGCATTATTTGGTTGCCATGTCTTGTTGATTAACAGTAATAATATACTACTACCTCTTGTTGTTGTTTATATTCTTTTTATTTTTGGTTTGTGATCTCACTCTAAATCGAGCACTGTTAAGTTATTCATTCCTAAATCCACTGCCATACAATTTTTTGCTGATTAAATTGAATACCTTCTTTAACTAGCTCAAGAAAGAAGGCCGAAGGAATGAATATGAAATGCACAAGCTCTTGGCTTTGAATCAGAGGCAAAAGATGGTAAAAATGCACCTTTTGAAGAGGTCCTTAATTTGGTTCCTTTTAACATAATCTAAAGTTACCATATCACTTGGTGCTGCTTGAAGGTCTTGCAGCGGAAGACTGAAGAAGCTGCTTTGGCCACCAAAAGACTGAAGGAGCTACTAGAAGCAAAGAAGTACTCTCGTGAGGCATCTGGTAAGTTAACCATATATGAATTGATATTAGTAATCACATAATCCACTTTTTTCTACTAAACTCTGTTCATTATTATACTCAGCTACTGGCAATGCAAATGGTCCTGGCATTCAGGTACTAGAATGGAATTAGAGTTCTTTTTTTAATGAAAAATTAATTATCTTTTTGACTACACTGTGAACTCTCTTAATCACACTAATTTGGTTTTGTATTCACTTTTTGATTAATGAACCCCTGTTAAATTGAAGGTATTGGTGCATGCTATAGAGCATGAACTTGAAGTAACCCTAAGAGTACATGAAGTTAGATCGGAGTATGAGAGACAAATGAAAGAGTAAGAGCTAATCTCTTCTTGTTTATCCTTTTTCTGTTCATTCTATCTCTGCATTATTGCTCGGCTAAAGAATAGAAAAACTGCAATGCTTCATTTCTTTAGAATGTTTACTTGCCCTTAGTTTCAAAAGTATAACCAGGATTTGTGATTCTACCATGTGGCTCCATTAGAGAGCTCTATTAATTAGATGCCAAAATATGAAAGACACTGATCTAAACAAGTGGATTTGCTCATACTGACAACCAGCAGAATATACGCCTGCTTGACAGAAACAGCCAAAATGTACTGCAACTGGACACTTCTAGTGGTTCATAAGAAATTGATATCCTTTCCAGTTAGTTCAATTGTCTAGCTCTGTTGACTCACTAATCATTTAAGAACTCACTGAACTCTAGTGTCATCAAATGGTCCAGCTAGTATATATAATTCAGGTAGTCTAGAAAGAATCAATATCACTTAGTAATTGAATGCCTAACATGTATAAACAGTTGGCTTTTAATTGGATAGAAGAAACTTGAAAGCAAAGAGTGGGACTACATTACCACACTTTTGAGCTTGAGAACATTCCAAGCTTGTGCTCCTTATATTTGTGCATTGCAAGCTATTTCGATAAAGCATTGATGACCATTTCTCATGACATTACATGGTTTGCTAGCATACTATGTTGCATTTGCAATACACAGATTGGGTACACAGTTGGCAGATGCCTATGCTTAAAAATTCATAGGTATAATATACATCATAGGTATATTACATAAAAATTCTTATCTCGATGATGGGTAGGCCACTTGGGATCTTGGATGAAAAGAAGCTATGGGATATTATCTTTCTGAAATTACTAGTACTACCATGGGTTCCTTAACAGGTCTTTCCTTGCAATGCCTTTTTACATCAACATGGATCTGCTGTAGAGTAACCTGAGAAGCTTTGCAAAACATCTGTAAAACTTCAGGATCAGTTGACAAAAATTTTAAGAGTCAGCTCCTAGAGGACAATATGACTCGATTGCAAGAAATCTTTTATAGCAGCTGTTCATGTGCAACATACCCTGTATACTTTAAAATTTATATACAGAATTTGATCGCTAACATGAAATTAGATAGCCCAAGTGGGTTCTTACTTCGTAAGATGTACTTTATGATCACTTATATCATTTATTATTTCTTTTTCCTATGTTCAGAAGAGCTGCCATGGCTAAAGAGGTAGCAAAGCTAAAGGAAGAATCCGAAACGCTTAAGCAGAAAATAATAAGGTTTGCTCTCTATTGTTGTCCATTGCTTTGAATACATGAATTTTTACCTGACTAATTGTTTAATATTAGTGACAGTCCGCAGACAATGTCTCCAAGTGCTCGAAATTCAAGGATTGTAGCACTTGAAAACATGTTAAAAACTTCATCTACTGCTCTGGTTTCAATGGCCTCACAATTGTCAGAAGCTGAGGAGCGTGAACGTGTTTTTAGTGGTAAAGGACGATGGAATCAAGTCAGATCACTTGCCGACGCTAAGAATCTAATGAACTATTTGTTTAACTTGGCATCATCCTCCAGGTATGCAAGGTTCTCTGGCACATTGATATGTAATCTTCATAACATAATACAGAGTTCGAAGCATAATTTTTCTTCTTCTTAGAGGAAAATTTGAATTGCTACTCTCTTGTAGGTGTGAACTACGTGATAAGGAGGTCAGTTGCAGAGAGAAGGATTCTGAAATAGCTGAGCTAAAGGACAAAGTGGTCAAACTTAATATATTGAAGAGACAATTGGAAGAACAACTGCTGGTAGCACATAACCAAAATATGCAGGTTAATTAGTTTTCATAATTTGGTTTTCTATTGCGAACTAATAATTCTGAATTAAATTATTCTTGTTTGCATTTAGGTTCTTTTTTCCTTTGTTAATTAGTTTTACCAGTTTAACTTGAGAAGAGCTACAAAGAAGTTATTTTCTGTATGACCAGACCATTTTATGATTCAATCAACTTTTTTACCCTACTATATGACCAGGCCACTCTGTCATTATAAATGAAATTTGACAGTGGAACTTGATTGAATTTAATTTAAAGCTACGGGAGACAATTGACAGGAACCAATCAAATTTTGCCCCATAGCTTAAGAACAAATGGTGTAAATGCAGATTAGTTAGCCATAAGATATCATCAGCTTTAGCCTGAAAATGCTGTTGTGTGCTCATATGCAAAAAAAAATTCCTTTTTTTTTTTTTGCTTTCCTTCAGTTAAATTTTTAATAGGGTTATTATAGGCGAAGGTACTAGCATTCTGGATGCTTATTTTATTTTCTATTACACATCTCCAAATTGTTTCTCGAAGGAACCTGCAGCTCGATTTGCTGTAACCTTGCTCATGCCTTCACTTTCTAATCATGAAACCAGGGATGTCTTACTAGGCATAGTTAATTCAACATCTTGACCATGTAACCAAGAATCATCAAATATATTTTTTTTCATTTTATAACTTGGGTTGTTTAATTGCAAATGGTTTTTGTATTAATATGACTTATGTATTTTATGGATTGTCTCTTTATCTAATGGTATTTTCATCTTAACATTTAAACAGATATTATCTATTACGAAAGTGAAGAAAACTACTGAAATTTCTGGAACTAACATAGGTGTCTCCAAGGATGATAAGCTTTCTGATGTTATGCATAAGGTACCTCCTTCTACAAATCAGATCTCAATAGTTGCTACATGGTGTTGCTATATTTTCCCAATTTTCTCAAAAGACATGATGCTTATTAATGTTGGTAATGATCAAGCTGTCTAAATTTACTTGACTGGCATTATTGTTCACAACTGTTATTAGTATTAACAATTTCCATTCACTGTACTGAGAGGTTCTAAAAACTTTTATAATTCTGTTGTCAATTAAATTCAAATTAGTTAAAGACCACTTATGTTGCCTAATGAATTTGATATTCATGTCTTTCTCCACTATTATTTTTGCAATTATTTTTATGCATATTCTGTCTAGTAGAAATTTCTACTTCTCAAGACAAGAACATTTATTTGGAAAACGGAAGAAAGAATACATCATAAAAACTATTTTGTTCTTATGTCCCATTTCCCTGAGACAGTTAAAAGTAAAAGAATATGCTCTTAGGAATCATGTAAATCATTCTTTTCACCTTTAACTTAACTATCTGATCTGAGTATTCATTCTTTAACATAAATTTTGCCTAATCAATATCTTAGTTGGCACAGAATCCACAAATCATCCGGTGCTCTGGTCCTGGTGTCAATAATCAGGATGATATGGATATATCAGACACTGAGATGTCAGATGTGTTTGAGACAGATGCTGAAGCATCAGACGAGTTTGAATCTGATGTGGCTGATGAAGATTGGATAGAATCTCGAAAGAAGATCAGAAGGAAGCAATCTCAAAACTATCAAAATAGAAAATCTACTTTGGAAGAGAACATTCCTGTAGGGAACTTGTCAGAGAAGCCAAATGAAGAGGCAAAGATCAAGGGTGAAAAGGTTGGGTTTGAGCAGTGTTGTTCTTGTTCTCGGGTTTCATCCTGTAAGACTAAGAGATGTGAGTGTCGAGCTCTCAGTGGTGTTTGCAGCACCTATTGTGGATGCGTTCCTTCAAAATGTTCTAACAGAGAAGGTGGGTCAATCAATAGTGATATGGATGAAATATCCAACTCGGAAGCAGCAGAAAGTGGTGGCAGTCTTTCTTCATTTGATCATGTTGATGATGGCACTAGCAAATTGGTGTCTGAAGGAACACTACTGCTGCAAAGTGCACTGAGCAAGAAGACAACCGAAGAGAAAAATGTAAAATCAAGAAAGCCCTTGTCTGACATTGGCAATAATGTGGTACGTCTGAATTTCCTTTTTTTTTCTTTTGTTTCGATGGCTAGTAACCAATAATCACATTGTGCTAGAATATAATTAATATTACTCTACTTGCTATTTTGTGCAAGGGCTTATTTCTGCTCTTAGTTAAAAAAAATGAGCTTTCGTTTGTTCTTTACTGTTTTCAGTTAAGAGTATATGCATCTAAATATTTAATTATGTTGGGAGTTTAAATGTCTAGCAATATGAATATTGACATTAACCTAAACCTGTGTTAGGTTGTGGGAAGTTTTTCTCTGTTCCATTGCTCTCAATGTGTCTGATAACCAGGACACTAAGATGTGGAGGATTAACACTTGTAGCTGTCATCTCTACTACAAGAAAATTCCACATTTCATTTGGTTTTAATGTGGTATAATCTTTGTTGACAAGAGAATGATGAGATTTGTCACTTTTCAGACTTTAGTTTTTTTAATCTTTCATCAGATAATAAAAATTCTTGGATATTTACTTTTATTTGATTCCATTTAAACTTGTTCTTGTAGGCTTTCTAGATACTCACACTAGTTACTTGGCTGAACTCGTTGGCCTAAATGTGTCTATAAATTCATTTGATATTGTATTTTGTACTAGATCCTTTTACCAAAAAGGTTGAGAGCTGGAAACTTTATCTGAAATAAATTTTAAAGATGTTAGCCAACTGGTAAATACTTTGACAGTATATCATAAAGTTCTGGGCTCAAATCCTGCCTTCACCACATGCCCTTCACAAAATAAAACTTTTTAATTTATGTACCATTTTCGGATTCTATGAGTCGATGCATTTGTTATGATGTGATTTGCAAATTTTTGTCCAGCTTCATGCATGACATATGGTCATGCTGAATGCCCTCTGAACCCTAGATTGTCATTCATGACTATCTTTGGTGCAGATTTGGTTGCTTAGATAGCCAAGTACTAACTTATTTGCTACGAACCAGATCAACCCAGATGCAGCCAAACAAGGCCGGAGGAAGAAATGGCGTAAATCTACAATTCAGCTTGTTCTAACCGAACCTCTTCAATCTTCCTTCCCACAAGACAGTGAAGCTCCAAGGTCTAGGGGGGATGTACCTCTAAGACTACCTCGAGCAATGGATTCTATGCCCCCGGATAACAATCCTCCATTGGGGAACAGGAATTCTGCCAGAGCTGGTGAATCTGTGAATGGCAACAAAGAAGTCAGAGGCATCATTCCACCAAGATCACCAGTTCGGGTGCGAAAAGCATCTGATGAGAAAGAGAACCATATGGCATAATTGTGGCCTCAATCACTACATCTTCCCAAAATCTCTGTACTGTTCTGACCCAAATGCTGTGTTCACCCACTCGATGGATCTCGACGATGTAGCTAGCATGAGACTTCTTCCCAAGGGTTCGGCATTCTACAAAATTATAATGATTATTGTGGATGTCGTAGTTACCAGTCTCAGTCATTCATATGAAAGAACCAGGAGGATCAATCCTTTCGATATGCAGTCGGTGAGATATGTCAAGTTGTATTATGGAAAACCGTGCTGATCTTTTTTTTTTTTTCCTCTCTTTTTGATGCTTTGGGTCTGAAAAATCTGTTGTTCAACAAGTGTGCTGTTGTTGAACATGGACTACGTTCATTAATATTCATCTGATTTCTACCTGTTATGTCGGGTTTCCTACAAGAAACCAAACTTTGATGCTTCAACTGCGTTATGCTCAATTTTGAGGTTGGGTTAAGGTATATTTTACTTGATTTTGATTATAGATCACTTAAATTTTAATAATTTATTTATATTTAAAATAATTTTTATATTTTAAAAAATATAATGTATTAAGTTTTTTTTCCGACAAATCTAAGTTAACATATATTAAAGTTTGAAGAGATATCATTAATAAGATAAGCAGAGAAGAGACAGACAAGCCATACTAGAAGTTGTTTTAAAACTGTAAGAAAAAATAAAATACAAACAGACAAGCCATGTTGATGAGGATGAGAGAAGAAATATCATTGGAATTGGTCATCGGGTGGATAAGTTTATTCATACGGAGAGTATTGTCCTGTATGCTACTATAGAAAAGGAGTTGACTGTTCTTGAGAGATAAAAAAGTCAAATGATCGGCTTGATTTTGTTGGATGGACTTTGACCATACAGAAGACATTGCGTCAGATAATGTACCTAAGAGTCAACAACCATGCTGGAATTGACTTTCTTTTGTGTGAAGATCGGATGAGTTCTTCCCCAGCTAACGCTAGCAGAGTAGGTTCAGATTTTGAAGCTAACTGGTGATCCGTGTTGTGTTGTTGATCCGAATTCTTGTTGATAATTGATAAAGTAAATAATTGGTCAACCCAATTCACCGAGACCCTATCCAGGTCAGCAATCCACGACGGCACCGAGATCCAACAGACGACCCGGCTAAAGTAGTCCGGGCTGAGGTGGAAAAGCAATGACTTAATCCCCACGGCATCCGAAGCCGCGCTAAGACGCATTAACGAGGAATGGTGCATCGCATCTCTGTGCCACTCCATCCGGACGGACATCAGTCGACCGTATGAATCGATCATGCCTGACGTGTCGCCAGAGGTAAGATTGAGGGTACGATCGACGACCCACCTGGTATGTATAAAACCCCCACCTGAGGGCAGGAAAAAGGGTTCAAAATCTTCTACTACGCTGGAATCTAACCAACTCGGGGGCATTGACTTGAGCGTCAAAGGGGTTAGTCACGTCGAGCGCTCCCACCCCGACGAAACCTTCGTGCAAGGCCCTTGCTGCGGACCCAAGGAGGAGGCGCTCGAATCACGGATCCGAGGCTAGTCTACTTGAGATACTGACTTGACCCGGGACCAACGCCCCCACTCCCGACCGACGTGAACGAGATTACGCACGCAGGAGGAATCGAGCCATATTGACTCCTCGGCTACGGCATCGAGAACCACAATAATAACCGATAGATAGATAGATAGATAAATGTTGGTGAATAATTTCTTTGGGATTTAAAATCTTTAGGCTGATTTCTCACCAAATTAGCAGCTACAGTTTTTTTTTTTTTTTTTGGGTCCCCGAAAACCTAAAGAAATAGCTTCAGCTAATCTTACAATGACGTGTATAAATAAATAAATAAATTCTTAGCATACAAGTCGATGAAAACATGCAGTTTTCTTTGCGTGCAATTAAACTGCTGGGAAATGGTCAAGCCGAGAGGTATTATGAACAAAAAGGCTACTGCTGATGACAAAAATTTCACAGTTCAAATCTATTCAATGCATCGATGACGACAACGATAGATTTGCTTCGCCGGCACAAATAACGTTCTTAATTGTGGTCAAATGGCAGCTCACTCAGAATTGGGACGATAACATATCATTTGCAGTCTGAAATGTCAGTGCATCGGAAAACCATCATCACCAGTATGTCAAATGGGTGTGAAAACATGAAAGATGCCGAGTGTGGTGGTCAAATAGGAAGTTGTTTTCGGCAGAGAGCAAAATTAGAATATGATTCCAGTTTTTTTTTTTTTTTTTTTTACATGAAGAGCATCATGATCAATATCTTACTCATATATTTAGTGGATTTTTACACTTTTGATATTTTAAGTGCTTCTTTTAATTCATAAGTAACACATTAAGTGTTGGAAGCTGATTCATCCTTTCTAACTTGCAATATGACAGAGCGAGCATTCATTAGACAGTGAGGAGTTAATTTCTTTCTATTAATTCTGTGCCAAACCATCTGAATGTCTTAATAGAGATTTTTTTTTTTTTTTCAGAGGAATTGTCACTGCAACAATATAAGATAGACAGGAAAAAAAAATTTATTTTTAATGTCATGAGAATTGTTTATGAATTAATATATGATAAATTATATAACAATGATTTGGCTAATTATAGCGATCAATTTCTTTTCACATCATATATTATCATGATCAATTTCTTCGATCCACTATCTTTATAAAAAAAAAAAAAAAAAGATATTATAGGTTATTTTATTTTATACTATTCCGCTAATATATAATGTAAATAACATTATACCTTAAATATTGATGGATGGTGGTGGTGTATCAGACTAATTTTTCAAAGGTTGAAAGCTTGAAACACTTTGATAGTAAAAAATACTTTGATAACTTATCTTTTTAAAACAATATATTTATTATTATGTATTAAAATATTTTATTTTAGTAACTGTTAAGTTATCATTTTGATCAATCTTAAATTAAATTATTGGGTGAAATTAGAATTATAATGTAAAGCAAGCTTTCATGTACTCAGGTCAAGTGTTTTCTTCCAATATTTAAAAGGATATTCGATATTTATTTTGGTTTTTTATGAGCCTCTCAAGTCAGAATCCTTCAAGTTATTAATTAAAATTTTGATGATGTTATGAGGTATTATTGACATATCAGTTCGTCACTAAAGAATCGCTACTCTTTCTATCTCTAATCTAAAACTCTCACCACATCTATGTTATCTATCATCTTAACGATAAAGTTCGAAAAAGTTGTAATAAAATACAATTCATCATCGGAGAAATAATTTAGTGTTCGTCACTAATGACGGATTATTTCCTAGACTAAAATTTTTTTTTTTTTTTTTATTGGTCGAGTGTGACTTTGTCATCTTATCTGATATCATCGCAATCACGGAGGTAATTATAATAATGTAAAGGCAGTCCTTACAATGCAACCTCTCCCTCCTTATATATCCAAAAACTTCAGCTCCTCGAGGACATCACCACCCAGCTCTCTTCCTCTTCCTCTTCCTCCTTCTATCACAAAGAGAGCAGCTATGGCAGGATCATCCGAGGGAGTAGGAGAGAAGGGACTGCCGCAGATCCTGGAACGAAGGTGCATCCTGCAGAGCGAGGCACTTTACCAGGTTTATCTCTTTCTTTCTCTATCAACCCTATCCGAGATCTTTATGTATACTTACTTGTTCATCATATACACATACACTGATAAAAGGATAAATACTCTCTCTCTATCTCTCTGACCTTTGTTTTGGCCTGCACGGTGTACGTTGTAGTATATTTTGGAGACCAGTGTGTACCCTCGTGAGCCCGAGGTCTTGAAGGAGCTCCGGCAACTAACAGCCACAGACCACAGGCAAGTTCCGGCAATTCGTTTCTGGTTTTTTATCGAGCATAATAATTAAGATACAATCATGTTGTTGTTGTTTTTTTTTGTTTTTTTCTCTCTCTCACTCTCTTCTGTTCTGAGTCTCATGGTGCATCCTCCTGTTGTATTGTACTTCCAAGTTTCTTAGTTGTTACGATTTGGGAATGACATTGAGCAGGAACGCCATGGCAACGAGTCCAGATGAAATGCAATTCTTGAGCATGTTGTTGAAGCTGATGAATGCGAAGAAGACGCTGGAGGTGGGCGTGTACACCGGCTACTCCCTCCTCGCCACCGCCCTCAGCCTTCCCCACGACGGCGAGGTACATACAGTCTAGTCCTTTCTCGATCGATCGATGCAATTGGTATTTAGATGCAGCTCAGCTCAGCTCTCCTCCTGCGTAGATAATAGCCATCGACATTAATCGTAAGAACTTTGAGCTCGGACTCCCCTTCTTCGAGAAGGCCGGGGTGGCACACAAGGTCGACTTCCGCGAGGGCCGCGCTCTACCCATCCTCGATGACCTGATGACGAAGGAGGTAAGAGAGAGAAAGCATTAAAAACTCACTCAACGACTTGTCGAACACATATACTAATGGAAAAAAAGAAAACGATAAAAAGAGAACTGCGTACTAAGAAATGATCTTTGATACGTAGTGTCTGAAATGAAATGGATTGAATCGAGATGTGCTTAAATTTCAGGAGAAGTACAAGGGATGGTTCGACTTCGTGTTTGTGGACGCAGACAAGAGCAACTATATGAACTACCACAATAGGGTGGTCGAAATGGTGAGGGTGGGGGGCATCATCGGCTACGACAACACGCTCTGGAATGGCTCGGTCGTGGCGAAGGCAATGGCGGAGAGGCCATTCCCCTACTACATCATGGAGTGCCGGGATGCCATCTTGGAGTTCAATGCCTACCTCGCCGCCGACCCGCGGGTGGAGATCTGCCACGTCTCCATCGCCGACGGCCTCACTCTCTGCCGTCGTCTCAATTGATGTCCTCCCATGGCTATCGTGCTTCAATAAATTGTACTCGTACAAGGAAGGATAAGAAATAAGACTGCTGAACTCGATTGCAGATCCATTTACATCCGTTCAAACTCATACAGTCTCCCAAATTGTTGTTGGTGTCGATCTAATTCTCTACACATTTCATTTCTAACGAGTTCATTCCTATAAATTAAGCATCGTAGATAAGGGTTGCTCATTTGAGCATCCAAGAAAACTCTCTTTATCCATCCCATCATGATGTTATTCTACCAATAAATTAATTATTTTTTAACTCAAATAATTTTTTTAAAAAATAAAATTTTTATTTAGTTAATCAAAAGTATCAATACACGTCACTTCGAACCAAAAAAAACTTAATGTCAACCAAAGTTTAGGAATCAGACTTATTATGAGATGTGATGTATGCCAACAGCAATCCTAACATGCAGCCTGCAAATTTCACTTGTACTCTGTATACAAGACTAAGAAAGTATATTATATTTTCTATTATTATTATTATTATTATTATTAAAAGTATAATGAAAAGTAAGTAACGATAAAATTAAAACATGTTAACTTACTGACCAACATCGTATGATTTTTTTCTATATACAGTATTTTTGATACCTTTACATATTTATAATTTCTAACAAAAAAAATATAAATATAAGATTTTTAAAATTTATACACATTAAATATCCATAGATCATCGTTCGTATCTACGCTAGCGTGGGCTGGATACTAATATCATTACTTACAAAATAAGATTTATAATGAATAATCACTTAGTAAATATAAGCTCTTATAGTTTTATGAGTATTTATCATGTCATGTCATGTCATGTATATTATATTTTAAAATTATTGACATAAGACAATTAATAATATACACCTCAACCTATGACTTTCTTAACTAGCATAACCCTATAATATAGCATATGATAATTCAAAATACTTATATGCAAGTATAAGAAACATTTATAGAAAATTCATGAATTTCTATTTCTTATATTAAAATATATATATACTCTCATACTAAAGTCATCTTATAAGTGTACTCCCACACAACACGTTATAATGTATTCATGTACTCTCACACCGCATATTATAATAGATACGTTCACTCTCACAGTATATGTCTCCTATACTACATTTCATAGTATATATATGCATGTTCTAACATATCCATACAAAACACATGTACTCCCACATCGCACACCATCATATATGCATGCACATAAGATATTTATATCATAATTTATATATTTTTATGCTTATAAAATATAGACATTCACATTTAGCTTATGACTAGCTCATGGGGATCATATCCATCGAAATATGTATTCCAAAATACCTTATGCATATGATAATTTATACTATCTCTATTTAATAGTAAATTGAACTAAAAAATGAAGATGCTAATGAAAGAATATATTCCTTAATTATCTGAGTATGCTTGGAAGTGATACACCTATCAAATTAGGATCATAAGATCATGAGATACCTTAATTAAAAATCCCACCTCTTGAATTATCGATTTATTATTATTTATTACAAAAAATCAATAGAAAAATGTTGATGAAATTTCTTATAAAATAAACTATAGTTAACTTAAAACATTATCTAGATTCTACCATCAATTTTTTTTAACAATTCACTTTATAATCAAATGAACTAGTTATCATCAATCAAACTATCATATCATTCCGTGAACAAATTTACTTCACTATTATAATTGACCAAATAATCTTAAATTATCAACAAATTTTATAAAAACCTAGGAGACAAATAAAACTAAATATATACTACATTTTGGCTTAAAATAGAATTATTTGGATGTTGAACTACCCTCCTAATTCAACTATTAACACATATTTTATTTTGCTAAAAATTGGTTGGGACTATTAGAACTTGTAAATCTTATATCTTAGTACACAGATATGATATTCACTCAATTCCAAGTACTACTGAACCCTAAGAAAAACTTTTAAAATATATCAAAAGGTTATCACCTAATCATATTTTTAAGAGGGTTAATTCAACTCCAATAAAACCTCTTCTTAGAAAATAAAAGATACTAAGTACCTTAGATTAGGACAATAATAATTCTCATATTAAAGTCATATCATAGGCCTTAGATCTATAATAGAATCATCCAAAATATATCTAAAAATATAGATACATTTTAAATCTAGGTCACTAAAAAGTGATTAAAAAAAAGTCAACCTATAATATGTAAAACTAAAACCCTATCTTTTGCTAGTTATAGGTACCGTGCAAGCCAATTACGTGAGTGATGACATGTGTGACACACTGCATAGTTTTTTATTTATTTATTTATTTATTATTATTATTATTATTATTATTATTATTATTATTATTTTCTTACTTTATGGTGACTGTTGCATATATATATTGCGTTGTCCTTGAATTTGTGCAATGAAATCAGATTGTTCTGAGATCATGATAGTAAGACGTTTCACCTTTAAACACAAATCCTAAATAATCTCGGTCATAGGTTATTTGAGGACATCGAGATAACTTGGTCGGTTGGTGTACTTACTGTATACTCATTCCTATGATGGAGGTGATTAGTCTCATAATTATTGATGTAGGGACACTAAGGGTATAATATAGATGCTCATTGGAGAATGAATTCGTTGTATGATCCACTTACAAAATGATAGATGGTGTACATTATGATAGGGCACATTTTGTACTTCTTATGATTGATAGAATATACTTGATAGGTGTGTGCGTCATAGAGTTGTATCTATTTTGCTTCTTAGAACTTGAGTCTATGTTTCTTTTATGACAATATATTCAAGTATGACTTAGAAAAAATTCTATGGAAATGAAATTTAAAAGTATATTGAAGTATGACAATCAACATATATTTTGGGTAATATATGTTGATGATTTTCCTCTTACCATGAGAGATAATTTTTAATTACTTTTAAGTTTTACTATTTCAGGTATGACATACTTGAATATATTTTATGATAATATATTCAATTATGACATTATATGTTGATGATTTTCCTCTTACCATGAGAGATAATTTTAAATTATTTTGTTTAAAATTATCTCTTATCGTGAGAGATAGTTCTAAATAAAACTTTCTTGATTAAAAAACTTATGAACCTGTAATATAAAGATGACACTTCTATTATAGAGCATCTAAATGAAATGTAGAGTATTACTAACCAGTTATCCTCTATGAAAATATCTCTTGATGATGAGTTGCAAGCATTGTTACTTCTCAGTTCATTACCAGAAAGCTGGGAGACACTAGTAGTTTTTCTCGGTAATTTTACACCAGATGATGTAGTCACTATGAGTCAAGTAACAAATAGTTTATTGAATGAGGAGTTGAGGAAAAAGAATTCAATATTATCTCAGATTGATTCATAAGAACTTATCTCAAAGAATAAAGGAATGTCAAAATCAAAGGATATAAGTAGTTCACACACGGGTAAAAGCAAGTCAAGATAAAAAAAGATATTATTTGCTATAATTATGGTTAGAAAGGATATTACAAGAATCAATGCAAGTAACCTAAGGAGCAAGAAAAGGGGAAAGAAGTGGAGCCTACAGAGTCAAAAGAGAATATCACAACTATACTACAGGGTGATGACTATTTGATTTTATCTGCTTCTGATGATTTTTTTTTGTCAGAATCTCGAGTGGATAATTGACATATGTGCTTCTTATTATGTTACACCACAGAGGGAGTTTTTTTCTACCTATGGGTCTGCAAATTTTGAGGTTGTCAACATGGACAATTATGACAACATACATCATTGACATGAGTGATATCTACATAAAGACTAACATTGGCTGCAAGTTAGTGCTTAAGGATGTGAGATATGTGATTGACTTAATATTGAATGTAATTTCAGTTGGAAGGTTAGATGATGAAGACTTTGATACCTGATTTCACAGAGGGCAATGAAAGCTTAGTAAGGGTTCTCTTATTTTAGCTAGTGGGAAGAAATGTCACACCTTGTACAAGTTGCACATTAAAGCTTATGGTGAGCAGTTGAATGCTATAGAGAAAGACTTCGGTATGAAGTTGTGGCATAGGCGAGAAGGAGCAAGAAGTTCTTTCCAAGAGAGAGGTATTGTCAGACCTCATAAGTACACATCTAAACCCTTGTATTAATTATTTGGTTGGCAAACAATATAGAGTTTCCATAGTTAGTCCTACTTTATCTAAAAAAATGTATGTATTAGACCATGCTATACAAAAGTATGTGGTCCTTTGAGGACAAAAACTTATGGTTGATCTATTAATGTTCCTAGTATCATGGTGCATTTTATTTTGTCACTTTTATAGATGATTTTTTTAGAAAAGTTTGGGTCTATGCTATGAAGACCAAAGATGAGGTTATTAGTGTTTTAAAAAAGTTTCATGCTAGAGTTGAAAGGGAAACAGAAAAATAATTAAAATGCATAAGATCAGCTAATGGTGGTGAGTACATTAGAAAAATATATCTTAATTGGATATTCTATAAAATCCAAAGCATATCGATTATATAATTATGTAAGTGACAAAGTTATCATTAACATAAATGTTGTGTTTGATGAAAGGGCAAGTTGAAATTATGAGATTAATAAAGGTGAAACACAAATCCGTATTCCAGCAGAACTAGTCACTCCACCGAATTAAGTGACAGATCATGCTCCAACTAGTTTATCATCAACCTCACCTAGCAGCAGTTCAAATTCAGCAAATGATTCCTAAGATGAAACCCCTCTATGAAGGTTTAGATCACTAACGGATATTTATGATTCAACATTTGCTTATTTATTTCAGATCTTATAAGTTTTGAGGAAGTAGTTGAAAAAGATGAATGATGAAAAATAATGAAGGAGGAAATGAAGAATGAAACCGGGGAGCTAATGGATCTATCGAAAGAAAAGAAAGTTATTGGTTTGAAATGAGTATACAAAACAAAGTATAATGCAGATGGAAGTATCCAAAAGCATAATGTTTGGTTTGTAGCAAGTGGAGCCATAACATGAAGTATTTATGGCACGGATGAACAAGTTGCAGATATTCTACCCAAGTCACTTTCAGTTCAAAATTATTTTTATTTTATGTATCAAATTAGTGTATGTAACATGTTTAGGAGTAGTGGCTCATGTTTAGGAGTTGTAGAGGTAGTTTAAAAGTTAGTGAGGATAGTTATTAATCATAGATGAGATAATGAGATAATGGGATGAAAGAAGTGGTGTGAGGTAGTAACTATTAATATGACCTTAGTGAATGAAACAATAGTATATAGAAGAGAGTATGTGCATTTGAAGATAATCTTGTAAGTATTCTTATTCTTTTAACTCTTGTCTAATACTACATTATTTTTTTAATTAAAACTATTTTCATTAATTAGATCGTAGTATTCTGTTTTATCGTTTTATTATTCCTTCTTCCAAAAAATATAAGGAGTCTTATTAATTCTGGATTAATCAGTCAGAATCATCTGTTATTTTGGATTCAAGTGGAGGTAAATAAAGAAATCTCAGAATTATAGTCCGCTATACATCATTTCTTTTTAGCTTTTTCTTTATTATTTCATCCAATCTCCTCCATGATCTTTCTTTCTTATGTCTGTCAAATCTTTTTGGCTTTTTGGGATTTGGCAAGTGATTTTGATTGTTCACTATTGACTTCCCCAAGTGATTTAGTAACACAGTTTATATTTTTCACTCTTTTTCTAAATTAAAACTAGTCATCAGTAACTGTTGTGGTTTGACTAGATTTTGTTTGGAAAGATGTATAGAATTTGCAAGTGTAAACATTATATCATCAAACTCTGCAAAAAAATCTCTAGCGAACATACTGATGCAACACAGAGTTCATAGTCTCTGAGAGTAGAAGACATCCACAGTTTGACTTTTTACCAGAGTCAAAAAGAAGAGTCTTCTTGCTACAATTTATTTACAGAATAACATTGTAGTCTTTTATGTCAATGATGAACTCCTGCATGCATCCCACCATAATCTCTCCAGCTTTTCTTAGATCTCCATCTCCTCTGCAAGTTCTTTATCCTTTTCCTTTGTTCATAACAAGCAGAGTGTTTAAAGAGAAACACACATTCATACTGTGTGCCCTTCAATTCCTTACTGAGGTTAAAAGAAAGATGTTGTGATTAACTGAGATAGAGATGAAACTGTCACATATCTGTAATAGAAAAATGATTAAGATTAAAGAGTTGATCGATGCACTACTGTTAACTTAGACATTTTGGGTGAATGATTTATTCAATAAAATTAACAGGTCAATTATCTTATCAGATGGGATTTGTTCCAGTTTGTATTCCAGTGCTTTGTGGCATTCAAAATTCCTGCTTCTGCGATTTGATCTTGTTCAAGTGGGCCGAAACATGATCTGAACTCTGTTCCTCCCTTCTTTGGAAGATAGGAGGAACAAGATGACATTGGCAACTGACACAGTTCTCTCCCAAGACCACAATTATGCCAAAAGGGTTCCCAAAAAGGAGAATCCATCTGAAGTATGCTTAGGATATCTTTATCCTTTTCCGTAGATTAACATAAACTTTGTGGTAGAGATAGGCATCTTTGGATCGTCGACAAACAATGAAGGTAATGAATGAGCTTTTGTTTCTTGCAGAGAGCAGGGGGTGATAAGGGCAACAACCAGCACAGGATGACTGCTGCCTGGTGCCCAGAGGCAACACCAAAAGAACAAGAACAAGGAACAGGAAACCATCTCCCTTTAGGCAACAGCAGGGTATGATCACAGAGGAGGAGGGTGCAGCTTTTGTCCCCGCAAGTCCCATTCCATGGGCTGGTGAGGAGAAGAAAGCAACGAGGTTACTTCTCTATCAGTGTTTCACCCACCGTCTCATATTCTTCTTGGTACTGTGGCCCCTCATGACAGGAAGCATCTCTTGCTGCTGCAGCTGCTGCTGCTGCCACCTGCAGTAGATGATGACTCCGTCAGCCACTGCAACGTTGGATGTCCGATGTGAGTCCCGCTCCGCTATATAGTCATGTGTTTCGAGACTCGCCTCTTCTCATCCTACTTCCTCTTTTGGTACCCGTGAGGAGAGGAGAAGGATGGGGAACTGCCAAGCACCGGAGGCGGTGGTGATTCAGCACCCGGGAGGGAGGGAGGAGCAGCTTTACTGGCCGATGAGCGCCGCGGACGTGATGAAGAGCAACCCGGGCTACCACGTGGCCCTCGTCACGCTCTGTGTCTCCGAGGACCGGGGGGATGGCGGCGGCGGCGTCCGGTTGACGCGCGTGAGGCTGCTTAAGCCCAAGGACGTGCTCCTGCTCGGCCAAGTGTATCGGCTGGTCACCTCCCAAGGTTCCTTCCCGCTCCTCCTTGTACTCCTACCTCGCTCGCTTAGCGTTCTCGTTCTGGTTCGGACTGACGGTGAACCGCCGCTGATCCTTTCTTTCTTGCACAGAGGTCACGATGGCTCTGAGGGCGAGGAAGCAGGAGAAGCTTACCAAGTGTCAGCAGCAAGGAACAAACGATCAGGTAGATTACCTTGTGTTCTTTGCGGATCAGCTCTGGTCTCAATGCTCTCTGTGTTGACGTGGTGAGGCAGGTGGCGAAGCAGGAGAGGGATCGGCAAAGGAGCGGCACGCAGATGGCCGCGAGGGCCCGACAGTGGCGTCCTTCTCTGCAGAGCATAGCGGAAGCCGCAAGCTGAGCTGTTGCCAACAACGATAAAGAGGTCTCTGTGGTTCTGGATTCATGGAAGATTGAGATTTGAAGTGTCATCGTCGGAGAGAAGAGAGTGAGACTGTGTGTGTCCGTCCTTGTAAAGATTGATCAGCAAAGTTCAGAAACATGAAACTACTCGATTGTATGATCCTTCAGTACTTGCCGATCAATTTGATCCGATAAAGAAGAAGAGGTAATCACACACACACAAAAAAAAAAAAAGGCTAAATCCAACCAGATCAAGATGTCACCATCGTGGAGATCCAGGACTGGATTCATCTTGCCACCATTCGGAATGGATCGCAAGTGCTGATGATACCAATAGATTCGTTGTTGAGATATCCTTGGAATGGATTGCGAACATAGTAAGAGCAGCAGCATGCCTTCTTCTCCCATCTACCAATGCCTGCTGACACATAACGGGACTGATTCATTGTATCCATGGATTGGCTTCTCATTTTTAGAACAGCAGCAGCAGCAGAGCATGCTTGAATCCTGGTGTTGGATCTTCGACGAGCTAGCATTCTTTGTGAACCTCTGAATTCTATGAGTCAGTGCAAGAAGATGATCGATCATCATTTGGATCATACGAAAGATGCCAATTAGAATAGTATGCTAGAGGTACTATTGCTAATTCTATGGGTACTACTAAGATGTTATGTCATCACCATTATATTCTCTCCCAGATGAGGACTTATATAATGATATATTGGTTTACTCATTAAAGCAGCTCATGGAAAGAGATTAGTTGATTCTTCGTTAGTGACCAAAAGAACCAAGATGGCTTTAGATTGAACATAAAAGGCTTGAATCAGTACTTCCTCTAGCTTTGGTGGTGAACTTTGGAGACAAAGCTTACTAGTGTTTCCTCCTCCCCATACTGTGCACTGTGCTTCGACTTGCAACTTTTAGTGAAGTGTTGTTTGATTTTCCTAGTGAGCCAGATGATGGAGGTGATCGATAATGGCTATAGCCAGGAATGTGATTCTCTTATAGCACCTCAAAGTATTGTAGGGAAGGATCGATGTATTAAGGCATTTGACATGTTGAAGAGGGTCATCTAGGCATGGAAAGTGGTTATATGCTCTATTGGATCAATCTTGTGATCAAATGATTCTAACATCAGGAGGCAAAAGCTTAAGGGAATATGCTTCTGGATGAAGGGTGACTTTGATACACCCTCTATGTGCTCCTCTCATTTGCAGAGATGGAACTCATAACACATATCCTCTTGTCCATCACTCAAATCTTCACCCTTAGGGTGTTGTCATTATAATATATTATGGGGCTTGCATTTGCATAGCCACAAGTTGTGCCAATTGTGGAATAAAGGGGAGGTCTAATTTTTTGTTGATCCCCGTACTATGCCTCAAAATTAAAATCATATTTCTTACTTTAAGACTCGTCTAAGTGATCCCTCGTACTACGATTTTATGTCAAAATCACCTCTCGTATTTTAAAACTCGTCTAAGTGACCCCTCTGTACTATACCTAAGAAACAAAGTCATCCCTTATACTTTAAAACTCGTCTAAGTGACCTCCTGTACTATGTCTCAAAATTAAAGTCACCCCTGTACTTTAAAACTCATCTAAGTGACCCATGTACTATGCCTCAAAATCAAAGTCATCTCTCGTAGTTTAAAACTCGTCTAAGTGACCACTCATACTATATCTCAAAATTAAAATTATCCCTCGTACTACAATTTCGCATTAAAGTAGCCCCTTTGTTAGAAATAAGGTTACATCGTTAGGTAAAATAATTTAGGGGATTATTTTTATTGAGGATTACAACTAAATAGTTTCAAAGTCCTAATATATTTTTCCCTCTCTTTCTTTCTTCACTTTCTCATAATCCTTTTGTACATGGTGATAATCGATTAGTCCCATGCTTTTAATATCCAAGAATTGAATGTCTCTACGATGCTACTAACCAACATGTCAGATTTAGGGTGCTTAAAATTGAGAAAAAAAAGTCAAAGTTAGTAGTGATATATTTTTTTGCATAACAACAACTAACAAAATATATGAAGGGTGATATATCATGCAAAACTGCTCCTTGACCACTTACGACTATCCTTTGGGACTATTTAGTTGTAATCCTCAAATAAAAATAATTCTCTAAATAACCTTATTTCTAACTAGAAGGTCACTTTGATGCGAAATCATAGTATAGGGGGTCACTTAGATGAGTTTTAAAGTATATGAGGTAACTTTGATTTTGAGGCATAGTACGAAGGGTCATTTAGACGAATTTTAAAGTACGGGAAATGACTTTGATTTTGAGGCATAGTTAGGAGGGTCACTTAGACGAGTTTTAAAGTATGGGGAGTGATTTTGATTTTGAGGCATAGTATAAGGGGGTAACTTAGACGAGTTTTAAAGTACGAAATGTAACTTTGATTTTGAGGAATAGTAAGAGGAGTCACTTTGATGAGCTTTAGAGTAGAAGATGTGACTTTGATGTGAAACCATAATACAGAAGATCACTTAAACAAGTTTTAAAGTACGGATAATAACTTTGATTTTGAGGCATAATACGAAAGGTCAATAAAAATTTCGACCTAAAGGGGATGATGACAAATTAGACTATCATTGTTAAGGCTTGCACGTGAGGTAGAGATTAATTGGAACCACTATGGGTTGCTAATATATTTAGCACATCAGCCTATATAGTATTTGGACTCTTTGGCTCTATATATATAAAAGGCTGTATGCTTCAGCTTGACTGGTCTTAATAGATTCAATTAAGTGGTGAAGGCATGCTCTTTGGTGTCTATAGCTTAATGTTTCTTAGATAATTTGCATGGTCTGTCGCCATGCTTACAGTTCATTGAAACCTCTCGTGTTCTTGGTGATAGCAGATAAGATTTTTCTGGACGGGAAAAATCCTCTATTATGTACGCATGAATTCTCATAAAATCGCCATGCTTACCTCTTCCTCTGCAGTCGGAGCCTCTTCTTCCTTCTTCAAGCGGCAGCACCGACGCCCTCTTCCACAGCAGTCGGAGCCTCTCCTCCCCTTCTCTACTGCGACCTGCCGACGTTCTCTTCCACAGCAGACGATTGAGAAGGTATCGGCGCTGGAACAGAGGCTGTGCACGCAAAACTCGCCCACGATGAAGAAGGATTTGCTCAGTAAGTCCTTGCTTGCAGTCTTGTGACGCACCGTAGATCGTTAGCAACAGCGTCTGGACGCACTCCCTCCTCCTCCTCTGCGCACCCTCTGCTGCGGCACCCCCGCGGCCAGTGAGAACACAGCCTCTTCTCACGCCCGCATCGTCGCTGTCCGATCGCGAGTACCTCGTCTTCTTCTCCCGGTGAAGAGGAGAAGCCTCTGCCGCATCGCTCCAGCAGAGGAGCGCTTCCCTTCTCACCGCAGGCCTTCCAGCCTCGGCAGCGGCGATCCTTCTTCCCTCTGCAGCGATCACTCGCTATCATCACAGATCGCCAGGCCGAGTAAGCTCCTCTGCTGTTGTTCTCCCTTTTGCCACTGTTTCCCCCTGCATCAGCCGAGCATGGTTGACGAGCCGAATCCCAAAAAGATCGCCGTCTGCTTCAGCCGAACACCTGAACCATCCTCGCGGTCTGGATCTCCATCTGGAACGCTTCCTGCGAGTGCGAACCGGCGGGTTGTCGACCCTTGCGAGGTTGACGAGCCGGTTAAAGTTGTCGACTCTCTGCAGCAAGGTCTTCTGCTTCCCCGTTGCCGTCGGGCTGCCTTCTCCGCCGCTGCGCTCCCTCCCTCGTCGACGTCGCAGATCGGTTCCGAGTTCCAGGATCTCGTCGCCGATCCCAGCCCATCCCCTCCCACCGTCTATTCTTTCCGGTCGAGGAACTCGGCCGAACACTGCGATCGGTGCAGATCGCAAATGTCGTATCCTTATCTGCACTAAACGGCCACCACTTCCGTGCCTGCTACCATAGCGCCCTCGGCCTCTACTGCAATCTTCCCCACCATTCTTGCCGCTTCTCTACTGCGACCTGACGAGCGCCCCTGCCCACCTTGCCATGTTCCTCCACCGACAGCAATAACGCCAGATTCCTCAGATCTGCACCTCATCCTCAGGCGACTGCGATCCACTGGAGATCCTCACGAAGCGGTCATCCTCTATAAAAATAAAAATACAAATAAAAATACTGTAGTTATAAGATTGAGCTTCTGTCAAGGATATCGATCTTGGATCGATATAGTAAAAAGAGTTTATGAGCAATAAGCTTTGTTAGGGAGTTTTCTAGTTTACCAACCCTATGGACATAGGAGACATATAGCTAACGCTGAACAACTTGATTTCGTACAAAATAGAAGTCAATCACAATATACTTCATGCGGAAGTTGAATGTTGGATTAGCGCAAAGGTAAGTGGCTCCAACATTGTCACTTCATGATCCAATTGAGTTCAGTAGCAACGGTAGCGATAGTTTAGACCATGCGACTATTTTCTGCTTCTTAGAATTTCGACTGATTTGATTAGCTCGAAGGAAAATAAGATACCTGGACGTGGATGTTCTATCATCAAGGCCCAATTAGCATCAACAAATGCATGCAAATGAATTAAAGAGTGTTTGTGGAGAATGACATCATGATTGATGGTCCTCTTAAGATATCATAGGATTCGTTTGAATGCATACCAATGTGGAGTAAATGGTTGATGCATGAATTGTGATAGTTTATTGACTGCAAATGAGATGTCTAGACGGGTGAGAGCTACATACTGTAAGGAGCCAACTACTTAACGGTATTAAGCAAGGTCAGTAGCAGGACTTTCATCATATAATTTGAGTGATGCATTAGCAGAGAGGAGAGTGGTAACCTCTTTCACATCCTGCATATTCGTCTTTGATAATAGATATTGAGTATATTTTCTTTGTGAGAGGAAGAGTCTTGAATATATATATGTTGCTTCCACTCTTAGAAATTAACTCAAAGCTCTCAGATCTTTTAAAGAGAATCAATCTGCCAATTGCGTGATTAATGTCTGAACCTCCAAAGAATTATTACCTGTGACAATAATATCATTTACATATACCAAAAGATATATTATGCCTCCATGTTGTCGTCGTAGAAATAGTGAGGTGTAAAGCTTAGAGTTAATAAAGCCAATAGGAGTAAAAGACAAGCCAAGTTCAATATACTAAGCTCTTAGAGCTTGAAGAAGTCTATAAATAGCTTTTTGCAACTTATAAGCATGTTTTGGATATTGCTGATGGATGAGACCAAGAGGTTGCTGCATAAAGACGTCTTCAATAAGAGTCCCTTATAAAAAGATATCATTAACATCCAGTTATCTTAAGTACCAACCTTTTGACATAGTCAAACTTAGGATAAGTCGGATTGTGATGGGTGTTACAATAGGACTGAATGTCTCCGTGAAGTAAACACTAAGTCGTTGATGAAACCCTTTGACCATTAGGAGTGATTTATATATGATAATTGATCCGTCGGGGTTTCACTTTATTCAAAAGACTCATTTACATCCGATGATATTTTGTGTGTGATGATAGGGAATAAGGATCCATATAGAGTTATGGAGGAGAGCATCATATTCCTCGCACATGGTTTTACATTAGTGTGGAGATTTTAGGGCTTGAATAAATAAAATTAGTTTAATGGCCTCAGGTGAAGATTATGTGCTAGCATATAGGTTAAGAACATGACGTGGTTTAAAAATGCCACTTTTGGAACGAGTTGTCATGAGATGCCCAAGGGCTACGAGATTGTTAGGAGAGTAATGAACAAGGTTCGAGTCAAACTGAGGAGCTTCAGTGGTACTAGGTCTATGTGAAGGTGGTTGTATTTCTAAGGGTAATATGTCAACAACAAGAGAAACTTGTGGTAAAGTGGGCGAAGGAGTGAGGAGCTACGTAATTGAAGTAACAAGAGAGTGCGAATCCAGAGGGGAATGACTAGATGATGTGGATGGAGGCTCGGTTGATGGAATCAAAGGTGTAATCCATTGATGCATGCTTGGTGGAGTTGGACATACTGTAGAAGACTTAGTATTGTGAAAGGGGCAGGTAGACTCAACAAAAGTAATATGACATGAAATAAAGACTTTATGAGAATGGGGTTCATAGCATCAGAAGACATTATGTTCAAGAGAGTATCTAATGAAAACACAAGGCTAAGATTTAGGTGTTAACTTATGCGAGATATAGGGACGTAGCCATGGATAACATAGGTAGCCAAATACTCTGAGCTTCTTAAGATTTAGACATTTATGAAACAGTTTTTCAAATAGTGATTGATATTGTAGGACAGAAGTAAGCATATGATTAATGAGATAGACTATAGTTTGAAAGGCTACTGATCAAAAGGTTGGTGGCATAGAGGCTTGGTATAAAAGTGTTAAATCTGTCTTAACTATGTGTCGATGTTTGAATTCGGCAAAGCCAATTAGTTGAGGAGTACTTGGAGATGATTTGAAGTGTTGAATATCACAAGCTGACAAGTAGGATGTGAGGGCTTGAAATTCACCTTTGCCATTAGAGTGGACTGTTTTAATTATAGTTTGAAATAAGTTCTCTACCAACTTTCAAAAATTGGTAAAAAATGTTGAAACCTCATATTTATGACGAAGAGGATATAACCAAGTGTACTTACTGAAAGAGTCTATGAAAATAATATAAAATCTGAAATTATCAAAAGAAATGGTTGGAGCAAGACTCCAAACATTTGTATAAATAATTTCAAAAGGTTGAGTGCAGGAGATTGAGGAGTTTCCAAAATGTAGGCAATGACTTTTAGAACTAAAACAAACATCATAGTGAGTTGTGCTACTACGAAAATTAAAAATAGGAAGAGAAGAATAAGAGAATAATTTATGCTAGATAAAGGACGAGGGATGACTAAGGCGACGATGTCACACGTCAATTAGAGTTGCAACAGATGAATTAATAGTAGGCTTGGTTATTTATGGAGCAGACGATCACTCGTAAATGTTGTCTTTATTCTAGCCATAAACCAAGGATGCCCTCGTGTTCAAATCCTTAACAAGAAAGGAGTCAAGAAAAAATTTAATTAAAGTATTATTTTGTTTGTAAAATTGAGAAATAGAAATGAGGTTTTGTTTAATATGTGGTGCACATAGAACATCATCAAGTATAAAAGTAGTAGTGTGTGAATTAAGCATTGTGGAACCAGTATGAGTAATGGGAAGTCTTTTACCATCATCGATGATGATGTCTTCATTTCCTCCATAGTTGTTGTGGGTGGATAGGTTCTGTAGGTCAGAGATGGTATGATGAGAAGCCCTAGAGTCCACGATCCAATTGAGTTGACTGGTAGATGGAGTAGTCATGAGATTCTCCTGAGGCCGATTAGATGGAGATGGAAGTCAAGGTCAAGACCGATAGATTTTTGTAATGTCCGGCTTTATCACACAGTTGATAGACTACTCATTGTTGGTTTGTGTGGGTAGGTTGCCATGGCTGGAAGGTGCCCTCGTGGAAGTTATTGATGTTAGGGTTGAAATATGGAAGATGTGGAGGAGGGAATGTTGGATTGGTGTGCATAGAGGCAAAAGGCAGTTTGTCCAGACCTTTATCGGTTTTCTTATTATACTGATTACCTTTTCTTTTGTATTTTTGACTGAACTGAGCCGTGATGGTTGGTCCTGGCAACTTTACTTCATGCTTCAAATACGTCTTGTAGTCAGTCAACTTGTCATAAAGTTCTTCGAACGACATTGGTGAGTTGTGTGCTCAAATTGTGGCTCCCAATTCCTTGAACTCATTTCTGAGGCCATTGAGAGTGTGGACGAGAATTTATCACTGAGAGAAAGACCTATCAAAGCCAGGTCATCAATGATAACTTTAATATTTTATAAATAATCAGTGATAGTACTTTCCTCTTGCTTTATGTTCATTAAACTGGAGAGGAGACCGAGCATGCGAGTACGCGAATGATCTGTGAATGTAGTTTGCAACTTATATCATGCCTCTACAGCAATAACACAGGAGGATAACGAGTGGAACAATGGATCCAGCAACGAAAACTTGAATTGCTTGAAGAATGAGACAATCTTGGTGTAACCACGATTTGTGATCTGGATTTGGTACTAAATTGGGTGCCCTAGGATGTTGAGCATCATCGGTGGACCGCTGAGAGAACTTTCAATGTAGCCTAACATATCATATCCAAATATTAAGTTAGAAAATTGAACATGCTAGGACGTGTAGTTGACACCCTTTGATAACTTGAAAGGGATGAGAGTTGTAGCATTGATGGAGACGAGTCTTGTATTTTGAGAATTGCTATGATTTCCTGTATGAATAATATTTAGAACATCAAAGGTTGATGATGAAGACATGATAATATACCGATCTAAGAGAGTCGTCAATTGTAGAAGTCAAAGATTGATGATAAAGATATGATGATATACCAATCTAAGGGAGTCGTCAATTGTAGAAGTCAAAGGTCGATGACGACGAAGACATGATGATATACCGATCTAAGGGAGTAGTCAATTGTAGAAGAGGTGGGAGGGCGACTGCAACTAAGTGCCATGGGTCTTGCTTCGTCCTTGGACACTGTTAGCATAATACAGCTGTTGATTGATGATGGAGTAACCAAGGAGGAACAAACTTTTGGTCGAGCTCGAGCTGGGGTTAAAGGAAGTGTTAAGTCAAACCTCAAAAAAAAACAAAAAAAAACTTTCCAGAGAAGAATCTCTAGTTGCAAGGGAAGCTGGAAAAACTGTTGTGGCCTGCTGTTGCTGCCTTATAAGAGGAAAAACATGACTTCCAAGGAAGAGGGAGAGTTACAGATGAGAGAAGCCGCCATCGATTGTTGCTGCTACCCCTTTTGCAAGATGCAGTAGCCGGGAAGGTGGAAGGAGGGGAAGTTGAGGACCCAACTACGTTGGGGTCTTTTATGTTTTTTTTTGGAGTTAATCAAATCAGTTGAAGCCTTAAGAATCAAAAAATAGTCGCACGGTCTATAACTAAAACTGAATATCATGTCATCACTATCGTGTTGCAGAACTTTGATGATAGAACATCCACATTGAGATATCTTATTTTCCTTGGAGCTAATCAAATCAGTTGAAGTCTTAAAAAGCAAAAAATAGTCGCACGGTCTATAACTAAAGCTGAATACCATGCCATCACTATCGTGCTGTAGAACTCGATTAGATCATGAATCTGCTCAAAGAACTTAACATCACCTCCACTCTTACTCATACCGTCCTCATCTTATGTTGTCTTCGCTGGTGCTTTTTTCGACCTCAGATCGCAGCTACCAATAGCACCATCGTTGCCCTATCATCTCCTCATCTTGTGTTGTCGTTGTTGCTGCCTTCCAACCGTAGATCATAACCGCCAACAGCAACATCGTCACCCTATCATCTCCTCATCTTGTGTTGTCAGTGATGCTGCCTTCCAACCTCAAATCATAGCTACCAACAACACCGTCGTCGTCATATCATCTCCTCATCTTGTGCTGCCATTGTTATTGCCTTCCAACCTCATATCACAGTCGCCAACAGTACCACCGTCGCCCTATCATCTCCTCATCTTGTGTTATCGTCGCTACTACCTTTCAACCTCAGATCATTGCCGCCAACAACACCATTGTTGCTCTATCCTCTCCTCATCTTGTGTTGTCATCGCTGCTACCTTCCAACCTTAGATTGCAGTCGCCAACAACAACGTCATCTCCTTATCTTGTGCTATCGTCGTTGCTGTCATCCAACCTCAGATCGCAACCGCCAACAGCACCGTCGTCGTCCTATCATATCCTCATCTTGTGATGTCGTCGCTGTTGCCTTCCAACCTCACTGAGAGGCTGCCAACATCTCAAAGAAAAGTTTTGCAACCATTGAAGAATGATCACACGGTAGCCAAGGTAAGGATGAAACAACCACAAGACAAACCTAGGAGCGAAAAGAAGTTTGCAAGAGAGACGACAACAAGTCCGAGAAAATCGCAGCCCCACCCACTTCGAACTCAGTTTGGACCGACATTCCTATGGATTTCATCGAGGGGCTGTCATCATCTCAAGGAAATACTATTTAAGAACAACCTCTCGGTCGCCCAAGCAAGAATGAAATAACAGGCTGAAATTGTTGACAAACACAGGAGCACAAGTTTGATGTTGGAGATCGAGTCTTTCTTTGCCTTCAGCTCTGCCAGCAAAAATCCATAAAGACTTGAGCCTCGAGGAAATGGTGTTTGTGTTTCTTTGAATCCTACAAAACTGTGGAACGCATTGGAGCCGTGACTTACAAACTTAATTAATTTTCTCGTTAGTGTTACATGGTTAACCTATATAACACTAAAGATATATATGATAAACTATTTTAGTTAAAAATGACCGTTATTGGCGTGTAGTAGATGATATCAAAATCGAATGAAAACATTGTATCGAGTACACGCATGGGAATGCCTAACTCATTCAACTCCGGACTCTATTGGCTCTATAAGAGGCGTGGCATTCGCCATTACCTTGTCTGCCTCAGAAGAAACATCAGGTTAAGGTCAATCTTCTTAACCTTGTCTACCTCAGAAGCAACAGCAGCTTAAGGTCAATCTTCTTAACCTTGTCTGCCTCAGAAGCAACAGCAGCTTGATTGGTTTTAATAGATTCGAGTGGTGAAGGAATGCTATGCTTTGGTGTCTAGAGCTTAATGGTTCTAAGACAATGGTCTGTCGCCATGCTTACGGTTCAATGAAACCTTTTGTGTTCTTGACAGGTAAAGCAACAGCGAGAATGGCTAGTTTTCTGTTCATTTGCTTGTCTGCTATGGTGCTATTGATCTCTAGCTATAGTATTCTAGCAGGTATGCTGCCATCCATCTGCTCTTAAGGTTTATCGATCTATATCTGTTTCATACATCTTTATGTTGGAGTGTTTCGAATGGAATCTTAAGATCTTAATGAACTTTGGATAGTATGTCTTCATGCTCAAAACGAGCTGTAAGATTTTGTTTGTGGGTGATGGAAGAGTCGTTGGCTGATGCAGGAGGCGAAGGCATAGGAGTGAACTATGGGTTGAAAGGAGACAACCTACCCACCCCGGAACAGGTGGTGGGGCTCTACAAATCCCGGAACATCGGCAAGCTCCGCCTGTTCGAACCCGACCTTAACGTCCTTAACGCCCTCCACGGCTCCGGCATTCAGGTCATCGTCGGCACCGTCGACGGTGACGTGCAGAAGCTCGCCACCGATGCTTCATTCGCCGAATCCTGGGTGCAGACCAACATCGTGCCCCACGCCGGCTCCGTCACCTTCCGCTGCGTCTCCATCGGCAACGAGATCATCCCGTCGGACATCGCACAGTACATTGATGCAGAACGTCGACCGCGCTCTCAAGGCCGCCCAGGTGACGGCGCCCGTGTCCACGGCCGTGGCGATGAGCGTGATAGGGCCGTCTCCCCGTCCTTCCGTGGGCGTCTTCTCCGACGTGGCCAACTCCACCATGTCCGCCGTCATCTCGTTCCTGGCGGCCAATAACTACCCTCTCCTCGTCAACGCGTACGCCTACTACGCATACGATCCCAAGTACATAAAGCTGGACTACGTGCTCCTGAACTCGACCGCCGTGATCGTGCAAGACGGCAACCTGGGCTACACGAACATGTTGCACGCCATGGTCGACACCGTTTACACAGCGATGGAGAAGGTCGGAGGTCCGAACGTGGAGGTGGTGCTGTCGGAGACTGGATGGCCGTCGGGGGGCGGCCCGGCGGTGGCGACGGTGGAGTACGCCAAGATCCACAACAACAACGCCGTGAGGCTCGCAGCGACTTCAAATGGGACGCCCAAGAGGCCTGGGAAGGGGTTGGAGACCTACTTGTTCGCCATGTTCAACGAGAACCTGAAGGGAGAAGGATCCGAGCAACACTTTGGGCTTTATAACCCTGACATGAGTGAGGTTTATCATGTGGACTTCCCTTGAGGAGGAGGATCCAAAGGGCATTATGTACCCCGTGATTGATTGAATCAAATGTTTCGTGAATCAAGAAGCAGATCTGCAATTAAACTAACATAAATGTCTTGTGTTACTTGGTATGTTTGTGGATCCAATTCACCATATGGACTGTCTCCTGCTAATGATTTGGATTATGTATGTGGGTCATAGGGGCCTTTAACTACAATGATTTTTTATTACTTATTTTAATTTATTTAAAGTTATTTGAAGTAAACTAAAGTAAATCTTATATTTTTTTTATTAGATACCCCTAATTTTGAAATCTTCCCTTAATCTTGAAAGAATTTAACTAGCTTCCTCTTAGAAAATAAGTTGAGATTTGATAGAGAAGTCTTTTGTTTTTTCATGTTTTCTATTTGAAGCTTATTATTCATAGCTCCTTTTTACTATTGACAGTCTAGTTTTTTTAAAAAATAAAATATTAGTTTGCTATTTATAATCCTAGTATTAATGATTTTATTTTTATCTTTATCTTTTTTTCTTCCCCAACAATCTCTTATTTCATCCTCACTCATCATCCCCTTGATATTATCCTCCCAAGAAAAAAAAAAAAAAGGATAAAGAAGAAGAATACAGACAAGAGAAAGAGGAATTTAAAGAAGATGAGGGATAGTTTAGAAATATAAAAAATTTACAAAGGGATAATTTAGTAGTATTAAAAATATTTAAAATGATATTATAAATAGTAAAAAAGAGGTTGTAAATAATAATATATTTTTTATATTTCTCATATAAAATCCTTATCCTTTTCAAATATCTAAAAAAACATCCTTTTTATCGAAAAAATAATTAATTTCCATCAAAACCCAATTAATTAAACCGAATTGGACCAACTACAATGTTCAGTAGCAGAAATTATTATTATTATTATTATTATTATTATTATTATTATTATTATTATTATTATTATTATTATTATTCCATAATGAATGGAAACAAATATTATAAAGTTCTTCAATATATTTAAAAATAATTTTAAGACCAAATGAGAAAAAAAATCATTTTTTAATTATTTTTTGTTTTTGAATATACTAAAGCATTCCTAATTTTTGCTAAAATCACTAAGACTATCATATAACTAATAAAAATAGTTTAATAAAATTTTGGGGGTTTAACTAATTAAGAGTTACTTACAATATTCTTAAACAAAATTACATGTTTTAATTTATCAATAAAATATTATAAATCCATTAAAAAATATTATCCACTCATATTTATTATCATTCCTCCATGAAAAATGAAAACAAATGTATGTGCCTATTTTAAGTTTATGTAAGATAAAAAAATAAGAATTTTTATCTTTATTTATTTTAAAACATATCAAAACCTTCTTAATTTTCATCTAGAAACTCATAAACTATCATACAAATCATTTTATAAAATCAAAATCCATAATGGATTGATAATAAAGGTTGATGGGGATTTAATTTAATAAATGCTTGGTTACAATATTTGAATAGAGTTATGATATTTTGGTCACTAACAAAAAAATACTATCAACAAAGCCTTTTTAACTTCTTGGAAAATAAATACAAAAAATACTATAACTGGATAGTGTTTCATCCTTTATAATTAGAATTTTTATATTATTTATTATAAAATATATCAAAACCTTCTAAATTTTCATCCAAAAACTTTCACAAAAATCATTTCATAAAATCAAAATCTTTAATAAGATTGATAATAAAATTTGATGGGGATTTAAATTAATTAAGGCTTGGTTACACTATTTGAATAGAGTTATGGTATTTTGGGACACTAACAAAAAATACTATTAGTAAAGCCTTTTCTTGCTTCTTGGAAAAAACAAAAAAAAACTACAATTGAATAATATTTCATCATTTATAAATATTCTTATATTATAAATATTATAAGATTTCTCAAAATATCTACCTAAATCTAAGATTATGTGGAAAAGAATGATAACTTATTATCCATTATTATAAGCATACCAAAATCATTTTATAGAACTTAAAACTCATGATAAGAACAATAATTAATGTCGATAGGAATTTAAATTAATTAAACGGCAAGTAGAATATTTTTATACTGTTGTTAGATTACTAAACCAAAACCTTAGAATTTCATTCAAAAATATGATAACTAATTCAACAACATTGCAAGGGCATTTTGGATATTAAAAAAAAGACATGAACACTTTACGGAAAATATGAAAAAATGGATCACCATCTCATAATAACAAAAAAAAAAAAGGAGACTTTTATAGGATACTGGCCCTTGAAAATATCAATGGTAAACTTTAAAAAATCTTGGTTAAAATTTTTTACAGATTAATATATAGTTTATTGAAATTTTAATGAAATAAAAATAATACTACAATTAAAATATTTAAATATATATTTTGTTATTTAAAATTATTGAGCTCAAAAACCAAAAACCAAAAGAGAAATTCATTAGATATTAACAATCAAAAGAAAATATAAAAAAATCTATACAAGATTATTATGTTTCGGTATAACCTAAGAGAAAATCATATTCTTTATTATATAGGGTTAAGGTTCATTTTAAGTAATGTGGTTTTGATCATAAATCACTTAAGTCATTATGATTTACTTCATATCTAAAATAACTTATATATTTTTAAAAATATAACATATAAGTCCCTCTCATCAAATATGAGTTAACAAATATTAGAAATTACTTACGTGACATGTTGATCCATAATAAATTATTAATTTTAATGATATATATAATTTAAGTTAAGAAAATTATTTTAGCTCCTACGATTTTGGTCATGGACCACTTAATCCATTATAGTTTTGCTTATGTCTAAAATAGCCCCTATAATTTTAAAAATATAGCATATAAGCTCCTTTCATCTAGTTTTAGTTTTTAGAGTCTACTTACGTGACATACTGACTTATAATAAATTATTAATATAATAACATATATAAGTAAAAAAAGTCCATCTTGTTGAGAAAAATGGAGCGACGAAAGTCATAATGATAAACAAAGGCGAAAAGATAAAGGTATGAGAGGCTAAAGACAGAGGTAAAGGAGTGCTAGACCACCATGTCATAAGCGCGATGGGTGAGGAAGTAGAACCAAAAGATTATTGTGTTATAATAATATTTACCTTAGTGAGTATTTTCTCACTTTGTATCTCTTGTAGAAATTAAACTCTTAGTTTGAAGAATTTATCACAAGTATACAAACCAAATCAATTCATGATCCATCACTTGATTCTAATAAACTTGTCAATGCATCTTGTGTACCTAGAATTGAATCAATGACAGTACTTGATTTAGGAGAGAGAGATCATCTAATTGTCTTATCACTAATAAGATTTTATTCTCACAACCATGGAACCATAAATATCACTTTTTGTTCTCTACATTACCAATAAAGTTTGTTGTTATAGATACCTATCATCTTTTGCATGTGCATATATATTTATTTCTAACCCTTTGAGGTAATTATTATATTTTCTTCTAGATGATATAACTCTTGATGTAATTTTCCTTTCACTAGGATCATGTAATCCTAAGTTTCTTTTAGAACTCTACCTCTAACCTTATAGCCATAATCTTGGAAATATAAAAGACTCAATAAAATTAGATTCTTTTATATTTTTGGAATATAAGCTATTTATCATTCTTAGGAGTACCTAAAGTCTCTCTCTCTCGCTAAAACCCTAAGACTGAACGTGTATTTGCATAAATAAATTCCACTTTACTCATGAGTTTTAATTTATTAAGACTTTGCTAACTAATTTAAATACAATTAAGACTCCTAAAAATATTTATCAACCCTAACAAAAATAACTAATATCTATCACAAATGACACATTTGGGCTCCATATACCAACCCAATGAGAAACTACAAAATATTTTAGCGTAACTTAATTAATTTAAATAGCACAACCCTAATTATAATAATCTCTAAAAATTATACTATTAGTTGAAATCATCGTTATTCTATTAGTTAAATTCCAATTTCTATACATTGTAATTTCTAACTTTTAATGAAATTAATCATTCTATTTGCTCACAAAATGGGGGCATATGCATAGAAGTAGATGTTGGGTTTGAATGCTTAGCCCACTTGATTTAAATAAAATTGGGTTAAATCTTGGGTAAATCGATTACAAGTCAATTACGAGTTATTTAGTTTAATTAAAATAAATGAAACAATATCAATATGCAATAGTAGCACCCCCTCCCCGGGATTCATGTGTTAGAGAAATAGATTCAATATTCGACTATTATTATTATTTATAAATTTTAATATTATTAACTAATTATATTAGTAACTTTTAATTGTATAAATTAATTAAAAAAATATGTAGAATCCACCAATTAATTAAATGAGGATTTCCTATCCTTTCTCTTGTCTCATTTAAATGGAAAATAGGGATAGGGATAGGGACAAAGAGGACGAGGGGAAGCATTCCCTATCCCTATGCCATAGAGTGACGCTATTTAGCTTAGTTAAGTGAAAAAAAATTTATAAATAGAACCATAGTTATTACAAATATTTTATAAGTATTCTTAATTTTACCTCTTCTTTAATACTATTTAGATTTTCTAAATTAAAATTATTATCTTTTAATTACGTCATTGTATTATATTTTTACTATTTTCTTACTCCATATCCAATATTTATGGTATTAAAGTCAAGTTCAAGCTGAACTGGTCATTATGGATTCCAATGATAAATCACTTATTCCTATCTTTTCGGACAAATGCTATAAACTTTAGAGTATCATGATGAAACTCTATTTAAGTATCAAGATCTTTAGAACTTGTAGAGAATGGATATAGATCAAAATGAAGAAACTAAGCTATGGGAGGATAAAAAGGACTCGAATGTATTATTCTTCATTCAATAAGTTATACTTATGACAATCTTCTCAAGGATTGCAGTAGCTATAACCTCATGACAAGCCTAGTTAATACTTTAAAATAAATTTCTAAGCTCATCGAAAGTTATTACAGTAAAACTTCAAAACACTTCATCATGAGTTTGAAATTTTGTTCATAAAAAATAATAAATCAATACAAGATTTTCTTTGTTGAGTGACTGAAGTTGTTAGTCAAATAAAATATTATGATGAACATCTTTATGATCATATAAGTATTGTAAAAGTTTTAAGAAGTTTAATTATAAAATTTAATCATGTTGTTGTTGCAATTGAAGAGTAGAAAGATTTGTCTAACTTTTCATTTGACAAACTTATAGGTTTCTTGCAATCACATTAAGTAAGGTTGAATATGTCACTTGATAAAAGTGAAGAAAATACATTTCATATTACGGGAGAGTTTTTTACTTTAAGAAATAGATAAAAATTAATAGAAAAAAGGATGTGACAGAGGGGGATTCCATGATAAAGGAAATGGAAGAGGAAGGTGATACTTTAATGGGCATAATGATCAAAAGCAATCAAATTATGATAAAAAAAAAACTACAAGAGTGAAATTTAATATTATTATTATAAAAATTTTGATCACATGAAAGTAGATTACTAAAAAAAAGAAAAGCCAATTGTGTAGAGGAAAATAAAAAAAATAGTAAATATATATGATTTATGCACAAGTTAATAATATCTTAAATGATATTTAGTTTTTGGATATTATATATTCTAATCATATATTAGATATAAGATTAATGTTCAAAAATCTTAATGAAACTCACAAGTTGAAAGTTAAATTTGGAGATAACAAGCAAATCCAAGAGAAAAATAAAAGAATAATTGAGGTGAAAATAAGTCAATGAAAGGTAAAATACCTTAATCATATTTTCTTTGTTCCTAATTCATTACATAACTTATTAAATATTAGATAATTGATAAATGATAGATATTCATTTATATTTGATGATGATTTATACACTGTAAAATATTAAAAATTTTGATTTAATTATGATAAATATTTGCATGACTCAAAATAAGATGTTTTTACTTGATATTTCAAATATTAAAAAGTATACTCTTATTGTAACTCAAAAGAATGAGGCTAATTTATAATATTTAAGATACATACACTATAAGGGTTTAAAGCTGTTAACTAAAAACATAATTTTTAAATTATCTAAAATTAATATGATTAATATAATGAAGGATGCATTTATGGTAAATAAAATTAAAATTATTTTCTTTAAAAAAAACATGGAGAGTATCTAATTATCTTAAATTAATTTATACTAATTTATATGGACCTATGAATATAAAATTATCTAGTGAAAGTTGATATTTTTTATTTTTTACTAATGATTATAGTTATATGAGTTGAGTATATTTTCTAAAACTAAAATCTAAAAATTATAATAATTTTTAAAAATTAAAAGCACTTATGAAAAGGTGAAATCATTTATGCATAAAGACACTTCAGATAAATAGAGAACGTGAAGGGTAGAATTAGTTGGAATAGTAATTTATTTATTAAATATTTTATTAAAAAAAGAATGTTATGAATTAAACTCTTTTTGAAGCTTAGCATAGTATGAAATCAAGTATAATTCATTTAAAATTTTATTATATTACTTATGCTTTGATAAATTTATAAAACTATTATAAACTTGATAAAAATCTAAAAAATATATCTTAATTGGTTATTTCTTATAATCTAAGTATATCGATTATATAATCCTTCTTGATGATAAGGTTATTATTAATCAAAGTTATTATTAAGAGAAATATTATACTTAATGAAAGAGCAAGTTGAAATTGGAATAACAATGAAGGTGAAAAATAAATTCATATTTCAATAAAAAAAAAAAGTGATAGATCTTGCTCTAATATGTTCATTGTTAGCCTCATATAATAGTAGTTCAGATTCATTAAATGATTCCTTATATGAAACCTCTATAAAAAAATTTATATCACTAGTAAAAAATTATGATTTAATATTTATTTTATTTATTTTAAATCTAATTTTTTTAAAAAAAATAACTTAAAAAATTAGACAAAGGTAATAAAAGATGAAATCAAATCAATTAAGAAGAATGAAACTTAAGTACTGAATCTTTCGAAAGAAAAGAAAATTATTGGATTAAAATGAGTATTCAAAATAAAGTATAATATATATAGAAGTATTCAAAAGCACAAGGCTCCACTTGTAGTAAAAGGATATTCGTAACAAAAAAGTATTGAACTTGAAGATATTTTTCTTCAATCATTAGATTTGAAACCGCGAGAACTTTTTTTACTTTAGCTACTATGTTTATCAATTCAATGTAAAATCTATATTTCTAAATAGAGATTTATCAGATGAGATCTTTATTAATCAACCTAAAGATTTTTTAATTAAAGGTGATATAGAAAAGATGTATAAACTAAAAAAATCTTTTTATAGGCTTAAACAAGTTCCAAAAGTATGATACACCAAAATTTGACTATTATTTTTATGAAAAGAAACTTAATAAGAATAATAATGAACCTACTTTTTATCTAAAGAATGAAGATAAATATAATCTTCTTTTGGTATGTCATTATATTGATGATATTATATATCTAGATTCATCTAAATCTCTTATGGCAAAATTTTAAAAACACATGGTGAATAAATTTGAAATATCGGATTTGGGTCTATTATACTATTTTCATGAGTTGGAGGTAAAATAAGGATCAGATAAAATTTTTATTTCATAGGGAGAGTATGTAATGGATCTACTCAAAAGGTCTAACATGATTAATTGAAGCTTGATTGTAGGTTTGATCTATCTAATTCATACTTGACTAGATATTATCTTTTCTATTATTATAGTATCTAGATTTATGCACAGTCCAAGCAAACATCATCTCGGAATTGTTAAAACAAATCTACGTTATATTATTGAAATTACAAATTATGATATTTGGTATTTTCGAAATTTTAAATATAAATTATATAGTTTTATGATAGTGCTCGGTAAGAGCTTTGTACAATAGAATAAATATTTCAACCAATATTAAAAATAATTTATGTTATATTATTAGAATTATAAATTATGACATTTGGTATTCTTAAAATTTTAAATGTAAATTATTTAGTTTCATCGATAGTGATTAGATAAGAGGCTTGGATAATAAAAAGAATAATTCTAATAATATTTTCATGATTTTAGAGTTCAAAAATACAAACAACAAATAACTAAGTAGAAGATTCAATTACAAGGTTAGCAACTTATCAAGTAATATGGCTTAGAATATGTTTTTGAGATCTTCATCATGAACACAAAAAAAAAGAGATTAAAATATTTTGTAACAACGAAACCATAATTGCAATAACAAAGAATCCAATATTTTACGAAAAAATGAATCATATAGAATTACACTATAATTTCATCTAAGATTTTATAACAAGTAGAGCTATATAACAATAAAGTATTATGATATAGGTAATAAATCATAGATATTCTCATCAAATCACATCTATTTAATGAACATATTTATTTTATATTTTATAAATTGATATATATAACTGTTAAACAAAGTTTTTATCATGTTCATTCTCCTCAATCTCCCGCACAGAATCAGTCTTAAGAACTCATTTCATCCTAAGATCTTTGATAAAAATAATAGCAACTTATCAAGTAAATAACAAATTCAAAGAGGCAAACAACAAACAACTAATTATATTATTCAATTGCGACGTTATCAGCTTATAAAGTAATATGACTTAGAATATATTTTTTAGATCTTCATCATGAATTTAAAAAAAAAAAAAGTGATTGAAATATTTTGTGACAAAAAAACCATAATTGTAATAATGAATAACCTAATATTTTATGAAAAAATAAATTATTTAGAAATACATTGTCACTTCTTCTAAGATTTTATAATAAGTAGAGCTATAACAATAAAATAAAGTATTATCATATAAATCATAGATATTCTCATCAAATCACATCTATTTTATGAACATATTTATTTTATATATTGATATATATAAAACAAAGCTTTTTTTTATCATTTTCATTCTCCTCAATCTCCCACACGGAATCAGTCTTAAGAACTCATTTCATCCTAAGATATTTGCATACAACAACTCATCTCTATGTTCTTATTTGTCGATCTACCCACTCCCAATAAAGATACCGACAACACCAACTCGTCATATGCTTATTAAGATTTAGAAGAGTAGGTAATGATGGAATTCATCTCCCACCTACGCTGCGCAGCATCAGGCGCCATAGAGATGGGCCGGAAGCTTCGGCTTGACGACGACCTGGAGCGGCACTTTCCGAGGCGTCGACAGCCCAAAGATCTCCTCCATGCTCAGTTCCTCCGCCTTCATCCCGGCCGGCAGACGCCACTCGAAGCCGTGCAGCAGGTTGGCCAGGCTCAGCTGGATCACCTTGAGGCCGAGGCTGTAGCCGGGGCACATCCGCCGCCCCGCCCCGAACGGCAGCAGCTCGTAGTCGTGCCCCTTGACGTCGATCTGGCTGCCGACGAACCGCTCCGGCCGGAATTCCTCCGGCGCGTCCCACACTGACGGGTCGCGCCCGATGGCCCACACGCTGACCAGCACCCGCGTCGCGGCGGGGATGTCGTAGCCGTCGACGGTGGTGTGCTCGCGCGAGAGGCGGGGGACGAGCATGGGCGCCACCGGGTGCAGCCGCATGGTCTCCTTGACGATGGCCTCCACGTACGGCAGGCGGGGCACGTCCCTCTCCTCCACCCATCGCCCCCGGCCGACGACGCGGTCCAGCTCCTCCGTCGCCTTCTCGAGCACCTCGGGGCGCAAGAGAAGTTCCGAGATGCCCCATTCCACGGTCACGGCGGAGCTCTCGGTGCCGCCGGCGATCAGGTCCTGGTGGTTACGGCCAAGTAGAGGCCGTGTAAGCTAAGAGGTAGATTGGATTCAAAGGAGAACATACGAACATACCTGGGTGAAGGCCTTGACGCCATGTCTCTCGAGCTTGACATCCAAATTGGGGTCGTCCGCGAGCTGCAGGAGCACGTCCACCATGTCTCTGGCGACGAATCCCTCCCCCTCGCGCTGCCGACGCTCGTTGTGCTCGTCCAGCACATGCTCCAGGAACCGGTCAAACTTTTCGCTTACCTTCTTCATCCTCCCGATGTAGCCCTGCAGATCTAGGCTGTCGAGCCACGGTATGGAGTCGCCGATGTTCATGACGCCGTTGAGCAGGAACAACTCGTCCAGCATCTCCTTGAACTCCTCCGGCGACACGATCGCCGCCACCTCCGTCCTGTCCAGGTACTTCTTCCCCAGCACCATGCGGCTGATGACGTTGAGGCTGACGGTGGAGAGGTGATCTTTGAGGAGGACGATCCCCCCCGACGAGTTGAAGAGGTCCCGGAGCAGCGCCCGTACCTCCTCCACTCGAATGTACTCATAGGACTCGAGCCTCTTGGCGCTGAACAGCTCCAACAGGCACATCTTGCGCGCCTGCCGCCAGTAAGGGCCGTAGGGCGACCAGGTGATGTCGGAGTAGTTGTAGGTGGTGTACTTGCCGGCGGCGGTCTTGGGGCGGGAGACGAAGGAGACGTCGTGGGTCTTGAGGAAGAACTTGGCCATCTCCACGGAGGAGCCGACGACGACGGGGAAGGAGCCGAAGCGGAGGTACATGAGGGGGCCATATTTCTGGGAGAGGGCGTGGAGGGAGCGGTGGGGGAGGGAGCCGATGAGGTTGAGATTGCCGATGATGGGCCATGGCCTCGGCCCCGGCGGCAGGTTCAGCTTACGGCGCCGGCCGGCGACGACTCTGAGAAAAGCAATCACCAGTATGATGGTTAAGTACATCACCCATGGTGGAAGTTCCATCTGCAGATGCCAGCAAGTAGCAGATGGGAGGAAGGGAGGGGAGGAGGTGGTGATTGCAGTGGAGGATGATGGTTGTGAGGTTATTTATATATAGATGAGGAGAAAGCCATGGAATTCTACTCCATATATGTCATCAACATAACAATGTGAGCGCACTTCTTCTTGGATATTTCCTCTCCCTCCGGTTGTTCAAAGGTCTGTGGTTGCAGTCAACTGGAAGTTGACTTGGGAGCTTCTGATGCATTCATTCATGGATACAATCCCTGGTAGCATTTAAAGAAAAGTCAATCACCAAATGTTATCAGTCAGTGACCTTCTTGGAAACTGGCTGTGAACTCCAGGAGATCTTACAAGCATTTTACAGTCTCCTTCCATGTCTGTCTGTCTCTATGCTTTAATGGATTTGACCGGCGAGAAGACTCTGTGTCTGTATGCATCCTTCACTGCACAACAGAAGGCGACGGTTGACCGAGCTTATTGACCGTCAAAGTCTTCTCTTGAACAGTACCAACTCCTTTGAGGTCAATAATAAGAAAGAAAAAAAGAGACTTATAATTTGGGTCTTTGCACTTTTCATATTGACAAACTTGCACTTGCAGTTGCTGCCAACTTTCTCTCCAAGTGTGAAGAGGCAACTCTCAAGTGCTCAGATTCCTTGCAATTGCATGAATCTATAAGTGGGAACAAAAAATAATCTAAATTTCAGTGTTTTTTTTTTTTTTTTTTTTTTTGTATGGATGAGTCTTTTTTTAATCTAAAAGAAGACACATGGTATAAAATGGTACCCCCTTACAAGTCTTGATTGCATGATATATAATATATGAAATGGTAAAAGACTAGCTTCAGAAAGGGATCTTTTTAATTCACCATCAATTGCATGGAATCAATCACACAAGAGTTTTAAAAACACTTTATTTTTTTTTCAGATATCATGAAAATGAGTGTGATAACAAAACAAACATCCTTTTCAGCATGTAACATGCATGCAAAGTTGTGATCAAAATTCTTTTTGAATATAATTTTGTAGCTTTCCCCAAGCATATCGGGCGGTCTTATAGTAACATTTTATATATTTTTTTCATCATTTATTTTTTTATTTTAAATTATCTGAATTGATGAGGTGTTTCTCTTTTGATAGACTTTCGCGATAACCTTTTCGGTATTATTGTTTTATCTTTTTTTGACCTTTTTTTCTGTTTTCAATGAAACTCTATTCACTGTCAATGGCTCTTAGGTGACCAACAAGGACAATTATTGGCAAATCATAAATACTATCTAAAATTTGATGGCTCATTTATTTAAGTTGACCTTCTTTAAGGCACAAGATTTCTCATGCAAAACTCTTCAAGGCTATTTTTGTCCCCTTAAATCTATCCCTTCATTAAATTACTCACCTACCCAGAGCATCTAACAGTATGAACAGTCCATTCTGTATGCAACTTATAATTTAATGTAGCTATCTTTCCTTTTTCTTCAAACAAAAAAAGAAAAAAAAAAAAGAACATGCATGCAAAGTCTAGATGAGAATAAAAGATAACAGACAAGTCTCGATATCTGATATAAAAACATAGCACTCAAAACATATCAGAAAAAGTTTAGAAGAGAATAAAAGGACTTTGAATAGTAAAAGAATCACAATTCTAATTGTTTAACTCAAACATATCAGAAATCATGTAAAGTTACAAACATCACTGAAACCGTCTCAAAGTCTCATCTACTCCTATAACCACCCGAAGGTTGTAAGGGTTTGAGATTGTAACACCTCATTTAGTCCCATGTCAAAATTAGGCTTGGACTTAGATTTACTTATATGAGACTAATTGATGATATTATTAGGCTTAAGCATCTTAAATGAATGATTCAAACTCGATAATTAATAAATCTATTATTCCATCAGATTGGATCATAAAAAAGTTGGTATCATAGTCAGTCTGATGAGGATGACAGATTCGAGTAGGAAAGAGAGATTACTCTGTCTCCATGCTAAGTCGAAAGAAACGCAACCTCTGTTCAAATTACTTTGAAATAGTTAGTTCAGAAGGCCGAGACACTTGAGGAGCTGCATATGTTGCTGAGAAGCATAGTCTCTGTTCTTGCTCCTCTATGTTGCTGAATCTGCAGTTGGTGCATGTAGAAGACAGATCAGTGATGAGAAGTATGTTGACAGAATAGCAGACATAATATTTTTGTTGCTAATTTAACTCAGCATGTGAAAGCAAAATTTTCTGCAAAAGATTAGATCTTACCATGTCCTATTACAAGATCAAGGTTCACCCTTTCACCATATGAGAGAGAGAGAGAGAGGTGATCTTGCTATCTGCTAAAAGAACAAAGAATTAAAACTCCTGGTTAAAACTATCATAGCAAGCAAATATACTTCAACTGCTTTGGGACTGCGTATGGGATGTGTACACCACAAGAAATGTTCACAACCATGAGTGTTACAAATTACCATGTCCATTTCATCCAATTGCCCAAAAGAAACTTTTAACGGAGAACCAGTTTCGTCGATGTGAACTGTTGACAAACACAGCTCTGCAAAGAAAAAGAAAAGGTAAAGACTCGTTAAAATCACATCCAACGAAAAATGTTTCGTTGAAAGAGACTAAAATGACGAAAGAATGTTGCAAAAACCCTGACAAATAAGCATTTGGATAATATAAACTGGAAAGGTAAAACATCAGGAAATGTCTGCTTGAGCAACAGCAGTCCTTGTCGCACTCTGAATCACAATGGATTATTAGCAAAAGAGATTACAAAAGACCTTGATAAATAAGAAGAATTTGGATGATAGTAATAGCATAGGTGGAATCTCATAGGAAACATCTACTTGGGCAACATCAGTCCTTGTGGCACACTCTAAATCACAATGGAGTTGCTTCTGAGAGAACTCTCTGAGTTAGAGAAAGAGATCACCATTCTCTCTGACAGCAGAATGATTGTTGCAAGAATGACGTCATGCATGAGAATCACATTGGCATGTCTGACTTCAATTGAGGAAGACGTTGAAGAACACTAGTTTGATCATACTAGAGATAAGTGCACAATTACCATGTGATCCAAATGAGATGCAACCAGATTTGAGCATTCCGCCACTTGGTCATGTGTAAAATGCAGCAATCAGAAGTTAGCCATAAAGATATCAGTAAATAGGCACGTTATAGATGCAATACTGTGTCAATGTGAAAACATGCATTCACCATTAGGTCCTGTCAGAGGACCTTCTTAGCTAAGTCCTTTCCCTACATCAACTGATGACATGAAGGGTCATTTCATGTATCTTAGCTCGGTTGATCAGTAAGAATATATGTACACGACCCTCCAAAATTCCCCCTTTGTTCCCTCCTTTATATTTCTCAAATGCAAATATGTAACTGCTAGGCAATAAGTGCAAAATTATGTTACTCCATAAAACTCCTACGTCTTCTGCACATCATGTACATTTTTTGTATAGTCACCAATATGCAATATGCATATAATTTTCACCACAATACAAAGAGACATTCCAGAAAACAACACAGGCTCAATAATCTGACATTCAATTATTACAAACTTATAGTCACACAAACAATCCAAAGCGATGACAAGTCTATTCCTTGCAACAAACCGTTCCAGAAATTACAAATTTTATGAGTTATTATAGAAGGGCAGTAATTACTGGCTGAAACTATGGCAAGAAAATAATATACTACTGGAACCATGAAGTAGAGAAGAAGATAAAAGAAAAAGTTGAATCAGATTTAGTTCCTCCAACACCAGTTATGGCGAAAGCAAATGTAGAAAGAAAAAATATTATACATTATATATAAAGTCTCTTAATAACTCAAGCCACTCAATGTATGGCAAGTGAATTTAATGAATGGATACTAATAATTATAAAGAATAAACCAACATTTGTTTCTTTTTGGCCAAAATTCTTATTGACCCTTCATACTATGCCTCAAAATCAAAATCACCCCCCATACTTTAAAACTCGTCTAAGTGATACCCCCGTACTACGATTTCACATCAAAGTCACCCCCCGTACTTTAAAACTCGTCTAAGTGACCCCCCGTACTATGTCTCAAAATCAAACTCACCCCCCATACTTTAAGACTCGTCTAAGTGACCCCCCGTACTATGCTTCAAAATCAAAGTCACCCCCCGTACTTTAAAACTCGTCTAAGTGACCCCTCGTACTACGATTTCGCATCAAAGTGGCCCCCTCTGCTATAAATAAGATTATGCCATTAAATAAAATAATTTAGGAGATTATTTATCAACAAAATAATTTAAAACTTTAAAAAAACACACATTTTTACCTTTAGTTTATTTATCAACAAAATTATAGAAATCATAGATCTCAAGCAAAGAAAAAACAGAAAGGCAGAAAGACAACGAAAAGACGAACAAACTAACACCGAGGAAAAAACAAGAAAGGTAGAAAGACAGCGGAAAGACGAACAAACTAATGTCGACAGAGGTTGATGAAGAAAGGCAGAGATCGTAGTTACAGAAAAGAACGCCGATAGAGGTTAGAGAAGAAAGAAAGAGAAGGAAAAATAGATTAGGGCTTTGGAAATATTTAGTTGTAATCCTCAAATAAAAATAATCCTCTAAATTATTTTACCTAACGGCGTAACCTTATTTCTAACAGAGGGGGTCACTTTGATGCAAAATCATAGTACGGGGGGTCACTTAGACGAGTTTTAAAGTACGGGGGATAACTTTGATTTTGGGATATAGTACGGGGGGTCAGTTAGACGAGTTTTAAAGTACGGGGGATGACTTTGATTTTGAGGTATAGTACAGGGGTCACTTAGACGAGTTTTAAAGTACGGGGGGTGACTTTAATTTTAAGGCATAGTAGGGGGGTCAATAAGAATTTTGACATTATTTTCTTTTTAGCACACATTATTTACATGTATTTTAAATAATTTGAGATTAACTATTTAAGTTGAGTACATGTCTTCATAATTATTTTCACTATTTTGGCAAACATTAAAAAGAAATTATTTCGTATCTAAACCTATCCACTGATAATTGTACTAACCATCTAAACTTAAGAAGCACTTTCTTGGAAACCAACATAACCATTACAAAGTACTCCTTAAACCAACATAATTGTCATCATATCCATCTTCAAATTCAAGTGACTTTTTATATAGTCAAGATATATAACATCATTACATTCCCTTTTGGAACAAATGAATATAAAACAACATACTGAATTATTACCTGCATGCTGTCTAGATGGTTCAAATTGAAAATAATCTCTTATAATTAGTGAGCAAAGCTAGGAATGATTACAACTGAAATTGGCTGGAGAGCTACTCCAAGAAAGATCCTCTCATATAATGAATCTGAAGGTTATACACCTCTTGTGTATGTACGAAATATAAGTGGGTACAGTTGTAAAATGGACATGATCAAAACATATTTATAATCAGACACAGAAAGCTACGTCAATCGATTAACTCCCAAAAGGATATAACAGTAATATTTCCTATACAATCACAGGACTTTGAATCCTAGGTTGTTTTCGTAGACAATCCAAGCCATCTTGTTTCTTTCTGAGATCTTGGACAGACATAATTGGTAAAATAAACACAGAGAAGTAAAACAGTAGCTCTTTGAAGTTCAAATAGACACCTTAACAATAGCAACATGTGTTGCTTGTGCAAACAGCAAGTGTGATATTCATGTCAAGCCTCTAAATATCACAGGTACACAACTATACAACAAGAGCACAAATCATTTATACATTTAGTTAGACTTATTTATCTGAAAAACACATACTGTTCATGCCTTAAAGTTCACCTGTGAAGGGCGTCAAAAGCCTGCTCACATTGACAAGAGATCCATTGATAACGAAGAAGGTACACTCTGGATACTACTCACCAAGAACATGTTGAGGAATGCCCAACCAGTAAATGTTCACTATCATGCCATGTAAGCTGCCTTTTGTGAAGGAATAGCAGATTGAACTCGTACAAAATGCAACAACCTATCAAGAGACACAAGTAACTGAACAAAACATATAGATTTGAGGTTGTTTTAGGTACCATGAGCTTAGTGCCTACAGAAAAATAACATTTGGGCATCCTCATAACAAGCTGACAAGGCTCATTTGATGATTGCTATCTTCAGTTCCTGGTCACATGACATAACACTAGATTTGAATAACAAGATAAGCATATTATGATTGTAAGTATGTAAGTGAGAAAGCAAACATGTTTCATATCTATATGCATCTTCCCATATGTATCATTTATACAGGGTACTAGATGTAGTCTAAGTAACTCCATACACTTCCCAGGTTCAACTAGCTACAGCAGAGAATAGCTTTACCAGACATAATTGTGCTGTTGGCATAAATTGGCAGAAAAAGGACAGTTCATATAATGCTCAGAAGAACATGCTTCCTCCAATTTCAGTGCATGATCAACTTATACCAAGCTCATCATCTCAATTGCACTGCTCACCCTAATAGAGATGAAGATTAGATACATGATGATGAGGCCAAATCCTAATGTCCTGCTAGGGCGCATATCATTTCTTGACAATACCAACAGGGCCCATATAAGTCCAGACATTAAAAAAGCCATAGTCCACACCAAAGAACTATCCTGAGGAAGCACAAATGACTCAGGTCTTGATGAACAAGCCCCAAGCAACATAGAGATCCCCAAACCAGCAAGCGTATTGAACATAGGCCCTGCATAACATCCTGACATGGCAACTTGTACTCCATCATCGCCTTTCATTGCTAAGGCTACATTTGACATCAGATCACCCATGGAGTTGCCCCACGCCAATACAGTCGAGCCGAGTATAGAGGGGTTGATCTGCAATATTACACCCAGGGCTACTAAAAGTGCAAGCAACTCATTTGCTACAACATAAAACCAGACAATACTCATCACAAACCCTCCTGAAACCCATAGAAGCAAGTATCTCCGAGGAGGGTGGTCATGACTGGTGAATAACAAAGCTAATCCTCCGAGAACCATACCCACAAGAGCACCTATAACATAGATAGTGGCACTAAATACAGAACCTTCATTATCATGACTGCCACATAAAAACACCAAAAGAAGTGGTGATAAGGTAGCACTAGCCACAGCATACACCTTTGACCACCTTTCTTCTTCGACAACTGGAATAGTCAACCTTCTTGGAAGTGATAGTGGAACTTCTAAAATATACAAAATTTTTCCCAACAACTTGCTATCAGCCTTCTCTTCATCATTCCGACCCCATGGAGGTCTCGGCTTTTCAAATGAACTACAACCAAATCCTTGATTTGAATAAATTGCAACATGGGAAGTCCAAATCCACTGTGGCAGAGCGTGCAAGTGCGGCACATCACTACTAATACAATCATCAATAAAATGACTATAAACGGATAAGTCCTCCTCACTTCCATATGAAAATATGCTCCCTCTGACTGGGAGCAATGGTGTCAGTGACTCTAACTTCAACCTGTGGGCATGCTTCCTCAGAAGCTCATTTGCTGCCACGGCAAAGGCATACACCACATAGATCATAACAAACATCACTGCTCCCCAAACACTTACTTCTCCAATCATCAAGATAATTGATAACGAGAAGAGGCTCAAGAAAAAGAAACTCACATCCCTTATGAAGCATTTGCGGTCAATCTGAACATTCTTATTGGCTACACAGAAAGAAACTGTACCAACAACAACGCAAGTGACGAAGGTAGCTCCACCCAACACACTGTTGAGGCCAACTCCGCTGGCTCCGCCGGAGCCCATAAATGCTGCTATGCTAGCAAACACATCAGGCGCACCATTCCCAAGTGGCAGCAGAGTAACCCCAGCAACAGCAGGCGAAAGCTTCAATAAACCCGATAGATTGGCCAGACTACAACAGAAGTAGTCCGCAGCAGTGTTACCAAGCAGATAAAACAACCCCACCAGCCACAGGGCAAGCACGGCGTACCCTAAAGCTTGAAGCTTCCCACAAGTGCAGTAGAAAAACGCAAGATAATTGAAGAATCCACCGGAACCACACTGCCCGTTCGACCTCAAGAACTTGCATTTGGCACCGAAGCCCTCGCGCTGGGCTAAGCCGGAGCAACCCGCCGCCGAAGGATATCCAACGAGCTCAGAACCATCAGCCGCGTCACCACTCGCTGCAACCGACGCGTTCCCAAAGTGAAGCTCCCGAATTCTGCGGCGGTGTTGGAGATTGGACCCGCGAATCCTCGACGAGGGGGAAAAATCGGAGCTTTGGCGGAGAAACGGATCCCGGAAGACGTCTTCTCGGTTGCAGAAGAAGAGCAGCAAGATCAAGGAGCAGGAACAATTCAACAGCGCATTAAATCCGCCGCGGCGCCTCAATCTCTCCACCATCTCCACCAGCCCCGGCGAAGAACCCGGTTTCTCGATCCGAGCGAGTCGAATCGAGGGGTCGAATTCGGCGGGGCGACTGGTAATCGGGCCAATTGGTATCTGGCCGGAGGTGGTGGGATTCTGTGGAGAGATTAGGGTTTGAGAAGCGTCCCTCGAGGGAAATCGACGACGCTTCCCCGTACCGGGAGACTTCGACCGTTTCCCCTCCCTCCTTGAGAGGAGGGACCAAAACTGTGGAGGACCGAGTCACACATAAATGGGCTCAATTTTTTTGTTAGTTGCTCTTTACGGGCTTACTCTAAAATGGGCCGTCAGTTGGCCCATCTATAATTTGATTTTTAGAATTGATCAAAATCTTTATCCGCCACGTGGCATCATCCCATGCCCGCTCAACGGTTGGCGAACGCAGCAGTTAACGGCCGGCCGCCTATTGGACGACAGGAGTTTGATATCGGATGCGGATCCACTCCAACGTTAGCCGTTAAACTGCTATACAAGATTCTAATCCTCTGCGTGTAAAAGGTGGGACACGTGCGATTGGACGGCTATGATTTCGGCACTGTTCACAATCATTACAAGCACAGCTGGAGGGGATCTCCCCACTCTATGCGACCGCCTCCAACCTTTCTTCCACGATTCAAGAAGAACAGAGCACAATCCACACACGTAGTTGACACCAACGATCCATTTGGATCGCTCCGAAATCTCCGTCCGCCGTGGTCATCATCGATCGCAGAGCGGCAGCCGGCATCGATCGGCATCGGCAAAGGAAGGCCGGCATCTGTGGAGATAAAAAGATGAAGCTGGATCGAGTCAATCAGCTCGAGTTGCGGCCGTCCATGGAAAGCTTCCGGTTCCTCGACTCAACCCCGGCTTCTTCCACCGGCCGCAGAAGGCTTAACCGGATGGCCGGATCGTTGGATAAGAAACGCGGCGAGTTGCTGCTGAAGATGGTGGATGACTTGGAGTACAACATGAAGCTGAGTAGGTCGGAGATCCAAAGAGGAAGGTTGTATGAGAAGTACGCGGAGAAGCGAGAGGCGAAGCTGAGGGAAGAGTGGTTGACGAAGGGGGCTCAGAGAAGAGCGAAGATGAAGGTGATTGAGAGCCAACTTGAAGAGAGCTTGGCTCGGATGACGGCAAGGAAGCAGGATTCTGCAATCAGATACGGACACCAGGTATTTGATCTTTTGACTGTCACTTGGAGATGGATTTGATGCTTGATGTGTGCATGTCCTTGCAGTAGATCCATTCTAAGTCCAATATTCTGAGGTTTAATGCTTCTTGGGACATGTTCTTATCTAGTTTTCTACCGCTACCTGATGAATACCCTTCTCTTAGCTGATTCAAAATCACTGTTGCTCAAGAATTCATCTCTCTTTTTTGTCAGGAGGCAGTGAAGTCCTTTGAGGAGGAAGACCTTCATGAACAGATTCAATTTAGTCAATCTTTACTCAATGATGGTTCTTTGACAAGCACTGGCTCAAATGCTCATTCTACCGGACATCAGACCTTGGTAGCACCTATTCCTGAACACTCAAAGAGACACAACCCTGATTCCTCAAGGAGAAGGACCAAGGCTGTAAAGCTTTCAGCACAATCACTTCCAGACTTATCTTACCTTGGAAAAGAAAGCATGAAGCCCCCTACAAGACTTAGCAAAGGTAGCAGTCCTTCGGAATCTACGGCATGTGGCCAAAGCAAGAGTACCACTGGTCTTACAAGTGAGTTGCAGGATCCCAATTTTGCATTGTCCGAAGTTTTGAACGAGCAAAGCCAGAACACCATCACCGGGAGGGCGAACGGTGCAGGTAACACTAGTGCAACTTCTATCACTGAACTGAGAGCTTCCAAGGCTTCTGAGACTGAGAGCAAAGAAGATGAGTCTGAGGTCATGCTAAATCAGCAAATCAATCAGGAACCTGAAAGAAGAAGGATAGAGATGAGGGGCTCCATTTTTCATCTTGGGTCAGATAGTGAAGAAACAAGATCAAGCCAAGCATCAGGAATGTGTGACATCAAATCTGAAAATTATGATACCTTCAGAAGTATAGGGGAAGAAGAAGATGATGTCTTGGCTGTTGCTTCTAAGTTCAGCTCAAACCTTCGACCTTCACACTCATGCGTGGAAGTAGCATCATACAGTTTTGAATCTGCTCGAGTGAGGAAGAAGTGGGGAGTTGCTGAGAAACCAAACCTTGCAACCAATACTTGGGAGAAGTCACTCGTGAAACAGTTCAAGAAATTGTTGACATTTGGGAAGAAAGGCAAAAGTGCAGACAGTGCATATGTTGCTGGAGGTGATGATGACATGAACAACCATCATGTAGCTGCAAAGATACCATCAGATGATCTGAAGAAAGCCAGAAATGGTTACTCGGTTCCTGCTTATGTTGTTGGCTTACATGAGGGCAAGATCTTCCCTGAACAAGGTACTCGTGCTCCTTAACAACTCTTGCATCATTTTTCTTTCATGTAGAGAAGCTAATCAGAAATCTCACATAGGCCAAATGAACACATGTAATTATAACTTAGTTGCTATTATCATCTCAAGGTTATAGATAAACTAACTGGACCACTCTGTATTAAGCAACAAAAAGCCTTTGAGTTTTGTTTATGATTAACACATAAAGCTGGAATGATGGTATCCAACTTACATCTGAAGAGGTGAAAGTATGCAGGTGATATGAAGCTTAGTTAAGTTTTTTTGTATCTTCTGATAGTGTTTTGGGATTTGGCTTAACTTGCTGGATTCTTGGACAAATAATTTCCATATCATAGTTCATTCATTTATGATGTACAGGAATGCCCAACAACATCTCCTCTATGTATATGTTATGAATTGCATCCAGTTCTTGAGGACAATTTACTTGCTAGTCTAACAGGATATATCAAAAATACTCTTCTAGGGAACTAACTCCCATTGACAGTTTACAAAAGTCGGTCACCGATCCAAATTATGGAGATAACCTGACATGGTCTGTATCTCGGATCTTGTTGGATCATCCAACAACAAAAATCTTGAGGGAATATAATCTACAGAAAAGGAAGCTTCATCTTGTAAAGAAAAACTAATGTCTCAGGTATATCTAGGGGGGATCCTACCACCCGACATGGGTAATGGGTCCGAGATGGAATGTAGCAAACCGCTAGGGACATATATTCTTATTCATCTTTTATTTGGAGCATATTTGATATTATGATTGATGGTGGCCTGACAAATCTAATCCATTGGTTTTGTTATTTTAAGATATGCTGATGTTCACATGTCAAATGTCAATTGGGACGTTCAATATTTGATCATATCATCAGGGCCTTTAAACTCAAGTGATCAATGTATTGCTAAATAATTCATTCTTTCCTTCCTCTTCTGACTAATTCAAATTTTAGCTCCTGCACATTCTCTTCAAGAGAAGGAAGTTAATTAAAGGTCTTGTATTTTGTGCAGTTCAATCCCCAAGCTGTTCCATTTCTACTCCCCCTGCAAACATGAAGTTGAGGGAGGATCAAGAACTGGAAGGTTTTCCAAAAGGTAAAAAAAAAAAAATACACATACCTATAGGCCTGAAGAATCTCAGAATGAAACAGGACTAAGTTACTTTGTCATGCCTCTGATGAACAATTGGTTGCTTATTGTTGTATATTTGCCTGTTGTTTTGCAGCAACATGTTCTGTGTTCTCCTTTTTCTCATTCAATGGCAGGGGAAGTGAATCAAGATTCAAGTGACAGCATGGAGCTCCACCACAGTAGGATGCCACCCTTTCAGGTTCTGAAGAAATGTATGGTGTTCTGCTTTAGGTTCCCAAAAGATAAGATATAGAACATGCAATTCTTCCTCAAGATTGTAATTTATTATTTATGTGCTCTCCTAGTAAGGCTTGCATTTTCCAATTGTAACTTGGTTTCTCTACTATAAGAGAATACTATGTACATGGTTTAAAGGTAGTTGTAAAACAGTGAATGTGAAGGAAAACTCATCCTATTGAAGATGTTTTTGAGATTGGGTACAATTGCTGGCATTGTCAACAGATGGTTTGATTGTCTATGCTGACTCTGTTGTGACTGGTCCTGCATGTTATCTTACCATAGGTTAGGATTTGTATGAGTTAGCAAGCAATGATCTGATTCAGAATTGAAATGAAGATTGGAGAACTAAGGATGAACACCTACCTGTAACCATTCAAGCATATGATATGTATCTGTTATCAAAACCAAGTAAAGACTCAAACACTGCCAATTGTATTTCTAACTAAAAATTGTTGTCCTTTTAAAGAGCTAATAATAGCAAGTGATAACAAATATTGAGTTTTCTTTCTGCTGCAATTTTTTATGGCTTTGAAAATATCAATGTACGAGGAGAATTTTAACCACTAAATCACGACGACATTAGTAGAAAATTATTTTTAGGTATAAGCATCAAATTGTAGATAATTGAATTATCTCTTGAACAGCATTAACCATTAGCCAAAAAAAATCCCTTTACAGCTTAAAAATCCATCATTTAAATCAAATATATCTCCATAACCTTATACCAAACAAAAGTTCAAGCAAAGCCAACACATGGGGATTTTGTTCCTCAAGACTTCCACCTACTGCTTCCTGGATCTCAAACAACCAAATATGGTTAAGATAATACTGTAGAGAAGACTTCATACATCCAATTTGATTCTACCATTCAAGGGATCATAACAATCCAATAGCTGTATTAATAAAAAAAACTGTATTGCTACAAGCCCCATACAAGATACAGTTTGCTTCTGAATACAAGCAAAAAGATTAATAGCTATCTGTTGATGTAATATGCTCGAGAGGCCACACCAATTTAATTGTCGAAAGAAAAGGGAAAAATAATGGTTACACCTGAAGAAGATGTGCCGCATGTTCTCCATCGTTTGATCTGATGCTGTAGTCCCCATATGGAGGACAACCGAAGCTTCAATGGCTGCTGGATCTCCCGAGGTAATTATGTGCAAGAGAGAAGCATGCTTCCTTCTGTTTCTTGTATTCATTGTAACGAAGAAAGAAGTACCAGAGATAATCAAAATCAATGGGGGACACCTTTGCCTGTGTAGAAGTTATTAGTAGAAAATAAGCTCTTGTGGGTCTCAACCCGAAACAAGATTCTTACCTTTGTTTATCATAAAAACAAGAATACCTGGATTAGAGCCCACAAGGCCCAGTAAATGTGTGATGCTAGTCGATATGTATTTGTTTCAACAAAAATGGCTTCCAGATCTTTGTCAGGTGCCTAAAGCATCAAGGAGTATTTTAATGAATGAGTTCCACCGTATTTACTACTATAAAGAAGACAAGACAAGTTATAACAGACAATACAGAGTTTTATGCGGTTTGGTCTTTGATTGTCCTTGTGCAACACAAGAAATTTTCATTACTAATGACGAAAGGAAGTACAATAGAACTCCCACTCTCTTTAACCAGGGTAAAAAAAGTGACTGCAAGAATGTGTTTTAACTGATGGTGAAATAATCTGACATCCTGAAAATAAAGAGGAACAATCTGTCTGAAGAGAACCACTTCCCCACACCAGTGTTGCAAAGATCACATTGACCTATGCGCACAGCAAATGATGCTATCCTTTTAGACATTCTGACTGCATGACCCTGGATGTACTTTAATTTTCCAATTGAAAGCATAGTTTTGACTCAAGACAATCAAACCATCTGTTTGAGCCAAAATTAGTTTATTTTCATCGTCAACACCAAGCATAGTTTTGAGTCACTACTTTTAATTTTCTAACAGTGTCTCATTCTTATCAACCCTCCAGCCACCTCCAACTTTTGCCAACCTATTGTTTTGTTCATAAATTGGTTGGAGTAACCTGAGTCCTAGTACATTGTTCATGAAGAAGAGGTGTACATGAAAAGTTGAAGAATATAATCCTCTTCTCCTCCATGTGCCCCTCTCCTCTCAATATTTTATCTGCCTTTGTAGCTCCAATAAAGTCAAGCCCAAACTATTGAGTTCTTGATGAACTCAAGCTGAGCACAAACAACTGCCTCATTCGACTGTGTCAGACATGAACAAGGGTTCAAGTTCAGCTCAATTATATCCAGTAGTAAATAACCTGTTCTTGAACTTTTCCAGAACTTAGGGCTACACAGGCAGCCAAGCTGACCAGCTGTCCAATCATAGCAATTAAGTATACTACTGTGGCCAAACTTCTTAAATTAAAACATATCATCCTATGCTCTACATGGCAATATTGACTTGCTTTTTTTTTCTTGATCTTTGTAGTTAATTGACATTAAAAATATTTCCAAAAACTAGGGAAATTTTGATAAAGAGGATGAAGCTTTTTTATCATATATCAGTCTTCATGCATTGCATAGACTCTAGGTCCTCCAAATTTAGCAGGCATAAGTGCAAATCAACACAACCAGTTGACATCATTATGACAAAATTATGCCAACAGAATAAGGGAAAAAACCAGTAAAGCTTAAAAGAACATTGTTCACACTTTGGAGACAGGTGAAGCAGCTTTAGCACACAGCACCAAGTCAGATGCGCACAAACATATGGAGATACGTAATCATGATATGTTGAGGTGAGCAAAGGTGACTCTAAAGCTTCCAGTTATGTTCAACGTATTTCACAGCTTTCAAAATAGTGAAGCATGAGAAATGTTTTACTCTGTAGAAATCAATATCTACACTAATCAAACAAAATTACAGAACTTAGCAGTGTCAGCAAATATGTTGCTGATGAAGGCAAAAATCTACCATCAAGTTTACGTACCTCATGTGGTTTTTCAGGTTCTAAATAATTCTTGAAAAAATGATATTGTGCATCCTTATCTGGATATCTGCATTGTAGTATATATCCAGCAAAAGCAACGTTATTTCACACTAAAATCATTTCAGAAGCAAAGGAAATCAATTTATTGCTTAGGAAAAGGCAACCTACAAGCTGTAGTCACAGTCAAGGCCTGCATATTCATTAAAGTGATTTGCAATGTCATAGCCTCTGTAGCTGTATGATCCATACTCAAAATCAATGAAGTGGAGTTTTCCTAGAATAATGAGGAATTGGCACCAAAAGGGTAAATTAGTATCAAGCTTCTAGGTAAATTGAAGGCATATGTGCTGCAAAACCCCAATGAAAATGATGGAAAATGAGAAATTAAAGATGAAAGCACCTTCTTTGTCATTCAGCATCAGATTCCCAGAAAGCAAATCGTTGTGGGCAAAAACAACTGGGGCATTGAGAAGGTCTGACAGATCCTGTTAAGAAACCACCACAAGGGAAAAAAATGGTTTATATTTCAAGATTCAGGTCCTTTGAACCCACAGTTCTGTTGATTAGTTAGGTAAGAAAGTCAATATCATAAATTTACTTCTCAATCAGCTCTGTCTATTTCACTTAACTTTTTATTCACAAAAAACAGAAAAAAAGGATTTGCAAACAAGGGCAGCAAACTACACACAGTCAACCAACAGGAGAAAGTGTACCTTGAGCTCATTAATTTCAGCTTGGATTTCTTGGAATGAGATTGATTCATACCTAGCTTGCTTCCCACTGTCATCAAACTTTATTGTCATGGCTGCAACAACTTTTCTTATTCAGGATGGAACTGAAGGAAGTATGCATTATTATTCTAAAAAATGAAAAATTATGCGAGCATAACAAAGTGCCAACAATCAATTTTCAGTTTTGATTAACATAAAAAGTGGTTAGCAGAACCAGAGTAAAGTTTGCAACCTTCATTGAGAAACTTGAATATATCATTCCATAGTTGTGGTTCTCTAGAACCTGGTATTGCCAGCTGATGGAACTTATGAAGATGTCTAGCTATCTTCTTGGCTATTTTACAATCGCCCATATCTGAAAGCAAATAATTAAGATCATGTCAACAGATGCAGGATGCCAAAAGTTCCGAATACTGGAATAAATATGCACTACATGAAAACGAAAGCATTGAAGTACTGATGCTACAGTACAACATTATACAAGCCACACCAGCATGACATATAACATGGTACAATGTGGGTTGCATACTGCAACTGTCACTTAACCAGAGTTAGCTAAATAGTAAGTTGTTGATATCTATAACAATACAATAATTATTGCTAGTCTATCTCGGGAAAACCAAGAGAGTTCATGAAAGCAACAATACATCAAAGGTAGACAACCTCAGCTTCCACCATGCTGCAATATGCAAAAGATTAGTCCCGCTAACTTTTAGCTATTCTTTTCCCCCCTTTGCTTTTTAATATTGCACTATTTGGTCGACCTTGGTATATTGCAGGGAATTTGTTACTTGAAAGTAGTAGTTTAGCTTTGTTTGTCAAGCCAAATAAGGTATCATCATTGTAAATTATGTTCGGAAATCTTGAATAGACATATAATTTTGAGTTTTGCATTTAATCAGTGATCAAAGGAGAACCTTACCTGATGATGAAAGCGTACGAGCATCAATGAATGATTGAACCATGCCATTCCCAAATATTCCAAGTAATTCTGCACCAAATCCTGCAGCTGAGAGATGTGGTAGAGCCTAAACATGTGGTGGCTTGAGGTAAGTAAACATGCTCAAAGTACAAATTAATATTTTTAAGATGGAAACACATTGAAAGATCTTAAATTTATGCTGACAACTCGAAGAATAAAGGATATGAATGAATTATACCAAAAGAATTTAGTGAAAATTATATGTAGAAGTGGTCATAAATATATCCAGCTTCTAAGCAACTACTTAGCTGATTGTTATTAAGAACTTTTTGCAAGTGGTCACTTTGTCCCCGATTGATCAGCTCTTGATTTCCATCTTAACAGTCCAAATTATTAAAACCTGTTTTAAAATCCAAAGCATTCTTCTAGAAGTCTTAGTTTTAAGGTCAAATGTCAGAATGTTGTCAACACCAAAGAGAAGCCTGGGAGGGAAGGTGAAGTTTTGATGCACTGGCAGTGGCAGCTGCCATTTGAGTAATGAAATGATGTTGAAAAGTCTCGACAATGTAAACTGTTCAAACCAAATAAAACATTTGGTTCATACCATCTTTATTTCTATTCAAAGACCAAACAGATTTTAGAAAAATTCCAAGATTGATGCCAGAGATGAGTTCCATTAGAGATGATACAGCTGAGATTGGTAGGACTGATCAAATTAGATTTGACAAAATCAATCAATAAAATAATTTAAAATAAAATTATAAAAGGTATATAAAAGAACTAAAAAGTAATAAACATTTTATCAGAAAAGATTTTTCTATATTCATATCTCTCAATGTATCTATATTTCCAAAAGATGAAAAAATATATAAATAAGGTATATAGAATAATAACAAATAGTAGATAATAATTCATTCACTATAGCTATTATAAGTTTATTAGAAACAAAATAACAATCACATTTTACAAAGATATTATTAGAATGGATAATTATTAAAGATGATACGAAAGATTCATAACCTTTTAAGTTGTAGCTTGAAGATAAAGATAAGCCCCCATTATGACCAATACTTTTCTAATCAAAATACATGTATAGCAAAATGCAAAAATAATAAAGGTTTACACCAGCACTTCAAAATGTTTAAATCAGTTTTCAGATTAGCCAGTTTTTTCATATGGATAAAATTATTAAATAAAGAGGGCAGCCTTGGTGCAATGGTAAGGTTGCTCCTTGGGAGACTAGGGTTTGAGTCACAAAAATAATATCTTTAAATATTTAAAGGCAAAGCTGCATACATTGACCCTCCTAATACTCACATTGATGGGAATCTTATACACTAGGTATGCCCTTTTTAAAGATCCATGTAACCGACCTCAAATAATCGGAACTTACAACTTTATTATTGTTGTTGTACCAAATTATTAAACAAGGAGGTTCAGTAATTAACCCATCCAACCAACTGGTCTTCTCAGGTTTTGTCAACATTGGTGTCAACCATGCACAATGTGAATGACGGAATGTCACAAAAAGAGAACATAGGTATTTATTGAGACTAAAAGTTCTATCACCAAATTGTTGTGCTTCATCAGGAGGAACCATCACATGTCTAAAGATGTTATATATAGCAAGAAAAATGAAACTAAGTTTACTTCTTATATAGCACTTTCAGGAGATTTATGATATATAATCTTTCATGGCATTATCTTAAACCCAAGTTATGGAACCCCACCTGCAATTCTCGCTTGCGATCAATCACTAAATCTGTATTTGGGCCGTACAGTCGAACTGTCAAAATAGCATCATCACCACTCTCCTCTCTTACAGAGACCTTCAGCACTACAGGAATTGCAAGAATTGACCTGTTAGATGCTGAAGTAGTCCAAAAAATCAGATCTTGTAAGTCATCTAATAGAAACAGAGAATGCCTGACCAATATAAAGAACAAAAGCTCATATGAAGATTGATATGAACAACTTGCATGTTAGTTGGATTTCATGCAAGGCCTAAACAAGTTTTGAACAGATAGCAGACTGTTCAACCCTAGCTCCCTATCAATTTAACACAACACATTCAAAGAACAGCTGAAAGAAAGAGAAAGAAAATAACAAGAAAAGGCAACAAATTTGTGCAGTATAACTTACAAAGATTTGTAATACCACCAGAAATTGTCTCGATCGAGAAGGAAGATTCATCAAGTGATGACCATTTCTTAAACAAATCCTTGCATAGATCTCTAAGAAACAAAACAGATAATCATACTCAAAGATCAATATTAGGAGAAGACGCAGTGCCTATTCAAGGCTGAAATAATGGAACAACATTGTAAGCCATTATAATGGAGAAAAAAGCTTCTATCAGAAAATATCAGTAACAAAGAGAATGCACATGTTTTAATTTTTTTAAGTCTTCAGAACAGACATAAAGATTAGAAACCAACAAAAATATATATAAGCATCATGATGAAAAGGTAAAAAAAAAATTTAATCAAGCAATGTTCTAAAGAAAAATCAATAAAACTTGGAATTTTTGCATCAGAACAAACATGTGATATAAATAATTATGGTTCATGATGTTGGAATGTATACACCAGAAGAGCACAATACAAGAGGACACAGAAACAGAAGCAGAGAGCATAGTAAAACTTAACGGAATTCATTGGAATCTAAATCCGAGAGTTTCTATAAGTTGCCATTAACTTATCCATCGAGTATATGAACTTCAAAGGCCATAAACATTCATCAATACAAAAGGTGCAGGTTAACTGATAGTAGCATCCAAGAGAAAGTAGTAATGCTCCTTTTATTAAATTTGTTGGAGTTATGTCAGAAGGCTTCAAGAAAATTTCAAATCGAGAAATCTCTATTCGGCAGGTTCTTTCAGAAAACAATAAGCCAATTCAGATTTGCTTATGCTTTTTCAGCCAGTTAAAAAATGAAATTTGTTAATATTATGACAATACAAATAAAAAAATGAGTCAGTTTGCACAATTATCTGCGAGAAACGAAATCTAAATCAATATAAAAAGCTCGCTTCAAGGACAAAAATGTTAAGCTACAAGATCAACATATGAGCTAAAGAACAAATAACCACATAGGAATTAAGTAGAAATTGGACAACTAGAACAGTTAAAGAATTAGGCAGTCACATAAGCTATCTTGCGTACAGGCCACTCCTCGTATTCTAAAGCCTTCAACGTTTACTGATCATAGACTCGTACGGACGAAATTTTGTGTAGAACGGACGTGATACACATTAATCACCTTAATACGAAGATCCCAACATAAAAATAATAAGGGGCAATACTACAAACGATTGAGGAGCGGACAAAAGACAACGTCCGCAGCTGGGATCCGATCTAGCTGAAGGTCGATTGCTTCCATCCCACGGGCAGATTACTGCGCCTCGTTGTGCTATTCATATGAACTCAACAGATTCACAAAACCACAGACGAGATATAGCAAGCAAATCAAACCACAAGAAAGCTAACACCCTAAGATATACCCAAACAAATCGCGTGAAAACCGACCGGAAAATAAACAAACGGGCGGGGAGCTGACATGATTCGGGGCTTCTTTTGGTCGAACGGGAGGGAGATGTCGACGGTTAAGTCGGAGGAAGGGATCGGCGGGACAGCAGCTCCCTTCTCCCTGTCCTCCACCTCAGCTCCATCTCTGACGGCTCGTCCCTCTCCTTCCATGGCCGCAAGCGCGTCGCAGTTCCTTCCATTCCCTGCTCCCATCCCCTTCTCTCTCTCTCTCGCTCGATCGGTCTCACAAAGCTCGATCTCTCGAGCCATTTGCGTGTTTAATAGGCGGACGGCCAATTCAACGGGGACCGTCAACTTAGGTCTTCGATCGGCTGTACGTAATAAACAGGAAACACAATTACGTAGACATCTCGACAACCTTTATTGAACCAGTTTTCACTTGCCACGTTAGACATAACAGTATCTCCTGTTCGAGACCGAGCAGCAAGAGTGGCGTCGTGGTTGGAAGCGTCGTTTAATCGACCAACGACCAACGCATGCATCAAAGGTTCCTTCCACGGGGTGTGTACACAAAAAAAAATATATATATTTTTATAAGAGAAAATTATTCGCTAAATATACCATTGAAGGGGCAGATTCGCTATAGAACTTTTGACTTTGTTTTTCCACAGACCGGCCTTTGGACTTTTTTTTTTTTCCGCGAAGGTATTATGAGAGAAGATTTTAGGAATTTTTTTTAAATATAAAAACAACGGGAGACCGGATTAGGGATTACATTGTTTCTGGATCATATTAACAAAATGTATAAGTTTTTCAATTTTTAAAAAGGGATATGAAATGACTTATAAAGGCTTAAATGACTAATTTTAAAATTTTTAAGTGTTTCAAAATATTTTTTATCTATTTCAACCCTCAAAAAAGAATGGAATTATGGTATTCTTAAAATTTTACTCGATTTAAGATGAATTGACAACCGCTTTAGGATAAAAATCACTTGAGTATTGTTGGAGCAGGATTTTTTGAAGTCCTAAGAAAACAAAAAAAAAATTTAGACACCGAGGTTGCAATTTTTTTTTAACATGGTTATACTATTTATCCGGTTTCTATTTTAAAAAATATTCAAAAACAGTGTAACTCACTTCTATTTTTTTTTAATTAATTTTTTTAAAATCTTGGATTAATTTAAAATACTTAGATGATCATTTGTTTTTATTTTTAAGTTTAAGATAAGTATATTTATTTATTTCAATTCTTAAATACATGAAATTATATTATTTTTTAATTTTATCCAACTTAAGGTGAAATTACAATTACTTTGTGAGACAATCACTTGAATATTATTAGAGAAGATTTTATGGAGTTTTTTTAAAAATTAAAAAAAATTACAATTACATCATATTCTAGTTTGCTCATATTGGTTTCGAATCATATTCCATTCAAACATAGTATAACTCATATTCTACTTTACTAAAAAAAATTATTTTTTAAAAAATCTTTAAAATAACTTGGTAAGGTCCAAATGACCATTATTTTTTATTTTTAAGACTTTAAAATAGATATTTTTATTCATCTCATTCCTTAAATGGTTGAAATATATTATTTATAATTTTTAGCTAATGTGAGGTAAATTTGCAACCACTTTGAGTCAAGAACCATTTTAAAATTTTAAGAAATAAATTTTTTTATCTCTAAAAATTTTTAATTTTTTTGGAAAACCTTAAAACTGACTTACAAATGACTCAATGATTATGTATCCTATTTTTAAGACATTAAGATGAGTTTTTTTATTTAGTTCAACCTTTAAAAAGCTTAAAATTATGTCATTATTTTATCATAATAATTTTATTATAATATTATATTTAAAATTTTAAGATCATTTTTTAATTTATATTAAACATATATTATTGTGATTGAATTTTTTTAGTTATTATTTATTTTAGACCTATCTAAGTTCTGAATCGATTAAACCGATTGAATTAAACAAGTTGATTGGATTATATGGGTTGTTTCAATGTAATGAGTTTAAAAAAGAAAAATAGAGAACAAAAAATATAAATGAATGATTGAAAATACTTTTGTTATTTTAAAAATTAGGGACTTGCTAAAACATAAAATAGAGTTGTTTGTAGAAAAAGGAAAAATATGAGTTTTTCTTAGAAATTTATCCTCCTTAAAAATACATCTCATGTTTATGTGACATATTAATGATTCTGTATCCAAAATGATATGTTAAGTACCTTTTTTTTTTTCTGAAGCTAACTAATTCTTGCCTCACAAAAACCATACATTAATTTCCAGCTTAAAAAGAAGTTATAGGAGTCTCATGAACAAAATGAACCCTCAATCACTTGCACCAAACAGCATACTTCGATCTTTTCTTTACATGGTTTTGCATTCATCATAGCAGAGTGGTGACTTATTTGAAGAATGAACACACAACAGCTAAAACAAACAACAACATAGGCCACAGCTAAGCCATCTTCCATAATTTGTTGCAAACATCAAGTGGAGCTTCTGTCATCTCAAACTCGAACCTTTCAGCTTTCTTCTTGTTTCTATCTACCACCACTGTTTGCTTTTAAGGGTAACATGAACATAATTTTTGGAGAAATAATTCAGCCATCATCAAAGTTGCATCCTTAAAAGCTCAATAAGATCTTTTTCATCAACTGACAAAAAGGGTGAGATAAACCAATAGAAAATGAAACTTAAAGGATACCACCAGAAATCTTGGTTGTATCTTCAAAATCTGGGATAATATTTGTCACTGAAGCACACAAGGAAAGCAAATTTCTGCAAATAGAAAAACAGATTTATCAGACTTTTAGATACAGTTTACAATATCCTGCAAAAATATCAGTCACACGGCATCATTATTGTTCTCGCTATCATTTCAGAGGTTTTTTTGGCTTCTAGGAACTTTCCTGTTTATTGACCATCTTCAGAATCATGTAATACTTGGATCAAATCCTTCACCAGTTCCTCTCCCCTTCTACTATTACTCTTTTTATTAAATCCTTAAGCTGAAAATTCAACATTCATATTTCAATAGATAGTTATACTTCCAAGCAACCTCATTATATTCCTTCTGTGCATCTGGATACTGATTTTGACTGTTCACATAATCTTGCAGTCACTGTGGATTTGTTTGTACAACAGGTTGTCAGTATGCCCTTTCCTTATCCAGAATCCTTGTCACTTCTATAAAACAATTTAACTTATTAAATATAAAGTCCACTTGAAATTTTTCTGCTAGTTATCATCATCCTACATACAATTTCCTGCTATACTATCTAAAAGACTAGATCTTGAAAAGAGATACATCTAAGAAAATTTCATTTAGCCATATCTAACCCTACAGAACTCACCATCCTTGGACAAGGTTGAATGGATATGGGATAGAAAGCATTGGTAAAGAAATCACAGCACTACCTGAGACCTAGAGTCATGATATACACAGTCCTCTCAGTACAATGACATTGATTTGCCACATAATTGAGTAGAAATCATTACCTACCCAAAATTAGTTCATCACTAAGGTTCTGATTCACCTTTCTGAATATATGTGCAAAAGGCATGAAGAACCATGACAGTTTAAACAGGAAGAAACACTAGCTTTTGACCTCATTAATTTTCATCAGCTTAAAGAAGCGGCAGCTTATAACAACCTAGATTGTATACATCCCACGAAAAACTCATAAAAGCACATCTCAAAGTTTTCATGTATAATGGGGTAAAGATAATTTGGGATCCAACTACTCAATTGGTCTTCTCCAATAGTTAAGACATAACAATAATAATAATAATATCATTTGTTGATCAACCAATAGAGAACTACAAGAAGTTTAATATAGAAGAGAAATCAACATTGTTTGGTCTATAGCAGGTACATGGTCTTGCTAGCTGAAATGTTATAGGATCATAGAAGCAATCCTTACCTGTACAAGCATGGGACCGCTAAACTATTAATAAGATGGTTAATAGTTACCTTCAAAATTTTCTTAGTTGGCTTCTTTTTATTTGTGTGTGAATAATGAGCAGATCCTACCACTGGACATGCCTTCTTCACAAGTTGTTCAAGTGGGCATATTTTGCAATTTCAATGTTAACAAGCCACTTCAGATAAATAATTGACAGCAATGCTAGACAATAAAAGATTTTTTTTTTTTTAATCCAAAAGCAATATACAGATCTCTAAAATACGAAGGTCATCTGGATACCTACCGTGTCCTTGTTAGATCTTTTTCTCTTTTCTTAATCATCTCCATTCGTTCTTCAATGGAAACTCTCTGATGTTCAAAACCAATGAGTTCTTCACCGATAGCTGTGTTGAAGCACAGAGAAGGCAAATGAGAAATAGTTTTGAAGGTGCATGTGCAGTATATTAAAACATTTTTAAATGCAGAAAAACCGAAAGGAAAGGGCTTATCTTAGTTCCTGCCGTAATAGATGTTCCTCTTGCAATTTCTCATCCAATGCATGTTGAAGATGTTCTAGTTCAGCGTCTAAACCTGTCTCCTTTGACTTAGCAATCTTCTCTTTACATGCTTCTATCTTGTTCTCGTAGTCTGTTATGCAACATGATATGTCATCAAACGAATGGCACTTGCAAGGTTACCAGAATATTGTCTGAGAAACTTAAACTTTTGAGAGCCCTAACCATCAAGTTCAATTATAAAATAGCTGATAAGTGATTTCTCTTGGATCCTTACAAGGCCCTCCTCATTTCTCTTTGCCAATACAAAGTTTATAATGAAACCATTTCTTTCAAATTAAAGAACAGTTTGGGCTTCACACACAGCATCATTGCAGGGTTCTAAAATGGGTTATTGAAGTCTTCTATTGGGTCATATGAAAGTGAAAATTTAGACTTCGGTCTTGCAAATCTACTTAGCTAAAACATACCCACAGTAATAGCTTGGTTATCCACTTCGCAATCTGATAGAACAAGGAAACAAGAAAAGATTGAAATGGTGAAGAAAGAAAGGTTTGACCTTCTAATACCCTCCCAGTCTCATCGACGTCAGACTGACACGACGACTGAAGCAATTCCGCCCCTTCCAACGATTGCACCAGCCCATCGCCGTCCTTCTTATTCTTCAAAACCCCAAGTAGATCATCGGCTAGCGAAACAAGATTCTGAAAGTCTACTCTTTTAGCAGCAGTCGCCATCCAAACACAACAACGCAGGCCTGGATGCAGATTCCACACATAAAAGTCGCATCTTCATTGCCTCCGCCACCATCCAAATCCACATTTTTCGCGTTAATAAAAGAACAGAAACCTTTACCAGATCGAGCACCAAAGAAATCGACCACCGTTGGCCGCCTCCCTCACCGGGATTGGGGAACCTCGTGTGCCCTAGAGAAACCGAAGACGACAAGACACAAAAAAAAAAAAAAAAAAGGCGGGGTTTGCGTTTAAAGAAGAGATCGGGGCGGATTAACGGATGCGGGGCGATGCCGGATCCGATATGTACTTCTATCCGCATCCGATAATTGAGGACAGCTTTAAACATCGTGCACTGGGAATTGGGATCGCTTCTTCTTCTTCTTCTTCTTCTTCTTCTTTACCTCATAGATAGTAGAATTAGAATCTGCAAAACTACTAATGGTCATTAAACAACCCACTTGGAAGATTACAACCCAATCAATGTCACCTATTCATCATACTTTTGAGAATAGTTTTGCTGATTCATGCATTATAAGTTTTGATTCCATAAAACTGAAGGATCATAACAATCCAATGACTAGGAAAGTACAAGCTTAAGAACACCTCTAGAGAGCAGAGAGAGATCAGAAGGATTTTGAGAAAAGAATGAAGAATTCAAGTCCTTTGCTTAAACCAGATCTATTATTTTTTACAGAAGGCAGGACCATGTCATCTAAAACCAAAAAGTATTAATCCAACCCCACAGAATAGGCAACAAGAGGAATCAAAGCATAAGATCAAATAGAGGAACCATCATGTCTAGAGAACATAGAGGCAAAGCAGCCTTTAGACAGTCTTCAGCCTATACATAATGCAACCAACTTTTTAAGGATCCAAATTCTGAGCATAAACACATCACATAGAGAGAACAGAAACTAGAAAAAGGTGTATAGCAAGTAGCATAAATCAGAGGTTCATAATATAATCATTGTGGACATCATTGGTTCAAGTCTTCCATCAATACTGGCACCTGGAACAGAGAGAAGAAAAATAAGACATGTTGAGTGATAGGCAAACAAGAATTGCAGCAAATATAAGCAACTGAAACTCCAAACAGGAGTGCTTACATTGATTTGAAGAAGGCCATTTGCCATAATCTTTGGTCCTCAGTAAATGGTTTCTGATATAGGTGGCAGGTTGTCAAAGCTCCAGAGATCCACACCGTCTTCACCCCGAGTCACATCACAATCGAGGAAGCTGTCAATTGCCTCATCTGAGCTGCCCTCCGGATATGGTGTCTGCAGAAGCTTCATGAATGACTCAAAAGCAGATAATTCTTTAGAGAGTTTGGCATCATCAATCTCCTTGGCAGGCACTGCTTCTCCAGCATTATTCTTCAGTTTCTTCATGAGACCGCCATCTTCGAGCCATATAAAATTTTCTGCCTCAGGGTTCGCTGGATCAACAATTGTTGTGATATATGGATATTTAACCTCCTGTTCCCAACCATATTCAGAATAACCAAAAGTGTGGGTTTCCTGATCAGAGCATGTATTCACAGCTCTCGTCCTGGGTTCCTCAGAAGGTGGAGCTGGTTTTATCTCCGTGAAGGAGTTCATATTCTTCGAGTGTTTGATGAGTTCCTTCTCCTCAAGCAAATCCAAAGTCGTGAAGAAATCATTATTATCATCATTCACATAATTGAAATTGTGATTAAAATTGAGACTATCTTCTGTGTTCCATTGGGGTGCTTCCCATGCAGTCGATTTCATAAGGTGCTTTGGAGCACTTGGGGGTGCCTCATCAGGGAAGTTCACCTTAGCTTTCTTTCCACGGATTCTACGGGCTTCCACATCATAGGCTCTTGCAGCCTCTTCAGCAGTGTTGAACGTCCCAAGCCAGACGCGTACACCCTTGCGAGGATCTCTAATTTCAGCTGCCCATTTTCCCCAAGGACGCCGACGAATTCCCCTATACTGGTTCTTTCTCTTTCTTTTAGCAGACCTAGATGCAGGTCCATCAGATTCAATAGGTCTTGAGCTAATTGGCCCACCTGAGAACAGAAAAAAAGGATGAACAGAAATTTTGAAGACTGAAATCAATTTTCCATATAAATTTCTTATAGTCCCGTGGTACCCTCTCCTAGTAAAACCTCCATAAATCCAGTAGAAATAACAAAAACACACATTGCATATAGGTCTAATGGCATATAAAAAGAAAGCCAATCAGAAAAATTAAATTAGGAGACTTGCTCATCTTGCTCATGGCTGACAGAATCTCTACGGAGATCATGATCCAAGACTTCAAGCACTAAGATTAACTAATCAAAGAATTAAAGCACAGCAGACATTTTATTTTTCATTGAAAATACTTCACTTATGATGTGATGGAACTGAAAACCATGATTCAATTTGTTGCACCTACCAAGGTTTTAATTTTGCCCGTATCGGTTGCTACAGAGGTCAAGATGTTACCATGAGAAAATTGAGAATCTTGTCTTGGCTAGATGTAAACATGATGTCAACCACAAGAATCCTACTTGTACCAGCTCCACTCTGGAAGAAAAAAAACCTTAGGGAGAAGCATATCCATGACACCATAAATATCTGTTGGCGGATCCGACGACTCTCTTATCAGTGAAACATCAAGCTAATGAAAGTGAAAAACCATTTGCAATTTCAAAAGACTCATAAACTTACTGTAAGATGAGAAGCAACAGCTTGCCCCTTATCCATGGTGTACAAGTTACGAACCAAAAGCAAAGAGGGACTCCTTAGATTTATCATATGCAGCAATAATGATTTATGATGAAATCGTTGATCACCAATTTTATAATTAAAGATTGTATATCACATAAGAGTTTTGAAATGATTTTCTTGCGTGTTTTCAGATATCATAATTCATATCTAGCATGGCACTGATTGAGTTCAATTGAATAATTTAGCACATAAATAAGTTAAATGTGATATAGCATCTTATTCTCTTAAAGCCCAACAAGGTTGTCTACTATAGGAGACAAAGAGCTAACCAAATTATATCAAAGGAACAACTCATCATGCCAAAGATATAAGATTAGATTATCCAAATGATGCACAAGAAGCACTAATGAAAAAGGAACTATCAAGAAAACAATAACATGAGGATGACTAGTGACACTAAAAAAAAAAAAATGAAACTATGAGTATGAAACAAGAACAGTAAGATTAGCACTTCTCTATGGGGAAAAAAGTGCTGATCTTACTCTTCTTGTTTCATTTGCATAGTTTAGTCAATGAAAAATCCATAGAAAAATAATGAGAAGTATAATAAGATCGCCAGAAGAACAAACTTTAGATCTACTCCAAAGGGGAGCAAAAAAGAGAATAAACTAATTAAATGCAAACCCTGAACATGAAACAGAAGTGATAAGATAAACTTGTACATATACAAATTCAAACCAGCAGCCTGCTCAAAAGAAGATGAAATGGAGTCAGACTAAAAGAATTCCTTACTGTCTTGAAAATAGTTGTTATCCAGGATCTGGACGACCCTCACAAGAACATAACTAAAAAGGCTAACACTTCCCAATTATTCATGTTGCAGAACAAAAATGTTAGATCCAAGAAGCAAATACTAAGAACAGTGGAAAAGGTTTGCCCTTGAATAAACTGCATTCCAATAGTGAAATTTCTCAAGGAACTTGCAAGAAACCATTACTATCTGCCTCTGCAAGAGCATAAATACACTAAAAATCAGTTTTTTAACGTTAAAATGCATTAAAAACATCTTTTTTTTCCAAACAAATGCAGTAAAAATTCGATTTTTCCACCAAGGCCAAAAAGAAACAAAAAAACCATCTTTCTCTAACAGGGTAAACCTTTGGGAGGGAAAGCACAGTGCTTGTGGTCGACGAGCTCCACCTCTTCGTCGTTCTTGGACCTCCCGTACTCTTCGTTGAACTCCTGGAACAAGGCGTCCAAGTCATCCTCCGCCTCCTCCACGGCTCGCCGTCGGCCGTCCTTGTTCTTCTTCTTCTTCGACCCGTTCTTGAGATCCGGCCACAGAACGTCCGCGGAGGCGAGCCGCCAGGGCCCTGCAGCCGGAATGAAGTCGGAGATGACCGCTCCTCCGCACATTCTCGAAGCTGACACGACTCCCTCCTCCCCTCAGAGAAACAACCATCAACAGACAGCCACGCTTCTCTTAAAGAGGGAGAAGAAAAGCAAGACTTTTCGCACACATCAACCATCCACACATTCGTACCTGCCAGGTGATTGATCTTAGGAAGGGCCACATAAATCCACAGAAGACACAGAACGGGTATCTATAGATATCTGAATCAGGTTTATCAATGAACATAGTTAAGCTACTGTTTGGCAATCTACATCTTTCCGACAATGGTCAAATTTACTGTGTATACCAACAAACGTGGGCATGAAATCTTGGTGAGAGGAGGGTGGGTAGGTGAACAGGTGGAGCAATACCTTCACTTTGAAGACCTCTTCAGCAGCCATGACATAAATTGTTTCTCTGACTAAGAGTCTTTTTCAACCTCATATCAGAACTAAAATTTTCTTTTCCATTCGAGTTCAAGTGTTTGTAATTGTCTTTGATCAATGACAGACATTTCATATATGATCACGGAAACAATGTATATATAGAGAGGTAAGGCTCCTCTTAGGATCATCATCATCAGAGTTTTGAGTTACCAAAACAATGCATATATAGAGAGAAGGATCTTTTAGGAAGCATCTTGCACTAGATTTATCTTTTGACTGCAAAACCTTGACGAAGACTAATCATGGAGGGTTAGGTTTGGGTCCTTCCTGAGCAACAACCATTACTCAAAGACATAGCAGCTGGTTTAGAGATAAATGCGTCACCAAACTCAAGCAGAACAGTAGTTGGTCACGCCTGCTATTGACTCCGGTGGATGCACTGCTGCTTGCTTCCATCATCTTCTTGCTGAGGCTTTATTCAATCAAATGAAGTCACATGGTTGGACTGCATGTGATCTCGGTGTCTGCCGTATTCCACCATGGAAACTTGTCCTATGGCAGTGGAGAACCAGTTCAGGGAGCTCTGTTGTTGTTCTTGGCCATGAGTTGGTCAAACCCAAAAGCTTCAAGGAGATACATTTTGGTGATGTCCATTCTTACACTTGACCCAAGGAAAGGCTCTTAGATTATATGATAGATTAAAGATGATACATTCATTTTTTTTTTTTTTAATCTAAAAGGAAAAGAAGAAGAGGGCAGTCCATGTTATTGGCCATTTCATGTTCCAGAATCTGGTTCTGTGCATGCCATGAGGCTTTCTTTCCATGACTTAAATACATAAAACATCCTCAAAGGAGCTTCATCTGCATCTCTTTCCACCTTATGATGTTGGTGATTGTGCCTGTACCTCCCTACCTTTGACAAAAACAAATACCTCTGGCACATCAGGCACTAGTACTTGGGAAACAATGGAGGTCACATGATATGCACCAATCAATCCTAGGCTTGACCAAGGCAAGCTAAGTTTTACAGTAGAGTAGTGTACAGACTTGAAGAGAATCCTGTGACAAGTTCTACAATTGCAGTAGGCAGTAACACTAGAGCAAGGGGAGGGAAGGTTAAGAAGGTTGATTCCTCTGGTCATTCTTCCTATCCCATCTACATTTTTCACTACAAGCAATTTACTTCATAAGATTTGAGTTTGACTCCCAAGTTTCCACATTGATCGAACTCAGCTGAATCTTAGCCTCAGTTCATGCCATCCACAGCTTTGTTCCACTCGCTAAGAAATCTCTCTCCTTTTCTCTTTGTAGAGCTGGCACGCAGCTCTGTTAACTCTATATAGCACCATATGTTCTCAGCATGGAGTTGCGAGCTCATCTTCTCTCCATCACTGCCTTCTCTTGCTCCTCCTCTTTGCGACGATACTGAGCGCATGGCTTCTTCCCCATCCGCCAATGGGGTTCTTATTTTCTTCCTCCTGATTTCAGCACCGGTGTGTTTCTCCTTGAACAACACTACGGGTTCCTTACAGTCACATTGCCCCACGTCTAAGACCCCCCGCCGGGGCTCGCCGGCGGGGAGCTCTTTTGTCCCCTCGGCCTCCTTTCTCTCCACCCTGCATTCCACCCTCGATGAGATCAAGAAGGTCATGTCGCTCGTGTCCACCTTCTCCAGCTCTCTCGACTGCGATCTTCGAGTCTCCTCCGCCGTCAGCGACTGCATCGAGCTCCTTGACCTCTCCTCCGACGAGCTCACCTGGACCCTGTCTAGTTCACAGTCCAACAATGCCTCCGCCAAGGGCACCGGCGGAAACCGCCTCTCCGACCTCCACACCTGGATGAGCGCCGCCCTTGGGAACCAGGACACCTGCAAGGATGGCCTCGGAGGGACCGGCGGCTTCGTCGAGTCCCTAGTCGCCAAGGGCCTCGACAAAGTCAACTCCCTCGTCGCCAACGGCCTCCGCGAGATCGCCGCCGCGGCGGTGGAAAATGCAGAAGGAAAGGGCGGGCGTAGGAGGCTGATGGGCTTCCCGGAATGGGTCTCGGCGGGGGACCGGAGGCTGCTGCAGGCCCAACCGGCGGCGGCGGCGGCGAACGCGGTGGTGGCGCAGGACGGGAGCGGAAACTACACGACCGTGGCGGCAGCCGTGGCAGCGGCCCCAGCGGAGAGTCCCCGGAGGTACGTGATATACGTGAAGAAGGGGGTGTACAAGGAGAACGTGGAGGTCAAGAAGAAGAAGTGGAACCTGATGCTCGTCGGCGACGGCATGGGCCAGACCGTCATCTCCGGCAGCCGTAGCTACGTCGACGGCTGGACCACCTATCGCAGCGCCACCTTCGGTGAGTACAAACCAAAACCAAGAAACGCTCTCCTTCCTTTCTCAACACTAACAACAGCGTCTTCTAGTCATACCGAAACCTTCCTTCCTTCTCTTCTACGGCAAAGAGTAGAACGTTGCATGCCTCTCGCCATGCTGCGATCCTTATCGAATCAATCTCATCTCCACGCATCCATGTGATTAAAGAGTTCCATAAACATCTCAATCGATCTCCCGTAGCGTTCTTTAATGAAGCTGTGGGATCCATATGCATGCTTGTTCTCAAATGGAAACCGACGCTTTCTTTGAGTTGCACTCACACCTTTGCATCTGTGACTTGCACCTCTTTAATTCCTGCGAGCAATTTGCATTGTTTGGGAAGATCTAAAATCTTGCACTGGTTTATCGAGCATGAATCCCTCGATCAAACTTCCGAACTTGTATCTAAATCCTGCACCAACTCAAACTATATCTTGTCTTCTGTGATGCGAGCTTCTCAGTTCTAGTTCTCTTCTTTTGTGCAGCTGTCGCCGGCAAGAGGTTCATAGCTCGGGACCTAACGATCGAGAACACGGCGGGGCCGCAGAAGCACCAGGCAGTGGCGCTCCGCTCGGATTCCGACCTCTCCGTCTTCTACCGCTGCGGCTTCTCCGGATACCAGGACACGCTCTACGCCCACTCCCTCCGGCAATTCTACCGCGAGTGCCGCATCGCCGGCACCGTCGACTTCATCTTCGGCAACGCAGCGGCGGTCTTCCAGAACTGCCAGGTCAACCCCCGTCGGGCCCTCCCGGGCCAGAAGAACTTGGTGACGGCGCAGGGCCGCAAGGATCCCAACCAGAACACCGGCTTCTCCTTGCAGTTCTGCAACGTCTCGGCGGACGCCGACATCATCGGCTCCGCCAACTCTACTGCCACGTACCTCGGTCGGCCGTGGAAGGCGTACTCCCGGGCCGTCTTCATGCAGTCGTACCTGGGGTCGGTGATCCGGCCGGAGGGATGGCTGGAGTGGGACGGCACCTTTGCCCTGAACACGCTGTACTACGCGGAGTACATGAACTACGGACCAGGGTCGGGGTTGGGGAGGCGAGTGAAGTGGCCGGGGTACCACGCGCTCAGCGACGCCACCATGGCTGCCAACTTCACGGTGGCTCGGTTCATAGATGGGAACTCGTGGCTGCCGTCGACCGGAGTGAAGTACATAGCTGGTTTGACGGTATAGTAACGAAGCCGTCAATCGTTTTGATTCGTGCTGGGTTGTTCCCTGCTTTGTGATTTGTGCTTCTTGATCCGCTTTTTTTTCCCATGCTATTGTTGAACGATTAAATCGTCCTTTTTAATTTGTAGTAGTATGAAAATAGTATATATGTCATCAGAAAATTTAATACATAGTATATATCCATATAAATGTACAAATTATATATAAATAATTTCTTGCAATTTGTGGTTATATATTTTTAATATATAATATTATATTTATCTAAATATTAAGATCCTTTATGTATGTTATAGTCATTAACATCTACATAAAAAATTAAATAATTAAAATTTAAAAATATTAATAACTTAAAGGTTATATATATATATATATATAATCATAGTAATGAGTTTTTACCATATAGCACCCCCCCATATTTAATTTTTACCATAGGGGATGTTTTACTTAAAATTTATTAATACCCTTGAATCAGGTTATTTCAAGCTTGATCAATCCATAAGTCGCTTCGATCTAATTGAGTTATGTTGGTTCGAGTCAAATCGATTCGAATCTAATCTAATTGGATTGGGTCAAGTCGGGTCAAATCTCTTCCATCAACTCATCAATCATCGCCTCCCCCCTCTTCTCGCTCTGCTACTTCCTTCCCTCGCCATTAGCTTTCTCCTCTGTCTTCCCCCTCTTCTCGCTCTGCTACTTCCTTCCCTCGTCATTAGCTTTCTCCTCTCTCTTCCCCTTAGCTTTCTCCTTCTTCTCTTCATTAGCTCCCTTCTACTTTTTCCCGTTAGCTTTCTCCTCTTCCCACTCCACCTACTCCTCCTCCCTCCCTCCCCCCCCCTCCTCTTCCTTCTTTTCTTTCCATTATACTAAAGTTATATTCAAGTTACACTCATTCACAAAATCTATATTAATTTTTATAATAATATAAATTTATCATAAAATAAAAATTATATTTCTTTTTTAGAATCATGTTCTAGTATAAGTATCAATTTTTTTAATAATTAATTATCTAAAAATTATTAATTTTAAAATAGATTAGGTGATCAAATTTAATCTAATTCAATTTCAAGTATAACTAAGACAACATAGAATAAAGTAAACTTGGGACAAGGTGAGGCAAAGGGCTGGAGAAAGTAAAGAGGGAGAAAGAAGAGAAGGAGATGGAGAGTGAGAGGATATAGAGGAGGAAAAAGAGGTGAAGGGGAAGAAAGAGGTGTTGAAGTTGATCGGAAGAAAGGATAGAGTTAGTACACTAAGGAATAACGAATAGTAAGAGAAATTTAAATTACACAAGTTTAATTCCAACAATAGAAAAAGTTGGAGTGGAGGTAGAGAAATGGTGAGATAATATAAGGCTCAATGAAATCAAATTAGATAGTGAGAGTTTAGTTAAATCGATCTTATCTTATTTATTTTTAAAAAAATATTTAATTTAAAAAAAATAAAATCACACCTTATTTAAGATATTTTGGTGAAAGCCTAAGAAAAGCAACCTTTGCTAAAAACCCAATATGAGAGACTATTGGATAAAAATTAATTACTAGGGTTTTCTTTTGATAAATTAACCATGAATTAAATAATAAAGTATATATTAATATTTTAGCCCAAATTAGAAGACTCATCATTAAGAAAACAAAAAGAATTCAAAGAGACTTAGCTGATGACTTTGTTGGGAGAAGAGAAGAATTCTTCATCACCTCAATGTAGTGAGGGTAATATGTAACAGTAAAAATTTATCTATAAATCTGGCCTTTCTTCTTCCACAGTACATAATACTCACTTTTTCTGAAGCAACAACACCTTCATCCATTTGCTGCAGTCAAAAGCTTTCAACTTGAAGCTCCATGAACGGTACTCACGAGTTGGCCGGAGATTTTGGACGGTGAACGACCCCCTCTGTGAATGATTCCGATCCCTGCTCAATGTCGCCTCCTCTTGGGCTACAAGAAGAACCAGCAGTCGACTTCCCCTGGCTCCAAAGCGTTCTCAGTGAGTTGAGCCGAGTTGAAACCGGCGATTTCGTCACTTCCACGGCGAACCTGCTTGGTATCTCAATCGCCAGGGCACCAGAAGAGCTCGAAGGCCCTTCCGGTGAGCATGAGTTCCCCGCATTCACCTGATTCTGGATACCCCATATCAAGACGTTTGCCGGGAGGACCGGAGAAGTATCAGGCGGTGGAGCTTGCGTCGATTCAGCGCCGGAGTCTGGGTTCATGGAAGGTTCGACGCCGACAGGGGTCCGGCAGAGCGGGCAGGTGGAGTGGGAAAGGAGCCACATGTCGATGCACTCGAGATGGAACCCATGGCTGCAGCTGGGCAGCATCCGGGCCTCCTCTCCATCGGCCAGCTCGGAGAGGCAGACGGCGCACTCGAGGCCCTCCTCGAAGTCCGCCGCCCTGTATACGGTGACCGGCAACGACCGGAGCGCAGCAAAGTCCAGGCCGCCTCCGGTGTCGGGGCCGAGGCTAAGGTCTGCAGCGACGAAGATGAAGCGCGCCCGGAAGCGGCCGCGGAGGGCCGCATCGGGGCGACGCAGGTAACGCCTGGCATAGAGGTAAACGAAGAAAAAGAAGACTATGGCCGAGCAGAGGAAGATGACCGCCGCTATCATCTCCCTGCTGCCTATGCTCGCGGCGGGCGTATCACCGGGGCGGCGGCCCATCACCTGATCAGCTGGCTCCGACATCTACAGCCGGTGCTGATCGATATCTCTTCGAGTCCTTGAGCAGAGCTAGAACTGGAGACGATCGAACGTAGTAGTAGTAGTAAAGAGCCGAAGGTGCCGTGTGGAGGTTTCCGGGAAGATGGTGTTGGAAGAGTTCGGTCCCCGTTTTCTCGACACGGAACGCAGAGTCAACGACGACGAATCGATGGAGAGGGGAATGCGGTCATCCCGGGCACGAACGCCGCGTTGGTGTTTGACTCTTGAGGTCCTTCACTTCAGATTTGTTGCTCCAATCTTTTTATTAATAGATTGTTTGGGGGTTTATTAACGATGATAAGATTCTCCGACCCGTTCTTAACTCATCTAACTAAGTAGCCATAAATTTTATTTGATTAATGATTCAAGTATGAAACATCTCATCGTGGCCTACACAAACGTAGTCTTATAAGCCAAAAGTTGTCAAAGAGTTGAGACTTGAAAAGTCATGACACCCATTTTCAACATCTCATCGTGGCCGATCACGTCAGCTCGAGGATCATGTCGATTTCATCTATTAGTCAAGTCACGTCAGCCTGACAATCACATCGATACTTTAGGACTCTCAGGCTACGTCGGCAGCCATCTCAGTAAGCACATGAGGCCCTTCACACAACATCGTCTGCTCAGTGGGGTCATACTAACAGTCAGTGGCCTCGTCGAACGAGACCCTGGGAACCGACGAAGGCAACGATCAGTGCAAAGTTGTATTCGCAGGTCAGCTGAAGGCGCCGTGCCTATTAAACACCTCGATATGATCTCCCTCTGCCCCATAGGTATAAAGACCCTTATTGTAGCCTATACGAAGGTGACTTTTTCTGGAAACTTCTCTTTGAAACTTTCCCGATCATCTCAGCACCTTAACCTTCAGTTTCCACACCCCGATAACTAACTTAATCATCGGAGGAGCCACGTCGGGCACACATCACCCCAACGAGGGCCTTCTTACAAGACCTAACCGGGGACCAGAGCCCGACCCGTGGACTTCCCGACCCGAGGAGTTGTAACTGAGGGAGCTCGACATCCCGACCGTGTCGTACCAAGTTTTTTAGTTTAGCTCGGATGATCCTACGCATGTTGGCCAAACCATGTCATGCTGACTCACACAAAATCTAGTAGCATAACGAAAATGTTATAATTAAACATCAAATGAAAAATATTTTCTCCAAGTATTTAGGACCACTAGAGTTTTTTTATTATTATTAAGCTAAGAGATCAGTACAAATAATCGTAATTTCCATCTCTTTTGGGAAGATTAAATTATCATCAGCCATGCAAAACCATATATATATATATTCATTTGCAGCCTCTTTATGTCTTTATATCTTTGGCACGCAAAGGATCTGATGGATGTTGGACTTGCTTTGATGAGCCAAAGATTGATCCATGATCTTTTTTTATGTACGGTGATGCATCGCTAGAGCAACGGTGATGCTCAGCTGTATGAAGCAAATCAGGGTTCTTCATAGTTGCCTCTTGCGGACTCCTACATGTGCCGGCTTTTGTCTGCACAGGAGATTTGTGAAAATGTAGTAAAGGTGTCTGAAGCTGAACAGCCAATCCTTCAGACGATTTAGATCGTATGAGGCTCCACACAGGGAAACCTTTTGTTGCATTGGTGGCTACACCGTGGGACCTGCTTATGTTCCCCCGGAAGACCATGTAAAAGGTGTGGTTCCTGGCTGGGTTTAGACAGCTAAGCATCATCTCTCGAGAACATTACTGCCTTCTGTCCCGAGTTCGACCGGGTGACCGTGCAAAGCAAAACCGGAGATGGCAGTCGCGTCCACCGCCGCCGCTGTCGCCCTCTCGCCGGCTTCCCAGTCTGCTCTCTTCCTCCGCCGGCCCTCCTCTCTCCCCTCCAAGCTTCCCTCCTACCCTCCGCCGCGCGCTTCTTGCGCGCCCAGATCCGCTGCCCTTGTCACTCCCCTCCCCCGTCCTACCCCGCGTCGACCCGGGACTCGTCTCTTCGCGGACGAATCCGAGTCCCCGGATATCGAGGTGGAGATTGAAAACGACGGAGGCTCAGGAGGAGGAATCGAGGGGTCCGATAGCGGATCAGGTGGTGATGGTGGGGACGATGGTAAGAATGGAGGGACGGGGGATTCCGGGGAGAGCGAAGAGGGAGGAGCGGATAAGGACAAGAAGGTGGTGAATGAGGGCGGGATGTCCATGTCGCAGAAGGTGACGCTGGCCTATGCGGCCCTCGTCGGAGGTGATCCCTCATTCCCACCATTCTTTCTTTCCCTTAAGTCATCTTCGTAAGTCTATGTTTCTTAAGGTATAACATTGGATACACAGAACACACGTTTCATGTTATCTTTCAACATATTTAATGTCTAATTCTTGTGCAATTCAATAAGAAATACTGACATTTGCTCTTTTTTGAGTTGATCTGGAATAATAGTACAGGTTATGATTAGAAAATGAAATATCTTGTTTTGCCTAAAATTTGTGCTTTTGAGTGTGGTTTTTCTGTGCTCATAGATTCTATTGTTTGTAGCTGTACATCTTTACCAAATTAAACTCTAGCATAGCCTGTTTTTAAGTGAGCTTCATATTGAAAATTCCTATAGAATGTAGCATATAAGTTAGAAGTTTACTGAGATGAGAACCTGTAATGTGCCTCAATCTCAAGTTTTGATAGAATTAGAGAATCATAGTAGGATATTTAGTAATGGCATTCTGTTTATAGACGAAGGCAATCTAATGTCTCACTGAAATGATGATGCACATCTTCACTTCATTGTTGATATAAACTTTCTTAATATGCTAATAAGCAATGCCTTTACGTTTTTAAAACATCCTCAGTTGATTTATTTTATGTATATATGTGTATAATTAATTCATTTTGCATATATATATGTATGTATTGTAGTTTGCATATTAACCAAAAGAAACTGTCTCATAGGCTTACCATCTAATATAAATTGAAAGTTGTAACCACAACTTTAAGACCAGAAAATAAAGAGGTAACTTGCTGATATTTCTAAAATGATAATGCTTCAATAAATTTATAATAATATATGCTTTCATTAAGTCATTTGTCGTCTCTTTCTATAAGTCATTGCTCGTAACATGGGGTAATAAATTATCTATACATACTATGTAGATTGAGTGCTTCATTAATGTTATTTGTAGCTTCAATAATTTAGGGATAGATGCTTACATGTATAGTAGTGCCTTCAATTTAATTTTTTTTAAGGGATTAGTCATTTGCTTGATGGCAGTTCTCTAGCATCTATATCACCACTGGTGTTTGAATTTAATTTTGGCCAAAATCTCGTATAGTGTTAATTTTGGAGAATGACTGTTGTTGTTAGTAAATACTAAATAAATAGAATGCCAAAATGCTGATCAAATGTCCTTGATGGTTTAGTATTACTTGCATTGGTGATCCTATCATGCAATAGCAGTTCCTTAGTAGAAACTGCACTTCTAAAATATATGACTCTTTGTCAAATATCCACCGATGCTCTTTCTATAATAGTTGAAAGCAATGTTGGTCTCTATGTTTGAAATAGAAATATTCTTAGTACTAGTGCTATAGGTCTGAGGGACCTTATTCTTGTATTCACAATCTACCTTTGAGTTTCTTATGTGAAGGAGGTTTTTTACTGCTGTGCCAGTATTTATGTGAATGAAAATGGACTATGGTTGATCTCACGTAAGCACTTTGTATGCTGAATCGTGGACTTAATAACAAAAGGATTGAGCAGACATATATAACACATTGCTTCATGTTTAGGTTAAAATAATACAGCTTTTTCACAGATTGAGTTTTCTTGTATTTGTGTAACATGTTGTTTTGAAGTAGTTGATTTTGAGAAGTTAGAATTGTTATAGGAGACTAATGAATCCCCAGATCTGTGATGGTTTTGATAACAAAGGAAAGTTCTGACAAATTTCTGTCAGAAGATCGGACCTTGGTAGAAAGTGTAGCAGATCATTATCAGTGCACCAAATTTCAGATATTAGCCAAGTGTGTGCCAGTGGTCATCAAATATGAAAAATATATTGGATTGCATGATTGTGCCTTAAAACTAGGTTTGCTGGCATAGTTGACCAGTAACTGCTTGGAGAAAATGACCATCCATCATAGGACAAAATCGCTGGAGTCTTTTATGAGCTATCCTCACACAAATATATAAACAGTTGCGTATATCACAGACAATTATCTTTTGCAGTTACTCTCCTGGACAATTGATTTTTGGTTGTTAGGAATGTCAAGATATTATGAATTAGATTTTTGAAACAACAGAGTAGACGTTTCTTTGACAGTTCTGTTCTGTAAAAGTCTATCACAAGGTGCTTCTATGGATGTTGTTGGAGTTAATGATAACCTATCACCAGTCTAGTGTCAAATTGTATCATTATGGACTTGTTCTCATTTATTTAGGTTTATTGTGCTAACATATTCCTGAAATAGAAGATTGAATGATCAGTTAAACTTGTGGTCTTGGTTTACGCTCTCACAGTTGGTGGCATCATGGGATATGTTAAAAGTGGGAGCCAGAAGTCATTAGCTGCTGGAGGGATATCAGCCTTGCTACTGTATTTTGTGTATACACTACTTCCAGTTAGACCAGCTTTTGCATCGTCTCTCGGTCTAGGTAGGATTGCTATGAGTGTTTGAGCTTCATTGCTGTCAAGTCTTGATTCCTCTACTGACGGTATTTGGATGTTGTTTTGTTAAATTGCTCTGCATCTAGGTTTATCTGCAGCTCTCCTGGTGGTGATGGGTTCTCGCTTCAAGAAGTCCGGGAAGGTCTTTCCAGCAGGTGTCGTGTCTCTCGTATCATTCATCATGGTTGGCGGTTATTTTCATGGAATCCTACGCAGTTCTCATGTTTAAGTGCCCACTAGCTACCGTCAATAGATTTTGCGACCAGTGCCTGTTGTTAGGACGAACTTTGTTCCTGAGCACTTATTCTACATTTGTTGTTGTTCTGTCGTAAAGATTTGGAAGCTGTTTACCACCCCTTGATGGGTTTGTGTGATTACTCTTTACTCAAGTCTTTTAATCCTGTCACCGGTAACTTGCAGCATTTATCTATAGCAGTGACAGCATGTTTCTGGATGCAGCAAGCTGATCATAAACAACAAAATGGAGTGCATCTTTATATGATATCTATCAAAATGAGATCCTCAACTCAGCTAATCTGCTTGCAATGGCAACAATCACAACTGTCACTGCCATAAGAAGCATTTTTGATTGAAGGATCTCCATGGGTTGTGAATGGACCTTTGAAAACTTGCTTCTTCACTGAATCCAACTCAATGACAGGAGTCTTAAAGCTGGATTCACAATGTGAAGATTGGTGTGGATTCTCAATGTTTTTACTTAATTGGACTTTTATAAGAAGTCCGAATCGTTGAGATGGGAATATATGAGAATTTCGAGGTTAATATATCGACGTCCTACGAAAAATAAATATATTTTTTATTTATAAATAATTAGGCATGATTTTCATGAACGAAAAAAAATATTTAATATTTTTTTTTATAAAGGATAAATGATAAAGATGGGATTTGAATTTAGGCTTAGCTAATACCTTCAATAATAATAATAATTATAATTATTATAAATATGTGTTAAAGATAATTATAAATATTATAATTAGAAAAATATGAAATAATTAGTAGATGAATGAGAGACATAAAGACATAAGAAATTTTCATTAGAAATTATAAATAAAAATTTAAATACTCACATGATTTTACGTATATCAATGATGATGGTAAAATATTATATTAGCTGTAATATATATACTGTTTGTAAGAGGCTAATGATAGATTATATGATCCTCATTATGGATGTGATTGGATTCTCAATTATCGATCAATAAAAATAAAGTTTAATTATGATAGGATTTGTTAGGAGATGATCTTGATATTAGGGATTTTACTAATTAATTATTTAAGATCCTTTACTCTCGTATATAGATAGATATGATCTGATAGGGACTAAAAATATAATGTGTATATGAGAGTATATAGATACGAAGAGACGATGATATGTGATATTATTGAGAGATTATATATCTTTTCTCATCTTTTCTTTATCCCTAATCCATCGTTCATAATGGTTATATTTATGAGTCTAGTTCTCTTTACATATTGATATAGCTATAGCACTTGAATCCAATGATGGTGCTCCTCAAGATCAGATAAAAGATTTTATAAATTGCATAAAAAGGTATATATCATAAATTTACATATATTATTATTTGATTTCAGATTTTAGCATAAAACTCTTCGTATAACAATAGTATAAAGATGATTTTTATGCTCACAATTAGTTACCTTTTAGTCATGAAAAGTTAGTATTCAATTTTTATTTAAAATGCATGAACGATTTGTTTATATTGTCAATCTAATTTTCTATCTAGTCCGTCTTATCACGTGCTTGCGGACAATGTGAAATTCCTCATGCTTGATTGATGGACCACTGTCAATAATAGTATTGTTAACGGTGATGACTTTTGGTGGTCATCAACCCAATGCGGTTAGTGACTATGTATGCAATGAAAGCATTGTAGATTGCGATAACCTTGCAGAAGTTGCAGCATGTGTGATAGATGTGATGACTGTGGAGCGCTGCTGCTTGTGGTGCCTTCGACGATAATTGCTGCGTATAACGACTGCATTAATGTCGTTACCTACGTGGTTACAAGGATTATCAGTATTTGTGGCAATTATAGTAGCATCGCACTGTTTGTAGCAACCACGATGGTTGTAGTAATGTCGCTACAACAACATCTACTAGCCGTAGCCAATGTCACTAGACGTTGAAGGCCAGTCGAGTCGTCGAGCGATGCTTCTGTGTGCTCAACTATGTTGCGACGACCATAAGGGGACATCGGGCAACACGTGTGCACAACTGCATATGGGCATGATGGCACAACGTGGTGATCGACGAGGTCCCCGATCGACCATGTGAGGACAATCCTGCACCACAGGCGGTAGACAATCGATGCCGCTAACGGTTGATGGCTGTTGTCGACCTAGGCATGTGGGCATGGTGGAATGTGTGACTAGAGCTAACATTAGGGTTTCTTATAAAATTATAGTTTTACTCTTGTAAATTTATTTAATTATAATGTATCTTTTTTTATAGTTTTGTCTTACATAAATCATAAATTTTCATTATATATCCTAAGTAAAATTATAGTTTTATCTTTAAGAAACTAAAGTTTGTTTTAATGTCCTCAAATATAAAATTAATTAATTAAGTTTATTTTAATCAAATATTTTAAATCTGACTTAATCATATTGATTGGATTTAGATCTGATCAAAAGTTTTGATCAAATTCGAGGAAAGTCAAATATTATCAATTTTTAATGTTGATTAACTTTAATTTTGGTGGATCTAATTGGGCAAATTGTTGATTAAACTCCATTAGCCCAATTTGGATAGCCTAATTAAATAGGGTTGATTGATATAAGGGTTTCATGAGGATTAAAAAAAAAACTATAAATTATGATTTTCTTTAATAAAATTTTCTCATATGATACATTGATAATATTTTATATATGATAAATAAAAATCTAATTATTGTTCATCGAAATTTATTTGGTTATTCACATACATATATTTAAAATTATAAAATAATATTAATTCTTTTACATAAAGTCATGATTTATGTTTCAATATGATTATTGTTATTATATAAGTTTTTATTTATACTAATTAATATTGAATAATAATAATAATAATAATAATAATAATAAATAGAAAGATCAATTTTGATACAAATTCAGACAAATCAGCCTAGGTAATCAAACAGTTGTCCATCCTTTAAACTATTTTGGTATAAATTAGATTGAAGAAATTTAGTTAATATTATTTATAACTCATATCTCTTAGTTTTATTTGAAGTGGCTTGGGATGATAGGATTATGAGATGTAAATTATAATATTTTTTATTATTTATGAAATATTTTTAATTATATTTTATATTATTATATTAGTCTTATAGTCACCAAAGTGGCTTATTGTCATAATAGTATTGTTGAAAGTTGAAATCATAATCTTATAGATTTAGTTAGGAACTTAATTACATAAGCTCTTTTAAGTTATTAGTAAAAAACTTAACTTGAGACATTTATATATTTGAGATTGTAGATAAAGATCTTCAAATCATATGAAAATAAATTGAGTTTATGAACTATTCAAGATATTTTATTGGTTATGCAAAAATTTTTAAAGGGGTATAGATTTTATTACTCTAATCATAGTACGAGGATAGATGAATATGGTGCTACAAGATTCCTAAAAAAAGATTCGCGAGAGGAAAAAATCTTTAAATTTAACTTTGATGTTAAGAAAATATAAATTGATATTTTTTAAATATTTTATATTCGTAGTTCCTCAAATCACTAAATGATTTGATAAAGATGAATAATAAAATAACATAGTGACTCTAACATAATATTGATATATCTACTAATGAACTTATAGAATAACAAAATCAATAGTTTTGAGAATAACCATAAAAGGAAACATATAATTTCTAATTATTATATAATGTATCTACAAGAATATATAAGATCCAAACTGTTCTCTCATTATTTTCATAAGTTATGGAAAATAATGATTCTGAAAACCTATACAATATAATAAAACAAGAGTTAGAATTAAAGGGTCAGGATGGTATCTAACAGCTTGTCAAATCACTCAATAATTATACAAAAGACTATTACATAAACATGACTTAAAGAATAATATCAAACGATATAAAAACTATACTTATGATCAAAGATTTTACTCATAAAAAATGTATCAACCCTAACTAAATATTTTTTAGTTTTTAAAATAAACTTGTTAAGAATCATTATGATATTAGTGGCTTATTATGATTTTGAGTTATATTAAATAGATGTGAAAATAATTTTTTTGAATGAGGATCTAGATTTATATGAGTTAACCTTTGCAAAAAAAATGAAAGAAATATAAAATTTAGTACATAAATTCAAAAAAATCGTGAGATAATGGTTTATAAAGTTTCTTTATATCATTACTTTATTTAGATTTAAGAAAAATATTGTTGATTAGTATTTATATTTTAAGATCAATGGGAGTAAATTTATTTATATTGATTTTATATATGAATAATATTTTACTTACTAGTAGTAAGCTTGGTTTATTATACTAATTAAAAAAAATTCTTACTAAGAATTTTGATATGAACGAGGCTACTTATATTATTATCATTGAGATAATTAGGGATTGATCTCAATGATTGTAAGGACTATCTTTGAAAGAATAAATTAATTAAATATTAAAAATATTTAGTATATAACTTTGTTCTATAGTTGAAAGTCTATTATATGCTCAAGCTTATGCCAGATAAGATATCAGTTTTACAGTTAAATTACTAGATAGATATTAGAGTTATCTAAAAATAAAAATACTAAAAGACTATAAAGAAGGTAATAAGATCTCAATGGACGAAATATTATATACTCAAATATATAAGATTAGTTCAGCTTGAAATGATGGTATTTTTTAGGTTTTGATTCTGTAAATTATCTCGATAACATGAAGTCCATTTTATGATTTATATCTATATCAATTGGATAGGTAATTTATAAGAACAAATATAAAATAATATATTTTTATATTATTAATAATAGAAGTTGATTTTATAATATGCGAGGCTAATCACTATGAAATTTTATCTCTTGCTAAGTCATTAGAGATACTTTATGACATATCATAGTAGTTTTCTAAGAATGACAAGTATTGTTACAACTCCATGCATTATAATGGTCGGAGAAAAAGAGTTTAAACATAATTAATATAAATTAAGAACTTGAGTTTTAATATATTAATTGTTGATCCATATGCTTAACATTTATAGCCCAAAAGTGTTTGAAATAACTCATTCTTATGATTGACTTTGTGAGATATGTTTTTGTTTTGACATCACAAATTACAAGGGACATTTTAGATTATATTAGGAAGGATTAATAATATTATAGCATATAGAATAAAATATTACATTGATGACATATAATCACTATGACCTACATTGATAGTCATATTTAATATAGTATTATATTTACTGAATTTATTGATCTATTTTATAAAATTTATATGTATATATAAAATATTTTTTTAAAAAATTAAAAAAATTATTTATTTATTTAATTTTTTTATATCCCATTAGTTATGAGCCAAGTAAGAGAATATTAGATTATATGATAATATCTAATTATCTAAGATATATTATAGATATGATTGAATTCAGATTACAAATCAATAGAAATGAAGTAAAATTCATTAGGAGATAACCTTAATAGGAGAGGCTCATCCTAATTAATAATTTTAGATTTTCTATTATCACCTATAATAAATAAGAGGAGATGATGAAATAATAAAAGAGAAAAAGATGAATCTAGTTGTTATTAAAGATGAACATAATTATGACTTTTGAATTCAAGCTTGTAGGTCAGATAATAATTTTAAATGACAGTAAATATTATAGTTTTACATATATGATTATTTGATTTTGAATTTTAATATTAATTTTTTTATATAATAGTAATATAAGAATGATTTTTATATAATAATAACTATCAAAATTAACTCTCGATTAGGAATCTTATCACCAAACACAACAAGTTTATATTGATGGGGACTGAGACGGTCAAAGCAAAGCAGGTGGCGACCCATTTGGTGGTGGGATGCTATCATGAAGGAATCAACGGGACGATAGCAGCAAGAAAGGAAGGAAGGATAGGGTAGAATAAGGGACCAGTTTTGGTCGTCTGGCCTCGTCGCTTCCTATCGGCGGCCGTAAGGTTCTCATCGACGTAAACGTTATTGCTCACCGTTCGCGTGCTGTCACCTTTCCGGCCATCACTTTCCTGCTTGCCTCTTCCTATTCTCTCATCTCATCGTTGATTCCTTCCAAGGAAAAAAAAAAAAAAAAGCTTCGATGTCTATTCATCGTTACTACGTCCGCAACCAGGTGGCTGAGGCAATTCTCCTCTCTCTCTCTCTCTCACTCATTCTCTCTCATACACACTCAAATTATCTTTTTTTTTTTGCAGCTTCGGACATCTTCTTCTCCTTTACTTTCTCTCTGTTTATTCTCTTGTTATTACTGTTGTATTCAGCATCTTTTTATTTGCTTTCTTGTGTTGCCATTCTTTAGAGTTTATAAATGGATCTGACCCTTATATTAGCTTAATATTTTGAGATGAGTGATTATTCAACAAATATTTTTATGGCATTAAAGTAGATTATAAGGTTGAAGTGAAAATGATTAATCATCTAATAGATAATTAATCCAGTAATAATAAATCCGATTCACTTATCTTAGGTTGAGGGTCTGTATTTTATAATATTTAATGCAAAAACAATTAATTTACTTAGTATTGATGGTTTGAACTCTATAATATTTGGCTCATGTTCTCAGCAATAATGCAATGATTCATTAGCCACATGTAAAAAACTTTGAGGCACCTCACTCAGAGTTGAGCAGTAACATTTGATGGCAGCAATCACTTACTGTCATCAGCATAAAGTTTGTGAGTCCATACACTGCTTTCTTTTGTTCTTTGCTGCACCTGCTTTCACATTTCTCTACATTGGCTGTGCTTTTTGAGCCATTGCTTTCATGGCATTTAGTAAAAGATAAGATGCCAATAACACAATTGGAGCTTATCTTATCTTCCAAGGGAATCATCTTGGAACACCATCCAACTCTCCTGCCTTTCTGTGGTCACAGAGAGAGAGAGAGAGAGAGAGAGAGAGAGAGAGAGAGAGAGAGAGAGAGAGAGAGAGAACCTAAAGATGTTACACCTCTATATGTTGTGTGCTGCTCCATGAACTTAATAAGCTAATATCCTTGACAGTGGAGATCTGACACTGCTCATTGGCAATCATCAGTAGTCTAATCTTTCTCTCTTTTCATTCTTCATTGTTCACTCAGTGGTTTGCTAGTCAAAACTTGAGGTGTATCATCTTCAACATAAGTCAAGCTTTAATTAGGTCAAACTGAACATTTCATGGTACAAGCAGTCACATTAATTAATTCCAAGTGGAAGATGATTATAATGATATGTGAGTTTACATGGTTTTACTATATTAAACATCACTTACCATGATTTGGTGAACTTGTAAGTTTTAGATCATTGCTCCTCATGTGGGATTGCAGCACATCAACAGCTTGCCACAAAATTATGCTGCCTCATTATGAACTAGTGATGGCATCAAAGAAACTTTTCTGTCATCTTTTTGTCACCACCATCTTGCTCTCATCACCTCCCACTCGCACACTGCTGGGTTGGCGTGTTTGCATGGAGAAATTTAATGTCCCATACATCTCTCTCTCTCTCTCTCTCTCTCCTTTTTCCTCTTTTCAAAAGCAAGCCAGAAAGGAAGGAAAAAAGAGAGAGGAGAGATTAGCTGAGGCCAGCCCCCCTACTTCCACCATCATCCGATTCCCCTTATAAAAAGCCATCCTACCTCTGCTTTCTTCCCCTTGACCTCTCCTCCCTCATCCTCCTCCAACATAGCATCTCCATCAGTGTAGTCACTTGTTCTTTGTTCATCTTCTTCTCTGCCATTGACAGCACTCAGTGCTATGCGCAGAACCATAGAGTACTTGGAATTGAGACTTGTGCTGGTTCAGTTCGTCGAGGAGGCCGCTCTCTTCTTGTCTCTCATGGTCAAGTGGCTGCTCCTTCCCTCCTACGGCTGGTGGCCTGCTGGTGCTATTTCCTCCTCTTCGGAAGACAGCACCGTCGCCGAGGCCAAAGCTCGTCACTGCGCCGCGGCCCGGGCGGTGAGGGAGAGCCTCCACGTCTCGACCTACGCCGAGCTGGTAGGAGAGCAGGAAGAGTCGGCCACCGCCGACGCAGCAGCAACGACGTGCGCGGTGTGCCTGAACGAGGTGGGGATGCAGGACAGCGTGTGGGAGCTGCGGAACTGCAGGCACTTGTTCCACCATGGCTGCCTGGACCGGTGGCTCGACCACGACGAGCACCTCAGCTGCCCGCTCTGCCGCGCGCCGCTGCTCGCCACGCGGCCATCCGCTTCTCCTCCTCCTCCTCCCCCGCCGGCGTCGGAGCCCAGCTGGGCCGTGGAGCGCCTCCTCTACCTCTTCGGGGACGACCTCCTCCTGGCATCTCCTTCATAGCGTCCTTCATGCTCCGTTATATCACCTGGAGCTCTTTGGTTAATTTGACGGGGTTTGTTGTTTACATACAGATAGCACCCAAAAGAGCGAGTGTTATATACATACGTAGATTCTTGATTAGAAGATTACCAACGAAACTTAGTAGTATTCTTCTTACATGTTCTAATTATAAGAGGAATTTTGGCATGGTAAAAATATATATCATCAAACCAAAAGAAGTGTTCAGTACAAGCTTTAGATTCTGACCAAGAAATCTGCCAATCTTCTTATTGTTCTCTGGAGTTCGGCTGATCTATTGAGATTAGTGTTCATCATACCTATGTTTGAATAATTGCACAGTGCAATTACTTCTTTGACAATGGTTTTTGACATTGGGATAATACTAAGCCAAATTTATTTAAAAGACATGACTCAAATGTTCATGAAAATATAACTAAATGGGGCTTAGGCCTTTGCAAGTGATTTCAATATTTTTAAAAAAAATTAGATATCTTTCTCAAAAATTAAAATCTAAATTACAATATTTTTTTTTTATAATGAGATTACACTGTTTTAAACACACTGTAAACATGTTTTCATCAGCAGAAGTGAACAGATGCAAGCATTTACCTAAAACTACCCAAACACGTGTTGTTGGCTTGAGATAAAAAGTAAAAGAGGCACAGCAAGCAGAGTACACAACGTTCTTATCACTGCAGTATCTTCAAAGCTGCTGATATCATAAAATAAAACAATGGAAACTCCATGCCAATATAATTTTTAGAACCAATTTGCAGAGGCACAATGGCTTCCATGGCATCTACAACACATTAAAGCAGGAACGAGAGTAGAACGGGAGACCAGATATCATCATCATGTGCTCATAGGCTCGGGACTGCCGGATGAGAGGATATCCAGCAGCGAGTTGTGTGGCTCCAGCTCTTCGTGCCATAGAGGAAGCGAGTCGCCGGAGTAGAAGTTTCTTGTGACACCATCAGCATTGATCTGCCAGCCCATCAGCAAAATAACTATCAGAAAATATAACCTACATGGAGGCTGATATTAAACTATTAGTCAGTCGATTTCCTTAAATACATTTCTGGAATTGCCATCTTCCACCAGGAAAGTGTAATGATCAACGATTACATGCATCGGGTACTAGCATGACAGTTGATCAATACGAGGGCAAAATCATTATCAGTGATTCATGTTGTGTAGATTGTACTTTTATGCCCACCGTGTTCTAAGCCAAGACACTTACAATAACAGTACGGACAACACCTCCGCTCGCCCCATCACGTGCAATAGCAAGAGAGACTGCCTTCACCACTAGTTTCTGCATTTTTGAAGGGAAATAGTAGCACGATGTCTCAGATAATTTCCTACTCATGATAGTTACAACAGCTAAAAATAATACTACAGTACAACTAACAAGCAAAAGAATAAATATTGAGACTTTAGTGATTTACATTATAAGAAAACCAGTATAGAATTCTCAAAAAGAACCGGAAAAATAAAAACAAATGAACACCTGTTCAAACAGCAACTGGAGCAAGGATGCCAGCAAAAGTTGCAATCACAGATTATGTTTTCTTGTCCTATAACTAGTAAATTACTTAAAAGTGAGAAAACTATAAGCTTAAATCAGCATCACTTAGTAGTTAATTTCATTTTAAACAAAAAGAAGAGCAATGTCAAGTCTAGGTAGATTTAAGACCTTTAAGCTAGTTAGTTAATAATCTTACTCTTTCAGTGTTCCATTTCATAGCAGAGCCGAACACTATAAAACAACATAGATAAACAACCTGACTCGCTGCATACAGCAGAGATTTGCTTTAGAACTCGCCTCAGAGAGAAATGGGAGGACAGTAGCAAAGTGTCTTAAAGAATATGGTAGAGTGAAAGATAAGAAACAAAAGGATTGTATAATATTTTTCACTTAAAAGAGTGTGTTATGGACTTGTCAGGAAATCCTAAATTTCTAGTAATTACATCCTTATCCAAAACAGTTTGACCAAAAAAGAATCAGTCAAAAGCTAATTTCTTCACATTGCATTGCATACCTCAGCTTCATCTTTGCTCATCCCTTCCTTCCATGCTTGATCAAAGAAACCATAAAGGTAGCTCGAACCAGAACCTGTGGATGCAAGATAGTTATTTCCAATGACTCATAATATGCTAATCATCTCAAACAAGAAGAAAGCATCATTATGCAATATCTAAAGACTAAAACCACTCAAAAAGCACACAAAAACTTTACGAAATAATGTGCTTTGACATTCTATTTTATAATAGTGATGTAATGAGAAAAGACAAAGATTCTCGACACAAATGACAATTATAGATTGCCCCATCCCTACCAAGCATGGATTTCTCATCCCATCGCTTTGCTGCAATCATTGTACTAATCATAAGTTCTTCAGCAATAGACCTAAATAAAACACCTCAGTCACCACTACATCTGCTTATATAGAATATATATATTTAGTAAACATAGGACTAGATTTCCAGACAATCTTCTTCTAATATTCTGGAGAAAAATGTTAGTGATGGAAGGTTATGAAATCCAAGGTCACCACTGCCAATCGCAGAAAAAACATGCTCTCATATTGACGGTCATTTTGCAAAGTGCCCTTGTCTCATTGAAAATTCTAAAATTCCTAACTATCTTGCAGTTAGTTCTGTGTGCCAAGTTACACAAGATGAAAAATGAAACAATTATTTAACATTTTCTACAGTATAGGCTGGTCAAGTTAATATAGAAAATAGTGGAGCAAGTTTGAGTTTACCTTGCAGAAGGTTAAACGTGCCTGAGTTTTGGCTTGAAAAGGTAATTATTTTACAAAGAGAAACATTCCTTTCTATTTCCTAATGAGCATATAATTTAAGGGACGAATTTTCAGTATTTCTGAAATAAAAATTAAACACACTTCTGCTTATTAAGCTACAAATGCTTATGGATTTTCCAAACCAAGCCCTGGTTTGCAGCATGCATTATTGTATGTGATCTATGCAAGTAAATAAACAGAATAAACATTCATGTCAAACCATGTCGAACACTAAGCTGAAGCACAATACACACCTCCAATAGTAAAAGGTTGCTTCAGTATTGTCCCTCCAAGTGGCACGGAATATATTTGACCTCCTTCATATTTGTCCCATCCACCAACAATGATGCCCATTTGTAGCATGTTCTGGAGATGCCAATAACAAACGTTCATATGTATACACTGATTATAAACAAGAAAAATAGCAAAATGTTGAAGAAAAATAATAATAACAATAAAAGAAAATAAATGCCACTTCTTACAGAAGAATTAGATCAACTTCCTATTCAAATATTTTTGGATGATTCGATATGTGACATGAATTAAAGCAAGAATTAGTCTAGATCCCAAAATTTAGTATCATAAATTGAGAGAAACATATGGAGTGGTTCAAAATTGCAAGGAAAGAGATACAGTCTAAATTGATTTTGTTGGTCTTCCAGTTAGTAACAGTCACAAACAAGAAAATAAACTCAAGTATTTGACTTGAGTGATAAATCTAATAATTTATACCATGGCTTATGACAAATGACTACTCACATCCAATAATCCTACAATTTCTCTATATTCAGAGTAGTCTTAAGTCTCAACTCTGAAAATTGTTTTGCCCCCAGAACAGTTATGTTGATACCTTGTTTTGGTATGACAGCAATCTAACTAAATTAGCTGCCACCTTGACCGTTGAAGGCTGTCCAAGCTGAATTCTGCAACACATATGAGAGACCAGTAAGTGAAGGTCAGAAGCACAAGAATGACTCCAAAAAAATCAGCTAAATTTTGTATGATTTTAAGTTTTTCTATTGGCACTTCATGGTACCCCTCAACAAATACATAAGAATTAATACAGATTAAAATCAAAGTTCAATTAAGGAACCATCTCATTGACTTTCAAATAGACCTTTTATTTTCTAATCCAGAGAGAGAAAGTAAGAAAAGGAGTAAATGAACTCACGTGTGTTGATGAAGAAAGTATCTGACATAGTCAGAGATAACCTGGGAATCAGCTGCCTGCAAGGAAACCATAGCTTATAGAAGCTTGCTTAACTCATTATAAAAGTTAAGAAATGAAAACAAAATTAAGTATTTAATTGAGAAACTAATTGATCCATAGTTACCAACGCTAGCATAAGGGGAAAACAGTCAACAAAAAATCAAAAGTAGTGATTGTAACAAGAACATCTACTGTAGTTATAACAGAACAACAGAAACTCTAGTATAGCTTAGGGTGAGTAGCCTTAAGGTTTCCTCAGTTCCAGTTTATAATCAGATGACTCAAATCAAGTTTGCTGTTTAGTTTTTCTTTTACCAAACAGTTATGTTTTCCTTATTCTAACTAAATACTTAGTTTCAGGTCTATCTTTTGACAAGTAAATGAGGGTATAAATCAAGGATCTTCAAGTTTAAACTGGGGTTTATTTCTTATAGTTGACTACTCGTAGACGAACAGCAAGTTTATCTTGGAAGCAGAAGAAAAGCAGACCAGATGGGACAATAGAACGATAGCATTTTTGAGAGCAAGAAAACAAGTGATACATCTGATGCAAACCCCTTATACATTAAGTCTGACCATTCCTGGTCGTGATCTACTGATGCACACTGTTAGGTCCGCCGGCCAAAGCTATGTAGTCTTTGATTGTTTCAAAATGGTTTAGAGATAAATTGGATCATTTAATTCAACAAAACAAGTCAAAACAAATTGCCAGAGCACACCTACTATAAGTTGAAAGAAGATAGTCAGAAATGGAGAAAGGAATCCTTATATCTTCTGTATTTTTCAGACACACGCTTCTATGAACTAGGATGTTCAACACCTCATGCTTTTAAGAAACATATAAACATATAAACATAGCACAAGAATGAGCATGGAAAGAGATCGTTACCGATCCAGAGCGGCATATGTAGACATTGTCGGTCAACTGTGTGATCTTATCCGACGCCCGATTAGCGACATACATTCCTGTATCGAGAGATCCAAACTCATCAGCCAAAAAGCCACAAGGGAAAACGAACATGATTTAGAAAACAAAGATTTCTCCGAGCTTTTTCTGGAGTTCGATCGGACCTGTGCTGGTCCTCGAATCGGCTCCGAGGACGACACCGCCGTCGTACGTCACTCCGATGATGGTGGTTCCCAGCGAGTGGGGCGCGCCAAGATCGAGATCCATCGCAGCGAGGAAGAAAAGCTTTTGGATCGAGATCGAGCCGAGGAGAGGGAAGAAGGCAATATACGAGGAAATGAAACCCCTTCCGCAAGCAAATAGGCGTGCACGGAATCACGTGCTGATCACGTGGGTGAGAAGCCCAGGCCCGCTGCCGAGAAGACCCGCAAGCCCGGTTCGTCAGTCGGATGCGGGAATGGAAAACCGGTTCGACCCGAACCCAACCTGAACCCAATCACAGTCTTCGGTTCATTACGCGTTAAATTAATCTTATCTAAACAGATCATTATATGAAATCTGAATTAATGTCGAGCAAGCCTTATGCATTATATTTTTGATTTAATAAAGTTTACTATTAAGGATAATACTTGGTTTTAGTGACAAGCAACATCATGCTCTTTATAAAGCATAATGCTTAAAATATGATGTTATTACAAAATAGGTCGCTTCTACTATTTTATTCTGATTTATATTGATTAATGATGATGATGATGATTACGATGATAATAATATTTTTTTAAAAATATATATATTTCTTTTTGTGATTATCATGGAAGAGCTTCCCATTTTTTAGATTTTTTTAATGGTACTTCTCTTATGTCTAATATCTAGAATATCTCAAACCATTTATTATTTTAATGAATGAGTGAATTAGTATAGTTACATTTTTTTTTCAATAATACTAGGAAATAATGTAATAGAGTACAAAAATAATGTGTTTCTATTTTTGCATTGTATTATAATGTTTTTTCTTAGAAATACTTTAAACACAGCATAAAAATACTAAATATAGTATCAAATTGTATAAAACCAAATATTCATCTGATAGACTAGTTCATAAGACAAAAAAAAAAAAAAATTGAGTAGGGATGTCAATGGGACTGGACAAAAGTAAAGAGTGATTCCCTCATCTCTTATCCTCTATTCTCATCCCATTCCCATTTAGATGAAATAGGGGTGGGGACGGGGGAATCCCCACTAAGGGTGAGGAATCTGTTGGTTCTCATGTTCTATTTAATAATCAACTTAATTTTAAAATATTAAAAAAAATATTTTACTATAAAAGACTACTTCGGAAACTTTCATTGAAATAATAAAAAAATAATGATTATCCTTTGATTCTATTTTTTACAGCTAAAATGGTTATTTTTAGATGAATTTAATTACATCTATTCAACTAAATCTTAGTTATCCAATTTGATTAAGTAGAACTCTAGATTATATCTTGATATCTTCTAAATTATTTTGGACTACCCAATCGATCAAGGAATGAAATAAGAAGTTTTTCGCTCATCATCATCACCAATGTCCTCCTTCCCGTAGTGGTGATTAGCTTTGTTCGTTGATGAAGCCTTATAGAGCCTTGGTGATCAACAGGTGTCACTCTACCCCCCAGTAGTACATTACGGAGCCCTAGCCTCTTCGTCATCGAAATCTTTCTTCCTATAGTGATGATCAACCTCATTTGTCAATGAAGCCTTATGGAACCTCGACGATTAACATATATTACCCTAACCCTAGTGGTACGTTACAAAGCCCTAGCCTCACCATTGTTAATGTCCCCGCTTGTCCAATGTCCTCCCCACAACTGTGATCAAACCCGTTTGTTAACGAAACCTTTTGGAGCTTTAGTAATCAGTGTGCATTGCCCTAACCCCAATGGTGCATTGTGGAGTCCTAGCTTTATCATAGCCAACGTCCCTGCTCATTGTTATTTTCAACATCCTCCTTCCTGTAGTGGTGATTAGCCTCATTTGTTGATAAAACCTTGCAAAGCCTCATTGATCTTCCTCCCTCTTCATGGTGCATTTTTTGTAGGTGGGAAAGTTTAGCTGATAGAAGGATTGGTGCATCTTCTATAACATCGTACAAGGAAGGCTTAGCTATGGTTGTGGCTTAGACCATAGTTGAAGGTTTTATTCGTGATGTGTAAGGCTGCGAGCGAGAATGTAGAATGGCTATGAGGCGTGGTAGGGCTATAATGGGTTGGCATGTCACACGCCACGTCTTCAGTTGATCTAACATAGTTTCAATCAACCTGACACATGCATGATTGATCTGGTATAGGTATGGCCAACCTGACATAGGTACGATCGACCTGGTATAGTTATGATCGACCTGGTGTATGTACGATCGACCTGGCATAGGTATGGTCAACCTACGCATGACATCATCAGGTACAGGTTCAGCGAGGACCTTGGGACCATATGGGGCCGTGCAACATCGAAGCAAAGGACAACAACAATATTAAATAGCTTGGTACGGACGACCTTCGTCAGGCAAGTATAAGAGCCACCTCTGAGGCTGTGAAAAAAAAGGGGGGAGCTCTCACTCTTCTACTATATTGAAACTCATATCACTCGGAACACTGACTTGTGTCGGAGGGGTCACGTCGGACGTCCCCACCCCGACAATGCCTTCATGCAAGATCCTCGCAGCGGATCCGAGGAGGAGGAGCTCGAGTTACCAACCTGAGGTTGAGATTCTCAAGGCCCAGACCCGAGCTGAGCCTGACGCCCCCACCCCCGACCGACGTGGACAAGCTTGCGCACGCGGGAGGAACCAAGCTGTGCTAATTCTTTAGTGGGAGCCTCCAAACAAGAGCATCTCGAGATCCACATATGAGCAGGATATCCTGAGATGCACATCCAAGACCCAACAAACCTCTCTCGAGCATTCACGCCTCTTCCTGACCGACATGGATGAGTTTACGCACACAGGCGGAACCAAGCCGTACTGACTCATCAACCATGGCATAAAGTTCCATAACATTTTGGTGCTATAAGGAAGGTCCGATGTCGCAAGATCGTTCATAATCAAATAACTCCAACAAGCATCTCAAAGAGATCTCAACAAACCCAACATGCCCTCAGGCTCGAGGGGCAACTCCCCTTCCCCCTTCATGAAGAATGGAATACGATGGCTCTGACCCAGTAGAGCACATCGCCACTCTCCGAAAACAGGTGATCCAATATAGCACCTATGACGCTAGGATGTGTCGAGCTGTTTCCATCACCATCCGAGGTCTTGCTCAGGTGCAGTTCAATAGCCCGAGTCATGCACCTCGGTCGAATAGTGTTTGAGTTGTGCACCTCAACCGAATAGTGCCCGGGTCATGCATCTCAGCCAAATAGTGCTCGAATCATGCACCTCGATCGAATAGTGCTCGAGTTGTGCACCTCGACTGAATAGTGCCCGAGTCGTACACCTCGACCAAATCTTGGCCACTCATGAGCCCAAGTAGCAGTGCTCGGCCTCACGAGCCCGAGCTACACCATGGGCAAATTATGAGACCGAGCAGCAGTTCTCGGCCACTTATGAGCCTGAGCTACACCTTGGGCAAATTATGAGCCCGAGCAACAGTGTTTGGCTACTCATGAGCCCGAGCTATGCCTTGGGCAAGTCGTAAGCCCGAGCAGCAGTGCTCGGCAGCTCACGAGCTCGAGCTACACCTTGGTATAATTATGAGCCCGAGCAGTAGTGCTTGGCCACTCACGAGCCCAAGCAATAGTGCTCGACCAGTCTAGTTCTCAAGCAGCAGTGCCCGTCCAGTCCAGTTCTCGAGTAGCAGTGCTTGGCTAGTCTAGTTCCTGAGAAGTAATGCTCGGCCAGTGCAGTTCCCAAGTAGCAGTGCTTGGCTAATTCAAAACCCAAGCAATAGTGCTTGACTAGTTCATGTCCTAAGCAACAGTGCTCGACCAGTCCAGTTATCAAGCAGCAATGCTCGACCAATTCAGCTCCCGAGCAGTAGTGCTTGGCCAGTTCAGCTCTCGACCAATCCCGAGGCCATATGACATCGGAGCAAAGGACGATAACAACATTAAAGAACCTGGTACAAACTACTTCCATAAGGTAGGTATGGGGTGTGGGGCGGGCTCTCACTCTTCTATTATTTTGAAACTCATATCACTTGGGGCACTAACTTAAGTGTTAGAGGGGTCATGTCGGGTGCCCCCACCTCGATGAAACCTTCGTGCAGGACTCTCGCTGCGCACTCGAGGAGGAGGAGCCCGAGTTACCGACCCGAAGTTGAGATTCTTGAGGCGTAGACCTGAGTTGAGCCTCACGCCTCCACCCCAGACCGATATGGACGAGCTTGCGCACGTGGGAGGAACTAAGCCGTGTTGATTCTTCGGTGAGAGCCTTCGAACAAGAGCATCTCGAGATACACATCCGAGTAGGAGCATTCCAAGATGCACATTTGAGACCCGACAGACCTTTCTCGAGCTTTCTCTCCTATTCCCAACCGACTTGGATGAGCTTGCACATACGGGCGAAACCAAGCCGTGTTGACTCCTCGACCACAGTATAAAATTCCACAACAAGGCTCAATGGCTAATATCAATGAAGCATTGACAACATCTATGAAGCGTCAATTTCATCGACTAATCATTGGCATCATTGAATCATTCGCTATAATAATAAAAATATATAGTATTAGATGAATGTATCTTCATTTTTTTCATAATAATTTGATATTCTTAATTTTGAATTTAAGTACCAAAATAGTGTTATTTTTTATAAGGGCGATCTTTTTCTGAATGAAATATTCAGTATTATAGATGAGATTGATAGTTTTAATCAAGGTTCATCGTATCGATTTCTACTAGTATACCGAGTTATATGCTCTATAAGGTATGATATACTGGTATCGAGTGATACGCATAAGCATACTGCTTGAAATATATACAATATAATATATATAAATATGATATAAAAAAGTTAAAAAATAAAAAAGAATAAATGTCGCTTCGTTCCTTCTCCACAAGTGGGGAGGCATTTCCTCTCCCTCTGTAGGAGGAATAAATCACTCTCGGGCGACGGATCACATAGGTGATGAATCGACATACTCTAGGTTTTTTTTCTCCCTCTTCTTCTTTCTCCCTCCCTCGACTGATATCATCCAAAATTGATTGTTGACGATTAAAATCGATCGTTATTGCCCAACAATGATCGACGATAATCGAAATCGATCGTTATCGATCAATTTTGAATGGTAACAGGTGGAAACAATCTCAATCAGCAGCATCGCTCGATAGCATGCAACCGTACATCGATCAATTGATGTATTGGTACATACCCCCGTACCAAAAGGTACACGTCGAAACTAAAATCTTTAGTTTTAATGAAACAAAACTTTTGACTAGACCGAAATTAGTAATACTTTTTGATAAGAGAATAACAAAAAAATAAAGGAAGATATATATCATAATGTATTGGATACCTATGATATTGTTGGTAAACTTGCCTATTTCAATCCAAATATGTATGAAAACTAATTAGATGATAAGATTATAGAAGACGATGACTTAAATCTTAATGTTGTAGCTCTCTATCTAGATGAAGATGAATTTGTCATCAATGAGCTATATATTAGATATGTAAGAATTTGTTAATATTATAATGTTAAATCAGCAATTAGTTTGTGATATTTAACACATAATTCCTTTATATTTTTTAGGTATTTAAAGATATTTTAGAGTTTAAAAAAGTTGTGAATGAAAAAAATTATAAGAAAAAAAATTGAAATGAAAATTATTGTTTGTAGAATTTACAAGCTTAAAGCATGATGTAAGGTTAAGTATTATGGATGGATGATAGTTGCTTATAAAGGTAATACATGTCAAATTATAAAATTTATCAACAAGCACTAATGCAATATGCCTTGAGAAAATTGAGATAATCCATGAAATACTAAGGAAGTCACAAGAGTTTTTTGGGCTGTCTCAACTCGCAAGAGCATCTACTTGGTTGAAGTTTAATGAATGTATACAAAAACTAATAACAAAAAAATATGAAGTCAAAATTAGATATAGAGAAGTGGGCCATTGCTTTTTCTTTTTATGATGACAATATGTAATATTAACAATGAATGATTCCAAAAATATGAATTATTTTTAATAATGTATATGATCGAGATGATACTAAGGAAGTTATATCCAGTAGTTTTATTTATACTGTTAAGATTGCCAATGCTATGACTAGTATATTAACACCTTGATGGAGAAAAAAAAACTAATGCAAGTGGAAAGATAATGCTCAATTACATGTTGCTCACCCTCATTCAAGTAATATGGTGTAAGTCTAAATATTTATAGAGACAGTTATAGTAGACCTAGAGAAGAGAATCTGTTCATAATTTCAGTGTTTTAATTTTTTTTTTGGTATTCAATGCTCTTATGCAATAGTTGCTAATAAGTTTTTGAATTTTAATCCATATTAGTAGTATTATAAAGATTATTTTTAAGTATAATATTTGTAGAGGACTTACAATGACACCATCTTCTCAAAGAAATAAAATAGTATTTGATTAAAAAAGTTAATGATAAAATTATCTTATCAATATAATTTTAGAAAAGAAAAGATGCTAAAGATAGAATCAAGACATAATAGAAATGTGTCAATATAATTTTTTAAAGTATAGAGATTGAGATACTAAAGATAACTAACTACAGAAATAATTGATATTATAAACTGTTGATAAATATTGAATTTAAAATTATCATTTTACAATTGATATTATAATCCTTCTTATAATCATGTATTAGTTGAGTTTTGAGAGTGTATTTTAATTAAGTTAGGATCATGTTTTTGTTGAGATATGAATGCCAAAGGATCTTACATTCCTATCACAACTTGCCAAAATTTATTAATTATACTAAATTATCAAAAAATAAAAAAAATGCCACTAATCAACTTAAGTATGTTCTAGTAGTTAGAAAGAAGTTCAAATTGGTTTGGTAAAATTTAATTTAAGTTACACTTTGATCATAGATTCAATAAAAAAAACTCTATTTCAAAATTTAATCACCTAAAATTCTTAAGAAAATGAGACAAGTGTTATTAAACATCATAACATCTCGCCTTACCAATTCTAGAAAAATTTGGATTGGTTTGATAAAAATTAGCTAGATTTATACTCAAGTTATACTCATTCACACATTCAATGAAAATATACCAAAATTTAAAAATAATCATCATAAAATAATATTAAAAATAGGAAAATAGTTTTAAAGAAACTTGAATTGATTTGGTAAAAAATATTTTAAAAATTAATTATCCTAATTTCATAAAATGAGAAACATCACCACTATATATAATTAATCATAAACCAAAGGCATATTCAATATTCACAAGAACATTAGTCACATTACCAACATTAATTGTATTATAAAATAATAGTATTAAAAACATAAATCACCTTATACCAAATACAACATTCAGATGTTAATAATGTTTTAACACAAAGTAAAATATTTCATCACATGACACTGAGTTACCACATAATAACAATCATCCAACATAACATTTGTAATTTATAGCTGAAAGAACAACACATTCCTTTAGGATAATAACAATCATCCAACATCTCAAAAATAGTAGGATGGATGCAATCTAAATCAACATAGGACAATTTCCGAAAAATCTATATATATAGTTAATATCAGAAAATGTATCATTAGATAACTAATAATAATAATAATTATTATTCTTTCTGATAAATTATCTGAAATAATAGTGATTTTCTGATAAATTATCAAAATTTATAAAATAATAATAAATATTTTATAAAATTTATTCATCATATAAATTTTCTAAGACAAATATATCCAAATATAAACATAACCAAATATGCCGAGCATCCCTTTAAATTTATCTATATTACGATTAGTAAAATTATATTATATAATATTATAATATAAATGAGCTAGGGACGAATAAGAGAACGAGATGGGGAGTACTATATCCATCCTCATTTCATAACCGCATGAGTAAAATATCTCTCATTCTCTTTTATTTCTCATGAGTAAATTATAAAAAATAATTTTTATAATAATAATAATAATAATAATAACAATGATGATGATGATGATAATAATAATAATAATAATAATAATAATAATAATAATAATAATACGGACCCACGGAAGGCGGCCGAACAGCTTGGGTTGCCACTGCAGGCGCGTTGGTTGCGGACGGAGTCGCCGGCTTTTTCTCATTGTTGTCTTTATTATTACTGGGTGCAAGCGTTCTCCGCGAGTGGAGGAGACACCGAGACGAGAAGGAATGCGACGATAGAAGGAAACCGAGATAAAGAGGGAAGGCGAGAGAGGATTCGTCTTTTTCGTCTTTCGAGCAATCGGAAGAGGAAACGGAGATCCGGCGCCTTACTGATCAGATCCTTGCCAGGGTTTCCGCTATCTCCCTCCGTCTTTTCCCTCTCAACCCGGTCAATATTCTGTTGATCTCTCACCTTTCTGGGTATAGTTGTGCTATGTTCCTCTGGAGGACATTATGAAATGTTTGCTTATATCGACTGATCATTCTAGTTCCAGAAAAAAAGAATTCCAATTTTCTTGCTTATATAGGATAGTTCTTTTAGATTGAGGAAAAAAAATTTCCAAATTTGCTTGCGGATAGCAATTTCGCTTGCTGCATTATGGTTATCCTTTTTTTTTTTATTGGCGCCACTTGGAACTCCTGGCTACCGACCAGAAAATGCATGCATTGGTCATTTAATATTGATCTTTCTTCATTTTCATTTTCGTTGTGTTGGTCAAAATCTGGATGTGGTTGAGCAATACCGTCTAAGTTGAAAAATCAGAACTTTTGATTTGAGATGGATAGAAAGTATATGAGCTTAAAGAAGAACGAACTTTACATTTATCTACCTTTAAAATAATGTTCTCTTGCTTATAGGACACAAGATGGGGGTTATGTCAAGGAAGGTTGTGCCCGCATGCGGGGCGCTGTGCTTTCTCTGCCCTTCATTGAGAGAAAGATCTAGGCAACCAGTTAAGCGGTACAAGAAGCTGTTAGCTGACATTTTTCCTCGTTCTCAGGTTATATTTTGTAGTATTTCCATTTCTTTTTTTTATTTGGAATTTTGAAATCTGATCCTGGGAAGTACCCCTCCTGGATATATTTTTGTTTAATAGACGAGTTATGTTTTTGATCCTGGAAAGCTGGTACTGCTGCTCCATCATATTTGTTTGTTTTGATCTTTACTGTCCTACGAAACATTGTCATTACCTACTTTCTCAAGTGTTTCTAGAATACATTATACAGCAGAAGAAAGAGTTCTGTATTAGTCCCTTGAAATTTCAAGGGAAAAGTAATGACGTGCAATTATCATACTATAATTAAGCTTAAATTAAGCAAACATCTTTAGTCATGCCTGTGGTGGATGATATCAAATCCTCCTCAAAGTCTCTTCTCTCCCTCCTTATATTTTTACCCTTTCTTCCCTCAGATTTCCTTCTCCCCAGTTTGCCCTAGATCTCGTCCGTGTTTTCTGTCTCTCTTCTCTTTCCTCATTCTCTTCTTTTAACCACAGATTGAAATGGCAAGGTCTTGATCCGGAAATCATCCAACAGACACTATACACCCGATGTCTCAGGATAGATCAAATTCTGTCTCAGTTGATTTCGATCAACTCAGTTACTATGATCTGGACTGGCTAAGTTTGAATATTACAGACTAACCGAATCATGCTTTCTATGTAGTAGTAGTGATAATAATAATAATAATAATAATAATAATAATAAAAATGAAAATGAAATACCCTCTCAGTATCGAACTATATGGTCCACTACTGGTCTTTGTCTGACCACTAACCCTACTGGCCAATGTTTGGAACCTTGTTTATAGGAGTGTCTGATGCTTCAATGCTTTCTCCACATATTTAAGAATTAATATCGCATATACATTAGTTACTGGGTTTCTTGTGTCATTTTGTATAAATAGAAACTCTCTCAGATTTAAATTGCAACCTGTCTTTTTCTTTGGTTTCTAGAATTACATAGGTCGTATTTTGTTCATGGGGGCAGGATGATGTTTCAGAAATATTCTAATATATCATGTTCTTTCTTTTCCTTCTTCCTCTTTGACTTTTAATAAACTGTAATAGGCAATTAGACTGCTTGTTTCAAGGTGTCCGCTTAGTCCATATAAAAGCCACATCTTATAAACACTTTATGTCTTCACAAGAGACAAGACACCTATTGCTAGTCATGTACCTTTTAAATTAATGATCTGATGGATGCAATAAAGCATGTTAAGTTGACTGACAGACGTGCTTAATAGATATCTCATGTAATGTCAGAAGTGGACTTCTTTTCACATTATGTCACGGATTTAGCTAAATTTACCTAAGTCATGCGGCACCTTGTGGCAAAGTTTCAGACTTAGCTGGAATTGCCTAAGTTGTGAAGCGTCCTTGCACCAATGTCTCAGGCTTAGCTGAGATTGCCTAAGTCATGAAACGCCCACGCGTTATTCGTCCGTAATGGGTCAGCCAACATGCAACCTCCAGCTGATCCCTAAGGACCTGCAAAAGAGAAGGTTGATTAGATCGAAGCGAGTGACGGACAAGTCCCGACATCTTGTGTAGAGGGAAGCTTTATAAGCAATTCGTCGGACACCTTGAATGCAACAGAGAAAAGAGAGAAAGGAGAGAAACAGGACTTTAGAGGGCTGTATGAACGGTCGCAAGTCCACAAATGACGGTTTCCAAGGTGTCAGATGCAAGACAGGTTCAACTTGTGATGAATGCTCACGCCTGATATATAACCGAAGCCCTAACCAGCCTTTTGCCACTCCAGATGGTTGACATTTCGCACCGCTCAGAGCGGTCGCTGCAGCACGCGAAAACGCCTAAAAAACGGAGCTGTTTTGGGCAGTTTTGGCTCCGCGTAGTGAACGGTCGTTCTGCTACATTACAGACTGTTTTAGCTCACATTTCTTAGGCAAAATCACATAAAATGGAGGCAAAATAGGTTGCTAAACATTTGTAGAAGCAAGCAAAAGCGACGAACGGTTCACTGAGCGAAGATGTTGCTGTTGAGCAACGACCGTTCGTGACATTCTCTCCCACTTAAACTGTCGACGCCCTCGTTGACGCTTGTTGGTAGGCTTTGATGATGACTTCTTCGTATCGTAGGGCGTCTTCAGACTCCCAACTGGCTTCTGTTCGGGGAAGCTTTCGCCACTTCACCAAGTACTTGGTTTGCTCCGCTCCGTTGGGTAGCTTTGTCTTGTGATCCGGTAGAATGGTTTCAACTCGCTTCTCGTAGGAGGCTCTGATGGGGGGTAGTTGAGTTGGGACATTTCGAGAAGCATTTTGCAGATCAGAGTGGCATGCTTTCAAGTTGCTTGCATAGAAGACATTATGAATTTTTAGCCATATGCCGACAGTTGCAACTTATAGGAGATATTTCCTACCCTGCTAACGATTGGAAGGACCCTTCATACTTGCATACTAATCCTTTGTGCACTTTGTGCCTAAAGAACTGGAGTGATGTTGGTTGGAGCTTCACGAACAGTAAGTTACCAATTTTGAACTCCTGTAGTCGCCTTCCTAAGTCGGCCCACTTCTTCATCTTTTTGGCCGCCTTCTCCAAGCAAGCCCGCGCAATATCTGCACTCCGATGCCATTTTTTTGTGAAGTGATATGCTAACGGGTTACTCCCTGTATAACCAATAGCCAAGGTGTGAGGAGTCGACGACTGTTGTCCCGTAATAATCTCGAAGGGGCTCTTATTGGATACAGAGCTCCGCTACAAATTATAGGAGAATTTGGCTATGTCCAACAGCTTCACCCAATCTCGTTGGTTGGCACTCACGTAGTGCCGGAGATATTGCTCCAAGAGCCAATTGATTATTTCAGTCTGGCCATCCGTCTAGGGGTGGAGGCTTGTGGAGAAGTATAACTTGGACCCCAACAGTTCGAATAGCCAAGTCCAGAATCGTCCCAAGAATCGTGCATCTCGATCACTGATGATGTTGTGTGGGACTCCCTAATATTTCACCACATTCTTCATCAATTTGGCTGTCTCCTCTACTGAATAGTGTAGGGGTGTAGCAATGAATGTTGCATATTTTGAAAACCGATCGACCACCATGAGTATCGATCCGAGTCCCCCTATTGCCGGCAAGTTTGATATGAAGTCCAAGGAGATGCTCTCCTATGACCTTTCTGGTATGGGCAGCAGCTCCAAAAGTCCCACCGGCTTTCGCTGCTCTACTTTATCTTATTGGCAAGTAAGGCATGTTCGAACATAGTCCTCTACGTCGGTCCCCATCTTCGGCCAATAGAAGGCCCTCTCCACGAGAGTCATTGTTCGATGAATGTCCGGATGTCCGGCCCAAAGGGAATCATGACACTTTTTCAAGAGTTCACGCCTTAAATTATCTGCCGGCAGAACATAAGCTCTGTTCCCTTTGATGTAGATGAGTCCCTCCTGGATCCAAAATCGTCGTGCCTTGCCCTCTTTGATGAGTTACATCAAGGTTACTACTTGAGGATCATTGCACAGTCCATCCCTGATCCTGGAAAGGAAGTTGGAGTGCAACTGACTTGCTTGGCCTCTACCTTCCAACTATATGTCATTCATCAGTTCCACTTTTCGGCTCAATGCATCGACCACGACGTTTGCTTTTCCGGGCTTATACTCCATTACCATGTCGAACTCAGCCAAGAAGTCCTGTCATCGTGCTTGCTTTGGGGAGAGTTTCTTTTGAGTTTGGAAGTAACTCATTGCGACGTTGTTCATTCTTAGCATGAACCGTGCCCCAAGAAGGTAGTGTCGCCAAACTCGTAGACAGTGGACCACCGTTGTCATCTCCTTCTCATGCATTGGATATCGCCGCTTGATCTCGTTGAGCTTCAACTCTCGTATGCCACCGAGTGACCCTCTTGCATAAAAACTCCCTCAATAGCGAAGTCTGAAGCATCTGCATGGATTTTAAAGGACTTCCCATAGTATGGTAATTGGAGCACTGGTTCTTCCAACACACCAGCCTTTAGGTCTTGAAATGCTGCCTCGCATTTGTTCGACCATTTCCAAGACCGCTCCTTCTTTAGCAACTTCGTCAGTGGAGTTGCACGCTTCGAATATTCAATAATGAAGCGTCGATAATAGTTGACAAAACCAAGGAAGGATCTCAACTCCGGTACCTTCTTTGGTGTTCGCCATTCTGCCACAGCTTGTATCTTAGATTTGTCCATTCGTATGGACCCATTACCGATTCGATGCCCCAAGAACATAATCTTTGTCTGAGCAAAGTAGTACTTCTCCCTCTTCACGAACAAAGTATTCACCCTGAGAACGTTAAAAATTGTTCGAAGGTGCTTGACATGCTCCTCGAGCGTTTGGCTGTAGACGACGATATCGTCTAAGTAGATGACCACAAACTTGTCTAGATACTCCTTGAAAAGTTGGTTCATTAGAGTGCAGAATGTGGCCGGAGTGTTGGTTAAGCCGAAAGACATCACCAGGAACTCGAGTGCTCCATACTTGGTCACACAAGTAGTCTTCGCTTCGTCGCCTTCGGCAATGCGCACCTGCCAGTACCCCGATCGAAGGTCGAGTTTGGAGAAATACTTTGCCTTGCCCAATTGATCGAACAAGTCCCTGATGAGCGGGATGGGATACTTGTTCTTCACTATCACCTTGTTGAGGGCTCGATAATCAACGCATAATCAGAGGCTCCCATCTTGTTTCTTCTGGAAGAGGACTGGAGCTCCGAATGATGCTTTTGAGCTGCGGATGAGACCACCGCTTAGCAGTTCATCTAACCGCTTCCTGAGTTCTGCCAACTCTGGAGGGGCCATGCGGTATGGTGGTCTCGCTGGAGGCTTAACTCCCGGCTCCAGCTCAATACGATGATCCACGCCTCTGTGTAGTGGTAGAGTTTTCGGCAACCCCGTTGGCATCACATATGAGAACTCCTTCAGGATGTTCACCACCACGACAGGTTCTTGAATGGCCTCCCCGTCAAGTACCTCTAGCTTTATAGCGACTGCAAAGGTTGATTCAACTTTTCGTATCCCTTTCTTTAATTGTAATGCTGATATTTGTTGTGGATCCTTGGTTCCTCCTCGAGAAACGGGAACTACACAGGGCTCGTCTTCTCCCATTAGACATAGGGAGTTCAGGAACGGCAGCACCAACTTCGCTGCGTGCATGAACTCCATTACGAGAATCACTTGGAAGTCGTCCAATGGCACCACAATCATGTTTGTGCTCTCGCTCCATGTTCCGATCTTGATAGGGACGCCCTTTGCTAGTCCGGAGATCCGCTTGGCCTCTGAGTTCACAACCTTCATAAAATTGTGGGTAGCGCCCGTGTCCACCATTGCACGGGTTGTTCAGTCATTTAGCTTGATGTCCACATACATCAACTCATTGCTCCCTGCCTTAAGTGACTTTGCCTTCATGTTCTCCCCCACTTGACCCCGCAATGTATTGCTCCCATTCGGGGTCCTTGCGACTCCTCATCGTCGCTGTTGGATTCTAAACTACTCGAACTAAGGGCGACGACTTTGCCCTTGTCTAACTTGTCGGGGTGTATTGATGCAGTTAAAGCATTAAGTGCTTGCTTTTGTGGGCACTCCCTCACCATGTGCGGTCGTCCGTACAAGAAGCGTCTGCCAGGTTTTGGGACCTTGCCTTTTAAGCTTGGTCCTTTGTGGAAGTTCTTCCTTTGTTTGCCCCTAGACTCCTTCGCTCTGGAATATTTGAGTGGGCGATTTCCCGAGGATTGTTTCATCTTCCCGTGTCCTACGAAGAAACAAAGTCAGTTAGCCTTTTTGTGGTCGCAATTGCTCCGACCACGTCAGTAACATTCCTCCGATTCAGTTCCTGTTATGCCCATGGCTTCAGGCTATCGAGGAAGCTAAATAGCTTATCTTTCTCAAATATGTCCTATATGTCCAACATCAGTGAAGAAAATTACTTCACATAGTCTCGAATGAAAGTACTTTAGCGGAGTTGTCTCAGCTTCCTTCTTGCTACGAACTCCGTGTTCTCAGATAGGAACTGAGTTCTCAACTCTCGCTTCAAGTCCTCCCACGTGTCCACTCGACACCGACCTTACTGGATCTCTTCCCAACGGGTTTGCCACCAAAGTTTCGCATCTCCATTCAGATACATTGTTGCTATTGAAACTTTGGTTTCTTCAGAGTCAGGCCTCGTAGCACGAAAGTATTGTTCCATGTCGAACAAAAAATTTTCGAGCTCTTTGGCATCCCTGGCACCTTCGTAGCAATGCGGCTCAGGTGCCCTCAAGCTTTGTGGCAGTGCAAAGCGGGTGTTGCTCCCTCTCGCATTAAGAGTCCTTGTGAGCAACGTCACCTTAGACATGAGTTCCGCCAAAACTTCGTGTAGATGTTGTACAGAGTCTTTGGTGTCCTCCGTCAGTCGGTCGACTCGGGACTCAACGTTGTCGATCCGAGTTCAGCTTCTTCTTGCGAGCTCTCTACTCCAAGGAGCCTTCGTTGGCCTTGGTAGAGTTCCTCCAATCTCGCTTCAAGAAATTCGAAGTGGGTTTCCGCCATTGTAAGCCTCTCCTTGTGGCTCCTTTTCCCGGTCGGCACTCTAGATTGCGCCTTATCCGCTCACGGAGAATACCCAACTTCCCACTCGTCTTGTTCGTTGCCGCGCTCCTCATGAGCAGTTCCAACATCTTGCGAGTGAGTTTGCACTTGCAGCCCACCTGCGGTTGCTTGGGGCAAGGGTTCGGCTTGCCCCATCTTGCTCGATTCGCCATGGTGTTTCACCATGGTGAGATTCAAATCTTCTTTGCTGTTTGTTTGAATTGCTTACCCACTCTGATACCACACTGTCACAGACTTAGCTGAATTTGCTTAAGTCGTACGGCACCCTTGCGGCAATGTTTCAGACTTAGCTGGAATTGCCTAAGTCGTGAAGCGTCCTTGCGCCAATGTCTTGGATTTAGCTGGGATTGCCTAAGTCATGAAGCGCCCATGCGTTATTTGTCCGTAATGGGTCAGCCTACATGCCACCTCCAGCCGGTCTCTAAGGACCTGCAAAGAGAAGGTTGATTAGATTGAAGCGAGCTGTCACGGGCTTAGCTGATTTTGCCTAAGCCATGCGGCACCCATGCGTGTCCGTCCGCAAAGGTTAACCTTCCCCGAGATCTCCTAGGGTCCCTTAGACTTACAAAAGAGAAAACGAGCTAGAAGAAGCAATTCCAACGGGATCCACAAGCAACTGCTCAAGCGCACTTTATAAAGCCAATACAAATTACACCCATGGACATTACAAACTCCGAAAGGTTGCATACAAAGGATAATGGTCCATTACAGACCGAAGTCCCCACAAGTGCTTACAAGACACACTCGTATTTACAAGCCAAAATCGGCCACAAAGCAAACCAAACTAGGGCTGCCAAGCCTACTGCAAGCCCGTTACTTGTTATACAAGGTATGTACACAAACTGAAGGACACGGACAAACATGAGCATTTCATCGAACACCTTGTTTACATTTTTGTCCGTGACATTCTCCCCCACTTATTCCTTCGACATCCTCGTCGAAGCCACTGTAGACGCTGCATCTCCTCGTATTTTGCTGAATCTTCAATATTCTGCTTTGGCTACAACACGCCCCTTTGGCTCCCAGTCGCTCTCCGCCGTTGTTGTTGAGTAGTCGAACTCTGATCCGCCATGTTGCTTCAACTCACCAATGACTGAATCTGGTGTGGGGTTGGCTGAGTTGTGCTGATTCTTATTGACTCTCGCGGATCCTTCTGATGAAGGAAAAGACTTGCCTTATTATGTGCCAGTATCGCAGTATACTCATGTTGCTTGAACTGGATGGATGCTTGTTGGAACTTTAACGAGCATCGCCTTGCAGACTTTGAAGTTTTTGAGGTCCTTCCTCCATAATGTTTGCCCATTGATCATTCTTCCACATTTAGTTGTCCCTTCTAAGTAGGTTCACATCACTCCTGCTTTCGATTGACATTCAATTGGGAAATGAAGCGAACAATCTACTCTCAGTAGTACTGATCACCAGTGGTGAGGATTTGACAACTATTGTCTTCCATAAGCTTTCTTTGAAGGGTCACAAAACTTATGCAGAGCTCCTTTGCTGGATAAGTAAGAGAACTGGGATACTCGACTTCACCCATTCTCTTAGGAGTTGAGAAGGTAAGGTTACTTGGCTTCTCTCGCCTCCTCGAGTTAAGAGAATTGGGGTACTCAGTTTCACCCATTCTCTTGAGTTAAAAAGGCAAAGGTTACTCAATTTCGCCTGCCTACTCGAGTTTGTACTTCATGCATTGAGCTGGTTATCAACATTCGCTCGCTCTTTGCTCACACTTCTGAAGCACTTGAAGTGTTTGCACTCCTTGCGTTGAGTTAGCTACTGTGATTTGCCGACCCACTGCCATTGAACTTCTGGAATGCAAGAAGTTTTGCCCGAAAAGAGCAAAAAATTTACCCCAACTTGGAGTCCCCCAACTTGGAGTAAGTCTTTGATAGTTTTGGTCGCCTCTGGGATTGTATCGTCTTCTCCATCACCTTTGCCGCCTACTCCTCTGAGTAGAAAAGGTACAGTATCGTTTACTACCTACTTCGTTCCTTGGTCGAGCACACCTGCATCAACCCGAAGTCCTTGGTTTTCGGCTATCTTGATGAGAAGTCTATCGACACCGGTCTTATGAAGTTCCTTGGCCTTTGCCCTTCCGCTCTGTCTTGGTACTTGGAGTTTGCCTCTGCATTCTCCACCTCCTCGGTCCCTTTTACGACCAATGCTCTCCCTCCATGAGAGCAAAGGATCGATGACTCCACGGAAGTCCCGCCTCTACGTACCATGGTGCTGCCAAGCCTATGGCCCTACTATCCGTTGCCTTGCATCTGCATCCCTTCCTTCGCGATCGGTAGATCCGCCTCTGCGGCACTGTGGTGCTCCTCCGAGTCCACCTCCTTTCTAACCAATGCTTTGCCTTTGGGTAGCTGAGCCCCACTGGACTCATCGTCGTTTTCTCGCCCCTTTCGACCACCTGCTTCAACACCACTGTGTCCTCCTCGTTCTCCTTGGTCGATGGAAAAGACAGACTGCAACTCTCATGCATGGCCTCTGCCATCATGTTGCAGGGCTCGCGCCGATTTTGTTCTCCTTAGCTTCTTTGGTAGTAACGTTCGCTTACTCGGCCTTGTCCTCTGACTTGCCGGGCTCCCTTAAGCGAATGTGAGCACTGAAGCAGTCTAACTCTCCAGCCGCTCCGATCATACCTTTGTATTGTCAAGTCCCCTCCATGGGACTCACTGGTACTTGCAATCTGACTTCTCCCTTGGTGGTACACAGCCCCCCATAGGCTGATGACCAAGGCTTTCATCTGATGCAAGCTTCGTTGCGCACACATGGAAGACCCGCCTCTACGGTACTATGACATTCACCCATTGAATCCACAGCCCTTCTTGCCATTACATTGTTCACCGAAGTGGAGCTCCCAGCAGCTCCTGATTATTAACATAATCACGTCCCCCTCCTCCATGGGACTCACTGGTACTTGCACTTGGACTTCTTCCTTGGTGGTATACAGCCCCCATATGCTGATGACTAAGGCTTTCATCCAATGCAAGCTCCGATGCACACACGAAGACCCGCCTCTGCGGTACCATGACATTCACTCCTTGAATCCATAGCCCTTCTTCTTGTTGTGTCGTACACCAAAGTGGAGCTCCAAGTAACTCCTGATCATACCTCCGCATGATCCTGTCCCTCACGGGACACGATCGCCTGTGTTGTATTGCCATGAACTATTCCACCACGATCCGCTACACCATGTCGCCTCCTGGTGACATCTCCATTGTATACAAATTCTCGTGTAATGAACTCGGACTACGACTTCTCCACATGTGGCCTCTGCCAACACATCGTAGGGTCTCCGCCATCTTCGATTTCTGGTTTGTTCCCTTGGCAATTCACCTTCATCCACCCACTCTTGGGTCACACCTGGACGAAACATAGCTCTAGGACAGTCCGTCGCCTAGTAGCTCCTGAAGTCCCCTGACTTCGCTAGAACTGGTGCACCATTGTCTGGATCCTGGGCCTCTATCCCCTACCAGCACAATCTCCGCTATGCACCACTTGTTCCTGACAACTCGAATGGTAACACTGTGGCATATTCTTCAAGAGTACCCATCTCTGTGTCCTCTTGCCCCGTGCTAAGGTCTCTTGATCCCAACTTTGTCCCCGCAAGTTGAATCACCTTAGTTACTTCGTCAAATGCATCTCTGAGGTAAGGTGCATGTGCCTCGAAGCTCCTTTCGTCTTTGGCACCATGTAAGATAAGTCTGCCTCATCAGAATGAAGAACCCATGGAACGACATGATCCCACTCTTGCCTCTACAAGAGTTCATGCCCTTGACCTCCGTCCAAGGAAAGCTCTGTGCTTCCGCTCCATGTTCCATCTTCTATGTCGACTCCCTTCATGCGGCTTAGATACTTCACCAAGTTCCACCCAAGTCGCTCTGCTCCTCGATTTGCATTGAGTTGATAGTGGCCCTCGCGTCCACCATTCCACGGGTCAACCCTCCGTTGAGTTCGATTTCCACATCGACTCTAAGTGTACCTTCATATGATGTAATGCCTTGGATTGCTCCCCCACTTGATCTCGAAATGCATCCACCAATGCATTACCTCATTCGAGATCATGCGACGACTCTTCGTCGCTCGCTCGGTCCGTTGAGCTTTGTGGAGATATTACCTTGAGAAACTCTTCCTCAATATGTGCGGTCTGTTGCACATGATTCTCCCTCTGGAGAACTAGGACTTATCCCTCCTGGATATCTATTCTGTTGGAGCAACTTTCCTCTTGACATTCTTCCCACTTGAAGTTTTGGAGACCACCATCCCCTTTGGACTACTCCGTCTTGTTGAACAACTTGTGTCTTGTTCTACCCCCGCAAATGCACTTGCTAGATTGCGACTCTTCGCCAATACAGTTCCCACTGCACCCTTCAAGGTCTAGCAATGTGTTGAACTTGTTGCACACTTCAGCCGCCTACGGACGTATTCTTTCCATGCTGAAGAGAAAGTTCTGATGCTCCATGGCGTCGAGTTCCGATCGCGCCTTGTGATGGGCACGAACACTCGGTCGCCCGTGTACAAGCCCTTGCATGAGTACCGAAGCCTTTGAGTTAGCAATTCCCCTCACCTCTGTGAGCTTTGCACAACTCTTACGGTCATTGAGCAACACATCCCACTTTACACGGTCTTATCTTTCACCAAGCTGTCACGGGCTTACCTGATTTTGCCTAAGCCGTGCGGCACCCATGCATGTCCATCCGCAAAGGTCAGCCTTCCCCGAGATCTCCTAGGGTCCCTTAGACTTACAAAAGAGAAAATGGGTCAGAAGAAGCAATTCCAACGGGATCCACAAGCAACTGCTCAAGCAAACACTTTATAAAGCCAGATACAAATTACACCCATGGACAATACAAAATCAGAAAGGTTGCACACAAAGGATAATGGTCCATTACAGACCGAAGTCCCCACAAGTGCTTACAAGACACACTCGTATTTACAAGCCAAAATCGACCACAAAGTAAACCAAACTAGGGCTGCTAAGCCTATTACAAGCTCGCTACTTGCTGTACAAGGTATGTATACAAACCGAAGGACACAGACAAACATGAGCATTTCATCGAACACCTTGTTTACATTGTTGTCCATGACAAAGCACCCTGCTTTGCCTTGAGCACCGTCAAGTTTGGTTGCCAACGTCGAGCCATAGCTCGAACTCAACCATCCCAATCTTTGTGCGCTACGCATTCTTCTTCGCTTGCTTGTCCTCGTGGTACCTCTCGCGCAAAGGGTTGGCTATTCCTCTGAATGCCCAGACCTGGTTGTCCGCTCCTCTGAGCGACTCCTTTCCCTATATCTCAATGTCCGTTTCCCCCAAACGGTTGCGCGTGTTGGCTGTCCTCCACACAACCCAGCTAGGTCCCCCACGTTTGTATGGCGAGTGTTTCTACGTGTGTTTGTCCCGCTTTGATACCACAATGTCACGGGCTTAGCTGATTTTGCCTAAGCCGTACGGCACCCATGCGTGTCCTTCTGCAAATGTCAGCTTTCCCCGAGATCTCCTAAGGTCCCTTAGACTTACAAAAGAGAAAACGGGCCAGAAGAATCAATTCCAACGTGATCTCACAAGCAACTGCTGAAGCAAACACTTTATAAAGCCAATACAAATTACACCCATGGACATTACAAACTCTGAAAGGTTGCACACAAAGGATAATGGTCCATTACAGACCGAAGTCCCCACAAGTGCTTACAAGACACACTCGTATTTACAAGTCAAAATCGGTCACAAAGCAAACCAAACTAGGGCTGCAAAGCTTACTGGAAGCCCGCTACTTCCTATACAAGGTATGTACACAAACCGAAGGACATAGACAAACATGAGCATTTCATCGAACACCTTGTTTACATTTTTGTCCGTGACAGAGAGGCGGACAAGTCCAAGCTATTCATCGAACACCTTGAGTACGATAGAGAAAAGAGAGAAATGAGCGAGACAGGACTTTAGAGGGCTGTATGAACGGTTGCAAGTCCACAAACGACGGTTCCCAAGGCGTCAGACGCAAGACAAGTTCAACTTGTGATGAATGCTCACGCCCAACATATAACTGAAGCCCCACCAGCCCTGTGCCACCCTGGTGGTTCCAGGGTGTTGAGATGACTGACATTTTGCGCCGCTCAGAGCAATGGCCGCAACATGCGAAAATGCCCCAAAACAGAGCTGTTTTGGATAGTTTCGGCTCCGTGCAGTGAGCGGTTGTTCTGTAGCGTTACAGACTGTTTTCGCTCACATTTCTTAGGCAAAATCACATAAAATCAAGGCAAAAAAGGCTGTAAACATTTGTACAAGCAAGCAAAAGCGACGAACGGTTCGTTGAGCGAAGATGTTGCGGTTGAGCGACGATTGTTCGTGACAGTTAGTAAAGACCACTTTTGCGTGATCATTCACCTTTATATGTATATACACTACATATGCCATGATATTATACTTGTGTCATAAAAAATGTATCATAATGCAATCTATGAAAGCTTTACAAAAATAACTTTCAGATACAATTTTGACTGAGCAATTATGTACATGAAAGTTTAATTACATCAAACCTTTCTTTTTTTTTTCTAATTTATTCTAAAGAGGATTTAAGCAAATGCATCCATAAACCCTATGAACATACACTGGCTTGCAGGATGAAGAACCAAATGATCGAAAAATTGGCAAGTTATGTGAATATGCTTCGAGAAATCCACTTCGCATTCCGAAGGTACATCTTCTTTGTTTTTTGGTATAAATTTGTTACTTGATCTTTTTCATACATGGAAACTCATTTAGTGGAATTGAAGTTTCTTTGTTTTGTGTTTTCTTCCTCCTGGCTTATTTTTTTCTTCCCTATTATGCTTCTGATCTTTTGTTTAACACTCGATCGTTTATTTCTTATGGTCATCTAACTTTAACTAGTATTTTGGTTTTGCTTCCCTGCATATATAAAGAGCCTAAAATCAGATTAGAGCTATTAACAGCCAGTGCACCACCCCGATTTGCATATGGTGTTATGAAAAAAACTCTGAACAAACTGAAATCTTTCAACTATTTCCTTGAAGTTCATAGTGTGTGATTGTGTTCTATTCAATTCTGATGTTTATCAGTGTACGGACCAATAACAATGAGTGATCATCCAATGTCTGCTACTTCCAGAGTTTCAATGGAATGAACAGCAGAAATAAGTGTATCAATTTCTTTAAGCAGCATATTTAAGTTAGGCTTCACATTCAAAGAGTTCTAAGAGATGCAAAGTCATTCATGTTGGTATTCACAGACTAGACATGCTCTTTTATCATGGTATAAAACAATAACTAACTAGTGCAATTAATGGAACTTAAGGCTGGTTTCATCTTACAGATTCTTATAGGAGGTTTAATTTTCTTATAGTTTTTTATGATCATGTGCATGATCCTCCTATAATGGATCTGGCTGAATGAGGCAATACAGTTATATCTATGTTGCTTGTGATTTTAATTCCTTATTCCATCTGTTGCTGTCTGTAGTTATTTGGTGGAATTTGTTATACGATTCATGTTTATTCGAGTTACCCTGTTTACTTATTCATGACTGTCTTGACAGATAACAACTTATTTGGAACAGAGATGTTACAAGGAGATGAGAAACGAACGCTTTGGCTCTGTTAAAGTTGTGATGTGTATTTACCGTAAATTATTGATTGCTTGTAGGGAGCAAATGTGAGATTTACTTACTAGTACTATGTACTACCTTTCTCTTCTATATGCTATTTATCTTAAGCCAATCTATAGAAAGGGAAGCTACAAAAGTTCTTGTGATATTTCCCATTGGTTGGCTTGCCAGCCAATGGAAATTAGCAACACCCAGCACAGGGATGCGCATACAAAAAATGCTGTGCTTTATAATTATGGGTTTGCCTAGACACATTTTAGTGTCTGCAATACTGAAATTCTTACTTTGACAAACTAAATGACATTAATAATTAGCTTGAAGTACATATGGAAAACATTTTGACAAGCTAAAGGTGATGTTTTGTAGGCCACTGTTTGCAAGTAGCGTACTGAGCATCATACACACTCTTTTTGATCAAACAAGACATGATGAAATGCAAATTATAGGATGCTATACACTTTTTGACTTTGTTAATAGCCAGGTAAGTTATTTTCTTTGGGTTACAGGAATCACATTTTCATTTTTCTTTAGCTATTTTTATATATTCTTTTAGTCTACATTTTACTATTTTTGAAAGAACTGAGATCATGATTTTGCCTTCTATTATAGGTGGATGGTACATACCAGTTCAATTTAGAAAGCATGGTTCCACGATTGTGCAGTCTAGCTCAAGAAGTGGGAGAGGATGAGACTGCAAGCTCTTTACGTGCAGCAGGCTTGCAAGCTCTATCTTCTTTGGTATGTGTCTGAGTATCTTTGCTTTAGTAATTTATATATGCCTTAAACTGATAATGTGCTGAATTATTGATTTCATCACATTTTTGCATTTGGAATGTTTCAATAACCTTAAGGTGTTATTTGGTCTGTTGCCCAAATTGGAAGGGAATTAGAATTGGAATGACTAAATATTTAGTATGCTTGGTTCATGCACTAATAAGATTGAAATTGGAATGATTATATCCTTTTGCATATTTGGTTTATAAAAAATTGGACAGAATTGAGATTAAATTTGGTCATAATAACTTATAAAATTTATTTTCTTTCTCACTATTGATTATACTTTTATGTCTATTACAACAATAACAACAACAAAAAAATCATAAGTCCCAACTATTTAGAGTCGGTTACATAGATCTTTTGCCGTCGTTGAGATTTGTAAAATGTCATATGTTTAATTAAGTTTAGAATACTAAAATATTTATTTATAGTTTCTATTAAAGTCTTTTTATGTTCTATATTTATATTTATAGTTAATTTTTATGTTCTATATTTATATTTTCTATATATAGGTGATAAGACAATAGTTTTAAAACCTAAACTAGATCCATTAGTGGGACTAGAACAACCAGTGTTTGGACCCTCAATCAATTCGATTCACTAATTAAACCATTTGATCCTTAAAAAGAATGAAATATATTCAAATATTTAATTCTTATCAAAGGTATGACATTTAGATTTTTTAATGAGGATCATCCTTTTTTCACTATATTATAAAAAGAATTTTATAATACTTATCCATATGTTTTATTTTTTAAAAATAACATATATATTTTGATTAAATCTATGGTCCAACAAGTTGATAATGATCCAATGATTTGAGATTTGACTAGGCCAATGTCCTATCCATAACTATGGTTGATATTATATTATTTGATATATTTATTATATTATAATTGTCTAGTTCTTAGGTTTTATTGCATTTATATATTTTTTATTAAATATATTTGTGATTTATTATTTTAGTTTTATATTAGTTTAAGCATATAATATTGTATGTTAGAAACAAGGTAAAATAATAATGTCTTTGAGAATCATAATCAATCACTAGGGGGCATTGGGAATCAGATGGTTTTCAGGGGTAATCAGATTTTTCTCTAATCTGGAACGAGAATGGGATTACCCTTGTCCAAACATCAACAATAAGATACAAGGATTCCCATTCTCATTGCTGGTCCACTTACCATGTTACCAAATTGTACCTAATATCAAAATATGAAGTAATTTAGTTTTAAGCTGAACCTTGAAGTGTAGTCTGTGAACTATGTAATATTCTTTCACACCTTAAAATAAGGAATGAGAAATGAATTGATCCTTATTGGAAAAGGCATGCAATTGAAGAAAGTGAATAGTTGAAAACAATGTCACATTATATGCTGATTCTAGGGAAATACAATAAGATGGACTCAACAAGAATAGTGGAGTGAGTTGAGGTATAACAGTAACATTAGGTTGATATTATTATAATGAATTCAAACATGCTACATACAGTGCATATTTCCCATGATATACTGATACATTACTAGACTGTATCATGGACCAGCGAATTCTGATACAAAACTTATGGAAAGTGGAATAAAGCTCTTTTTTTGCATCTGACCATTTTAATAAGTGAAATGGTCTGAAAACTGTTTTCTGTTTCCTTCTTTCTTTTGCATCTTTTTAAGATTTTGAACCTGTGATGGTGAAGGATAATTAAGACTTGAGAAGATAGCAGCAAGAATGGTTGGCTGCCCCTGCTAGTTCACCTGTGTTGGCATGTGCTGGTCCTCCAACTGGAATGACATTGGCACGCGAAATTTAAATCAAATATCACACTGACAATAATGTAGTATATGTATTTAGATCCAGTGACCTAACTGTCGGATCCATAGATGACTATAGGTGGTATCTAAGAACTATTAGACAAGCAATCCCAACTTCACAAACAGGAAGCCTAGCTGATATGGCAGATGGCTAATCATCCAAGGATATATGTCATCTTCAACGTCTGTTCATGAGTTCAGGTGGTACTAGTGAAGGTGAATGAAATTAGTTGGAGAAACCACATCACACTGGAAAAAACAAGAATGTTAAAGATTCCCTTTATAGTTTCAAATTGCAATCTGAAGAGGCATTGCTAAGTTATATAGATGAATTTATTATTTTCTGTGAATTCTGCTTGACTAATCATGGATTGGGATGAGACAGGCTGATGGCAAACATATCAGACATGGTAATAGAGACATCTTACATATGAAGGGATGTATCTGGAAAAGAGGAGGCCTAGAAAGCCCACATTGGTTAGAGGATGATGTATAGTGGTCATGAAGCCAGAAGAATTCAAAGATGATGGCAAAGATCATCCTCATGGAATATCTGACCATATCTGATAAGAACATAGGTGATACCAAAATGGTATCAGGTTCTGAGTCAGATCAAGAGGACTGGAATCTTGGTTTTAACTTGTAGAAAAGATCAGGTGCATTATGCCAGAATTCACCATCATGAATATAGATAAAATGTTTATGAAATAGGTAAAAGAAAGATGGGGAGCATTTTGTGTTCACATATTAATCTCTGTTTCTTTTATCAGTTCTTTTATATTTTGTTGACTAACTTTGAGGTTTGATGTCTGAGTACTTATATTCCTTCACTTTGTTGTCACATGTAGATTTGGTTTATGGGCGAATTTTCTCATATCTCTTCAGAGTTTGACAGTGTAAGCATATTTTATACAATTTTCTATTTTCATTTAAACTGATCATTGTTACATTTTATAGACTTAAACCTTGCATATCTTGCAGACCATTTAACCATAGGAAACTTGGTTAGAATAATATTTTATAAAAAAATTATGTTCAAGTGCCACTTAACTGTATATACTATCTGCATTCTGAGGTATTTGACCTTAAATTTCAGTCATTGGTGGTCTCAAACAAAGCCCATGAAGTACTCAAGTTGCCTACTCAAGTGGGAAGATATTTGTTCATAGACTCATTGTAAACAAATGAAGCCATAGTCTGTCATAAACTGTAGTAAATACAATAGCATGATTCTTGAACATGCCTGTCAAATGATTATTTACATAAAATTTGTACATACATACTTTTATAACTTCTTAGATCCATCTTAAACAGTACAAGCAAAATGTCATGGTTTAACCTGCCATGTCTTCTCTATGGGCAAGTCCAAATTTAACCTTGAGTCATTAAGATCTAAGATTTACCATGATGTTACTTAAAACTAGTGTTTAATGCAAAGCACAAATCAGGTCTGGACTACTATGTGTAAGACAAGAATATGAGAATTCATCACTAGTTATTCTCTTATGGTAGATAATTCACTTTGATGTTGGATGATGCATCTTTTTTGAAAATTACTGCCACTTACTTTTCATGTTGTGCCTTGTTTTAATGTAGGAAGGTCATGCATGTAGAAAACTTGTATTAATTGAACAATTCTTGAGGGAAAGCATCGACATATGAAATGTTTTCATGTCTTAATCGATTGTGTAAATTGCAAAGTTTCAATTAGTAGTTATCAAGAGGAGTTCACAACTTTCTGATCTGTACCATAGTGACAGATTAGCTAAAATGAGAAGCTCCACTTCCAGTTTATTTTTCAAATATAGCGATCTTACGGGTTCTTGCCAGAAAATAGGCCACTAGGAAGCTTCAATTTTGTAAGACAACATTTGTCAGCCTATAGTTAGATTACACTTTGGCTCAGTTCAGAGTCATAGTTATTGTAATTAACAAGAAAATGATGAAAAGGAGGTTCATACTCCTATGGTTGATCAATTTCAGTCTGGTTGTCAAGGTTTAGGTGTAAGTTTGTGCAAATAAAACATTATCAGAGTTGTGGATTTTTTTGGAGGAAACAAGAAAAAGAGAAAGTATCTCCAGATTGCAATTCAATTTATTTGGAAATTGAAAAACATTCTATCTTGGGAAATTATCGTAAGAAGTATGCAGCTCTTAATTCCTATCCAAAAAATTAAAAAAACTGACAAATGGATTGTAGTTTCAAAGAAAGTAACTGAAAGGGTTTGAGGGAAGGGAATAAATATACCATCTAGACTCCAGTGTCCAGGGGCCACCTTATGGCTATTAGTGTCACAACACAATCTCATACATCAGTCACAAGTTAATGATATTATTTTTGAGTGTTTTTGTTGCTCTCAGATCGATCAGTTTGTTTAGATTCTATATCAAAGGAGAAGCTAAAATAGACCCTTTATACCAGCCTTCAAGAGTTCCCAAAGAATAAGTTTTCCAAAAATTTGGAATATCAACAACTATCTTAATTTTCTTACAGATTTAAAAAAAATCTTAATTAAGTAGACCAAAAGTAGGACCAATAGACACAATTTTGCTTAAATTTGACTCAGAATCCAACTAAGAAAACCATATATAAATTTTAAGAAAATATAAAAAATAGCTTAACCTATTGTTGATTTAATATTTATTCGAAGGGGCATCAAGGTTATGATTGCTCCTAGATTTGTTCTGAACTGATCCATAAGATATTCGTTCTCGTAATCACTTAGTTTGATTTCCTTAGGTAAAAGTAAACTCCAAAGACCTGTAGTTTTGAAAAGATTTTTCCTATATTATTAGTTAGATATCTATGTTTTGAATTTGTGACTATTCTGTTCCCTAATGAAGGTATCAAAAATTTAGAAATATGATGGTAGTGTACAATATGAAAAAAAAGATACAGGGTTATAGAAATGTAATTGAGGCTTTTCTACTGGAATTTTAAAGTTCTAAAGATATTTCCGTATGGCAATTATAATGAATAAATTGAACAAAACATGGGATTGAGAGATGATTTTAAACTCACATTTCTGAAAATAAGATGGACTTTGTGTCAAAACAAGCTCAACTAAGTTTGTCTGTAGAAGCTGTGGCTAAAGCCTAACTGATAGGTTTTAATCTTTGTTTGAAAATGTCATGGATCCGGAATTGAACTTAACTATCGAGTTTATTTCGTTGACAAATTTGAATCACTAAATACTCAAAAAGTAGTCCACACTCAAGTCATCAAGTTCTTCTGCAAGTCACCTAATTGTCTATATATAATATGTACTAGAAAGTGACAAAACCTCATTTTGTTATTCAAAATTTTTGCCTTTGTTGCTATAGATTGTTTCTGCTGTCTTGGAGAACTATGGGGTCCCCAAAAAGAAATCAGAGGATGGCCAACAAAGTGAAGAGGTCACACAGAGCCGGTGGGTACAGGAAGTCCTTAAGACTGAGGGCCATGTAACTCCTTCCTTTGTAATAACAAGGGTTCCTTCCTGGAAAAGCATTGTAAATGATAGAGGGGAACTTAATTTGACTGCGTAAGAGTTTGAGTCATAATCTCTATTCATTTCATCATTTATATACTTTTTATTTTATCTGATTACTTATACCTATATACACTTAACAGGGATGAAACAAAAAAACCCCACTTTTGGTCCAGAGTTTGTGTGCATAACATGGCAAAGCTAGCCAAGGAAGCCACTACTGTACGACGTGTTTTGGAGTCTTTATTTCGATATTTTGACAACAATAGTTCATGGTCTGTGGAAAATAGTCTTGCTCGGTATGTCTTATTGGATATGCAGTTATTGTTGGAAAAGGCGGGTAAGATTTTTCTGCTTTTTGTTTCTATATGTTTTTTGTTTGTACTGTTCTTTGAGATAAAAAAGGTAGCCCAGTATATGAGGCTTCTACCAATGTAGAGACTAAGAAAGGTCAATATATTTTCTTCCATAGGTATATTTTTTACTCTTCTACAAATGGGTTAATTTGATTCTCACTTTACAGGGCAAAACACACATCTGTTAATATCAATATTGGTCAAGCATCTTGAGCACAAGGCTGTCCTAAAGCAGCCTGACATTCAATTAAATATAGTTGAAGTTACTGCTAGTCTCGCTGAGCAGTCAAAAGCTCAAGCATCAGTAGCAATTATAGGAGCAATAAGTGACCTGGTGAAACATTTGCGAAAATCCATGCACTGTGCACTTGGTAGTGAAAATTTGGGTGACGACATTGTCAAATGGAACAACAATTTTCAAACAGCTGTAGATGAGTGCATCATTCAGTTATCTAAAAAGGTATGTTGCTTGTATGAGTTGTCAGATGCTATGAATAAGAATATATTACAGCAAGATTTTGTGTGAAATTTCCTATGTTACATTAAGTCCATATGACCAAACATATGTTTTTTCGGTTGTTGAACAGATTGGAGATGCTGGGCCTGTTCTTGATATGATGGCTGTCATGCTGGAAAATATATCGACCAATGTATCAATGGCTAGGTCAACTATCTCTGCTGTGTATCGTACAGCTCAGATAATTGCATCTATACCAAATTTGACATATCAGAATAAGGTCTGTCGGCCATACATATTGCTAGTCTTATTTAGTCAGCTGACATCTTAAATTAAATTCTATGGTCATACACTGCAGGCTTTTCCTGAATCTCTATTTCATCAACTGCTCTTAACAATGGTTCACCCTGATCATGAAACACGTGTCGGTGCTCACCGTATATTCTCTGTTGTTCTTGTTCCATCTTCTGTATGTCCTCAGCCTTGCTCAGTGATTCCAGAATCACCCAAGAACTCTGATCTTCAGAGAACACTCTCAAGAACAGTTTCTGTGTTTTCATCTTCAGCTGCTCTGTTTGAGAAACTTAAACGGGATAAGGGCTCTTTCACAGAGAAACCATACCAACAAAATATTAACTTAGTTGCATGTAGTTATGATGGACAAGAGAATAGCAGTGATGAGGCAAAGCTTTATAAGCTTCAGTCATCTCGAAGCCGTGCTCGTAGCATAAAAGTCGCTCCACCTGTGACTGCAGACAATGTTACAATGAACAAGTCAAACAAGGTTGATGTCTTAACTGAATCAATTATTATCTAGTCTGCTATTCCATCTTGCTTTAATTAGCACTTGGAAGGTTAGCATACTGACAACAAATTGGTTTTCTTGATGCATATAGGACTCAGTTCTTCTACGATTGAACAACCGTCAAGTAACGCTTCTGCTTTCATCCATTTGGGCTCAGGCCCTGTCCCCTGAAAATATGCCAGATAACTATGAAGCAATTGCTCATTCTTATAGTTTGACATTGTTGTTCTCACGAGCAAAGGTGATAAATCCCATAAAATGCTACATTATCTTTAACTAGCCCATATAATTTTTCTCATGTTCTGAAATAGATTCTATGCATTTGAGGATCCCCTTTACAATGATGGGGGAAAATAGTAGCAATGAATTACATTTTCTAAGATTTAGTTGTACCACTAGTTGTTATCTTCATGTTGGAAATTAATGCCTGACTGGGAAGACAAATGTAGTTTTTTCCTTGCAACTTCTCTACATATAGATGTCCCCCAATATATAAACTGATTTTGGTTAATATTATCATATTTCAGCAATTGATTAACCATCAAGGCTTTATAGAAAGAAGCTTAGCATTTTTTCGCATATTGCTGTTCTTTTGTCTAAGAGATTCATACTACTTGATTGCTTAGTATATCAACAGCAAATTCCATTGTTTGTCAATTATAATTCTTCTGAATGGTGAACTTATTGCATTATCTAGTAATTGCTTGTAAGAAGGTAATAGAAAAATATAGTAGCAATTTTAGGCAACGTCTCTGCTGCACATGATTTTTGTTCCCATATTTTGTTTATCTATTTTGTCTATGTTGTAGAATTTTTTCCTAATTATCTAAAGTTAAAGCCAGGGTTTTTAATTTCATACCATAACGACGTTTCCAGTCTTGCTCGGTACGGTACAGTACTGGCATATCGAGTAGTACACCAAAGCGTACCAAATGGTACCAACCTCGAGATGAACCCCATCTACTCTCAATTCAGCGTACCTTACCAGATTTTCATAATTGTAAAAATACCTTGGCAAAGCTGTGAACTATTCACTAAATAAAAAAAAAACATATATTTACCTGGGGTTTGCAATACCATATCATACCGCTCGGTACGCTCGGTATGTACGAGTCTGATAGAGGACTGATACGCTCGATATAGCTCGGTACCTTAGTGTACCATATATTGGTCTTCTCGGTACAGCTTGGTACATACCGACTGATAGCTGATCGATAAGTCGGTACGGTACGAGATTGCGAACCTTATATTTACCCCTCTTATCATCCTATGATGTGTAGCCACTGGTGCAATGACCATTAGAAGGCAAAAACACTAAAATGCTTCCATTCATAGCTTTCTATTTATGAGTAGAATCTACTCCTTTCTTTCTCTATTTCTGACAATCTCTCCCTCCCCCTCCCTTGAGCTTTTTTCATCCCATGAGTTTTCTCCCTTGATCCCCCTCTTTGACCTCTGAATCCCTGTTCTCCTTAGCTTTGTCTTATCTCTAACCTCTCCTTGAGTTCTTTGAAGAAAGGGAGGATCACATGCAGGCACAAACCTTCTAAAAAAGTAGTAAGTTAGTAACAGAGTAATACTAGCCCAGGATCTAAAACCATAATGGAAGAAGAAATCAAGGTGAAACTAAAATCTTTTATAGAACTTCTCAAAAGACAAGACACTGAACTCCAATTCTAAACTTCACTACTCTGAATTTGGATTTCTTGGACCTAGATACTAAATATTTGGGTAATTTACATACCGATATACCATACCTATTTGTACGGCTTTGTTGTTGTTGTATACCATACCTATTTATATGGCTTTGTTGTTGTTGTATACCATACCTATTTATACGATTAGAATTACAACTTAAACCAAGGGACCAAAGTCCAGAGTAGTCAAGTCCGGTGTTGGAGTTCAGATCTTGTAAGTATTTTGAGAAGCACTATAGAAGTTTTCATTTCTACCTTGGTTTCTTCTTCTTTTATGGTAGTTTTTTATTTTCACCTTGGTTTTTTTTCTTTTATCATTTTAGATCTTGAACTAGCAGTAATTTGTCACTACTATTTAAGAAAGGTTGCACTTTTAGACATCTTCACATGCTTCTCTCTCCCTTTTGCTCTTTATCCCACTTTTCTACTTGTAATGTCAATCCCAATTGCTTCTGAAATAGTGGTCAGACAATTAATCACACTTGTGCAGTTTGATTATTTAGGGGGTAGGGTTGGTTACTAAACCAGGGTTTTAACCATGGTTCTTGATGAGATTGGATAATGGGGCATGACGACCGAGTAACTTATTAGGCTTTCCACATTTACATGGGTGTACAAGCAACTCATGATTTTGCAAAAGCTAATTGGATAAATTGAAAATTTGGGACCAGTAAATATTATCAACTTTTTTATGTCCTTATCTTTTTGGAAAAACATGTTTCTCTGATGTATCAGAAGTTCATGATGAGCAGAGAAAGTATTCTTTTTTTAAAGAATAGATGAAGAGAAGAGAGACAAAGGGAAAGATAATAATTGTGAATGACAATAAAAGAAAAGATAACTTTAGATTCAACCTGGCTTAAGTAACTCATTGGTATGAAGATCTTGCACGGCTGCATGTTTCATTCATTCTCCTTCATAATGTGTGTCAAACAGTCAAAGAACTGTTCACTCATTATCATAGTTATAATCTTTTTACCTTTCAATAGACCTCCAAGTACTATCAAAATGGAAACTTGCCATTAATCAAAATATTTAATCATTTCATCCAGGGTTTGCAATACCGTATCGTGCCACTCGATGCGCTCGGTACGTACCGGTCCGACAGAGGACCGGTAGACTTGGTATAGCTCAGTACCTTAGTTTACCATGTGTTGGTATGCTCGGTATACTTGGTACAGCTCGGTACATACAGTACTGACAGCTGATTGTTACGTCGGTACGAGATTGCGACCTTGATTTCATCAGTCCTTTACATGTTTTGACATTGCATGTTGTTTGTCAGCAATTGTGTTTGTTCTTCCTTTTCTGGTAAGATGCAGTTCTATGGTAGTATTATCTTGTTCTCTGTCATTTAGCCACCATGCAAAGTGCAAAAAAAAGTTTCTTTGGGTTGGACATCTATGGATTATCCATTATTGCTGTAGTTTGTTATGAGTTGGCAAAGAACCCAGTTTTGCAAATATGGTTAAACTTCTATGCCTCTTGAAGAAATTGACTTATACAAGTACATTCTTTCAGAACTTTTGTGTCTTGAGCTCTTCATTTCAATCGTCAGAATGCCTTCCATCAATATTTAGAAATCTCTACAAAGTTCAATTAGTAAATAGCATAGTTTTGTATTACTGATCTATATAAAGAACTGTGATATCTCTAAAACATTTGTGAAAACTAAATGATTCAGAAAAAGTTAGAGAAATAAATAATAAATATAACTAAAATTTCTATCAAACAGTCATTTGATGGCCTTTTGCTTCCACATGAATAAATATATTTAAAGCAGGGGAAGCTATTTGTTTTTGACCTTTTGTTTTCACTATAAGTTTCACCCAAGTTTTTAGGTTCTCTTTTCTTTTATGAATTGTGGAGTTTATTAGATACCAGCTACAAAACTTATGTTCTCTTGATGGTTAAATAGGTTTACAATTTTGCTTCAAACAACTCAACTGTGATGTAATGGATTCTTTTTGTGTAACTATCCTCACTTTGTTTCTGTTTCAACTTTTACAGACCTCAATCCATGAATCTCTTTGTCGGAGTTTTCCGCTTACCTTTTCTCTAAGAAGCATTTCACTTGGAGGGGGTATGATTTTTTATTTTGCAGTTATGTGCAATGAGTTATTGAATCTAATTGAATGTAATCCATCTTTGGACCACATCAAGTGTCATGTAAAAAGCATTGTTTAATCCAAGTTTTCTAGATTCTTAAAAAAGTGTGCGCAATTTGTCTTGTCAGATTATGTTTTAGGCTTTAACTTATGTCTGAAATCTGTAGTCTGTTTCTTGTCTTCACTGATGAAATTAATAATATTTCTAACTCACAAAGCAGAGAATTTTGCAATTTTAATTTGAAATGTCCATCAACTAAAATCAAAATTAGGTTCTTAATACCATACTTTTTTCTGCATTGATATATACTATTAAAGGTATGTAACATAAAGCACCATCCGTTTGCTTTGAATTTTGAAGGAGATCACAAATTTTGACTTTTTTGTTCAAATTGCTAGAAATTCCTTCATGCTTTTTTTATGCTAGTCTAATTAAAAAGGATCAACAAAAGAATGTTATGGCATGTTAATAAGTTATACCCTCAACCAAGAGGGCTCACAATTGAGAGCCCTTATTTCCAAACTTTTAAAGTATATTTTTTCATTACACCAAATTGGACCATTCAAAATCGGATGGATAGTGTACCAGTTCATGCCCAGACTGGTAAATACTGGTTGGTAGTTGGTTCCAAGGTTTTCCATACCGCCCTGTACCGCCCGGTATGGGCGGTACGTACCGGTCCGATGGTTTACCGGTATGCAGACCGCCCTGTACCGGGTGGTACAAACTACAGACCCTGTAACGGTCAAAATCGACCGTTACAGACCCTGTAAAGGTCAAAATCGATCGTTACAGAATGTAATAGTCAAAATCGACCGTTACAGACCCTGTAAAAGGTCAAAATCGACCGTTACAGACCCTATAACGGTCGAAAAACTCTTTCTAACTCAATTTAAACTCACCCTTCTCCCATTTCACTTCAAACACTCTCTTTCTCAAACTCTCACTTTTTCAAAACGGTTCCTCAAAGCTCGAAAAAGATATGTAATATTATTTTTGCCTAATTTACATTGATTTTGTTGAATCTATACCAATTTCTATCTTACAAACCCTAACCCAACTTTTTTTTCTAATTTTTCTGGTATTAAAAAATAATATTTTTTAATTATTAAAATATTATTTATTTGTACTGCTCGGTACGCCCAATAATACCGAGCTGTACTGACATACCGTACCATACCGGCCAAATCTCGATACGTCGATACGGACTGGTACGGCGAACCTTGGTTGGTACACACTGGTCCTGGTGAAATGAAGTTCCCTGCTAAGATCATTAACCAAGCTAGTTTGATTCGCTTTCAACTTTGAACTTCCTACCTAAATTGGCGAATTAGTCTTCACTTAAATTATTAAGTGGTTATTTAATGTCCATCCAATCCAAGTTATTCTTGTGCTACAAACATAATTAATCTCCAGGCTTTTTCTGTGTGGATGGCTTTTTGATGGGTGCTCAGATTATTTTTAAAATTATTGTTGTTCAGTTTATAACCAATACTTGATTGCTCCACTTTTAATTGGCCTTCAGTTGTTTTTCTACCCTATGGAGAAGATGCATGTTTGATTGTATTTATGATCCATGACCATCTGAAAACAATTGTCCTTTGCTTGCTTGAAATAGAAATTTGATAATGTTAAGTTGTTAAGGACGTTTATGTGCCAACTATACTTCATTTTAAATAATGGTTGTCCTTTGAGTAGGAATATATTTCTTGTGCATGGAGTATGCAAAATGAGAGAATATGTCAGATATAGTATTTTGGTCACTTGATCAATTTAGAATTGTAGATAATTTAGATTTGGTATGTTAGTTTTTCATTCTGTAGTCTTTCTTAATGGTATTTATGTTAACAAACCCAGTTGTTGACTTTTTGCCCAACTCTTTTGCAGGTTCTCTTCCACCATCACGCCGTCGTTCCCTATATACTCTTGCAACAGCTATGTTTATTTTTTCTTCAAAAGCATTCAATATAGGGCCTCTTATTCCAATTGTTAAGTCATCTCTTAATGATAGAACGGTATGCCTATTAGCATCTTTACTTCTATTATAGCTTTCTTACCTTCCTCATATGTACTAAGAGCATACTTGTGGCATTGAATAGCTTCTAGATATTTCAAAAGAATTGCAAAATACCTTTTATACAAGCATCTCAACTGTAGTCATTTGTAAAGAATTTTGCAATTTATCTTCAGTTTTGTTACACTTAGATTACTATTTTGCCATTATCTTTCCATGTATGGGTTATATGAGATTATCAGAATACTTGCAACCTTTGACTTCCTTCTGCTTTGGCCTGTATGAACAAATATTTTTAGTTAATGCATAGTTATTAGAACTCGACTAGACATTAACCTGGTCAAGTCTTGGGTGATGTAGGACAAGAAGTGTTGAATTTCTTTTGATAATAGAGGAGACGGAAAGAGAGGATTAGAAAGATAGTAACTGAAAAACAATAGAAAAACAAAGAGATAACTAGGGTTCACCATTTCGGTTACTGGTCCTGTCTCATAGACTTGTGAGGCCTGTACGTATTGGTCTGTACCAATGTACCAACACATGGTATATCGATAAGTACCAATGTTTCGAAGAGGAAGAAAAGAGGATAAGAGGAAGGGATGGTGGAGGAGGAAGAAAGAGGAAGCGCCAAAGGAGGAAGAAGGAGGAAGAGGAAGAAGAGAAGAGACATACATGAGATGTGGTCGTGTGCAGCGAGGTCATGGCAAACAGAGGTCATCGGTAGCCGCTTGCGTGAGAAGCACTGATTGTAGCATTGATTGTGTAGCGATGTGCATCGTCGATCGTGGCAAGCGAAGGTTGTGACGGTAAGAAGTTGTAGGCTCACAAACATCGATCGCGTGAGAAGTGAAAGTGGTGCGGAAGTGGGATTCAGGGTTTTCCAGTTCCCTTTTATATACTGAATTGGACCAAGGTTGGTCCACGTATCGGTTAGCGTTTGGATTGGTACATGTCGTATGTTTCATATCGGTCTGAGTGAAACAACGATCATCAGGGATAACTATGAGACTCGCTTTGGCTTAAGGAGCGAACTTTCAAGATGGTCTCGCATCTCCTCATGTCTCACATGTGGACGATGGAATCATTGCATCGAAAATATAAATGTGGTCTGACACCACTCACACACATGGGTGGTGGGAAGAACTCAATTCATTGATTCATTTATGATTGATGCATTACACTGTTTTAGCCTCCTTTTTATTGGATCAAGTACAAAAATAAAAAGGAAATTCTAGAAATAAGAAAAATTACGACAGCAACAACAAAGTCGTAAGTCTCAATTATTTGGGGTTGGCTGCATAGATCTTTTGTTGCCATTGAGATATGTAAAAAGCCAGAAATAAGAAAAATTACAATCACATCAATTAAATATATTATATGTTCCTTCCTAAATATTCTTGATTTGATTTGAAGGATAATCTTTCTTTTCTTGGTAATATTATTAATTGATAGACATTCATTTTTTATAGAAATGAATCTTTAAGATCTTCAATCAATAAGGAACTTAATTTCTTTCACTCTTTTCTGTGTTATTTTTTTTCTTCGCCTTGAGTAGATGTCACATGACAACTTATGACATATGTAAAATATCTCTAAGCTAATAAAATTTATTCTGATAATATATAAATTATATTGCTCCTACATCATTGGGCCATTGGATAATTGATTGAATCAATGAGTCATTGATCGAACCGTGGGCTTAATAAAATTATAAGAATAATTATATGTTATGTTAAAAATATAAAATATATGGATAATGTTATAAAAATAATTTTAATATGATGAAAAAGGGATGAAAGGGGAGTGACAGACACGCTGAGGGGGTTAAGAGAATAGATATTATTTTCTTTCGTACTTATAATGAAAAAAACATAAATCTCCTTAAATAATATCTTTGATTATAAATACATAACAGTGGATATTCTAGTCTTTTTAATGTTCAGACAATTTAATTAGTGAGCCGAACTAATCGAGGCTTTGGTTCTTGGTTTTTCTGGTGTGAACGGCCTGTGTGGTCATTGTTTTACAACTATGGACTAATTATTATTAGAGTTGTAAAGTTGACAGCACATTATCTTTCTTTTATAATATTTCAGGCAGATATCTAGTGTACATCTCATGTGTTACTTGCCTCAAAAATAAGTTCACGTTTTGCTACAAACCTATTAATCATCACAAACGATTATCCTTGTCCAGGTTGATCCATTTCTCCGGTTGGTTGAAGATGGTAAACTTCAAGCTGTGGACACTGCATCCAACAATTTCTCAATAGCTTATGGGTCACAAGAGGATGATAACAATGCCTTAGAATCTCTTCAAGCTGTAGAACTGACAGAAAGCCAGTCCAAAGAATCCATTGTTTCTCTGATCATGAATAGTTTAAGCGATTTATCAGATGTAATCCTTAAAAAAAAACTTAGTTACATGGTTAAATCTCGTATATGCAGGACTTCTTATTCAATTTTCAGTTTCTTATTACTTTTGCACATTACTGCAGTCAGAAATATCTACTATAAAAACACAACTGCTGAGTGACTTCTTACCAGATGACGTCGGTCCACTTAGGTCTCAGTTTGTGGAAACATCTGGACAGATTTTGCCATTTGAGTCTAGAACGGAGAACACCCAAGAGGTGATGATTTTGTAGTTTAACTGGTCTTTAAAAGTTCTATCATTTAAACAACTGAATTTTATTTTACAGGTTACACCAAATCTGATTGATTTTGATAACTTTCCTGAAGGATTTGAAACAGTAACAGACCATTCACAATTGGCTAATGGCACATTAGATCTTCTCAGCGTTGATCAGCTTTTAGAAACAGTATGGTTTCCTTTTATATATTTTCCGTACTTTATTACATGGCACAAGAATATTGAAATGAGTAATCTTTCTATGGAAAATTCTATGTATAATTTACACACTAGTAGTCACCTCTCTTTCAGTTTCTTTACTACATTGATCAGTTTTACATGTTACTCACTGGTTTTTTTTATACTTAATGAGGAGACTTTACCACTTGAAAAATTCACAAGAAACTTGGAAGGATGTAATATTACTTATGCAAGGAAAATATTTTTGAGAAATTGAGAATTGTAAAGCTTGAACTCCTGAGGCATGTTTACATAATAGAATTTGGCCTTACATGTTAAACTGGTATATGAATCAGCTTCTGCCTCATGCTTTGTAAAACATGAATCATACGAAATGTTGATTCAGATGACACTGCCCTTGTGGTTCATCATATCTGTATGGAGCATGTTCAAAAGTCATTTGATAATAGTCATGCAGGAAACTTTAGCTCTAAAGGTAACTATTGAAATGGCATTTGCAAAAAAATTAAATTCTTTATGCATCAATTTGTATCTCAAATTCTCAATAATTCAGATTGACAATATTGTCTTCTGGATGCAATAAGTGATTCATCTATGCATTTATGCCATATGCATTAAAAATGTGTTGTGGTTTATAATCATTTTTAGAATTCATTTTAAGCGCATGAATCGGAATCCACCCTTTTGATGAACTTATTTGTGCACCACAGACAAACTTTTATAGAATTGTTGTGGTGGGTTCTTGAGGCCTCTCAGAACTTGTTGCCTGCCACAGACTAGGATCATTCTGATGGCTGAGAAAAGCCCAGTAAACTTGATAGTCATTGAATCGTCTGAAGTAGCATTTCTTAACTGAACACCTTGTTGTGGGACATTTTCTGGTATGAGCTGTAGTGGTATCTCACTCTTTTCCACTTTTGTACTGCAGCTATTGCCTATATTGGTTCTCACTTTTCTTACCTCTTACCCTGTATTTTGCCCTTTCCATCTCGCATTGTCAACAATGCTAGAGGAAGGAGCAAATGTTTGTATTTGAAAATACTGAATGCAAGTAATATGGTTTTGTTTCTTATGTAAAAAATTCTGTTTCAGGTCTTGGAGACAGCATGGCCTGTCGGAAGATTTTCTGCATCATCCACCTCTGATGTGCCATTCAAAGAGATGGCTGGTCACTGTGAGGCTCTTACGATGGGAAAGCAACAAAAAATGTCTGTCTTCACAAGTGCTCAACAAAATCATGATATCTTATTTGGTGGCCCCTTAGAGGAACTATGTGAAGAGAAAAAGTCATCACTCTCCAATACTAACCAATCTGAAAAGGTATCGCCAACATTCCCTGGGAAAATCATGATATCTTATTATGCCCTTCTTCATCTTTATTTTATAGCACGGTGATGCCATGCAACATACACTTTGTGGTCGACTATGAGATGCTATTTCTGCAACTCTAAAGTTTCTATATTTAAATTGGAATTTTGTTTTAAAACCTTCAAAACTTGCTTCATTTCTTTTGGATTTTTAAACTTGTGCCTCTTGTTTTGAGACAAGTAACTATTCTGTTGTTTCACTAAAATAATACCTGTTCATGGATATCTTAGATAATTCTGCAGATTTGTTATGCTTAATCTATAATTTCACTGAAATAATACCTGTTCACTTTTTCTATGGATTTGTTGTTCACACATGTTTTTGTAGCTCTTCTTTTGGTTAGTTGATAAATTAAATGCATATACTTCAGCCTGTCAAGCTAAAAGATTAGCATGTGGGTGCAGAGTGCCAATCCTTTCCTCGACGAGAAATTGTGTGCAGACCTGCAAAGACAGTTTTGTGGCAACAGTGTGATATTAAATGCTGAGTTCCATCATCAGCCTCAGTACCTCAGGCTCCCAGCCTCAAACCCATATGACAACTTCCTGAAGGCGGCAGGCTGTTAGAGATGGCCAGAAAACTCGGCCCCTTGTTAGATGTTACTAGTGTAAATTTTCTTAATGATTTCGAGCTTGAAACTTCCTCCTTCAGGATGACGGTTCCCACACTTTATGTTGTGTAGAGTTGTGTAGGACATCTTTGTAACGGTTGTCATGGAGATGTGAAATTCCATTAATTCTTTCTTGTACCTTGTTCTGTCGGGAAATCCAAAGAAAAAAAGAAAAGAAAATAAATTTCTTTTCTTTTTGGGTTGTTATGAAGCCTGAGGGGGCAGCTTAATTTGTTGAATCCAAATTTGTTGCATGGGACACTGGTGAACATACTTCATGCTGGATTGTAGTGGAGCTTATTAGTATATTTTGACTTCATATACTTCTCTCCTGAATGCTTGCTGTTAGCTCATTTTCCTAATGAACAATGAATGCATTTGTGGAAGGGCTGAAAACTTGCATCTGTATTACTGTATGCATTATTATTCATTGTAATTTTTTTGTGAATTTATACTTGTGGATTGATTGTGAGGACATTGGATTGTTCTTCAAAAATGTTCTTTTGCGTATGATCCAAATCCATGAATTCAAATATCGGTCATGTATCAATCGGTGATCGTATTCGACCATATAGCATGGTACCGATCGATATCATTTTGTGTTTATTTTTTTCGGTATAACGTCAGACATACTGATACTGTATCAATTTGGTGATAGAGATTTAAATCCTTTTCCTTGTGCTTTTAATAAGCAGATTATTCATGTTTTTTATTGAATATAAATGAGTATGTTAGACTCATGAAATCGTCTAATTATCCATGACAGTGGAAGAACTACTATCATTAATATAGATCTATTTTATCTTTTTTTTTTTTATTTGCGTCTTCTAAATCGGTTATTTTACATTCTTTAAATTATGCATTAGCATATAATCCTCAATAATTTTCAAAGGTTAGTCTAAGTAGTTGGAAGAAACACCATCAATTAGTTTCTATAGTAGCAAAGCTCCATATTAGTGACTTAATAACAATGGGATGCCCTCATTTGTTTTCAATTCAGACCATGTGATCCACATTTTGACATCAAGTGGTTGATGCCTCACGCCACGTGAGGCATATGGTTGTTGGCACATTGGAAACGAGTGATTCCACTTTGATTTGTCAATCAATCAATCATCCCTCACGGTTGATCAACATCACATGTTAGAAGTGGCATGTCGAATAAGCTTGCTAACTTGAGGAGCATTGTTGAGAGCATCCCAATGTAGTTTTTATAATGTTCAGATTGGATCACTAAAGTTTAGCTTAAGACCATCTCGAAGAAATGAACTTCTACCTCGGACAATCAAAATATGACTTAACGGATTGGCGCTAGAACGAGAGTCACAACAATGTCTTAAGAAATCTTTATTATCGAACTATCTCAATTAAACATAGAGATCCGAGTCCCGAATCTAATAGTCTAATAGCCTCAAAAGTCATTATTCATTTTTAGCTTGGTCCACTACATTCTTCTACAAATGAGTGAATATTTTTATAACTTGTAGCATGTGATATTCAATAACATGATATTGTTAGCATAAAATAATAATTTGTTATTATTAAGTAAAAAAAAAATTAATATAAAAAATTTGAAATCAAATAATAATACATTTAGATATTATGATACATAATTTTGATATTGTTTAGAAAATCTTTTCTCTAATCTACGTCAAATCATATATCTAACATAATGTCAATCTGCAAGGTGAACTTGACTCACCTTCTCCTCTCTTTCTATCCTTCGTACGTTACTATGATCGATGGATTTAAGGACAAAAAGAATATGTGAGATCTATAATCTCTCATTTAATGGTTCACATGATTAGAGGAGATGAAAGAAGATCTATAATCTCTTAATTATATCGTGTATCCATACATTCGAATACTCGCGTATTCACGTGTTTGCGTATCTAATTATTATGTATTTATCGTGCGTTTTTAATCTCTACGAGGTCCTATCTTTTTATAGGTGAGAGCAAAGTAGTCTAGGATGAGTAATTAGGAGAGTCCCTTCTATCAATGTCACCTTCGAATGAATCCTATCATAATTGGACTCCCTTTCTATTGACCAATAATCATAATCATAATCCAATCATACTCATATTACATCTTACTTAATTAAATAGGATCATATAATCCAACGTTCTCTCACTTGACTCATTAATTAATAATATAAAAAAAGTTTTAAAATCAATAATAAATAAAATAAAATTTATTAAAAAATAATTTTATCCAATTGGATTTTATATTTTTTTGAAAAACATTTGCACATGTACATAAATTTTATAAACCAGGCTATTAAGTCTAATAAATATAATAATAGTATATTAAGTTTGAGTAGCAATATGAGTCATAGTGATTGTATATCTATACTTCCTTTTATGTACCACAATAATGTAAGCTCTTCCTAATGCAGTCCAAAATAACCTATGTGATTTATATTGTCAAGATAATTCTATCATCATATTTAATCATAATGTGTGTGCGCTTACATGCCTAAAATCATTCAAAAGAATATATTCTTTCAAACATTTTAGGCTTTAAGTTCAGAGTCAATGGATCAATAATAAATATAATAAAACTTAAATTATTAATTAATATTAATTGTTTCTAGACTCTTTTCTTTAATCATTATGTAATTTATATCATAATACATATAACTATAATAATATTTGTCATTCTTATAGAAGAAATTACTATAATATGTTACAAAATATATTCAATGACTTGGTAATTGAGTCTGATCATTCCAAGTCTTAAGATAAAATTTCAATTGATTAATATAATATGTAATATAATTGATTAATATAAAATTTTACAATCATAAAACCTAATCTGTAACAAAATTAGCTTCTATTATTAATAATATAATAATATAATACTTTATATTTTTTCCTGTAAATTGATTCTTCAATTGATTAATATAAATCGTAAAGTGGACTTCCTATTATCGAGAAAATTTACAAAATCAGTAGTTAAAAAATATCATCATTTCAAGCTGATTTAATATATATATATATATATATATATATATATATATATATATATATATATATATATATATATATATATATATATATATATGAGCATATAATCCATCATTATTTTTAGATTTATTATTAATTTCTTTGTAATCTTTTAGTATTTTTACTCCCGAATAACTCTAGTATCAACCTAGTATTTTAAGTACAAAACTGATATTTCATTTGGGATAGACTTGAGCATATAATATACTTCGCACATACATAAAAATATTTTTCTTTATCTAATTTTTCTCTAAGTCATTTTAAAAATACTTGATTTGACTGAAACTTTTATTTTTATCATTTACTAAACAAGGTTGTATGTTAAATCTCTCCAAGATTGATCAATATATCATTTTGAAGATAGTTCTAACAATCATTAAGATTTATCCCTGAATATCTCCTAAGATGTCTCATTTATATTAACCATCTTAAAATTTATGATGAGAATTTTTTGGTTTAGTATAATAAACTAATATCAGTATTGGTAAGTAAAATATTTATCCATAAATAAGATCAATATAATAAACTTGATCCCACCGATCTTAAGATATAAATATTGATCAATAGTATTTTTTTAAATTTGAAAAAAGTAACGATATCAATAAACTTTATTTACTATTGTTTACAACATTGTTCAAGGCCACAAATGAATTTCCTAAATTTGCCAGATTTTATATTTATTTTATCTTATTTGTGATTCATTTAGACTAATCCATAAAAATCTAAATCCCTAATCAGAAAACTTATTTTCATATTTTTATAATATAACTCAAACTCATAATGAGTCACTAATGATGATTTTTAAAAAGTTCACTTAAAAACTAAATAAAATATCTCATTATGGATAATATATTCTTTATGAGAAAATCTTTTAACCACAAGGTTATTATATTGTTTGATTTTGTCTTTTGAGTTATGTTTATATAATAGACTCTTTTAATGTTATTGGATAATTTGATAAGTTCTTAGACACCATTCTGTTTATTAATAAATCTTCTTTTATTGCATCATATCATCTTTTTCAGAATCGCTAGCTTTCATGGCTTGTGAAAATAATGACAGGTCTTTTGATTCTTATATCATAATCTGATTCTCTTAGAGATATTATATAATAATCATAAATGAAAATAATGACAGGTCTTTTGATTCCCTAGTTGGCAATTTCTCGAAATGATAAAAGATTATTAACTTATATTTCCTCACTCTCAAAATTAATTTTAAGATTTTTACTCATAATAATTTATTATTTTCTAGGAATCTTACATTACCAGATTCGTACTATAATTAGGGTAATAAGATATATACCCTTTTGAACTTTTCTAAATAAATAATAAAATATTTAAAAATAATTATTAAATTTATTTTTTTATATGAATTTTTAATATCATTATCTCTATAGGACAATCCCAAAATATATAAATATCTTAAGTTGTGTTTTCCATTAGTCCATAACTCAAAAAAAGTTAATTAAATTAATTTATTAAGAATTATATTTAAGATATAATACCTTTAACCATATCCATAAGAGTATCATTTTATCTTTTTACTCATTTCATCTTTTCGCAATCTTATTCTAGTATGGAACATCTGGTAAATCATACTAAACATATATTCTACTTTTTCAAGAATCTAACAAAATAATTAAAATTATGACTAGATTTATCATAAATATCATAAAATTTATCTTCCCTATAAGATCAAAACATGAAGCGACTTACAAATATAAGCATAATCTCAAGAAGTTTATGAAATTATAAATTTTTAATATTTAATTATAGGATCATTGTAAACTTAAGATTCACATTAATTATATATAAATCGTCGTACATAGTTCAAAAGTTAATTTTTATGGAATCATACTAAGTTTAAGACGACCAAGAGGGAAACAATATCCTAACAATTCTAGCTAAAGAACCCAAATTTTTAGAATCGTAAGAGTCATAGCGTATCATAAATATTCATCAAATGAATCATCTCTAGGCATAGATGATAAATATAAATTACTATCACTTTCCCTTTAAGATGATTCTTTATAGTGATGAATATTTCATTTGTTAGGATCAATTGACATTAAGAGAGAGAGGGATGAACTAGCGCAAGCTTAAATTTTTATTTCTAAAGCAAAAACTTTTCGAATAAGATAGAATAGTAAATTTGAAGCTTTTCATTTTTAATAAAACAAGTGATTGATTAAAAGTAAGTTGCTAAGAAAATCAGAAAGATAATCACGTTTGAGGAAAAGAACTTATCGTCTTACTTTCAAGGAGTTTAGTTAAATTGGAAGCATCAATACAATTGCATTCAAGAAATGCAAGGAGTTTAGTTAAATTAGAAGCATCAATACAATAGCATTCAAGCAATGCAAGTATGAAACACTTATAATTTTATAATGGTTCGGCGCCAACGACCTACGTCCACTTCCGAGTCCTCCTTCTTGAGGCACTCCGGCTTCTACTACCAATCTTCTTTGGGTGAAGATTAAACTCTTACACTTGCTTACAATGGAGACTTAAAATAAACTTTCTATCTCTAAGCTTTCTCTCATCCCTTTTCTTTTTCTTTATAAATCACTCATAATTTTTTTTACTAGAATTTAATTACCCAAAAGTATTTCTCAGTTATGCTAAGAATGCAGTAATACTTGGGGTATTTATAGACCCCAAGTGGCTTCAAAAATTAGAGCCAAAAATCAAACATATCCGAAAAAATCGGGTATGAGCGGTTTACTTGTCGACTTGGGCGGTTCACCCACTGTCAGCCACTTCATTCTGTGGTACGGGCGGTTTAATGGCCACCTGGGTGGTTGACCCACCGAAAGTTACTGGCTGTCGCCCGGATTCTGTGGTACGGGCGGTCCAACCGTGGCTCACTAACGGCTTACCTATCATAATTTCTGCAAAAGTGGTTCCCTCTACTTTTCGAACTCTGGCTTTGACTTAATGTTGACTAGCTGCTTGGTCAAATGATTAAGCTCAACGAACTTAGGAGTGGATCCGATTGTCTTATTGAGTTAATTTGGATTCATTCCAAATCTAACTCAAATTGGACTCACTTTCTAACTATGATTCAATAATTACAACTCTTAATCATCACAAACTTAATTACGATGTAACTTTCGCCAATCTGGTAACCTCCGACATACTTACAGCAATTCTTCTAGTCTTCTTCTCGGTGATCTCTCAATGTGTTCCTAGTGAACTTCCCGATCCTTTCGGTGAATCTCCTAGCGAACTTCTGACGAAACCCACCGCATCGTTTGAACCCCGACCCGATGCTCAAGCTTGATCTTGGCCCATTATCTAGTTATAACTTCATTAATCTTGTTATAGTTAGAGTTACAATTCTTTCTCTAACACACATGTTAGATAAACACACATCGATTGATCTCATCATCAAAATCTAAGATTTAACATCATTCTCTTTTGGTTTTTTATATTAAAATGAATATCTATTATTGGTATCATATATTGAAGCATCCAAAATTAATCCACCAAAATATTAAAAAAGGATTTCTGTAATAGTCTTTTAAAACCAAAACTTATGATCTACAAAAATAACACTTAGCGATGAAGATTTTTCTTTATAAGTTTATATAATATTTATAAACTCAAGTGATTTACATTTAAACTTTTTTTATTGCTACCCACTCTTTTAGTAATATCCAAAATATTATGAATCTTTTCTATTTTAACTTTAATTCTTTCTAAACATATATAATTTATTTAAGTTTTATTTATCCTTAATTTTATTATAGTAAATTTTAAATAAGTCAAACAAAGAAGAAGAAAATTAAGAATAAATTGTATAAGAAAGGACTCATTCAAATACGAATCATACTTAATATTCTTCATCATATAGCTTTATTAGCTATATTAGGGATATAATCTTGAATTCCTTAAATGTTGTCATTTGAATTTCACTAAGTACTTGTAAGGTGTTCGTTAATGACTTAATCGATATATTTAAATTTATCTTTAAATATTCTAATGTGATACTGTAATGAAGTCTAAATATTATTTACAATCATCACAAAAATGACTCTTTTAGACCTTTCTTGATCAGTTATTTTAATTATTTATTCCATAGTACTTTTAGTAATTAAGTTTGTAATCCTTTCAACTAATTTGATTAAGTTTTAATATACATAGTGTAAATTATACATACTAAAGTCATTTAATCCAAAAATATATAGGGACATTTATAAAAATATAATGAATGAAGTACTAATATAATAATATAATATTATTATTTTGGGTGAAATATTAACATATCTAGTATTCACATAAAATATTTATGTATGGCTAATAAATAATAATATTATCTTTAGGAATATAACTCTAAACTATAAGATATCCAAAACATTATCATCCTATCTCATCATATAATTATTCAAAATATATTTTATTTTAGGATTATCTAATCTTCGAATCATGTGTGTCATTTTGAATATTATTTTTTAATATTATTTAAGATTAATTTTTTAATATAATTTTATAAATTATTACTTTAGGATAATGGCTACAAGATTAATATAATAATATATTATACAGTTTAAAATGTCCTGTAAATAATAATATATTTATTTTAATTCACATCTTATACTATCACATTACCCAAAATCATAAAATTATCAGAAACTAATAAGATCTATGTACTCTATAAAGTGAAATTTTGATTTATTTATTTTCACAAGTTATTTTATATTTATTTATATGACTATTTATTGTTATCTCGATCATATAAATTTTTTTTATAAGATTACATTAATTTATTCATTCTTTTATTTTATTTAGTTACTTATTAATTTAAATTATATATATATATATATATACTTTTGAATAAATATTTAAAATATTAGAAGGATAAATTTATATTCAACGGACTTTTGAAAGATAATTTTACTCAATAATACTCCCATCAATGCGTATTTAAAATTTACTAAGCACTTAAACATTCCATAAGTCACTCAGGTCTCATTCTCTAAATAAACATCAGAGATGTAAAAACATTTTAAAACACTATCTAAAACTCTTTCACTATATTAATATCTCACGTATAAAAATTTATCAGATGAGATTTCGAACCCCAATCTCAAAATAAATTAGTTTGGTATACCATCACACCAATAATTGAAGTGTTCAATACTAAAAACTTTGATAAAAATATCACACACAACATGTTATATATTGAGGTACTGACGACCAGATAAAGAATCACAAATTAATTCATCAACACAGACAATTAGAGAATAAAGCTTGCTCTAATTCATGATTTGCTTTAAAAGACAGATGATGGTTGAAATGTCCTAAGAATACCCACAAGAACCTAAGATAGGAATTGCTTGATGCCAAAGAAGACGACAACCACCTACAGCCAGGCAACGAGAAGGCCACCCTGTGACCCTTCTCCGCCGCAGCAGTCGGAGGGAGGGAGTCGGACCATTTCTGCAACACCAAATCCTCCCTCCCTCCCCTCCAAACTCTTCCGGCCATCACCCCAACCAACACTTTTGATCTCTTCATTCATATGTTCTCATTCTGAATCCATGTTTCGGGCCTATGATCTTCGATCTCTTCTTCTTCTCCGCCTCCTTGGCTTTGGCTTTGACTACTCCATTGATTGCACTGCGATGGGTTACTCCATCCGGAATCCAAAGATCCCTACAGCGCTGTTCTCCCTGAGATCCAAGAAGAACACAGGGAGAGACAGCTTCAGACAGTCGTTGCTGGTGGACGAGCCGATGAACACGGAGGTGCCCAAGGGATGCATGGCGGTGTACGTAGGCGACGGCATGAGGCGCTTCGTGATCCCGACGAGCTACCTCCGCCTGCCGGCCTTCCGCCAGCTGATGGAGAAGGCGGAGGAGGAGTTCGGCTTCGACCAGGCCGGCGGTCTTCGGATCCCGTGCGAAGAGGAGGACTTCCAGGAGCTTCTCGACGCCTTGGCGGACTCCATGCCGGCCAAGCCGAAGAAGAAGACCCTCAAGAGCTTAGTGAAGATGGCATGATGGCTAGAAGCACCTGTGACAGACTTGTGTGCGTAGACTACTCGTAAGGGATGGTAGGATCGATGAAATGTTTATGCAATGTCTACATTGTATGGAGAGTTTATGGTGGGAATTATTATCCATCATAAAGCTTGTGCAAGTATCGAAAGGAGATTAATTGCAGATAGACTCGATGTTCTACATTTCCATGTTGCATGAAGCAGATCTAACAAGCATGATGATGTTCTTCTACATTTCTAGGTTGCATGAAGGAGTTCTAACTGTGTTCAACATAACTATATACTCGATGTTGAAATTGTATTGTGGGTCGGTCATATTTCTTCTTGATCATGCGGATCCACCGAAAGATCAACTGTCAAAAATTCTCTAACAGTCTCCGAGGATTATAAATTACAACTCAAAGCTAACTCATATGCTATCTTATGAGGATTAATGTTCATCTGCAACATCGTCTTCTGAGGGAGACACTCTCAATCAACGCCCATAGGAACCCCAGCAGAAGCCTTGCTTCTTCTGCTGCTGCACCATCTCCAGTGTCCTCTCGAACGCCGCAACCTCGCAGGGTAAACTCAGCACACCTTCCTGCCGGAACCCGAACTCCTCCGCCGCCTCCCCGAGAAGAACTCGGAAGGCGTGGTGGTGCAAGTAAGTCGTCGGGATCACAAACCTCTTCATCTCCTCCCCAGCGCATACGGCGAGGAATCCCTTGGGAACACCATGTGTCTTCTGCATGCTCTTCTTCTCGCTGCTGTTTCTGGGTGCACTGGCAAGCTTCTTCCACTTCTTCAGCACCTGTTGCAGCATCTCTGCCACTGATAACTTGGAATTTGCCTTCATGTCTTCCATCAGATGCTACTGAAACATGGTGGCAAATGACATATAGAAGCTGGGAAACATGTAGTCACTAATTAGTCTCCATAATTTATTCCTTGCTCTAAACATTTGTTCTTTTAAGTTACCTGTTTTTGTTGAAGTAACTCTTAGTCCATTGAATCTAGAAGAGTCAAGATCAACAAATCACTATACACTACTCTTGACCCCAAACTTGATCTTACAGTTCATCATCTCTTTTGTTAAAATTTTATTCATGTCTCAGGCAAACAGATAGATAGATGCCTATCAAATTTGGACTCATATTCACCAAAATCATCTTCTTATTGTTTGTTAATTTAATCTCAATGATATCTGATATTTATGCAAAACTATGGAACACAAACTCTCAAGCATATCAGAAGGTGATGAGAAGCAGATCAAATTGATCTTGGAATTTGTTTCTCCTAGCTCAATATTATCACATATATCAATTATTATATTAGAAAAGATCTTCCATTATTTAATGTATGAGACTGACAGCAGACTCTGATGTCTTCTTGTATCAGAAGGATGGTGAAACAGTAATATAAAATTGGGATCAAATCTTTAGTCTTAGGATACCTCAAAGACTCTACTTGTCTAAGCCATAGAGAAGCTTACATGTTGATTTTTCAGATGCAGACTTCTTCATCTCTAAAGCTTTAAGTCTAAAGCACATCAAAATTGACTTTTGATGCTGACTGAGTAACTTGAACTGATTGGGAATTGTATTCAACAACTGCTGTGCTGTTTTTTTTTTCTTCAGCAGCAGCCTCTCACTCCTCATTATTTAAATTGCATAACATTACTATTACAGAATGGATTTTTCAACTCTAGCATTCAATACTTGACTTAGAATAATTGATCCCTTGACTTATCCGGATTTACTAGTATCAGTCTAAGATTGTAAACCGATTCAATTGGTTCCACAAACAACTAATATATTATAATATCTCCCACCTAAGGTTTGATGTAAAGAAAGTCTTATAATATTTAATACTAGGTCAATTTTGATATTATGAATACTTTAAGAAATAATTAGTCAATTGACTAGGTCAAAAGTTTTGACATTTTCGACATCCTATGATAGATGATTTATTTGATCTTTTTTAAAACCCCATACATATCGACATTTGATGTACTAGTACATATCAATATGATACAGATTCGAATCATGATTAAAATATTATTGGTACGTGAAATTTTAAACATAAGCATCTATCATTGGAATGTGTTTCGATCATAATGTTAATTAATTAGCCTATCTTATTAAGGGTACTTTCTCCCACCTATTACATAATTTCTTATCATCAGCAATGGCTATCACATATATTCTTATACACACACACACACACAAAAAAAAAACCTTAATTGGTAAAATAGCAAACTAACTCCAATGATAGAGGAAAAATATATTAGGATGGTTACGATGTCTGACTTATCATTACTTTTAAAGCAAAAAAAAAAAAAAAAAAGATTTTCTTAGAAAATACCGAAACTTGGATATTTTTCAATTGATATCCTTATTTTGTAAATAGTATCATTAATTTAAAAAAAAAATACCCAAACTATCCCTTTTTTTTTCATCTATTACAATGTTTTTGCCTATTGCAGTATTTTGACTTTGACAAAAAAAATATACTTAAAAATACTATAAATGAGCTCAATAAAATCAAAACTCATGAGAAACATTTAATATACCATACTTAATTTAAATGGGTATTTATAATAGTTTAAAACCAAATAAAAAATAATAATTTTTATTATAGTAATTTGGTTATCACAATAGAAATGCCATAAAACATCCTAAAAACACTATAAATGATGTAAATGAACTCTTAACATAACATCGCAATGGTCTACAAGCAATGATAACCAAAGAGGCATGATATGATATGATGTTACTTATAATGTTTTCTAATAATGTTTAATAAAATATTATAAATACTATTTAAAAATACTGTAAACGAGTCAAATAAAAATATTGTAATAATTTAAAATTAATTAAAAATTTAGCCATTTTTTTAGGGATATTTTGAATATTTTTTTAAAAAATAGGATTACTATTTGAAAAAAAAAAGAGGGGTACCCAATAATCTAACCCACAATTCACATCAAAATCTATAAAAATATAGTTGATATTAATTATTATGACAAATATCAACAACTAATTGGCTTAATGTCATCTCCATTTATGCTTCTAATGGGCATCATGATCTTTAATGCCTTACTTGCCCTCATCTTTCTAATATCTAGCAATATAATTCTTTTCTTAGATCATGAAGTGTCCATGATATTGTTTATAATTATATCATGTCGAACATGATTTAATTGTGCTTTGTTTTGTTTCTTGATTTGACTCATCAGAAAAGCAATAGCAAAATTCTACTTGAATTTGTTGGTTTAATGTAATCTTAGATGAACCAATCCCATGAAAAAACCTTAAAAATTATAAGAAATAATGTCTCTCAATTTTTATTTTTCTAAAAGTAATCTAGTTTTTTAAAATTATTTTTCTATTTGATTCCTATCTAAATAAAAGCAACTTTTAAGTGAGAAAAAGAATTCTCTTTGGCGCAAAACGAAAAAGCTCTCATTGGAGCACAAAGAACACTCCAAAATGTGGAGTACGCAGCGCTCTTTGTACTCTTACTCGCATGATTACAGGATGAATTATGAGGGCCCTACGGATGGGTTCCACAGCATCTGGGTTCTTCCCAATCCCGACGCCGGTAGAAGATCGGGTAGTCAAACAATGGTAGAATTAATTGTTTCTCAAATAAGACCGCAGGAATAAAGGGGCGCCGCAAGTAGACGGATCTTCTCCAAGCATGCCTGCAGAGGTACGTTTTGTGATTGCATGTGAATGGCCTGATTAACGGGTCCCATCTTATTACATGATCTGAACGGCCTGATCGGAGCCAGCGTGGTCAAATAGAATTACGGGATCCCGAACCCGTCACGAAGGAAACGCAAGAACAGAGGGGCACCGCAACAATGAGGATCCTCTCCAATCATCCCTTCAGATGGACGTCTATTTCTTACATAGTAGTGGTTGGATTAGTGGGCCCTATCTTAATATGCGTGTTTTAACGGCGCGATCGGATTGATGCCCGTGCAATACTTGCACGGGATTTTGAAGCCGCCACGAAAAGGGAAACCGCAGTGTTAAGAAGCAGTATAATAACGAAACGCTATTTTTGAGACCCCTCCCCACCCCACTCCCCGTCACTTGCTCGCCGTTCCGCCTCCTCGAGCCCCGTAGAATCTCCATTGAGCTCCAAAGATCCATCTTCCCGTCGATCGGAGGTGCGCCACTACTCTGCCTTTGTTCTCTGTTGTTCTGGTCGGCTTTTTCGAGTTCTTTTGAACTCCAGAGGTTTCGTTTCGGTGGAGTTGTTAGGTCGAGCTGTGCTGCTTTATGGCCTGAGTTGGGTGCTTGTGGCTTTGGAAAAAGGTGGAATCTTGTACGATCCTCACGGCTGCGTGCTTGGTTCTAGTGGAATTCGTTTCCGTAACTTGGGTTGCGTATGAATAAGCTTGCGGAGGATCGTAATGTTTCTTTGATTGTCTTTTCGAAACTTCTTGCAGTTTTCTTTGTGATCTTGATGTTGGAAAGTGACGACAGAATGCTGTGCGGCGGTGTTTAACTTGTGATGGAGAGTCGAAGAACCTGGAAAGCTGTAACACTGGGGGAGAGCTAGGTTTGGTGGGGACAAAATATATTCTTTTTTGGAGCATTTTGCTCTTCTATTTCCAGTGGGTTAAACTAGTTGAATATATTAAAGATTTGAGGAGGGCTTTCAGCTATGTCCAGCAAAGTTGACATTCTTATCCATCTGAATAGCTTCTACTTCATAACTTCTTTGATCAGTTAATTCCGTGAATGATCTTGCTGTTCTTGTTCTTATTCTTCGTCTGATTTTGAGTCATTGTTCCTTGTTGCTTTTTATGGTTTCACATTGCAAATGAATATGATATGTGATTTTGTTGTGTTCTTTCAGGTTCATAGTACATCAACAACTAAGACATCTATGCTGGTGAATCCTGTCTTTTATTCAGTTGGTTGTTGCTTCTAGGAACCTGGGGTGAGCTCATCTACCATTTGAAGAGTCATTGGATGATTAATGAAGCTCAATAATCATGATAGCGCAGGCATGGTTGCCAGGCACTAATGACCCAAAAATCATGCCTGCCTCACGCCACAGAGCCCCCTCAAGAAGGCCTCTATGGATCCTTGCTCCGATATTGTTGGTATGCATGGCACTGGTTGCACTATATGTCCATCCGCTCCAGCGTTACTCGGCATGCTACTTCTTCTCTTCCAGTGTCTGTAGCCTCAAAGAGTGGCTTCCGCCTGTGCGCACTAGGGTTTATAATGATGATGAGCTTGCTGATCGTGTTGTGATCAGAGACATTCTATTGATGCCAGCTGTTGAGTCAAAGAATCCTAAGATTGCCTTCATGTTCCTGACACCAGGTTCACTGCCCTTTGAAAAGCTCTGGGAGAAGTTCTTCCTGGTACAGCTCTTAGCTTGGATATTTATCTTATTTTGATCATTTTCTACTATGCTTGTAGTCTTGGCTGTCTTGGTTATTGTTTTTCTTGTTTCTAATTCAATACAAATTAGTGAGAGCGAATTCATATTATGGGTCAATAATTGATAATTATGCATGAGTTCTGTGACTTATTGACTTGTATGCCCTTAACCTATATGTGTAGGGCCATGAAGACAAATTTTCTATTTATGTTCATGCTTCAAGGGAAAAACCAGTACATGTTAGTTCATTATTTGTTGGAAAGGAAATTCGCAGTGAAAAGGTAATTTTTCTACCAGTTCTCATTATCCATGGCAATTCTGCATTTGTTATAACATAAAAGGTGCATTGGTTGCTATAACATCTGTTAATCCTTCCACAAGTGTTGGTAACTACCCAAGCTATGTGGGAGAAAAATAATTTTACATCTGATTGCCAAAGAAGGCTTCATGCTAAATGCTTTTTTGAAATGATATATATAAACCGCTGATGAGTAAAGTTGGGATGAGCTTCAATAAACAAGATAATTGCCTTTGTAAGACCTTCTTTTACAGCCAAAACCTCCATATCATGTCTCAGATACTATAGGCTTGGTTTTTCAGATTCTATCCAGTTTAAGATTGTTATTATCATATAGTTTTTCAGGGTTGGGATGATTTGTCTTTTGGACTTAAATATTTGATATTAATTTCTATGCACTGTTAGAGAATGTTCTTGTGTGGTCTGAAAGGATACTTGCTTACCCACTAATATCTTAGATGTGATACTATTCTGCTTGAAGTTATGATAAGCTGTGGTTTATCATTTACTCAACCTTGAATTCTTTCATCCTACTCATGTGTCTCACAAGGTTTGTTATAGTAGCATCTGTTATGATTATTTGTATAGTTATCCATGTTGGAGCTTGTCACTTGATGATAGTTCTTGTTTCTGCATATCCATTTCTTCCTTCTTTTTCTTGAAGATATATTTACAACTGAATTGAGAAGGGTGAAACTGACAAAAATGGAAGGTGCAGAAAGACTTTATCAAATTGAAATGCAGAAATTTAAATGGGTGGTCCTATGTATGAGACTCCTGCCACTTTGTGGTTTTGAGACATGCACAATTTTTTGTATAAATACTATGGGTGCTTCTGATGTAGTAGTTGTTTATCTGTGGGTTGTTACGATCCGAGCTTGATGGGCTAACTGACCTATCAACTTCGTTTGACCCAAATCAATGATCAAAATAATTAAATTAAATATAATAATAATACTCTTTCGATATGAGACTAATCGAGGGTGTTACAATCATTCCCACTCAAGAGCTTATACTAAATGTTATGACTTGAGTCTGATGGGCTAATTGGCTATCAACTTCGTTTAGCTCAAACCACTGGTCAAAATGCTTAAGCTGAAGTTGATAATAATACACTCATCAAACCTTTATAAGCCAATCTTAGTCTTGTCCACTTCCGATATGGGTCTAATCAAGGGTGTTACAGATGTAGTAGTTGTTTACTGATGCGATTGTCATCCCAAAAGGTCAATTTCTGTTTGTCTTAACTTAAGAATGAAGTTGTTAGTTCTTTTGATTGAAGCAAGGTTATCTGCATATATTTTTTTGCCTCCATCACTACGAGTAGAAAAAAGTCAACTAAGGCATATGGGTCTAATCAAGGGTGTTACAGATGTAGTAGTTGTTTACTTATGTGTTTGTCATCCCAAAAGGTCAATTTCTGTTTGTCTTAACTTAAGAATGAAGTTGTTAGTTCTTTTGATTGAAGCAAGGTTATCTGCATATATTTTTTTGCCTCCATCACTGAGTAGAAAAAAGTCAACTAAGAGGGAGGCTTTCCCTCCTTGATGAATCAAATTAAATAATTATAGCATAAATACACAATAATCTTATATCTTATGGATAACAAATATATCTCTTCATAAAGAAGATAAATATACTGTATTTTAGACTAAAAATTTATCTACATTTCTAAAAATTTCTTCATAGATGTGTGAACCTATGGAAGTTTGTGTCTTGTTTTGGTTTTAACAAGTTAGATATCCTTTCTCGAGGTGGAAGAATGAGTAAACAAATTTATCCAAGTATATGGTATTGGCAAAGAAACAGACCCAGAGGTTTCATCATTCGAACCCTTGATACCTAGGTCATAAAGAAGCAACCTGGCGGGACATCAAAGGCTTGCCCTCAAGTATATTGCACTGGAATAGTATATAAAATATTCTTGTAATCTTTTCTCTGATGGAGACAAAGCTAAAAAGTTTGCAACTGTTAAAACAAGGATGACAAACCGTATATTTTGCATCCATTTGATGATATTCAATTTAAAACAGGGGTCATATCTTAATTGCTGTTGTTAATGACCTTAAACTAGTGAGTGAGCTAAATGGATCTAACCTTGGGAAACAATGTATCTCACATTGCAATTTCCCTTTTTCAGTAAAGAAAATACATTTTAGCAGAAAAGTTAAATGTACAAGCATTCAGCAAGAGAAGTTACTAACGTGCATTGTAACTTACAAGCAAGGTTTGACATACCGGTCCATACCGGTATATCGAGATTATCTCGGTACCAGTACGGTACTGGTACCAGGCGATATGCACTACCACCTAGTACGTTAAAAATATTATAATATAATATTAAATATAATAATAATATATTAAAAAATGAAAAAAAGGGGCGACGTCGCCTCGATCTTTCTCCCTACGCGGGGAGACATTTCGTCTCCTCGCGCGGGAGAAAAATCACCCGCGGGTGAGGGCGGCGATAGCGCACGAGCAAGGACGACGCGGGGAAAGAAGGTACTTTTTTCTTCTTCTCCTCTTCTTCTTCTTTCTTCTTTTACCTCAATCGACCGCCGACGGTCGATTTCTCCCTCAATCAGCCGCCGACGGCCGAAATCGACCACCGACGGTCGATTTTGGCGGTACCGCCCGATAGCAGGCAGTTCGTGTACCAGTAACCTGGTGGACCGGTATGTACCGCCCTTATCGGGCGGTATAGATCGAAATTGCATTCCTTGCTTACAAGTATGATTTTTAGTTAGTTATGAACACAAAAGTTCAATTGTGAAAAATAGCAAGTTACAGCAATTACTGATCAATTTTTATCAAATGAACAAATGCCTTCCATATCAGTTTCGAAAAAGTTGTAGCTATACTTCTGGAATCATGAATCAATGCTTACAAAAAAAAGAGAGGCTTTTCTAACATATCCATTGTGCATGCAGGTGGCCTGGGGAAAAATTTCTATGGTTGATGCAGAAAAGAGGTTGTTGGCAAATGCACTCCAAGATATTGACAATCAACATTTTGTTTTACTCTCGGATAGGTGATTGTTATCAACAAGCTGCTTTCTTCTTTTTTAATTGGTTGATGTTTTTTATGCTGAATTTTGACTGTTTGTTTATTGTTTTACAGTTGCGTGCCACTCCACAAATTTGATTATGTATACAACTATTTGTTGGGTATAAATGTCAGTTTTATCGACGGGTAAAACTATTACAAAATTTATAATAAATCTGCATAGTTTACCTTTATGAATTTTCTTTACTTTCTTATTTTTTACATTTTTATAATATAGCCAAATTGATCAATTGAACTCTTAAGAGTTAGCAGAAGCTTTTCTGTATTTTCAGTTTTAAAGATCCTGGCCCTCATGGAACAGGCAGATATTCTGAACATATGTTGCCTGAGATTGAAAAGGAAGATTTCAGGAAAGGTGCACAGGTAAGCTATACTAATCCTACTTTGCTTCATCATAATGAAATTGACACAATCAGAGGACAACAATACTGTGCCAAGATGACTTGGTTGCAACAGAGATTGATTTGTCAAACTATAAACAACACCCGAGGGTTTCAAGAGTCATAACTTGATGAAACTTTTCACTCTTATACATCTAAGTAACTTATAAGATGCACCTATTAGGAAAAGGCTTAAGTTGCCTTTGGCCCTTTAAGGATGGATGCCAATCCAAATCAAGGGTAGGCAGGTCATTGAGTACAAATTTTCCTCCAGTGAATTTATTGCATTGGTAATGATGGGATGAGTCAGTGACCACCCTACCCTTTAGTTGAATTCAATTATTAGCAAGGACAATTTGGTTTTTGTCCTATTATAAATACATATACCTATGCACATATATGTGTCTATGTGTGTGTGTATAAATATATATACATGTATATATGTATATATATGCATACCTGTAATGGTGAGTCGAGTCAAACTGGTCAGGGTCAACACATAGCAGGTTAGGCACAAATTCGACCCAAAAGCTTAAGCTTTAGGGTTGAATTGGTATTGGACTTGATAAATTTCAAATCTAACGAGTTTGACTTGGACTAGTCATTACAAGATTACAAAGAAATCAAGGTAAAATTGGTGGCAAAAGGCTACACACGACAGTTTGGAGTTGACTATGATGAAACTTTATAGTAATTGCTCACGTTATACTATAAGAACACTTATTGCATCAGTAATTCATACTCACCATTAATGGATTTCTAACATTTACATATATATATACATGTATATGTATATATATATATGTATTTGTATATATATATATATATAATTATACATATACATATACGTACATAAATGTGTTTGTGTATGTATGTATGTATGTATTGGAGGCCTCAATTATCAAGACTCCAATTCATAGGTTAAATTGGTTTAATGGATATGGTATGTTGATTTTTTTATTTTATTTTTAATCATAAACATGTAAATTTGCATCTAATACTATTTCCCATTAGTCATAATGCTTAGAAACTTTTTCCTTGTTTGTCTTATTTTTAAATTACTTCTTTTTTTTCATTTTCTCATTGAATTAGAGAACCTAATAGCCTAAACTTTATCCAAGACTCCCAAGACAGCTGAAACATTTGCTGTGATCATTTTATGAAACTGAACCAAAAACAAAAGAAACAGACTCTGATGAAGATGTTTTGTCTGTTACTGGAACTTGAGAGTATATGGCATTAAGTTTTAAAGCTACCAAAAGAAGCTGTACTAAATTATTGAAATTGCTATATGCACTTATAACACTTGCTTGCTAGGGGAAACCAACTCTGCTTGTTAAGTGATTAATTCTTTACCTAATATTGTTTTTATTTTATTTATCTAAGTGTTGTCCATGTAACAGTGGTTCTCAGTCAAGCGGCAACATGCTGTGCTAATTCTAGCTGATAGTGTTTACTATACAAAATTCAAGCTTTACTGCAGGGTAAGTTATCATAAAGGGTACAAATTACTACTTGCATGTACCACAAAACAATATCTCTACAGAAACTTTGAAATGGTTATCATTCTGTATCCCTAAATTGTCATATTCAGTTGATAGACCATGGAATATCTCTCATTACATCACTAAAGAATAAGATTCTTTGTTATTGTATAATGTGAATTTTTCTATAAATATCATACTAACAATTAATGTGTCCACTGGCTGTTCATATTCCTAATGTCATTGGCACCGGTAGCTGATCAAGATATTCTCCTAGTCAACACAACTATTTGTTGCTTTCACTGTTACTTTATAAGACTTTCTTTGTTGACAAGGAACATATTCGTAGAAGAGATTTTCTTCAGTAACTGGTCATAACAGTACTTGAAGTCATGAAATTATGGGCTCTTTCAACCCAACAAACAGAGAAAATGGCATGTAATGCAATATCTGAGCCTTATGGTTTAGTTACTTAACATAGAAAGGAAAATCATAAGAACAAGTAGGAAAAAAATCTGCCTGAAAAGAAAATTAATCTGTTTAACATGGCTTATAGATCCATCCAAAGATACTTACCTCTTGTAGAACCTAATAAATCAGTTCAAGGTTATGTCTCATTATTCTAAAAGGTTTTTAACCTACTTATGATGTATCTATGATTTATACAGCATTAAGATAATCAACTTTTAAAGTCATTATTTTATAGAAACAGATCTCTTTGCTCTACACCACCTAACCAAAACCATAACCAATTCTCCTGTAGTTAATTGTAAAAGTAGTAGAATGATTTTCCAGGCCTAAACTGCAGATAAATGTTCCAAAGGAGATGAATCTATTCAGCATAGAGGATTATCTAATTCTTGGAATTTGAACCATTAATGCATTATTAATGAAAGAATTTGGAGGCCACTTACGTGTAAATCATGTGGTCTTTTAAGTTCATAGTCTAGGAAGCCACTAGCCTCACATATAACTTCTGTTTCTCTTCCAGCATCATAGTTTGTAATTTATGCATCATGTAGACATGCCTGTGGATAGTCAAGATGGACTTATTGAAGTTTTAGTATAGGATCACTATACTAGTCTCTTTTACCACAAACCTTGACTAAACTTGTAACTATATAAAATGCTTTGATTCTAATTTGTGTTTTGACTGTCACAGCCACGAATGGAAGGACGCAATTGCTATGCTGATGAACATTATCTGCCAACTCTTTTCCATGTCAGCATATCAGTCACTTCTGTCCATTACTTTATCTGTAATCTTTTATGATTGAATATTTTACCCGTCGACCTCACCTTTTTATTAATTTTCAGATGGTTGATCCTGGTGGAATTGCAAATTGGTCAGTTACCCACGTAGATTGGTCTGAAGGAAAATGGCATCCAAAGGCTTATAGGGCTCGGGATGTAACCGTTGATCTTTTGAAGAATATTATCGTATGTTCATCTTTCTTGTAAATTGCTAAGAAAACAATCTAATTGACTTTTTATAAGGTTTTTACATTAGATTTAATATATCACATATAATCAATCAGTCATCAATTCTAATGTTGTTATTATCTGCAGTCTATTGATGAGAGCATTCATGTAACAAGTGATTCAAAGGTAAGCTTAGTGAATCAACTTCCAGTGTTGCTCTTTACTTCTAGTCTATGGAAATATATTATGATGATCTTCTTTGCACTCTTAAAATATAAGGCATTTATGCTTATGTTCATATTTTCTATATTTTAGTATTTAAATTTAGTCAATTGTTTGTATCAGTTGGTTATAAATGGAGAATATTGGATATTTAATGGACAACATCCAAGTTAATGTAGCAGTTGTGGGGATCTTGGGATCGATATATCTGGTGTAACTTGGAAAGGTAGAGATTAAAACAAAGGAAAATCATCAACAAATGCTTTGGAAATGTACAAGAAAGATGAAAAAATATATGTGATAGGGAGCATTAATTTAGATCAGAGGTACTGGGGATAAGGAGGATGAACAATGGATTTATGGCACTTGGATTGTGGAAAGACTTGCTGTAAATGGAGATAATCAGGAACAATAGCTTAGTATTGTTTGTTCTATAATTCATCATTTAGATAGTCATGGCCTTTGCTCTGCTTTTGATGAATCTGAATCTGAAATATGTATATGAAGTCAAAGATCTTCCGTGAACATCATATGCTCTGCCAGCATTTTGTACAAGTGTGTGTCTTCATTGGTACCTTTGTTTTCTCTGTTAGAGTTGTCCACCCTTGAATTCATTAGCTTTTTTACTCTGAAATAGCTGAACGAAGATTAGTTTCTGTGACCAATCTTTGGAGGGAGCCCCATGCAGTGTGACACTTATTAAGGTTGTTTATAAGCTCTTGAAATGAAAAGAACACCAAGTATCAGTTCTAACCATAAACTTCATATGCAATTACAAGGTCTAAGTTAGAAGACTTAGCTTGGAGAAGGAAAAAAGCTTGTGGCAGATGAATCTTCACTTAAATGGATTTAAAAGTTAAATCATTAGAAATTTGGATTCTTACAAAGAGACAGTATTATCAAAAAGCATCTGTATCAGTAGAGATAAAAGATAGTTCTAATAGAATTGATTTAGATGTATGAGTGGATTCTACTATAGAAGTAAAACTAGAATAAGCTACCACCTATACTGTGTTAAAAGTTGTCATTGAGTGCAAGTTGCAGGCAAATCTTTGTGAAATTATTACTATATCAAATAGAATGTTTCTTTCCATGAGAGTCATACAATTACTTATATGCTTCTTATTTTAATTTCTCGTTTCTATCCCTCTGTAATCAATTTATTTTAGTTGACAAGCTGATGAAATCAGCTTTTGTTTGCATACATCCTGAGTTAAGACAAGTAAATGTATCCTGCACTAAGAGACAAATCATGTAAGTCTTATTTTTATTTTATAGTCCCTAGTGATTTTCTGCCTTTAGCTAAATAAAACAAAACATTTGGAATTATGAAGAAGGCAATCAAACTACATTCAAACCGGCAAGTAGATCATAATTGTTTGATCAACAAAGGTTTCATTTGAAAAAGATTGAATTCTTGGGGTGGGAACTTATTCCTCAGGATCTTTACCTAGTTCTCTTGTGGAGGTTTAGCTGATGTCCTCTTGATTTTCAGATTCATATTTGATGTACGCCAACGTGAATATTAGAAAATTTTTAATATGATATTTGCAGTCTATGATACATTTGCTCTTTTTATTCGCTGATTATAAGACAAATTAATTATTCTTCTTTTGTCTGTATCATTTTGCAGAAAGTTGTTCAACGGAGACCATGTGTGTGGCATGGGATGAAGAGGCCATGTTATTTATTTGCCAGAAAATTTTATCCTGAAGCTCTCGATAGTTTGATGCATTTGCTCTCCAACTTCACGATCATTTAAGTGGCTCACAGAGTTGTCATTGTTCGGCCAAGTAGAAGCCTTCAATTGCCATCCTCACCATTCAGTCCCAGGTTTAAGCAAGCCGAGGATTCAGAACCATGGAATCTGAAGCAGAAGATTGTTGGATCATCAAGGAGTTCGGGACTGGAGACCGCAGCTAACTAATTGAAATGCTGCATTCTCCTCGACACGATGCCTCCACGGTCTTCCAACTTGCCAATAGTTTTTCAACTTATTTTCAGGTTATTCATTTCTTGGCAATTCTTCCATTTGAACAAAAATTGTAAGTCTATTTAACTGAAGTAGTCTTAGAACAAACGTAATAGCTAAGAGATCACCCGAAGGCAGTGTTGTCTTCTAGCTTGCTCATGAATGGAAAATTAAGTTCCGGACTTGTTTGTCAAGGCCAAATGAACAATTCGCTGTGCATAATAACATCATTTGGAGAGTGTGGCACTTTTCATGCATTGTAGAGAGATGGCAAGATTTGCAGGAATTCCAACATTTTTGTCATGCATAATTGTGACTGAAATCTGGTGTTCTCAATCAACTCTAGTTTTATTGCCATCAGAAGCTGATCGAGATGATGTCTTGGGTGGATTTCCACTTTAGTATCACCATGGGAGCCAATCAAGAACAGCACAAGCTAGAGACAAATAACACTTGGATTTCATCAAATAGTGTGGACTTGGAGGCTTCCAAGCCAACACATGCGTACAATTGGGTGCAAGAAAACTAGATTTTGTTGTTTGGTTTCTCTTTGATCATATGATGGGAAACAGGATGTGGATGAGAAACTTTCTTTTATTTGGTGTACACAACATGTCTTCTTCTTCTTGAAGTTTGATACAGGAAGAGAGAACCATCTAAATATGAAACAGTTTGCTCCATCTATTTCATCTTGTTCCTCATATGCATGTTAGATTCTGTTGTTTCATATGAGATGGCACAGGACATAGAAAGCAAGAAACAAATTTGCTGTTTCTCTTCTTTGAAATTTGATATCAGAAGGATAAGATGAGTCTGAAAGATCTTGAGATGGTTAAAATGAGTAGTCTTACCTTTAAATATTTTTATTGCATCAATCATTAACCGAGGCATTTAATGAGAACATGCAATGCGAGACTCATCAGCAGAACAAAGTGAAATAAGATCTTGCGAGGGCAATGCTAAATCACTTGGGCAGATGATATTACATCTTTTAATGTGATGAACGAAACATTAGACCAAAAGAGTTCAAATGCCTCTCTTTCTTTCTTTCCTTTCAAGGCGTGATTCGATTCTAAGACAATCCACAGCCAAGGATATATCATTGATCACTTCGAGGGGATTTACCTCATTGATCTTTATATGAGATCGGCCCTCCCGAGGTTTTTGTCATATATTTTCATTAATTGATTTCATAAAAGAGTTTATATCGTTATTTATAGGATGCAACCAAGAACCCCTCTAAGCTTGGACTTTTAACTAAGTGATAGACTCTTAACAAAAATAATAACTGACTTCATCCTAATCGAAGATAAAAACCAACTCATAACTGACTCGATTGGGCTCACCCGATCCATAACTGACCCCGACTGAATAGACTAATATGACTCAACTCGAATTACTTATGAATAGATGGACCCGACTTAGTTAGGGTCCTAACAGACCCGCCCACTTCAAATCACCCTTGTCCTCAAGGCTGAGCAGTATCAGATTTTGGGAGCACTTCAATATTTGTCACGCATCACAACTCTTTGATCGACCAAATATAATCTCCACTTGGTGTAAGTAATGGGTCGATCTTCTAGTGCAGTAGGCATTGTAGCCTTCTGAGAACCCATTTTCATCTGATGGCTAGTGTGGTATCATATCTTCCTTTGAGGATCGCCACTTCGAAGTCTTCCTAGGACATAAAAAAAAAAAAAATCGACAAGTATTTGTTTTACCTCTGAGCACCTATTATCACAAATTAGGATTCACCCATTAGCAATATTGTCCTCGAATTTGGCACAACCTTTATGATCAGACTTAACATTGTCAATTTTTTATTCCTCCTTAGCTGGTTCAATCGTCAGAAGTTTGTCATAGCTTTTATGATTGAACTCCAAACTGTTAGTTTTTTATTCTTCTTTTATTGGTTCAATCGTCAGAAGATGCTCTTGTTTGCGATTGTCTATATTGACCACTTTAAAGTTATCATTTGTTGAATTTTTCTGTTCATAGAAGTTTCTATTTTCGATGAGTGTCTGCAATGATTTTTTTCTTCGTGCATACTGACAAATGATATGACTATTATCCACTATCATGGTGCGGGGATGACGAGCTTTAACTTCACACCGAATCTCGAGATTAAGTCCCTCAATAAATTTTCTCACCAATTGTATCTAGGACCAATCTCGGGTTTGATTCGATATGTGCTTAAATATGCTATGGTACTCCTATATTGTGGAAGTCTAATGGCTTTTGGTGAGCTGTCCATTAATATTATTATTCTTCGATAATTCAAAATGAATCAAAATATCTCTGTTGAACTATCCCAATGAATGGATTCCGTGATAAGTCTTATATAAATCATATCAATGAATCGCGTCAAAAAAAAAAAAAAAAAAATTCAGGGTCTCCGTACAGGAATATGGGAAACTCCTTAAGATGCATTATCCATGGACATAGCATCATTAACGTCTTATTTGATGATTAGTAGACGGTTGCTACAGAAGTACGACCATGTCAGAGGGAAGAAGAAGGCAGCGGCAGAGGAAGGCAGCAGGGTGGGGAGTAAGATGGCGGCTAGCCAACGAGGGGAGGAGATGGCAGCGGCTGTGGCAGGGGAGGAAGAAGTAGGCTGCTGAGACACGGCTCGGTGCGGGCCGCAAGGGGAGGAGATGGCAGCGGCTGAGGAAGGCAGCAGTGTGGGGAAGAAGATGGGGCAGTTGGAGCGGCAGCAAAGGAGGAAGCAGGAGCGGGCGACAGCAGCGATAGGAGAAGACTGTAGTAGAGGAGAGAAGGAGGAGGGCAGCGGCTGTGGCCGGCGAGGGTTGCGGCAGGGGACGACGAGTGCTGCGACAGGGAACGGCGAGGGCTGCGGTAGGGGACAGCGGCGCGGCTGCGTGGCAGCGACGGTGGTAGGGGAGGCAGAGTGCTGTGGCAAGGGACAGCGAGGGCTGCAGTAGGGGATAGCAGCGTAGCTGCATGGCAGCGACGGTGGCAGCAACAGAGGGCACGGTTGGAAGCGGTTGCGGTAGTGGGTAGCAGTGGCGTCAGGAGAGGGGATGACGAGGGCAGCTGCGACAAGCGGGTTGTGCGCTGCAGTCGAAGGGAGGAAGGCGCGGCTATAGTGGGATAGGGGAGAAGGCCGAGGAGGGCAACAGCGGCGGCTGGCGACGGGTGGCAGCAATGGTGACGCTGCCAGCAGAGGAGGAGAGGAAGATGTAACGTCAGTATGCTATAAGAGTTGTAGTAAAAGGAGTGTGTGCGGTGGTGGTGTAGGGCAGAGGCGATGGCTATGGTGGGTTTGAAAAATAAAAAATTAAATTTAAGAGAAGTATACAATGATCTTTTTATGTATTTATATATAATTTTCTTAGGGATTTTTTTTCTTCAAAGATTACTACATATTTATACATGCGTTAAACCAAAAAGTTTCCTTTCTCCATCAACTTTAAAGTAGAGGCAAGCACTCATTGACGGACCACAACAACTCATGCATGTGGTAATAAACTTGATGTTTGCAGTCCATCACTCAACAAGTCATGCAGCTTTGCTGTTAATTTAATCGCTATCGGTGAAAAAGGACGACTCAGTGTTGCTTTGCTTTGTTCCTTTCCGTTGACTTCATCTGCTTTCTCTACTGCAACTCTGCAATTGATGTGCAGGAAAGCATCGGTTTCAGGTATCCTGCGGATCTAAGCTTGTCGGCCATGGTTGCCATATGTGGTACCATTCAGGCTGTTACAGTAGCAGCCTTCATGGAGAGGGACGCTTCGGCATGGAAGATCCATTGGAAAGGAAGCTTCCAGCTCGTCGCCATCCTATTTGGGGTGAGAACGCCCCCCGCGTATTTGGTCTTCTTCTTCTTCTTATAGACGCCAAGGGATCATGTTCGCAGGGAATCCTTGTTACGGGGCTGTCATACCTTGCAAGAATGTGGTGCATACACCGGAAAGGCCCCGTCTTCGCGACGGCATTCTCCCCGCTGCTGGTGGTCTTCTCGTTCCTCCTCCACACGCTCGTCTTGGGAGGCGCCACCCACCCACCCACCTGGGAAGGTTCGATCGAATCCCTCCTCCCCGTTTGATCTCACTTCACCGTGCTCAATGCCTCCGCTGCCTCCAGTATTCTTGCAGCAGCGATGGTCGTGGCGAAGTCGACGGATCAAAGGATGGAGGACGGAGATGAGAGCCATCGAGAACCGCTGCTGTGAGAGAGGTGCTCATATAAAGGAAGGATGGGGCATTATGACATCTTATTGTTATTTTTGTTGTTGAATAATATAATCAAACATCATCAACATCTTTGATTTGCTATTGCTATTGTTATTATATAATATAATCAAACTTTATAAATAGTAAGACAAATGTTTTTTTTTTTTTTTCTTTCGAAGGTTATCATTAGGATCATTACTTTTCTCTTGAAATTATTTGATGCTATGCCTCAAATCTAAGAAAGAAATCAAAGGTCTGATAAAAATATGAACCAATCAAATCCTATAAAATGTGGCTTTACAACAAATACTGACTTTGTCAAATGTAACAATTAAAAGATCTACAAAAATTGTCAGCTTTATTGCTGACCATTAGAATCGTAATCACAGTAACAAGGGAAGAACTATAATGAGGATACCAGTACAAAATCTATATCCACTAAATTTTAAGTTCAAATGGAGAAACAAATTGGAGTCTTTGTAACCCACTGATGATCTTGATTACAAACTAGGTTTCAAAGTAATGATTAGTACCAGTTTCATCTACTGACGACCTACATGTCGCAGAAAAAAAGAATATATAAATCAGTGGCATCAGTCAACTAACCATTGGGATTTCCATTGGATTTCTACTATATTTACTGCTTCTTACGACTGTGTTTTCCTGTTTGATAAAGCTCCGCGACCCTTCGTGTGTAGAGCTTGTGAGCGACCTCCATTACTTAAGGAACTTGTTGCAGAGTGTCGTTCATTAGATTATTAAAGGAGGATATCATCATTGTCAAGTCTGGGTCATTCTTGTGCTTGTCCCATGCTTTTTCGAACTCTGAACCTTTGCATCTAATTAGGAGAAGATAAATTAGATGGAAAAAGGCAAAATAAGAGGATCAGGAAAGTAAAATGAGATTATGACACCGTAGAAAATATGGAATTAGATATAAATGATGCAGTAGTTCCTCACCGCTGAAGCAACACCAATAACTGTAGAATTTGGATGCGAAGAGGTTCTCGATTATTTCGAACTGCTGTTTCCTTGTACAAAAGAGTGAGTTCATCTACCAACCTTAGGACAGAATATAGTAGGAGTCAGCACTTAATTTGAATGATTCTATGCGAAAATAGAGGAATAAGTTAAGTAATTTAATCTGCAAAAGCTACCAACACTGGAAAAGGGTTTGAGAAGGGACCATGTTTTTTTTGTACGAAAATGGAAGTCGAATTATCATGACTTTAAACGACAAACTCTGTTACGTAAAAACATACAGGAAATTCAGTCAAATGAAATTGACGTTAAATTTTAAGATTTTACTCCTGGAAGTGGACATATAAGAAAAAGGAAAATTCATCAATGCTTGAGAAAAAACTGAAGATACATTGATGATTAACAGCAAATATGAAGGTCCAAGCAAATACAAGAACAAAATAGGAGTGAGTGGCATGAGCTGTCACTTTTACCTTTCGAAGTAGGGTGACTTCCGTATCCATGTTAGCTTTACAATAGTCTTCAGCCGCTCTAGAACCTGTTAAGATATGGACATAGTTCAAACTGAAGAAGTATTTGCACTCAAAAGGATTAATCTACCATGATTATCCCAATGGTAGATTCATATATTATATTCAAAGAAATGTCATCACTAATCACAGAACAAGAAGCAAAATCCAATCCAGATCTGCAAGCTGTTGAGATTTAGTCTCCTAAGTAAAAGTGGCTAGATTATGAAGATTGATTTCAGTAAAAACCAGAATGTGCATGTTGATCCTCCAAATGTCACTTCAGGATCATATATGAGTTGCACACCATCAAATTGTTTTGATTATTACATTGCTAGCAAATTTACTGAAGAGACATTTGAGGTGAAATTGGGACAAGATTGGTTCAACAAAATTTTCGAGAAACACATATTTTCATTTCAGACCATCCAATCATCCTAGTATTACATACCTGCCTGGTTGAAATGTTAATGTAAAGTATAGAACCATAAGCGAACAATAAGAATTATGTCGAATCCTTCTTGATAGTTAATTTTTTTTCTAGCTTTTATTAGTCAAAGGATCCAAAGGTAGTTAATGTGAAGAAAACAGATTAACTTGAAAATTCCATGAGAAAATACATTGGGGCAAAAAAATGCTACTTACTGTCACAACAGTTCCAGAATTGTAATAAAAACAATGACAGTGTTGCCTTTACTTCTTACCAGGATAATGGTCTTTTCATCATCAGCATGCATCCACTGGAAGAAAAGATTAAAAATGCGACGGAAGTGTGCCAATATGAACAGACCCATAACATTAAAAACTGGCTCAATTTGAGCAAGCCATGCAATACGTCGCTCCATTTTGAAAGGCTGGCGTTCCAAGTGGCCTAGCATCTCATTTAGCATTCTTTCAAACCTACCAAAAATAGTTGGCTTATCAGTAGGTGTTTGCTCACTAGAATGGCTAGGAAAATAACTTGATATTCACATGTAATAGTCAATGTTTCTGAAAGTTAATGACTATACACAAATGTGATTAAGTACCAGTAGCACTGAAATGCACTTCTTCTTTTTTTACAAAGATGTTGCCCTCTTTTTGCTTGTTTTTTCACAATAAATGTTCTTCATCCAGATAAAAAGGCCAAAATCACAGTTACATTAAACCTCATAATCAGCTACGAATATTAAAAAAGTATGAAATCTTTGTTATTTTCAGGTTACAGTTTTCCAAATCCAGTGTTGACATATAGAATTTTCTTGACTTACAATATCATAAGATGGTGTTCTATGTAGCAATGATTTTAAGATGGCATGAAGAAATTGTTCCTATACTATGCATGGCCTCAAGAGTTCATTTTTGCCAATGTAAAGCTTTGAGCCTCTTGTCATTTATGCTGATAGATCGAGAAGGTACATATTAATGCCAAAAGAAATATGCATATTTGGTTTACCTTAGTTATCTACAAGCAAATATATAAGATAATGCAGAATATAATCATGAAAAATAATCTTGTTGACTTGGAAGAGGTAAAGATATAAACCTTGTTCGTTACTATAACATATGGAAGTTCACATTGATAAGTGCATTAGCAAAATTTCAACTTGTCATTTCGATAATCAATATAAAAAACCTTTATTGTAAATTACAAATTTACTAAGCATAATTTGATTTTGGTATGTACAGCTTTGTGTGGAAATTTGTTTCTAGCAATCAGCATAAAAATGTAAAGTGGCTGAGACATTAAACTTTTGAAAAGAGATGATGGGTCATCTTCTCATATTGTGTTCATGAATAAAGTTTGGTTGCAACTCTTGCTACCAACCTTCAACAGAATTACCACCAAATCTCAAGAATTAAGAAGCTTTCAGGCAATAAAGCTAAATGGCAGAATCAACATTCTCCAGAACTTCCAAAACTCATAAACCTAGACCTTATAATCTGCCTCTTTAAAGAACAAACTGGTGTGTCATGTTTGGAATGCTTCCCTTTACATCAGACCTACCAAGAGCTAGACACCTAGCAGATTCTGCCTCATGTGAAGAGACATTCAGTCAAGTTTTCTAACTCTTGGTGCATTTTATAAGAATGACCAATTTTCCACATACTCACTCGATCTACTGTTGCACAGAACCAGTGATTAAAAAAGCTCTAGGCGCCAAAAGTCGCCAGGCGCTCGCCCGAGCGAAGCGAGACGCCAAAATATAAAAAAATATATAATATAATTAATAAATATAATTATTAAATAAAATTATGATATTTAATTAAACAAATCTGAAGTATAAACTGCAAGTCACAATGTCACATTAACAAAAGTTTCAAAATTCAAAACAATAAAGTTTTACATCAAAATCACTCATCATAATCATTATCATAAACCACTCTAGCAAACACTTTATTTTAATATTTAATATACATTATACAATATACTGTAAATATATTGTTAACTGTTAACAACATATTAACAGTATATTGTTATACTGTTAACAGTATATTAACAGTATACTGTAATATCTATGGATAATATACTGTAATATTAACAGTATACTATTAACAGTCCATTAACAATATACTGTAATATCTATGGACAATATACTGTATATTTAATAAATATTAACAAGTATATTGTTAATATTTAATATACATTATACTGTTAACAATATGTTAACAATATACTGTTAACAGTCCGTTAACAATATACAGTTAATATTTAATATACATACTGTATACAATATACTGTTAATATATTGTTAAGTGTTAACAGTATATTAACGGTATACTGTTATACTGTTATACTGTTAACAGTATAGTATACTGTTAATAATTAGTTAACTTAACAGTATCATGTTAAGTGTTAATATACTGTTAACAGTAGAATCGAGGTGACGAGCTGACCTGACCGAAGGCGAGAGGAGCGGCAGCAACAGCGATGGCGGCAAGCGACAGTAGTGACAGCGGCGAGAAGCAGCGAACGACGACGAAGTGAAACGACAGCAGCAATGGTGTCGGCAACGTAATCCAAGCGATTGAAGCAGGCTCTCGGGCACTAGGGCGAGAGCAGTGACGGCGGCGAAGACAGTAGCAGCGAGGTGGCGAAGACAGCAGCAGCGGCAGAGGCAGCAAATAAGGCAGCGGCGAGGTGCTAATCCCGATTCGAGATGAGGATTAGGGTTGAGTAATGAGAGATATATAGCTACGTTAGTTGGTTCGATTGAACCAACTAACGCGACCGACCAAACCAGAGCTAAAAGCCTGGTTCGGTCGCCTGGATTAAACCGGGTGCTCGCCCGAATCGCCCGTCGCCTGGGCTCGGGCGAGCGCCCAGGCGGCGCCTCTTTGAAGCGCACCGCCTGGGGATTGAGCGAGGCGCTCAGGCCTCGCCTCGCCTCGCCTCACCTGGGCGCTTAGACGAGCGCCCGAGCGCCTATTTAAATCGCTGCACAGAACAAATAAGCAAACAAAAAACAAAGTTCATACAGTTTACCTGTGGGGATTACTCCAGCATTATGCATATCCAGATCAGTAAGAGTATAGAGTAGGACATGACAATCAAGACTAACCATAAAAAGGTCATACAGATGCAACTAACTAATCTATAAGTCCAACGACCGGGAAACATGACTTGAAAATAGCAAATTTGACATTATAAATCCTGATTTCTAGCATCATGTATGTAGAAGATGATGAACAGAATCTTATTATTACAATTAATTTCTTCTTTGTATTCAAAGACATGCTATATAGACACATGCATTGACACATTTTTTGCCTTTTTGGGCCTCTAATATTTCCTATTCACATATATTGTTAATAAAATTTGCTAAAGTCTGAAATATATGTCATTTTGTGAAAGCTATAATTGTGCTATAAGTTTTATTCCACAGTGATAGGTAACAAAAAGCAAGCATAAGTAATAAGAATGCATACCAAGGGCTACGAGGATTTGTTTGCTGCGTCGAGGTCAATAAAAGCACAGACACCTCAACAACACGATCCCACAGCTCATCTGCTGCAGGAATGTTTCGGCAGCATACATCAAGGACTGCCTCCTCGTACCAACCTAACTCAGCTGAATTCACATTTTTCACTATGTGTATAAAGCTGACCATACCCTGCTCCTGGAATCAAATAAAAAGATTGTTATTCCCTTCCTTTTAAAGCCAAAGAATAATCTCCCAATAAAAAATATTACAATCATATAGAATTTCTAAAGTAGGTTTACAATCCTAGCAAAACAATGGATGGTATCTGTAAATACATAATAACATAACTAGAGTAATTGTAACAGCACGCAAATAACATAGGGTCTTTATGAACAGAGTTTACAATTTGAGAGGTTCAAGCAAGCACAACTAACTCTGTCTCATTCCTTTCCAGTGATCATGTTTCAAAAAATAAAACAGGATCATGTTTCAAAAAAATAAAAGAGAAAAAAGCCAAACTGAGCCATCAACAGTCAATAATACATTACAGGTGGGAGTAAGATGGACATGATTCGCTGGAAAATTAATTAGACAACAGGAGTGATGATTACAAACTTACAGCCGTAAGGCTAAAATGGATGAAGGATGTTTTGTATCGGGGACATGCTTTGGAGTAATCAAAACAAATTGATAGTACAGAACATTAGTCCCCATCAAGTAATGGAAACAACACCAGGAAACTCCTGATTTTAGGTAGAACATCAATAACAGAAAATGAAGAAGGGCATAAACTAGGACCCCTCTCAATTTGAAGTTATGCAAGAAAAAGGTTGTAAAAGTAGCTAAAAGGATGGGAAGAAGAAGATATCGCACCTTCACTTCAGCTGACCAGTGATCCAAAGACGTTAGAGCGCACGGGATGACCAACCATAACAACTTACCCAAATCAGGATAAGCAACCTAGACAACCATCAAACTGCTCTTCATGACAAATGGCACCCGTTTCTTCAATGCAACAACGAGGTAGAGAGAAACCTCTTACGAGGAGACAAACCTGGGAAACTAGCCACCTAAATTGATGAGCCGCCACGATAGCATACGCCACCGGCGCCTTCGCCGAGGCCGCAATGACATCCTCCTCCTCTGTATCCACGCAGCTCTCCTTTATCACCCCTTTCACAGCCGGCAACACGTCTGGTAACAGCCCAATGACCATCTCCTGCTCCGACTCGAAGGAAGCAGCTCTAGATAGCTCTCGTAAAGCCGACTTCGACGCAAATATGAGATCTTTCGTGACCCAGAAGAGAGTGGGGGATTCGTCCCCCTCAGCCGAAGCCAGGGCGGCGCAGCAGAGGAAGAACTCTCTAACCTCCTTTCGGAACCCCTCCTGTGCTTCCCGGTCTCCGCTCGGGAGAAGGGATTCGAGGATGGATTTGATGGATACGGAGGCACCTTCCGGAGGGGCATACGGGGTTCGCGATAGGGTTTCTCGAATCGACTCGGATAACCTGCTCAATTGAAGCGATGAAGTGAGAGAGATTAAGAAGAGAAGGTGAGCTGGAGAGAAATGAGGGGAAGAGAGAGCGATACCGGAGAAGAAGGGCGCGGGGGAAATAGTAACACTGCGGCTCTCCGGCGGTTGGCGCCGCCATTGCGATTGAGCTCTCCACCGCCCTCACTAAAGGATAAGCGCAGCGACCCCAAAGCAAAATTATATATATATATCTATATATATAATGCTAATGAAAATATATGATTCGGTATTAATGAATATTTTTAAATACCAATATAAATATACGAAAAATATGAAGTTTAGAATATAAATTTAATTATATAATTCATCATATGGTTCAGTAATTATTTTTTATGTGAAGATATTGATTAATTTAATTAATAAAGATCCTAACAGATTATTGTAAGTGCTAAACTCGAATTTTGTTTTCATCTTTGAAGTTAAAAAAATAAAAAAATTCAAATTTTATGTGATATGTATATATAGTTTTATTTTTTTAATGCATGCAATAATTGATTTGATGGTGTAGAGTTAATACATACTCAATTTGCTGGGATATTTTAATGTCCTGATCATGATAAGACGACTTCCCTCCCTGTTTTCTCACGTGCAGGACACGTGATGGATACAGGGTCAGCCGTCGCTTTTTGTTCCTGGCAAAAGTCAACTCTAATTTGCGTTTTATATACAGAGAATAAAGGTACGAATTCTGCTTCTTCTTATCTCCATCAACGCCAATGTGGGCGGGGCACTTCTTCCGTTGTCGATTTAATCGGGTATACAAGGATAAAAATCGGAGCTTTTTGTTGCTTTGTGCGACTCAGTCTCTTGCCATTTCTCTCTCTCGCTGATATCTCCCCACGTCATATAGAGATCCGGGGTTAGGGTTTTTCACTTCTCTTTCGTTCTTCCGTTCTTCGAACGATCTTTAACAAGGTTGGTCGACGCCTCCTTCCGTCGTTGTCGCTCTATCGGGTCTTCCTTTGTTGTATTGAATATTCTCTGAGTTTAATGGTAATCTTTGTTTTTCTTGATTGGATTTGCCCATTGGATGTGCGCCATTTTCGATTTGGGAGCAACGTTTTGGTCTTGAGACGGGCCAATTAGTGAGTTGTTTATGCTGTTTCTCCGTGATTTAGCAGTAAAAGTTCGATCTTGAACTGATCCGATGATTTGACAAATCGACTCTTTGCTTTCCATATGCCCAGAATACCTGTCTCTGTTGCGTGCAGTCTGCGTGGTGGTATTTGTAAACTTGTCGGATTGTTCATCTAACTTATTTCCCTTTCTTTTTGTGATTCGACATGAACATGTCTTTTCGCTGAATTCGCTTGTTATTCAACTTCTTTTTGTTACCGGTTCCATGGTTGGATGACAGCCAGTGCTTAGTGAATAATCGGGTAATCCAAATCAATGTTGAACTGGTGAGCATTGTTGAACTGATACCTCACAAGCACAAGCTTAAATATGTTTGTATTGCAATAATGCAAACGATATGTACTTCTATAACGAAGAGAATTATGATAAAGCAATGGACTGATATAAAGTGGATGAAATATAGGAGAAAATTAATTTGACCATATCGAACATTCTTTTTATAAACATGATAGATCTAAGCACCAAACTTTGAGTAATACTTGAAATCCTCTGTTTAATCTAGATTACGGATCCTGTTGTTTGTGATGTAAACTCCATATTTAGGGATGCAAGTAATTTTGCATCGGAGTACCCCATGAGCATGCATTAGTATATGATGTTATTGATACTATGTTAGTTTGGTGTTATATTCCTTAAGAAAATGGATTTTCTAGATAATTATGGATCGGTCGCTCCATCATTCAATCATCTACTTGTCGTTGCACTCCACCGGAGTAGTGCAAGATTTTTGTTCTTACTTCTACAGTAGAAAAGTTGGTTTGGTATTCACTCATAAATAACAAGAAAGATAACTGCTATTTGCAATTGACAATTACATGTGACAAGGTGGTTTAAAACTCAGTCACAAATAAGAAAGAAAGTCACAACTACTAACTATAATCGACAAAAAGTATTTAGATGTTCTTGAGTTCTACAATCTTATTGTATTTATATGGCACAAAGATATACCAGATTTTGAAACAATCTACTAATATCAGCATCAGATACCCTTTTGCATGGAGCTAAAGTAGTTTTGGAAGTTCCACCATATCTGTTTGAAATTGATGTAGGTGTTATAGGGAATCACACAGGTCGAATTATCAAGACTGAATGTATGAGGAGCGCAAAAGAAGGAGAAAATTACATTTACTTTCTTTGCTTGAAGGTGAAACATGTTACAACATGGGATTCTGATTAAAGATAAAAAGTTAGAAATAGCTTGATGATAGCAACGATGATGCTCTTGAGGTGTCTTATAATTGTCGATGAAGTATGTTCATCAAGAAAATTAGCAACATATATGGTTCTATTTTTGTCAATCTGATGCATTGCCATTCTTATCATGTCATATATTCTTGTACTGTTCATCTTTGCAACAATTATATTGTGCTATTTTTTCCTTATTCCTCTTTCAACAAAGGTTCTCCAGGAACCAACTTCTTAAAGAATCTAATTTCTTGAAATTTTCTAATTTGTGCTGTTTGATGATTAGCAAATCTTTTAGTGAATTTAGATCCAATTTAATAAATAATGATGATGTTCACGTAGCAAAGATCTGAGATGGCCTTATGTACATCTGACAAAAAAGCATTGAAGCGGAGCACCTGTGGATTGGACTTGGTGAACATTAAACTGGATTTTGATTGGGAAGATGTTACTTGTTCGATCTGTTTGGAATTTCCTCACAATGGGGTACTACTTTGGTGCTCTTCGCATGACAAGGGGTGTCGGTCTTTCATGTGTGATACTGATCAAAACCACTCAAATTGTCTGGAGCGGTTTAAAAGTGCATATGGAGTGCCTGCTGTCGTAGAAGTCCCATCTGGTCCAAATGGTGTATCTGTGATGTTCATTCAAGGCACTTCTTCAAGCTCCAGCGGACTTCCAACCTGTCCACTGTGCAGGGGAGACGTAACTGGTTGGCTTATTATTGACGATGCTCGTTTTTACTTTAACATGAAGAAACGATGTTGTGAAGAGAAACATTGTACATATGTTGGCAATTTTTATAAGCTCCAGAAACATGCTCAACGGAAACACCCCCATTCACGTCCTTCTGAAATTGATCCTGCACAAAAGCTTAAGTGGGAAAAATTCCAGCAGTCATCAGAGATGATCGATGTCTTGAGCATCATACATTCAGAAGTACCCCATGCTGTGGTATTGGGGGACTATGTCATTGAGTATGAGGACTCAGAAATTGGTGCTGAGCGTGAAGGTTTTCGCAGGAACAGGAGCAAATGGTGGACCTCTCTTTTATGTTGTAAACTGTTTCTGAACTTTAGGGGTTTGAGGAATCGACGGAGATCCAGAAGACGTGTACGAAGCAATCATTGGTCAAACTATGATGGTTTCTATGTAGGTGAAAATTCTTCAAGTTCTGTAGATATAAGAGATTACAGATTTCCTGAAACTGATGTTCAATTTGAAAGAACCGCCGTTGGTGGTGCCACAAGATCTGTAGACACAAGAGATTACAGATTTGCTGAAACCAATGATGAACTTGCAAGAACTGCCATCGGTGCTGCCACGGGATCTGTAGATACAAGAGATTACAGATTTGCTGAAACCAATGATCAACTTGCGAGAGCTGCTGCTAGTGGTGCCATAAGACCTGTAGAGTTAAGAGATTACAGATTTGCTGAAACCAACGATGAACTTGTAAGAACTGCTGTTGGTGCTGCCACATCACTGGCGATCCCCAATAACTACAGGTGGGTTGAAGTTGTTTCTTGTTTCTTATAACACACTGGCCTTTGGATTATGTTTACACTATGGTATCATTTGGTTGGAGAACAAGTGAGGGAAGGAACAATCCACGACCTCCTGCCAAACAATCATAATGTATATAGGATGTGAAGGGGGTATATTTATCTGATCAAATAACGAAACCAATAGAATAGTTTATCCTAACAATATGATAGAATTAGATATTTACTTGAAGGGGGAAATTTTGACCATTATTCTTTATTTCTTATTCTTAAGCCAAACAAGAATGTCATAGTGATTACTCCACTCATGGAATGAGTTCATTTATTATCTTGGTGTCTATTCATAAAGTAAAATACCCTCTGTATGAACAAGACTTGGAAATCTCTTTGACACATCCCTATTAGGAGGTAGATAACACTTTTTTTTTTTACCTTTCTATCATACTGTATACTTTGAATTATAAGATTTCGTAGTCAGACTGCTCGCCGTAAGATTGGTAAGATCTCTGGTACTTGACTTATTCCTTGTCTGATTCATCTTCAACTTGGTTGCTTCTGATACGCTATCCTTTTTCATGTGTACAGGTATGGAATGTATGATTACCATTTCTATTATTGACGACCACACGAATGTGCAGCAGTCGGTTGGTCCTCCTTGGACATTTGAATTCTTTCTGGTTGTTATAGGTTTGTCCTGTTGACGTTAGTCTGTGAATATATAATCATCAACCAAATCTTCACGATACATCAAATGTGGGCTTTTCTTGTTTCTATGGACTCATCGTATGAGTTATTCATTACTGTAGGTTTTCTTGTTATAATGCATGATGAGCAGATTTAAATTTGTCAACAACACCAAGTGGATCCTTACTGTGCTTCACAAACTACACATTGGTGGTATTACAGCTTTCACTTTTGTTTTATGATGCAAGACTATAATTGAACTTTCTAGAGATATTTTGTGATTTCTGATCTAAAAGGATATGAGATCTTAGTGATTGATATAAGAATTGCAATTTAAAGCTTCTTTAATGTTCTTAGTCCCACCAATCAATGAGTTTCCAGTTTGGCCACAATGAGAGTTATTATCCTGCAACTTTGACTGAGATTGGTGTGACACTGGAACATTGTTACTCCTTTGAACAAAGCTGGCTATCACCATCCTTGTTGATACAACAGCCAACTTCTAAATACTCATTACAAAGTTTATCTGATCAGTTGCAGTGCAAAAACTTGCAAGCCTGTGAGCAATATAATTAGGCTCCTGTAGATAAATAACAAAACTCTACAACAGACAAGCCATCCTCTACTTATCTAACTTGCTGAGTTTTCTTGATGAGTCTGGAGAGCACCAGTGTTGTGCACAGGATGGTCCAAAAAGGAGAGATGAATCCAAAAGCCTTTGAGCTGTCTTGAAGAGGTGGTGTTTCTTGTTGCTGTGCAATTTGGTAGGACATGCTATCAACTTTCAACCACCATTCCTCTGCAACCCAACATGATTTCTAATCTTACCTCAACTAATCATTTAGGTTTCAAACTTGTTTGTGTTGAAGCTGGACAAAAAAGTACCACAACTGCTGCCCTTGCCTTCCCACAGTAGTGAAGGTAGGTAGAAGAGAGTCAGGTGATGCCATTCTGTTCATGTATAGATTAAGTACATAAACATCACAGTATCTAAATGCTACTGTGTCATCATGGTTGAGAGCTGCCGGTTGTTGAAGGTGTTGTGGGAGTGTTACAGTCGTCGTCGTCTTCGTCGTCAAGATCATCAAAGCCCCAAAACTCTTCTTCTACCTCTGCCTCCTCAAGCAGCTTCCATCGATCTTGTGAAATCTCACCACCCTCCATTAGCTCCAGCATCTACGATTTAGAACAACACCATGCTATTAGATGTGTTGCCTGTCACATACACTCAACAAACAGCAGCCAGTAGTAACCTCAGTCATGGAAGGCCGCAATGCTGCTGTTGGTCTGATGCAGAGAGAGGCTGCAAAGCTGAGCCTTTTCAGCTGCTCCATGTCATAATCATCACCTAATCTTGGATCAACCAGCATCTGTAAGCTGCCATCATCTAGAAAAGGTCGAGCCTGCAGTGACACAAGTCAGGCAAAAGATCGAACACCTTGTGATGGATTGAAGGGAGAGAGTGAACCATAAGAACATTGGACGACATTTACCCAGCTGAGCAAGCTCCTGTGAGATCCATCCACTGGTTTCCTCCCTGATATGATCTCTAACAGGAAGACACCAAACGCAAACACATCGGTCTTCTCGTCCACGATGCCGTGCATGAAATATTCCGGCGCCAGGCATCTGTCGATTACCATCAGCTCCTCCGTTACGTGCATCAAAGTGAGTAAGCTTGAATCCAAGAGTTGACAAGTATGTACCCAAATGTGCCTTCGATCGGCGAGATGGCGCGGTGAGTCCACTCCGACGGAAGCCATTTCGCAAGGCCGAAGTCTGAGATCTGAGACGTGAAGGTGTTGGGTTGGCATCAGATGTGCTCTTAGAAGCAGCAGGCGGCAGTGGGTGGTACCTGAGGTTGGAAATTTGCAGTGAGGAGGACGTTGGAGGCCTTGATGTCTCTGTGGATGATCCTTCGCGGGCACTCCTTGTGCAGGTAATGAAGCCCATGGGCGGTGCCCACCGCGATGCCGTGCCGCAGCTTCCAAGCCATTGGTGGTGAACTCGCATCTGCAAGCAACACAGGGCAAAGGCCGCAGCTGAATCCACCTTCCTCCTACCTTCGCAGAGTTCTCGTTGGTGCTTTACCGTGGAGATTGGAGGAGACGGAGCCACGCGAAGAGAACTCGAAGACCAAATGTAGGCCGCGGTCGATGCAGCAGCCCAGGAGAGCGGAGACGTTAGGATGCCGCACATGGCCGACGGTACCGAGCTCCGTCAAGAAGTCCTTCTCCCTCTGCTCGTCCGTGGAGGCTCCCACCATCGTCTTCACGGCTATCGCCTGCCCGTCTGCCATCACTCCCCTGAACACCACCGCGTACCCTCCCCTGCCCACCAAGTTATCTACCCAACCCAGGATCGACCACAACGAGCAAAAGATGAGATTTTGACGAGCAAATCTCGTTGCAGCGCTGCCTAAATCCTAAAGAATCGACAGACCTTTGTGGAAACCATCGGTCGCTGCGTGGATTTCTTCATAGGAGAAGCATCTCCAGGTTGATTTCACGGGGGAGGCAATCTCCTCTGTACTCTCTTCTTCTCTGCTCCTCCTTCCAATTGCGACAGACATCAGACGCTTGAGGCTTCTGCTCTTGCTGTACAAGTGCCTCATTCTTCTGCTCTGCAATCCTGCAATCCAAAGAAGAGAAGCCTCACACCAAAGCAAAGGAGAAGGAAGTGGAGGAAGACGCAGGGGCATTAATTGGAGCAGTAGAATAAGAAAAGTTGTGTGCAATGCAGAGGAGATGATCCTTTGCATTCCAAGGGATACAAGAAAGCATTTTTTTTCTTTCTTTTCTATGATGGTTAGATACAACAAGCAAGAGAAGGGGAATTTTGTAGATGGAAGTAGGTCACTTTCTCTGCCACAGTCTTCCCTCTGACATAAGTGCTTTGGTTGTGTGGAAGGTGGTCCTTTGGAACTCAAGTGCTTGTTCTTACTTGCTGCAGAGAGTTCTTTCAGCATTTGAGCTTTGGATTGTACTCAAAATGGAAGAACAATTGAGCAATGGGTGGAACAATCATCAGCAGTAGGTTGCAGTCTCTGCCATTTGTCTCCCTTGTAACATATATGGGCTTTGGTTCTCACATAGATAGCTCTTGAGCAGTTGAGATATGGCTGGAATCTCAAGAAGGAACAATTGAGCTGTAGATAGATACAACAAAGCAGCAACAGCAACTGAGACTGGACTTTTATCTCCCCCCCAAAAAAAAAAAAAGAGCAATCAGCAGAAGGTGGTCTTTGGGACTCAAGAATTTGGTGTTACTTGTTGTCCTTTGGAATTTAGGTCATTTTCTTTGCCATTTCTTGCTTGTAGCATTTGTTCTTGGGTTGCATGGAAGGTGGACTGCTCTGAGTTATTGAACAATGAATTTTATCCTAAATTATTGATATATATGATTTAATCATTGTTGATAGAATCAGAGAACAAAGAGGTAGAATATGCCCAGAACATGTTGATTGCTGAATCATTGGATAAGGACAGTTGAAGAATGTTTAGGGTGGCAACCACTTCAAGTGTGTTATTTTTGTGTGTAAGCCAAAGAATCTAATAAACTTTTCAAGCTTGGTCTTGTAGGAAATTAACAATGTTAAGTTGCATCCCTCTCTTGAGTCAATTCATTTAATCAAATCCTGCACCAATTATTCTATCTTATCTAAATAACAACTACTCATTTTCCATGTTTCTTTAATCAACAAAGAAAAGGAAAGGCTCAATTCTATGTGGATGGGTTTATGTGCTATTTATTCAATCAACTTTATGATTCGGAGTTTGCTAATTTACTTAGTTGATTTAACTCATTAAGTTAGCTTGGATAATAATACTAACCTACTAAAATATGTTATATTAATAAAGGACAAGCAGGTAATAAAATTTGTAACTTGTTTCCCATTATAATGTTCACTATGTATTAATTGTTCAAGTTCATTTTTCTTGATAATAAAGAAATTATAGAGAAAATAATAACAATCAAAATATAATGAAATCAAGGAGAAAACTTTAAGAATATGAAGATCTCACATGAAATTATTCCATAAAAGAGAACACATCTATTTCATCATAAAAAACAGTGGCTTAGCACTCATGATGTGGAAACAAAATTTATAGATTCATTTTCTTGATAATATCAATTGCAATATGTTTTTTTGCTTAAGTACAAAAATAAAATAAATTATTTATTTTTTTTAAAAATATATAACGTTCTTGATTTGAGTTAAAAATATTATTCTTCTTTTTTATTATACACTTCTATATTTATAGAATTAAATTTTCATAAGATTTTTAATCAAGATTTGTAATTTTAAATACAATCATAATTATTTTTTTCTACTTCTCAAGTAATTTAGGGAAAGTAAATTAGAATCATCTCAGACATTGTCTTGTATTAACTTGTGACTTATGCAAGATAACATCTAGATTAATTAAATATTTTCAAATAAAAACAGACAATTCATCATATCATATGCTTTCATTGCATAAGAACTCACCCCCAAGTATGATAATTGATAGGCCCCAATACTAAAATTAATATAGGTTTTTTTTTTTACTAATAGAAGAAACGAAAATAATAATAATATAAATTATAATAAAAAATTGTATAACTATCACAAAGAAAACTCCTAATACGAATATTTTCATAAGATGCATCGTGATTTAAAATTATAAAGAATATTTTTAAGAAAAAATGGAAAATAACCCATGAAAAATTCAAAGTCAAGAAAAGACCAAGTCAAACAAGCTTCCAACTCAGCACCCCTCCTTCGCATATGAATGAATGGCTCAAAACCATGCATGCATAACTAACTGTTAGCGTCTAAATTTGGCGGGAGGCAACCAACCTACTGCTATATATCCTTCGTCCCGCCACCCTCATCTTGGTGCATTCACATCACCCTCTTCCTCACTTCCTGTAGTGGGGATTCGGGCACAACCAAACCCTAGCCACAATGGCTCCTAAAGCCCATGACTTCCTTGTCTTCCTCCCCTACCTTCTCTTGATCTCCTCCTCGGCCGTTGCCGCCTTCGACATCGTCGAGATCCTCCAACCCTTCGACGATTTCTCCACCTTCACAAAGTACCTCACCCAGACGAAGGTGGCCGACGAGATCAACCGTCGCCAGACCATCACCGTCCTCGCCGTCGACAACTCAGCCATCTCCGCCCTCTCATCTCTCTCCGGCGACACCCTCAAGAACGTCATCTCCGTCCATGTCATCCTTGACTACTACGACCCCTACAAGCTCGACAAGGTCCCCAAGAAGACCGCCCTCCTCACCACCCTCTTCCAGGCCTCCGGCCTCGCCACCAACAACATGGGGTTCTTGAACTACACCGAGCTGCCTGGCGAGCAGATGATGTTTGGCTCGGCCGCCCCCGGCGCCCCCCTCGACTCCAACCTGCTGAAGGTGGTCGCGGCGCGGCCGTACAACATCTCGGTGCTCCAAGTCAGCACCGCCATCGTGCCACCCGGCATCGGGAGCGCACCCGCTAAGGCACCGGCAACGGCACCAGGGAAGAAGACAAGTCCTTCGGCTCCAGCAGCAACTCCAAAGTCGAGCCCTGCGGCTCCAGAGTCCAGTCATGCAGCTCCCATCGAGGGTCCGGCGGGAAGCGCAGAGGCGCCGGCGGCACACACCAAGGACACAGACGCAACGTCGCCTGCGGAATCAGCGGAGGCGCCGGTGGGCTCCGACTCTGCTAGAGCAGTTGTGAGCGCCACCATCGGGATTGCAATGGGCGCTGTTGCCTGGGCTACTCTTTGAATCCATTACAGGAAGTGTCCTCACAAACGTAACATGGGCTTGAAATCTCTCCAAATTGGATTGGTCATCAATAAAAATGCATTGCCTGGAAATTAAATGTTCTTATGCACTCCATCCACTAAATGGATGAAAAAATCTTTGCCGCCATTGGATGGAGGAATCCGCCAACGACATCAAGATGAAGCTGCATCGTAATTTCAAGTGGTTAATCCAAAACCCTAAAGAGGATTAAAGGTATGATCAAGAGGTAAGAAGTAGCAACTCTAAACTGTAACCGTTTTCTAATTAATTTTTTTTATTTATTGTAATTAATATTTTTATTAATTATGGGTTAAAATTTTAATTTTCATTCATTATGAATATAACGGTTATTGTTAAATTTCTCCATTCATGACAATTAAAATTTTTAATTATAGTTTAAACATTTTAATCTTTAATTAAATCTTGAACGTTATGAAATTGATGATAATAAATATTTTTGATAGGAGAACGTCTATATATATATATATATATATATATATATATATATATATATATATATATATATATATTGGTCCCTTAACTCAATCACATTGAATGATTTCAAAGTCGAGAATTATCAAAATACTCAAAAAATCATTGCTAAAATCTTCAACAACAATGACTTGATATATGTAATTTAGATTTTCATAATAATTTTATTATGTTTCTATTATGGTATTATATAAACACATTTTGGTTTCATATCTTTTCTTCTTATATTTGGTATCAGAACATAGAATAACTTCTTCCTTGATATAGAGAAGATTTCTTTTTTATGTCATTAAATATGGTTTTATTTTGATTTCTTTTTTAAATTTTTTGGTGCATTAGATATTGAAAATATTAAGAATATTAGATTTTCAACGCTTCTAACCATTTGTTATTAATAATGCTAATATTCAACATGAATATTTTGTTATATTAATTCATGCTTAAGAGCCAATTTTATATGAATAAAATGGAGTGATCTATATAATCTTAATTAATTAAGGATTAGCCACAGCATCCTTAATTAATTAAAATTATATATAAATTAGGATCACATAAGGAATTAGACATAATATTATGATTAATTATATTTAATATAATAATAATTATCCCATAGGATCTTTTACTATATTTATATAATTAATCAGGATAAAATATTAAATTATTTTCATAATTTACCAACATAGATTATGAATTGGTATATAATTTGATAGTTTTATATTAAAGATTATTTAAATCTATTTGAATTAAAAATTTAACCCATAAATAATTTTTATGTCATGAGATTCATTTTTAGTATGTTTTACATTGGTAAATTATGTAGTTTAGACTTTTAAGCCTCAAATTATGATATAAGCATTTTGGGTTGTATGCATTTCATCACACTATTAATATCTCTAATATTCGATGTGATATTCTCAAACTTAAGGGTGATAACTATAAAGAATGGAAGGAGAGAATTCTCCTACATCTAGGGTGGATGAATATTGATTATGTTATTAGGAAGGACGAACCACATATAGTCACCAATACCAGCACTCCAACTGAGATCGCGCTATATGAGCGATGGGAACGATCCAATCGGCTCAGTATGATATTTGTTAAGACTAAAATAACTGCTAGTATACATAGTTCTGTTAACCATTATAATAATATTAGAGACTTGTTAAAAACCATTGATGAGCAGGTGGGTTGATAAATTAATGAATTAATGACGATAAGGACAAACAATCTTTTAATGAATTAATAACCAAGTGTGTTCAAAAAGAAAAGAGACCAACGATGGAGATGGATGAGAGTGCATTAGTGGTAACCACTTGCAAGAAGGATAAAACTGACAAAAAAATAAGTCAATCAGCAAGGAAATGATAGAAGACCACCCCAAGTTGATATCAAGAAAGAAGCAAAGTATTTTTTTCTATAAAAAGAAGGGACACATGAAGAAAGAATGCATGAAATTCCAACAATGGCTTGAAAAGAAAGGTAAACCAATCTCGTTTATTTGCTATGAATCTAATATGGTTAATATTAATATTAACACCTGGTGGATTGATTCTAGATCAACAATCCATATTGCAAACTCTTTGCAGGTAATGCAAACCCTACTAAAGCCAGTAATAAGTGAGCAAAGTATCTTATATGGGCTCAAAGTAGAGATAATTGGAATATGCATTTTAACCTTGCATAATGGCTTTATTTTAGAATTGAAAATGACCTTTTATATGCCGAGTTTCTCATAAAACTTGATTTTTGTTTCTAAACTCGTACCATTTGGATATTTTTAAGACACATCATTTAGTTTATTATATAAATATGATTGTGTCAAGAATGATATTTTATCTAATGGTTTTTTTTAATTCTTTTACAAAAATAAAAACACTCATAGTTCAATGCATGTTCATGCTAGCACTAAAAGGTATAATATAAATGAAGACTCCTCTATCTTATAGCATTGGAGATTAGGACATATCTCCATAGAGAGAATTAAGAGATTAGTTAATGAGGGATACTTAGTACTCTTGATTTTTCTGATTTTAAGACTTGTGTGGATTGTATCAAGGGAAACCAGACCAACAAGTCCAAAAAAGGTGCTAATAGGAGTTCAGATATATTAGAAATCATTTATACTGATATATGTTATCTAAACATGGACACATATAGTTAGAAATACTTCATCTCCTTTATAGATGATTATTCATGATATATTTATATCTATTTGCTTCATAACAAAAATGAAGCATTGGATACCTTCAAAATTTTTAAGGCTGAAATTGAGAACTAATGTGACAAGTAAATTAAAATTATGAGATTAGATAGAGGTGGAGAATATATGGTAGATATACTGAGAATTGACAAATATCTTATCCTTTTTGCTAAGTTTCTTCAAAAACATGGGATTGTTGCCCAATACACTATGACTAGTTCTTCATATTAGAATGGTGTTGCAGAAAGAAGAAACCAAACATTATTGGATATGTGCAGAGTATGCTTAGCAACTCCAATCTTCCTAAATTCTTATGGATTGAAGCACTAAAGACAACTGTATATATATTAAATTGAGATCCGACCAAGGCTATCCCGAAGACACCATTTGAATTATGAAAAGGTTGAAAATCGAATTTGCGACATATGCACATTTGAGGATGTCCGTCTGAAGTCAGGATATATAATCCATAAGAGAAGAAACTAGACCCGAGGACTATTAGTGGATATTTCATTGCATATGCCGTAAAGTCCAAATGCTATAGGTCTTATTATCCATCTCACACAACTAGGATTGTGGGATCAAGAAACGCTAAGTTTCTTGAGGATGACATGATCAGTGGGAGCGATCAGTTCATGAACATAGTTTCTGCACATGATCATATAGGAACTCAACCTTCCACATCGAATGATAGATTGGTTATAGTTCATAGCACTCCTCAAGTTCAAACTGGTATTGAACAATCAATCATACAAATTCCATAAGTTGTTGATAGTATTCTAATAGATCAAATAATTCAGGAATTACATTAAGCTCCTGAATAACAAGTTGAACCATAAGTTTCCAAGGGAGATATTGGTACAACATTAATAAGATCTATTAGAAATAAAAGATCAATAATTCATAGTGATTATATTTTATATTTACAAGAATCTGACTATAATATCAAAGCCAAAAATGATCATGAAACTTTTTCACATGTCATAAGTTGTAAAGAGTTAGAATTGTGGCATGATGTCATGAAGGACGAGATGAATTTTATGAAGAGCAACGGAGTCTAAGATATTGTAGAGTTGCATAATAGGGCAAATGCCATTAGCTGTAAATGGGTCTTCAAGACAAAGAAAGATTCGTTAAAATATTGAGAGATAAAAGACAAGACTTATTACAAAGGCAGTTACTCAAAAAGAGGGAATCGATTATACAGAGACATTCTCTCCTATATCTAAGAAAGATTATCTTTATATCATTTTGGCATTAGTTGCTCATTTTGACCTTGAGTTGCAACAAATGGATATGAAAACGATATTTCTTAACGAAGATTTGAAGGAGATTTATATGAAACAACCAAAAGGTTTCTATTTAATGTTGGTGAGGACTTGATTTGTAAGCTTAAGGTTTAAAATAAGCCTCTCATCAATGGTATTTTAAATTCCATGAAGTGATTTTTTTCATTCGGATTTGTTGAAAATCTAATTGATCAATGTATATACCAAAAGGTCAATGGGAGTAAAATATATTTTCATATTTTATACGTAGATGATATCTTGCTTGCGATCAATTATAAGGGCTTACTGCATGAGGCAAAATAATTCATTTTTAAAAACTTTGATATGAATGATATGGGTGAAGCATCTTATGTCATTGACATTAAGATCCATAGAGATAGACCTCGAGGCATTTTTGGTCTATCATAAGAAATCTAAATCAATAAGTTTTAAAAAAGATTTCGGATGAAGGATTGTTTATCAAGTGTTGCTCACATTATGAAAGGTGATATGTTCAATTTGAACCAATACCCGAAGAATGATTTTGAGAGGGAATCAATGAAAAAAAAAATCTCATATGCTTCTGTCGTAAGAATATGTATACTCAGGTCTGTACTAGACCTGATATAGCATTTACTATAAGGATGCTCGGGAGATATTAGTAATCCAGGTATGGACCACTAGAGAGCTGCAAAGAAGTTAATGAGATATCTTTTAAGGAATCAAATATTACATGCTTATGTATAGACAAATAGACAAATTGGATATGAATGACTACTCAGATTCAGACCTTGCCGATTGTGTCGATTCTCATAAATCAACATCAGGATATATTTTCATAATAACTGGTGGAGCTATTTCTTGGAAAGGTACTAAGCAAAATTTGATTGCTACTTCTACCATGAAAGTTGAGTTTGACTCATGTCTTGATGCTACTTCACATGGTGTATGACTTAAGAGTTTCATTTCTAGGCTTAGAATAATGGATTCTATTTCTAGGTCATTAAGAATTTTTTGTGATAATACAACTATTATATTTTTAGGTAAGAACAATAAAAGTAGAAGCCGAAGTAAACATATCGATATTAATTATTTAGCCATAAGAGAAAGTGTAAAGGAAAAGAAAGTGATCACTGAGCATATTAGCACTGAATTGATGATTGCTGAAATTCAAGGATTATATAGAGAAAATGAGACTTGATTTCACTTTGTAATTATATTGAAACTCTTATATATTGTGATACTTTCTAATATTCATTGGATAAAATATATTTGTATGAACCAAGAATAAATATAGGGATTATTCATTAAGTAATGTTATCATATTAAGATTATTTTTTAAGAAACTAAATACATTATGATACATGAAAAATAATACTCGCTCTAACATGACTTATCATTATGATTTATGTATTTATTTCTTAATAATATTATTCGATAAGATTAATTCAAGTCATTATCATTATGATTTATATATTTATTTCTTAATAATATTATTGGATAAGATTAATTCAAATCATTAAGTTAAACGTATGAACCAAGTGAGAATGTAACTATTTTTTAATTATTTTTTGATTTATTATCATTAATATTTTTTATTAATTATGAGTTAAAATTTTAGTTTTCATTCATTATGAATACAATGGTTATTATTAAATTTTCTTATTTATGACAAATAAAATTTTTAAGTATGATCCAAACATTTCGATATTGAATATATATATATATATATATATATATATATATATATATATATATATATATATATATATATATATATATATATATATATATATATATATATATATATATAATTCCTTAACTCAATCACGATATTGAATAGGATTTTTTATACTATTTAAAATGAGAATCTAGAATCAAGAAGTAACAAAATACTAATAAAGTGAGAATCTAAAGTTACGTAATAGTTTTATTATGTTTTATTATGATGTTCTAGAGATAACTTTTGGATTCATATCTTCTTCCAGAAACAACCCTAAACCACAAACTCTGTTTACAAAGAACATAATATTCATTCTCTTTGACAAGTTAGGTCAAATTACTCGGTCCTATGTTTCCCTTTTATTTTCATGTCATATGCATAAAAAAAAAAAAAAAAGAAGCATTAACGTTTGACGATGGAATCGCTAGAAGTTGGATGGGCAATTTATCAATAAAAAAAAACTTCATCTTTTATCATAAAACTAAATGAAGGAATTTTTTTTAATCCTAGTAATACTCTTGAATCGAGTTATTTTAAGCTGTAGATTCACAGGCTGGTTTAGTCTGATTTGATCATCACCATTTGGATCGAGTCAATTTAGATCGGATCATTCTAAATTATGTCGAATTTTATTGAATTTATAAATGAGTATAATCCAAATATAATTATGTCAAACTAATAAAACTTCTCTTGAACTATTAGTACATGATTTTAAAATATTTTAATATTATTTTTAGATTTCTTATGATTTTAGAGTGAATGAATTTTCAAATGGGATATTTTTGGGTTGAATTGGTGATCATTATAACTCATTAATTTTTTATCAAATACATCCAAATTTATTTAAAACTACATGATAATTAATATATTTATTATCATTTTTTTATTTTTTATAAATTTAGAATGATTAATTTTTGAAAAAAAAAATATTTTTGATTCAATATGTGATCGACCATAACTTTTTTTAATTTTCATTAAATCTATCCAAACTTCTTCAAAACTATCAGAGTGAGAAGTTAATAAGTTTAGTATCAGTTTTATTTTTTTATTTTTTCATAAATTTAAAATAATTATTTTTAAAAAATATATATATTTTGTGTTAAGCTAATGATAGAATATAACTCAAGTATAATTCGAATTATTTTTTTTTATCAAATCAATTCAAACTTCTTCAGCTATCACGTGATACTAAGATATATAAATGTTTTTTCTAATTTCTTATGAGTTGAGGGTGATTAAATTTTAAATATTATATTTTTGGGTTGAATACATTATACTTTTTTTTATAATTTTTTATGAGTTTAAGATGATTAAATTTTCAAATAGAGAAATTTAGATTGGATATGTAATCGAGCGTAAGCTGAGTTAATTTTCAACAAATTAATATAAAGTTCTCAAGAACTATTAACATATTATTATAAAAATATTTTGCATCACTTTTCTTATTAAAGGTATTTTAATTAAAATATTAAAAAAATCCATTGATAAAAACTGAAAGTGTCATCTGATAAAAAATCTATTATTATTCTTTTATAAATATTCTCTTTTAAGCATTGACATCAATCATAGTTGACAAGGGTATGTGCACCTTTCAACTCAGCCATTAATGCCTTTACTCTATCTAAAGCTACCTTACTGAAAAGAAAGATCAACTTTTATATATGTTGGCAACCAAACCTCTCTTTTCATGGATTAGTCCTCAACTTTTTTAGCAGATGATAAATCATGCATTGTTGTGTCCAAAAACAAGGATTATCAACTGAGAAGACAACAAAAAAGGGAAGTCTTTTCATGGAAATGTTCATTATTGCTGTGTCTGTCAAAAACAAGAATGATCAACTGAGAAGAAAAAAAACAAGAGAAGTCTTCTTCAAGGTAATATAGAGATACTAGTCATGCTCAGTCATCTCATTCACAGGCCAGCTTAGTGTTGCAAACCTGACACACCTGCATACTTCTGGATTCCCAACTCTGCATTAACTTGTTGACTAATTCCAATGAACTGTGTGTGATAGATACACTACAAGGTTGCAGATGCTGACTTTTCAGAAGAAATAAAAAAAACTACAAGAAACTTGCCTTGCTTGATCCTCTCATCTTAATGCAAACCTGTTCCAAGTTGAGTTTTATGAAAGTTTTACTTCTGACATTGAATATTTGAGTAAGTTTTTGAGTCTTTGATTCCTGAAATAACTTTGTCAAACAATCTTATTTGTGTATCTAAATTATTTCATGCTAACCAAGAAAGACAACAGGTATTATTACCTCACATATCTTCTTGATCCTTATCCAAGACAAGAAGCACCTGTCAATAGGTACTGTGGGAGGAATCATCCATAAGGTCAGCTGAAAACAACTGGACAACCACCAAGTCTTATTGATGAGTGGCTTTAATGGATAATTATAGTTTGTTTCACGCAGAAGAAAAAAAGAAGAGTTGGTAATTATGCACTCATATTCTTCAAAGTCTCATCAAACACCGCAAGAACCACAAAATCTCATCTGGAATTAAAACCAGAAAACTAAGATTGTTGTGAACCTTTGTGGCTGAATTGTAGTGTAATACATCAAAAGTTTCATAGGAGAACTATGGAAAAGAAATTGAAAGGATGAAAGAGCTCAAAGCAGTAACCAATCAAGCACAGGTCACTACTGTCTTATTCCCGGCGACCTCTCCAAGCTCGTCTCTCTGCAGTAGCTCAGCTCAAGAGAGACCTGCCGCTCCATGCGGAGCTGACGGTAGAAGTTATCTATGAACCGCTCCGCCCTCTGGTCAATATCATCCCCGGAAGACGCATCACTGATCGATCTCGAGGTCCCCGGGCCCGGACTAGCCGTCGTCGACGCAGGAGAGCACGGGCTCATCGTCCTCGAGACCGCGAACGAGGAGCGGGCGTCGTAGTAGTCGTCGGTGCAGTCGAGCAAGCCGGGACGGGCGGTGAAGGTCAGCAGGCGAGGAGGCACCGGCGACGATCTCTTGAAGGAGGAGATAGCGATCCATTTGGTGGCGTCGAAGGAGAGAAGGAAGCGTACCTTGTGAATCGCCCCTCTGAGGCGGCTCAGAAGTGGATTTGTCTTCTTGGCCGCCATGTGAAGTGTCTTCGTATCATTAAGGAGTGGATAAAGGATGGCAACGACACTGTGCATGTCAAAGTCATTGCATGCATTCAATATTGGAAGCTTTCACCCCATCAAACCATAAGCCGCACTGTAAGTTCTCAAAGGTAGATGAGAGTTCGGTCCTCTTCAGCTTTGACACCATATGATGTTAGGATCAGTTGTTGCACAGTATGATTCATTGGACTAAAAGTTATGTCACATAGATTCTCACTAAGCCTATAGTTAGTTAGATTAGATGCCATCATTGGTGGATTATATGAGAGAAATGTGATTGGAAATTTAATTAGCTTATATACTTTTATGAACGGTATCCTAACAGGTAGCGCCTGTGGCCTAATGGATAAGGCGTTTGACTTCTAATCAAACGATTGTGGGTTCGAGTCCCACCAGGCGTGATCATTTTATCACTGAATCTTGAATTAGCTTTTTAGTAATTGTTAAAATAAATCCCTAAATTATTTATAAGTGATTTGTAAATAGCATTTTTAATAATTGTTAAAATAAAATTATTTTTTATTAATATCCAATGAAAAACATTTTTTACTAATTGTTAAAATAAATTTATTACTAGATGTTTTAAGTCTTTTTTATTAGTAGGTAATCATATCTGGTTAAGCATGACCAATAGTTATTTGTTAAAAAAAAGAATAATAAATTCTAAGTTGTATTATGTGTTTTTGTTTTTATTAATAGTTAGATTTATTATTTATTAATATCCCTAAATTCTGCCGCTAGGTTCTATTATATATATGTTGTTATACTTGAATTATTTTGTTTAGATTCCATCAGATATATGTTTTAGATTTGAAAAGAGATCTCTATTAAAAAAAAGGTATAGTGCATCACAATGTTAAGAGCCACAACATTTTTTCATTAATTGTTAAGCTTGTTTTCATTTCTACTAATATGCCAAAGTTGTTTAAGAAGTTTATAGGAATATTTCTTAACACAACTACCGTACTACAGCCATGCAATTAAAAGATGCAAATTTTATGAAAATTTATGAAAGCCATGGATAAAAGGTAATGTCAGCAAAGGACCATAGCAAACATTTCCTAAAGCTTGTAATTAATGTGCTAAGATCAACTCGAACATGGGTTACAGATGATCATACAGTTGACCATCCACTATAGTGGTTTGACACCGTCTAATAGCCTCATTCCACCATGACGAACACATCATTATTTGGCACCAACCTTCAGCAATGTCATAAGCAGTCCGCTGCTACATCCAGAGTGCTGAGAGTCACAGCTTTGTGTTTTTATTTGGAAATAACAGTGGAGTTTGATACGATGATAGTTCACATCCAGAAAGTAACAATTATTGAACGTGTAGATTTCTAAACTAGCTTTGTGGCATGGGAAAAAGAGCTGTGCAAGTTCTAAAGAAAGGAGACGGTAGCCGCGGAAGAGCGACTTACTCCCAGCTGCAATTTTAGCAGATGAGTTTTCAACACCTTTGCTAGCAGCATGTGTTACGGTGGAGATTTGAGTATGACGATTCTCTCCGCACGTCAGGTTTCCTGGTACGATGAGACACCAATTGCTACTGCATTTTGCATAAACTTGATGGCACCTGCAAGATATTAAAAACAACACTAGTTGCACAACCAATTGATAATAACTTAACCTACAAAGAAAAGCACAGTAAAGTGTGACACTGTTCATTACCTTCACATGATGCGGCATGATCTTTATATCATATGGCACATGAAGCCATTCGTCGAGAGAATGCGACAGGAAATTCTCAGGCTTACTCGTATATACATCTGCATATTGATGGATGTGGTAGGAAAATGCTGACTCATGACCAGTGTCGGTGAGAAATGTTGCGCCGAAGAAACTATTGAACATACTCCGCATTGTAGATCGACAACGTCGCCTTTCCACATTAAGTTCATCTGCCAGTTTGCAGTAAGCTGGTCCTCTCTCTGTGCTAACGACTGTGGCATAAAGTTTGCTGAGTAACTCCTCAATAATGTGGAATTTTGCCTGAATGAGATAACATATTAGGATTATGGAAAGTATTATGTTTTGGTGGCTCAAGTAGAAGACAAAAATAAGAAGTTCAAAGATAGATGTTGAACTCCCAAACTTGTTTAGTTACATCAATACTCATTGTTCTTACAGTAGATCTGCTACTACAAAACTACGATATCAAAATTACGATATACATACACACACACAAACATACCTATATATATATATATTTATTGGCCATATTAGAAGGTAACTCATGTACTTCCAGCATTACTGATGCATCTAATTACTGACCTTGGAAAGCCACTTGGATGCATCACAATAGAATTATACAAAAGAATACAGACTGTAGCATCATTTGGAGAATAATCATGCGAGGCCCCTTTAGAAGGTTTATGAAAAGCCAAAGTGTTATCAACAAAGATCGTCTCTGTTTGAGAAGGTAAAAATTGAGAACATTCTGTAATTCTCCCGTAAACATCTAAAGTGCTATCAACAAAGATCACCTCTGTTTCAGGTAAAACTTGAGAACATTCTGTAACTCTCAAGTAAACATCTAAAGTTATGACTTATGAGCATGTTAAAGCTCTTGTTCCATGATTGAGGCGCCATCAATCATGGCAGGTAAAAGTACTAACTTGTGTTTATTATCTATGAAAGTTGTGCCATGTGGAGCAACCTCAAGAAGCACTAAAATTAAGTTCATTAAAGTATCAACAAACACACAAATTGATGAATAAATATGAGATTTAGGAGAATCTTTTCACCTGTTGAAACCGGTAGCTCTCATCATTTAGGATCTTTATCTCACTCTGCAAGGATGAAATCAACTTCATAAAACGACTCAATTTAGATATGAAACACTAAGAACTTAAGTTGGGAACTAAAATTGTAATTTACTATCAAAACCAGTCTACAGATATCAACACAGATTCTAATTATAATCAGTATCATCACTTTATCATTTAGTTGATCAGAACCAATTACCAACAATGTGGGGACCATATCTGGTACCATTCTGTATTTGTTTATTATATTTTGTTTTGGTTGGTACCGGATGCAACGGTTGATAACTTGATATACCACCTACTACACTGGTACTGTACTAATCTGGTAGATCACCAAAGCTGATACAGGACCCATATCTTAAAACCTAGATTACCGATGACTTCATATCTTGATTAATGTTACAAAAGATGCTTTATAACAATCATGAATAATGCAGGTATTACATAAATATCAAATAAGTAAAATAAATGCAACGTAATTATAATTATCTACATAAAGTTAACATTTTTCTACACCGGGCGAATTAAATGATTACCAGGACTATAACTATTAAATAATAGTGTATCAAAATGCTACCTCAAGTTCATGAATGATTGCAGCAGTTCGCCAACCAGCTTGTGAAGGCCCCCTCAAGTCACTAAACAAGTGATCACCAAAATATATTACCTAAATATAAAACACAAGAATCTTATAAGCTGAAAAAACATATAAAAACAATAAATAAGAATGTCACCTAGATATAAAAAACAATGCTTATGGCACACCAGCCAGATGTTTCCTTATGATCATTTGAACAGGAGTTTGTCAAGTGATTCATCATTGATTTTGGAGTGCACTTTAAAATTCTAGCTAGCAGACCATTCATTTTGAATTTGTAAAATTCTACAATTTTTTGAAACCAAAAATGAAAAATGAGGCAGAACGCTATAAAACTTCCTAATGCTGGTGCTACATGCCTTCTTTTCTGACTAGTCATGTTCCATGTCCAATGAACATTAACAAACAATATAACAAATTCAAATTTACTAGAAGATTCAGCTGATCTGTGCAATACTAAATGCTAATAGAGATTTTTGGCTTATAGTGTTTCAGGACATGCTTCACATGGCTCCAATTGTCACACACCTGGAACATCGGTCAATTATTAAACTAGTGATGAACTCACATACATTGACATGAACAGAACCACAGGCAAATGATGACCAAACAATTTTTACATTGACATATGTAAAACCACAAGATTGAAACAAACAAATTGACTCTATCAACATGCAAATGTTTCAGGTATGCACATCACAGAGAGAACAATAATACAAACACAACATAATGTTGACTCCATTTTGGTTTTATCAGGACAATGAAAAAGATACTTATTTAAGAAAAATTCAATAAAAGAAAAAACAAGGTTATGTACCTCAGGTCCTTTCCACTTTGTAATTTGTAGAAATGATTTGAGGCAACCATGATAATAGACTTGGCTAGGGAGAAATTTTCCCACAGCTGTAAAAGCCAGAGTATCCTTCTCTATATCATAGCATCTATATGAACACAAGTAATTAGAAACAAATGGAACACAAAACAACAGTACTAATTTATGTTATTGTTCTAAATCTTGAAATTTGAAAATGGTTGCTTGTGGTTATGATGCTAGAATTGAACTAGTCAAGATGCACATACAACAGAAGCAACAAAAACATAGTTGGACAGAAAGCAATCAGCAATCTGAAGCAGTTGAAAGAGGATGCATAGAGTCCCCAAAAATTTCAAAATGCAAACAGTTTTTTTCCTTCATCAAGTGAAGCATTAACAAAAGCCTCCTGGAATATTTTCCATTTATAAAGTGAAATATTGCTAAACTAATATTTCTTGTATCATAAATGATAGAAAAAGCCATAAATGATGACACAAAGCTTATATTTAATTATGATAAAAGAATAATAGGGATTTACCGGAACGGATGCTCAGATGTGTAGAAGTGTGGCTTATTAGCTTGAGCAATCACAACATCAAAAAGTTCCCTCCAGGAATTTCTCTCACCACTATTGTCCTATTAAATAAGGTAGCAAAATAAATAAGAACAAAAAACAGAACTTCCCACTGAACATAAGGAAGTTGGTTAAATACATGAAGAAATTTGTGAACTAATAAATTAACAACAATAGAACTAGGAATATTAGGATGCACTGAGCGTAGATCAAGATCCCACAAAATCAATATTGAACTAATGTCAAGAAATGTGATCACCTAGATTGGGCGGATAGGATCAAAGGGATGACGATCAGCCAAAAGATAAATTTCAAGAGAAAATAAAAACAAACATATAATAACTAGGGATTATTTTTTTCAAAATATTAAACATGTAAACTTAAAAATGTTTCATATTTATTTACAAAAAAGATAATATTGTTTTGGTAAAATAACAAAATTATTTACATTTATGGTAAAAATTCAAGACAATGAATCAAACTGTAAAATTTTAAAAGCTATCTAGTTCTGGTGCTGGTGCACCTCGTCCTTTACAATTATCTGCAGGAAGGCATATGAATAAGAACTGACACAAAATGTCCATGCATGTGGTTGTTTCCATAGTTCAAACATGTATATGATTACTGCAAGCAAGGTTGTATACATCCTACACTACAGATGTAAACAGTCTTATCTCAACAAAATTGTGAATTAACAATAACATCATGAAGATCCTAAAATATCCATATCGAATTTTGCAGTAAATTCTTCATAATATGATAACCTTGATGTTGGTGTCACCGAGACAAGTATCTGCAGATGTGTCATGTTATGATTTATATTCTCAAATGATAGTGGTATTTCCAATGAAGGAAAATTTAACAAAGATTGATTAAGGTTGTACAAACACATCCATAGTGGGGATACAGATGAACCAGTTTGATGAGCGAATACATTTGTATTACTTATGTGGGAAAAACAAGCTTTATTACAAATGTAGAAAGATAAATGGCTCTTAATTTGACAAGAAATATTGCCCTAAACAAAGCTCAATGTGGCAAAGATGCATGAAACCAACACCAGTTATTTGGGACCTGACATTGTTGTGATATTCCACATAATTCAAAGGTGTTACAGAATCCACATACACACACACAACGTCACATGTTTTAGTGATGAAAAACAGCTAATAATCCTACCGTGAAATAAATTGCAAGATGTGCATTTTGCTGATTTATATACAATTAGACATATTTCTTACTTGAAAATAGAAATCAAGTTAGCTCACAGTAACCAATTATGTACTATATCATATGTCCAAATAACATTTTAGCAATTGATTTCTGTTTGCATGAGCTTAAGCAATATCAAATGATGAATGTACTACTCAACTATGAGAAACATCATAGACTCTTCTTCTAAATGCCTATTTGCCATAAGATCAGGACATGAATCACTACTAAAAGACTTTTGATAAAAGGAAATCAGTTATTTATTCTTAAAGATTGTAAAATATGTGGACATAGTAGAAATATAGTAAGAAAGAAGAGTAAAACTGAGTAAAGGAAATACACATGTTAAAGTGTTAATCCATTACAATTTAAACATACAATGTGATTGACACCTAGTTAAGCATGAATATCTCTTTACTGTTGAACACAAGACATATAGACATAACTAAATTTAGGAAAAATCACCTCTAACATGAATCGCATGCCCCCATCCACAAAATAGTATGGAGAATTGGTTAGTAGAAAAAGTTTCTTTCCCTTCGCCTTCAGCTTCTTTAGAAGGCCTAACACTTGACTCTGTAGAAAACAAGCATGTGATTTATGTTGTTTACTTGTATCAGAAACATATCAAGGAAAGTTTGATACTGGGTTCAGTCTAAGTACTTATGCTATAACATGATACTCAGAAACTTCTCATTTAAGGCCATATATTAACTGGAAAAACTATAAAGACCGATGGACTGTTATGCTTACATTTTTTAGTAGATACTTTGTAGGATCAGAAAGAATCTCTTTGTGAAGCAAGCCACTTCTATGTACATGCTGAATTGCTTGGCTTATGTCTTCATAGACATTGGAAGCATCAAATTCTAACTTGGCATCTACAAAATGCTGTATGATATCTGCAATTAGGCATACCTGCAACAGTAGAAGAGAAGCAAATATCATACATGGTAGACACCTACATGTCAAAAGAACAATTTTAATCTTCAAAAAATAGAAACAGCAACTTGGCATCTACAATGCTGTATGATATTTGCAATTAGGCATGCCTGCAATCATTAAAAAAGAGATAAATTCATACAAGATAGACACCTATGCATCAAGAAAACAATTATCAACTTAAAAAATTAAGAAACAGAATAAAAGAATCTGACGAGTGGCACAAAGACATGTAACGACCATTCGACATCAAGACAAACAATTTAAACTAATAAGTAGTTTGATGTGAATCGAAGAATGTAGTGCTCATTTATTTTCTAATTGAGCCGAAAGTAGACTTGGAGAAGCATGATCTCAGAAATGCTCTTCATCAACAAAGAGGTCATAATATTCTGCATGCTAAAAGAAGCTGTTGCTCTCACTGGAAGACCATGAACACCGGAACCAGAAGACTGAAGAAATAGTTATATTTTCCTTGGTTAATTCTTAACTGAAAATTGAACTAGGGAGATTTCTTGTACGGACATGCCTCAGAATTATGGAAAGTTGATGGCATATTTATATAGTCAAAACCGAGATGATGCAGGCTTGCACATAGTTGTTAAACTCAGAGAAAAGAAGACATGACTCAGAGAAAAGAAGTCATGACTCTGGTTATCCTTGGGAAAAGAAGTTAATGTTTAGAGGACAATGGGCATAACATCTTAACCATAAAAGGACGTCCTCACAGTTTCTTAGAATAAATTAAGTTGTTGAATCTTGACGTAGGTTATTAAATAGGGTTAAGATCCATTTTAGCCCCTGTGGTTTTGGCTATGGACTACTTAAGCCTTTATCATTTAATCATGTCTAAAATAATCCCTACATATTAAAAAACGTAGTATATAAATCTCTCCCGTCAAGTCTAAGTTAACAGATATTAAAGAGTGCTTATGTGACATGTTGATTCACAATAAACTATTAATTTTAATGACAAATGTAATTTAAGTTTTAAAAAAAAAATTATTTTAGCCCCTATGGTTTTGATCATGGACTACTTCAGTCCTTATGGTTTTGCTCGTGTCTAAAATAAACTCTACATTTTCAAAAACCTAGCATATAAGCCTCTCCCGACAAATCTGAGTTAATAAACATTAGAGTCTGCTTACCTCTTCTAACTACAACATCTATAGGATAGGTCTCCTTAGCACAAAAGAAATCTAAATTGATAATTATTCATATAAGTTGAGCTTACAATAATTTTGTGAAACCATAATTTGAAAAAAGATGCACAATGCAAGGCAGCATGAACATCAAATAACATGTTAAATGTTACTAAAACACTATAAAGAATAGTTCCTTTTTTTCCTCCTACATGACGTGTATGATCATTAACACCTCAGTACCAAGTTACAGTATATCAACATTAAATTATTGCAATTGACCTTGTTGACACACTTCAGTATGAATTAACAGAAATGAAACCAAACTGGAAAATAATATGGATAAGTTGCAATTGGCACCACTTGTTAATTGTATTTTTTTCTGGAAAGAGAACAATTTAAACCATATAGAAGTGTTTCTTCTTGTGTGTAATAACTCGCTTGAGTGCAAAAGCTTACAAAGACAAAAGATTCAGATAGAAGAAAGAAAGGGGAAGAAGATTGAGGAAAATAAACACCAGAACCTAACAAGCATGTAAGACCATGTCATACAGCAAACAAAAGTCTGCACTAATATGAGATAGGAATGCCACAGGAAACTCAATTTACCTCACTAAAACAGAAAAAATCCATCAGACCAACAAGTACACGTGCTTGAGCTCGACCAATATGACGAGTGCCATACATGTCTTTTATCTTCTCCAAGCTAAGCTGATGAACAACCATAAGAAATACGCTGACATTGCAAGTGGCAATTAATCTTATTGCAATTAAGGTGTAACAAGTAACACATTGGATTTTTCAAATAGTAGAAAAATTTTCTGCCATGTAAAGGAAAATATCAAGCATAGCATCACAACACTTCATTTTGTGACAATGTCTCAACATGAAGGCTAATTTTCTTTTTATGATATACATATTTATCAACATATATGATACATATAATTATTAGACATACGAACACAAACATGTTCATACATGCACTTACCGAACAAAACAGCAACTGTGGGACATCCAGGGTCCCTATATTCTTGGTTAGCAACCTGTATCTCTCTTTTGTTTCTTCAGTTTTCCACAATCACCTATATGAGAGGGTCACTTGCAACCCTTTCATTATATATTTCCCTTTTGAACGTTGTGAACTGTGAACACCATGTTGTCTTTAACCTAAAAGGAGAATACATAATGAACACAGATAATGCAAGTATCTAGGTAGCTAAAGTCTTTAGAGTGATTGAATTTTGCATGTATGTATCTCTCTGTATCTTTTTCTAGTATATACCTATAAGTCATGACAAATTTGATATTCTGACAGGTAAACTTCCACCACCTTGTCCAGCATGGTCTGATTATTTATGTAATTATTATCATCGAGTTCTGATGCACCTTAAATCGCTAGTGAATTTATAAATGATCAAAGGCATACATCTTCAGAAATTAAAAATAGTAGTCTAAGTTTCTCCTAAATCCTAATTTAAACCAAATGCACTTTTCAGTCCTTTTGGCCAAATGTTTTCCTGCACTTCTCTTACAGCTGTTATCTCCATATCTTTAACTTATCCTAATTGAATTTCAAAAATTATATTAACAAGCTTAGCAATATTTTTGTGCTATTATTTTCTATTTGATGTTGTATAATTAAGAAGAAAGATCAAAAACCTAATTCAGTCCATAGATCTCAAAAATTTCTGAGTAGCAGCAGCCGATCTAAGAAGAGGTGTATGCTAACAAATCAAAAGATATAATGGTTTAGCATAGCACCCTATTAAATATTTTCCGTGTCTTCATCTTTGCCAAAAGAAAATGCTTAAAATTTTAGATGCAAATGCTAATACCTACACTATACTCTTCATACAAGAATATCTTAGTAGCTCACTTAATATTATATAATAATTTGATTCAGCATTTTGACAAATCAACCCAGATCCATATTCCTCTCTTGTTACTAAATTTCTTGCTCGATGAAATACCATAGACTGAGGTTCTAGTTCTGCTAAACAAGCACCATAACCTAATAATTGAAATTGGTTCTTCACTTCTTTCTCTTAGAAAAGTTAGCATTATAGCAAACAAAAGCAAAATCGTAATCTTTTCCTCACTTGTCATTGCCATATCTGTCAACTAAAGAACATGTTATACCAATCAGAGTATGCTTAATCATTTATTCCTAAGAATCTAGCAAGACTGATGTCTCCCATTAATATTCTATAATTTCCTGGAAATATTGCATAAAATAATCTTGAAATCAGGATAATCAGAGGTAACCATAGGCCAACAGTACTGCCAAATTCACTAAAACAAGATCACAGTGAGATCTGTCCATAATTCAACAAACAACTGGACATTATTGGTCCATAGTCATACAAGTAGTGGATCAACATAATTCGACGGAATATAAAACAAAAGGTCATCCTGATTACAAGCTGCTAACTAATGTGTATTATAACACATTAATCATGTCTAATTTGCCAGGAGGCAACGATTATTTTCTTAAACCTTTTCTTTATGTGTTTGCAAAACCAACAAGCTTCAGAAATAAGTAACCAATTTAGAAAGTACTCATGCATCATTCAAGGGGTATAATAACCACAAGATTGTGTAGATCATCTGGCATGAATAAAGCCGAAATGAGTATCCCAAACTATGCAGAATGAGGCTTATATACAGCAGATAAATGGCAAAGTGGTCACCTTGCGGCGTCCAAAAAAGCATCCATCTGGCTCGATAGACCCAAAGAAATCAAGCTTCAGAAGACATCCTCTGAGTCTGTCATAGCACAGGCCCCTGATAGGAAAGGTTGGATCGTACACAAATTGCAAGCAACTTTCAGGATACCGCAGCTGACAGCCACATCCAAAACATCTAAGGTCAGATCACCTAACTACCGCAGATACAAAATTCCATCGACAACTAACCTCATTAACAAGATGCTTTTTTGCAAGGTCATAGATCAAACTTTGCAAGTGTTCCGAGTAATGAGCCAATGTGTAGTCATAATCAAAACCATAGACTTGTATATCATCCAACCTAACGTTCCTATTCACGTAGATACCTGCAATCCAAAGAATGACGCGAGATAAGTCCCAAAGATTTCATTTTCCAAACCAAAAATCTTCATAGATAGACACACAGAGAGGCATGCATACCTTCCGGGTTCATCTTAGGCATTTCCTTGAGCGCCACGGGAATGTTAAGAAAGCTCCGCTTTGCCGCCTCATACTCATGCTGGATCTTCTCGATTTCATCCTCGAATTTGATCATGTCGAGTGAACACTTACGGTGGGCGGCTTCCACATCCGGAGTCATCGAGCTACCAAACCTCCGCACAGATCCTCCGACCTTAAACCCTAACATCAAAAATCCTACGATTAATCTAAGGAACCCTCTTCCAGCCGGACCAGCAGGACCAATCGAGGAGGCAAAACAGGCGGAAAATATCGGAACACTAACCTGCAAGCCATCCCAGGCGACAAGAACTGATCGAGAGGACCGACTCCTGCAAGACAAGACGAAAGGAAGGACAGAATGAGCCCGGAATAAAGGCTGGACAAGAAGAAAATGACGGTTCGTGAGCTCGTCACCATGATTCGGTCGCCGGAGGACAAGAAGGGGAGTAGGGCTCTTCCCCTAGCCGCCATTAATCCCGATGGAGACGGAGGATACAGTTAGGTCGGGACGAGGTAGCTCGAAAACTTGCGGCGGAGACGAGAGGAGAGGAAGCCGTGAAGAGAGCAAGAGCGGGAGGAGTTCGGGGGTCGGTCGTCGCCACGACTATGGTCGCGAGTCTGCGGGCTGAATGGGCTGGCTTCGCCTACGAACCCGTACCGGCAATTCATACGCCTTCAGATTACGCCAAGAATATTGTTGAGAAACTAGTTGTCACTCTGTCTCGGCGCGTAAACTTTGTTCGTAAAGACTGAGCGTGTGCTACGATAAAATGTCACGTGACGATAGTCTCAAAGTTCGACTATTAATTTATGCTCATTGAAAAAAAATGTCACGATTAACATGTCGTGTCGCATTTCGCTGCATTAAGTGTTAAAATAATAATTAAAAAATAATCAGAAGGCAAATATGTTTTTTTCTTTGTTTTTATTATTATATATATTTTTTCCACAATTTATTGAATCCATCTTATTGTATTGGAGAGCGATGCTTCCCCAAATTATTAGTTGTTTAAGCTACCAAGCAATGCACCCACATAGTGATCGAGGGACCCACATGAGATCGAGCAATGGTAGGACGGGTAGCGGCAATGTTCCGACTGGCTTCCCACGCGTCCCTATGGGAAAAAAAAAATGTTTTTCTTCCTTCTTTTTTTTAGTTTATTAAAGTCAGAAGGTTTATGTGCTTTGTATATGCTGAGTTGTCATGTATTTTGACTTCGATTAGATATTGAATCAATAAGGTTCGACTTAATTGGGTTGTAATTGAGACGTAAATGAGGATGTGATATTTTTCTATCTTTAAACTTAAAATTTATATAGTTATAAAAATAAAATATTTAATCTCATTTATCATATCACCGTTAATTCTATCGATGAAAGATATAATACGTAATCAACGACAACGATGGGATGGTCATCTTTATCGATGTATGATCTGAACATCAACGACAATGAGGAATAAGAGGCAGAGCAGTGAGGCATATGTGTCGGCATCGAAGGAGGAAGAGAAGGGAGGTGAGGCATCTATGTCGGCACCGCAACCTCTTTTTTCTCGTCCAAATATCACTCTATATTTGTGTTGCTGTCAGAGGAGAAACAAGAAGCAAGTGACGCATATGCATCGTCAACAACAAGAAGGGAGGAGGAAGAGGAGGCAGGTGAGGTAAAGTGATGCAACGCCAAAGGTGAAAGAGGAGGCAAGTGACGCATCTACGTCAGTGTCGTACCGCTTTACCTCCTCTTCCTCCCGAAGCATCACTTTGTACTTACCTTTACAATGTTCGAATAAACATCGACAAAGGTCGATCATTATGTCGTTGTCGTTGATTACTGATAGAAGATAAGATGAAGTTAGGATTTAGATATGATTTCCTTAACTAAATGAGGAAATCACGTAGGTTAGTTGAGGGAAATCCTCCTATCTTCACCTATATAAATTAACGATGGATCAATGAATCAATTGGGCATTTTTATTACTTTTTCCTATTTCCAACATGGTATCAGAGCCCCTCTCTTTATAAGAGAGATTACTTTTTTTTTTCCTTCACTGTCAAACGATAGCTTTTATTATCGTTTGTTCGTCGACAACCCCGCTGCAAAACTGCAGATACTCAGGGGTCATCTGTCGCCACCCTCCCGGACATTCTCTGCTCCGAAGATCTCTCCTACCTCATCTGCAGTAGATGACGACTTCTACACCCGCTCGCCGGCATCGTCCCTCCTGCAGCCTTTGTTCTCTCTGCCAAGAGCACCTGTAAGGGCCACTGCCCATCGTCTCTCGGTGCTTTGTAGAGAGGGCACAACAAGTTCTTTCTTGCTATCAAACGGTAGCAAATCCCCACCCTGTCGACTGCCCTTTTGAGAAGCCGCAATTGTCGGTCGACTCCTCTTCTGCAAAGCCGCGATCTTTGTTTCCTGACGAAAAAAAAAAAAAAAACAGAGCATCGCCGGTGCCGTTTTCATTCGAGGATATGAAGATTCGGGTCTCGCTCTATAATTGATGTCCACGTCGCTGGTTTGGCAGCCCTCTCGCTCAACCTCGCTGGCACTTGTCGTTGCCATCGCTAGCATCGGTGACACTATCTGCCTCATTGTTGCCTACCATCGGCTCACCGTTCGCTCGCTGTTGCTGCCGTCACAGCAATAACTCGGTCGCTTCTCTTCGGTGCAGATCCCTCTCTGCATTGTCTCTACACCTCCAAAGAAGGGACCGCAACATTGTGGTCCTGAAGTCAGGGAAGAAAGGGAAGCACACCTTCACTACAGCGGCTTCCTCATCTTCTCCTTCGGCAGATACTATGCTCGCTGCCGACCCCCCTTACTCCAACAATTGCAATCGCAACTACAGCCCTCGCCGGCCACAATTGTTGCCCTCTCCTTAGATCTATCGCTTCTTGTTGTCAAACGACAGTCTCTCGTCGACATCGAAGCTGGAGACTTCTAGTGTGTCGGCTTTCTCAATTCCTCTACCGAGGTGTTCTTCTGCACAAGGTCATCTTCCTTGTGCACCACCAATGTCGCATCAGCACTAACAAGCAGCGGCACCTTCCCTACCTCATCAGCAATAAGTTCATTCTCGCTGTCAAACGATAGTAAATCTACGATCGCACGCTTCTCCCGCTGCCCTTCAGATCTACCGATCGCCCCAGCCGTAGCAGCATCTCCTCCGCTGAAGTCAACCGTTGTCAGACCTTCACCGCAGTTGACAACATAGCGGTCTCTTTGACATCGGGTAAAGATCTATGTCCTTCACAGGAGCTTGATCTTGCGGGGGCATGATAGTTCGATCTAATCGGATTGTCGAATCTGGCTCTAGCAGAATCGTCTGCTCCTTTCTTCGGATTCATTGTCATCGGTTCAAGATCAACGTCCTCAGTTCAAGATCGACGTCCTTACAGGAGCTCGATCTTGCGGGGGCATGATAGAAGATAAGATGAAGTTAGGATTTAGATATGATTTCCTTAACTGAATGAGGAAATCACGTAGGTTAGTTCCTCCTATCTTCACCTGTATAAATTAACGATGGATCAATGAATCAATTGAGCATTTTCATTACTTTTTTCTATTTCCAACAATTACCACCACAATAGTCACATACACACGATGCCACCTTCTACTACTATTGTTGAACTTATCTTTAATTATATATCATAAAACTGAGAAGCTTAAACTTTAATATATGTTCTTTGGGACAAATCTAATTAGAGATTCTAAAATCTAAAATTATTTAGGAAAGAATTCAAAAATATTTATAAATTATAACATAACTCCTTCCATACTTCAAATTCTCTTTATTCAACTTGAAAATGGTTAGCCTTCATACATATAGATGTATTGCACATTCAATAACCAATAGTGCAATTTTAAGAAGGACAACATTAGATAATACTTGTATGATTGCTCTCAATCACTGCCCCAATAACACCAAAAATATAACATAAATGTACTAGAAAATATATTTTTATCTCCATTTATAATCTAATATTACATGTCAAACTAATTAGCCCAAGTTGAATCATGAAAGACAGTACACACATCCAAAATCTAATTATGGATAGCTGATAAAAGTTCGAGCAAAGACATAAAATGAAGACAAAGATAAAATTCAACTCTCTTAAATTAGTTCAAGTTACATGAACCTTTTTTTTCTTTCTTTTTGATGCATATCACTCCTCTAATTATGGATAGATGGTGGACAGAAATAAAATTCAATTCTTTCTAATTATTGATAGCTGGTGGACATCCACATCACTCCTTTAGATGCATACAAATGGATCCAACTCTCATCTCACATCTTTTGGAATGTCCTTTTGACAACTTGAAAGATGTTGATGATAGAATATATCTTCCTATTATGGCCTCTTATATACATATTAGGTTATAAAAAAATTGGTTCATGTAACTTAAACTAATTAAAGACAAACACTTCACTTTAGGGGTTTTTTCATGGCTTGGAAAACTCTACTAATTATTTTGTAAATCGATTATGATATATCGATCGATAAATCATCTAATAGAAGAAAAAAAAAAGTCAACATTTACTTGCAATTTAATTGAAAAAGAAAATAGCAAGCCTAATGCATGGAGAATCATATCAATATATAATTTTATAATTATAAATAAAAAAAATATTTTTTTTCTAATTTTAATCTATCCTCATAGGCATGAAGGAGTGATCTTATCATTATTCATCCTCACTTGAACACTTAGTATAAAGTTTTAAAGAGATGTTGCAGAATTTGATGGGTTGAACATTTTGTGCCATTAAATTTTTTTTTTATAACACCAACTTACATAAGATATTTTTTTTTATCCCCAAACTGACTAAATTAAATCATAAATCAAGATTCTTTCTAAGTCGAAGAACAATAGAAGCATTTTTGGGTAACTCTTTCTAAGTCGAAGGACAGTAGATTGAAGAAAGTATTATTTAGAATGCTACCAATAAATTTAGATTCTATAAAAAAAATAAGTCACTATAACAAAAGGTATTTTTGTGCATAATTTTTCACTTATATATGCTTGCGGTTTATAACTGTAGTCAGAATTATACCATAATTTTGATTGAATTAATTCATTGACAACTTGAACAATTTCTACCTTGTGCAATTTTTTTAATGAGTTACGACAATAAATTTTGATCATTGAATAAATTGAATAAAAATTAAAAAAATATTTAATGCATATGATCGATTCCAGTGATGAAATAGGTGTGTGAAACTTATCAAGATGTGCAATTTTAATATCTCCACTCTCGAATCTAAGGAGTTCAAAGGTCCATAACCATAGTAGATCGAATCAAACTCATGTTTGACACAAATTAGACCAATAAAAGATTACACATATTTGATTATGATAACATTTAAATAGGTCCAAATTGGATGCTAATGTTGACTATAACCTATGTAGATATAGTAGGACCGAGTCTTATTTATCACAACAGGTCATGTCATATGGTGTTAATATCCTTTTTCATTAGTTGTTCCTCGTTTTAATGGCCTACCTGATTGAGTCACCATCGTGAAACATGTTTATTCTTTAGAATTATTTTTTTATTTTATGAATATTATTTTACCGCTCTATGCATAGGTGGCTTTGTTTAGTCATAGTTTCTAGATTTAAAACTTTATTTCAGTTAATATGTTGAATTAACTTTTAACTTTGGAGTGATTGTGTTGGGTATATCACAAGACAATATAGATTGACAATAAATGTTAACAATAATAAGTATAATATTATATAGTGAGTAGATTTTATATTTGAATTCATGTGCGACAGAAATATTCATCTCTATTTGAAATAATTTAAAAGTTAAAAAGATAACATATTAATTCGAAATATTTTGATAATCAATCCTCACTCGCCAGCTAATCATCCCATAAATATTGACATAGAAATAAAATTATCGAATCATCCTCCATTAGGCAATAACGTGGAGGTGGTTGTGGTATGTCGAGCCCATGGAAAATAGTCTACTGGAGGTATTCGGATTGGTCCTATCGATCTCCATGGCCAATAATTCACATTGGTTGTTTCAATCCTTCCTCCCCTCCTTTTTAATCAGCCCTCATGAATAACAGTTCATGAGAAATCATTTTGGCCTATCACCCCCGTGGATAAAACATCAAGAGAGGATGTTGAGACCATTAGGAAGATATCCTAAATCGATCAGGTATAAAAGTCGACCCCTAATGTCGGCCCAGGGGTTAGATCTCTTCTCAAAAAACCTCTCACACGCCATATAACTTTCCAAACTAACTTGTGGGTCGGAAAACTCCTCCTGACATTGACTTTCGTACATGAACTCACAAAGAAGCTAGATCCCACTTTAGCCCTCAACCTGATCTCTAGACCATCTCGAATAAATTAGGGTTACGTGAAGGCCACTTTAATCATGCTCGAGCTATCATAAGGATTCCTTGGACGTCTCTATGCTTTCAAGACATCACCAAGCCGGACTGATTCGACTATTGACAAAACGTTCGATTTCCATCTTTTTCTATCTATTTTAGTCTTTTTTTTTTCTGTCTCTTCATTAGTCCGTACCAAGGTTTGCAATTTCGACTTGTACCGCCCGGTATAGACGGTACATATTGGTCCGTCAGGTTGTTGAAACGCGAACCGGTAGCGCTAAAAATTGGTCATCGACAGTCAATTTTGATTGTCGATGATCGATTGAGGGAGAAATCGACCGTTGGCGGTCGATTGAGAGAGAAAAAGGGAAGAAGAAGAGGAAAAAAAGAATAAAAGAAAAGATGATAAAAGAAATAATACCTAGTGCCCGTGCGTCGTCCTCGTCCGCGGGTCGCAGGCATTTTTTCTCCCACGCGAGGAGATGGAACGTCTCCCTACGCGGGGAGAAAGATCGAGGCGACGTCGCTCCTTTTCTTTTTTTTAATATTATATTATATAATATTTATATTATATTTTAATATATCGAGCGGTATACATTATGCGTACCACTTGATTCTGGTACTGTACCAATACCGAGATAAACTCGGTACATCGGTATGGACTGATAAGTCAAACCTTCATCCGCACCTTAATCTCACAATAAAATAAAAAAATCCTCTACATAATATATATATATATATATATATAATTATTATATAGGTTTAAAAGACAAAGGAGGACAATGCCAAGCTAAGGAGGTTGATTATAAAATTTTAAAGTTTATATATAAATTTTAAATCTGAAGTATCCGACACAATCTATCTATCTAAGATAAATAATATAAACGTCCAATACGATCAAATCATCCCTTTCCATATGGTATATTTGTCTTAGACAAAAACATTTGAAGCATCCAATGCGAATAAAATATTTATTTACTTAAGATACAGTTGTCTAAGAGAAAAAGATTATTCTAAGCATCCAAATGTTACCAAAGCGTCTCCTTTTTTTCTTTTCTTTTTTTCTATCTGATGCATCCGTCCATAATTAAACAAATATTTGATGCACCCAAATCTGACATATTAATTCACGCCAAACATCAATCCATCCACCGTGACATGGGACCCACGCCCTGCATGCATTTATGGGCTAATAATATCTAGATTAATCCAGCATTCAACCCAATTATGAATGTGTCTTACAGATTGAGACATGATTAAGATCTAAAACCATCCCCCCTAATATATTAGGATTCCTATCTATGTTTCTTTTGGGTCTTCAGGATTCCTATCTCACCATCATCTGTTCAATTCAAAGCTTTTAGCCATAAGGCAGGAAGACATTTTCTTGAACTAACAAGTTAAATTTCAATGATCTTAAGTTCTTGAATTCATTCTATAAGATCACTTAAAAGGGTTGGAGTTGGAAGTTCTCGAGACTGTTTCCAGAGAGCTGAGATACTGATTTAGATGGATTTAAGTCATATAATTTCATGATATCATCAGTAAGGCCATGAAGAACTATGAAGATTCATGTTAGATAAACATAAAATAGAGAATGATTTATGACCTGCATTTTTCTTTTCCCTTTTTCTCCTACTTATCTTTTTTCAGTGAGATTAAGTTCTTCCATACTAAGTCTTCATTCATGCCAGATAGGAATTTGGGAGCTCAGAGGATGTCTGTTAATTTTCTGCATAAAGGAGGAGAAAAAGAGGACACTTATCAAACTAAATGTCAATTCTAAAGCAGATGAGGAATCACTATAGTAAGATCATTAGTATAATGTCAGAAGCAAAAGTATGAAAAAGGTTGATGTCAAACACATACCACCTATTTGTTGAGATGATTTGAGCAGCTAATCCACTCACATATGACATGTTGTGTCACACTTAAGTGATGATATAGGACAGCATTAAAGATAAGATTGGCATGACACTGTCACAGAACAATGTAGAATGTTGTCTGAAGAATATGCAGGCAAACATATCATTGAAGAGAAGCATTAGGCATTGGAGAGCAACCAGAGATGCACTCCGGACTGTCACCTCTGAAAGCTCAAAGCAATCCAATTTGTTCCTATTAATGAAACCATTTTGATGCATTTGTACCCCTTGCAATCCTTAAAATGGATGCTCTGTCTGTAGTGAATTGACAAGTTGATGAATCTTTTGACAATGGTTGCAAAGATAGCATCCACAGAGCTCTGATCTTGCTCCATCAAGCTCTCTTCCTCCGACAAATCTGATTTGAGATAAATGAATCTGACGTTGGATTTGATATCCTTGATGTTTGTCAGGGAAGAAAATTTTCAATCCAACAATCAAGATGATCAAGAAATATAAAAGACAAAAAAAAAAAAAAAAAAGCATATACGATTTACAAAGTTCGGCATTCTCTGTCTATATCAAAAAATCTAGAATTTTTGTATATTATAAGAATATTAAAATGCAAGGAAAAGAAAACTTTTCACTTGGGCTAACCCAAAATACAATGAGATTTCCTCTCTTTAACTCAATCTGCAAAATTGCCATCTCCTTCCTTTTGTATATTTATTAGAACATAAATATAATCGACTCTTTTTTGGCTTCATCATATATTGTATGCTTAACAGTTTATAAGTCCGTATGAGAATGATAGCTAACGATAGTAAACTCTTCTGATACATGGTTTAAGTCTAAGTTAACGATACGGTAGTAAACAAGGTGTCATAATCTCTCTCACCTGAGTTTTATGTTCAAACTATTGATAGTAGGTTCATCTGATGTGAGGTAATTGGAATATCATAATCTTTCTCATTTTAGGCTGCACATTCTACTTCCAAGGATTAAGCATGATCCAAGAATCAAATCCTGAATAGGTACACATCAAGCTCAACCTAATACTAAGTTCTTTGATGTCATTTGTGGCTTCATGAGGTCACCCTAATGCTATATATAAATCTTCTGTTGGTCCTCTTTTGTTAGTTTTATAGGCTTATTTGTGGGGTAAGAACAGATGAAATCAATTTGAGAACAAGAAACACAAACAATGTTGCTGATCCTGCTTCCATGTTCACAGTTCCTCATGTTTCATGATTCATTTTCTTCTCTGATCCTTCATTTTTTTTTCTTGCTCTATATGAGAAATGCAGCTTATTTGGTGAATCATAACATTGAAACAGAGACAAAAGCCGATGACATGAATCTGATTTGTTTTTTTTTTTTTTTTTTGGTATGTAGTAAGCTTGCCTGAATTCTTTGCTGTTACAATACTTGGTTCTGGTTCTATTTTTTTTTTTTTTTTTTTTTTTTTTGACTCATTGTCTCTGTTAAGTTCGACTGATCGCCGATACATCTAATGCCCTTTGAGGAATTGCACATTGTGATCTGCTTTGCCCAACTCATCATGATCCAGTGAGCAAAGCTTCCCATTTCAGAATAGGTGCACTCTGTTTTCCCAGGTGTTCTTGCTGAGTTACTGCCTGCCTCAACCACAGCTTTCTGTTTGCTGGTCTTTCTGTATCTCCACAAAAGAAGAGTAAGAAGGAATACTTTAAACAAGTATTGATTGGATCAACCTACTACTCTTTTCCCCCTCTAATGCAATGTACTACACTGCTTTCTTGTTCCAAAAGAATTCCAAGAGGTATTATTAGGAATACAACCATATAACAATACAAACCATGAAAAGCTCAACTATCATCATCACATCTCAGCATAAATTATACATCACATTGTAAACCACAAAAAAATAAAGCTTTTTTATTGATATCCAACTCAGTTCAACACAAAGATAGCATCATTTGATTAGTACTCCAAACTCATTGTGGTAGACAGAGCAAACCACCCAAAGTTCTTATTCACATAAGCAGATAGTAATACTAGCCTGGCCGGCTGCTTTGCTAAAGAAAACCAAAAGGCAAACAGGAATAGACCACCTTTCTCATAATCCCCCATATTCTAATATTTCCCTCCCTTCTCCATCAGCACCTCTCCTCCTTTGCCATCCTTACCAGCATTCTCCAAAACATCTCCTTCCCAGTGATGCAGGATGGACCTCGGCGACACCGCCGTCGCAGTGGAAACAGAAAAGGTCTGGTAGACCAACAGCCCATCACCAGGAAGCTCCTGCTCCACCATGTCATTGCAAGCATATCCATACAAATCAACCTTCTTCGCCCATGTGGCAGCTAGCCCATGTCCTCCGAAGATGGTGACTGCAATGGAGAACTCAGAAGGGCTGAAGCACCTGAGGACTCTTTCGATCAGGTCATGATAGTTCAAGGAGTGAGGGTTGAACCCCATGGCTTCATAGCTCGCGTAGCTGAAACCATCCTCAGGTGTCACATGGATTGTAGAGAGTGCTGGACCGTGAATACCGTTCATGGAGTATCCGCAGGGCTCGAAATCAAAGTCACATATTTCCATCTCAGGAATGATATCGGAGATCCCAGAGAGCTTCGTCATCTCCTTTGCAGAAGAATTCTGGCCATCAACTGAGTTCTTGAAGAAGATCGATGTGCGTTCAGAGTCCAGCCCGGTCATGCACATCTCCAGAGTAACCATAGGCAGCTCAGGTTTCTGGGTGGCATAGTATATATGCCACTTCTGGTTCGGCATCGATGGATCACCAATCACATAAGCATTACCACCGGACCTGAGGCGGCCAAAGAAGCTATTCAGGACGGAGACTTCCTCAGAAAAGCTGCGGTGCGGGGATGGCTGCGCACCAGGGAAAATGAAGGTCCCACGGGAGTACTTTGCAGACAGAACAGAGAGCGAGAGCTCTGCAGCAATTTCAAGGATTCTGGGAATGGAAAGGAGGAGCTTTGTCGTCCCACAGGTCTTAAGAATGATCTTGTAGGGGTACACAAAGAGGCTCGACTCAGACAGGACATACGAATCGAAGTCCTTGTTCGACAGCTGAGAAACGATGGTGCACCGTGCCAAATCCAGAATAGAATCGATCTGCGCACGCGAGAGGGCGCGCAGTCCACGACCCTGGGGGTCGACAAAGATGGGCGCCTCAGAGAAAGTAATCTCCAGGCGCTTCTCGTACCCCTCGAACCCAATTGACGAAACAGGGGGAGGATGCGGGGAATCACCCATCGAGAATATCATCGGGTGAATGCAAGAACAACAGCGAGGGTTGATGGAGAAGAGAGTGGGAGACAAAGACGAGAGATTGAGAGAGGTTTGATTAGAAAGCAGCTAGCCAGAGATAGGTAAACAGCTAGAGGAACGAAACCAAAAGCACGGGAAATCCTACTCTACCGAAGGGGACATATGAGGAGATATCAGGATGGCTTCCTCACGCACTGCAAAAGATCAAAATCAAACAATGAGAACAAGAAAATTGTCTGAATTGACATCGACACAGCTAAAACTAAGCAAGATTCAATCTTTTTCTCTTACGTTGGAGTAAGCAGCAGATTGGAACTTTTTGATTCCACCGTGCGGTCGGATGTCTTCAATGCTGTAGCCGAGGGGAGCTTCGTACTGTAATGAATTACTACTACTGCTAGACTTCTTCTTCCCACCCTTAGACTCCATTAATTCATCCACAATTCTGCAAAAAGATAAGACAAGCAACGCAATTAGAATCAAAGCCGAACCGATACGCACGAGAAGAAAATTAATGTTCTGATGTCGGTTAGAGAATCGAGAAATCTTTAAACACGACTGAGAAGAGTAGAAAAGCAGAATACATCAAGAAGCCAAAAGATTAAAGAATAGATCGACAAATGACCAAAAAAAATCAAACTATGGCGAAGCAGCGAAAGACAAAAGAGAGTAAGAACAGGATCAACCAAAAATATAAAAGATTGAAGATAATCCAAACGAACAAGAACTGTCCTAAGGAAGAAACTGGGAAACAACACCACCGGCCGGAAGCCAGAAAACCAAGAATCTGGCCGAAGAAAAAGTTTCAGCCACAAAAAATAAAGGAAAATTACAAAGAAACCAAACAACAGATAGAAAATTAGGGATAGAAAAGAACGCCGGTCATATTTATTTCCCGAAAAGAAATAAGAAGATCGAAAGAAACAAACGTAGTCTTTTTTTGTTGCAAGAAAACATACGATCTAGAGGTGAGAAGAGTCTGCGGCGATCTGTTCTTCGCAAAAGATTTGTCTTCAAGATGTGTGGTGAACGAGCCAGAGGGAGGAGGGGAAGGACAGAGGCAACAGAAACGCAAAGGCAGCGGCGCCGAGAGAAGAATGGTGGGGAAGGAATGGGAAGGGGCGGTGAGGCTTTAAATAGCAGATGGGAGGGGGAAACGGAGAAGGAATCGGTAACTTCCGGGTGTTGGGTGCGTGGGAATTAGGGCCAGCTGTGACCGCCCCTGCCCCACACCCACCCCAAACTTTTCCGGATCTGTTACAGCCACTACTTTTTTACGCACCCGTTGTTTGTATTCACGTCTCACGTATCAGCCACTAGTTTCGCGGGCCCCGCTTGTGTGACCCAAATCTCCGCAGCGTCAAAATGGGTGTGAATAAATACTCTTCCCGAATCTGGTAGGAGCGCTAGTTTTTGTACTCATCCGTAAAGAGTCCACGAACCAACGTCTCTGAGTTGGCGACAAACGGGTCCCGCAAGCGGGACCATATCAATTCGCCAATGATAGGCATGGTGAGTTAAATATAAATGGCCACCGATATCCATTTCGTGTCAGCTCTGACTCACGCGATAAAGAGCAAAAAGAGAACGACGCTTACGCACGCTCTTATTTCCACCCGTTCTCGTACTCGTTTCGTTAGTGGACTTTTAGCGACTCCCACATTGTGGGTCCCAGTTCTCCCAAGCGCTAGCCCCGCGGGTAAGGACATCAATGGTAGACGGTTTAGAAGGTTCCGGGCATCCTCTTCACATGCCGAGCGGAGGGAAGAAGAGGAAACGCGAATTTTCGAGGTACGCGATTCCCTTTATCATGGAAGCATGAACAACGAAGATTAGCAAACGAAGAGTGAGATAATGATTTTAATTACCGAAATAATTGTGTCAAACATTTGCGGATTGGATTTGATTCGACCACATCACGGCCGATTGGATCCGCACGAAATCGACCTCTTTCCTAGGGAATCGGATCGGATTTATTTTGTCTCCCTGCCGGATTCTATTGGCAATCGTGCTCCGCAAACTGCCGCAGTGGTGCACGGGAGTCCACGTGGAACCAAATGCATGCACGCCGTTCCACAAACCAATACATGGGCGTGGGTCCCACGGATTCATGGGCTGTGATTGGTGGAATTCGGTGGACGGCCTTTTTTGACTTTGACATGTCACGGTGGATCGATGTTGGCGTGAATTAATATGTCAGATTTGGGTGCATCAAATATTTGTTTAATTATGGACGGATGCATCAGATAGAAAAGAAAAAAAAAAGGAGATGCTTTGGTAACATTTGGATGCTTAGAATAATCTTTTTTTCTTAGGCAACTGTATCTTAAGTAAATAAATATTTTATTCGCATTGGATGCTTCAAATGTTTTTGTCTAAGACAAATATACCATATGGAAAGGATGATTTGATCGTATTGGACGTTTATATTATTTATCTTAGATAGATAGATTGTGTCGGATACTTCAGATTTAAAATTTATATATAAACTTTAAAATTTTATAATCAACCTATTCCTCCTTAGCTTGGCATTGTCCTCCTTTGTCTTTTAAACATATATAATAATTATATATATATATATATTATGTAGAGGATTTTTTTATTTTATTATGAGATTAAGGTGCTGACGAAGGTTTGACTTATCAGTCCATACCGATGTACCGAGTTTATCTCGGTATTAGTACAGTACCAGAATCAAGTGGTACGCACAATGTATACCACTCGATATATTAAAATATAATATAAAATATTATATTATATAATATTAAAAAATTAAAATATTAAAAAAAAAGAGCGACGTCGCCTCGATCTTTCTCCTCGCGTAGGGAGACGTTCCATCTCCTCGCGTGGGAGAAAAAATGCCTACGACCCGTGGGCGAGGACGATGCACGGGCACCAGGTATTATTTCTTTTATCATCTTTTCTTTTATTCTTCTTTTTCTCTTCTTCTTCTTCTTCCCTTTTTCTCCCTCAATCGATCGTCGACAATCAAAATTGACTGTCGATGATCAATTTTTAGCGCTATCGGTTCGTGTTTCAACAACCTGACGAACCAGTATGTACCGTCTATACCGGGCGGTACAAGTCGAAATTGCAAACCTTAGTACGGACTAATGAAGAGAAAGAAAAAAAATAAAAGAAAGACTAAAATAGATAGAAAAAGATGGAAATCGAACGTTTTGTCAATAGTCGAATCAGTCCGGCTTGGTGTTGTCTTGAAAGCATAGAGACGTCCAAGGAATCCTTATGATAGCTCGAGCATGATTAAAGTGGCCTTCACGTAACCCTAATTTATTCGAGATGGTCTAGAGATCAGGTTGAGGGCTAAAGTGGGATCTAGCTTCTCTGTGAGTTCCTGTACGAAAGTCAATGTCAGGAGGAGTTTTCCGACCCACAAGTTAGTTTGGAAAGTTATATGGCGTGTGAGAGGTTTTTTGAGAAGAGATCTAACCCCTGGGCCGACATTAGAGGTCGACTTTTATACCTGATCGATTTAGGATATCTTCCTAATGGTCTCAACATCCTCTCTTGATGTTTTATCCACGGGGGTGATAGGCCAAAATGATCTCTCATGAACTGTTATTCATGAGGGCCGATTAAAAAGGAGGGGAGGAAGGATCGAAACAACCAACGTGAATTATTGGCCATGGAGGCCGATAGGACCAATCCGAATACCTCCAGTAGACTATTGTCCATGGGGCTCGACATACCACAACCACCTCCACATTATTGCCTAATGGAGGATGATTCGATAATTTTATTTTTATGTCAATATTTATGGGATGATTAGCTGGCGAGTGGGGATTGATTATCAAAATATTTCGAATTAATATGTTATCTTTTTAACTTTTAAATTATTTCAAATAAAGATGAATATTTTCATCGCACATGAATTCAAATATAAAATCTGCTAACTATATAATATTATACTTATTATTGTTAACATTTATTGTCAATCTATATTGTCTTGTGATATACCCAACACAATCACTCCAAAGTAAAAAGTTAATTCAACATATTAACTGAAATAAAATTTTAAATCTAGAAACTATGACTAAACATGGTTTTAAATCTTCCTTCCAACTCTGTATAAATATACGTTGCAACAATGTATCAGGTGAATCATTTGATCCTCACTTCCATCTTTAACACTCCGAAGATGGTTACTGCAACGGAGAACTCAGATGGGCCGAAGCACCTGAGGACTCTTTCGATCAGGTCGTCGTGATAGTTCAAGGAGTGAGGGTTGAACACCATGGCTTCGTAGCTCGCGTAGCTGAAACCATCCTCAGGTGTCACATGGATTGTAGAGAGTGCTGCACCGTGAATCCCGTTCATCGAGTATCCGCAGGGCTCGAAATCAAAAGTCGCATATTTCCATCTCAGGAATGATGTCGGAGATCCCAGAGAGCTTCGTCATCTCCTTCTGGCCATCAACTGAGTTCTTGAAGAAGATCGATGTGCGTTCAGCGTCCATCCCGGTCATGCACATCTCCACAGTAACCAAAGGCAGCTCAGGTTTCTGGGTGGCATAGTATATATGCCACTTCTGGTTCGGCATCGATGGTTCTGCAGCAACCTGAGCTGCTTATGTGATTGGAGATCCATCGATGCCGAACCAGAAGTGGCAGAAACCTGAGCTGCCTTTGGTTACTCTGGAGATGTGCATGACCGGGCTGGACGCTGAACGCACATCGATCTTCTTCAAGAACTCAGTTGATGGCCAGAATTCTTCTGCGAAGGAGATGACGAAGCTCTCTGGGATCTCCGACATCATTCCTGAGATGGAAATATGCGACTTTTGATTTCGAGCCCTGCGGATACTCGATGAACGGGATTCACGGTGCAGCACTCTCTACAATCCATGTGACACCTGAGGATGGTTTCAGCTACGCGAGCTACGAAGCCATGGTGTTCAACCCTCACTCCTTGAACTATCACGACGACCTGATCGAAAGAGTCCTCAGGTGCTTCGGCCCATCTGAGTTCTCCGTTGCAGTAACCATCTTCGCAGGACATGGGCTGGCTGCCACAAGGGCGAAGAAGGTTGATCTGCATGGATATGCTCGCAATGAGGAGCTTCCTGGTGATGGACTGTTGGTCTACCAGACCTTTGCTGCTTCCTTCCACTGCGACAGCGGCGTCGCCGAGGTCCATCCTGCATCACTTGGAAGGAGATGTTAATGCTGGAAAGGATGGCAAAGGAGGAGTCTTCTCTGAAGGTGAGTTGCTGATGGAGTACTAATCAGATGATGCAATCTTGGTGTGGAACTGAGTTGGATATCAATAAAAAAGGCTTTTATTTTTTTTTTGGTTTACAATGTGACGTATCATTTATGCAGAGATGTGATGATGATAGTTGAGCTTTTTATGGTTTGGATTGTTTTATGGTTTGCATTCCTAATAACACCTCTTGGAATTCTTTTGGAACAAGAAAGCATACATTGCATGAGAGGGGGAAAAGAGTAGTAGTAGGTTGATCCAATCCTTCTTAATCTTCTTTTGTGGGAATACAGAAAGACCAGCAAACAGAAAGCTGTGGTTGAGGCAGGCAGTAACTCAGCAAGAACACTGGGAAAACAGAGTGCATCTTTCTGAACTGGGAACCTTTTGCTCACTGGATCATGATGAGTTGGGCAAGGCAGATCACAATGTGCAATTCCTCAAAGGCCATTAGATCCATCGGCAAGCACTCGAACTTAACAGAGAGAAAGAGTCAAAAAAAAAAAAAATCCTCATAAATTCATGGAGTAGAACCAGAACCAAAGTATTGTAACAGCAAGGAAAAAAAAAAAACCTGATTCATGTCTCGGCTTTTGTCTCTCTGTTTCATTGTTATGATTCACCAAATAAGCTGCATTTCTCATATAGAGAAAGAAAAAAAAAAAAAAAGAAGGATCAGAGAAGAAAATGAATCATAAAACATGAGGAACTGTGAACAAGGAAGCAGGCTTAGCAACATTGTTTGTGTTTCTTGTTCTCAGATTCATTTCATCTGTTCTTGCCCCACAAATAAGCCAATCGAAACTAACAAAAGAGGACCAACAGAAAATTTATATAGCATTAAGGTGACCTCATGAAGCCAAAAATGATATCAAAGAACTTAGTATTAGGTTGAGCTTCATGTGTACCTATTCAGGATTTGATTCTCGGATCATGCTTAATCCTTTGGAAAAGAATGTGCAACCTAAAACGAGAAAGATTACGATATTCCGATTACCTCCATCATATGAGTCTATTATCAATAATTTGAACATAAAACTCAAGTGAGAGAGATTACGTAAGACCCTCATTAGTTCTACATCGGAAGTGATCAAGATTAAAATTGACTTATAAGGGTTTGATGAGTATATTATTATAAAAATTTATGTTTGATGTATGATTTGATATAATCACTTCAAATAATATTTTTAAATAAAATCTTGAAGTTCATCTAATCATAAAGATGTGAGATATCAATATCTCAGTAGTCCTCAATCAACTAGACTTAAACCAAATTCACCCTAGACTGGTCTAATCTCGATTAGGTCAAGCAGGTTTAAACAAATCAAGTTGGTCTAGAATCACCCTATGATTCAGTCAATTAACGTGTTTGGGACCTAGACAGAGGAGTGATAATATATCTAAGCAGGGTTCATGCTTAGACACATGAGTTGAGGTTATGTCTAACCATACGAACTAGGTCATACTTGGTCGCATGAGCCAAACCATACCTAACCATAGTAATTGGGTCGTATATTTCCCCATGAGCTAGTTGCTACCTGACCACATAGGTTGAGTCATGTCTGACAACATGAGTTGTGTCGTACCTTGCCATATGGATCGGGTCATACATGACCACATGAGTTGGATTATACTTGGCCACATGGGCTAGGTCGTGCCTTACCACATAGGCTGGCTCCTACTTGGCCATATAGGCTAGGTCATGTCTAATCATATCATATGGGTTAGGTCAAGCTTAGTCACATGGGCTGAGCTGTACTGAGTCGTATGGGTTGAGCTAGCTAAATAGGTTGGGTCATACATGACCACATAGACTGAGTTGACTTGGCTTGGTAAATCAACCTAACTCAAATCAGACCCTCAATGACTCAAATCCATAAATTAAAGAATCTAAATTTATGATCTTAAATTTAAAACTAATTAAATCATAAAAATTAATACATAATTATTGAAATACAAAAATAGACATACCAATCCAAAAGTAAAGAATTTTAATAATTAAATCAGTCTTAAATTGAACTTAAGCTTAAAAGATCAATGTAAATTAAATAATCATTCGAACATCATCAATCAATTATCATCATAAAATTTTAAAAATATAACATTATTATGTATTATAAAATTTTAATAATCTCAATATCAAAATTTCAAATTATGAAATTACAAAACTTTTAACAATCTAAATATCACGATTTGAAACATAAATCAAATTTAATAGAAAAGAATAGATGACCCTACCTCTCTCGACTATCTTTTCCTCGAGATCATCTCCTCAGGAAGTCTCCTCCTCGATCCTCTAATTTGCAGTGAGGAATGAGGGAGGAGAAGTCCCTTTATATAGGAGAAGATGAGATCTCCCTGAAAGGTAAGTCATAGTTTAATTTTAATTTTTTATTTTTAATTATTATGCTTTTACACTTAAGAGAGAAATATAATATTCATTTCTCATGATTCACAGATGAATATGGAAGGTAAATTATCTACTTCCTAAAAGTCACATCACTCATTAGGAAATAAATAAATTAATAATTTAATTGATTAGCATAATTTCTAATTTGTTCATTTGATTAAGGAGATCATTTAATCATTTTCTTAATTACAGTATATAAACAAAAAGTTAATAATAAAATTATTTATCATAATCAATCTATCTTAAGAAAGTCAATTATTGATGATTACATATTATGATACCTTATTTACTACTATATTGTTAACTTAGACTTGTATCAGAAGAGTAATGAGCCGACCATCTCACTAAGGCCCACGTTAACTTGGCAGTCCAAGACAACACCGAGATCCGATGTCAACCAACTGGCGAGGTTCTGAGGCGAGGTCACACAATGTTATCTTGGCTGCCATGGTAACAGAAGCTACGTTGGGACTCATTAATGAAGGATGGCGCGCCACGCCTCATGCCACTCTGACCGTACGAGTCAATCTCACCTAGCACATCGATAGAGGTAAGGCTGAAGGTACGATCGACCACTCGCCCTATATGTATAAAATCCCCACCTGAGGACAGGGAAGGGGGGCTTACACACTTCTACTATGCAAATACACAGAACCACTTGGGGCACTGACTTATTCGTAGGAGGGGTTACGTCGGGCACCCCCACCCCGACAAGACCTTCATGCAGGACCCTCACTATAGATTCGAGGAGGAGCCCGAATCATTGACGTGAGGAGTAGCCCAAATCACTTACCCGAGGAGGACCTAAATCACCGACCCGAGGTCGAGGCCTCCAAGACACCAACCCGAGCCAAGTTGGACGGCCCCATTTCGATCTAGGTGGACGACCTTGTGCATATAGAGGGAACTAAGCCGTGTTGATTCGTCTGCCACAGCATCAAGAAAGTTAGTGGACGATGAAAGACGTCCAGTGACTCACCGAAAAGTTGGCACCGTTGAGTCGGTTTATCTCCCAAGCTGGAGACAAGAGCTTCCCCTTCTTCTGAGCGTTAAAGCAGGCAAAGGACTTATGGTGGACACCTCAATACGAAGAGGCATTCAAACAATTGAAGATGCACCTCGCCAATCTGCCACAACTCACGTCAATCACCCTCGGAGAACCCCTCGGGATATACCTTGCGGCATTGGATGTCTTAGTCAGTTTGGTCCTGGTAAGGCTTGACAAGAGTGAGCAGAAGCTAGTGTACTATTGCAGCCACATCTTGAGTGGCCCCTGATAGGACTCCAACATGGTTGAGTTTTAATCACCCTAGAAGTAGTCAATAAAAACCCTGTGAGATTGTAATAAAACTCCACCTAGCCACTTCTATTTTATAAAGAAGTGTGGTTAGGGTTTAGATTTGGGCCTTAGGGCTTAGTTGTTGCCGCCCCCTTTATTGGGCTGGTTGGCTAAGGTTTCCCTCAGTTAGGTCGGCTATAGGAGGGAAAAAGGATAATTTTACTTAGGTAAGCATCTCATGGGCTAGGGTTTAGAACCATATATAATGATGTAGCCACACCCTCTCTTTTATTAAGTAAGAATAATCTTTTATTCAGTCTTGTGCCAAGTTCTAGGAGGGAGGAACCTCTATAGTGTTCCAAGGGTTGATCCCCCTCAAAGATCAAAACCTATAAAGCTCATTCTGGGGTTTTATCATCTAGTATCATAGCAGCGTTCCTACTGCCCTTCCTGCCATCTCTGCCACCCCCACCTTCCCAAGCAATTCTCATAATTGCTATGACACATGCCTCCACCTTCCACCCAAGTCGTAGATCAAATCAATCTGCTGATGCCCCCTACATTTAAAATTAGAGATTTGGTATATTTTCATCACTCATGCATATTGGCTATTACTATTCCTTTATCTTACACGTTGAAGAGGTTTTCCCATACTTCCATTGCTACAAATTTCAACCATCGTAAATGATATCATTATTACGAAGGCGAAACACTGTAGAAATCTTCAGCCATTTATTTGCCTCTTGAAATCAGTTTTATGCTCCCCTCTTTTGATCGAAATTTTTTATATGATTTCATAAATTGTCTTAGCCCTCATCTAAGATTAACCTCTGAAAAGAATTCTCTCTCAAACTGGTTCTATTGTGCTCTAATTCTTCGTCACGTATTGCTAGAATTTTTATGACGATGAATCTGCCCTCCATCTTTTCCTCTATTTCCCTACCGTTACTCTATCAAAATTTTGTCAAACTTTTTACTGATATTAATCACATCTTAATCGAGGAGTTCTACATATTTTTCTTGAGTTTTCCAATGAGATTCACGTCTAGAATTCAATGTTTCTCTTATGTAAAATATGTTCGGCAGGACAGCACATCGCAGCACCCTTCTTTGTCAAATTCAATCGGATTCGGTGTTGTCTTTTATAGATTTTTGGACTTTCTTTCCCTCATCTGCAAACCCTACCATCCTCACCAAGAACCCCTCTAAACCAAACCCTAAATCGATCCCAAACAGCCACCTAAATCAGCCCTAAACCACAGCCTACTTCCATCATACTAATCCACCTACCTAACTGGCTACCTCTTCCTCAAAACCTCTAATGCCCCTAACACAACAATAGAAAAAGGACCTCAACATTATAGATCTAGAGGCATGCACCATGGCATCAGATGAGGCCATTAACGCCAAGTTTGAAGCTTTTGAAAGTCACAAGGAGGAGAAGATGCGATCCCTTTTCGCTGAATTCAGCGTGGGCCGACCACCTAGCCCGAAGAAATCACAACAATGAGAAACTTCAGATTGGTGAGACGATCCTCAAGAGCATGGTCACATCATCCCTGATCCAAATAATCCATGTATGAAGGTTGACTTCCCTAGATGGGAAGAAGGAGACCCGATCAGATGGATCTCACACGCAGAGCGCTATTTTCGGTTCTACCGAACCGTCGATGCTACAAGGGTGGAGATTGCTACCATCCACCTTGAGGGAGATGTTATTCAGTGGTTCAATTGGTTTAAGCACACCCATGGAGGTCTCTCTTGGCAGTGATTTAAGGAAGGGACTACTAAATCGCTTCAGACCAACCGATTTCAACAACATCGACGGATTGGTGAAGATTTGGCAAACCTCTACAATACACGAATACCAAACAAGGTTTGAATGTTTATCTAACCAAATTGTAGATTGGTCTAAAAAATAACTTTTAAGGACTTTTATTCAAGGCCTCAAGCTGGAGATTCAAGGAGAAGTAAAGGCACGACAACTGTACACTCTTGTGGTGGCGATTTCCTTCGCAATAATCCAAGAAGAACAATTGAACCATAAAGTACAAAGGACAAGAGTCGCTCCCCGACCAGCCATGCTGAAGCTTTCAGGCCCCTCTACTGCCATCCAAGCCCCTGCATCAAAAAAATTAACAAGAGACGAGCTTCGTGAACAATCGGCCATGGGGTTGTGTTGGCACTGTGATGAACCATGGAGTTGAGAATATCACTGAAAAAAGGGTCGACTCCTCATGATTGAACCAATAGAGATTAAGAATAGCAAACCATTTAAAGAAAGCCTCGAAACCGAAGATGAAGCCATGGAGAAAGTGCCCCAACCAGCCGACTATGCAATGCACACGCTAATCGACTACTCTAATCCGTAGACGATGAAAGTTGGAGGACTCCTTAAACAATAACCCATCATTGTTCTTATAGATACGGGTAGCACGAATAACTTCCTCAATAGCAAGATTTGTATGGTGCTTCAAATTGAAGGTTGCAACAAGTCCGACGTAAAGGTCGTCGACGGTTGAATCCTCAATTGCGATCAACGGTGCCCGTAGGTAAAATTGCTCCTACAAGACCAAGAAGTGGTAGTCGATTTATTCCTCCTACCCATTGATGACTATGAAGTCATGCTTGGGATTGAATGGCTTACAACATTATGTGACATCTCCTGGAATTTTTATAAATTAATCGTGAAGTTTTATTGTAAAGGGAGACAGGTCACATTGCGAGGCAAGCACGGGAGCCATATCTCCACCGTTTTGATGCATCAAATGGAGAAGGTGCTACACAAAACAAATGGTGGATTTTTGATGCATATCTAGCAACCATCAAAGGAGGAAAATGTGTAGAATTTGGATCTTAAGCTTGCCCTATTGCTGGACGAATTCGCAGATGTTTTCACGGAGCTGCATGGGCGGCCCCCTAATCGACCGCATGATCATCACATCCCTATATTGTCGGGCAAACCTCCAACAAATTTGAGACTATACTACTATCCTCACTTGCAGAAGGACGAGATTGAGAACATCGTTAAGAAGATGCTCCACACCGAAGTGATTCAACCAAGCTGCAGCCTTTACTCCTTGCCGGTGTTGTTAGTGCGCAAGAAGGATGGTACGTGACGGATGTGCGTTGACTACCGAGCCTTGAACGCCATCACCGTTAAAGACAAATATCCTATAACAGTAGTAGATAAGCTCTTGCATGAACTAAAAGGAGTGCGAGTCTTCACTAAATTGGTTCTTCGTTTTGGATACCATCAGATTCGGGTATGCACTGAAGATGTTTCGAAAACTACATTCCGTACATATAATGGCCACTATGAGTTTTTGGTTATGCCCTTTAGACTTACAAATGCCCATTCTACTTTTCAAAGCTTGATGAATGATATTTTCTGAAGGTTTCTACGTAAGTTCATGTTGGTATTTTTTGATGATATCCTCATTTATAGCCCTACACTTGATATATATTTTCAGCACTTGCGAATTGTTCTAACAATCCTTTAAGAGAACACCCTTTATGTTAAATAATCAAACTGTAGCTTTTTATAGCGTAAAGTGGAGTATGTAGGGCACATTATATCAGAGGATGGAGTGGCAGTAGACCCGACAAAGATCAAAGCAATGCAAGGATGACCGAAACCTATGAACATAAAATCACTGTGTGGCTTCCTTAGACTCACGGGCTACTACCAAAAAAATTTGTGAAAGATTATGGTAAGATCAAGTGCCTCACTCACATCCCTACTGAAGAAAGACTCCTTCTTATGGTCGGATAAAGCTTCCATAGCTTTTGAACGACTCAAGGCAGCCATGACGATGATGCCGGTCCTAGCACTGCCCGATTTCAACCGCAACTTTGTGATTGAGGCTGATGCATCCGGAGTTGGAATTATGGTTATTCTAATGCAATATGGTCGACCTCTTGCTTACACCAGCAAGGTTTTGTCTCCCTCCCATCTTAAAATATTTGTGTATGATAAAGAAATGTTTGTCATCGTACACGCTGTCATGAAGTAGAGACCCTACTTAATCGGTCGATGCTTCCAGATTAAGATCGACTACCGAAGCCTCAAGTATTATTTGGATCAGAAAATATCTTCCTTAGAGCAACAACGATGGGTAACTAAACTTCTTGGCTTTGATTATTAAATTATTTATCGAAAGGGGCAAGAGAATATTGTTGCATATGCTCTATCTCGGATATCGGGATAAGCGAAATTTCAACCATCTCCCTTCCCTCCACCGACTTCCTCAAAGACATTAGAGAGGAGCGGAAGAGCGACCCAGAAACCCGAGGCATCATAGAAAAATTGAAGAAGAATGTGGGTTTCATGGGTCACTACACTTGGGATTTGAAAGACCTACGCTACAAAGACCGAATTATGATTGTTCCTTCTTCCCCTTGCATCAAAATTATTTTGCATGAATTGCACTCTTCGCATTCAGCAGGGCACCCCAGATTTCTGAGAACATATAAGAGAGTGAAGCAAAACTTCTTTGGGAGAGGCATGAAAAGATTGATTTATGATTATATATCTAAATGTGATGTATGCCAGCAGTAAAAAGGTGAAATGGTGGCAGGTCCGTGAAAACTGCAACCACTAACTATATCAGACTCAGAATTGACTAATATCTCCATGGACTTCATCGAAGGGCTGCTACCATCTCAAGGTAAAAGCATGATCTTTGTGGTGGTAGATCGTCTAACCAAATATGCTTATTTTATGCTGTGAGACATCCTTATTGTTGGGAAACCTATAGCGGGTGCATCACATGCACAGCGAAAATCAAAACAAAAACTGATTTTCTACGCAGATCAAATCATCGTGCAAAAGATTGGGGTCGTGAGAAAAATATAAAAACCAAAAAACCACGATGTGTGAGAGATTGATTTTACCTAGGGAGATCGTATATCCCTGTATTCCAGATCCGGATAGAGAAGATGAAGGAGGTCAAGCGTTCTCCTCTCTAGCGGTATCCACACGATGGTTCTCTGTAGCGAAACTCCTCCAATCTGATCTTGCAACTCTTGCTCAGAGGGAGGGAGGAGAATAGGAGGTGGTGGCTAAAGTTACAGCTTATCAACCAAGAATCTCCCCTCCTATTTATAGAGAGCCACCATAAAACCCCAGGGCTCCTGCCTCAATGGGTATTGGATCTCCATCCAATTACCCACTAATCTTATATTATTGGATCTCTATCCAATAATCTCCTTAGGCCTCTAATTAGGCCTTAATCAAGGAGCTCATCAGCATAGGGTCTCATCTAATGAGAATATGGGCTAATTGGATCTCTATCCAATCCTCTATTCGTTGAAGCATCCACCATATGTGTGTGACCCTCTAGGCCCGATACCGAGCTGACCATGAGTTACTCCCATCAGAACTCCTTCTGATATAGTGAATTATTATCTTCATAATAACTCACTCGACTCATCGACTATGGACGTACTATGCCACTACGCCATAGTCCCCAAACGGTACAAAGGATTGAATCCATCAGAGCTGTCTATCTACAGTTACCATGTATCTATAATCCCTCATCCAACTAATATCCCAGAGACCATATATTGGATATGGTACTGTCAGGTCACATACGGAATCAATTTGTCTTGCTTTAATCGGATTCTACCGAAGAATTCCTTCTCTCTCAATCCAAATGACCATAGCTAGAGATTTGTCTAAGCAAACACATATGAGATATTCCTCTCGTGATACCGAGAGTGGATGATCCTCTATTGACACTCAATTATCTTTATAAGGTTGGCTAAAAATTCCGATAACCAATTGTACCAGATCTGGAGCTTTCCAAACTTGTAAGTATGTCATCAAAGAAAGGAGCACTCATACAAGACATCCTTGGTGTCTCAAGTCGAAGGACCAGATACACAACTGGGACTATGAAATCGCTGTCTGACATTAGGTATCATTAACCATACAATATTCCAAAAGTGAATCATCAGTGAACTCATTCTCCAAGGAGCACCTGTATTATATCCTTAGTGTCTCCACACAAGTGGCTATGAGACCAGCCGCCTCCATCATATTGACGGGTATATAGTACACCGGTCTGTCCGGTTATTTCGATGTCCCTCTCGAGTAACCTATGACCGGGATTATTTAAGATCTATATTTAAAGGTGAATCGATCTCATTATCATGATCTCATCACAATCCGATTCTTATTGCATAGAACCAAGGGCATCACAATATATATGCTACATATAATATAATGTGAGAATGTACTAATATTAATCATAAACAAAAAGATTACGCAGTGTGTCACACGTGCCATCACTCATGTGATTGGCTTGCAGGGCACCTATAACTAGCACTTATACCGCTGCCAGTATTGCTCAATTTTTTCTAAAAAATATTATAAAACTGTATTGGATGCTAAGGTCGATTGTGAGTGATCGTGACAGGGTATTTACAAGTAAATTTTGGACTAAGCTCTTCCAACTACAAGACACCAAATTGAAGATGAGCACAAGGTATCATCCATAAACGGATAGCCAAACATAAGTGGTGAACAAATGCCTCGAGACTTACTTATAGTGCTTCACCAGTGAACGGCCTAAAGAGTGGACAAGATGGCTTCTTAGGCTGAATGGTGGTACAACATAACTTATCATTCATCAACTAAATGTACCCCCTATGAGGCATTGTATGGCTGACCGCCCCCTGTAATATCTAAATATGTAATTTGTGCGACCAAAGTGGATCAGGTTGACCAAAACTTAATTGACAGGGATAAGCTTCTACAACTGCTGAAAGATAACCTAACTATCGCTCAAGCCCGCATGAAGCAATAAGCAGACACTCACCAGAGTGAGCGAGAAATTTCGGTAAGAGATTGGGTCTACCTTCGCCTACAACCGTACAAGTAGCTGTCAATCAACACCAGAGTGCCGATGAAGCTATCTTCATGATTCTATAGATCATATTAGATTTTGGACCATAATGGGGTCGTTGCATACAGATTAAAACTCCCAGATGATGCTAAGATCCATCTCATCTTCTATGTATCCTTGCTAAAGCCGAAATTGGGAGAACGTGAGTTGGTTCAGACTCAACTATCGAGCACTTCTAATTATGGCGAGATTCAAGCTCAACCTAAAGCTATACTTGATCGGAGGATTGTAATGTGCAGTCGACGCCCCTTAACTGAAGAATACCATCTGAAGATGTAACGTGGGAGTCTTACAAGGAACTGAAGATCTAGTTCCCAGAGTTTATGAACCTTCAACCTTGAGGACAATGCTGATTCAAATAGGGTTAGCTTGATAGAACTCCAGCAGGGTTGAGTCCTAATCACTCTAGAAGTAGTCAATAAAAACCCTATGGGATTGTAATAAAACCCCAACTAGCTACTTCTATCTTATAAAGAAGTGTGGCTAGGGTTTAAATTTGGGGCCTTAGGGCTTAGTGGTTGCCGCCCTCTTTACGGGCTGGTCGGCCAGGGTTTCCCTCAGCTAGGTCAACTATAGGAGTGCAAAGGGGTAATTTTACTTACGCAAGCACCCCATTGGCTAAGGTTTAGAACCTTATATAATGATGTAGTTGCCCCCTCTCTTTTATCAAGTAAGAATAATCTTTTATTTAGCCTTGTGCCGCATTTCAGGGTTGATCCCCCTCAAAGATCAAAACATATAGAGCTCCTTCTGGGGTTCCATCAACCCCGAGGAGCGATTTCCGCCTATTGAAAGGCTAGCCTTGACGCTGGTCCTAACATCAAGAAAGTTAAGGCTATACTTCCAAGCTCACCCCATCATGATAATTACTGACCAACCCTTACGTTAGATCCTTTCAAAGTTCGATGTCACTGGTCGGATGCTCAAATAGTCGGTCAAGCTTAGGGATTTCGATCTCAAATACGTCCCGAGGACAATGATAAAAGCTTAAGCATTAGCTGACTTCATATTGGCATCGATGAATCTAGAGAATCCATAACAAAACCTGATATGGATGTTGTACGTAGATGTATCAACCAATGTTGAATGAGGAGTTGAACTCGTCCTCGAGGGCCCTACCAGTCATATCTATGAACACATGCTCCGACTCGAATTCAAAGCCATAAATAACGAAGCTAAGTATGAGGCGTTATTGTTCGGGCTAAAGCTTGCTAACGAGCTACATGCAAAAGATATTGAAGTCTTCATTGACTCCCAACTTGTCGCCGGCCAGGTCAACGCAGAGTTTGAGGCTTGGGAGGAGTCGCTAGCCAAGTATCTCATCGAGGCGTGATGTTGCATCGGCTGATTCAGCCGCTTCACCATCACAAAGATACCTCAGTCGGACAACTCACAAGCTGACGATTTGGCAAGGCTAGCCTCTATGAGCGGGTCAAATGAATACCAGACATGGATGGCCAGGATTCCCAAACCTTCCATCAATTCAGCCGAGGTGGTGGTCATTGAGGAAGGATATGACTAGGTTGATGAGATACTAAAGTTCAAGAATGATGACTTGTTGCCTGAAGACAAAAGTGTCACCCGACAGGTGAGAAGGACTTGCGTGTGGAACTATGTAATCAACGGATGACTATATCAGCAAGGTTTCAGCTAACCACTACTCTGGTGCCTACGCCCGATCAAAGCACAAACCACGCTAGCCAAGGTACATGAAGGGATCTGTAGGGAGCATATCGGCGCTTGAACCCTCGCACTCAAGGTACTAAAATGAGGTATTACTGGTTGATCATGCGCCGAGATGCCCATGGAGAAATGCGAGCAGTGCCAAAGGCACGCTAGGGTCCAGCACCAACCGATAATCCCGTTATCATTCTCAGACTGTTCCTGGCCTTTTGCCCAGTGGGTAATGGATCTCCTCGGCCCTTTCCCCCAGCTTTGGGACAACACAGATTTCTAATAGTCGGAGTCGACTATTTCACCAAATGGGTTGAAGCCAAACCCTTGCCACTATCACGGAAAGATAGGTCGAAGGGTTTGTCTAGAAGAGACTGATCACCAATTCAGCATTTCGAAGGCTATTATCACCGATAATGGGACCCAATTCAACAATCCTAAATTCAAAGCATTCTGCTTGAATTATAAAATACAGCTAAGGTTCAGCTCGGTCCCACACCCTCAAGCGAACGAGCTTACCAAGGTAACCAACTGGACTGACTATCCTTGAAAGGTTGAAGAGAAGGGTTATTGGGGTGCACGGGACCTAGGTAGACGAGCTCCTGAGCATCTTATGGGCATCTCGGACAACCTCGAAGACCTCGACGAGAGAGTCCCCATTGAACTTGGCCTTCGGAACAGAAGCGGTCCTCCCTCCCGAAGTGGTTTATCCTACCTTCCGAGTTGAGTCCTATGAGGAATCCTCGTCGTCCGACCAACTAAGGGAAAACCTTGATATGCTCGAGGAACGAAGGGCTGAGGCACATCTACGAGCGCTCGCATATAAGAAAGCTGCGGCAAGGCTTTACAATCGTAAAGTGTGCCTTTGGTAGATCACGATAGGTGATCTGGTGCTACAAAAGACTGTGGTGAGTGACTCGACTCGGTCCTGGGGTAAGCTAGCCCCAAACTGGGAATGATCTTACTGAGTGGCAAATACATCCCGAAAAGGGACCGATACCCTAGCCACAATGGAGGGAAAATAGTTATAGAGGATGTGGCATATATCAAACTTATGATAATTCTATGTATAATGAAACACGGATGATTGAGCGAAAAAAGTTGTTTGTATTCATGAAAAGTGGGCTACATATTTAAGCCGAGGACCAAAATATTACATGAAGACCTGACACATCAAAAGAAGACCTCGATGGCAAAAACAAAATCCATTACAATGACACTACTCCTTTGGGTGGTAGTGGGGAATCATCGAAGGGTTGCTCGGTCACCATTGGAATGGTCTTGTCTTCGGGCGGGATCGCGAAGGGGTCCTCCTCGGTCTCCAGGTCGGGGTCTTGAGCCTTGAATCGGGCCAAAGCCACCCAATAACCATATTCATATGAGACTTGGCCTATTCGCACCAAGCCCATCTCAAAACTCGCTGACTTCTTGTACTCGACAATAGCTTCTACAGGAAGCTCGACCTTCAGCTTCTCCAAGGTCCCTGTCATCTTTAACGTTTGATCCTCTAAGGCCTTTCGCCTAGCCCGAACTTCTTTCAATTGCTCTTGAGAGTCGGCTAGATAGAGATGGTAGTTCTCCATTTCCATCTCGAGCGACTCTCAGTGCTGACCTACTTCCTTGAGCTCCACCCTCAGATGATCGACAAGGGCCTGCGCCTCAGAGGCTCGCTGCTCGGCTGCTGCAACGGCTTCCAGCCCCGATCTAACTCGGAGGTCGGCAATCTCTTTCCTTAGGCCCTTGGCCTTATTGTCCACGATGCTAATGACCCACCCTGCATCGTCGATGCGATCAACCAGTGCCATGTAGTAATGCTGGGTCTGCAGTCAAAAAGTAAACAAAGTTACCGATGCGAAACTTGGCACGCAAGGGAAAACTCAAAAGAACTCAGAAGAATACTTACCAACACCATGGACTTCGATGCCCAATCTATCAACACTTCAGACGATGAAGAGTACAAGTCGACCGCCAACTTGGAGATCAGCACACCCCGAGCATATTCGCCAGAGGCCGACCCATCCACCCAAACCTTGGTCCCCTACTTCAAGGAGGACCACCGAGCTTCCAAGGCTGCGTTTGGGTCGCTCATCGGCAAGTCAGTCATACGCAGGGCATAGTAGCCTGTGTCCCCCTTGCCAGCGGAGGTTTGGTAGAGTTCCTTCATAGACCTCGGTCGTTGGGGACGAGGAGTCTGAGTTTCCCCGGTGACCCCGACCTGCTCCTTGCCCTTTAACGAGTGGGACTTGGAGCCTCCTTCGCCATGTCAGGACTTGTGATGGTCCAACACTTTAACCTTCTTCCGGGGGTGAGACACCAACATGCCACTTCCCGAAAGCTTCAGTACCCTTCTAGGTGATCACTTCGACCCGAACCTCCTGGACCTCGGGCAATGATTGTGTGACAATAGCGACAGGAGTCGGTGCTCGGGTGGCTAATCTCGGACGTTCTTTGATCCTTGCTACACTGCAGATCATATCAAGGTTCACCATATCTACAACCCAAACAACAAGTTAAAGACAAATCAGACACCAGGTGCAGTCGAGAGAAGAGTGGTACACAACATACCCTGAGAAGTCGGACTAAGGCTCGCCTCAATCAACTACAGCTCGGTCAGATTCCAGATCACCTGAGAAGAGGATAGAATATCCTTCAGTCACCTGACCAAGATAGATTCCTCATCAGTCAAGTATGGGGGCACATTAGTTATGGGGTAGCCTGACCACTCGAGAACGAAGTCCCAGCCCTGAGGATGACTTATGTACAAGAATCGCGTCTTCCAACCTTTGTTGTCGGAAGGAGCACCCCCAACCCTAAAACCAGCCCAAGGTGTCAAGTAATACCCGCCTTGACCCTTGCATAGGTGAAAGCACAATAGAAACATATCTCCATTCGGGATTATTCTTGACCCTCGACATTCCCTAAGAAAGGTTATGAGATAGCACCAAGAGTTTGGCACTATCTGACTAGGAGAGACCCTCCACCAACTAAGATACTCCCCTATCACTATGTGAAAGGGAAACCTTAATCTCGCTTCTAAGACATCGATCAAGATGCTAAACCCACCAGGATACTCATTGTATGGGCATTGCCCATGTAGAGGAGCATGCAAAGCATACTCATCCGGAATGCTGAAACGCTTCCAAATCGACACTAGGGAATTGACGGAGAGTTTTGAGTTGAAGTCGTGGCATGACTTTATTATCTCTAGAGCCTTAATGACCCTGACATCCGATCAGGTCATTATGCCTAAGGACGAGCTTGAAGGCTTGGATCGACCTCTCTTAGAGCCGCTAGGGCAGTAGTCTTCTGCCCAAGGCGGAGGAACCGGGGAAGAAGAGGCAGAAGAGAAACCAAAGGTAGTAAATGAGGCGGAAGAGGCCATCCCGACCTAATCGAACAAAAATAAAGGGGGCGATCTGGGTGACCAAGACACGAGGTCCGGGAGCTTAAGAGGAAAGATGTAGGGAATGAAAGTGATCTCTCAGCATCGTCGCAATGAAGCTTCTAAGGGGGGAGACATCGCTTCAGTAAGGGACGATTCAACTTCCCAAGGCGGCACAATGACTTCACCTGAGAAACACGCGAATCACATTAAATGAGGCATGTCGTAGGGTGTAGAAGTGCCACGTTAATCCTACAACTCAGAGGCCAACACGACAGTGCTAGAATCCACATCATCATATGCCCACATAAGCCTTAAAGGCCCACTTAACAATGTTACACCTCCCATCCATCACATGCCCACGTAGCCTTGCAGTGTGTTGACCATCCGCGTTATGTGCTAACCGCATGCAAACCATGCCCCGTCAGTCTAGCATATCTTTGCCCAAGTTGTGTATCTCGGCCAGTCTAGCGTATCTTTACCCGAGTTGTGTATCTTAGCAAGTACATCATATCTTTGCCTGAGTTGTGTATCTCGGTCAGTCCAATATATCTTTGCCCAAGTTATGTATTTTGGTCAGTCCAACATATCTTTGTCAGAGTTGTGTATCTCAACCAATCCAACATATCTTTGCCTGAGTTGTGTATCTTGGTCAGTCCATCATATCTTTGCTTGAGTTGTGTATCTTGGCCAGTCTAGTCAATCTTTTCCCGAGTTGTGTATCTCGACCAGATCAGTCAATCTTTTCTCAAGTCGTGTATCTTGACCAATTCAGTCAATCCTTGCCCGAGTTGTGTATCTCGGCCAATCCAGCATATTTTTTTGCCTGAGTTGTGTATCTCGATCAGTCCAGCATACCTTTGCCTGAGTTGTACATCTCGGTCAACCTAATCAGTCTTTGCCCCAGCCGCATACCTTGGCCACACCTCGCAACGATTCTCTGATGGGCTTATCTTAGATGTCCCCATGAAGAAAAGTCAAGCATCGACTCAAAAAGGATTCTAAGCCTCAAAGATCGACGCGTGGGATATTCCCTACGACCGGTAGAGCGTCTCAGGAAGACACCATTCGGGAGGGAGAGAATGATAAGGCAAGTAATGAGCCGACCTAGCTCACTAAGGCCCATGCCAACTCGACAATCCATGACATCACCGAGATCTGATATCGACCAGCTGGCGAGGTGTCGAGTCGAGGTGGCACAATGTTAACTTAGTTGCCATGACAACAGAAGCTACGCTGTGACTCATTAATGAAGGATGGCGTGCCACGCCTCACGCCACTTCGATTGTACGAATCGACCTCACCTAGCACGTTGACAGAGGTAAAACTGAAGGTACGATCGACCACTTGCCCAGTATGTATAAAACCCTCACCTGAGGGCAGGGAAGGGGGGGCTTACACACTTCTACTACACAAATATACAGAACCACTTGGGGCACTGCCTTAATCGTCGGAGGGGTCACGTCAGGCACCCCCACCCCGACAAAACCTTCATGTATGACCCTCACTGCAGATCCAAGGAGGAGCCCGAATCATAGACCCGAGGTCGAGGGCTCCGAGACACCAACCTGAGCCGAGCTGAACGCCCCCATTCCAACCGATGTGGATGAGCTTACGCATACAGAGGGAACTGAGTCGTGCTAATTCCTTTACCACGACATCAAAAATCATAACAACTATCATTAAGTATGATTCTCGTACGAACTTATAAACTATTATAAAGAAAGAAGCATACAATATATATATATATATATATATATATATATATGATGAAGCCAAAAAAAAAAGTAGATTATATTTATGTTCTAATAAATATACAAAAGGAAGGAGATGACAGTTTTGCAGATTGAGTTAAAGAGAGGAAATCTCATTGTATTTTGGATTTACCCAAGTGAAAAGTTTTCTTTTCCTTATATTTTAATTTTCTCATAATATATAAAAATTGGATTGCTATGAGCTTTCAGAAGTGACAGTCAAGAGTGCATCTCTGGTTGCTCTGCAAAGCCTAATGCTTCTCTTCATTGATATGTTTGCCTGCATATTCTTCAGACAACATTCTACATTGTTCTGTGACAGTGTCATGCGAATCTTATCTTTAATGCTGTTCTATATCATCACTTAAGTGTGACACAACATGTCATATGTGAGTGGACAGCTTGATTTGCTGCTCAGATCATCTCAACAAATAGGTGGTATGTGTTTGACATCATCCTTTGTTCATACTTTTGCTTCTGACATTATATTAATCAGATACTTTCATACTATAGTGATTCCTCATCTGCTTTAGAATTGACATTTAGTTTGATAAGTGTCCTCTTTTTCTCCTCCTTTATGCAGAAAATTAACAGACATCCTCTGAGCTCCCAAATTCCTATCTGGCATGAATGAAGACTTAGTATGGAAGAACTTAATCTCACTGAAAAAAGATAAGTAGGAGAAAAAGGGAAAAGAAAAATGCAGGTCATAAATCATTCTCTATTTTATGCTTATCTAACATGAATCTTCATAGTTCTTCATGGCCTTACTGATGATATCATGAAATTATATGACTTAAATCCATCTAAATCAGTATCTCAGCTCTCTGGAAACAGTCTCGAGAACTTCCAACTCCAACCCTTTTAAGTGATCTTATAGAATGAATTCAAGAACTTAAGATCATTGAAATTTAACTTGTTAGTTCAAGAAAATGTCATCCTGCTTTATGGCTAAAAGCTTTGAATTGAACAGATGATGGTGAGATAGGAATCCTGAAGACCCAAAAGAAACATAGATAGGAATCCTAATATATTAGGGGGGATGGTTTTAGATCTTAATCATGTCTCAATCTGTAAGACACATTCATAATTGGGTTGAATGCTTGATTAATCTAGATATTTATTATTAGCCCATAAAAGCATCCTAAGATGGAGGGTGGAGGGCAGAACAATGCATTAGAGATAAATAATGACTTCAGCATGGATTAGCTTTCAATATCATCTGAAGGTTTCAACTTTAGCAAAGTGGAGATTTTAACAGATCTCTCATCTCTTAGAAAGTGATCAGATCACTGTCATCACAACAAACTCTTAAAGCCTAAATCTTTTAGATACTTAAAGTTAAACCTACCCTACAGTAATAGATCCCCACTGATGATTCAGTGGGTGGAAGAAGCTCTTCAGCTTTCTGTTTCCCTCTTAAACTACTCACATTTGCATTTTTTTAAGTCTTCTCTTAGATTTCTTGAAGGTTTATATCCACTTACACCATCAGATGATGTTATTATAGAAAAAATATTTAATAGCATAATCAGTAGTAAGAAGGTAGGACTGATATAAATTCAAAATAATGGTTCAATACGATAATCAAGGTCGGTGATGATTTACTAAAATTATTCCTCCTTTGTTGGCTACCATTTAAGTATCGGAAGCATCACGTCGAAAAACCCATCTGACCTCGACCTTCATGCAGGTTTGTCATGGAGCTAGCGTTCGATCCCCACATCAGTCCTCGAGCGAGTGTTAGAGTCTTTCCTTTGATCATATCGGACTTCTTGTGTATACGATCCCAATTTGAATTGAATTGAATTGATCCTAACTTCACCTATACTTCCACTAACATGTTTTTTCTTTTTCAAACAGAACTAATTCATTGTATTACTATTAAGTTTCAGACTCTAAAAATAGTCTTTTAACTCAAACTCAGAAACCCCAAGAGAAAGACCTCTCTTGAGATATACTACAAAAAAAAACTAGGATATGAACTAGCTTGAAATATATTTAAGGATCACCATTGACCAGCTCTTTGCATAGCTGCAAGATTCCACAAGAACATCTTCACTTTGGTGATCACCTCAAGCACTAATTTGAGCACCAGAGATTAGATTAGATGGCCACTCTGCTTTCTCCCAAAGTCAGCATTACTGTGTTATTGGAAACTCTTATCATTCTCAGCCACTTCCTTCAACAGGAAGCTCTGATATGGCTGCACTTTCCTGGTTGAGCCACCACTTTGATTCCACAAACTACAATATCTTGGATCACATAATTATTACTACTTGGAAAGGCTTTGCAGTCAACCATGTCTCATCCTGATTCAAGCTTTGCACACATCCTTTCTATCTGTTAAAGGAGATGATGCGTAGCTACATATCATGCACAGCTACTGGTAAGCATGATATGGTTCATGGTGATGAAGCATGCCATCTTTCTCCTCCTCTTCCAAAACATTGCCGTGGCCGAACACCACCACCACCGCCTCCTGCCTCCCCGGCAGCGGCGAATCCAGCAGGAGAGAGTTGCCCTCTTGGCCTTCAAGAGCTCGCTCACGCTGCAGTCCCAGCTGGCTCTCCCAAACTGGAACGAGACCACCGGGGTCTGCCGGTTTGTGGGCGTCGGATGCAACCGGTGGCATCTCCATGTCGTCCACCTCGTCCTCCCCCGCATGCTCATCTCCGGCGTCCTCTCGCCGGTCCTCGCCAACCTCACCGGCCTTCGCATGCTGGACTTGTCGGAGAACCACCTCACCGGGCACATACCGCCGGAGATTTCCTATCTGAGCCGCCTCACCATCCTCGATCTCTCGGGGAACCTCCTGACCGGTACCATTCCTCCATCACTCGCCTACCTCACCCGGCTCGGCTTCCTCAACCTCGGTAGCAACAAGCTCGCAGGGCAGATTCCAGACGCCGTCTTCTACAATTGCACCGACTTGGTTGTGGTCGACCTCTCTAACAACGCTCTGTTTGGTGAGATCCCGTCGGAAGCGGGAACGGGTCTCGAGTATCTGCTCATCCTCAATCTCTACTTGAACCATTTGACCGGAAGATTACCTCTGTGGCTTTCGAACTCGTCGCGCCTGCTTCAACTGGACGTGGAGAACAACCAGCTTTCAGGTGAGCTGCCCGCCGAGACGGTGCGGGGAATGAGTGAACTCGAAGTCCTTCACTTGTCTCACAACAATCTGCTAAGCCATGACGGCAACGCTAACCTCGAGCCCTTCTTCTTAGCTCTCTCCAACTGCTCCCACCTCAAGGAGCTTGAGATGGCAGGGCTTGGTGTTGGTGGACGGTTGCCACCCAGGATCGGTGAGGGTAAGCAGAATCTGTCCATCGTCAACATGGAAGACAACATGATCTCCGGCCAAATCCCTCCTGACATCTCAAACCTCTCCAACCTGACCCTGCTGAACCTGTCGAGCAACCTTCTAAATGGGACGCTCCCGAAGGAGATCTGGCAGCTCCCGAAGCTGGAGAGATTGGTGCTGTCCTGCAACTTCTTCGTCGGGCTCATTCCCCCCGAGATCGGAGGTCTCGTCTCGGTTGGTCTGCTTGATCTGTCGGACAACATGCTCGCCGGAGAAGTACCGAGCAGCATCGGAAACCTTGTCCGGATCAGTGAACTGTACCTTCACAAGAACCAGCTCTCCGGATCGATACCTGCCACCCTCGGGCGATGCAGGAGCTTGAACAAGCTGGACCTGTCGTATAATAGATTGACGGGGAGGATTCCGCCGGAAGTATCAGGCATTGCGAAGATATACCTCAACCTATCGAACAACCAGCTGCGGGGGGCTCTTCCCGAGGAGCTGAGCGAGATGGATCAGGTGCAAGAGATCGATCTGTCCGCGAACAATCTCGCCGGCGAGATCATCCCTCGGCTCTCCTCTTGTGCAGAGCTGAGGCTGATCAATCTGTCACATAACCACCTCAGAGGACAGCTCCCGCCCGCGCTTGGTCGTCTCCAAAACCTCGAGACGCTCGATGTTTCCTTCAATCACTTGGATGGGGAGATCCCGTCGAGCCTTAACGGCTGCGCCGGTCTCACCTTGCTGAATCTTTCGTACAATGACTTCAATGGATCGGTGCCCACCGGTGGAGTCTTGTCGTCGTTCACCAACCTCTCCTATCTCGGAAACCCTCACCTCTGCGGGTCGGTTGTCGGAAGGACCTGCCCTCGACGCCGACGATGGTCTAATTCTCGCAAGTTCTTGATAGCTGTGGCCGTCGGCGCTTCGGCGGTGGCGTTTGTGCTGACAGTATGCTGCGCGATGGCCATTAGAAAGATCAGAGGCATGAGAATAGGGAGGCCAGGGGATGGTGGTTTCGGTGGCTCATCGCCGGGAGTCAAGTCGAGCTACCCTCGGATCAGCTACCGGGAGCTAGTGGAGGCGACGGAGGGGTTCGATCAAGGAAGACTGGTTGGGTCGGGGAGCTACGGGCATGTTTACAGAGGAGTCCTGAGAGATGGAACCGTCGTTGCAGTGAAGGTGTTGAACCTGCAAGCGGGTAACTCCACGAGGAGCTTCAACAGAGAGTGCCAAGTTCTGAAGAGGATAAGGCATCGGAACCTGATGAGGATCATAACGGCGTGCAGCCTGCCGGATTTTAAGGCGTTGGTGCTGCCGTTCATGGGGAACGGCAGCCTGGAGAGCCGCCTCCATTCGGGAGCGGCCGAGCTGAGCTTGATTCAGAGGGTGAACGTCTGCAGTGACATAGCGGAGGGGATGGCCTACTTGCACCACCACTCTCCGGTGAAGGTGATCCACTGCGATCTGAAGCCCAGCAACGTGCTTCTAAACGATGACATGACCGCCTTGGTCTCTGACTTCGGGATTGCGAGGTTGGTGATGAGTGTCGGAGGTGGGAACACGGCGGAGAACACCGGGAGTTCCACCGCCAACATGCTCTGTGGCTCCATCGGCTACATTGCTCCAGGTCCTCTCTCTCTCGCTCTCGCTCTCGCTCTCTCTCTCTCTCTCTAATGCGCGTGTTGTGCAGAATATGGATATGGATCGAGTGCGTCAACGAAGGGGGATGTGTACAGCTTCGGCGTGCTGGTGCTGGAAGTGGTCACCGGAAGGAGACCCACCGATGAGATGTTCGAGGGCGAGACGAGCATGCACGAGTGGGTGAAGAGGCACTGCCACGGCGGCGCGGAGGCTATCGTCGACTCGGCGCTGGCGAGCGCGGTGCGGCGGCAGACGCCGGAGGTGCAGAGAATATGGGAGGCCGCCATTGGAGAGCTGCTGGAGCTGGGCCTGTTGTGCACGCAGGAGAGCCCGTCGTCCAGGCCGACGATGATGGACGCCGCCGACGACTTGGACCGGCTGAAACGGTCTCTCGCCGGCGACACCACCGCCACCTTCGCCTCCTCTCTTGGCCTCTCGTCCTCCGTCTTTGGGGAGACCAGCTTGTCCAACTTCGGCGATTAGCTCATTGAATTCCTCGAAGCAAACACAATTCCTCTCCCTGTAAAAGGAGGTCAGCTAATTTGATCATAATGTGATTACTTGTTATGTTACTAAGAATTAAAAGAGTGAACGAGAGAGATTAATTTTCTTGCTCATATATATTAAGTATATTAAGATGTCCATTAGCTTAGCTGATTAAGAAGAAGATCCTGAGATCAAAATTCATTTTTACTAGTTAAAAAAAAGTTATTAAAATTTAAAAGAAAAAGACAAGAACTTGATTTATCCTCATGAATAAATTTGAATAATCAACCAAAATATAATAGGGGATGCATAAGAAAAATATTCATGAGTAAAATTGTTGTTGTTGGATTTTATGTCGTGGACGAGGAGTCAACACGATTTTGTGTCATGGACTGGGAGTCAGCACGACACGATTTGATCCGTATGTGCAGGATCGTCTGAGCTGGATTGAAAGACTTGAGGCGACTAAATCAGGATGTCAGGCGTCGCCCAGTTGCAATTCATCTAACCGGAAAGTCCACGGGACTAGCTCGGGTCCTCGATTGGGTTCTACAAGATGACCCTCGTCGGGGTGGTGTGTGACCAACATGACCCCTCTGATAGCTAAGTTAGTTCTCAGGGTGTGAAAACTAAAAGTCGAGATGCTAAGAAGGTAGCAACAATTCACAGTAGGAGCACCCCCGTGGGCTATAGTGAAAAATATTTATACCTAAGGAAGGGAAACGGGTGGTCATACCGGAGCAATTAATGGATGCGCATCCAGTGTCGGTCCTACTGTATGGTTCCGCATCGAGCATTGCCTTCACTGGTTCCATGAACTTTGTTCGACGAGTCTAGCGACGGTTGGCACGACCCCGTACCGTTTCTCTGATCTGTGTCAGTTGTTCTTGGGGACTGCCAAGGGTACTGTCGACATGATACCCTGATTGCCCACGGTGCCAACGCGATCATCGGGCGAACGTGACCAATCTACTTGGCTATCGACGTGGTCTTTAGATCCGTCCTGGCTAGGCTGAATAGATGGGTCCAATATTTTTCCTATCAAAAACTAATACTAAAAAATGATTAAAAAATAACATCATATTGAGAATGAGTCACCATCTAACAACTTAATCTTCTAAGTTAAACTCATATATCTTACTACTGACTTTCTAATTTAAATTTCTAACAGATATTGAAGTGAATGGCATCATGAGCTCCAATGATATAATTATAAACTCTGTGGGACTTCATCATAATTGAGTTGTTGTGAGTTCATAATTTACTATAACAAAGTGGGCACCATTCAATGTTGTAATACTGATAGCATGCTTAAATTAATATAATCACATGAATGGCTAACCTCAAGCTTATCAACAATCTAAGCAGTCCTGCAAAGAAAGAAGAAGAGGTGGAGCACTAGAAAAAGCCAAACCAATCCTTTGTAAGTTTGAACCATGCAATAAGGTGACAGGATCCAAATACAAGTGGGAAAAATGGAGGAAGGCCACCCATTCTTTCTTTCTTTTCCATTTTGATCTGCATCAGTGGTGGGTGCTGCTCTCAAGCATCCTGAGCTGCACAATAGTGGGATGCAGAATCTTTGTTCAGCCAATCTCACTGGTAGTGGCTGCCCTTTTCTGATGAACCATTTACTTCATTGGAATGTCAATTTATCAGCATCTAAAAAATTACTAGAAAGTGATGCTGATGCAATCAAGTGTTGTTTTTCTTGTGGCAGATATCATGTTTAGTAACAATTTAATCCTACATCAAAGGATGGTAAAAGTGATTGTACACAAAATTAGATAAATCTATTATCATTAGCTTAAACTAGAACAATTTAATTGATGTGATGTGGTATAGGCATATGAAGTTAATGTTCAGTTTTTCTATGCAGTTGAGTTGAGTTTTCAAGGAGTAAATTACTCCAAAATGGCATTTAGTTGTGATCTAACACAAAGTGAGAACTCAATGTTTAAAATATCATAATTTTCCATCAACATCCTCTAATTTATAGGTATTGATTACTTAAGAATTAACATATACAACCAAAATTAGTATAATTGTAATAAAAATGTTAACATATATGCATGAGTTACTATAAATGCGATAATAAAATATATTTTTTCATTCGTAAATAAGTAAACACAAATAGAATAGAGGATAAAACTAGAAATATCTTTCATGTTGTATCAAGTATGCTACTAAGAAGGATAAAAAAAATTAACTCTCAAACCATATCAGAACAATAGCACATTTGGACCATTTGCCTACAGCAGAAAAGCTCACCAAAATTGACGGTCTTACCTTTGCCTACTTCTATCTATCACATGCAAAAGGAAAGCCTGTAGTCCAATAAACCCCAACTTTTATTCCCAAGGCATGATTGTAGAAAGCACTGCTGAATGAAACACATATTTTAAAACTGTTTTCCTTCTGAAAACCAATCATATCAACTTAAACATCAGAGCTCAATCTAAAAATTAAATATACATGATCATGATGATCGGATCAACAAAGTTATCCAAGTTCGGAAAAGACATGACTAGAGCAACACCCAATGCAGAAGAAAAGCATAGAAATCCTATTATGTGGTCATGAATCTCTCGAAATTTCAACAAATATTGAGAAGAATTAACAGAATTAAAAGAAAAGAGGGAAAGGATAGATGTATCTTGCTTGGTCATCAACAGATCAGACTCAAGTAGGAAAAGATAATATTTCTTGGCAATGCTTCTCAATCAATAGGAACTTCAACCTCCATCTTCAAATCAGAGTTGCCAAGAATCTGCAAGAAAAAAAAATTTAAAGTCCAATATCCCATAGTAATTTCATTGTTGATATGTCAAACAACAGGAAACATAAGTAGACTAAACAAAAAGGATAAATTGCAACAATAGCAAACAATGCGTAAAATAAGAGTACATCAAAGTAGGCAAGAAAACAAGAGAAAGAGGCACGGTTGTACCTAGAAGCAAAGTGAAACCTATCAGCCAATATTATCACATATTGCTGACAACTCAGCCCCATTAATATAACCCAAAAGGCATCTTCCTTCTGGTGTTCTTCTCATGGGTCCATCTATGGCGTTGCTTAAAAAGAGTCAGTAGGCAAGTGTAAATTACAGGTGATGGTTGTATAATGGCCCAAACCATTGCTTTGGGGGTTCCAACCCACTCATCAAATCATCTATGCCATACACATCACAGATACATACACAGCATTTATGTGAATGCATGTATCCGCCATACACATGCATGTAGGCTTAGATCAATAAACTAAACAAGCACATAAACTATAACCACCATTTGTCATATGCTTTGCAGAGTACATGATGCATGTCTGCAAACTTGAATATCATAAACATTTATCCATTAGAAACAGATCTGTCTCTACTTTGATTAGAGGATCAATGAATTTAATTGTCAATTATACATCATAGTGGCATTTTTTGTGACATTCTTGTAACTCCATATATATTGCAGCAAGACCGCAGGCAGCAAGCCATCAAAAATATGAAATCCGTGTATTTCAAAAAATTGGATCCATGCTATCAGCTGTTCTTAATGGAAATTTAGGAATACATCAAGCATAGTGCAAAACTTTTGCAACATCAAATCACCAGAAGCATTGTGTTTTGGTGTCAAAGTTGCTTGTTTTGCAGCTCTAGCACCCATGAGCAAAAAGATTTTTTTTTTTCTTTTAGAATGCTTCTGCAAGTTGAGCGTTGCAAGTTTAAAGATCTTTTTTTCTTGAATGAAATCTTTTGGGATAAATGCTCTAAATTCCTTTCTTGTTAAGTTGACAAACAGGCATGTTGCTATCATATAAACATATCATGTTTGGAAATACAGCCGATTCTTTGTAATTTTTGGTCAAAAACAGAAGGATAATTTTTTTTTACCCAAGTTTAATATTTAAGACCATGCATTTGAATGGAAACCAAAAAGATGAAATACTATACAAAATACTAATGGAAGAAGGAAAGCAGGACTACAACATAAAAATCTTGAGTCAGTGAAATATATATAGCAAAATCTTATGCATGAAATTGGTATGCAGCTACTTCTCTTTATGAGCAACACAAGGTATCTTACATGATGAACCTTAGATCTTTTAACAACAAGAGATACAGACAAATATTTTTCTATTAAAAGAATTTATAACAGACAATATTCCCAGTACCAAAGAATTGACAATTTGACTTGCGAACCTTCATGAAGTCAGACAAGACGAGCGATGAATCTTTTGTGTAGCCAGCTTCTTCAAGGACACGGGTCAAAACTTTCTGAGAAGAAAAAGTAGATAATAGTGAGCCAAAAGAAGTATATGAACTTGAATGAGCTTGAGCTATGCTGAAGTATCACCCAGAAAATACAGAAGATAAACACCAAGAGAATTCTTATCAATTGTATATATACATCCAAGTTAAGCAGGTTTTTTATGGTAAATCAACAAGATCTAGACATGAAAACAGTGACATATTAATTCCGCATAGAACTTATTCAATTCACCTCACCTATGTTTTCCACAGAGAGAATTTAAAAAAAGGAGAGCACAGCTTTTTCAGCAAACTGAACCAAATTTCATCCTATCTCAAATTTCCGAAATAATAATACAGAAATCCCTGATCAACTAGGCCATTCATTAACCATTGTGTTATTAAAGTAATATATTTGTTCAACATGTCATGATGTCCTCATATCATAGTATCAAATTTTGCCTGGATGGTCTGCACCGGGTGGTATATACCGGTCCAGGGTTGAACATTCATGTATGTTAGATGCAAATAAGAGCACTATGCTATTTTATAGTTCTCTGTCCATGAAAAGAAAGTCTCGTAAAAGATAATTTGCACAACTGCATATCTGTGACAAATTACATGTGCATTATATAAGAAACACAAGAAACTCACAAAGTTCTTTCTATGAAAGCAAATGGTACAAGCTGGTCAACAGCAACCAGCATGTGCTGTGACAGATTGGTACAAGCACAAGACTTCTGACATGCCATGGATGGGCATAGACTCTTTCAAATAAAGGACTTGTGTAATTCGCCACAAATCCATACAAATTTGTGCCAGCACATGAAGCAAGCACCATCTGGAGAAACCAGAAACCCCCATGTAACTGGCTAATAGAAGTACCAAATGACCAGATTGCATCTAGGACACCTCTCATTAAGGATTGTTAGTTTGCAGTTATATGTTGTGCAACACCCAGCGCTGGATGGAGACAGCACAAGTGCTCAACAAACAATGTCATCAACTATCATAATCTATGAGGGTACCCTAGACTTCTTCTAATTATAAACTACGAAACTAAAATCTGATCCCATGATGACCAGTTGAAATTTTCTTCATGGTATATTGTCACCAAGATGTCACATTACGTAAAATCACAAGAAAATAGTAGGACATAAAGAATAAACTGTGAAATCTCATCAAGGAAGTCATCCTATTCGGTCATTTAGGAAATGCAATTTCTGCCAACTGACCTTAAGGCCTATGATATCCAATTACTTAAAATTCTGTGCTTTTCAACCTCAGCTTCCACTATAAGTCTGTAACCATCCAGAAAAATTGAATCACATCATCCCACAAGTTACTAAAATCTAGATATACATGAATGAAGCCTGAATCTGAAGAACTATAAGATTCCACAAGATTACGAATTTTTATAAATGTAGTTGCTTAAAGCGGCCACTGTTGAAAGGAAAACTTAACAACAAGAAATTCTCACCAACCTGCCTCTGCTGCTCGCTTATAAAAGAACCCGTTAAGTCTCGTAATCCGCACAATATATCATCAAATGTGACTCTTCCATTGGAATCAAAATCATAGACCCTGAATATAACTACAAAGAAACAATGTGATGTTCAACAAGAAAGAGAAACACAGAGAAAAAGAATGTATGTAAAAACACTATTAGCAGTCACATTCTATTTTGTGCTGCAAGCTTGTCCGCGGACTGAAAGCAGAAAGGAAAGCAACAAATTCTTTAAAATTTAAGCCGTCCAGCATCCTTAGTAGCCTCTGAAACAAGCAACAAAACCATAGCAATCAAACCACATATATACATCGAAATTAACCTCCAAACAACGAGTAGCAGCAAACCTGAGAAAGCGGATTAACTGCGAACTCCGGCACTGACAAGAACTCATCCCCGGGGATAAATCCACTGCCGTTACGATCGAGCTGGCAGAATCTATGGTACAGAGATACAATCTCTTGCTGCGAAACTAAAAAAAATCCAATTTTTATATTAAAGAAAGAAACTCTGGTACAAAAACAACAACATACAAACAACCTAATCAAAGCCCCTAGATCGGTCAGCATGTAGAAATCAGAAAGAAACGGAGAAAAAGCTGGGCATAGGGCAACTCACAGGCGTGGTTACAGTGTTCCTGGAGTTCTTCAATGTCGTATTGGGTGAGCATGGAGGAGGTGTTGCCCATCGAGGGAGACAAATTGAGACGAGATAGAGCAGGAGAAATGAAGGGCGTCGCCAATCGTGTGGAAAAGAACTCCTAATCCTCCTCGGTCTGCCCCGCTTTAGATCGTGGAAGATGGCGTTTCTTCCCCTAATTTTACGATCATATATGTACTAGCACACAACACCAAGATTTGTTTCTGTTTTTGGTGTTGTCTTTTCTAGTTTGTATATGTGGCTTTTGTTGTACAACCTATGCAAACATTTCCACTTCCTGCAACATTTTTCTGAGTCAGAAAACATATTCTATATTAAAAAGAAATGAAATAGATCTTAAAACTTTCACTGCGGTCTTATCTACAGAATTCACCACACAACACTTCATGACAACATAATAAATGCACTCAACTGCATTTGAGGACCTACAGCAGACTAAACTTACTGCTACCTGTTGACTGCATCTTGAAGATGAAGAGAAACATTATATCATATATTACTTTCATGATGGTATATCAAATCCATTTATTAAAGATTAAGAATTTAAATTTTTTTAATTGATATATATTTTTATAAATACTGACTAACCTGACAAAAAAATTTTGACATACATTCAAAATTGTAAATAGAAGCTTTTTTGGGGAAATGGCACAAACTCCTGCAAAGTGTTCTCTTGCTTGGAGCAATGAAGTCCAAAAGTTAGCCTAACACAAGCAGATGGAAGATGTTTAGGGCCAACTGCATCCATCTACCATTTAGCAGTCCTACAACCAGAGTAAGTGAACAGGTCAAATTTGCATTTTTGATAATTTATTTTGGAGCTGAAGGTCCCAGCTGAGAAGCATTAAAGCCTCAAAGACAAGAATAATGATCCAACAACATATAGCAAAACAAAACAAAATTGACATGGAGAAAGTTGTAATGCAAGCTACAGCATAAATAATTTTAAGAATCAAACTCATCCAAGGATCACAATGTAATAGCACCAACCAAAGTTGTCAAGACTTTCAAGCAAATATCATAAACATTCTCTTTATTGAAAAAAGTGTGATGAATATCCATAAGCAGAATATAATTTTGAGTTTTCCAACAGGTATACCAGAAAGCAATTTGATCTTTTCCCTTGCTTATTTAGGAACCAACTTGTAATCTGTTCCAGTACTGTACTTCTTCTAGCATAGAGCTAAACTGAGGAGATTATTGAAGATAAAAAAAAAAAAACCCTTATCTGCTATTTTAGATACATGTGGAGTGCACTTGAACAAAGTGTAATCAAATAATATGTCGAGTAAAACTTTCAGAATATGAACTATAAATCCATCTGGTTGGCTTATGCATGGAGCCATACAATTACATGTTTAGAACTGAAGATATGGGAGAAAAAGTAGTCCTTAGCAAGCATGGCTCAGTGCTCTATTCACATTCATACTGGATCAAAATGATTATGCGGCAAGGAGTTTCTGAATATCCTTCTGCAACAGAAAGTAGAAGTGTGTGAGATGCAAACTAAAGCTTTATTAAGAAGCAACACAATAATATCAACATGAACTACAATCAAGATGTCATTGTAAAGGCACTATCCCACTGCATCTACAGTGGTAACCTACCTCCAGAAACAGACTGGGTTTTAAAATTTAGACTATCAAATGTCCTACGGTTGTCATTAATATCAACTGAAACACGGATTACCGGTGCATCATACAAAAATCATGCTGCCAAAGCATATAGAAAATATAATATCTGACCCCAATTTAGATATGTTATTTCTGTAGTTGATGGAGATTTTCACAAGCACTTTGAACAGTGATGGCTACTCATTCTTAAATGGTTCCATAAGTAGCTTCAAACATTTTGGTTCGAATCAGCAATTCATGTGGATGTGCAAATTTAGCATATTGCAATGACCATAAAATGTACTTCTACAGAACAAAACAGTGTTTATTAAGCTTGATCTTCACTGAGAAGTTCAAGGAAATTACAGCCTGTTAGATACCTCTTAGTGATCTAGCAAGAAAATTTATCTATTTTGCTTTTTCTATATCAATCGTGCTTCAGCATTACGGAAACTGTAATTTGAATAGCATTCCTCAAAGCAATTTCCAGTGTTCATGCAATGCTCTGTATTGCAAAATAAGAAACACAAACCAACATTGAATCTCAGTCATCTCAGAAAATGTCATGATAGGAACAAGTTGCTTCCGTTATATAGACATTACACTCATTTTTCTTCTTCTTCATACTTCCTTTTTGACATTAGAATCACGGAAGAAGCTTATATGCCAGAATTCATGATATGCACACATTTTATACTAGCACCAATGAGGCACTATGCAGAATTAGCATTTAATAGGATTTCGAGTGCCTAGTGTCTGATTATGGCATTGTTAAGTCTATTTACACACCTCGATCTGGAAAGGAGAAGTTGTTGGTGGGTATCTCTCCACCACTTTTCCATTCTTATCTACCAAAAACTTCTCAAAGTTCCACTTTATAAGATCACCGAGAAATCCCCCAGCGCTGGACTTGAGAAACTGATAAATTGGTGCAGTATTTGGTCCGTTAACATCAACCTGTCATGTATAATATGCTTAAACATGAAGTTTCTATATATGTGCATAAATTTTTTGCGTTGGCTGAAAAAGAATGCATCTGGAGGGGCTAATATGTCATACCTTGTTAAAGATAGGAAAGTCTGCTTTAAACCTTGTACAGGCAAACTGTTTAATCTCTGGATTTGATCCGGGTTCTTGCCCCCCAAATTGATTGCAAGGGAAGGCCAAAATTTCAAATCCTGCATTAAGATTTTGTGAACATGTAGGCATATCTCACAGTAACAACAGCATGTACCCTACAGCAGACTATTTTTCTGTTTTCAGCCAAAATTCAGTCCTCATACAAACCAATTCCTAAATGTGCTTGTTCAACTATTACATAAATTTACTTCCATCCACTTCCTCAAGCTCATGACATATGATTTTAGATATCAAATTTCAATCTTTAGTTATCAGATATCAAAACCTGAAAGCAAATGCCATAAAGTCCCACCAAGGTTGAATAAGACGGGCATGAAAGATATGAAGTACCTGATGTTGCTATAGACATGTATCTTTATAAAGAAGAGGACAGATTATATTAGAAATATCCACTTCCTTTAAATGGAAGTGCTGGATCTATCATTTTAGGAGATACATGTGCTCTTATATAGATGATATTTCCATATTCATGCAAATGGTTTTTCTGGATGTCTGCAGGTAGAATGCAGGCAAAATAATGCAAAGTAGGGATGAAGATCTTGTTGTTCAATCAAATGAATACAAACCTTGTACCCAGGATAATGGTAACTTAACCATGAGTTCAATTTTCACTCTTACAAATAAACACATAGGAATTGAGTAATATCAACAGCTGAAGCTGGGGCTTTACTTGCAATTGAGTTCCGAAAATGCTTCCCTGAGAGTTGATATAATAAGCTATATGACAATGCTACAGTAACTCTTCATCTTCCTCATATAATAAGAGAAATGGATGTGAAAGCATGAATTGCAGGTCGAAATTAAATATCCAATGAATGATCTAGGCCATCTTCAATTAGGTAATATAAAGTTATAGATAGGAAAAAGAAAACAATTAATACAAAAGCTTATCCACTTGACAAATTTAGCATACCTTGTGTCTTGTACTTTTCATAAATGTGAGAGAGCTCGGTGTAATTTGATGTTGTCAACCCACTAACAATTAGAAACAAATACTTTATCATTACAAGGTTTGCAAAGCCAAACGTTGAGCAGTAGTACCTACTAGCAACTGCAAGCATTTAATTACAGATGGACAGGAATCACCATTTCGAAGCAACGTTAACTATCAGCAAAACTTTCCCTTTAAATTTGCCCAGAGAAACATCCTTCCCATCAATATCCTGCACCAAGTTTATCCTTTGTTCGATAAGAGAGAGTGGGGTCGACTATAATTGCACACATCATAATTGACGTCATCTTTGACACAACTACTTTTCCAGAATAAAGACGCAGATTAAACCTCTCGAGAAAACATATTAACAGATGAGAAAAGGAAACAGATATAAGATAAGGGAAGGATGCAAGAGTACAAAAAAGAGATAACAGATCATTTTATTTTGAATTTCAAAATACCAGAATGCTCATTAAACACTTTAGACTTCCATTCTATGCAACACTCTGCTTCATCTTTAAATATACAGGTATACAACCCATATCTCCCAAGTCTATATCACATACAAAGTTCTAATCTTTGCAAACTCCACATGCTGAATCTAGTTGACCTCACTTTGCATAATTGTATTTATAGATTCACAATAAGCAGCATACAGAACAAAAAAGCAGATCTACTTTTGCAAATGGAACTTCTTTGGAAGCAAGGATAGTTAAAAACAGTGAAAATGTGCTTCCTTTTCACTGAACAAACTCACAAAAGATTAATTCCTCCGAATTTCCAACATCTCGGAAATCTTTAATTACTGATAAGACTGAAGTTTCTAGCATATCCATTAACTGCCTTAGTTTATCTTATTCTAAATAGATTTATTTAATTGTCTTACCTCACTTTGTATAATTGTATCATAACTTCAGTAAGTACTCTACAGAATTAAAAATAAAAGCAGATCTAGTTTTGAAAATGGAAATAATTTGACAGCAAATTCGCTTAACAATAATGGAGATCAGATTCCTTTTCTCCTAAATTCATCAATTCCTCCAGATTACAAACATCTAAAACATGACATTTCCTGATCACACCGAAGGTTTCAGTAGATTCATGAACTGTCACATTTTTTAGTATTAAAGTGGTTTAACTGAAACCCGTTCAAAAATCTTTAAGAAGCCAACAATTATGCTTCTAATCACACATTCATTTTTCCAGTTTTTGCAGGACGAATAAAACAATAATAAAAGCTTAGGAACGCATCAAGGTCCTACCTTTACGGTGAAATCATGGATGCTCTTCTCGGTGGCTGCGGTGGCATAGGCCACGCCGGGGGCCCTCACCGGTTTCAGCACAAATCCGGGTTCTTTATGCAACGGGGATGAGCGCCTGAGGGCCGGAAAGGCGGACCTAGGCAGTCCGAACGAGAAATAGGCAGAGCGATGGAAGAACGACGGGGAGGGGCCATGGGGAAAAGCGTTGGCGTACGAGGGGGCGAAGAAGGCGGTGGCGGAAGCCATTGTATCGAAATCGAGGGCGAATTCGAGAAGAGAACTTGGAGGTGGGAGGGTTTCGATCCCAAGATAAAACAGGACGTCGAAGAAGAGGAAAGGGTGTTCATGGAAGCGAGCGGATCCACGTCGTCTTGTTCGGGAACACTCGGCCGTGTGTCGGCTCCTGATCGAGATTACGTGTCCAAAGCCAGGTACCCGCTATGCCATTATGGAGACGTGGAAGAAAATTAATGGTACAAACTGTTGGGTCCCAGTTACCACATGCAACAATGGGGTTCCACGATACGTCGTTTCCTTAGACGCTGTTTGGCTCATTGCAGATGTTCACGTAAGGTAACAAAACGGCTTGTGGCAAGCCGTTTGCGTTACCAATAGCCCGCGTACTCGGTACATTCCGGTGGGGCCACGCTTTTGTGACCAATCATCATATGCCGCGTGTCTTTACGAGTTCGGGTTCGCCAGTGGAAGGTACGATAAGAAGAATGATTGAATTCGAGTAGTGAGATTAGTATAAGATGTAAAATTAAATCCGATATAATCCTCAATATGGCCTCATTTAAGCCCAAATTAAACCCTAATTTACGTCCCAATTAGATGATAACAATGATGAATCACAATATAATCTAATTCAAATCACAATATGGTAGCCGTCCATTCACTCACATTTTGACTGCCTCAAAAATTTATTATTTGTTCATATTGTCATCTTATACAGTCACATTGCTTAATTAATATATCCTTATGAATAATTGTGACAATTAAATTTTTCATGATTTATTTGGGTTTTTCTGCTAATTTTATTCCTTGCCTCAAAAATTTATTATTTGTTCATTGTCATCTTATACAGTCACATTGCTTAATTAATATATCCTTATGAGTAATTGTGACAATTAAATTTTTCATGATTTTTTTGGGTTTTTCTGTTAATTTTATTCCTTGCCATGATAATTAATATACAAAGAACAATCACATAAAAACCTTACACCATAATCTCCAAAGACTACTAAATTGACACCACAACTAAACAATACAATGAAATAAATACAAATTTAACTATAAATCTCTATAATTAATTATACTTGATATTTCAATTCTTAAACATTCAAAAGTAAAATATTAAAAATCCCTATTTAGAATTTTTAAAAAATAAAAAATATTTAAAATAAAAAAGAAAAATATTTTACTTTTGTAAATAAATATAATTAAACATTTGAGAATATAAAAATCAAGATACTTAAGATAACTAATTATATAAAAAAATCTATAATTAACTCATAAAAACCATAATACTAAAGATAACTAATTATAAAAAATAACCTTGGCCCACAAGATATGAACTCAGAAAACAGAATTGTATAGTTCATTCAAGATTAGCAGAATATGCTTCTGGTTTGCTTGAAATTTCTGTAAGAAATTAGCCAAAATTACTTACACTTTGTGTTGAAATAGTGGCAGTAATCCCTCTTTAAAAAAAGAGGGTGACAGTAATTTTTTGCCATGCAAAGTATGAATCTATGTTTAGGAATGTTCTTTGCTGAAAGCAAAGGAGATGACACCACCAATCTCTATTCTCCCTCAGATTTATAGTTCTGGTTGTCATCCTTTCAACACCATAGAGGCATATGCAGTCATCAGATTGGCAGTTTCCTTGAGATCAAGTAGCTGCAAAATGCATTGTTTTCAAACCTGGTTTAATACCATCAGAATAAAAGACTGTAGTCTAAATCAACAGGTAAAGTTGACATCTGAGGAAAAGGCAAAGAGTCTACCTGCTTGATGAATTTTAACTTCAATAGCAGGAGTTTTGCATATCATCTACAGAACATAAGATTTGTGTATGCCATCCTAAGATCCAGCTTAAAATTTTGCTCCCCATGATCACTATATTGGGTATCAGTGCTGACTAAATTCATATATCTAAGACTGTCAGAAATTATTTGGATGATAGAGATTCTCTAAAATGCAGCAGCATTCAATTGGTCTAGATGATGGAATAGGTGCAATGGTTGTAGCATTAAACTGTCAGAAATCATCATTGGTCTAAAACAAAGCATCCCTAAATAATTACTGTTTTGTTGGTTTATAAAGAAGAATTCTATCTTCTTAAGTTAATACAGACCCCATATCTGCATCTACATCAGCATTAATACTCAATCTGATACCGACACCCGGTGCAAAGTATCTGAAACTGAAACACTATGATAGTTTATCATCTTCTGCATGAAAAATCCTCAAAATAATATTTGACGGATGCCATTGTTTGTCTGAAGATCAAATTGTGCTCATTGGTTTAACCAAGTTTTGAGATATGTCCATTATATCTTAACATCAAACATGATGAAAAAAATGGATAAAAATGATTAAAGAAAAAGAACAATTCTATATGTATATAAGCCAACAAAGAAATCACTTGGAACCAAGCAACCACTATAAACACAAGACAGATTCTAGTGTCCAAAAAGCAATGTATTGAGAAGCACAACCATCAAATTTTTGTTCAGAATGTTGAGAAAGATATTCAACTTTGTTAAATTATTCACCACTGACAAAAAAATTCAATAAGCTGATGTTGATGTTTTCATTAAGAAGAAAGTAGGTATTGTTAACTAAAAATACCTGAATTTTCTAATCAAGATAAGATTCATATGAATCGCTAAGCGACAAATAGGTGATGAAACTTGTATTAGTTTTGATGAACTCAAAGCATATCTATCATATCTCCACATAAACAAGTTGATTCCAATTCGAAGATGAATTATCGACTGATGAATGAAAAATGCATATCTATCATATCTCTAGAGGTGAATGAATCCCGATATCATTTAATGGTAATTTTTGTATCAGTTAAAATGTCAATCCACAATAAAAGAAAAGAACAAGCAGATTTAAGGTTAACCAAACTAAAATTATTATCATACAATTACTAGTAACTCCAATAATTTTGACATAAACAATAGAAGAAAAATTTACAACTTATGAACATATATTTAAACACTAAAATAAAAGACAATTACACAAATATAACTAAGAAATTCACCAATTCAAATTAAGGATAATCCATGATATCTATTAACTGCTTGTATATTCCAATTCATCTATAACCTGCTAAGATCAAAATCCATGTTTATGATGACAGCATTTCACCTGCATAAGCAAATTAGTGTCTTCGAGATTATAAAAAGGAAATAGCATACATGAAGATGGATATTAAAGATGGCAAGCTCGTGAGAAACACAGAGATTACATGATTGATAAGATCCAACTTTACTAGTTATAAAAAGTAAATTATCTCTAAGAAATGAACTTGTTAAGTAGTGCCACCCCAAAAAAGCCTAATTATTATTTTCACATCTTTACATATGGAAAGCTTGAAATCCTGTCTGAGTCAATCTATCCACAAACAATATGCCGCAACAAAAGCATTGGACTTATGAAGCATAGTATGTAAACTTTGGCTTCTATCATTAAACTTCAAAATCAAACTTTAAATTTCATATTTTTGCAAGTATTAAGTTGAATTTTATCATTCTCCTTTTAAATAATAGTAGAATAAAGCAGGGGTAATGTTTCATGTCTTTTGAAATATGGATTTATTATTAGGACCAAGATTAAAAGAATAGTATGTATATGATCAAGTGAGTCCTTTTTATTTGACATTCTCTTCAATGATTTCACAATTAATAGAGAGAGAGAGAGATAGAGAGAGAGAGAGAGAGAGAGAGAGAGCTTACCTATACTTAAAAGCTCCAGTTGCCGTTGAACTCTGATGAAATAAATTAGGTCATCCCCACATCCCCACAAGTGTATCTAACTTTTTTTGGCAACATTATGACATGATTTGATGTTTATCCTAATTTAAATAAATATTTGGGACTCATTTCCCATCCAGATCCACATTTTTCCATGTATAACCCATTGATCTACCTAGAGGAACCTTCTTCCCTATGATATTGCAGTCATTAGATCTATTTGGTGCCACAAGGCAAAGAAAAAAAAAACCATCAACATAAACCCCCATGAGAGATATTACTGCTTGCACTTGGTTGAAGAAAGACTAGAAGCTTATGGCAAGGATAAGGAATCTATAATTCCACAAATATATAAAATATGACATGCAGGGAGTGATCATCAACCATGGAACAATTTCTTACATAGATATGTCTCATAAAGAGCCAAGCAAACAGGCAAAGTGAATAAAGATCTGAGAAAAGTGGGTAGCTGCATTGAAGATTTGAGCAAGAACTTTTAACTGCAGTTATGGGAGCAGTAGCGACAGATCCAGGAAAACAACTAAGAGATAACTGCAGCATAGAAAGCTACATCAGACATGCGATTATAGAGCAAGAAAGCAACTAATGAAATGATAAAGTACGGAATAATCTAAAGAGACAAGCCTGAGATGGAAGGCAGATACGGGAGTTGCTGCTGAGATCCACTTCTTCCTATGCAAGCTTCTGTGCAAGTAGATCAGGAGATCTAATCGACAGGCAGCATGAAGAAGAGATTGTTAGATCTGGCAGAGAGAAAGGGAGAAGAAGACGAAGAAAGGGAGACGTCATGGCATTATCATGATTTCTTGCCTCAGATCTCGTATCACGTTTCGATGCACAGGAATAACACAGACAAAAGCATGCCGGAATGAGAAGAAACCTATGGTTTCGGAACCATGAAGCCATGCATACTTCTGTGCAAGTACATCAGGAGATCTAATCGACAGGCAGCATGAAGAAAAGTGAAGATAGATCTGGCAGAAGAGAGTGTTAGATCTGGCAGATCGAAAGGGCGAGGAAGAAGAAGAAGGATCCACACAACACGCCATAGCATCATCATGATTTCTTGCGTCAGATCTCGTGTCACGTTTCGGTGCACAGGAAACCACAGACAAAAGCATACCGGAATGAGAAGTAAACCAGATCTAAAAGCATCCGTAGTCGTACAGCAGAATCAAAGTACCACAAACATACCATTATAGTTCATGCACCGAGTACTTAGCCTCTTCCTCGGAAAACCCGTACCTTCATGGATATCCGGGCCAGATGAGACATCTCACAGTCCTGACAGAGACAAGATAAAATAACCGCGACAAATGGAGCACATAAAAAGTAAAGAACTTGAACCCTAAACACGCGTGGCCTTCTCTCCAGACGGAGAAGATGTCCACGCCATAAACACCTTTCCCATCAACACTCGTCTTACACCAACTCCTTTGCCTCTTACCATCAGTGCTGGTGCTGTGCTTTCGTGAAGGAGAAGAGAGATAGAGAGAGCCGACAGGAAGAGAAGTGAGCACGCAACAGAAACGGCATCGGATCGGTGCAATTGCCGCCGTGTGCTCACTCTCTTCTGTCAGCCTACATACCATTCGCACCATCAAAGAGATGGCTGGAAAGATCAAAAACTGGAACAGAACTGCTGACTTCTAAGATGTAGAAGACCTCAGATCTGATGCGCTTCTCCTCTCTTTTGCTCTTCCTGACTTCTAAGATGTAGAAGAAGAGCTCAGATCTGATGCTCTCCACCTCTCTTTGCTCTTCCTTATATAGAGAAGATTCCATCTAGGGTTTCCATCTCCTACCTCTCTCCCTCCCTCTCTCTCTCTCTCTCTATCCATCTCAAGTCTGTTACATTAATAGCTAATCACGCGTAACGTCGGTCATCCACCATAAAAGAAGGGATCAATAAGCGTGCATGAAAAGAGAGGGAAACATAAGAAAAGATTCTACTGAGACTACCTGTCGACTGCTGATTGGCCGGCTCCGTTTGACCCGATATCTACAGCTATTGATTGGACCACGATGAGGAGGAGGACGACGATGTCCATCCCACCATTATCTCCTCAGTTACCAACACAGGCAAATTAATTAGTTGTTTGATTGGCCTGCATACAAAGGTGTGTCAGGTTGATTAGCTGCACAAGATTAGATTAAGAAGATTAAGGAGCTACGCTGCTCGGTGGTCAATAAAGCATGGCATTTTATCCAAGTTTTCTATAGCCCGTTTGAGCTTTCTTTTTGTCGTCCTGCTCAAAGGTGAGGATCTCTCCGCGGATACTGTTGCAGAATTGGAATCTGAGGCCCCTTCTCTCGTTGGATTTTGAATTCATGGCACCACTGGATTGAACATGGCGTCCCACTCTTGTCATTTAAAATGTTTAGGTTACCAGATGCATTCTTCCACATATATGTCCAAATATAGTTTCTACTCCTTATATCTTTCAAAGTACTCGTCGTTTCTTTTGGATATAAATATATATATACATACACATCATTATTAAAGTCGTGTCACAAAATATAAAACTAAAACGATTAAGGTTTATTCTTATTATAGATCAATTAAATTCTTATAGTTTACTCGTATCTAAAATAATATATATATTTTTTTAAATATATCGTTTATAAGTTATTTTCATCAAGTCTGAGTTAACAGACATTAGATTCTGCTTACTGATTCATAATAAATTAGTAATATAATGATACATGCAATTTAAATTTTAAAAAAAAGTTTATTTTAGTCATTATGGTTTTGGTCATGGACCACTTAATCACTTATAGGTTTGATTGTGTCTAAAATAATCGCTACATTTTTAGAAATGTACCATATAAGTCTCGCTCGTCGGGTCTAAGTTGATAGCTGTTAAACTCTGCTTATATGACTTACTGATTCATAATAAATTATTAATATAATAACATATATAATTTAAGTTTTAAAAAAATATCTATCTTATCGAGGAAGAGGAAGCGACGAACGAAAGAGGAGAGGCAGAGGTAGGAGAGGCCGAAGGCGAATGTGAGGGGAGCTAAACCACTATATCGTAAGCGCAATGGGTGGAGGTGCAAGAGAAGACAAAGTGAGAGGTGGTGGAGACAAATATGTCTAGGAGAAGGAAGAGAGACCAAGAGACCATTTTTTACATAACTTGGATTGGTCGACGCACATTCACCTGAGGCAAGTCCGGAAGCTCCTAAGCTCGTCGTCAATGCAGGAGAGACTGTGTGCGTACGACGCCCTATTAGGTAGCAACGACTCGATGCTGCTGTTGGTAATTCCTTCCACAACGATGCCTCCTCCCATCATTGATGATGGTCTCAATTTTTATCATTTAAATTATACATTATTATATAAATAGTTTATTGTGAGTCAGCATACCATGTAAGCAGACACTAACATCTGTTAACTCAAACTTGATAGAAGGAGCTTATATGCTATATTTTTTAAAATGTAGGGATTATTTTAAACACAAGCAAAACCATAAAGACTTAAATGCTCCATTACCAAAATCATATGGGCTAAAATAGATATTTTAAATTTTTAATTATATGTATCATTTTATTAATTTATTTATTATGAGTTAACATGTCACCTAAGTAGACTCGGATGTTTGTTAACTCTGACTTGTAAGAATAACTTATATACTATGTTTTTAAAATTATAAGAGATATTTTAGATATAAATAAACCACAATAACTTAAGTTGGCGATGGTCAAAACCACATTGACAATGTTGGATGGTAACCCAAATTTAAAAGATAAGAGCTTTTTGGAATATGAAATTAAAATAGAATTAGGAGTCTATGTCCTTAATTAGTTAGTAGTTTTAGATTCATCTTATAGCATTTAGAGGTTACTTCAAGTTATTGTTTGTTCTTCTTTTTGAAGTCATATTTCAATATGATATTAGAGTATATATATATATATAATCAATATAAAGAAGAAAGATATCATGATAAATAATGATCCATTTCGGGAATGATTCTATATGATCCTTCCTATGATTGGATTTATGTTTTGTGTGAGGATTGATAGAATTAATTGGATTTATGTTTTATGGGAGGATTGATAGAATTAATGAAATAAAAAATTGAAATAAAGACAAATTTATATTTGGAGTTTGATATGGCATATTTTGGTTCATCCAACAAAGACTACTACATCACCCTCATAAGGTCAAATCAACGCGTCTAACTCAGCTCATACTATGGCCTCGGGAAGGAACATCGTTCCGGCCTGATCAATAAACATGATAAGATAAGGGGCGCATCAATCAGCATCAAAATATAGATCACTAGTCCGCCCCTCACCTGAGGAGTACGACAACATATGACTCTACAACAGCGTACAGACTCCTCTCTCAACAGGTAGTATAAAAGGCCCCCAGGTGAACTATAGCGGGGATCTCTCTCCCTCTTTCATACACAAAATATATACTTAAAACTCTACACATTACTAACTTGATCGTCGAAGGGGCCACATCGGGCACCCCCCAACCCAAATAGGTCTTAATGCAAGACCTCGCGGGAGCCTCCGAGCAGGAGCATCCAGGGACACATCCGAGGCTCGACGGACCTCCTCGGGCTTTCTCGCCTCTTCCTGACCGACACAGATAAGCTTGCGCACTGGTGAAACTAAGCCGTGTTGACTCTTTGACCACAACATAAAATGTCACAATATTTTTTACGCTAGAAGGAGAGTCTGATGTCGCAAGAACACCCACAGTTAAACAACCCCAACGAGCGCCTTGGAGATATCTTAACTGCCCAATATGCTCTCAAGCTCAGGGAGCAACTCCCTTTCCCCTTCGCGAAGAATGAAATACCTCGGCTTCGACCCAACCGATCACATTGTCGCTTTCCTAGACCAGGTAACCCAATTTGGCAGCTTTGACGCTTGGATGTGTCAAGTTTCTTCTACCACCCTCCAAGGCCTAGCTCGGATGTGATATAACAATGTCCAAGTCCTACACCTCAACCAAACAATGCCCGAGTCGTGCACCTCGACCAAACAATGCCCGAGTCATGCACCTCGGCTAAATAGTATACGAGCTATGAACCTTGGCCAAACACTGCCTGAGTTGTGCACCTCAGCCACTTATGAGCACGAACCATGCATCTCGGCCACTAACGAGACTGAGCTACACCTTAGGCAAGTCATGAGCCTGAGCTATACATCTCGGTCACGTACGAGCCTGAGCTATGCCTTGGGCCAGTCTAAAACCTAAACAACAGTGCTTGACCAACCTAGAGAGCTTTCAATCCCGAAACATATTCAAATGGCTCTCAATCCTAAACAAAATTTTCAAGAGCTTCCGAGCTCCTAGAGGACTTTCAGTTCTGAAACAAATTCAAATGGCTCTTAGTCATAAACAAAGTTTTCAAGAGCTTTTAAGCTCCCTAAGAGATCTTAGTCAGGAAACAAATTTACAAGAGCTTTTGAGCTCCTAAAGTAAAGGGCTCTCAGTCCCAAACAAAGTTTTTGACATCTTCCGAGCTCCTAGAAGGCTTTTAATTCGAAAACAGATTCAAAGTGCTCTCAGTCCTGAATAAAGTTTTCAAGAGATTTCGAGCTCTCAAATAGTTCTAAGTCTCGAACAAATTTATAAGAACTTCTGAGCTTCTAAAGGGATTTTAGTCCCGAATAAAGTTCTTACGAGCTTCCGAGCTCCCAAAGGGCTCTTAAGTCTCAAATAAGTTTTCAATAGCTTCTGAGCTCATAGAGGACTTTTAGTCCCAAAACATATTCAAATGGCTTTTAAGTTTGCAAAAAGGACTTTAACTCCAAAACAACTCCCAAAGGGTTGTCAGTCCCAATACAGGAACATAGAGCTTCCGAGCCCTCTATCAGTTCTCAATCCCAAACGGTTTTCGCAGGCCTTCTTGCCCAATCAGTTTCCAACCCCGAACAACTCCTAAAGGAACTCCAGCTTTGAACAACCTCTAAAGGACTATCTACATGCATCAAACTAGCAAAAGTCCTCGATTCCAAGCGCGACCACCGACTCGGCCTCTCGATTAATCCATTCCGACTTTAAGTTTTGGCCAGTTCCACTAACTTCAAGTCCCGGTTGGTCATATTGACTCGGCCTCTCGGTCACTCCATGTCGACTTCATCTCAGCTAGTCTATGTTGACTTTAGTCTCGACCACTCTATGCCGACTTTAGTCTCAGCCAGTCTATGCCACTTCAAGTCTCGACCAGTTTCGTTGGCTTCAAGTCCCGCTGATCGTATTGACTCGGCCTCTCAGCTAGTCCATGTCAACTTCAAGTCTCGGCTATTTCCACTGGTTAGGTCCCTATCAATCATATCGACTAAGCCTTTTAGCTAGTCTATGTCAACTTCAAGTCTCTAGTTCCGCTAGCTTCAAGTCTCGGTCGGTCATATCGACTCGGCCTCTCGGCTAGCCCATGTCGACTTCAAGTCTCAGCCATTTCTACCGACTTCAAGTCCCAGTCGGTCATATCGACTTGGCCTCTAGGCCAGTCCTTGCCTACTTCAAGTCTTGATAATTTCCATCGGCTTCAAGTCCCGGCCAATCCTTGTCGATGTCAAGTCTTGACTAATTCCGCTGGCTTCAAATCCTAGCCGGTCATACCAACTTGCCTCTCGGCCAATCTATGCTGACTTCAAGTCTCGACAAGTTTCGTAGACTTCAAGTCCTGGTTGGTCATATTGACTCGGCCTCTCAAGCAGTCCATGTCGACTTCAAGTCTCAGCTAGTTCTGTCGGCTTCAAGTTTGACCAGTCATACTGACTCGTCCTCTCAACTAGTCCTTGTCGACTTCAAGTCTCGACCATTTTTGTCGGCTTCAAGTCCCGACTCAGCCTCTCGGCCAATCCTTGTTGATTTCACATCTCGGCCATTTCTATCGGTTTCAAGTCCTGGCTAGTTATACCGACTCGACCTCTTAGCCAGTCCTTACCGACTTCAAGTCTTGGCCAATTCCACTGGCTTCAAGTCCCGACCAATCATATCGACTCGGCTTCTTGGCCAGTCCTTGCTGACTTCAAGTCTCGGTCAGTTTCACCCGCTTCAAGTCTCGACCGGTCATACCGACTTAGCCTCTAGACCAGTCCTTGCCTACTTCAAGTCTCAGTAATTTCCACAGGCTTCAAGTCCCGGTCGGTCATATCGACTCGGCCTCTTGGCTAGTTTCGTCGACTTCAAGTTTCGAATGATCATATCGACTCGGCCTCTCAGTCAGTCCATGTCGACTTTAGTCTTGGACAGTCCATATCAACTTCAGTCTCGGTCCCAAAACTAGAACTCACAGAACAAAGCCGACGATCAAACAGACTTGCGACCACGAGCCGCACCCATTGATTCTCTCGGCGTGCGACTCTCATGGGGGGGGGGGATAGAGAGAGAGAGAGAATGATATGTCATATTTTGGCTCATCCAACAAAGGTTGTCATGTCGCCCCCATAAGGCCAAATCGATGCGTCTGACTCAGCTCATACTATGGCCTCAAGAAGGGACATCACCCCAGCCTACTGCTCAATAAACATGGTGAGACAAGGGGTGCACCAATCAACATCAGCAGATAGATCGTTGGTCCGCACCTCACCCAAGGAGCATGACAATGTACAGTTATGCATTAGCGTCGTATGGACTCTAAAAGGCACCTATGTGAACTATAGTGGAGTCTCTCTCCCTCTCTCATACATAGAACATACACTCAAAATTCTACATATTGCTAACTTGATCATTGGAGGGGCCATATCGAGCGCTCCCACCTCGGTTAGGCCTTCATGTAGGACATCGTGGGAGCCTCCGAGCAAGAGCATCCCAAGATGCACATTCGAGCGGGAGCATTTTGAGATGCATATTCGAGGCCTGGGGGACCTCTCTCGGGCTTTCTCGTCTCTTCCCGATCGATACGGACGAGCTTACACATATAGGCAGAATCAAACCGTGCTAACTCCTCGACTATGACATAAAGTTTCACAACAGAATTGGAGTTAAATTCGATGGATCTTGATTAAGTATCCTTGAGCTGGATTGATCATTGATATTGATGGTCAATACAAAACAATCATCACATTCTAATGATAAAATTAGGAGGATTAATTTTATTATTAGTTTTCCTACGTCTCAATTATCATTATATAATGAAAGTGATTATTATATATTGAAAATTAAGATAAAGTTGTTTTTAGAATTCCAAGATATGAAAGAATTAATTGCTAATAATAATAATAATAAGATTCTTAGTACAGAAGAAACTATCAGAAGAATATAGTTTTATTAGGATCAAACCACTCGGTATTAAAATCGATTGAGGAATTTAAGAGAGAGATTAAAAGTCCTTTGCCCATAAATTATTGAAGTTATTATCCTTGGAGTAATTTTCCAATATAAATCAATTAAAAGTACATGTAAACTGTAATCTTCTCCGAGAAGGAGAAAGTTTGATTGGTTTCTTTGAAGCAGTGCTCTATTTCCAGAATTTTGAGTTATTGAACCTTGTTGACATCCTTAATTAACAGGAAATGATCCTATAATTTATTGGAAAGACTAAATACAAAAATTATCATTAAATATATAATATACACATTGATATGTCCTCCTATAAGATTTGCTTGTCAACCTAACAATGTTTTGTCATGTTATTGTCCCATGTCTGCATCCATGCTTAACAGGTCATGAATAGTTTATTGCCAGTTGATGTTAAAAAAAATCCATATTTTGAATCTATTTTGTACTTAAAAAATTACATTAAAATTATTATAATTCTATAAATAAATAAATACTTTTATTCCTAGTACCGTCAACTATATGGATTGAAAATATAATATGTGATACCACATGAAAGATCGGTGTAAAAGTGATGGACAAAAGATAATTTTAATATATTTTTTATTTTCAACACATCATTATATTTTTTCACGAAAAATTATTGAAAATGAAAAAGATGTTAAAATTATCATTTTACATATCATTTTTGTATTATTTTTATTTTTATTTTTAAAGTTAATTATTTATTTTTATTTTTAAAAATAAAAGTGATGGACAAAAGATAATTTTAATATATTTTTTTATTTTCAACACATCATATGTTGAAATTATATTTTTTCACGAAAAATTATTGAAAATGAAAAAGATGTTAAAATTATCATTTTACATATCATTTTTGTATTATTTTTATTTTTAAAGTTAATTTTTTATTTTTAAAGGACAAATATAATTATTTATTTTATTTTTAAAGTTATAAAGATTCCAATATAAAATTTTGAAAGTATATAGAGCATGATGCTAATAGAGTCCAAGTACATGAGATAATTTATAATTAGTTCAAGAAAATATCATTAATCTTAATGTTGACATCTAATCTGTTTATATATTTGTTAATTGTATACCTATGGCTCAATTGGGCTGTAGTTAACATGGATCTTGAGAGATAACTCAGAAAGTAGTATGGTAAATGTTGCATTGATCACTAAACATGTCAAAGTAATGCATTAAGCTCATCAATGTATATTTCATGTCTGAAGCTTTAAGATGAGACTGCCTCTGAGTTCCTTATTCTATGGGCACTCAGCTTCCCCATCTGCATGTTTAATTCGAAAAGCTTTAGACTTTTTCATACATTGATGAATGAGTTTGTCATTCAAATTACCAAAGATTATTATCACAAAAAGTCATCATCTTCTGTGACTGTAACTCTGTAAACTTATGCATGTAGGTTGCTGAAGAACTCTGATCTATTGGTGACTCAAGTAAAGCCCAAAGAGTTAGCATTTCATGTATGTGGTAGCTATTTGGTAGATCAAATGTCTCAAACATATTGATTAAGAGGACCAACATCCTCACTCACTTGTTCTTAATGTGTGAGACCTGTGAGGTTTATACCTCAAGTACCTTTTAGAAACCTATCCCTTTCTCCATCACTCCTACAACCTGTCCATTAGTCCCCCCAAACCAAGAAATCCAATCCTGAGCTGGATTGGCATGATTGTCCTTCCATCTTCTTCCCCCATTTGCTACCTCAGTCTGGATTTTGTTGATCATTAATCTAGCATCATTTTTTATCTTTTTCTTTCTAAAGAATAACGAAGTCGAAGTTTAATCCGGTTTATCACCGCTATAAAATGTTGTAAGAATGATAATTCGAATCCTCAAACTAAACCGACTTCGATACATTAGATTTCGAGATTATAGAATGATATAAATTTATAGAGATGAGTGAATTGAGTACAATATAATCAAATTGCTTGTCTTCTTCATCCTTGCAAAGATGACTTCTACAGAATAGCAACCAGTGGAAGTCACTGAAAGCTTTGAGTCTTCTTCTAAGCTCCTAACTATTGTTTGCCCTTCTCTGTGCTCTGACAGCATATGCATGCATGCATGCATTTAGAGAAACTTCATCAGAGATGGTGCCAAGTTGCTACAAACTGACATCATTTGCTGAAAGATTCAAGTTTTAATTCCCATTTGCTGATAGCTTCAGAACAACAAAGAATGCTCCCCATTGACCTACTAAAGGGAGTACAGCATCATCATAATTAACAGGGATGTGCTTTATCTTTTATCATTTCCCATGCATACATTACTCCAACCAAGGCATACATTTATGCCAGAGATTCCCACACCTAATCATCAAGCAGAAATCTTCTGTTCTCAATGAGGCCATGCTGAGAAGCGTGAAGGTAATGAGGCACTCCAACACACCCTGTCTTTGACTCTTTAGCTATATGACAAAAACAGTATCATAAATACTGGAAAATGCCAAACCTCTTCCTCAGCTGTGAACAAACAATCTATCCTGCCAAAGATTCTTCACAAGCAGCTACAATTTCACCCAAGTAGATGTGCTTGTTTGCTTCATGCTTCTTGTTTTATTTATAGCCCTCTGACTCCCTTCCATGTTTCTTTGTGTAAAGGTCAACAGCAGATGGGAAGCGGGTCTTGGGAGAAGTGATGAAACGGTCAAACTCACTCGCACCTACGTGTAACCCATGCAGCAGAGGAAACGGATAAGGAAAGAGTTCGGATCACCACCAACATGAAAGAGGCCAAGAACTGAGACAGATGGAGACAATGATCCCAAAATCGAATTTTTTTCCTTCCTCACTGTGCGGCATAATCTAACCAAAACCTGCAGCAGAGACGAAAGGAAGTAAATAGATGTAGTTTTTATCCCACCAACAGAGGATAGAAGACGAGAGATAAGCAGAGGCAAAGACGAAAGGAAGTAAAAAGATGATGTTTTTATCCCAGCAGAGGAAAAATGTAGTTTTTGTCCGAACAGAGGAGAGAAGACGAAAAGACGAAAGGAAGTAAAAAAGATGTTGGTTTTTATCCGAACAGAGGAGAGAAAACGAGAGAGAAGCAGAGTGATCCGCAGAGGAAAAAGCCTTCGTCAACGCCTTTGTGATGCTCATGTACAGGGCTTTCTTCTCCCCCTAGAAAGGCAAGCTTTTGGTCGCCGAGGTGGTGGTCAGCGCCGTGAACCTTTCCGACAGCCCAAAGTCTTGCGGCAGATTCGCCCGCCGGGCGATCCTCCTCATGTTGCTGTGGAGACTCTGCTGGACCAATTCCCTCACGGCTCTCCTTTCCTTGCTCATCCTGTCCTCCTCCTTCCCTTCCTCCGCCGTGCCCACGGAGAGAGGCGCCGACACCACCACACCGCCGGAACCGGCTGCTGAGGTGACCTTTTTCCCCTTGTCCACTGCCAGGACCTCCAAGACGCGGGAAGCTCGCTTCTGGGCGAGGGGCGAGCCCAGGAGTGTGAGCTCGAGGAGCGCCGACACGGCGCCGGCCTCGACCATGGCTGCCCGGTCGCATGGCCCACCCTTGTGCGCCATTACCATCAGCACGAGAGCCGCCTTCTCCTGGCAGCCGGCGGCGTCGCACCACCCAAGGACGTCGACGAGGGTCGGGAAGGCGTCGGGGCACCGGCTCACCGCCCGCCGCCCCTCGCCGGTCGCGACGAGGTTGGAGAGCGCCGTAAGCGCCCGCTCGCTCACCGCCATGTCGCCGATCGACGCGAAAAGCGCGGGGACGAGGCCGGCGTCGACGAGGCGGGGTGCGTTGGAGGAAGCGATGGAGAGGTTGAAGAGTGCGCGCAGAGCGTCCTGCCTCGTCGTGGGGTTCCCACTTTTGAAAGATGACAGCAAAAAGGGGATCGCGCCCGAGGCGCCGACGACGGGCTTATTGGAATCCAAAGCGCTGAGGCTGAGGAAATTGGCCACGATGGCTTCCGAAACCGGTGGGGAACTCCCCGATTCGATCAGATTCAGCATTTTGTGGACGGCGCCGGCCTTCGCTGTAGCCGCTTTGTTCCTGCAACCGAATCCACCACAACCCACAACAGCAACAGAGAACCTAAGAAGCAGAACGAAATGAAAGCCGAAAACACCGAGCTTTGGATGCGAAGAGGAGACAGAGAGAGGGTTTACAAGTCGTTGCCGATCCCAAGGTTGAGGAGCGCGTAGAGCGCGGCGAGATGGAGCTCGGAATCCTTCGAATCGAGCATGGCGACCAAGGGAGGGATGGCCCCAAGCGTCGCGAACGTCTTCCTCGCCCCCGGGTCGTCCTTGGCGAGCCTCCTGACCTCGGCCGCCGCTTCTTTCCGCTGGTCCAGCTCCCCGTTGCCGTCACCAAGCTGAAGCATCCCCGCCGCGCGCTGGAGCTCCTCGAAAGCTCCGATCTTTCGCCTCGTTTCGGCCTCCGCCACCTGGTCGGAGCAACTTTCCGGCTCCTCGGCCCTCATCAGCTCCTCCAGCCGCCTCGTAGATGGGCGGGAAGCAAGCGAGCGGAGGTCCTCCTTCCGGCCGCGGCGGTGGCCGGAGGCGCCGCAGGCCACGGCGTCGAGGAGCTTGCGGCGGAGCGCCGCGGCAGAGAAGGGCGGCCAGGGCCGGAATCGGGCTGCGGTAGCGGCGGCGGGTCGGTCGCATTCGGCCATGCCGTTCTCGCTAAAGGCGTCGCATGTGAAGGAGAATGGAGGGGAAGTCAAAGCAAGAAAGAGAGGAACAAGGAAAAAAACCTAGTGAGAACAGCAGCCCATGGCAACGATGGAGGGGGCGTGCAGTACATTCCACCAAGAGAGAGGGGCGGTTCGCTTCTTCACTGCCACTGAGCCACGGCTGCTCGGCTCCGATATTACCGCCATGGTTGTATAAAATGGCGGGACTCGAGATCCAGGGAAAGCTTCCCGATATAAGAGAGGCGACAAGGGTCATGGGTCCCGGGCCAGGTGGCATGTTTACATTGTTCGATTGCAGCGGGACCCATCGTGAATCCCAGTATGTGAAGTGGGAGGTTAAGCAGTAGATTACTGTCGACCGTGGCTTTTAAAGGTAATAAATAATATCATGTTTTGTTTAGGGAAACATTCGAAATTACTAATCGAACCTTTGCGATTAGTAATATGTCTTTGAATTATATAAATCAAACCTTTGTGAGGGGAAGTTTCAATAAAGTTAACTACTAGTCGTAATTATCATTATAGATAGAAAAAATAAAATAAATAAAATATTTTTTTATTACTTTCGCCGATTATTTGAGAGGTCGTATTTTTGAATATTTTTTAAAAGGCATTAATGTTAGTTTAAATTTCAATTTAGAAGGGCAAAAAAATAAATATCACTAATTTGGAGGGATGTATGTGGAAGTTTGTCCCCTGTTTTTTTAATTTTCTTTGATGGGAAAAATAAGCTCGAGCGAAAACCCGCCCTTTTCTTTGGATCTCTCTCGCTCACGACGGTCGGGGTTGAAGTTTAGGGTTTGGATCTGAGGAGCTTCGTCCCACCGCCATGGACGCGACCCCCGGTACCCCTCGATGGAACCTGGAGCGCCCCTTCCTCACCGGCCGGTTCCATCAGGTTCCGTTCTCTCTAACCTTTCCTCTTTCTCTCTCTTCACTCTATCTCAGTCGGCCTCTCTGCCGCTGTCTCTTTGCCGGATCCCTGCTTCTTTCGCTTATTTTCTCCAAACATTCAGGAAATCAAAGCCCCAGGGCAGGCCGCGGGATCGCGACTCTTCTCTATGGAGTCCTTCAGGTACGGCGGTCCACCTCCGTGTTCGATCGGCTTGCTGGCCGCTAACTTTAGTTGTGAAATAAGTCTTTTTGCGTCAAATTTCCTTTTTTGGACATAATCGACTGCATTATGGAGTTATTTAAATAAATTTCAGAACTTTGATACATCTCTTTGCAGTCGTGGTTCAGATAATGTCATTGGATCATACCCAGTTTCGGTTCAGGTAAAGTTTGACATGTTGAGGTGGTTTTGGGTGGTTAATAATTTACTGTGGGAGGAATGACGAACCGTGTAGTTATTTTGGATGCTTAGGAGCTTTTGGTCATTGATGACCTTCTGTCCGCTCTAGTGGGCATCGAGGGGCGCTACATTTCAATTAAAAGAGTGAGGGGTAAGGCAGGCCATGTTATCTTTCATATAGATCCATCCATGGACCTCGCGCTGCAGGTCAGTCACTAAATTTTTCCATGTATAAACAATTCGATCAGCTTTCATGGGGCTGATTAACTTCTCTTAGTGCAGGAATTGACAGAGAGGATTTTCCCTCTCTGTCAGAACTATGTGTTGATCAATCACTTTGTGGAGTCCAAGTCACATTTCAAAAGTGGTTTGGTTAACCATGCATTTGCTGCCGCATTAAGAGCACTCCTTCTGGTATAGAAAAACTTCACTCTCACACCCTCACATGCTATCAAACTTGTTACTCATGTGCAGGTTTTGTTGGATACTGTCAGTTAGTTATGTCTTTCGTCTATTTTCACATAGTCAGTAAATTATTTTGGAACAATGAATCTGTACTTACAGGCACTGCTGAAGTTCCTTAACTTGGTCTACCTATTCATCCATCCATCCATCCATGAAACTCCGTTTATTGATTCTCCATCATGTGCACTAATTGGATATATTTCTGCCTTTTAGCTGTGTAAGACCAAAAAAAAAAAATGTTTACAAACCAACATTGCTCTCAAGGTCTTTTTGCTGGGGCATTCAAATGCGGAGATAAAACGAGAGAATATGAAAACAAATTCTGATTGTATACATGGTTCACAGTTATGTTGTTGGGTTTGGTTTTCATCTGTTAGTAGGTCTGGTGTTTGTGGTGGTGTATATATGGGTCACAGTTATGTTGTTGGATTTGTTCTTCATCGTTCAAGATGGTGCATATATGTGTTAAGAACTATAGATATTATAGTTAGAAGAGATGAAACAATTACTATTAGTGGCATGAGGGAAAGGTAGAGAAAGACTTAGGAAAATCTTATTAGAAATTACAAATAAAGAGTTAAATGTTTTTAGTAAAAATTAAAGCTTATTGGCGGTAAAAATTTATGTAGTCAATTTCACATAGTTGGGACCTTATTTTTTGTTGTTGTTGTTGTATTAGGACCGTGGCGAAGTTGATGGTATCTCGTCACTCAAGTCCCTTAGCAGCCAAGGAATGCAATTTCGATCTGTACTGCCCAGTACGGGCAGTACATACCGGTCCGCCAGGTGATCGCCCGCTACCAGGCGATACCACCAAAATCGATCGTCGGCGGTCGATTGAGGGAGAAATCGACCATCGACGGTTGATTGAGGGAAAAGAAGAAAGAAGTAGAAGAGGAGAAGAAGAAAGAAGTACCTCCTTTTCCGCGTGCCGTCGCCGCCCGCGGGTCTCCCGCGCGCCGTCACCGCCCTCGCCCGTGGGCGATTTTTCTCCCGTGCGGGGAGAAAGATCGAGGCGACGTCACCAACTTTTTTCTTCTTTTTTTAATATATTAATATTTAATATTATATAATATAAATATTATATATATTTTATTATACCGGGTGGTATGCACTGTGCATACCACCCGGTACTGATACCGTACCAGTACCGAGATAATCTCGGTACATTGGTACGGACCGGTATGTCAAACCTTGCTAGCAGTCATTATTTTTTCTTGTTAACTTTATACACAGAAAAATAGAACATCGCCACATACCAAGGCAGTTGCAGTAGTAATAATATTTTAAGCAATAGACTTGCTGTTGGATAGTTGTATTTGGTATTTGACATGGAAACGGACCTAGACTGTATTCTAATTCTTACAATAATTTGTCATTTCTGCTTTTTAGGTTTTCATTATGATAGTATCATTTGACATTTTTCTTGATCCTAATCAGAACTATCGTCAGCTCCTATGGCTAGGATATTATGTTGTGGAACTTGGTGATTGCTTATTCAGCTTACTGACATCTATCTTTTTTTCTTTCGTTTCAAATTATACCAGGATTACCAGGCAATGGTTGCACAACTGGAACATCAATTTCTCCTTGGAAGGCTCTCTGTTCAAGGATTATGGTTCTTTTGCCAGGTTTTGATCTTTCCTTCTCTTCTTTAGTTGCCGACATCTTATTTAAACTTGATTTTGGCTGCTTATCAATATATTTTTGAAACCTTAGTAACTTCATTCTGCAGCCTATGATGGGATCCTTGCATGCTTTGTCAATTGTGGTTGAGAAGGCTTCTTCCAACAATTTCTCAGGTGCTACTACGCTTAACCTTTTGCAGAGTCAGGTAAAACATCTTATATACTACCTTGCTTTCCAACTTTTACTGTGTTTATGTTTCCCTCTCTATGCTGTCAATCTTTGATGTTCCTCAACACTTTGACATCATACCGTCTCCAATAATTGAGTGGCTAAAGTCATTTATAACATCACTTTTAGCAGTTCTTTTTTTATTATTATTTCTAGATCAATAGTTATATAGGTGGATTTTTTATTATACTATAATCATGTACATTTAAACTTTTGTGCTCCTTCTTAGAAGACTATGTGGTGCCCTTTACTATTGGGTTCTGTGCATATGCTCCAGTTTTGAACATGTTTTATCCTGTAACTGTCATTATTTTTATTTTTTCTTTTTGTATATTTTGCAGGCCAAAGCAATGGCAGGTGATAATGCAATTCGTTCATTGCTTAAGAAGATGACACAACGTGCAAGTTCTGCATACCTGGCAATATTAGAGAGGTATTTTCTCCCAAATTTTCATTTATGAGCATTATGATTCTTGATTTGTAGTGGATTCTTTTTCTTTGCTGCATTTTTTTGTCAAATTATTCTGTTATAACTACAACTGTTGGCATATTGTGCTGAAAAAATTCTCTTCCATCTTTTTGCTTATTATTGTGTAATTGTAGGTGGGTTTATGAGGGTGTTATTGATGACCCTTATGGTGAATTTTTTATTGCTGAAAACAAATCGTTGCAGAAGGTATTTTATAGTATCACAATGTTGCAACCTTTCCTTTAGTGTTCTTCTCTAAAGGATCTTAGTTTGTATTTCTTTAGGAAAGTCTTACTCAGGATTACGATACCAAGTATTGGGTACAGCGTTACAGCCTCAAAGATGGTATTCCCAGTTTCCTTGTCAGTGTTGCAGGGATAATCTTGACAACAGGAAAATACTTAAATGTCATGAGGGAGTGTGGGCATAATGTTCAGGTAAATTCTTATGATGAAGCTCTTCTGGAAAGAGATTAGGATTTCACTTTTCCAAATGGAGAGAGAGTTGAAGGATGATTCTCTAGAGCATATTTCTTTTTGAGTGAGTTTTAAGAAAGCAAAGAACTTCATATGATTAGGTACCTTTATCAGAAAATTCAAAGTTGACAAGCATCGAGTCAAACCATCATTATCTTGAATGCATCAAATCTGCTTATGATTTTGCAAGTGGTGAGCTCTTGAATCTTATCAAACATAAGGTAAAATTGTTAAATCATGGTTTCTGCGACTTCTTTTGGATTATCTGTTGTTAGTGTGTGTTCTATTATCAATGATCATTATTTTCTGCAGTATGACCTCATCGGAAAACTGCGGTCTATGAAGCGCTACTTTCTTCTTGACCAGGTAACTCATAATAGTATTTACTTCAATTGCTGGTAGGGTATATTTGATGGCCCATGTACCTAGCAACATCAGTTTAAGTGTTTACCTAGTTTTGAATAACTTGGTGTAAACTAATTTTCCTCTTCATGTGTCGTGTTTATGTTTGAGCCAGTTTCTGCTACAAGCTTTTACAATTTGTTTGGTGGATATTTATTTTTGAGTTTGTTCATGATCTCTGCAATTTAATGCTGAATGGATTTTTCTTTGACATCTGATCAGTCCAAGTATACTGTTGGTAAAAAAATAAAATCTTCAATATCCTTGAAAAAGAAGTCATGGTGTAGAACAACCATTAAACCTGCGTTCATCTGTTATTATTTTGGTGGATATTCTTTATTGAGTATGTTCATGATCTCCACAAATTTGAATGGATTTTTCTTCTCTGATATCTGATCAGTCATGCTGCAAGTATACTGTTGTTATTTTATAATATCATTAATATTGTTGACAAAGAAGTCATGGTGTAGAATGTCTATTAAACCTAAGATACATCTGTTATCATTTTAATATGCACATCTACAATGTAAGTGCATATGCACTTGACATTGAATTCACATATCGAATAAGTATTCATTGTACTGTACACAAACTGGTGTCTCTTGGCACTGCATTTATACTCTATATTAAACCTTGTGGTAATGTTAACATTGTTCTGTAGATATAGAGTCTCTTGAGAATGTAATATTGTTCTATATTGATAGCTTTTCTCTGAATTTATTTACTAAAGGCTAATTAAAATTGCATGACGGTTTGGACTATCTTTGGGGGTCCAGGTTGACATTTCATCTGTAAGTATTATGGTTAACATGATGCATATTATTTTAGAATATACAAACCTAGTTCTGGTTGACTTTGTTATTTTGGAGACTTAAGTCATGCGTCTATATGGAGAGGTCATTTAAATTCTAGTGCTTGTTTACTTAGAAAGTACATGATGAGCAACTTCAATTAGATTTAGTGTTGTCCATATCTGTTGCAAAAAAATTACAAGAAAAACATGTATTGACAGTTCTTAAGATATGACTAAACTAAGCCAATTAGAAACTGTAAATTGTATGTGTTCTATTTTGTTGTTTTATAGGAGTTTTATATCCAGACTTTTACTTGGTGTTGTGTTTGATTGATGAGTTGGATGGTAACTGGGGACTTATTTTTGAATATTCTCTAAGAACAATGAGCAGTCTATGACATACAGGAGGAACGAGAAGGGTTTTTTTGAAAGGATATTATTACAGGAAAGTTTCTTCAGTAGCTACTATTGTGAAACAGGAAATTATAGTGGATTCTTATTAGAGTTTACTCATTTTAGATAAATTTTAGGAATTTTGAACATATATATGAGAGCATTTCGGGAGGAATTCGTCACATGGCAGAAAAGATGCTGGTTTTATATAATAGTGTGTTATATGCTTCATGCTCTTGTTATTTGTTTCCATGTTGTGCATTCTTTCTTGAGGTAATTACTGTTTTTGTAAATTTACTAACATTGCTCACGGTCTCATAGGGTGATTATTTGGTTCATTTTATGGATATTTCTCGAGATGAGCTTGCTAAAAGACCTGAGGAAATTTCTGTTGAGAAGCTGCAGGTGTTCTTTCTTGTTATTTATTAGTGATTTGGAACCTGTACTTTTTACGTACCAGTGAAAATCACTATCGGATTTCTAATATGGTTTCTCTGTCACTTGATTAACAGTCACTCCTTGATCTTGCTTTGCGTTCAACAGCTGCTGCTTCAGATCCATGTCATGAGGAGTTGACATGTTGTGTGGTAATTTATGAAGTTTATATTATGGCATGCATTTGCTGATTTTGGGGAGCATTATTATTTATGAGTTCCAAATTTTTTCGCCAACCAGGAAAGAGTTTCATTGCTCAAAAGATTAAGTACACTTAAAGATTTGGATTCCACCGAACCTTCAGAATGTAATAGACCTCCTGATTCTGATCCTCAGTCTGAGCTGTTAAGTATCACTGGCTTGGAGACATTCTGCCTTAGTTACAAGGTTCTGTTCACTTTTTCTCAGTTGATTCCTTTTATTTATGAGCTCACCTTGGAGACAAAAATTATCATGTTGGTTATTTCAGGTTCAATGGCCATTATCACTAATTATTCCAAGAAAAGCTCTAACAAAATACCAGTTGATTTTCCGTCTCCTGTTCCACTGCAAACACGTAAACCGTCAACTTTGCATGGCCTGGCAAGTACATCAAGTATGATTGCTTCTCTTTTCTTCTGGATGATTTGTCTGAATCATTCTTATCCACTTCATTGGATAAACCAGTAATTATCATTCAGGGGTTTCGTGCCATCAACATTCTTGGAACGGCCATCCTCAGATCTTCTATTCTTTGCCGAAGCATGATTAAATTTATGAATAGCCTTTTGCATTATCTAACTTTCGAGGTAAAATCCATCTTCCTTTATGTACAGTCTGGTTTTGTTGGGATTCATTCCCGAATGATGTATACCCTTTCAGGTCCTTGAACCAAATTGGCATTTGATGCTTGACAGACTTCAAACTGTGAAGAGTGTAGATGAGGTTTTGTACATTTTTACTCAAATAAAATATATGGAAGTTGTGAAACTTTAATATGCTATTTAGTACATTATTATTTTACAATTAGGTGATCCTTGCAGGTAATCCAATTCCATGACTTCTTCCTCCAGAAATGTCTGAAAGAATGCTTGCTTCTTTTACCTCAGGTTTTTAAGGTTGGTCTCTCTCTATTCTTTGGAATTATATATATATGTGTGTGTGTGTGTGTGTGTGTGTGCATGTGTGTATCTACAATTCTACATACATATACATATTTATAGATATATAATCAATCAAGGTTAGGAAGAATGACACAATGATTTTATTGTTGGGCTTCATCAAAATTTTATTTTTATATTGCAGGTTATTTCTGTTTATGATGCTAAAATTGTGGGTCACTGATACTGTCCTTGTGCTTCTACATTCTTTTTTGGATTAATATTAGTTATGCTCAGTATTTGTTTAATGTGTCTGAACTCTGATTTTTTTGTAACCCTATCAATTAGCAGCTGCATTAACTACTCTACTATCAAACCTTTTCATTTTTTTTTGGTCCAGTCCAAATAAAATATACCTAGGAACTGGCAGGAGTGATTCCTAACCTATATACCTGCAGTCTCAAGTTCCAGACCAAGGGAATAACATACAATTTTGGTTGTTTGCCACTTTCCCTCTCATGAAACAGAAATTTTCCAGTTCAGCTACACCATTGAAGACTTATCAGGATAGAAAGGAAGTGCAGTCTTCCCATTTCTATTTAAGCTTAACTTTTGCACCATTTTCTTTTGGATCTATACTGAAGTTCTAGTATTTCTCTCAATGGGCATTTGAGTTAATAGAAGGGCTTGGTTTTGAGTTGTCCCATATTCAAGTCAGAGTTATTATTTATTTAATTTCTTTAAGGGTCAGGCAAACAAATGACAAATATATGCTCATGGAGGGCTCATATTTGTGATGCATGTCTCTACTGGAAGCTGGCCCATATTTAGCATGCATCTCAGGCCTTTTTTGTACTCCTACGATACGATAAGCAGATGTGCTGACATAGCTAATGGAAATACTAAATAGTTGAACTGTTAAATGTTTAGAAGTAAATGAGTACTCATTAGTAACATTGACATCAATTTTTTTCCAATATGCAGAAAATTGAGAAGTTAAAATCAGTTTGCCTTCAGTATGCTGCTTCTATACAGCTGTTAGTGCCATCAATGTACGTGCCAGAAGTAGCTAGTGCAAACAATGGAGCTGGTTCCTTTGGACCAGGAAGATCTAAACCATGGAGATCTAAGAATAAGAATCAGCAATTAAAACTTGCAGCAGAGAATACCATAATATGTGATTCCATCATGTATGGAGCACAGTAGACTTCGGAGAATTCTTATTTTGGACATCACCTTCTATTGCATCTGTAATTTTGGGTTTGCTTCCTTTCATGCAGGAAATTCGAAAAGGAGTTCAACGATGAGCTCCAGAGTTTAGTTCCCATCCTAAGCAGCAGTTCACAAGCAGAACCATACCTGACGCATCTTGCCCAGTGCATTCTTGGGTTGGGGAGTGAACAATAGCTTCTTCGAAGGTGCATACATCAATCACATCATGCTTCCTTGTTACCTTGCTTTTGTGAAGCCGCAGATTAAAAAAATTGAATATTTAAGAACTCCCAAGTATCACTCTGATGATTTTTCCTGACTAGTTGTCTCCTGTAGTGCGATGCTGTTGCAACTTTTGTCATGGTTACTCCCCAGTGTTAACATATCTTGGCTTGGTTGGAACCTATGTCATGGTTCTGAGTTTGTAAGACAAGGGCTACTTACTGCTGAGACAATTTGATGTCAATTGGATGTTCTTGCTTCAGAGCTGTCAGAGTGAAATATAAAAGAATGAAAGGAAAAAAAAAAAAAAAAATCCAGAATCACTTCCATTAGTTAATGAGACAGAAAAATTGGCTACCAGAGGGTTTATTGCAAGTTCTTATTGTAGTCTCACTGTTTGATAAATTCCATGCAGGATAGTATGATGTATTTAGCAAAGTAGCTTCTATGGTATTAAAAGATGCATTACAGTCCATCAGAACCGATCTTTATATCAGATTAAAGTTACTGTATTGTGATTCTGGTGATCATGATCTTAGTCATGGAAATAGTTTCTCCACCTGCATTGACTCTGCAAGGTTTTGCACTTTGGTTAGGTTTTTTTTTTTTTTTCAATATATTAACGGTTTCCATTGACAAACAGGTTTCTTAATATTTATGTGGAAATTAAGGTACCAGAGGTGCAAGTATATATATATATATACTAAAAAATATTATTTAAAATAAATTTTCTCAAAGTGGCTCAACTTTTAAAATTTTTTGCAGAGTGGCTTTTATATGAAAAAATCATTTTACCCTTTCATTTGTTGGGGTTACCATTGCTTCTATCTTATACCACTAGAATTGGCTCTTGTCAAACTTGCCTCGTAATATATTTTCTCTGGTTTGTCTCGTAATATATTTTTGCCTCTATAGACCTCATTGGCTTGGCTCTTATCGGATTCACCCTCTTGTCGAATTCCCCCTCTCGTCGGATTCATCACTGTGTTTTATTTTTGTTGTCGATGAAGACATAAGTGGTTAGGAATGTTTTGTGAGAATTTTTGAAAGTTTGGATGCTAATTGATTTTAAAAAAAATTACTATATATATATATATATATATATATATATATATATATATATATATATATATATATATATATATAAGAAACAATGGCAGACGTAATAATTTAAAACAAGGATTAGAATCCATAAAGCTAATTTTAGCTGCACTTGGTGTATATATATATATATATATATATATAAGAAACAATGGCAGACGTAATAATTTAAAACAAGGATTAGAATCCATAAAGCTAATTTTAGCTGCACTTGGTGGACACAGTTGCAGCAGATAAGCAAATGCATGGAGACAGCCGTGTCATGGTGACAATTAGTCTTTTTTTTTTTAATTCTTTTCTCTCTCTCTCTCTCTCATTTGTTGCTCTTCCTCTTAATTTGCAAAAGGTGGTCAACCTCAAGAAACCACGCAAAACACGCTTCCACGTTCATTTCTGTCTCTGCGAACAGGATATGATCTGTATGTACTACACACCATAAAAATGGTTGTGTTCTTGTAATGAGAGGTGAAAGGGGGATGGAACGCAGACTTGGGACTGTGGGAAAACCCTTCGAGTGAGTAGAACTTGTCTTGCCATTGCCATTGCCATTCTCTTTGTTCTTCCAGGATTTTTCATTTGCCTTTTTGATGTTGGAGTTGAATCTTCTCTCTTGTTTCGTTCTCCTTCAGCTTCCATTATCTTATTGTAAGATGGAAGTTTTCTGTTGAAATGGGTCAGTCTGACAAATTAATCAATCAGGTATGGATTCTATCTCATCTGATGTCTCTTCAGTAAATGTTTCTACCATACATGTAATACATACATACATATTCTTCTTCTTCTTCTTCTCTCTCTATATATATATAAATATTTAGTAAGTGCTTAAGAACACATTGGATTGGAAGTGAAAGGAAGATCGAGGTAATAAGAAAATAATTCCAATTTTCAACATTAGTTCAAAATGATCACATTTTATAATCATTATTAATTGTGAACAAAAGATTTTTGTTTAAATAAAGAAAAGTTGTATTTACAACTACGATGAGTTATTCATAGTTTCTCCAATTAAGGTTTTAAATATTGGTTAGATGAGTATAAATCCGTCAATATTTACAAATTCGATCATATTCAGATATATGTGAGAGTATGTAGATTAGCACTTTTATTAATTTTTGATGACATACTACCCGATATCAAATCAGTTCGATTAATTGCAAAGCCCGGTATCAAAAAATATTATAAATCTGAGTTTGGTGTTCTTCTATAATCATGATCATCAACATCACAATTCTTTCTTTTCTTTGAGGAAATCATCTTTGCCACCCTACAAAATTAATAGTATCCTTCTTAAAGGGGTAATAATAAAAGAAAGATGGCAAAATGCTTTTTTTTTTGTTTGTCTTTTGTGATTCACTAACAATATCTCAATCACATTTCATAACAGATGACATGAGTGAAAGCAAAAGCAGCTCTAAGAAGGTAAGTTTGATACCAAAATGTGCCAATTCTTCTATTCTGTAATAACAATTCATGATGATCCTCATAAACAACAGGAATCTCTTCTGGAGCTGAAAGTTTACATGCATTGCAAAGCCTGTGAAAGATCAGTACACAACACTCTCCGGAAACTTGAAGGTAATAATATACATATCGGCTATTCTCTTGGTGAGTATATACAACATATCAAACTGGATTCAGAAACATGAATCAAACTTTTTGTAGGTGTGAAAGCTGTCAAAGTGGACATGAACAGCCACAGAGCCATTGTAACTGGTGAAGTTGACCCAGAAAAGGTTGTGAAGAAACTCAAGAAGAAGACTGGTAAAAGAGCAGAAATCATCACCACCAGAAAGAATGACATGGCTCCCGCAGCTGGTGACTGCAGCAGCAACAGAAGTGAAGCAAGTGCAGTCATTACTGACCACTTTGATCAGACTCTGGTAGCAGGTCTCAGCTTGTTCAGTGATGAAAACCCTAATGCATGTTCAATTACATAGCATGTGTACTACAGGTTCAAAACCAGGAGGCTTCTCTTTGTCAACTACTTGCAGATCTGTGGCTTCTTTCCTTGCCTATCATAAGATCAACCGAGAGAGAACACGAGCTGCAAGATAACTGATAAAACTAAGAAAACAATTAGGTCAATAGATAATTTTATTGGCAAAATGTTTGTGAACGCGTCGATGCTAATTACGCATGTTGATTATACGATTGTTTAGTACGACCACAAATGAAAAGATACTAAAAATCCCTAATCTCACTAATTTACAAGAAGGAAAATATATACAAGGATGCAAACTAAAATCAAATATCCATATTTGATTGTTGTAAACCGATAAAACAAATCCATCTTGTTAGCATATATATTTCAAACCTCAATCATTAATTTCAAATAAAGATGTCAATTGTTAGGTAATGTAATGCCCACAAAGCATGTATCAAAAGTAATGTCTTTATTATGTAAAGCCACCAGCCCTAATTTATATAATGTCTCATGTTATCCATCTTCTTTTTCCTAAAAAAACACTTTCAACATTTACCACTACTATTTTCAAATACACGATTGGGATGAATCCTCTGTAGTGTCACGAGCTTAGCTGGTTTTGCCTAAGTCGTGCGGCACCCTTGCGTATTCGTTTACAAAAGTCAACCTCCCTGAAACCTCCTATGGTCCCTTAGGACCTAAAAAAAAGAAAACGGGTTAGAGAAAACGTTTCACACAAGATCCACAAGCAACCATTTCAGCAAACACTTTATAGCCAATGCAAATTACAATCATGGACTTCACAAGCTCTAAACGGTCGCACACAATGGAACATGGTCCATTACAGACCGAAATCCACATAAGTGTCCGCATGACACAACTCTTATTTACAAGCCGAAAACAGTCACAAAAAACTAACCAAACTAGGGCTACCAAGACTACTGCTAGCTTGCTACTTGTTGTACAAAACATGTACAAAGACCAAAAGACATAGACATATATGAGCATTACATCGAGCAACCTATTTATATTTTTGTCTGTGACATTCTCCCCCACTTATTCCTTCGACGTCCTCGTCAAAGCCATTACAGACGCTGTATCTCCTCATCTTTTGCTGAATCTTCAATATTCTACTCTAGCTACAACACGCCTCTCGGCCTCCAGCTACTCTCCGCCACTATTGTTGAGTAGTCAAACTTTGATCCGCCATGATGCTTCAACTCGCTAATGACCGACTCTGGTGTGAGGTTGGTTGAGTTGTGATGATCCTTGTTGAAACCTGCGGATCCTTCTGATGAAGGAAAAGACCTTATTTGTTATGCACCAGTATCTCAATCGACTTATGCCGCTTAAACTAGGTGGATTCTTATTGGAGCTTCAACAAGCATCGCCTCATAGACTTTGAAGTTTTTGAGGTCCTTCCTTTACAAAATTTGCCCATTGATTATTCTTTAACTTAGTTGTTGCTCCCAAGTAGGTTCATATCACTTCTGCTCAATTGACATTCTGTTAGGAAATGGATCGGACAATCTACTCTGTGGCACCGATCACCATTGGTGAGGATTTGACAACTATTGTCTTCTATCAGGTTTCTTCAAAAGGTCTTTGAACTTGTGTAGAGCTCCTCTGCTGAATAAATAAGAGAACTCAGGTACTCAGTTTCACCAATTCTCTTAATAGTTAAGAAGGCAAAAGTTACTTGACTTCGCCCGCCTTCTCGAGGTTGTACTTCATGCATCGAGCTGGTTAGTAGCCTTCGCCCGCTCTTGCTCACACTTCTGAAGCACCCGAAGTGTTCGTACTCATTGCATTGAGTTAGCTACTGTGATTCGCCTTCTCACTACCATCGAACTTCTGGAATGCAAGAAGTTTTGCCCAAAAGAGTAAAATTTCACCCTAACTTGGAAAAAGTCTTTGATAGTTTTGGTCGCCTCTGGGATTGTACTGACTCCTCCATCATCTGTACTGCCTACTCCTCTGAGTAGAAAAGGTACAACACCACGTACTGTCTGTTTCGTTCTTTGGTCGAGCACTCTTGCATCAATCCGAAGTCCTCTACTTTCAACTTATCTTGATGAGAAGCTCATTGACACCTCTACCCTTCATCCCTGTCTTGGTACTTGGAGTTTGCCTCCGCATTCTCCACCTCCATGGTCCTTTTTACGACCAACGCTCTCCCTCCATGAGAGCAAGGGATCGATGACTCTACAGAAATCCCGTCTCTGCGGTACCATGGCGCTGCCAAGCCCATGACACTACTATCTGTTGCCACCTCGATGAGAAGCTCATTGACACCGATCTTATGAAGTTCTCAAGCCTCTGCCCTTCAGCCTTGTCTTGTTTTGAATTATTATTTTGAATCATTGTTGCTGCTCATAGTCTTGAATCATAGCATGAATCATTGCGACTGCTCATAGTCTTGAATCATAGCAAGAATCATTGTTTTATTGTTTTGAATCCACATCAACAATGTTTCTGCTTAATTATTTTAGATCCCTTGTTATGTTGATCAAGGTTCACCTTACCGAGCACTCGCTACCTGGCGGTATTGCCAAAATCGACCGTCGACGGCGATTGAGGGAGAAATCGACCGTCGACGATCGATTGAGGGAGAAAAAGGGAAGAAGAAGAAGAAGAAGAAGAAGAAGAAGAAGAAGAGGAGAACAAAAAAAAAAAAAGAAGGGGAGAAGAAGAGGATACATACTTAAGGTTTGACTTACCGGTCCGTACCGGTGTACCGAGTTTATACCGGTACCAATATTGGGTGGTACGCATAGTGAATACCACATGATATATTAAAATATAATATAATTTTTATAATATAATATTATACAATATAATATTAAATATTTTAAATTTTTTTTAAAAAAGGTAAAGGGGCGACGGCGCACAAGCACTAGGTATTATTTCTTCTTCTCATCTTTTCTCTTTTTTCTCTTTTCCTCTTCTTATTTTTCTTCCCTTTTTCTCCCTCAATCGACCGCCAACGATCGATTTCTCCCTCAATCAACCGTCGACGGTCGATTTCTCCCTTAATCGACTGCTGACGGTCGATTTTTGGCAGTACCGCCAGGTAGCGGGCGGTCTGCGTTCCGACAACCTGACGGACCGGTATGTACCACCTGTATCGGGCAATATAGGTCAAAATTGCAAACCTTGTACATACCTCCTTTCCTTGCGCTTTCGTTGCCCACGCGTCGTCCTCGCCCGTGCAAGGAGACGGAACGTCTCCCCGCTCGGGGAGAAAGATCGAGGCAACGTCACCGAGTTTTTTCTTTTTTAATAAATTATATTTAATATTATATCTAATATTATATAATATAATATTATCTTATGTTATATTATAATATATTTTAATGTATCGGGTGGTACGTACTATGCATACCGCCCGGTACCGATACCGTATTGTACCGAGATAATCTCGATACACCGGTACGGACCGGTATGTCAAATCTTGATGTTAATGGTATTTCTACCTATTATAAATGATCACTTTCTCAACTATGTTGATAGTATTTCTGATCAACATGATGATGACCCATTCTAATTTAGTGAGATTGAGAATGAATTGGATGAAATAGTACAAGGAGTGGGGGATAAAACAGAACGATGGGAGGTCGAGGAGAATGATCAACTGCCTAAAGTTGATGAAAATGTTGTGGTTCAAGAGGAAGACGTTACTCGAGTTATATCTACAATTGAACAACTTAGGCAATCTACAACCATATTATCAGAAGATGAAGAAGAAAAAGTGATGATGATAAAGACACAACAGTGGATCACATAAGCAAAGATGAAATATTGTATACATACTTTAATGTTAGAGTTGACATGAATAACCCTGAGTTTTAGCTAAGGCTGTGTTTTGCTTATGCTGAAGAATCTTTTGTGCTGTGATTAAACAACATGCTATAATAATGAAAAAAATACTCAAATATGTAAAACATGATAAGTAGATGATTAGGGTGGTACGCCAAGCTGCATGTGATTGGATGATATACACATCAAAAAAAGTAAGGAGAGCCATCTTTGCAAGTAAAAACTTTGAATGCTACACATTCATGTGGGAGTTTGATTGACAATCCTCTAGCCACTATTAAGTGATTGGATGATAAATACTATGACACGATTATATAATCGATCCTACATGATCAGAAAAATCTTTGAAGTAAATAATTTAAAAAAATTATGCTTTGAATGTCCCTATACACAGTTTATAAAGTGAAGAATGAAGTACTGAGCATGAGCATGATCATAGACACTGAGAGGGAAGAATATGTTTTGTTATGAAATTATTGCTAAGTGATTTGCAGCAAAAATCCAGTGAACACATGTCATAAAATATACATCTGATGGGAAAAATGATATATTTTGCAGAATTTACATGTGATTTGCTTGCAATGTAAGAATATTATATGCCTACATGGATGTCATCTAAGTTGGACATCAAAAATTGAGTATTGTGGGAATTGACCCAAATAATCAAATATTTCCATTTACATATGCAGTAATTGTTGAGAGGGAGAACACTGATCCATGGCATTGGTTCATCACCTTATTGATCAGGGATTTAAATATCTCAATCAGCAGTTTAGATGAGTGGACATTCGGCATTGACAAATAAAAAGGTATAGTGGAAACCATTGAACATTTGCTTACCAGTGCTCAGCATAGATTGAAACATTTATACAATAATTTCAAGAAGAAGCATTTATGCAATGATTTCATAATTATGGAGGCCTAAATGTAACTTTTAAAGTAGAGGAAATATGTAGTAAACCTTGATTCACAAGTGATCATATTGGCACCAAATCATACAAGAATTCAAACAGAATCAGAGGCTCGAAGGAGAGCAAGGAAGAGGAGATATTTAGTTAGGGTTAGGGCAAAGGTCGGGCACCTGTTTCCAAGACGCGCTTTCGCTCTCCGCAGATCGAACTCGAGATCTCGAGTTGGGAGAAGATGAGCGGAGGGTGCTCGGGGATTCCGAGCGTCGGAACTCGATCGGCGAACGGATGGGCACACGAGCAACCCTCGCCCTCTCCGGTTCGAACTATTCAAAGATAAACCCGGTTCGATTTGGGTCCATCTCGAACGCTGACAGCCACACTGTCGTAACCCGGTCCCAAGGCTCGCCGGTCTCTCCCTCCTGCTTAGGGATTGGGGCCCACGTGGGCCCGTCTCCAATACCACCAATCACGTAGCAAAGGAATCATAATTGGCAACACAGTTCAAATCAAGCCCTAGCTTCCGTTCCCCCCCCCCCCCCCCCCCCCCCCCCCAATTACCAAACCCCTCGGAAGTCTCGAAGGGCAGAACGCGGCGACTCCTCCTCCTCCTCTTCTTCCCACAGCTAACGGGCGCGGGGGTGGCTGGTAGCAGTGAGCGGCGGAGGACGGTACTTTCTCTTTCTTCTTGTCTTCAATTGTCTGGAAGGGAAAAAAAAATCCTTCATTTTCTCGTCTCAATCAAAGCGAAGGTGAAGCAGAAAACCACCTCATCGAACGAAATCGAAAGCAAAGATCCGGTTTGTTCGAGTTCATCTTGATTTTCCGAAAACCTGCAAGCTTAGGTTTGATGCGAGATTCTTGTGATGCCGAGAAAGGGCAGGAAGAAAACAGTAAAAAAATCTCCCTTGAAGCCCAAGGACGACGGGAGTGCTGTTCCGGTTACGAACGGTGCTCTCGATTTCGAGGAGCGACAACGTACATTCAACAATCGAGAAGGTATGGTTTCATCTCTCAAGCTTATTCAATGAAATCGTTTCTCTTTTTTTTTCTCATTTTAGAAGTTTATGATGCCAATATTTGATATGTATCTTGTAATAGCTTTTGTTGTTTGTTGGTCGCTTTTGGATAGGCACTTGAAGGGTAGGAATTAAAAGCCTCTTTAGTTAAAGTCACTTCTCAGTTGGCACTTGAAATGGTAGGTTGTCTAAATTCTGCTTGCTGATGGCCGAATGCATATTGGTACCAATGATTTGAGTTCATCTTGAATCCTTATGTTCATCCAATGCCTATGACTGTAATGCATTTAACATTAATGAAGACAATTAGCCAGGTTTCTCCCTTATCTCACTCCAAGAGATAATTTTTATACTCTTTTGCATGTCTTCTCCTAGTGCTGAATTAATCTTTTACAAGAACTGTTGAACAACTGGTGTAGGTTTAGTAAAGTTAGTTAATGCATCATCGGCACATAGTTAAGCTCAAACTCGGCTATTTCAGATTTGTTAGATTGCTTGTTCTATGATATTTTATGATATTAAGGTTGAATTGACAAGGTAGAATGACCTTGAACTGCATGTTTTAATAACTGAATTGGCATTCAAGAATTCTGAAGTGTACATGCTACAGTAGCTGTTGGTAAGGATGCCAGGAAAATTATGTAAATTTTTTGTCTTGCAATTTTGGTTAGCAGAGAGCTGAATGCTGCCTTGGACATTCTTTTGAACAAGCCCATGTCTCGAATGATGCCAGGTCGACAGGATGGTGCTTTTGAATCTAATGCTTTTTATTCCATATTTGCTCCATTTTTTCCTTAAACACAAGCTCATTAGTGGTTTATCTAATAGTAAGCCTGATTGATGGCTTGTTGATTCACTTACGAAATATTTAACTACAAGAAAATTGTAGCTCAGTCACCAAAATGTTTGACAGTTTGATGACATTTCATCACTTCTCATTATAATGACATCCTCAAGGAACATATGACATTTTTCGACTACATGGAAGTCAACATTTGCTGAACTGATTTTATCTATCTGGCTTCTGCTAGGGTTTCAGGACTTTTAAGTTTAAAATCTATATCAAATTCAACCATCCAATTGCTAAGTTGATGATGGAAGTACCATCATAATTTCTAAGATTGTCGGTTATTTGAAACTATCTTTTTAAGTCTGTGTAGAATAATTGACACTTGAGAGTGTAATGAAACACTCCCTCCTCTATACTCTGATTAGCACTTTCCTCTGCTGACCTAACCTTCTTATTTCATAGCTCTAGATGACAACATATTTTCCAAGTCTTTCAAAAGCATGTTGTTATTTTTAGTTGGTTTATGGGTTTAATGGCTTGGTGCATCTTCTGAAGTCCATAAGCTTGTTACTTCATTAATTTTTTTTTAATATAATTGTTAGTTGGTTAGGTTTAGGTTTGGTTTCTATCTATCCCTCCATTGTAAAGCATCCTCCTTTATAATCTGTTTGGTTTATCCTCTGTGCTTTTGCAGTTGAACGGCGAACTTCTGCAATCCAAGCTATTTGTATAGCAGAGACTGAAAACTTGCTCTCGAGGTTGCGCTTGCTTCGATCATACCTCAGCAAAGAACAGCTGGAGACTCCCGCATTGAAATTTTTCCATGAGAACTTGCCCAATGTAACAGTGACAAGGAATGAGAAGTACCAAGTTTTTGAGTTGCAATGGAACAACAGGGAGGATTATTTACTTGAAAATCCTGGTGGTGGCAAATTTGCTAGTGCTTCAATTAGTAATGCTCTCAATATGCCAGCAATGTGTGGCCTTCAGTTTTCAGTCAACTCAGGTTGGGACGGTATTTTCTGTATTGTCTTTTTTTTTCTGAGAATATTAATATGTTTCTTTCTGCTTTATGACTTTTGCAGTGAAGAAGAGCCTCCTAGAGACTTCAAGCCTGCAGATGCCTGATTTTGTATGTTCACTTATTTATGTAATATTATTATTCCAACTTTATTGGTGTACAATAACATATGCTGTGCTTAGAAGATTTTACTGCTTCATATTCCTCGATGCTAGGGTTTAGATGAGCCATCTGAAAATCAGATTCGAGGAAGACGAGATGCATTTGAAACTCCTGGGGTTTGTTCTTCATTCTATTATCTTTTTATTTGAAGACTCTACTCATACATGCATTTGATTACCATGTGGATTAATGGTCTTCCAAGTTGTTGTTAGAAATCACCCAGCTGTGTTCTTAAACTCTCTTCGGTACCTTTTCTGGTTGCCTAATGAAACATATAATATATATTGTAGGCAACTAGTAACAGGTTGTCTTTTGGCATGACGCCGAAGACCCTAAGGTTACCAAAGAATGGTGAGATGCTCTTGTCTGTTCATGGTTCACCTCTAGGTGTGTTCAAAGAAGAGAGTTTGGCAGCCATACATGGTAAACTGTTTCTCTCGCAAAATTTGTTTTTTTGGAGAATCATTTAATACAAGTTTTTTCTATATCTTGGCTATCTTTTATTGTTAACCTCCAGAATCTGGAGATGGAAGTCATGAAGGTGCTTGCTGAAATCCGAGGTACTTCCTGTATTTCATTTTTGTCTGTTACTAAGAATTATTTCTATCTATGCTGTTGAATATGATTTTTCCTCATCTTCTGTTTCAGGATCCCTGATTGGTGGATCAAAATTACTAGAATTAGCTCAACAGCTTCACGATATTAAGCATGATTCATCGACAGATAGATGAGAGTATATGCCCTTCTTCACTGCCAATGTATCACCTAGATGGACTTTTTCAGATGAAGATGATATGATTCTTGAAGTAACATTACCCTTGAGTTTGACCATCGCGGAACCACCGAGCATCGCCATCAGCATCGGCATCCAATGAACATTGACACATGTGTATGCTGTTTGATGTGCATCTTGTTAATTTGCAAGCATCGTGCTTTCAACTTCAAGTGAAGGTGCTTGTGTTTACGCGAAGCATTGAGACCAAACAAATATTAATGATAGCTAATATCCTATTGTAATGTATGACAATATTCTATTATTACTAAATAGACTTGCACTTCAGCCTGGATTCACTTGATTGTTCCAGTTTCCTTTTCAATGTGCTTTCAACTACCACTAGCATGTTCAGCTAATTTAAACACTAAATGTGGTTATAGTCTTTGGTCTTGTGACCGACATAATGAATTCAATAAATTACTATTAAAAGAGCTGTAAATTCATGTTGGATTAGTTAGAGATGTTGTATATTGAAACTAAAACTGTCTCATAGAACTGGTACAAACTTGGCTTTTGTAGTTTCAATCAAGGTTCATAATTTTGTATACAGTATGTGATTCAAATCAGTATTGTATCAGTGAACTAAGTGTTGGTATGTCATAATTATCAACTTCTCAAAACATTCTGAAAAGAGTTGAAGAAAATGAAAAATGTTTAGTATCAGGCTATACTGATTGCTATTTTCCTCAAAACGCGTATTGATCGACTGTCAGACTGATAAACATTATCCATTCAACTATTCTTAGTTGTAGGTTAGTTCTAATTCCCCGTTCTAAACAATCACTTAGATTGAAAAATATGGGTTATTCAACGCATAATTTCGGATAAAGATCCTCATTTTGGATCAATAAACCAAATCCTCCTTAGATTGATTTGAACCAGACACAATCTGATAAAAACCCTACAAATATTACCTGGAGAAACTAGAATTCAAATAATCACAAGAAATCTAATAACCTAATATCAGACCCTTCAAATGTAAAACCATAACAATAGAAACATACATACAAAAAACATAAACAGGAGTAGCTTTACAAGAGAGCATCACCTACAAAAACAGCAACCTATACATCTCCTTGGTGTACAATAGGGCTGTTATGCAAGAACCAACAGATAATGAAAAAAAAGTTACAATAGGACTGTTAAAGTTCAATAAATTTTCTTAAAAACTAGATGAATAGGCAAACAGCAATTTTTAAATGCTTTCTTAAACTAGAAATTCAAATTTGTGCCAGAAAAGAAGAGAGAGCTAAAATTTACCGGTCCATTCTCGGTTGGACACCAGCTGGTGATAAAAGCATTTCTTTTCAGCCTCCACTACAAGAAGGCAAAGATGCTGATACGAAAAATGGAGATCCACAAAATCAACATTAAGAATGTCCCAAAAGCTTAAGAAACCATAGTGTTGCTTCTGCAGCATGCTCTTCATCTGCTTGCTTATAAGGTTTAGGTTCACTGAAGCATTCCAAAATTGTGGTTGTGATTGTGTCCACCTTGATTGTAACCATGTAGGTGAACCTGCAAATGTTTCTGAAGAAATCAACCTATGTATGTGAAATATGCTGCAAGCACTTTTAAAATTGATAGAACTAGTAAGACGGAACAACTAAAGCGTCATATGATTTCTACTCACTGGGATAGTATGCACAAACAGACAAATAAATAAATAAACAGATTTCTCCTCTCTCAAGTTGGAACCTTTCTTAAAGGTGGAGATTAAGCTAATCTGATCGTCTGGATCTCAGTTGACAAGGCTCTGTCAGAAGAACTGATTTCATCTGATTTTTTCATTTTCATGGTGAACACTCTTATTGGTTTAATTTTAGCAAGACTACCGACCTCAGAGATCAATCTGATTAGTCTGGATAATGGCCATCAATTTATACAACACACTACTTAAACAAGGATGATATACATCATATTACCAACTTTTCTATTATTAATGACACAGCTTGTTCTATGGTCCCATTCAATTTTCATAAAAGAAACAACACCAACATCCAGGACAGCGACAAGAAACATTTCAATTGCATATTAGATGAAAAACCTTCAATTGCTTGCTTTCTTTGAACAAACTGCAAACTGACCAGCTTCCCATTGTAAACAAGATCAACAAGGAACTTGCTTTATAAAGTTCTACTTTCTTTCAATGATTAAGTTACTCTCATCAACAGCATTCTCTTGCTTCCACATCTATCATGTAAACCTTTATCTATGTCCAGATGATTTCTCAGGAGGATTGACCAATGTATATGATGTTTTTCATGTTGCAGAGATTATATCTGTAATAATTTCTACTGCTTGGCAAATATAAGTCAAGCTTGTCAACATAAAATGAAAGACAACCTCAGTACTATAAATCTAAAATGCATTAAAATGCTGGTGGCAACTCCTCTGTTAAGTTCAAGCACCATTGAAGAGACTGGTAAATTTAGTTATCATCATTACTCCCGAGGGGCCGATAACAACTTTAATGGTGCCTACCCAAGTGTTTGGAAGAGTTTCAGGCATAACATGCATTTAAAAAGTTGACATTTGTTACAAGCTGGACAAAGATAACCAAATAAAATCATAAGAGTACCTTTAGTAGAGTAAGTTCACTCTTACTAAAAGAAAAGATTCACTCTTAATCCAGAATAGACCTGCACTAGGCTGAATCTTACCAAAGGCCTTTGTTCTACAATCTCATCTTTACCAGTGTCTCTTCCACTACTTGGTCTATCCGATTTAATCATCAAAGTTCTGTGACAAAACTGCACCCACTAATGGTCGATCTGCCAGTTCCATACAAACTTAGAGCCAGACAAGTAGCTGTGCAGGTGGAATTATATCATGACTTACATACTAAATATAAATTTTAGTCTATTGTGGCATTGGTTGCTACATTGCCAAGTTCATCAGAACCTCTGCAACACCTCACTGATCCAAGTGTCTTCACTTGGATCGCTACCAAGTGGGAACTTCTGATGGAAGACAACCTTATGAACATAGGCATTAAAATCTCTCCAACATATGTTTTAGTGAACAATCAATAATATGGATGACCTGATTTGCTGGTGTTTGTACACCATACATAGTCATCATCGTGCCATCTAAAAATAAAATCTCATAAAAGTTCCTATGAGTTCCACTCACTTTTCATCACTTGTTATCAACCTGGTCTCAATAGAAAGCTATTATTTGAGACTTTTTTTTCGTGCTGGAAATATCTTAACAAACACAATCACAGAATTTTCAGCATTAAAGCCAAAAAATCATGTCCTAATCAGAATCCAACAATATCTTGAGGCTGCACAGCAAATGCAGATAAGAGATTTCTTGGACGACTGAACAGATCATCTGAGTGATACTTGTCACATTTGCTGCATCTTGTATTTTCGTTTGGTATTTTTTTGGAGGATCATTTGGGTTTTTGGCTGTTTGCACCTCTGTCCTATTGTATATTGTATAATGTTCTGCCATCAAATTTCTTCTCCTTCGTGAAACACCTTAACCCTCATGAAACATCATGTATAATTGCTCCTGTGTTTCCATTTACACTTAAATAATGGAAAAGAACAGTGAATCTACTTTGAGGAGAAAAAACAAAAAAGGTACCGATTTGAGTTAATATGAGTAGATTTTTTATCATTCAATGAAATGCATTAGGAAAAACTTCCATTCTAAAATACAGATGAAAAGCTAATCTAAATGGAACAAAGTTATATTGTAAGCAATCCAAAACAGATAGATACGGCTACTACTAGTATCTCGGAAATCCTAAGAAGCACTAAGCATAACCTGCCCTTTTTGGTGGTCAGTTCCTTCTTCCTTGGATAAAATAAATGATGGAGGATTCCAGCAATTTGCAATACAGATCTCAAACAGCTGCAGCATTGCTGTTTTTGTACTTAGAACTCCTGTAAATGTGAGATGATTTATAAGAGTGTGATTGTGTTTATGAAAGATATAAACCACCACTTATGAAATATAACATGTCCTGAACTTGGATGTCGAACCTAACTCCAAAGTGTAATTGTGATCTTAAGAACATACTGTTGCTCTCTTGGAACTTGCTTGATTCTCCATTTGTGCCAGGTTGATGCCCTACAACTGGTTCATTTTGGTACTTCTTATTAGATGTCATTGTCAACTCCTGAGCAAAGCCAACTGAATCTGCTTCTTTTTTCCTCTTAGGCTGCTCCACTTCCACATGCAAATTTCCTCCATTTGTGTGACAAATAGCCCGTACAATAAAGTTAGGTCTGGTAGATCAGGATAAAAATATAACTCAGAAGTTAAACCTTGTTTAAGATCTGATTAGCATGATCCATCACATTGTCAGATTCCCTTAAAGCTTAAATATCAAATCCTGGATGTAAACCAACACATTAGCCCTCCCAAATCAGCCTCATGCATAAGTACATTCTGGATGCTAGTAGCTTTCATGTGCTTCATATCATCTATGCTTATTACTAATTGAGAAGGAAAAAAACATTCCCTGGTTTGAACATTTAACATTCATTATTGTTTTCCCAAAAAGGAACCATCGCAAAGGGGTTTGGGATTTTGTTGGTGTTGATCTTTCATGCCTGCCAAAAGTAACTACATAAAACAGAATTTAACATACATATGTTCTATCATGAACTCCCCTAACGATATAGCCAAATGGAGGACATTTGAGATAATAATTCCAAAATTGTGATACGGAGCAGTTCTACATGGGAGACAAATTACATATCTTGGAAAGAAAACATTTGCCAAGAAAAACGAAAAACATGAGTAATGTTTCTTGCATCATATGTTACTTTTCAAGCTTGTGAACCAAACAAAACTTATAGAGGACCTAATGATGAAATTGCATGTTGGAATATTACTTTCCACTCATGGCTATATTGATCTGCACATCATATAATCATATTATGCAATCAATAAAGGCTGACCAAAGCATCAGAAAAGGGAGCATCACTTCAAATTCTGGTGAGAATTGGAACACTAGAACATTTCTCAATAGCATTCAAAGAATATAGAACTGAAACAGCCACTCCGACTATGTCAGTGAGCTTTGTGCATCAGTTTTTCTTTTTCCTTTTTTTCTAAAAGAACTTAAAAGAAACAAAAGGTGGATGATTTTTACCTTCTCTTCCATTGGATCAAACATCATGTCCAATTTCTAGCTTGTTTATTAAAACAAAGCTTAAGAAGATGACCAACGAAGAAATTTCAGGTTGAGTCATTGCTTATCATCGCACTGGTCGCGAATCGTGCAATCAATGAAGGTTCCACCAAATTTCAATCAACTTTAGGGAACAGCGTAAATTGCTGATAAAACTTAGGAAATAGTAAGAACATAGTTTCTTAGAAGAAATCAAAGAAGATGGTTGCTATTTACTTCCTCTATTTACCATTGATGGCCACATTGATATGTCATAACAGTATTTAAACCATGCAATCAATGAAGTTACACCAAACAATCAATGAGAGGGAACACTAGAATTTTTACCTCCTCTTCCATTGGATCAACCCAGTTTTCTCGGCAGCATCTCCACCGGACGGGAGGGCAAGAGGCGCCGGCCATTGCTTCCGATCTCGAAGAGAGTGTTACTCGGTGGAACAAGGTCGTGGACCGGCGTGCTTCGCCTAATGAGAAAATTATATTTTCATATAAATAAAAAGGCCATGAAATAATTTTTTAAAGTTGACATATTTTATGAGAATTTTTTTTTTTTTTGAGAATTCACCTAATTTTTTAATGGTATTTATTTTTTCGATTAAATATAATTTTCATCCCTATCAAGATAAATATAATTTTCCCATTGAAAATAAAATATTCTTATAAAATATGAAAATAAGGTGTCCTGTTGACCTTTTCTTTTCGTCGGTGTCGCTGTCTTATTGTATGACCAAACTACCCCTCTATCCTGAGTTATCCTGTGAATCAGCATCAACCGTCTGATTAAAGATCGTCGTCTGAGATGCCATTCCACGAAAGCAGCTCACCACCGTGTGATGCCAGGTGTCGTTTGTTTTCCTTTTTCCAGTAGTTTTCTGCTGTGCGTTTGGTGGGTCTCACTTGGGGCCCAATTCGCAAACAATAACAAGAAAGGTAGTTGATGGGCAAACTACATTTGGGTGGGAGAAGTATAGCCGTTCTTGGACTTCCATGTAATTTTTTGAAGTCAGAGGGCAATACTGTATTTACGCACTCGTAAAACAGCTTGCCGGTGGCTCGGCTGTCCGATTGTTGAGCTCGTTCAGTTCAGTTTGTTTCCGAGGCGACTCGGGTCCGATCGAATGGAGGGCTTCAAGAGTTGAAGATTTCTCGTCGGCCTCACCCGACTGCCATCTCGATAGCTTCGCCGGTCCTCCCGGTTCGTGTGCCGTTGTTTCCCGGTGCTCCAAGTTCCACTCCTTGCTGGTGGAAAGTGCGAGATCTTCTTCAGTTGGTTCCCCTCTTGAGCAAAATCAAGAAAGCCCTTATATCCTCTCTAAGCTTCTCCAGGTAATCCTCGCGATCACCGCCTTCCAATCCTTTTCTTTTTGGCCGTCAAATCTTACTGCTAGTGCTTGTATTCTAGAATCTAATCTTGGTTCTCAAACTTCGTGCCTTAATTTGTTCGTTGACCGATTAGGTTTTTGTGTTTTTGGCATCTACTAATGTGGTTTTAGTTGGTTGGTTGAAATTTTGGATTGAAATCGTTATTGATCTACACTGAGTTAATAGGAAATTCATATTGTGCCCGGTAATGGTGACGCAGTTTCATGAATAAGTTCCTATTCAGGTCCAAGAAGTCCTAACATTACCATGCCTCGAACACTTGCATCCGGAACACCAGAGATCTTCGTACCGAAAACCTTCGTTTCAACCTTACAGAACTTGCGATTTAATTTTGGGTTTTTTTACTTTTTATTAAGAAAATTCAGTTATTTCCAATACACTGTAAAACTAATGATTATAATCTATGTTAAGTGTAAAACTAATGATTATAATCTATGTTAAATGTAAAATTAAGATTATAATCTATGTTAAACAAAAAGATGAGGAAGGAAATATTCTTGCTTTAGCTAGTGATATAATATGTATTGCTGGCACATCATTGTGAATTACCACACTACATAAAATGCCAGCACTCTTTCTTTCATGTTGTCTATGTTAGTATAAAAACTGCAATTATGCTACTGTTGTATGAAAAACTTTAATATTAAAATATAAATCAAATAATGATATATCAAGATTGCGTACCCTTGGATGTCATTTAAAAAACCTTTATCTGATTTGCAAATATACCATCGTCGGATCCGAAAGCTATAGCGATTTCTGATCTACAAGGAGAACTAGACTTGTGTTCTCCTCTCTTCTTATCCTTCACAGGACCGTTATGAGCGATGTAATAGAGACTAAAGGAGATGGACAATAGATCAATAATATCAATTTTTGGTGTTTCGTCCTTAGGAGATTTTGTCCTTTTATAAACGAGAGCAAAGGATTTAGGATGATAATTAGGAAAGTTGCTCCCATCAAGGTCATCTCCTAAGGAATCCTATCATAATTGGACTTCATTTCTATTAGCTGATAATCGTAACCAAAATTCAATTAGATTATTAATATATCTTACCTAATTTAATAAGGTCACATAATGTAATAGGTTATTGATAAGAACCCCTAGGGTTCTTTCGTAGAAAAGAGGGAGAAGAGATAAAGATCGCTTCGAGGGGACCAGCCCCCTTGATCACTTCGAGGGGATCGGCCTCCTAGGGTTTGCCAAAGATTGAAATGTATTTTCTTGATTGATGAAAAAGTAGCAGTTACACTCATATTTATAGAATTATACCCAAGAGTCCCTCAGGAATTAGACTCTTCCACCTCAAAGTCCCTTAGGACTTAGACTCCTAATTAAATAATAATTTTTAAATAAACTCTTAACCAACTCCTACTAGACTAACAGACTCACAGAAAACATGACTAAAAAATTCAAAACTTTATGGGTTCCTAAAAATTCCTCGCTCCTTTAAATCAACATTGTCCTCAAGACTGCGCAATGTCAAACTCTGAGATCTTTCCTTTCAACACTATCTGCAGCGCATCATAACCCGCTGATCAAGTAAGGACGGTCTCCACTTTGTGATAATGTAACCAATGGATCGACCTTCCTGTGTAGTAGTCATTGCGATCTTCTGAAGAACCTTCTTCATCCGATGGCTAGTGGCAGTTGTAACCTTGCTTTCACGTCTTCCCTTGAGGATCACCTGCTTTTGATTGATAAATAACTTCATAATTAGTTTAGAAAAATTCCAAGAGACATCACCTAGGGTTGATAGTCATTTAATTCCAAGAACAACTTCAAAGTCTTCCAAGGATATTAAAAAAAAATCTGCCAGGAATTCTTGGCCCTGTATAATCAGTTTAATCTTCAAACACTTGTTGTCACAGGTTAGAATTCATTCATCAGCAACCTTTACTTTGAATTTGCCACAACTTTCAATGTGATATGTCAATCGGTCAGCAACATTCCTGTCCATAAAATTATTAGTGTTACCAGTATCAATCAAAACAGTAACAGGTTGATGTTTCAAAATTCCTCCAATTTTCATAGTTTGCAGGTTAGAGTAGCCGGCTTGCATGCACTGTATGTGTAATAGTTCCAACATTTTCATCATAATCCATACCTTCATGATCGGAGTTCATATTGTCAACTTCCTGTTCCTCCTCAATTGGTTCAATCATTAAAAGTTGCCCTTGTTTGCATCGGTGCTCCTTCCTCGGCTTTTCATCACAATGTCAACACAGACCCTTTGTTGATCTTTCCTTGAGTTCTTCTCGAGTTAGTCTTCGGGTGTTAGGGTTTCGGTTGGGAATAGATGGGGCGGGCGGCTTGCTAATCATTTGTTTGTTGTCGACGATACTTCCTATTGTTTTTTTCCTTATGCACGCATTTAAATGAGATCGTAGCTGTCATAATATGGGGTTGGCGAGCCTTAACTTCACACTGAATATCGGGATTAAGACCTTTGATGAATGTACCCATCAGTTGTCATTCTGACTAGTCTCTGGCTTGATTTGATAGTCGTTCAAATCGACTCTGATATTCTAGCACTGTAGAGGTCTTAACGGATTTTGGCAAGCTGCCCGTTGACATTCTTGTACTCCGATGGTCCAAAGTGAACAAAAAGTTCTCTCTTGAATTGCTCCCACGAAGGAATCCCGTGACAAGATTCGTATCAGTCATACAAGTGGATTGCATCTCCATCTAGTTGGATTGAAGCTATTTCCACCTTGGAATTTTCTGGAGTTCTGTGAAAGCGAAAAAAATTCTCTACCCTAGAGATCCAACTGGTCGGATCCCTGCCTTCCCATCTTGGAAATTCTACCTTCATGCGTGGGTAACTTGTGTCATGTTCCTAGGGCCTTATTCCTGTCTCTCTAGATCGGTTTGAACTTTCATCTTGTTGAAACTTGCTAAAGCTCTCCAATAGGCTCCTTTTGAAATCATTAAATGTTTACTGCAATCGGTTCTCAATTCTAGTTTCCAAGGCTTCTAGTTGGGCTCTCATTAAATTATCTGTGGCCATTGCGTAGGACTGCAGATTTGTAATTCTCAACTCTTGTTTCTGGTGTCGAGTTAAGGGCATCAGCACTGCCCTATTCAGTGCGGTTGCTGTGATGTTGACCGGTGGCAACTCTGGTGGGCAGCGTCAGTGGTGCGACGGTCACAATAGAAGATGGCTGGGAAGTAAAGGCGATTGCACAACTAGGAGCAGTGGCGATCGCGTGGCCTGGAGGTGGCGATAGGGGAGGAGTATAACACTGACGGTGGGAGTGGCTGGAGGGCAGCATTGGGTGCTGGGGCTGTTGCAATTGCTGTTAATGACGGCGGCGATTAGATGTAGGCGGCGACAGAGGAGGAAGAACAGAGAAAGAAGGGAGTTGAAGGAGCGCCACGATCTTGGTCGCACAGGCAGTGATGCTTGCTGCAGCTGTTGTGGAAGGGATCACGGTGACTACGGCGGGAGCGGCCCTGGCTATTGTGCAGTTGGTGAAGGCGTTGTCGACAAAGGTGGCTAGCAGCAAGATGGCGCTAGTGGGGTCCTTTCCTACTTGTTTACCAGCAAGAAGGAGGGTGGTTTGACATCGATGGTTGCTTTGCGTAAGGGATCGCGAGGGGCTGCGGCGACGTTGCTGGAAGGCGGCGGCAGAGGGTGGCCACATGTCGCAGAGGAGGTGTCAGGGCGCGGCTAGAGTGGGAGGTAGCGGCGGCGACACGATTGTGTGGCAGAAGCAGAGGCGGAAAGGGAGGGGCCGCAGGTTGCAGAGGAGGTGGCAGGGCACGCTTGGAGTGGGAGGTAGCGGCGACGATGCGGCTGTGTGGCAGTGGTAGAGGCGTAAAGGGAGGAGGCGGCGGCAGAGGGTGATCGCTTGCTGTGATCACTAAGAAGCGCTAGTGCGGCTACGAGGGCCTTTTCTTGTTCAGTCACCAGCGGAAGTGGGTGGGGGTTCAACGTCGGCCTGTTGCGATGGTTGCTACAAGATCTGGGTAGGGGGGTTGCAGCAAAGATGGACAACAGTGGAGATCGATAGTGCTGGTCGTAGCCGCGCTCGATGAAGTCTTCTTGGTGTCACTGACGAAGGATGGTCAGCAGCGGGATGGTAGGTAGTGTGGCGACACGGTTGAGAGGCGGTAGCAGTGGCGGAAGCATAGCGTTGGAAGACATCGATGCTTGCTACGCACCTAAAAGGAGCACCTCTCCGTCTTCCTCTCGTGATCGATGGTCGACGACGGAGGGAAACAACGTCAGTTGTTGTTGTTGTATGCGCTGTTGGGAGGAGACACAGGCAGCGCCGGCTTTGGCAGAGGCGGCCTGGGGAGGAAGATGGCGATAGAGGCGCTGGCGAGCAATGGTTAGGAAGCAGGGCTGGGAGGCAACATTGGTTGCTGCAGCGGATCAGCAGGGGGGATGTGCGTTGGCGGGTGTTCCAATGCTGGTGAACGTGGTCGCACCGCTGGGGCTCCGCGGACAGAGGGTGGCGATGACGACAGAGGAGGGAGATGGCAGCACTGGGGCTCCACAGGCATAGGGCGCAGCAACGGTGGAGGAGGGAGATGGCAGCGTCGAGCTGAGGAAGAAGGGATGGCGTTGGTGCGGTGATGATAGAGGAGGGAGATGGCAGCACAACCGAGGGCTACGACTATGGTGGCTGGTGCGTGACGACAGAGGAGGAAGATGGCAGCGCTAGGACTCTGCAGGTAGAGGAGGGAGATGACAACACAGGGCAGAGGAAGAAGGGACAGTGCTGGTGCGGCGACAGTAGAGGGAGATGGCAATGTGACCATGGGCTGCGACTGCGGTGGCTAGTTTGCTCGAGGATGGCTGCAAGATCTAGGAGGAGGAGTTGCAGCAGAGATCGACAGTGGAATCGCAACGGAAACACCGAGGAACCTGGTTCTGATACCAGATGATAATAACCCCTACGGTTCTATCTTAGAAAAGAGGAAGAAGGGATAAAGATCGCTTCGAGGGGATCAATCTCCTTAATCACTTCGAGGATATTGACCTCCTAGGGTTTGAAAAAGGTTGAAATGTATTTTCTTGATTGATAAAAAAGAAGCAATTACACCCATATTTACAGAGTTCTACGCAAGAGTCCCTCAGGAATTGGACTCTTCCACCTCAGAGTCCCTTAGGACTTAGATTTTTAATTAAATAATAATTTTTAAATAAACTTCTAACTGACTCTTACTGGACTAACAAACTCACAGAAAACATGACTAAAAAATTCAAAAATTTATGGGTTCCTAACAGTTATTCAATTTTTTCTGGCCTCATTTCCATATTTAGTGATGAGGTGATACCGCCCATGTGGCATCATGTGGTGGCTGCTTGTCAAAAGATCTTTAACCCTAAAAATCAAAGATAATTTGTGGTTAAACTTAAATCCATTACTTGTCAGTTTGCGCTATTACTGATCCGATTTGTGATAAGCACAATCCAGTTATATGTAATAAGACCCATAGTTTTAGATGTCAGTAGCATGTTGAATCAAGTTTTTGTGAGCAGTGGCCTGAGAACTCATGAAACTTGTTGCAGAGTGGTACACCTAGTTTTGCTCTGATTTCTAGGAGGATATTTTAGGCATTTGATTAGTTGATTGTATACTGTGATTACCACACATCACAGAAAAAGAAAACTTGAAATTTATTTCTTTCACAAACCAAGTGCATCCATCTTTGACGGAAAAAAATGGAACCATCCACATTTACAATTTGATTCAGAGTAAATTAGGTAAAAAATTCAACCCTACAAAGGTTACTGTTACAGAAAGCTTTTGGTTCTATTCCTTTGTGTATCCTGCAACTTCTTTTGTTGTATATATCCAAACATGCTTGACTGCAATAAATTGTAGCTGCTAAACATGATTGTGAAGACAACATTTCTAGTATATTTCAAATAAAATTTTTGCTAACTTATGATATTGTCTAATTACCATTCAATTCCTTTAAGAAGTTTATGCATAGCAAGGTTTTACTTATGTCTGATATTCTTGTGTTTATGTAATATATGCACAGACATTGAAGTTGAAGTTTGACACTTCAATTAATCTAAATCTAAAATTATATTGCTTTGATTCTTGTACTTAGTTGTCCAGTCCGGTGGCTTATTTTTTCTTTCTGCTAGATGATGCATGGTCATGCAAAACTTCCTCTCATTTATGTTGGAAAAGCTGTCTTATCCTATCCTATTTCTGAAATAAGTAAACCAATAATGAGGCTTCACATAGAATAATGAGGCCAAATCTTGGCATCTTATTAGTATTATAAACTTCATTTTTCTCTTTGTAGGTTACATTTTTTTGTGATTAACAAGGCTAATTGTGTAGGTGCCTCACACGATCTTGGTATTTTCTTTGTTTGTGCTCAGGTTGGTTTTTGGATTACAACATCCTATAATTGAGCAGGTCATGATAATCAACAGTTTGTAGTTTTTGTGGTACAAGATATACAAGATGTTTGACTGTGGTTACAAAGCACAATATATGGATGGCCAGAAAGAGAAATTTGTGAGGTGTGTTTAATGACAAGTTGCCCAATTTTAAATGTTTGTATCATTGTATACCTATTTTACAATATCTTTTGTTACTTGAAGCCGTTTTGCCAATTTGTATATTAATTGGCAGTTTCTTTTCCATCTAATATTGCATTACTCCATTAACAAAAAGTATATTATATTTTTTATTTTTACTAAAAGTGGATCTGATTTAGATAGATTTTCATGTCAAAATGTTCTTAGCACGTTCTCTCTAGAGGTTATATGCTTACTGTACGTTTTTCTTGTGTTTATTCTTCATTTCTAAAGGGTTCTCACGCTTCCCATAGAAACATTTTTTTGCACAGTAATGTCCAACATATAGGGTTAAGCTTTATAAACTACAGTGCTATCCATCTTGAATTCATAATTCTGGATAATGACTCAGTGGCTTTCTTGTGAAATGGGAGAGGAAAACATTATTTTTTGGATTATAAACTCACCTATAGTTTAGGTCCTAAACATGGTTAGGATTCCATTATAATTCCCACTATGTACCGCCCGGTACCATGTACCGTATCGTACCGAAATAATCTCGAGATGTTGGTATGGACCGGTATGGTAAACGTTGGCTTGGATCATGTTTTCAAATACTAGTTGGTACGTGGACCGGTATTGATTTGAGCAAGGATTGGTATTGGATCATATAGTTTGGGTTTGTCCTTGTTTGTTTAATAATTTTTTTCAACTAATACTAGATGGCATGGCAGTAGACCTCTCGATATTCTGGTACCATGTAGAATCATCAAAACTAGTAGTGGACTTAGATTTAAAACTTGGATTTAGAGAATTGATTGTGTGAGGAGGTGAATATATACCGAGGTCTGCAATGCTGATGGGTATCGCTCGTACCAAGCGGTACGTACCGGTCCAGCCGCAGACCGGTATGCGGATCGCTCGCTACCAGGCGATACCGCTAATTGGGGTTGTTCTGCCCGGTACCACCTGAAATTAGCTGGTAACGGTCGATTTTGACCGTCGTCGGCCGTTGTCGGGCGGTAATAGCCGAGAGAGAAAGAAGAAGGAGAAGAAAAGGGAGAACCTGGAGATCTGACACTGCTCTCCCGATCCCGATCCTGATCCTCGCCTTCAGGCTTCTTGACGTTTCGCAGGGAGAATCTTTGGCGATCGAGGAGAAGAAAACGACGTTTATTCTCCCTGTGCGGGCTTCGTGGGGCACGGGGGCTTCTCGCCAAGGCTTTGCGGAGAAAAGAAATCGATCGTTACCGGTCGATTTTGGGCGGTATCAGCCGAGAGAGAAAGAAGAGGGAGAAGAAAAGGAGAACCTAGAGATCCGACGCTGCTCTCCTGATCCCGATCCTTGCCCGCGGGCTTCTCAGCACTTCGCGGAGAGAATCTTTGGCGATCGCAGGGAGAAGAAAGCGACGTTTCTTCTCCCCGCGCGGGCTTCACGGGGCGCGGGGCTTCTCACCGAGGCTTCGCAGGGAGATTTCTTCTCCCCACACGGGCTTCTCAGGAAAAAGAAATGACTCCCTACATGGGGAGAAGGAATAAGGCAACATCGCGTTTATTTTTTAACTTTATTATATATATATATATATATATATATATCCGGCTGTCACGAATTTAAGTGGTTTTGCCTAAGTCGTGTGGCACCCTTGCATGTCTGTCCGCAAAGGTCAACCTCCCAGAAACCTCCTATGGTCCCTTAGGATTTAAAAGAGAAAACAGATTAGAGAAAGCGTTTCACATGGGATCTACAAACAACCATTCAGCAAACACTTTATAGCCAATACAAATTACAGCCATGGACTTCACAAGCTTTGAACGGTCGCACACAAAGGATCATGGTCCATTACAGACCAAAGTCCCCGCAAGTATCCGCCATCTCAGCACCCTAGTACCCCCCGGGTGGTACAGGGCTGGATGGGGCATTCGTATAGCAGGGAAGGTGCTGCCCGTCGCTTCGTTCGTTGTCCGCCGCTTGCCGCTCGCTCGTGCGGCCAAAAACGGCCAGTTTTGGCCAATTTTTGTGCCTTTTCGCGTGTCGCGATGAGCTGTGCGAAACGTTAGCCATCTCGGCACCTTGGAACCCCTCGGGTGGCACAGGGCTGGATGGGGTATTCGTATAGGAGGGAAGGTACTGCCCATCGCTTCGTAGCTGTCTGCCGCTCGCCGCTCGCTTGCGCAACCAAAAACAGTCAAAACACACAACTCTCATTTACAAGCCAAAACGACCACGAAAGCTAACCAAACTAGGGTTGCCAAGCCTACTGCTAACTCGCTATTTGTTGTACAAATCATGTACAAAAACCGAAAGACACGGGCATACATGAGCATTACATCGAGCACCTAGTTTATATTTTTGTTCGTGACAGAGCGGTAGACCTGGGTGTACCGCTCGGTACTAGCATACCATACCATACCGAGCTAGGCTTGATATGCCGGTACGGTATGAGATGGCGAACCTTGATATATACAATGTTGCTATAAAGGGGCCACAAGTTCTGTGGCTAGGTGCATTTGTGCTGAAAAATGCTTCCTTTAGCAAACCATGAATTTTTAGTTGAAACTTCCTAATGCAACTTGACAGCGTGAACTTGTTACAGAACATGAAATTACTATATTCTTTTTCTTTGTTGTACTGAATCTACATTTTACCAATGTTCATGTTGTGATTTTTCTTCATAGGCTGGAAGAATCGAGCCCTACATTTTCCTATACCTCTGACACTGGCAGAATGAATAAATGTGCATTCAATGTTGAGGGATTTAGTCGAGGATCAAAGAGCTCAGCAAAATCCTCCAAGGGAGGGTTGAGAAAGGGACCTGAAAGATTTAACTTGCTAGGTCGATCGCTTCAGTTTGATGCTTCTAAGGAAGTTTTTCCAGAAGATCTGAAAGTATCTGAGAAGAAAATTTTTGATCCTCAAGACAAATTTCTTATCCGTATGAACAGGCTTTTTGTAATATCATGTATTCTTGCAGTATCAGCGGATCCATTATTTTATTATCTTCCCATAAAAGATGAAAATGAAAAATCGATATGTCTTGGTATAGACCGAAAGCTAGCAGTTGTATCAACTACATTGCGGACAATCATTGATGTTTTCTATCTTATTAGAATGGCTCTTCAATTCCGCACTGCTTACATTGCTCCATCGACCCGGGTTTTTGGCAGAGGTGAACTTGTTATTGACCCTGCACAGATTGCAAAGCAGTACCTAAGGAGCAACTTTGTTATCGACTTTCTTTCGGTGCTACCACTTCCACAGGTTTGTTGAACTCTTATGTATTCAGCTAGATATCTATTGTATAGAAGTCATAAAGCTCTTCATTCACAATTATTTAGCTGAAAAAATGTTTTCCACTTTTCCTTCCATCTATTTTGTTTTATATTGTTTATTCTAGCTTTCATTGTTGAGTACAAATAGAGTGTGTTTAATAGCTTAAACATGGATTTCATTTATGGTTCTTTTGCCTTCTTCACTATATTGAATAGTGTTCCTTCACATTTTTTTCAAAGAATAAATCAAATAAAAAAAGGTGGAAGTAAAGTATAAACCAAGTAATTTGTGAATCCAAACAATTGTTCGTAATCTCTACATCTTAAAGCATATATTTGAGAGAGAAAAAAATTGTTTGGTTGGTTGTAAAAGACAAATCAAAGTAGTTTATCATATCATTCATATCTTTTATTTTGATATTGCATGATGGACAACTAGGAGAACATTTGAATGATCAAAAATTTGTTTCTTTGCAAGCTAGGCATTCTTGATTATATTCAACAATGTTGATTTTGATCTGTGTTTCATTGTTTTTTGGATAAGAAGTATTAAGGAAACAAGAGAGGAAAGAAAGATAATAGGGTAAAAAAAAAAAGATATTACTACATTCATTCTGACTCAAGGAGAAAACATTAATGATGAAGCCCCATATCTCCGCATGTATCACACGGGAATGATGAAATTATATATGGAGAAATAAATATAGTCTCATATCGCTTATAGATAATGTGTGAAAACATACTTTTATTCATTTATTTTATTATGTTTTAGTTATAATCTCTTTTCCCCTTTTTATAGACTCCAAGTACAAAGAAAAAATAGAAAATATATAAAAATAAGGAAGAATACAATAACTCCCACTAAGGCACATCAATTTTCTTATAGGGTAAAATCTTGTTAAAACCTAAAAATTTTCAAGCCTTAAAACATACCTCGTTGCTTTTCTTTAAAATCTTCAATCAAATGTATGAGGGTCTCCTTCCTTTAATTTGGTTTCTTAATATTCTCTTCTTGGGCAATCTTAGTAACTAATATAGGATCTTAGGATATGTTGTCATATGACAACTTACGAAACTTGCAAACGACAATTTAAACTAGCCAAAGTTATTCAAAAAAAAAAAAATCAAAACAGTCCATCATACGTCTGGTGTATCCCAGTTCTTTTCTGTCTATGTGTGTGTTTATTATATAAGCATATATCTTTAGTTTCTTGCTTTATATATGAGAGTAAATTTGAAAGGATTTCCTTTTTCTTTGGTATATTTCACAAGGACTGTTTTTGATCCCCATTTCTGTCAGTTTACTCTTCGGTTATTGAACTTCTTTGTTGCTTATTTGTACTTGTTCTATATAATAATAGCTCTATCTTTTTTCGTGTTCATTTTCATATCATTATGCAAGACGAATTCAGTTTCAATAATTACATGCAGATTGTAGTTTGGAGGTTTCTTCAAAGATCTAAAGGTTCTGATGTATCGGCCACAAAGAATGCATTGCTTGCCATTGTTCTGCTACAGTATATTCCTAGATTACTTCGCATTCTTCCTTTAACATCAGAACTGAAAAGGACAGCTGGTGTCTTTGCGGAAAGTGCTTGGGCTGGTGCTGCATACTATCTATTGTGGTATATGCTAGCTTGTCATGTGAGTATCCCTTTCCTTGTTTGTCTAAGTTCTAACTAACCAAGTAATTAATGACATTATTTCTCCTGTTGATTCCCTTTTGTAGAATAACCAAGAGATCATGCCTAAAGGAGATTATAGGTGGTTATGAATTTCTCTTGATGAATTCTGGTGCATAACTAACATGATATATGTCATACCCATAGTGTTATCTTCTAAATTCTCCTAACCAAGAGTTGGCATGGTAGACAACTAATTAATACTTTAGATTGTTTGGCATTAGATTGAGAGCTCACTGCATGCTATTTACTGTGGGTGTTTGATGTGTTTATGTGGTACAAAGCATTAGTTTTTCATACACTATTGGTCATGGTTCGAGATAAACCTTCCATGAGTTTAGGTCAAGTATTTGAGACATGTCATACTTTTTAGTATCTTCCTATGTATTTTGTTCCTATTTTCAGTTGCTATGTTGGAGAGTCTTTAGAGTCATATTTTGAATTGTGTTATTAGTATGAGTCTTGAGAGTCATATTTTGAATTGTGTTCTTAGTATTGAGTTACTACCAATTTTGTTGTGAAAGTTTCAGATGTTTCTTTGTGTAGGATTTTAGATAGTTGCACATATTTCTATTTTTGAAAACTCATCATAGGAGTCTTGTAAGTCTATGCAAAGACTGACTCCTTTGGTTTAATTAGACACACTTGGAAGTTTATGAGAAAAATAATGAAGACTATTTCTTTCTTCCCTGATGCTATATTCATCTGCTTTTGATGCAGTTTACAGGCCAACAAACCTAGATGTGACTGTTACGAATTGAATTGAAAACAGAATCGTGTTCTTCCACAATTATTCTTTTATGTCCTTCATTTCTCTTTTTTCCCTTTATCTCTGGATCTACAATTGTTTTCAATATTGATTTCCATTAAGATTAATTTGTAAAATATTAGTACAATATTGTAAAATACTGCTACATCCTGGTACAGAATAGCTACACTGCAGCTATATGAGCAGTATTTTATACTATTGTATATTACTATGATGATGTAAAATACTGCTATTGTATTTGGATCGAATGAAAATAGAAAGTATAGTCTATGAGGCTCCTGTCAATACGGGCTTCAGGGAGGTTCAATGTACAGAACCTTATCCCTATAAGCAAAAGCCTTTTTTCTCTATTAAGTAGTAAGACAGTGACTCTCCCCAACACTTGTCATTGGTGGGAACCCCATGTGCTTAGCTGATCTTTTTATTGTTTAGTCATAAGACTCATAACCAAATCAGATCAGTCTATATTTGGGTTAGCAGGTAATATTTGCAATCCATTCTGGTATAGCCTGACCGTATCTCAGTTTAAATCGTTGCAATCCATTTATAGGCCAAGTTTGCAGGGAAGATTGTGGAGGAGGGCACTGCTGCCACTTGGTTCACAAGCCAGCTGTATGTGGATATTGTAGTTGTTCAAGACGCTTGACTCACTGATGGAAAGTTACATAGCTGATGAAGAAGAGTTTGTTCCCATCTTGCTTGTAATTTATCCTTGAAACAAATCAACCCATTGAAGGCTCGTGTAGCAATCTCCTCCTGCATAACTTTGTTTATGGAACTTAGCAGCCAAACGTGTCTCGACATCTAGCCTGAATACCAAGGTCTGCAATACCGATGGGTACTGTTGTACCGGGTGGTACATACCAGTCCGCCAGTAGATTGGTATGCGGTCCGCTACCAGGCGGCACCACTGATTAGGGCTATTTTCGCCCCGTTACCACCCGAAATCGACAAGTAACAGTCGAATTCGATCGTCGCCTCCTGTTGTCGGGCGGTATCAGCCAAGGGAGAAGGAAGAAGAGGGAGAAGAAGCTCCGCCGCCTCTCTACCTCGACGATCCCGATCCGCTGCCCTAGGGAGAAGAAGCCTCAGCGAGGCTTCGTGGTGAGAATAAGCTTCGACAATTGCGGGGAGAAGAAACGAGGACGCGAAGCCTCGGCGATGTTGCCGAGGATTGCGGGGAGAAGAAACGACATTTCTTCTCCCTGCGCGGCTTCTCGCCGAGGCTTCGCGGGGACATTTCTTCTCCCCGTGCGGGGAGAAGGAACAAGGCAATGTGGCTTTTTTTTATTATTTTTTAACTTTATTATATATATATATATAATATATACACACACCGAGCAGTACGCTAGAGCTGGCATATTACTAGTAACTCCTTGTACCTTGGAAATTAAATCCTCAAATTTAAAACTAGATCAAGGAAACTTCTTGGTACCTGTGATTGTAGATATTGTTGGATTAGGTGCTCTCTATATTCTTACGCATGACCTGTTAATTTTTTGTTCTTTTGATTGGACTTAGGCAACTATTTTTTATAGTATAGGCTTTTCTTATTTTCATGCTGGATTGAGTTTGACAGCAGTTTGTCTTTCTTGCTTCTGTATTAGTTTTATATTATCCCTCAAAATTGTAGATTGTTTGTCTCTAACCATATTGGGATACTTCTGCAACAACTAATCTAAATTTGTGACTATATACTGATTAGTTAGTTCTTTGTGTTTCCTTGAATATGGTAATTGGTGATGGATGGCCTGTCTGGTGGCTGTCTCAAGAGCCTCAGGATGTATGTCAGTCTAGGTCAGGTCTTCGAGTTATGCCTATGGTTATAACATGTTGAGCACGGGCCCATTTTCTAAGGGCTCTGCAAATCTTGAATTTGAAGAGTTGGGTTGAGAAACACATTCAGTCTGATATTTCTAGGTCTTATATAAATTTGGACTATTTGTATTTATATTACATGAATAATTGTTGTTCTCATTTTAGTTATTAGCATTTGTGCAGATAGTTGGTGCTTTCTGGTACTTGTTGTCTGTTAAGCGTGAAGATGATTGTTGGCATTCAGCTTGTAAGAATAACAGCACTGTCTGTAACGTAAATTACTTGTATTGTGGTAATGAGCATCTTGATGGTTATGACAAATGGAAGAATGCCAGTGGACAAGATCTTCTGAAATACTGTTCACCTGATGATAAAAATCAGTCCTTCAATTTTGGAATCTTTGCACAGTCTTTGACCTCTGGTGTTGTTGCATCAAGAAAGTTCTTTTCCAAACTTGCTTATTGTTTCTGGTGGGGTTTGCAGAATCTGAGGTAATGATTTTTTTTTACATTGGCACATAGAAATTGCCTTGAATTTTCTAGTATTCTACAATGTAATGTTTATCGTTCATGCTTGCCTATAGTACCCTTGGCCAGGGGCTGCAAACAAGTACTTTTCTGGAGGAGGTTATCTTCTCAATTGCAATTGCTGTTCTTGGACTCATTCTTTTTGCCCTCCTCATAGGTAACATGCAGGTAAAGTTGGCGACGTTGACATTTCTTTATAAATGCCTTTTTGTTTTGCGACAATCATCTCTGTTTCAGCAGCTCTCAGCTAAATGGACACTTAGTATCTGATACTTTCTGCTATCATTCCAGACATATCTTCAGTCGATAACGATACGACTTGAAGAGATGAGAGTTAAAAGACGTGACTCGGAGCAGTGGATGCACCACCGGATGTTACCATCAGAACTAAGGGAACGAGTTAGACGATATGATCAGTATAAGTGGCTGGAGACAAGAGGAGTGGATGAAGAAGGTCTGGTTCAGAGCCTTCCCAAGGACCTTAGACGGGATATCAAACGTCATCTATGCTTAGCTTTGGTGACGAGGGTAGGTTTGTCTGTCTGATCATCAGTACTTTCTTTATCATTCAGATATCTGGAATTTAGTAGGCTCTCTGGTGTGCAGGTCCCTCTGTTTGAGAACATGGATGAGCGGTTGCTAGATGCGATTTGTGAACGGCTAAAACCTACTCTTTACATAGAGAATACTTATATCTTGAGGGAGGGTGATCCTGTAGACGAGATGCTCTTCATCATCCGAGGACGCTTGGAGAGTATAACCACTGATGGTGGAAGAAGTGGGTTTTTCAATCGAATTTTTTTGAAAGAACGTGATTTCTGTGGTGAAGAGTTATTGACCTGGGCTTTGGATCCAAAGTCCGGTGGTAATCTGCCAACTTCCACTAGGACAGTGAAAGCTTTGAAGGAGGTCGAAGCTTTTGCATTAAATGCTGATGAATTAAAGTTTGTGGCAAGCCAGTTCAGGCGCCTCCATAGCAGACAAGTGCAGCATACATTTCGCTTATATTCGCAGCAGTGGAGGACCTGGGCTGCTTGCTTTATCCAAGCTGCATGGCGGCGCTACACCAAGCGGAAGATAGCAGAACTCCGACGGAAGGAAGAAGAGGCAGGACTCAGGAAGAACTTGGCCAGAGGCGCATCAAGCCTAGGTGCAGCCATCTACGCATCGCGATTTGCAGCAAATGCCCTCCGCGGCGTTCATCGACTCCGGAACAGAAGTGTCATGGAGTTGGTGAGATTGCAAAAACCACCAGAGCCTGATTTCACTGCAGACGATGCTGATTAAATCTAATTCCCCATAGCCATGGCGGAAGTAATACCAAGTATAGCAAAGATGTGTGCTTGCTTGCACACCTTCATTCCTCTCCTTGTATAAGACGAAGTTGGTTTTGGTTTTTAGCATGCAATGGGTATTATTAAACTTCAATGTAAGATGGAGAGACCAAAAACTCATTAGGGTAATGAGAGAGGGCGAGTCCGTCATTTATGCCTGTATATTTGATATCTTCCAAAATGGTGTGCATTATGGATCTCCGACTTTTTTATTTGTTTTTTTACCTATTTATTGTAAGCATCATCATCATCATCATGGATTCATAACCAATGCTGTGAGATAAAGATGATCCTTATACTGAGCAAGCTTCCGTCCATGCATAATAATTTGATATCACACTATATTTGTCCTCATCTGTCTCCTGATCACATCGAGCTATCTCGAGTTGGATTCTCTTCTTCTTTATGCCATGGACACCATTGTCACTGGCCTTCTTCCCCCATAGATTTTTCTCCAATCTCTAAGAGACGTAACTGGGTACTATGCTTCTTCCTATCTCAATAAGACTTTTCGGAATTTGGTGTGTAGATCACAGTGGTATTGATTGACGATGTTTGACAAAGTTGTCATATCCAGTTGCGTTTATTGACCGACATCGGAAGACACACGGACGAAGCAAGCAGCAAACTTTTACTTCACTGAGAAGAAGATAGCCATGACTTGTAGGTTTGACAGAACTCCCCACCTTCTGGTCCATTCTGCAGTCTATATAATCATTCAGACTTCCATCTCCGGAAGGAACAAGAAGAACCACAAGATGCACCACCACCACGATCACCCTCACCACCCGCATGGTGGAGGACCCCCAGGTCCTGACCCGCCCAGGGGACCGCCGGCTCCCGGTCCTCCACCTCCCTTTGCACCACCGCCGCATCTTCCTGGACCGCACGGTCCACCGCCGCCTCCTGGGCTCTTCCCAACTCCACCCGGCGGCCCTCCAGTGCCACCACCTCCAGGCCCCTTCGCGCCTCCTCCTCCTGGCCGACATGGCCCGCCACCTCCTTGAAGGGTCGTCCGAGGGTCCAAATAAAGTCTCTGCTGCTGTTCATGTTGCGGATGAACTTAACATAAATCAATTATCTATCCATGTCTCCTCGTCTTTGTAAGACATGATGTAGTTGTTGTTACCTTTGTGCTATAATAGTTTGATTGTGTAAGTGGCTGTTCCCTTTCAGAATTATATTTCTTCTTCATCCCCGATTCAAGGACGGATCGATCAGTGTTCCTGCCTGTCATTGCAGCTGACAAATGAGCCTTTAACATTACTTTTTTATTGCTTTAATCATCCAAACAACGAGCATCGTCTCATCAGTCCAAACGCTATTTGATAGGTACAAAAACCACAAATCTCCTATACGTACGTGGATCCATTCTTCTCTTTTCAGACTACAGGCCATTAATGGCAGTTCTTAGCCTCTGTAAGAACCCTTCACAGCAAGGTGATCATCATATCGAGACACCCCACTAAGCTTTGTCGGTAACTTCGAATGATATATGATCATATGATGTCGACTGAATCCAACAAAGTGCAGCAGACAAATTCTGGGTGAGGTGAGGACGAGGAAAATTAATGGAGGGGGAGACGTCTTATCTCCACAGCGAAGAATGTCCTCATCCTGAGTTGGCTGCCCTCAACTCTCCGTGGTGACAGATTTATTCTCATGCTGAAGTGACAGCCTTCGAAGCTAAGTGACGCGCGCATGAATGAGACCGGCTGTGCGAGCTGTCGCCATGCAGTGGCTGCACAGTTTGCGTTTGTAAGACAACAAAAGAAACCATTTTAGCTCAATCTATCTCGATACCCAAAAAAAACATATATATTTAATGATCAACAAAAGATTTCTACCAAAGAATATTTTTTTAAAATATTAAGAATTCTAACAATAAACCATTTTAGCTCAATCTATCACGAAGCCTTTACCTTCTCTTGAACGGTAGCTTTGACTGTGAGTTCGGGAAACCCCCGTCCATTCCCGAGAGGGCCGCTTGAGCCTATTTATTCTGAGTTCTCCTCCACCGAGAGTAAGTAGGGAAAGAGAGAGAGAAAGAGATAGAGGAGGAAGAAGATGCACCACCACCGTCACCCCTTTGGCCCTCTCTTCCCCAGAGGGCCGCGGCCTCCCAATCGTCCACCACCTCCTCCTCCGCCGTGGCTAGATGCGCCTCCTCCTCCTCCCTTCATGCGTCCTCCGCCGCCGCCGCCGCCGCCGCATGCACATCATGGTCCACCACCACCTCTCGGGCTCTTTTCGCCTCCGCCTGGCCCTCCGCCGCCACCACCTCCCGGCCCCTTCGCTCCTCCTCATGGCCATCCTGGGACACCTGTTCCTCCACCACCACCACCACGGTGGTGAAAGGCTATGTACGGTAATACGTCATACTAAACCTCCATATCCATGTACTACTACTACGACATGGAAATAAATAAGAAATCGCAAGTACAGGCATACACTTCTCTCCAGTTGTATGCATTTAGTACTGGTTGTGATCGATGTTGTATGATGATGTATCTATCATCTCATCTTAGCTAGTAAAAGTCCTTCAATCAAATTCTGCTTTCACCACTCCAATAACTTGGAATCATTAGATATGAGCTGAAGAGGAGATCATTAGCAAGGGAGAGGTAAGTAAAGACTTCATTTATGACTCACATCTTATCTCTGAAGCTTCTTCATATACAGAAACCATTAGTAATTCATTACCACTATTTGGTTCAAAGCTTTAATCACAGTAGAAAAGCCAAAAATGTACAATGAAAACATTTTCTTCTCCTTTTGTGCTTAGAGAAACTGTCCATATTATATATATATATATATATATATATATATATATATAGAGAGAGAGAGAGAGAGAGAGAGAGAGAGAGAGAGAGAAAGTGAACTGAATCCACTCAAGACTATATATAGGTTGATGCTGCAGCAACATAGGCTTGTCTAAGTTGCTACTGCACACTACATCTATATTGATTACTTACACAATGGGAAAGAGAAAGTGGAAATGAAGGATATATGCACTTAAAGACTACTAGATGATTGATTATTAATAATCATCTTAGGGGTGATGTAAAATTGCAAATGCATGGCAAGATATGACATTCCACCAACAACCAAGTGTAAAGGTAGGTAGGAGAAACAATTCATGGATAATGTTGCTTGGTTGCCAAGTATTCCATTTGGAGTTGCTGATTTGTCTCAAAACCTTTAGACTTTAGCTTCCATCCATTTTAAGACATGTGATAATATTGTCAAACTTGTGACTCAAATGAACAGAACAAATTGTGGAAAGAATCACCCAATCATGCTAACTTCATAGCAAAGAAGCAACAAATGACCTTGTTTTGGACTCCAATTTATACAACCATTAATGGTGCATGTTTACAAAAGATTTGTCGACTTTCCTCTGCATCGTTAGGGACTGTTGTGCGCACGGGACAAGCCGAAGAGATCCAAACCAGAGCTGTTAAATTCGATTCCACAGCCAGCTAAACATTAAGCTAAGATTCGAACACAAAGTGAGCTGAACAAAAGCGATCCAAAATATAGCAATTTGTTGAGTCAGAGGATTGAGCAGCCACATCTGTTATGCTTTGGGGATTTGGCTAGCTTTTTCTCTGTAAAGAAGAACCATATCAGTACTGGAGCACAGATTTGTCTGATAAGACTATGAATGAGCATGTTTACATTTAGAACACGTCGTCAATAGTAATGCATAAAGGAAATAAATCCTGACAAGTATACTTGAAAAATTCTACAAAATACATCCAGTAAAATAGATAGCATTATCCATTTGGGGCACATTTTGAACTATAAAAATGATAATTTCAGCATTTGCCAAATGAAGCACTGAAAGAAACATCACCAGTTTTACAAATATACAAAGATTACTAGAATGTCCTATGGTAGCAATGCCATTCACAAGATCTGAAGTATCTCGGACTTCAGAAGTCAGTCCGGGAAGAATAAACACTATTATGTGTCACAAGAGTCATGATTTATACATAATACTACAACGGCAGCCTAGTTCTCAAAATGGAGGTTTAACACAAGTAATATATTAGATGACCTCCCATATTTTCTTGAAAAAGCTCATGGCCGAGGACTATTTCAGGTGAGCCAACTTCACTGCTCAGAGTGTCAGCAATGCATACCTAAAGACCCCACCTGTTCTCCTGTTTCCTATTTATGTAGTTGGACAATGTGCATACGATCAGTAGCACCAACTGCTCTTAGATGCACAATAAACAAGTGCAATAAAAGAAGCTCACAGTCACCAGTTTATCTAATAAGAAGTGTCCTTCCGTGTCTATTTAAATAAAGCTCACAAGCATCCACGATAAGAAAAAAGGGAAGGAGAGATCATTGATTAAGAGAGCAATCTACTGCTTTTATGGTATCTATTCTTTCTCTCTTACAAAGCCTGGACAGATTCTAGGATTTTAAACCCAAATGACCACTCTTCATGCTCAGCTAAACTGACATAGGAGCCAGACCACCCAGCTAAAAGGGGCCATATCCAGCTCAAGTCATGCCACTAGGGCAGGCCATGGGCACACTAATACTAGCTCCACGATGCAACCTCATACGATAAATCTCGGGAGCTATTTGAACACACACAAGAAGAAGAACAGTAGAGCTGTGAGCAGCTACCTGGTCCTACTGGCTGGGCAGTGCCTGACTCCAGCAAGTTGACAGTGTTATGAATTAACATCTGGTCAAACTAAGTCAAATTATCAATTAAAAGCATGACAGTGATTCCAAACTTGTAGCTAAAGTAAGAGCATAATCCACAGTCACAATCACCTTTTTTTTTTATGGATAAACAGAAGTCACAATTTTAAACAATAAGAAATACCATGGTGGTATAGAAGACATTGGATCCACTGGTATGTCATACAGTTCAAACTGGCAAGTAGATCTTAAGTGCTGGAATAATTAATTCATACAATCACCATCACATTGTGATTATAATCAAACTCAAGCATAAGTTACAATGAGCAACAGAAGTGGTCCGCGAGGAGAATGCATTGTCACTTTATATTATTATATATAAAATAAAAACTTAAACTACCAACATGATATATATTGTGGAGTAAAGCATCATTGTTTTTGTCAAATGCAGTTAGGAATCAAATGAAATACCATTGGTTTTGTCAAACACAGGAGGCCGAACTACAACATGCATAGTGATTACCCCACCAGAAAGCCCGCCAACTGACACCGTGGACTCAGCAACAGTCTGGTTGTTGTCCAGTATTTTTCCCGCATTTATGAGCTTCACATCATTTATCGTTCCTGGAGCAATTTCTTTGTCTACAAATAAAGCCATAAAGAAAGAAAACCATCTTCAGTAGTAAAGTTTAGCAGGAAAAAAAAAAGGGAAACAAGAACGATACACGAAGTTGAATGCTTCAAAGCATAACTATAAATGAAGAGTTTACGCAATAGAAAGTCTTAGCAGCTAATGGCAATTCTCATACCAATGAATCGAAAAGATATTTATCTAACATGTAAAACAAGTCAACAGTTGGCTTTGTCTAAGTTAATTATGTAACTACAAGAGTATCTATTCTAAAATTACTTGATTGGTGTCCACAGAATGCAACTAGAATCACATGATTTTGTATGGAAATATTCAAGGCTAAATGTACAGCACTAAACGATGCCGTTTAACCGATTCACAAGTAGAAGTAATGTCTCCAACATGTATCAGAAATCAAATAAGAAACTGCCACAAGATGAATTACAAACTGAAAAGCAGGAAAAAAAAAGAATTGCTGACCACCTCCTTTTAGGATTCTATAAAGCAGTTGAACAAAGGACAGTTTATAAGCAGACATCATTAAGAAAACTATCGCTGATGTCTATCTACATTTAAATTATAATATAACACCACAACATTCATCATGTAGACACAATCTCTCAATGAGTTATAAGATACTGACCATTTAGTTGAATATCAAAAGAGAAATCTGCAAGGAATAATTAGTCTAAGAAAGAAACCATCCAGCGAGAGTAATTAAATCCTGAACATAATCACAAATCGACAGTATGTAATGCAGAGACGAAAGGAAGAGATTTATATATAACAAGGAAAGAATTCTACAAACAGACACCAGGACGGTCAAGCTCTCACCTTGTGGCCATCGAGCGATTATGAATTCTTTGAGAGATGCCACGGTGGTGGAAGGATTATGCTTGTTCGGGCCGATGTCGGTGCCATCAAAGAGCCTAAATTTAAGCTCGATCGATTCCTCTTCTGCCATTCCGAAACACCCCCAAGAAGAAAAGAAAAAAAAAAAGGACTTTTGATCTAGTTCTGCATGGGGGATTGAAACTTTCTTTCAATCCCCCCAGAAGAAACGGACGATTAAAATTCTACAAACAAATCGATTCAGGCCCTCAAGCAAGAAGAAATTTTGACAACGAATCCGGAAGCCCCCCTTGTCTCCAAGCAACCAGACCTTCGAACTTGACCGCAGATAACCCCCTTTCCCCTCCAGAAATTTCGACTCCAGGACCAAAGAGCAGGGAACTCAACGATCAACCAGATCGAAATCTCCCGACTCCAGCTCAGGAGGCCGATGCCAACCCGTCCTACGAGGGCGTTCCTCGCACCAAGATTGGGTCTTGATGGGTTCGCGCATGCCAAACAGGGAATCCCCAATTGGGAGTTCTCCCCTGTCGATACAGGCTGAGGAGGAGCCAACAAACCGATTTTTAAGGGCGCGGACGCTTCTCCCTTCTTTTCCCCTTATTTTTCTCCTTTTATTTTTCCTCTTTTTTCTTTTCTCCTCTTCAACCTCTCACTGCGTCCTCCATTTCACAATGATACTACAAATGCATGGATAAGAAGAGAAAAGCCAATTCAAACGACTCTTTAACAACCGAGAGGGTTGACTCATTGCAATCCTATAAATCTAGGCAAAATAAACATTTTGCAATGAACTTACCATATCAAGTACTTTTGTGTTCTCTTTCATGATCAAAACCAGGACAGCAAAATGATCCCTGCAATTAATATATATTTATTACCCAAGCATGTTTTTTACAGATCTTGGTTGCTGTAATATGATGTTCTACAGAAAAAAAAACAAATCAAAATAAGATGATGGTGTTACCACTGGTTTATAAAGCAGCTAATTACATTGACACTGTATTAAATGTATGTTTATGATATCACTGTCATGAAATTAAAAAAAAAATGACAGGAGTTTCCCCATAAAGAATGACATCTTTAATGATGAGTTAAATTGATTGTTGGAGAGGAATCATATTATCTTTTAAAGAATGATCTCTAGAGAAGTTGGAACTGCATAGAGGTAATAATAATACATTCTCCATTGTTTTCCTTGTGTTACTGCACATTTTTAAGAATGTGCAAAAGATTAATTTGTCTCACAATATTGGCTGATTTTTGCAACAATCTAACAAATGTAATGATCTATCAAGATACAGCCAGTTCAGTTGGTTGACCCTTCCAAGAATTCTTGAAGAATCAAATGTTTTGGGACCATCACAGAGGAACTCCAGCAGCAGCAAAAGGGCAGGTTTTCAGATGAACCTAAAACTGTTCTTTCTCAGGTATAATTGCAGTTTTTTTTTTCCTTTC